>OY796678.1:51468176-53868176 GCA_963680715.1 Tetragnatha montana | reverse complement strand
ACCTTTTTATTTGTTAAGTTTGATGTTTAAAGGGAAATTTGGTCAAAAGTGACAGTTTTTCAATGTCATTGCGTTGCGGTTAGTGTTTTTAGTGTTAGTGGTTGCTTGGCTCTCTTTACAGAGATTTCGCTCCTGTTGAGGCAATAGTTAGAGTGGACAGAAATTGTTCTAATGAAGACATAACCTTTTTATTTGTTAAGTTTAATGTTTTAACGGAAAATTCGGTCAGTGACAGCTTTTCAAGGTCATTGCGACGCGTTAGTGTTTTAGTGGTAGAGGTTGCTTTCTTGTCATTATAGAGATTTCGCTGTCGTTGAGGCAATAGTTAGAGTAGACAGAAATGGTTTTAATTTTGCAACTGACCTTCTAACACCAAAAGGAAACTTTTTAGCTTTTAGCCCGATCACTTTTCAAACTTTTACCAAAAAATGCACTTTTTGAGACACCCTACTGTAGACTCTACCAAAGTTTCACAAGTACCGTGAAATGCCCCTTTAATAAAATAAAACCTACATGATTTTGCCATTTTTGTAATTGTAGAACTTAACTTCAAAATAAATAAGTTCTTTTTTCATCGAACGATTTAATTTAAGTGACTGGTAGAGAGGGAATGCGCATTTTATAGAAGCTAACTCACCGCGCCAATGAATAATCATACGGGCAGTTTAAAAAAGTAGAAACAGTTCAATTTAAAATGCATTATAAAACGACCGTGTAATTTTTAATTATTGTTTGAATACTATTACTGGTGGTAAACCCAAAAGTACAGAGCCATCTTCAGTTGGTTTTAACAAACAGAAAATTCCCATTTTTGCAGTTAAATTTTCATGGGTTTTAAATCCATCAGAGAGCGAAGTTTGCTTTTAATTCGTGTGTTTATGATTCAAGAATTGCATTGGCAAGAGTGATTACTGGAAGATCCATCTGTGATTGTTTTGTTCTACTTGACGGCCGATGAAAATCTTACTTTGGAGCGTTAGTAAAAAAAGATGAGATGAGAAACGCACAAAATGATCGGTAGCGGACCATTATAAGGTTTTGATGAATACGAGGTGTGGCTATTAAATAACGAGACTGATGCTATAAATCCTATTATTTTTAATGTATCTATATTTAATTATCATTACCTTTAATATGCATCCCTCCTCTACCCCTAGACCACTTTTTGTGAATTTTCTGTTGTTTGAAAAAAATTTGGAAGCCTTCGTATGTGACTTCCTTTAAAACTTTTGCCGGATTTTCTTTTACAACTTCAGCACACTGAAATCCTGATTTTTAAAATCATATTTAAGCTTGGTAGTTAGGTAAAAACTTGTGTTTACAATCGTAAAAACTTGTGTTTACCCCTTTTCTTTAATTTATTCCATGCCTAAATCCCTAGTAAACTAAATTATTCTTAATAGCAAATGTTATAATTTTTTATAATGAGTTAAGTTTTTCAACCCTGTTCTTTTGGATTCAGCCCTTTAAAAAATCCTAAAGATCAGGTGGAATAACCGTATTAAAATTGTTTTTTTGCTCACCTATTGCTGTTATTCACAAGTTTTTTTTTTTTGGAGGGGGGATTTGATTATCATTTTTGAACCTTCAATATTTTCCATTCAACATATCATCGCCATTGTCCATTACCGTTTCTCAATCTAAGGGTCTTTTCAGGAAGAAGAATGGACAGTGTCCAGTGCAGGAAAAGTCCGGGACCGGGTCCAGCATTTTGACGACATGGAGAAGCGAAAGAACACCAAACGATCTCACTCCCCTTTCACCCCTGACAAGGAGAATAGAATAACGATGAATTCGAAGGTATGTAGTTGTTAACTCATTACTCTGTGGTATAACCTCCGAAATTAAAATAAAAAGTAAAGGGCTTAGCACAAAGCCCTGGCAGACGTCTTGGCTCAGCTGAAACTGATCCGAGATACTGTTGTTAACTTTTACTTTCATTACCTCCTTTGAAGAATGTCTGAAATTCATTATAAGAAGGTAGACTTCACCGAATTTTAAAGACTGTATTCACCTCTAACCAAAGGTTAACCTGGAATCAAGCTTTTTCGCCATCTCTGATCGCCGTATTCACCTTACCTTAGAATAAAAACTTCTAATTGGTAGTTGGAAAAGGGAAACAAGTTTAAAGCCAATCAGGGTTGTCGAAAAAGCTTGATTCCAGGTTAACCTGTCAAGTTAGTAGTGAATACAGCCGTGATTGGCTTCTTAGAACTTGTTTTCCTTCTTGAGCTACCAATGAGAGGTTTTCATTCCAGGTTAACCTTAGGTTAGTTGCGAATACGACCGTATATCTATCATGTATGATTAGTTATTTTTTTGCTTCCATACTCTATCAAATGCCTTCGTGAGGTCCAAAAGAGCTTCCACTTTATGGTGGATAGGTGGTAGGTCTTACATATGTAGATTGAAAAAATTACAGAACTTGATGTAGTACTATGACCCTTTCTAAATTCGTATTGTTCGCCGTACATAAGATTTTTTGAAATAAAATTGTATTGGATTCTCAAAATTTCCCATTATTTTACATGTTGTAGAAGTTAGAGATATAGGCCTAAAGTCCTTATGGGAAAACCAGTCCTTTTCCCCGGTTTTTAACTGGAATTACTGTTCCTCTTTTACAAGATAAAAGTTAATTATATTAAGTAATTTTGTGGCATCACTTTTTCTTTCTGCGGAGGAGACGGCAAAACGAAGAATTTTATTTTGATGGAAAGTGGGGCATCGATAAACCGATGACTGACACGTGTAATATGGTAATAGGCTTCTTGCTTTGCGACGTTCCAAGTAAATTAATTATAGTCGTTCTATTTGATAATCGCAGAGTACGGTTCATTTGCAATTTACCCCATGTAGAGGTTTCTGCAGAGTGGAAGGCTTTCTCCTGCGAGCCCCGCTATCTCGCTGAATAATAAATCATACCTGAAGGACGAGAGCAATTACGAAACTAACAAAACACGCACTTTTAATGCGTCTCTCGAATTTGATATTTGGTGGCGTTGAAAGAGCCTTTAGCAACCGCCCTGGGGCTCCGGGATAAATTGCAAGGGCACCGCCATGTATTGGAAAAAACAGAGGGCCTTAATACAACACATTATCCACGCTTGTTCAAAGATTTGTGAAGTTAAGGGCTAATTTTAAGGGATTTTAAACGTATTGCCAACAGTCTTAAAGTTAACAATATTATCTGCTGGTATATAAGTCAATAATTGAAATTGATAAGAATTTGTTTTCTTTTGTATGACACCTTGGTTGGGGGTGCTCTCACCATGACCGGTTCACAAAATTACATTGGCTCAAGACTGGGGATCCATTGGAAAAATTTATTAAAATTAATTTAATGGAATAATAATTTAATAAATTTTTCAAAATGGTTCCCCATCTTGAGTCTTTGTAAATATAAAACCGGTTCCTATATGGTCTCTCTACGGGTATTTAGAGATGGTGAACTTTTATAAATTTAAATACTATAAGTGAATGAGCTAACAGTATAAATAAACTGTAAAATGGTTCTTTAAAAAAGTAGTTATTATTGACTATTTTTCTGTCATTAGAGTTTGTTTGAATTAGTTTTTCAGTATGTAGTATTCAATCTCCTTTTTAATGGATCCGTTCAAGTCAAAACACAACAAAATCAGCAAGGTGGAATCTTCAAATCAATATATCCATGCTGTTTACATGGAATTTTGTAAAAAAGGCAGGCATAAACGTCTGAATTATGTTTCCCTAAAATAAGCATTTTTTTTCTTCCTATGTGAAATTTTGAAATTCATTACTGTACTTTGTATGATGTCATATGAAATTGTTTATTTCCGTCTAGGGGTTTTTTGATGTTTTCTCTTTCATGTAGATAATAATTTAGGAGGTCTCAATAGAAAAAGGAAACACGTTGCGTTCGAACCTCTTAAAATTAGCCGGGTATTTAATTGTTCCTGGTAGGAGGCAATAAGTAACAGTATGGAAAGTGGCTTATAAAACCCTTTGTCCATTCGTCTATAATAATGTTCTCAGCAATCAAAATACCGCTTCGGTCTATTGACCACAACTCTTACTTTTGAAACGTTACCTTGCATTCAGAGAACTTTCATGACTCAGTGGTTCAGAAAAAAGGTAAATATGGGGGATCATGTATAAAATGCAGTTTGGAAAATCGAGGATTTATACCTGGTATTTTTAAACAGATTAGGTAACATGTAAACTTGGGTTAAAAAATCTCGTGGTTTTCTAAAGTTTTTGAACCCCTGCTAAACATCTTAAAATTTACTTTTCATCTTCCCATGTAGCAAAAACATTTTACAATAAAAAATTGAATTTATTGTTATTTTATACAAGTTTGAGTAAAAAAATGATTTGAGAAAAATGTCAAGGAATGCAGGACGTTTCGCATTGCATTGATTTAAAGAATTTTTTAAAAAATTAATTCAATTATTAAATGCGTTCAATTGAAAAGGTACAAAACGTCGTAAAAACCAAACCGTTTAAAATTTCTACATCGAAATGGAATTGGCAGGGCCCGATTTAGAAAATTTGGAACACTAGGCCCAACATGCAGGAAGGGGCCCCACGTTGCCATATTTGGTGCTATGAATGTAGATGAGTGAAAATTATTGTTTGATTAGTGTGAAAATTCACTATCGTCAGGGGGTCAATGTCAGACATGTTCTCGGTTATTTTTTACGTTTTTTACATTGCAAAAAAAATTTGGATTTTTATTTTCGATTTAAAAAAAGTAATGAAAAAACATTCTAGGGAGTATAAAAAGTTAATTATACTATTTTTTGGTAACTTTAAAATTAGGGGGCCCCCAAATTGTGGGGCCCCTAGGCCTAGTGGGCCTATTAGTAAATCAGGTCCTGGGAATTGGAGCCCATATAAGATAAATTTCTTGTGAATTCTACCTGATCAATTACAAAATTTTTCCGCTCTATATCAAAATCTCTTCCAAAAAAAGGGGTTTTTTTTTGTATTCAGGGTGTTTTAACAAGTCCGCCCGAACTCTGCACAGCCAGATTCCTTTTGTGGAGTACATACAAATACCCATAGAACTATACATCTCTACAGCCCATAGTTTCGAAATCGCGACAGAAAAAGGTATGACGTTACATTTGGTGCGTATTCTCTTTAGTAGACAGATATTCCTTTAATTGTTTTTTGAATAAATGTTTGGAAAGGCTATTTTGAATATGTATTGGGAATTTATTGAAACACTTAGGGGCTATGTAACAAAAATTTTTACAGAATATTGACTTTTAGGAACAAAGTATTACATGTTAGGTCTTCGTAGTTTTACGACATTGCGTTTTTGACAAATGTTGGGGTTTTCGAAACCCCCTGTATATTACTTTTTTTGAAATAAGATAAGCAGCCGATCTGAAGCTGTAACCGTGATTCCGGAAACAGCTCAGACAAGAATACGAAGGAAATGAATGAAAAAGAAGGAAGTTTCCGTTTTCATGCTTCGTTTGAGGAACAATACCCCTTCTCGCATGTCAAAGAGGGAAAAAATAGCGATTGCTTTGTCTCTCAAAGGCTGAGTAAACGTAAATCTCGCTCATCAGAAACCTAATTGAGTCGAACCCTTACAATTGAATCGTCAGTTCGAAAATAGGAAAAAAATACCAAAAAATGGCGAAACTATATTTAACTATACTACTCTAAAGTATCTATAAGCTTTTATCTACACGTGAGCGTTTACACTACAGAATAAAAATTATCCCTTTCAGGGAGAAATCGCCCCTAGAAGTCAGCACTAAACAACAATTTTTTTGCATTTCTTACATTAGAAGTGAAAATGTTAACTTAATTTCTCCTTGTGATTATTATGCATTGCGTCTTGGTTTATTATGTTTTACATTATTGGTACAAACATAGCGAAATTTAGTTTTTACTTTACCTATACCATCCAGTAAATGATTGACTCCATAAACATAGATTAAAGTGACTAATGAATTTAACTTTATTTTAATTTAATTAATTTTAATGTCTCTATTTTTCATATTTGTACCGAAAATTAAGTGAAAATAAAACTTAATTTTAAAAATATCGTCAAATTTTTATTTTATATCCAGTAGAGTTGATTGACTACATTGGCATTCATTTAATAAATTAATCATACATTTTTATTCCCTATTGCAACTTATTATCCATGGGTGCCACTCTTCAGTCCTGGGGACGGAATTCCGTCTTTATAAAAGTTCTGTGAACGGAATTGCATCCCGTGTTACAAAACATAAAATAGGCAGCAATTTGTAATAAATTTCAGAACTTATATCGCACTTTTTGCCAAGAAATAAGCCTGTTTTACACATATACAGCTTTAACTTAAATTTTGAGGACTTATTTAGTTGTTCATATGACATCATATAGCTTTTTCTGCAATTTTAAAAAGTATATTAGACTAGGGGAGATGATTAAAGATATTGTTAAACATTAATATAACCTGAAGGAGAAATCTTAAGAGCAGCTTTATAGGGTTTTTAATTGTTTATGGTAAAATATCTCGTTCCTGTCAAAGTTAGTTTGCGCGTTAGAAGGTGATTCAAAAAAATTCATTTTATAAATGGTGGTAACACCACGCATACAATTTGCAGCGTGTTTTTAAATTATCATTACAAATGGACTAAGTGAGAACCTTAATTTGTTCATATTATGTATATTCGAAATATTTGCTTTAAAACTGGTGAATTTTACATATGAGCGTTCACTTGTATAAGACCGAAATCGCTTGCTAAACGAACGACCGTAACGTGTAGTAGCATTTGCGAAAATTGTCTTGCAATTTTTGAAGAGTGGCACCTAGTCTTTTTCTTTGTATTTTTTAAATTCATGCATTAAACTATGTATGGGAAAAATAGAAATAAATCTATGAAGTTTACAACTCTACGAAGTTTTCGAATAAACATATTTATTTCAATTCTGCACTCTGATGAGAATTCTAAATTTTCAATAAAAATTTGGTATTAATGAGGGGAAATTATAGAAAGAGTACTTGACTTGTTTTACCATCATATTAGTAGAGTTGAGGACCGCTGAAAATTGTGTTAAACCTCTTATTGCAACAAAAGCTTTTCAAGAAGTTCAATGAATGATACGATATCGATCATAATTTTTTTTTAAAATGGTGTAAACTTTAAATAAATAGCACCTTTGGAAGTTTTTGTTACTGACCAGTGTATTTAAAGAATTATTTTCATGTAATTTAGGAAATTTTCCTTTGAAATTCCATAAAAACATTGTTGTCTGTTTTACTTTTTCTATAGCTATTTTGGTTTTTATATTTACTGTAACAAAAAGAAGATAATTACCAAAATCATTTACTTTTGTTATTTTTTCATAAAAAGTTTATCAATATAAGGATTTGTTCTATATAGAGAAGTATATATTTTTTCTTTCATTTTAGGGTTTAGTTATTGATGACGATGTTTCGATTTCTGTGGTAAGTTTTTAAATGTTTACAAAATTAATTTCTTCAAGATTGTGTTTTATTTTGTGACAAAAAACTAACAAAATAATTGAATCTAAATAATAATTCCTCTCATTTTAAATTTTAAAAGCACAATAAGTTAACTGGTATTTTATAACTGAAATTTGACAGTGAATATTATCAGAACATTCAGGGTGTTTTTAAAAAAGTTCGCCCAAACTGTGCACGGCCAGATTCTTTGCGTGGAGTATAAAAAAATCAGTTTTCGAAAAAAATACGTCATAAATGGTATTACGTCCCATCCGGTTAACGCTAAAAAGTTTATGGAAAACGTTAGCATGGTTATTTGGATATGTTAGCTTGTTAGCATACTAAGATATTAAAAAAATCCATTTCGCATGCATGCGCTCATCGTGGAGCAATTAAATTTTTATCGGATATGACGTCACATTTTTCAAAAAATAAAAGTGGTCTTGGAGTTATACTTCACTCAAGGAATCTTTCTGTGGACACGTTGAAACACCCTGTATAATCAATCATGTTTATTATCTGAATATGAAATAAAAATCCCATAATTTAAACAATGACAAATTTCCCAGATTGATTCCAAATTAAGGAAAGAATGGTTCGTCAAAGCAGCACAATGCGACTACCATGCTCTTATTGGTCTTCTGAAAAAAGAACCCAAACTGGCTGCAATCAAGGTTAGTCTATGTTATTTCCTAAAGAGATTTACAGGGAGATTTATAAGTGAAATAAAAATAATGTATGTAGTTAAGGAATATAGGGCTTGGCGGGGAAGAATTTTGGCGAGTCAAGCAGTGACTGACTGTATATTCACCATTAACTCGACCTAGGGTTTACCTAGAATCTAGTTTTTCGACAATTTTGATTGGCTGAAAACTGGTTTCCCTTTTTCAATTACCAATTTGTGATGAATTATGTTAGTGATGGTTAGGTTAGTGATGAATATGATGGCTGGTAGTCCCATCATAGACAAAATGATAATTTCCATTTCCATCATTTGCGAGCTACAACTTTTAAAATAATCTTTTTTTTTGCAATTCCATTTTCGTACTTAACCTCCTGGTTTTATTTTGTTTTCTGTTTAAAAATAGTACGGATCTGTAAGCAAGATCCAATCGCGTAGCTAGGGATTAATTTTTAAATAATAATCAGTGAAATGGAGTGGACTTCAGGAATAGCCGGGCACAAATCTCGACAATCGGACTTCACTGGCAATATTTTACAAAATTACATTTAAAAAAAAAATTAAAAGCAACACATCTAATTGGTAATTTCTTTTTTATTTCGATGTTTGAATATTTTCAGCAATTTTTATGCCGTTTGCCCCCGGGTAATCTTATAAAGTACCGATCAATCAGGGCCGTATCCGAGGGGGGGGGGTTAGGGGTTCAACCCCCCCCCCCCGAAATTTTGACATCAATTTTTATACTGCTATTTTTCTTGAAAATTGTCTGACAAAGAGCGATATCCTCTTCGGGTATAACCCAAAGGGTCTCAAAATGAGTCAAAACCCTACTTTTAAGGGTAAAATTTCCAAAATTTTTTTGGGGGAGGACCCCAAACCCCTTCGAAATTTTGAAATCTATTAAGTATTCGGTTTTTCCTTCAAACTTGTGTGATTTACAAGGAGTGGTCCTCTTTAATGTAACCTAAAGTGTCTCAAAATGAGTTAAAATGCCACTTTTAGGGGAAAAATTCAAAAAATTTTCTGGAGTTGGAACCTAAAAACAAACCCCCTTAACATTTCGCCATTTATTACAATATACCTTCTTTTTACCTTGAAAATTCGGCCGCTTACAATGAGTGGTGCTCTATGGGTGTAATCTAAAGGGTCTCAGAAATGAGCTAAAACACTCTTTTGAGGGGCAAATTTCCAAAAATTTTCTGGGGGAGGACCCCCAGACCCCCCTTTTACTTAGAATTCATATTGTTTATGCAATTTTGAAATTTAGTGCATCAAAATTTCAATCCAGTGTTGTCATCAAAACTTAACATATATAAAAGTACCCGTAAGGAGGTACCTCAGAAAATATTTGAGTCAAACCCCCCCCCCCCGAAACAAAAGTCTGGTTACGGCCCTGCGATCAATGATTGTTTTTTGTATAAAATATATTACGTGGATATAAGTTTTCATTTTGTAAAAATAGATTGTTCAAATGATAAGTACGTAACTTTTAATTTTTTTTTTCTATTTCACAAAATGTTTGAATGCTCCTAAATACGTAAAATCGAGCATCTACTGAATTTTGCTTATGTTTTATAACTTATTTTGCTTATGTATTATGACTTACTTTAAACATAACTCATTCTAAAATTAAACTATTATTTTTTACATGCTTTGAATCCCAGGATATTGCAATGGTAAGCAAATTTTAAGAAAATTATTATTTTCGTAATTTTAAGTTATCTTTTAGTAATGCTTTTTAAACTGCAAAATATTGTGGTTTTAGAGTCCATGTTTTTATAGTTGCTATTGATATCTAAAAAATTGAATAAGTTAAGAGTTAACAAGAATGTATTTCATATTCATTACACTAAAATTATTGTTAAAATTGTACATGCATGTTTACTAATCTTTAATTTAATTTTCTTTTTTCTTTCAAATTGAATCCGCGCTGTTAACAAAAAGGGGGTAAGTTTTAATTTTTAAATAATATTTTTGTTTTATATTTCAGTCAAGGTCAGCTTCTAATAAATTTTGCTTCTCTTTCATGTTTAACTTTGGATTGTGTCTCTCTCCTATGTTTTATCTACATCGATTGTTACCAATAGTATGTAAGTGAGTTTTTGTTTCCTTTTTAATGATACCTTGTACTAATAGTTTTATGCTTTTTCCAAGGCATTTTTTTTAAATCCAATTAAACTTGCACTAAATGTATTTATACAGGGTGTTTCAAAAGTCCGTTTCACGGCTTTTTTTTGGAACCAACGTCTCCTAGGGTCCTAGAAGTAAGGTCTACCCCTCGGTAAGTGACCCTGGAGAATCCATTGAGAGGACTTACAGCGCCCCTAGCGGTGAAATAAAAAAGTTAAAAAAATTAATTAAAAAACTAATGAAGATAGAGCAAACACCTCAGTGAGAGCATTGTTGCCACTGCTGTAAGTAACTCACTGAAAAAAATTCATGAAAATGTCGTGAATATTCGCGGAGATATTAGCATGTGAAAATAGCACTTTTTCAGGCATCAAAAAAGAAAAACTTCACAAATTTGCAAGTTTTTCAGAGTTATTACGTAGTTTTGCATCTTTTTGGTTAAATGAAGAAACATTTTAATCAAAAAATCAAAATGATTGCATGATCAAAATGATTTTTGAAGTTTTTCTTTATATTATATTATTGATGCCTATGAAAAAGTGCTATTTTCACATGCTAATATCTCCGTGAATATTCACGATATTTTCATGAATTTTTTTTCATTGAGTTACTTATAACAGTGGCAACAATATTCTCACTGAAATGTTTGCTCTATCTCCTTTAGTTTTTTAATTAATTTTTTTAACTTTTTTATTTCACCGCTAGGGGCGCTGTATGTCCTCCAGGGTCACTTACCTAGGAGTAGACCTTACTTCCAGGACCCTAGGATACGTTGGTTCCAAATAAAAGCCGTGAAACGGACTTTTGAAACACCCTGTATATTCTAAAATTTCTTTAAAAAAAAAAAAGGATTTTGAGCTAACTCACCGCTATATATTTAAAAATAATTATATCATAATTTATATAAAACTTCCACGAATTGGGATCAGCTTCTAATTAGAGTAATTAAATTAAAAAACGACGTGTTCCTAAGATCGCGTTCTGTAACTGAAGGTTAAGTTTAGAGTTACTGTGATTTTCTGTTATTATAGTGTTTGAAATTGATAATAAGGAAGTTGTTTCTAATTCCACTTTGAATATGTAAGCTCCATCCGCAAAGTCATCAATAAATTGATAATGATGGAAATTTGGAAACTAAAAGGAAAAATCTATCGAAATCCGATCAAAATTTTTAGTTCTACTTTTAAAAATATAGGAACGCTTTTTATTCGAGGACCGGATTATCGATTACAAGGGAGAATATCTCATTTTAGTTCAATTTCATTTTTTTTTGCTTTTTTTCCCCATCATCAAAGTTTTTTTTTATCAAATTTCGATCGAATATCGAATTTTTGTGATAATCAACCCTGATTACATAGGACGCTTGATATGTTATTCCTTTTCAATTTTGACTCAAATGGTTGATTATCATAATTTAATTTAGGCTTTAAACTTTATATTGGCCCGTAACATGGTTTTTCATATAGACTCTTTTACAATTAAAGGCGAAACTTTTCCCCACAACATGGAGTATTCATAAAATTATTGAACCCTTTTGAGAACTAACTAGTAGTTTATTTCTAAAGTAGTTTGATGAATTTAAATTAGATTTGTTAACTAAGAATTTAACCAAATTTAAACCTTCGAAAATGACCCACCCGATAATGATAATAATACAAAATCACAATTATATTAAAACGTGGAAGAAATCTTAATGGGTTTTGTTGGTTGACAAAATGCATTACTCATAAAAACTCATACTGAACGACGACATTGTAGTGTTTTGTGGAAAATTCTAACCGGTATTTTGATCAATAATCCTAAAATTACGATTTCTTCACATTCAGAGTGTTTTTGAAAGTCAGTTTCATGGTTCTTTGGGTCATTCATAGAAGTAAGTTACATCCTTGATAAATTATAAAAGAAAATATATCCTCGAATATTAAAGATGTTTTATGTGCTTTTTTGCATTGCACACAATTGTTAACTGGATTTTTGTTTTATTCCAAATTAATGATAATTTTAAAATTTCCTTATTATCTAGGAACGCTTTAAACCGTCTCAATAAATTCAGCATAGTTACTCTACTATGGGTGCACCTTACTTCTATGATCTTAAGAAATTTTACCTCAAATCTAAAGTAGTTGTGAAACAGACTTTCAAATCACCCCGTATATTCAAAATGTATGTTCTATTGTGCTTAATCCTTATCATACAATTTTTTTTACTTTTTCAGACTGCATTACACTGGGCAGCAAAGCAAGGTGATGCCAACATTATAAAACTAATCGCTGGTTCCTATAAAGTCAATCCTAATATCCGATCGGTATGATTTTGTTTCTTTTCTTCTAATCTAAACTGTTTCTTAAAAGGTGCAGCTTTCATTGCATACAAAAATTTCCTTTTAAATGTATAATGAAATTATCTTGTGAATATTTTTCAGTACCATTTCTATACTTGAATAATTTTATTCTAAAAAGATCATGTTCTACAGTTCTACAGCTTTTTTTTTTCATTTATGTATTGTGTATTTGTGTATTTTTATCATGAAAAATAGTAGCTGCTTCATTATAAGTTACTTAAAATGCTATATTTTTGATAGTCTATTTTGTGATTTTGGTAATACATTTTTCTAAAGAATTAAATCTCTTAAATATAAGGTAATATTTTCTTTCTAATTACTCAATTATTTTTTTTTCTCGGTTTTCTGCATCTTTTCTCAAATGTTCCACAAAAGAATGTAAGTAGTTTTATATGTTCATTTATTTTTTAATAAATAAATGTTTATATGCTGTTGCACCGATCAGTTTAGTTTTAAAAATGTAATAACAACGTAACAATTAAATCAACGATAATGATATGAACCACATGGTTAAACAAATAGAATGTGTTTATTACAAAAATCATCTATTCTAAACCATTGATTTGTTATTATGTTTTACGCATTCATAGAAGACTTAATTTAGTGAAGATATTTTTTAACTCAACATATTTCAAACAATTAATTTGGTTCTGATTTATATATATATATATCTGTAAATAAAATAATAAAATGATGGACTTAAAAATATAATTAAAATTCAGATACTACTAATCAATTTGATTTGCTAAATGATATTATTTCAATTATAATTTGTAAAAAAATTAAAAATATCAATGACAATTCATAAAATTCTACGGTGAATATGGACACATTTGAAAAAATATCTGTAAAATTATTTTTGATTGAAAATTTACTATATATGTTTATAGTGAGTATAAAATATATATTTTCTAATTCTTGTGTTTTTTTCTTCTCCTTTCCTTTTATCCGTTTGGGGAATTCTGAACTATTAGGGGGTAAGTTGATTATAATTTCTTTTAAATTTTAAAAGTTGACCTTTATATTGTTTAATAAGTTGATTTAATGATATTTTACATCCCAGGGATATACGCCTGTTCATTTGGCTTCACTTCACAAGCATGATATGATTTTGCATCTTTTAGTTCACACCTATGGTAAGATTTTATAATATAACTTTTGTATTGAATAAAATTTACTAAACTATAATTTGAAGAACATTAATGTTTATTTATGCTAAGGGCGGTTCTGAGTTTTCTCTGGATAGTCTATAATACTCTCTTAATATTTGGCAACTACCTTTTGAGGTGCCTTGTATCATTTATTGTCTTCTATTTTATAGAAAAGCCACTTTATTCACCTAGGTGCTGATTCGACAATCAGAGACTACAGCGGCAAAAAGGCACATCAGTATCCTGAACACTACCTTCGAGTTGTTGCTGGTCAAAAAACGGCAGAAAAGAAACCACCCGTAAAGATAATAGGTAAAAGATTTTCCTTTCACTTTTTTGAATTAAACCAGGGTTTGAATTTGATAATCACATTTTATCAGGAAAACTTTCTTTCACTTTGATTTACCTGTATTTGCAATTGTATTTGTAAATTGTGTGCATTATAAAAATATATTCGATTTTTCGATTAAAATCCGATAATAAATTGTTAGCGTTTCAATTTTTTAAACTAGAGACTAAAGTACTGAGCATTTTATAATTCGAGTTTTAAAAGGAATTCGGCATTTTACTTTTAAGGCGTCAAAACAAATGTCTTTGAATGACAGAAAATATATTTTCTGTTATAACACCATCGAAAAAACTAATTATTAAATGGGAGGGAATCCTACTCAACCAATTTTATTTATGGGATTAGGTGTAAAAATTTGATCACTCTTTGTATATGATACTATGAATTAAAACACAAGATCTATTATAGTATTTAAATATTGGTAGTAGTAAACTCAACAATTCAAAATCTATGCTTTAATAAGCAGAAACTATCAGTCCTATTATATGGAACTGCCTGGTGTTGATGGTTGTATTGCAGGTACTACTGCTATATATGTCGCTAATACATGATGGTCAGAGCTGCACGTTCCTCATGTTTTAACATTTTTCTTACAGTAAAAGAAACACGAAATAACTCAATTTCTTTAAAACTTATTTTTCAGAACCTCCCCTTGAAAAAGAAGTAAGCAACAGCTTCATGCGCATAGGATCTCTAAACCTCAGGAAGTCCAGGAAATCCACAGTCTTTGCTAGCGTCCGTGGAAGGACCTGGGGATCCAATAATGAATTAGTAAGTTAGCATTTTTTCTTATTAAAAACCAGTGGCGGCTCGTGAGTTGATAAACTGGGGGTTCACACCCATTTTATTAAAATTAAAATTTAAAGAAGATCTAGAAAGAGAAGGATGTTGGACCAATACATAAAAAAATTATCTCTCTTAGGAGAGTAGTTTTAAATGCCTAAATTCTTCACTGCATGCGCTTTCATTTTGAAAAAATATGCATTTAATGGAAATTAACAAACACTTATGAATATATTCATTTCATTTTTTATAATACCATTGAGGGGAAAGTTATAATACTTATCCATATCATATTCATAATACCTCACAAACACCTTTTATAATTATTAATTATTAAAAATTAGTTGACATGAAGATTATAATTTTCTTTTCAAAAAGTACTTTTCTCATTTTCTAATTAGCCGAAAAAATCCAGACCACAAAAAAACCGAGCTGAGCTTCAAAAACGCAAGCCTCGGCTCGGCACACAAAATCTGTGCTAGCGGGAATCCAAATTGTGAGGCCGTAAGCTGAAAATTCCCCCGGCAAGCAGTCGGGGTTTCTTTGGATTCTCATATTTTTACGCTCACACGTGCGAAAAAGGAGAGAAAAATAACAGTTCATTCTTTTTTCGATTTCTTTCGCATTTCCGGTAGTAAATTTTACTTATTGAGTAGAGAAGGGGGAGGGGGAACATAATTCTGAGTATAAAAAAGAAGTTGAGAATATATTTCCATTGATATTTATTTATCTTTATATTCGATTTTTGTTCTACTTTTTCTGTGGGTGTTCACGTGCTCCTGTGCTCCTATGGACGAGCCGCCACTGTTAAAAACGTGGATTAAACATTTCCTAATTGGACTGAAAATACTTACAATTTGTAACTACACTTGTGTCCAAAAAATAAGGATAATTTGATGTCTGGAGAATAAGGACACAAATAATAGTTCCTGTAATGTAATTTTCAGGGTCCTCAGATATAAGTCGAAGAAAACATAAGAGAGCTTCGAAAAATATGGTTACCACTCTCCAATAAAGGATCCTAAAGCTAAAATCCGTCCAAAATGGAGATTGAGCAGGCATTAAAATGGCCTAAAAATTAAACTTAAAGGTATTAAACGTATTTAAAATCGTGTATGGAGTTTAGCATTATCATATCCTTTACAAATAACAGGGAATTTTTTGCTGAATAACTTTCACATGAACGTTTCTGCTACCGTTCCGAAGGAGTATGGAATTCCATAAGCATCCTACTGCTTTCCTTTATGATTATTCCTTTTAAAATAAAATTGAAAGTTATGTTGGTTCAGCTTCTTTACTACAAGAGAAAAAAACAACTGGTACACCTACTTAATATTGAGTAAAGCCTTGATAGTGGCGTTTAATAGGTATATTAAATCGCAGGATAAGAAAATTTTCACTACCAGCATTTAAAATTGCATGAATTTATTTTTGTTATTTTTAGAGGCGGGGTTATCGAGCTTCCATGAGAAAAAAGCTTCACAAAAGCTTTCAGTTCCAGCCTTCGTTAGATAAAAGAAGGTAAGAAAACAATGCAATCATGAATCAAATAATATGGGTTACCTTTCTGAATGAATTTGAAATTCTCAAATTAATTTTGAATATTATAATCCAGCATTCATTAAATTACCTTCTGCTTTTAACTAATTTTACTTACGCATTATCCCGTCGACAGTTCAGCAGCCTTTAAATTCAGCGGCACTGCTATAGAACAGTCAAGTCAATGGACTTTGATAAAGTTTTCTAATACAGCCGTACGGTCGACGGGATTATAAGTAAGAACTTACGTGCTAAAAGAGTATACGTTAAAAATATTTTGACTCTTAAAAGAAGTTATTTAAATGTTATTGCTATTGAGTGTTTCCTTAACCCTTTTTCTTAATTTCAGTGAAAACGCTCAAAAGAACGATTCTGATTCTGATAGCACATTTGGATTTGCGTCGAAGAAACATAATTCTTGATTGGAGAATCAGTGTGCTATTTTTTCTATTTACCAAAGCAATAAACTCAGGACGTTATGATAACTTATTTATAGATGGATAGGGTGGATTGCCTAGTGAATGAACACTTAGCATTTGGATTTTCCCACTTTAAATATAATTATCAGGGCTTTTTATTGATCAATTTTTAAAAATAAGGTATGTTTCCATACAGACTTTTTCTCGATAACATGGGGAAATTATTTTCAGATAACAGAAATCGATCGTTTTGAAGGTATATTTTGATTTTTGAAAGTACTACAATATACCCAGTAAATGAACAAAGTTTGCCCTAAATATGAGCACAGTTTTCCCAGTGAATGAACACTGAAAGTAATCACCAGTTTTAGTATTTTGGAAAAGTTTATTTGAGTAAACCAAACAATATTTATAATTACTTTTTAAATACTAAAACTGGTGACTAATTTCAGTAAACATTATTCTCATAATTCAACGAGCCGTTGTTATTTAAAACTGAAGCTGTGAAGCGAACTTTCGAAACATTATAGATCGAATAAGCGTAAAACCACGAAGATTCAGTAAATGAACGGCCGTTAATTCTTTGGGAAATGTCACTTTACCGTTCCAATAAATGAACACCCCCTTATCTCGACCAATTTCCAAAATGTAGCGTTTTTATTATTATTTACCAAAGAAAAATACTTGAATAATTGATCAAAACAAGAAAAGGCATAAATAAAAACCCAATTAAAACTCAGAAAAATATGACTGAAAGATGTCAAATCTCAACCCACATGTCTCTTTTTCGTTCACATGCAGCTGCGTTTAAATAGAAAATGTTTTCACAGTTACAATTCAAAGATTACATGTGAATGAACGATTGTTCCATATTCATGAGATCTTCCTGCGACTACTGAATTTTAATGGGAACCCCAAGATCAATTAATTCCCTTATTATTTGAGATTATATGGTTGACTGTTCGTGTTCATTCACTGGGCAATTCCACCCTATTCCTGAGTACACTGTACGAGAGAAAAACATTCCTTTCCTCCTCAATAATGAGCTGTGGAGAATCAATGCTTCTTGGCAGCAAACATTTATTCCTAGAAAAATTACATCGGTAATTTTAATTGAAACAATTTAGAATCTTGTTGTTAGTTCTCACAATATTTTCGAGTATTTGTCTCTTCTATGAAATACAGTATATTCTCGATGTTACGAATACGAAGGTACGGGTAAAAAAAAGAGAGTTTCGGCACAGCAAACAACTAATTTTTTCGCTAAAAGTCTTTGACATAATAATGGTAATTAACATTAGAGGAATACTTTATGTGTCTAGAGGAAAACATATTTTTTCGTGATACCTATAGAGGTTCTTGGAATAACAAAGTTCGTTATATTGAGAGTATACTGTAATTATGATTATTTTTTTCCCAATAAATTCATCTCCATTTCAATATTTAAGCTGGTTATAATTAAAAACTTAAACTTTAAAAAATCTGCTAAAGAACATAAAAGAAAAACCACTGGTCAGAAGAACCTGAAATTATTAAGTAACGAATAAAAAGTTAATAAATAAGTTAAAAAGAAAATTTATTTAGTATTTTCCTTGATTAAATGCAAAAAGGTACATAATTGACATAAAACTTCTAGGTAGTTCTATCAAAATACACATGCCTTCTTAATTTATGAAACTAATTTTTTTTTACTCACTTCAGCCTAAAAATTTATATAAACTCCCCCAAAATGCGGCTAGAATACTATAGGGGTGTTTTTTCACGACTGGTCAGGCGGGCCAGTGAAATTCGTTCTGTAGTGGTCAGAGCCGATTTCCAGCATTCTCAGACCACCGCGGATTTTGAACGCTGTCAGTGGTTTTATGTTTTTACAGATTTTTAAATTTGGAGTTTAATTATAAAAATCCCCGGTAAATTGTCTGTAATTCCCCTAAATTGTAAACAAACATTTTAGTTGGTGCTTATATTGTTGTAGAAAAGGATACTTATTTTGAAAGAGTGAAATACTCCACTTGATTTTAAACGATGTGATAAAGCTATATTGCTTGAAAGTATTTATATTTTTTTATTGGTGATACAGTATGAAATGCAACAAATGTACTGGTATTGTAAATTTGAAATGGGATTTTACTTTTACCTTTTAAATGAAATCTTGATCATCAATAAATTTTATTTTCTTAAAAACTACCGATTTGTTTTCTCATTCTTGTATGAGTGAAATTTATGACATGATTTTTATTTGTTTATCATAAAGCATTTGCAATCACGTTAGCAACAGCCCTATACTTGACTGCAACGTTTCTTGAACCCAGTACGTCACAAATGCGGAAGGAGAAATCGGTAAACACCAAGCCTGTTGGGTAGTTAGAAGGAGTTTTGGAGAACTATATTCGTTTGGAGAAACGCCTTAAATATTAATATTCTTCTGGGTTAATTGATAGATTTTCGATGGCAACTTTTCAAAGTTAACAAATATGCCCAAAAAAGGATTTATTAGGTTCAAAAACTTATTAATTTCCCTTGCATAGCAACTCAGAAAGCAATCAAAGCAACTAAACTAATTGGATCAATTTTAATGGATCCACTATGCAGATTGTTATTATCAATAATCTCATCATATTTCAAATCTTTTAGAACTTTTCTCTATATTGATTTATTGACTGTTTTGCTGTATCCTTTTCCGTTTTTTAATAAATTAAATGATAATCCATATTGCTACAGCTTTTGGTCTGGAATATTTTTATTCATTAAATGCCGAGTTTGGTCAAGAGGAGTTGTATTTGACAATCTTGGAGTTTAATTTTTTCAAGATAAATGAGTACGAATTCTTTGAATGGATGAAGCAAAACTCATCAACCATCCTCTTTACCTTTTAATCAAAATTATAGCCCTTGCCGTGTGTTTCTATTCTAACGCATAATGCTCGAGAGGAACTATTTTAATTCTAATTTCAAACGCTGGAAGAAACTAATCTGTATTTTGACTTGGTGTGGATTTGTTGAGAAACCCACAACGTCTTGGAGTAAAAAGCTTTCTGGACACATTTTAAAAACAGTTCTAATCATTACGTTTATAGATATCGTCGTTGCCTGCTTCGTTGTTGACCTCTGGCAACAAGCAAAATCAATCTTTATCTCGAACGTTTCAATCTGCATTTGCAGTCTTTTGGCTTCGCTAATTCTTCACCGCAGAAGGCGACAACTAAATGTCCTCCTTTGCGATGTTCTCGATTTGTGTAAAGTGGCCACCGCTGAAAATAGTTTCCGGAACTTGATTGGTTGTTATTTGTGCTTAAATCCTCTTATCTATTCCATATCCATGATTCTTCTAAGTGAAAAACTTGAAAATAAGAATTTACTGACATTCTTCACTTATGGAAGGGAAATTCACAATGATTCTTTAAGAGGGTTGGTCATCATTTTGAGAAGCGGACTTGCCTGTTTACTTACCTGTAGCCTAACTGCCTTAGCCTCACTGTTCTACTGCGAGCTATGCAACGCGTGTTGCAAAGTTCTGAATAGAGTCACCGAGGAAGTTAACGCCTGTCCTCAAGAACACTTCACATTTTCCAAACAAGTTAACATACTTCAGCTAAAGGGTCAAGTATTCAACATTTTAGGCCGGCTGCAAGAATTGTTTTCTGTGCCTATGTTACTCATTACAATATCTAATTTTCTTTGGAGTTTTTCATACGTTGGTCTTCTGATATCTATGAAGTTGGAAACTGTGAGTGCTGTCGTATTATGCCAGATGATTGTCAATGGCTTCACGTCCTTTGGGTCCATGATGAGGGTGATATGGACTGCCGGGAAGGTGCCCCTCGAATCACAACGGTTCAGAGAAGCTTTTGAATCTAAAACAATGCAGAGAGTAATGTCCGGTTGTTATGATAATCATTTACAAAATATTCGTTGCGGTCGAACAGATTTTACTCTCTCAGCTTGTGACGTGTTGTATTTCCAACGAAGTCTCATTTTTTCAGTCATAGGAACTATCCTTACCTTCACTTTCTTATTGATGAGTTCTAATAATACATGTTCTAATCAACTTTGAGAATTTACTTTTTTTGTTAGTAACGTGAAAAAAAGTATAGTTTAGTTAATTTTTACGAAAATTTTTTTGCGTTTGGATTGTCTAAATTTTTATGTATATGGAAATGGTCCCTTAAAAAAATCATTGAAATAAATTGATTCGAAAGCGTTTTCGAACTTTTTATTTAAAAAATGTCTTGCTTTAAAACATTATTTATCCTTACGAAAACATCAAATCAATGTCATGTATAAAAAATAATAAAAAGCTTCAAGATTGTTGAAATTTAATTTAATTTGCCAGTTTTTTAATTAAAAACTGGTATTAGGTAGAGATTTTAAACAATTGGGGTTTCGATTAGGATATATTTATGAATATATTATAGAGTATGATTTTAGAAGGTCTGATGATATTATTTCTGTTCAAAATGGTGGTTTGAAAAAAAGACCACAAAAGCCAATTTTCATGACATTTTACTATGTCGCTTTTGATTCATGGCTAATAAAAGTTTTGTTGTATGTTGAAAATGTTTTCATTATAATATCAAAGTTTCATGAATAATTGATCAGATTAAGATGGGAAATTTTGCCTTAAAAACAACACAGAACTGGATATTTTCCATAGTTTTTTTCAGTGCTCTCCACTGAGCAGCTGGTTTGAAATAACTGAAATCAAGATAGGTGTTTTAGCATATTCTTTTTGAACCGTAATACAGAATGAAATCTTATTTTACGGTTCCAAAATCTATTTTATCGGATGATTTTATCATAGTCAAACTAAAGAAATGTTTCGAAAATACTTTTTTGGCTTTTATTCCATCTTTGTAACAGAAAAAATAAACAGTTTTATTGTTTAAATACCAAAAATCATTTTTCATAATGTGTGGGCTTTAATTCCTTTCTTATTTTCAACGATTAGTTGTTTTTTTTTAATATAGTGTTTTGATAAGAAGCGGAAAAATAGGTTAGATCGGCTGCCGAAAATTGAGCGAATGAAAATCTGCTAAAGTTAAATGCTGGACGCTAAATGGAGAGTTCAGAATAGAAGTGAACCAAGTCCACTTTAGCTACTTTTTAGCTACAGAGGTTTAAAGTTGAAGCTTCATAACAAAATTAATGTTAACATTTTTAAAAATTAACATTTTTAGCGGATATTATCAGAACTAGGACTTGGTTCATTATTGCACTGAAATTTTACATAGTTGGTGCATGTTATAGCGTTGCTAACTCAAAAGTGACAAAAAGTGGACTTGGTCCACTTTAATTCTGAGCCTTCCAAATTATAGTTTTTGAACTTATAGAGCATTTTTAATCACATGAATTGGACCTAACAACGGCCTTAGCAACAGTTAAAAGCCCCGCAGAAGGTTAACAGTTACAGAAAATAACTGGTCGTGGAATTCTTCTATTGGAGCATTTGCAATCACTTGACCCCATACCTAACAACCACTTTAGCAACAGATACCGCAGCACCTAACAAAGGCTTTAGCAACAGTTAAAAGCCCTGCAAAAGGTTAATAGTTAAAAGAAAATATCTGGACGCGACGTCACCTGAAAACACTCTATATTCCAATAATATTTAATAACTGCATATTTTTAAATACTTGGGTTAATTTGATATCACTTTATTGATTTTTGTGTCATTTTTAGAGACAGTATTTTTCAAATGGCCTACCAACTATTCAGCAATGTATACAGAAATGTGTTTAACCACGGCTTACTAGATACTTATACAGGCTAGCCGAGTACGGAAATCATTGCAAATCCAGATGGCAATACTGGACCAACTGGCAAAGCATATCTACAGTGTTGAAGGCGGTGGGTGATATAGGTAGGTCTTGTAGCGCTCCAAGCGGGAAAAGTTGTCAAATGGTTTTCATTGTTTAAAACTCGGCAAGCCTGTATAAGTATCTAGTAAGCCGTGGTTTAACATATTGAGGAACAATGAACGGTTAAAGTGGTGAGGATAACGGGTAATAAAGAAGTTCGATTTTGTGATCTGAAGTTCAATCTCTAGGCTTGAGTTTCACGTCTCTCTCTCCTTCCACCGGGATAAGCGTGAAGCTCTGCAGAATGGAAGTGAGGATTAGGAAGACTTCTACGATGGCCATAGCCTCACCTACACATGATCGCTTGCCTGGAAAAGTATTAAAAACTTTCACATTTTTCACGTTTCATTAAAGCTATTTTGTCAGTGTGTCCCTCAGACTTACCAACTCCAAACGGATAAGGTCCTTCTTTCTTGATCCTTTTGCCCTCTTCGTCCAGGAATCTCTTGGGCTCGAATTTCTGAGGGTTCGGGAACTCCTTTGGCTCGAAATGAACACTAGAGAGATTTGCAAAGAGGATGCTTCTTTTGGGAATTCTGTAACCATTGATGGTAGTCTCGTCTAAAATAATAAAACAAAACTTTTAAGGCCTGTTAAGAAAAGCCTTTTTTTTTTGTAATTAAGCCATGATCTAAGACACTCACACCTATAACCAGTGTTATTCCTAGGATTTTTTTGGAGGAGTAAAAATACTCCTTGACTTTTTTAGGAGGAGTGAAATTCAATTAGGAGGAGTGAAATACGGAAAGAGCATAAACTGCATATACAGGGAGAGACAAAATCTCTATTAAAAACGCTTACTTTTTAATAGACAAAATGAAATTGAAAAAAAAAAAATGAAGATGCTATTTTGGGTTTCAATCAATGAAACTCCCTAAGCATCAGAACAATAAATGAAAAAAAAATACTGTATCTGTATGAAAACACATTTAAAAAGTATGATAATTAGGATGCCATGGCTGAAGGTTTAAGCTAAACCGTTGTGAAAAATTCAAGGAGTGAAAATAATCCTGTCTAGTTTTTTAAAGAGTATTTCCGATTTTCAAGGAGTGAAATACTCTCTAAGAGGAGTTAAAAATATATCTGGATATACGTATAAATATTGATTTTCTTATAGATATAGATAGTAACACAGTTTAATTAAAGTTTGTAATACATCACATCTGGCTGAACTTACTGAAGTTAGAGTACAACGTGGAAGTAGGAAAGACAGTAACCATCCTGTAAAGTTCTTGTATGGTGGCATCCACATAAGTCATTTGCTTTCTGTCTTCGAACGAAGGTAGTCTTTCACGGCCCACCACTCTGTCCAGTTCCTTTTGCACTTTCATCTGCACTTCAGGGTACTTGGCTAACTCCAGAAGAAGATTCAAGATGGCGGAAGCCGTGGTTTCACTTCCCTCGTAGAACATGTTAAAGGTAATGCCATTGAGGCGGTCCACTGTAAAATGGAAACAGAAAATAACAGAAAGAAAAAGAAAATAACTACAAAACACATAAAAAGGCTGGTAAGAAGCTGTATAACATAAAATACATTGACATTCTACAGCAAATAAAATACATTGAAATTCAATATAAAATAAAACAAAATACATTGAAATTCAATTTAAAAAATGAAAATATACGTATTGAAATTAATAAAACTTGAAACAAGAGTTTCCAACCCAGAATCTCAAACCAGCATCTTAACAAAATAAGCATAAAGTGGTTAGTAACTTAAAAAATTACTTATTAGAATCATTGAGATCAAGGTGACCACAAGTTGAAAATAACATAAATACGTATACAGTTCTGTATTAGCCTAAACTTTCTTACTTGTAAAGGTGGATTGTTCCAGCAGTCCTTTCTCCTGATGTTCTTTCCTTTGGTTGAGGTAGGCATCCACATACCCCCTCTCGTGAGAGGGATCGAAAGTTGCGACTTGATCATTAATAATGCCCTCAGTAAATTCTGTGACCACATCCCTTTCTCTTTTAAGGTACTTCAGTTTTGGATAAAATTTCATTCCAAGGCTTCATAAAAAAGAAAAATGGGAAAACTATATATAAAAGGTAAAGGTACAGTGAAATGTTATTTTCTATGATGTATCTTACTTATATTAAAGTAAAAAACATTCAAAGTAAGTTCTGTTACTTTAATTTCAAACATTTTGTGAAAGAATGATAAACAATTTATTATACCAAACAATTTTGGCAATTGATTCATTTTTATTTGCTATATTCCTATTTTAAATATCATTTTCAGGGGTTTTTTCGGTCAATTCTTAAAGATAAGGTATGTTTCCATAAATGCTTTTTCTCGACAATGTGGTGAAAGTACTTTTAGATCGCAGAAATTAATAATTTTGAAAGGTATTATCATTTTAGTGAAAACACTGCGATATACCCAGTAAATGGGAAAAGTTTGCCCTAAATATGAACAGCCTGTTACACCCAGTGAGATCCTTTTATTTGCCCGACACTCAATTGCCTGAAAATTCTACATCCTTCGTTCCCCTTGTATCGCATTGGCGATGATGGAAATGATGTCGCGCAAACGTACTTATCGGGCAACTGATTGTTGGGATTTTGAACCAGACCCATCATTTTCTTGTGACTCTTGACCTCTTGGTCTAGTCTACGGATAGATCGGGCGGAATAAGCATCTCAAACAGTTTTTCATCGTTCTTTGGGTATTCCTTTTTATACTCCACCCAAAGAATCTTTTTGAGCGATATTCAGGCGGACTTTTTGAAACACCTTGTACTGTCTGTCTACCACAAGTTGAACTCTGGTCTAGTTGCCTGGTTGTGGATGTTTCTATAGAAACAAGACCAGTTCATTTTAAATAGGAATAAACCGCAGTAAGATTTGGTGGGGATTAAAGAACAATGAGTCATTATTGGCAGAATTTTCGGCGATCACCAGCACGGTCTTATTTTCGCAATGGACTCTAACCGCCTATCTGGTTCGAGATTATGAAAGTCAGGTGACGGGGGTAAACAAACTCTCACTATCAAATCATATTATCTCACTACCACCATATCTCACTACAAACTCTACTAGTGTAGTATCTGTGGTAACCAATTGCAAACTCAGTAGGTCACGTGTTGGTTCTGTGTGGTGTGACGTCAGACGGATTGAGTCCATTAATGCAGTTTCACGCATATGTTAGAGGCTGGGATTAGTAAACTGTTAAAGTAATAAACAAAAGGACTAGTGATTAAATGCCCCTGTTGAAAATGTGGAGAGTCCTGTTATGCCTTGGCAACAAAAATATAAACTAGAGATCTACTTGTGATAGACAGAGAGTAATACTCACTCTATACCCCAGCCAGTCAGGATGTCGAACTTCCCCTGGAACGCCAGAACAAATTGGTGCATGGCCCGCAACACTCTTCCCAACTCTCCCTGCTTGTCCATCTTATGTCCGTAGAGCACCTCGGATATGACGGAGCTTGTGACGAAGGCGACGTGGAAGGGCAGCCTGGCCATCTGCCCCGGCTTTTCCTGTTGTCGCAGGTCCCTGAGCATTTGCTGCACTTCGTTCCGGATTCTGTCCTCCATCTCCTGTTTTCCCACCCCGAAACGCCGCACTGTTTGCGCGTAGAAGCGTCGGTGCTCCTGCCAGGATTCCCCCTCCTCCTGAGCTACTCCTGAAGAAGAAAAAGCCTATTGTCATACCACGGCTTACTAGATACTATACAGGCTAGCCGAGATACGGAAATCATTAAAAATCCAGATGGCAATACTGGACAAACTGGCAAAGCAAATCCACAGAGTTGAAAGCGGGACTTAATGGCTCAAAAATTCAACTCAGCCACTAATGGCCAACAATCAGCAGTTTTTGTTGTGAAAACACACCTTTATTTTTCCTTATTTGTCAGTGTGTTATCCTATTGGTTGGGTGATATAGGCAGGACTTGTGGCGATTCAAGCGGGAAAAGTTGTCAAATGGTTTTCATTATATTATTTAAAACTCGGCTAGCCTGTATTACAGAGAAATATCCTAACAGAGGGTCCACGAGGCTATTTTCAAATGCGTTACTGATGTGAGGGCGCCACACTAGAGTCTGGAACGTATGCCGGCCGCTTAAATCTCTCGCCAAATTAGAACTCAGCGCATGCGCAAAAAGGTGTTTTCGATCTCCCATAGGCAGCCGGCGAACGATTCAGACTGGATCCAAACGCAGTGAGTTTAGTGCGATCCCAGCGCCACAATTCTCCCAACCTGTAACAAGATGTCATGATTTTCGATTTCCATTATGGCCTATGGCCGTGGACTCTCTGTTCTAGTACTCTGTGGCCTGTATAGTATCTAGTAAGCCGTGGTCATTGGTCATACTCTTAGATATTACTCACCAGTATGGAAGTTATTTATTAAAATATATATATGATATGCACACGAGTGATACCACTTTGATTTTGTAATTTTTCTTAGCAGCATGTGTTGAAGTGCTTCAAGTTTTTTTCCAGAAGCACTTCAAAACATGCAGCTAAGAACAATAGACGACATTAGTGTGACGTCACTTGCTTGTTTGGAAACGTTGATTCTATCCGTGATTGGAAGTAAATCCGTACGGATCCGTACGGAACCAATCACGGATGGAATCAACGTTTCCAAACAAGCAAGTGACGTAATGACTAATGTCGTCTATTACAAGGTCAAGGTGGTATCGTATAAATCAGGACATACGTAGAGCTCTCAACATCCCCACTTTAAAAGAATTCGTTTATAACGCAACAGTAAAATTCCTTGAAAATATCTAGAGAAGATATATCATAAAAATATTTCTTTAATGAAAATTCCAGAATACCACCTAGCAAAAAGAGACACCGGTTCAGCATAATCCCATATGAAAATTAATGTAATATAAGATGTTTTTCAGCCTGTTTAAGTATCATCTACTCTACCAAAATATATGCCCAAGATATATGTGCCAAAGTCTAATGCAGAGTAATTCTACTTGCAAGATCGGAGATATACTATATTCGGGAAAATTACTCGAGAAATTAGGCTGCTCGGAACACTCTGGGCGTCTATAATCTCAGGTGATACTTGGCGATCTTTGCGAAACGAGGGGAAGAGAGAAGGGGAGTTGAGGGGCAGGGAACTAGACTATAGTCATACCGCCAGAAGAAAAACTCTTGACGTCTTACAATATTGTTTCGATTGTTATGGAAACGGATTTTTCCTCTCATTTTCATCGATGACGGTAATTCATAAGCGATGAACAAACGTTTTGTGCAAAATCTGCGAGCAAGTTTAGACTTGCGTATGCGCCAAGTTTTTAGCGTTACAGATCACTATTATGGTAACCCTACCTCATGTTACGTGAATGATTTGGCTTCTAAATGTGCCGCTAAACAGCCAAAACTCGCCAAGCATACGCAACTCTAAATTTGCGCCGGTAAGCATACTCTTGTAGCAGATCGCTTAGCATCGCAAGCAATCCTATATTCACTTCACATATAATTAAAGAAGTTCTTATAGTACTCAGTTCCAAAACAGACCGCTTTTCGGTGATAGGAGTGACAGTTTTTGGATTTTTCTCTAATCGAACGAAAACGTCCCAATTATTCAGCGTTCTCCAGCGTCTGAACCCTTCATCTGAGAGAAAAGTTGTAAGTGACTTTGTAGCTTGAACAGCGCTTGAACTTTGTAGCTCGTTTTCTCATCTTTATTTTTGAACTGACTGTTTTGCTCAGAAGCGCAAAGGTTATTTTCTACGGGCAGAAAACGAAAAAAAAAAAAAGGAGGGGCGAATTTTTGCCGTTTTTTTCGAATTTTCTCAATGTTCCGTCATGAAATTTTGTTCGCAAACCTCATATTCGAATTCAGCACCCCAAAAAACATACAGATAGCCAAAAATATCTTCTACCCCAAAACCTTCCCAAAATAAATACTATTTGACTGGACTTCTAGTCGACCTATTTTTTCAAGTCAAAGTGATAGTTGGAAATCACTAATCAAAATGATCACTTATTGCTGTTGGATCCGTACCTAGTCCATCGGACAACCAGCTAAGGTTGTTCTCTTTCGGTCGTCCGTCGAACTCGTCCGCTCTGTTGACGAGGACCTCTTTGATGATTTTGGCTCCGTTGAGGACCACGAACAGCTGACCCCCGAGCCCCCGGAAGCTGAACACGTCACCGTACTTTTGTTGTAGACGCGCGTAATCATCTGGAATCACCTAGGAAAAAGAGGGAATTACCAGGGTTTGAATTTTTTAACTATGAAAACGGAGAAAAAAAAATCAAAATCGGATAAAATTGTTTTGCTACTTTGGGCGCTACTATTAAATATCAGATAGTGTTTTTCCTCAAAAATCGTTTAAAGATCAGAAAAGAAAAACTCTAAACGTCTAAATCATAACTTGTGATAATAATTTAATTGATTTCCAGGGATTAGGAAGGTTGTTTTACAACCAGTATAGTCAATCCGTGGACAAGTTAGAAATCACTGTTCTAATAAAAAAAATTCTAATATGTTTTTCTCATCGCACGTTTCTTTTTACTATTTCATTAAAGGACTCTGAAATAACGATTTAACTCACCTTTAAGGAGAAATAGCTCCCCAAAACCGGCCATCCCCATGGTCCTGGAGGTAGCTTTCTGTTGCTTAGCAACCGATTTACAGCCCAGTAAGTCACCAGCAACACTAGGGCAGTTGCCAACAACTCGGGCGACAAATTTTGCACCAGTTCCATTTTCACACTAATTCCTGTATCTGCTTAGATCAATCAATCTCCAGAACGCAACTGAATTTATATGGATAATATAACTTTACGATAACACTTAATAATCAGTCAATTGTCTAATTTAAATACATTGTATCTTTGAAAGCTACCCTAATTTTTTTACTACATCTTTGTAATTTAAACAATAGACTTTTATCACAACATTATCTAAACTTTAAACTGTGGGAATCGCCTTATGTGAAGTTAAGAACAAGAACGGTTTCTGTGTTTTAAAAACTGTTATTTTTAAAACACTTTTAGTAATATAAGTAGTTGATTTAAAACCAAGTTCTTTTTAGCTTCTTAAAATCATTTGGAGTTTATATTTATTACTTTTTATTAATGTATTTCATGAAATTACTCTTCTATTTAACTAAAACTGACAGATTCCTGAAATTTAACTTTATAACCCTTAACTTATAATTTAAACTTCCATACTATAAATGGTTGAAAATATACTTTGAATTACTTTTGATCCTACAATACATAGTTTAAAAAAATACCATGTATTGCCTTTAAAATATAGAATTTAATCGTCGGATTTTTTTTTCATTAATATATTTTCGTTAAAAAGACATTGGTGATATAGGATGACTGAACATGTCATTGTTTTTAACTTCAAATTTATCTGGAAATTATAGGCTCTTAATAAATATAATAGTACAGCATTTAAAAAGACCCAGTCCATTGAATTATGATATTTTAAAAAATGGTATCTGCTAGCTGAACTTCACAAGGAAAATTTTAACAATAGGTTAAATGTTCAAGGATGCAGGAGCACAATGAATTTTTGGATTCTATATGGAATTGAAAGTAACAGCTCACCAAATCATGTTAAATGTATGAGACCGCTGATATTTCTCAGAATTTGCATATAATATTTCCAATAATGCGATTTGAATGAAAGATACAGTATGTACTTAAAAAATTAATGTTCTTAAAAGCGGAAATAAAATAAAATTTTGCTCTAAAATCGTATCAATCTTTCGTAGACATTTTGTCTGCTCTTATCATTGAGTTCTCTAATCAGTTTATATATTTTCTTTTGTGTTTTCACATAGTTTTTTTTATTGTTTTTATGCTAATTTTGTTTTTCTATATGCGTTGTTTGTTTTGATGTTATCTCTGCTATAGTATTTTCATAAACGATCCTTCTGCCCTGATCTCTGATGTCTTGGGAATTGTTGAAAACGGCATTTGAATCGATTCAAATGGGAAATATGTGTTCACTTCGAGAAATGCTGTAAGTTTTGAAAAGTCTTCATCCAGATAAACCTTTGAAGGATATTGAATGTAAAACACTAATAATGTGTGGAGAGAGTATAAAATTTCTTTAAAAAACGATAAAGATCCAGAGGAGTAGGTGTTAAAAGGATTTGGGAAGAACTGAGAAAGGCAACCAAAAAGAGATTAGTTTTTCTTGATTATTTTAAAAGATATTTATAATAAATTTATTATTAAATTTTAATAATTTTTATCATATATTATTATAGTTGACTTGGTATGAAATTATTGAAATAACCTTACTCATTCTTGTTTGTATCGCTACCTTTTTATTAAAATATGTTATTCATCACAAACTAACCAAGGCTGCTCCTTTTAATTACCCTTTTTACTAAAAATTGATTGAGCATATTTTTATTTCTTCAATCTTTGGTGTGATTTTTATACAGTCTATGAAAATAATTTATAAATTCATTCATTTAATAATGGACAATTTAGTAGTAACATTTTATACAGGAAAAATTTCATAACATTTGAGGTATGTTTTCTCCGTCCCATTTTAATACTTTCCGTTGGTGACCAATAGACGACATTAGTCATTACGTCACTTGCTTGTTTGGAAACGTTGATTCCATCCGTGATTGGTTCCGTACGGATTTACTTCCAATCACGGAACCAATCACGGATAGAATCAACGTTTCCAAACAAGCAAGTGACGTCACACTAATGTCGTCTATTGCGATCAGGAAGAGACCCTCACTAAATAAATAAAACAAAGCATTTAGAGTATAAAAAATGTTTTATTTAGTGTTGCAGTTGCACGTTCAACTGCATTATTTTTTTGAAAACAACTTTACTGAGCAGTGTGTCCCATACGCTTTTTTTTTTCAAAGAGTAAATTAAAACAGGACAGATAAAGTGGTGAGGATCACAGGTAATATACTAGTTCATTTTTATGATCTTCTGAAGATCAATCTCTCGGGATGAGCTTCAAGTCTCTCTCTCCTTCCACCGGGAGAAGCGTGAAGCTCTGCAGAATGGAAGTGAGGATCAGGAAGACCTCCACGATGGCCATAGCCTCACCCACACAATTTCGTTTGCCTGAAAAAGTATAGACACATATATAATTTGTTGAAGATCGTAAAATTATAGAAAGAAGTGGGATAATTTATTTAAAGTTATTAGAATCAACAATCAATATCGATATTCAAGTTCGCAAAAAATCACGTCGTTCCAAATTTGTTCTTTTGTTGTTGTACGGACTCCCATGAGTTTTTAAACAATTTTGCAGCTTCTAAACACCTGTGCTAGCTGTTTAATCCTCTTAAAACCTCAAAAATTTTCGAATTTTTCAGTTTTCGGCTTACAACTAATAAAAGATTGCATCTCACAAGAAAAAAGTTTCAATTACCCTTTTAAAAATAATAAAATTTTTAACAATTTGGGACTATTTATTTATTTATTTAAATACATTGCCAAACAGAAGAGAAATTCCAATTATACTTGGCAAGAAAAAGAAACAAACAGTACAACAAATATATAAAAGGACACACATAACCACAAAAAAATAAGCACTAAACCTACACAAAAGAGAAAAACAAAAAATCATTCGGATAGACTTTGCAAATAATCAAGTTTTAATTTAGAGTAAGAATCTTAAAACATATCACTGGTTGTGGGCAGATTATTAACTATTTTATAAAATTGATAAATAGTTTGGCTTGAAAGATAGTTCTTGACAATTAAAGGAATCGTGAATGCTGTTTTATTTCTTGTATAGCGTGGAGAGATATGGAAGTCAAGTAACGTAAGTAAAGGAGGGCAATCTATATTGTTTCTAATTAAGTTAAAATAATGTAACGAAGAAGATACTACTTCGGTACACTCTTGAAATATTAATAATTTACAGAAATTCAATTTTTATAACTATTTTAGAGACTTTAACTGTTTAGTGCATAACCCTCTCCCCAATGGATTTGTGCCCCCCATATGGACTGCTCTTCAAGGTTTATGGTGTGAATTTACCAGTAAAGACTTACCAACTCCAAACGGATAAGGTCCTTCCTTCTTGATCCTTTTGCCCTCTTCGTCCAGGAATCTCTTGGGCTCAAATTTCTGAGGGTTCGGGAACTCCTTTGGATCGAAATGAATACTGAATAGATCTGCAAATAGGATGCTTCTTTTGGGAATTCTGTAACCATTGATTGTAGTCTCCTCTAAAATAAAAAATATTAATTTGTGAAAGATGATATTATATGGCCGTGGGTAGCCTACTGGTTAATGCAATCGGCTTTGGGATCGAAGGGTCCCGGGTTCGATTCCCGACATCACTCGACAGACCCATCGAGTATAAGTGGAGTGCGTGCTTTTTAAATCTATGGGTCCAAAAGTCCCGTGTTTGTCATGGTGCAGTTTACCATGGATCCAGGTCGTCTTAGAGACTTTACCCTCCCCTTCAGACACATGGCAAAATTGTAAAAATTAATTAAATGTTTATAATTAGTCGTGACTTATTTTAGGGCTTAAGATTGAAAAACTACGGTTTGGCAGGATAAGAATTACTTGTAGTTTCAGCTTTTCTTTAGGTCCAATGTAATACATGCGGGAATTGGACGATTTTGGGCGCAAGTTTAGAACTGCTGATGCGCCAATTTTTAGCGATAAAAGCAACCCTAAAACAAGGGCGGTTCCAGACCAGATTTTCGGGGGGGGGGCCATGTCAAAGTCGGAGGGTATAGCTGGTTCTACATGGAGCCTTTTTTGCCGGATGACGGGCCGCGATCCGTCTTGGCGCGATGGTTGGCGACAAGAAAAATCCCTATTTTTGAGGCAGAAAACGGATCAACCAAACCAGGTGGTCACGTGAGCGCGCGGACCAATGGCTAGGCGTGATACGCCCGACATCGCGGGCCGAGAAAAAGTGCAGGCAGCTCGCACTTTTTCTCGGGCCGTCAAAAACGGAGGGGGTCACGTGATAGAAATTCACCAATCTCCGAAACACCGAGGAGAACATCGTATTCGTATCGTATGCAATGGTGTTTTGTTTACAAAAGTAAACTAAGCTTAATTTTACGAAAAAAGCTTCATCTGTTGATTTTTACTAAAAATAATCAATGAAAAACAAGTTGAACACGTTCTGTCACCATTAAAATATAAAAGGTTTTGTAGAATTTGAAAAAAATAGTACTGAGAATCTATATGTTTTCCGTAGTATTGTATGTTTTTGCTTTTAGTTTTATGGTCATAGAAGTAAAATTTAAAGGATAATTTACTTTTAAAGCAAACTAAAGTACCATTTAAATACCCTACTTCAAGTTTATATATCAAAACTTACTTTAAACACTTTCCCTAAAAACTATATCTTGTACTTCCAAGTTCGATAGAAAAGCCATACTATAATTATTTACTCCACACATTTTTTATGTGCTGGGATGTTAGGCAGTGTTATGTTTTAAATAGATTGAAGTATTTGTTGTATGTTATTAATTTCAGAACCTGATAGTTATACCACATAGACATGAGACAATAATAAAAGAAATTAAATTGATTTTACATGTTTTCTTCCTCGATTAATTGAAAATTATGTTGCTCATAACATAAATTTTAGAAAATAAAAATTGGTCAGTAGTACTAGGCATATTTACGTATTCTCACAAAATACCCTGCAATAATGTCACATTCTCGCAAGTGTGATGTATGTGAAAGAATTTGCTTTTTTATGATTATGACTTGTTTTGGATACAGATTTAATTATTAATTTTACCCTAATATCAAGACCTGATTATCTGGGCCAGATTTAGAAAATTTTCCACATAGTAGGCACACTGCGTTGCAAGGAGTCCCCTTGATGTTTTTTTATAAAAACAAATTTCACAACACACAATAATTGGTAGGTATACTACTTATGTACTGTTGTAAAACCATTTATTTTAGGCTTTTATTTTCCAATTTCAATTTCTTCAAGAAATATGAAGTAAGTTTTGTTTTATGAGTTAAGATACTTTTGAGATTTAGGGTTATGTTTTGAATAGATTCAAGTATTTGTATGTTATTAATTTCAGAACCTGATAGTTATACCACGTAGATATGAGACAATAATAAAAGAAATTAAATTGATTTTACATATTTTTTCCTCGATTAATTGAAAATTATGTTGCTCATAACATAAATCTCAGAAAATAAAAATTGGTCAGTAGTACTAGGCATATTTACGTATTCTCACAAAATACCCTGCAATAATGTCACATTCTCGCAAGTGTGATGTAAGTGAAAGAATTTGCTTTTTTTATGATTATGACTATTGTTTTGGATACAGATTTAATTATTAATTTCATCCTAATATCAAGACCTGATTTAGAAAATTTTCCACATAGTAGGCACACTGCGTTGCAAGGAGTCCCCTTGATGTTTTTTTATAAAAACAAATTTCACAACACGCAATAATTGGTACTTATGTACTGTTGTAAAACCATTTATTTTAGACTTTTATTTTCCAATTTCAATTTCTTCAATAAATAAGAAGTAAGTTTTGTTTTATGCGTTAAGATACTTTTGAGATTTAGGGTTATGTTTTGAATAGATTCAAGTATTTGTATGTTATTAATTTTATAACCTGATAGTTATACCACATAGACATGAAACTATAATAAAAAAAATTAGATTGATTTTACATGTTTTCTTCCTCAATTAATTGAAAACTATTTTGCTCATAACATAAACCTCAGAAAATAAAAATTGGTCAGTAGTACTAGAAATATTTATGTATTCTCACAAAATACCCGCAGATGTATGTGAAAGAATTTGCTTTTTTGTGATTATGAGTATTGTTTTGGATACAGATTTAATTATTAATTTTAAGATACTTTTAAGATTTAGGAAGGCCAGGTCTCGTAGGCCTAATGGTAAATCAAAGGAGAACGAACAATAATAAAAGACCAATCAAGGCTTACCCAGCTTGAGTTTGTACTACGCGTAGTTCATTAACGCCAAGACCATGGCCCTATAGCCTGGAAGATTAATCTTGTAATATAAAAGAAATTAACTTGCTTTACATATGTTTTCTTCAACTCAATGTCAATATGAAAATTTTATTTTGGTCATAAAAAATATCTTGCCCCACAGGAAGTGATGCCTGGGAGTCAAATTTGCTTATCGAATGAACGAGTATTGTTTTTGATGAAGATTTAATTATTAAAGTTAACAACATCAAAACCTGCTGAAATTTAAATACTTATACATGTACTACTTCCCTCTATTATTAAAAAAATTATTTTGCCTAGTGGAGTACAATTGTAAAGGGTGGTTAGTAAAATAAATTTTTAGAACAAATTATGGGAATTGTGCAATTAAACTCTGCTTTCTTTATATTTGGGTTTAGGTCGGTGCATTTTAACATAGTACCAATGAGTTATTTTTATCAAGTCAAGAAACAAGGTTCTCATTATGCCTTAATTTGTTATAAGCAGGTTCAGCGGTATGCTGAAAATTTAACTAGTTTATTGTATGATCATTACAATATTCAGCTTTACATTTTACTCATTAGATTTTATTAAAGACAAATTATCTTCAACACAAGAATTTATCAAAGATTAGTTTACTGACAGGAATCTTTTTACCATATATTTTTAAAAAGCATTTTTCAAGGGTAATTCATCAATCAATTTTTTCTTAGGACTAAAATATTAGCTCGAAAACTATTGTAAATTTCTGTACAAGAAATCCTAGAAAATACAGAAAAAGCTACACATAAATTAACCCCCCCCTTGTTTTGTAGAAAATATTATTCTAGTGTATTTTTATTTTTAAAGTTAAAGATGATTTTCATGTTCAAGAGAGTAACCCGGAGTATTTTTATTTTTAAAGTTAAAGATGATTTTCATGTTCAAGAGAGTAACCTGGAATGTTTTATTTTAATTTAAAGCACTATCAATTGTTAGGACAAAATAAAAAAAAATCCATACTTTTCATTCTGTAGTAAAATTGAATGTTAGAGCTTCCCATACATTTGAAGCAGCAAAAATATTTAATTAGTGACAGCTACTAATTTTTTAATACCCAAAAATATTTTACAGCCATATTCAGTCATCAGTGCTGCAGTACAACAAGGATAATTCAAACTGAAGGAGCCATCAAAATTGTTCCAATGAATTAAAAATTAATAGAAAAATGAAGGCATTTAAAAGCATGTGTTAAGAAATAGTAATGAATCAATTTTGTATTTGGGATCGAAAAGTTAGTTAAGAAAAAAGAGAAATCTTTGAACTATCCTCAACTTTTAAATGAAGATCCTTTCCTTGATCTATCAAAGTTGCACTGTGTGCACAAATGAAACAAACTAAAAAATTTTTACTAAGAAAACAATATTTTATTTGTTCAGAAAAAGTTAAAGAAAACTTGAAATAAAAAAATCATTCGACACAAGTCCATATATAAAAAATAATCCTTTAATTGTTACCAAAAATAATTTAGAGGCTGTATATTACATAAACTAAACAAAATTACAGTTTTTCATTCTTTTATAGTCTATTAATTAGGTATACCAATTTGAAGGCAGAATGTAATAAACAAATTACTAAATGTAATGCAAACACAAAAATATATATTAAACAATAAATTTTAAAAGGGTTCCATCTTCAATTATTTATATTCCAATGATAAAACTGGTCTTTACTCAAAAACCTAAGGAAAAATATTAAATACACACTTTAAATTACATGTAAATTCAATTAGAGGAAAAACACAAAAAATATTGAATATATTAAGTACATTAGTAATCAAACTCACTATGCTTCATACAGTTCAGTTCTAGAGATCAGAGATTAACAGCCATATTCATAGCCATCAGCGTCGGTGTTAACTAGTTGCTAAAGAAAGAAAAATTAGCTTTTCGCAGAATCTGATTGGTGGAATCCTTCTTTGACCAAGGAATTAACACCGACGCTGATGGTTGAGCATATGGCTGTAAGAGTTTAACAATATCTTAATTAAATATTAACTCCATTTTCTGGAATTAATGGTCGTGTCGATTTGAAATTTTCTCCAAATGTTTCGCCCTCTTCTTCGGAAGGAATCCTCAGTGGAAACACAAAGGGAAACATTAGGAGAAAAATTCCAATCGACATGACTATCAATCCTGGAAAATGAAATTAGTATGCAATTTTCAGCGCGGAAGTTCTTGTTATTTTATAATCTTAATTGATTGTTAGATAATTAATAAACTAAAACTTTATCATACTTTGTTCATTATAAACTAATTTCAATTACATGCAATTTTTGTAACACAAGATATACCGACAATGATAAAATTGAAAGTAATATCAATAACTCATTACAAATTACAATAAAACCTAAAAAATAAAAAACTATCCCAACTGAATTATTTAAAAATTTGGACAGTTTGTAATGTAACCCTCAGATATGGTGCATACCATTTCAGAGGTGGTGTGTAGCACCTTGGACATCAAATACCGAGTACTACCGTGAGGTTGGCAAGTGTAACCTCAAAAATTCTGCGTACCACCTACTTGGGAATGGTGTGAAACATCTCAAGGGTGTTATGTAGTAGTTCGGGGAAGAGGGTGTACGACCTTCAGGATGGCTTGCAACTGAGAGTGGTTTGTGCCACCTGGGGAACTGCATGTAATACCTCATTGGGGGGTGTACCACCTCAGGACTTGCGGTAAAATGCTTTATAAAAATCCCAAGGTATTACACACCACCCTTTTGAAGTTATACCCAAACCCCGAGAGGTTTCACACCACCCTCATAAAGTTTCCCAAGAGAAGTTTGAAATGGTACTTTCCATTGGATACCCGAGAAATTTAGTTTTATAACCATTAATATAAATAATTAATTTTTACTCGATTGCATTTTTGAAAAAGTGAACCCCCACTTGAACTACCCAAAAGCCACCAGTCATTTGGTGACACACAGGGCCACCGAGAGCCAAGTCGGGCCCCGGGTAAAAGGTTGAGAAGCGGGCCCCCAATGACATATTCTCATTTCGAAGTAGGGGGTGAAATTTTCTGATGTACCTCCACCCATGCATTCATACGCTTAATGTAATTTTTAGAATATTTCTAGGCAAGATCTGAATTACACTCAACTTAAAAATATCGTTTTCTTGATAATATGATGAGTAACAAGTAATAAAGGGGGTCTCGGGGTTTTCCCCCAGAAAATTTTTGAAAATATGCCCCTAGAAAACTGGGAATTTACTCATTTTTGGACCTTTATGTGAACAAATTAATTTCTAAAATATTCAAAATGATATCTGTCTTAGTACTCAATATGAAAAGCTTTGGGTACCGGGCCCCGGGGTATCATACCCCCTCGCCCCCCTCTCTCGTCAGGCCTGGTGACACACATAGAAGCAGTGGCGAAGCAAAGTAAAAAATTTAATGGAGGGGGATAGGAGTAGTTTAGTGGTTTTCTATGATCAAAAATTTTTCTGAGTTTCCAGGAGGATACGCCCTAACATTTTCAAAGTAAAAGAACCTGTGAATAAATAGTTATAAAAATTTCAAAGGGTTGTTGAACCCTATACTCATTCTCTACATACTGCTATACTTACATGCATAAAAAGCTTTTTATCTTTTAAAAAAAATTGGGAAGAAATGTAGAAATCATTCTCGAAATTCTTTTTTCCAATATCTTGACTCGACACCGTTAGTAAGAACCTGTTGAATAGAATAAACAGAAATATAAAAGGAATTAAGCAACAGTACCAGTGTTGTTACTAAAAAAATCAGATGGCGATATTGGCAATTTTTATGTATGGGGAGAATTTTACTTATTTCAACTGCACTATGTTACAACAGGTTGATGTGAGGTGACGACAGACTTTCTGGCTATCTAATAGGTGAAAAAGACAGAGCAAGCAAGAGTCATCTCTGACTTGTCAATTAGGTAGCTAGAAAGTGTGGAGTCTTCTTACATCAACCCGTGACCCGTCACTGACAAGAAACATAATCTAGTATAATTCATAATAAATTTTTAGTTTTGGGAATGAGTACTACAACCCCAACACCCACTGGCTACACCACCAGTAAATAATGTGTTACCACAACCATACCGGGAAATTTGGTGTTTTTGCTTGACTTTGGTAAACATAAATTAGCATCTAATTCTAAAGTATTGTGCAAAGCAAGCACACGCACTATAAGTTGTGCTGTAAGAAACAGTCTCACAAAATAATACCGAGCAAAAAAAACTGTAATGTACAGAAAACTTTGGTAACAAATATTGACCTTTCGTTTTCGAAAGGTATGGAGCGGAATCTTATCCCGGATAAAGTTGAAAATGTTTTTATTTCTTTTTCATGTATTGCTAGGGGTTCACATACTTCGAATGACCTGCCACTGTGAGTGGCAAATAATATCCCCATATAAATAAAATTTAAGATTTGCAATTAAAAAGCTGCAATTAAAGCTTGGATGCATTGCTATAAGAATAGAAATTTACTGCACTTAGCCAGTCATCTCATTCAGGATAAATATCTTCTTCAGTTTCAGACTACATAAGATAATATTCTAAACTTCTGTGGAAGAGAAAAATAATTGAAATGCTAAACAATTGTACAGAAATCATATTAATTGAATCACAAACTAAGAAGAATATTAGTAACAGACATTCAATAGCGAAATACAATACAATTAAATAACAATGTCTTTACATACCTAGCAGGTTCAATTTTAATTATTATGAATAAATATTTGTATTTCGCTAATAGCACCTAAAAGTAAATGTTAAACTTTAAATAACTTAGTCATTTAAGCAACAACTTCTAGAGATCTACAGGGGCTATAATAGGATTTTTTAAGTAAGGTAAAAATGCTTTTTTCTATACTTTAAACATGCATATTCTGGATGGGCAAGAAGCGATTCCTAAAAGAATGTAAAACATGTAACGGTAATTATTCTAGTTAAGTGGTAGAGCAACGCCCCTTCTAAAATATGCGAGAGTATTGGGTAAAAGCGACTAAAAGGCAACCTATTTCTTTTTAGCGCCAAGCTTGGTCAGGTATATCCTGGTATGAAATCACTGTCTCTAACAGGAGTAACAAACTGTTATAAACCATCATACCGCCTGGACAAAAAGTTTCAACAACTGCCTGAATCGGGATATCAACCATTAGATCAATCTCATACCTAATATAATTAAAAACATTGTCTATACAACCAGTTCTGATTCTGAGGGGACATAGGGAGGCGTTGTCACAAAATATTTTTTAGACAGTCCCCGAAATATTTTAGCCATCATCTTAAACTGCTATATACACCGAGTAAATTCAATTTCAAATCAAATAAATAAATAATTAGTTTTCGGTACAGCTTTAGAGACTTCAGCCGCCTTTTTTACCCACAGCCTCAATTATAACAACCATTTAGGTCCAATTTTAAGTATTATTACTAGATCCTAAAATAGTAGTAATTGCTATTATTGTTAGAGACAGGGCCCGATTTAGAAAATTTAGAACACTAGGCCCAACATGCAGGAAGGGGCCCCCCGTTGCCATATTTGGTGCTATATAAATGTAGATGCGTTAAAATTATTGTTTGATTAGTATGAAAATTCACTATCGTCAGGGTCAGACGTTCTCTGTTATCTTTTACGTTTTTTACATTGCTAAAAAGTTTTAGATTTTTATTTTCGAGTTAAAAAATGTAATGAAAAAACATTCAAGGAAGTATAAAAAGTTATTTCTACTATAATTTTTTGTTAACTTTTTAAAATTAGGGGGTCCCCAAATTGTGGGGCCCCTAGGCCCGGGCCTAATGGTAAATCAGGCCCTGGTTAGAGATAGACAACACTCAATCGTGTTGCTGTGGGAGATGTGGTTACACATTACAGATGTGGTGACTGGAGGACTATTTCTAAAGCTGTTTCCAACGATATAATACAAAACAAGATAAATGTGATCACACGCGATATCAAGCTTTATTATCTGTTATTTTATAGCAGTGTCTCTTCTACAGGAAACAGAATCTGTTTCATAAAATGATGCAATTTCTTTTTTAGCATGAACATTAAGCTGTACATTGACTTGTAATCAGTGCTGAAATTGGAGGGGGACGCCGTCCCCCGAAGTATTTTTACCGTCCCCGTTCCCTAAAATATTTGTTTCCACGAAAAAAAATTATAAATTTAAGGGTAGATTTAAATACGAAAGAAAATTTATTTTTTCTGACCTAAATTCCCATTTGAATGAGTGTTCGGATTCGCCTATCAGCGTGCCAGCAGTTTCCCCGTATTCCAATTCGCAAATATATTCGTATTCGGATTTTTAGGGTCAAATTTCCAAAAACGTTCTGGGGAGGACCCCCAAGCCCCCTTCAAGTATTTTAATCTCTATTACTCACGATTTGCTGTGCAAAAAATGAGTAAAAACCCTGTTTTTAGAGTCTAATTTCGAAAAAAAATTTAAAAAAAACCCCACATTTTTATACCCCAAAAACATATCCTGGATCCGCCACTACTAACATAAAGATGAATAATGTTTTTTTTCTTTCCATCAATATTTGTAATGAATACTTAAATGTTACATAGTTTTAAGGTTATAAAAATTATAATAACTGCATTTATGCTTTTATTCTAGCATTTAAAAAATTTCCCATTAGCCCCCACTTTCCCCTAACTATGCAATTAAATGTAATCTATAATTTGATTATCAATTCAAGTAGGTACTACTAAAAATTAGTCATATTTTACCCTCCATCAATCATCTACTCTGTAAAAAGGTGAGGGTGAGTCCCCCCAAATATTTTTCTCCAATTTCAGCACTGCTTGTAATGCAAATTACATACAGAAAACAACGCCAGTATTACGATTGAAATCAATCGCGAGAACAAGTACTTTGTTTGTTTTAAATAAGAAATCACTTTACAATCATTTTCAATTGAAATACACTTTAAACCAAGAGAAACGAAAATTGAACTTACGCCATGTTTGTAGTTTATTGTTGATGTTCTCTAATCTTCGCGGCTGCCGATGACGGAGAGCAAAACTTTTTTTGCTCCCGTTTTCACGGGCCGCGTTTGGTTGTTCAAAGGCGACCGCAGCGCCACCACTTTTTGCCAACCAAAGGGATTTTTCTGATGGCGGATCAAGCAAACGCGGGCCGTCATCCGCGAAAACGGGTTCATATAAAAGGGCCTTATTACATTCGAAATTTTCAGTGCCTCAGAAAATTTTTTGAAGAGTGCTTGCTTTTAAGCAGCTTTTTAGGGGTTTATAGTAACTTAGAGGATATCCAGGGCCCGTGCCATTGTTTTAGAAAGTGGGGGGGGGTGAAACTTTTTTGTAAAGCCATAATAATACTTGTGTTCGCGAGGTGTTTATCTTCCAATTTTCCGAGTATAACATAAATAAAATGCGAAACTTTGTTTAAGTTATAAAGGTTTCTTCAGATAATGCTAGCTCGAAAGCAAATGTAGGGGGGGTCTGGGGGTCCTCCCCCAGAAATTTTTGTGAAATTTGGCTTCAAATAGAAGTTTTTCTACTCATTTTTGTACATTTGGTATCCATTGGATAACTTCTTACACTCCTAAAATGAGAGGAGAGAAACAAGTTCAAAGGAGAAAACAGTAAATAAGTAACCATGAGAAATTAATAGGGGGTCTGGGGGGTGCCCCCAAGAAAATTTTTGAAAATTTGCCTCTAAAAATAAAGTTTCAGCTCATTTTAAAAGCATGCAAACCACAGAATTTTCAAGGATGAAATTATAAATAGATGCCCAATTTTGAAAAGGGCCGGGGGTCCTCTCCTGAAAACTTTTGCAAATACGCGTATTTAAACTATGGACGGTTAACCGATGTAAACAACAACAAACAGTCCGACATTTTTAACTCTAGTAATAGTTCCGGTGTATCCCTCCGCTTATGTTTTCTATGGGAAAAAGGCGTAAACAGGCTCATTTCCTCAAATAATTTTTGATTAAAGTACAGTTTTAAATGTTTTCCAAATAGTATCATCCATAGGATAATGATGAGCTTAGTAATTTCGTTCAGCTTTCTATCCATCAACTTAATCACAAAAAAATATTATTAGATTGACTTTAATACGAATGGGTTGCTAGATTTTACGATTATCGCTCAATTTGGCGGTATTTACGTTTTGTTTCTGTAGTTTCGTTACACGAGTTTTTTGGTTATTTAGTTGATATCTTGATTATTTAACTTGAAATATATGCTCATAGATGTAAAATATCTAGTAAATATCTTAGTATATATCCAAAAAATAAGTTTTTACATATGTAAATAATAAACACTGGCGCATATTGGCGGTTGCTGGCGCTCTGAAAAGATGCCAAAGTGTAACCCGGAAGTGCTTAAAGACTCATTTTCACTACCGCCCTCTATACTGAGTTTGATGGCTGCTAACCATCCATAGTATTACCGGTTTGAGAGGGCTTGAGCCCCATCCAATGTTAGCTGAAGGGGGGCTAAGCCCCCCCAATATTTTGTGATGTTTGGGTATTTTCTGGTTTGGAATCCCCTTCAAGAGCGGTTATTTGGGGAGAGGGTAACCCACAAAAGGTCTTAGAATGTGTTAAAAATTTCTTTTAAGGGTCAAATTTTAAAAATTTTCTTGGGGAGAGACCCCAAACTTTCGAATTAAGCTGAAATGCTACTTTTAACAGAGAAATTTCTAAAATTTTTCTGGGAGAGATCCCTCAGACCCCCATCTTATTTCGAGCTCGCAATAATTACACAAAACTTTTACATTAAATGTACCTCAAAATATTCGATATTTAAAGGGACATGTAACGAAATTTAATCTATACATCTGATACAAAATTAGGTAATTAGGCACGTAAACTTAATGGTTGTTTCTTTTAATTTTATGTTTTTTAATGTCTTGTACTGGCCCTCCACCCCAATATTTTATAAAAGTTGGCGCCTATGGATGTCAAAATATTAAAGGGGGGTTTGGGGGTTCTCCCCCAGAAAATTTTTTGAATTTTAACATTAAGAAAGTGTTTTTTAAGCTATTTCTTAGGGTTTCTCGGGGGGGGGGGGCATGGCCCCCCCTGGACCCGCCCCTGCCTAAAACAATGTTAAAAGTGCCGTTAAAAACGCCAAATGTGCCGTTAAAAACCCAAATCTCGCCAACCATCAGCAGTCGTGAACTTGCGCCCGATTTTGTTGGTTTTAATCTGATCCTAGAGGGCTAAGTGTTAAAATTCCCTCGAGATTATTCAGCCTCCTAGGCCGCTTGTTAGGTCGTTAATTAGAGGTGCGTTTCCACCCCCAATTCCTATGAGATTCCTAGTCATCTAGGTGTCCCCAACAACTTCTAGCATAATTTTAGTTTTGAAACGTTTTTATAGTATATTATTTGTATAGTATTATATTTTGTATAGCATAATAAATAAAATCATAATTATGCATTATAATAAGTCGTACTAACTTACTGAAATTAGAATACTGTGTGGAGATGGGAAATATAGCAGTCACTCTAAAAAGCTCTTGTATGGTGGCATCCACATAAGGCAGTTGCTTCCTATCCTCGAACGAAGGTAGTCTCTCCCGGCCCACCACGTTGTCCAGTTCCTCTTGCACCTTCTTCTGCACTCCTGGGTGCTTGGCTATCTCAAGGAGAAGGTTAATGATGGCGGCTGACGTGGATTCAGTTCCCTCGAAGAACATGTTCATGGAAATGGCATTGAGGCGCTCCACTGAAAATTATAAGCTACGTCATTTGCTGGTTTCTTATTAGGCCATTGGAATTTTTTTTTTTTTTTTTTTTGGAACTTCCCAGGTGCACCCCCCTCATGTTGTTAAAAATACTGAAACATTATTACCTGCACATTTTCAGGTCTCTAGGCCAATTTTTGACCCCCTTGATATTGAAGAGATATTGAAAATATCTTAATTTTTCATTGTTTTCAATTTAATAATCCTGAATGCTGTCAATATTGAGTTAAAACCCTATACATCACCTTTGGAATATCATTGTCCCAAGATCCTATTGGAAAATAATTCAATAGCACCAACAAGGGAAAGTTCCCTGTGGGTTAAAAACGCACTCTCACCCAGAAAAGAGATGGCTTGTGGGCGGGAGCTTGTTAAAGGCCACAGGAGTGTTTTATTAAACCTTTTTTCTAAGGTTCCAACCTCTATCCTGTTCCTATTCGTAAAAATTGAATGTATGTAAAATTTTTAGCTCATTTGGTTTGACCTCCGCCCACTTCAATTAACTGATTTCCTATATAAGCCAGTGCATATTACGCGTAGTGTGCTATTAGTATTAACCCTCAGTTAACATCCCCCAGTAGGTGCCATTGAATGTTTTTCAAATAGAATCTTGGGACAATGCTGTCCCAAAGGTGATATACAGGGTGTTTCAAAAGTCCGTTTCACGGCTTTTATTTGGAACCAACGTCTCCTAGGGTCCTAGAATTAGTAAGGTCTACCCCTAGGTAAGTGACCCTGGAGAATCCATTGAGAGGACTTACAGCGCCCCTAGCGGCGAAATAAAAAAGTTAAAAAAATTAATTAAAAAACTAAAGGAGATGGAGCAAACATCTCAATCAGACTATTGTTGCCACCGTTATAAGTAACTCACTGAAAAAAATTTCATGAAAATATCGTGAATATTCGCGGAGATATTAGCATGTGAAAATAGCAGTTTTTCAGGCATCAAAAAAGAAAAACTTCAAAAATTTGCAAGTTTTTTTGATTTTTTGATTAAAATTTCACTTCATTTAACTAAAAAGATACAAAACTACATAATAACTATGAAAAACTTGCAAATTTCCGAAATTTTCCTTTTTTGAGGCCTGAAAAAGTGCTATTTTCACATGCTAATATCTCCGCGAATATTCACGATATTTTCATGAAATTGTTTTCAGTGAGTTACTTATAACGGTGGCAACAATAGTCTCACTGAGATGTTTGCTCCATCTCCTTTAGTTTTTTAATTAGTTTTTTAAACTTTTTTATTTCGCCGCTAGGAGCGCTGTAAGTCCTCTCAATGGATTCTCCAGGGTCACTTACCTAGGGGTAGACCTTACTTCCAGGACCCTAGGAGACGTTGGTTCCAAATAAAATCCGTGAAACGGACTTTTGAAACACCCTGTATAGGTTTTAACTCCATATTGACAGCATTCAAGCTAATTAAATTTAAAAAAAAAGGAAAAATTAAGATATTTTCAATATCTTACAATATCTAGTAGTACATTCAGATTAGGTATACATATAGAGCATTATACTATATAGAGAATAACCCATCCTCCAAGTCAAGGACTAACATAATGTCTGAATAAAATAGCATATAGTGTAGAGAATAAGTAAACTTTCGTACTTGTAAAAGTGGATTGGTCCAGCAGCCCTTTCTCCTGATGTTCTTTCCTTTGGTTGAGGTAGGCATCCACAAACCCCCTCTCGTGAGAGGGATCGAAAGTAGCGACTTGATCCCTGACAATGTCGTCAGTGAATTTTCGGACCACTGCTCTTCCTCTATTCATTAGCCTCAATTTCGGATGGAAGATCATCCCAAGACTTGAAAGGAGAGAGAAACATTTGTTAAAGAACAATTCATTTAAAAAAAAATTTTTTTCAATTATAAAATTATAAAAAAGATTACAATCAAATCATTTTCAAATAAAATCAAATCAAAGTTTATTCCCAACAATATACAATGCAATTCATACAATAATACGAACAATTTAAGAAGGGAAACAAATTACAAGGGGGGAAAACACAAAAGGCAAAATGAAAAAAAAAACATTGAATTGTTATTAAATCCCAACAAAAAACAAAGTGGAATAAAATCAAAGAAGGAAATGTAATACATAACATTACATGGAATGACTATCATATTTTAAAACCAAAAATAAAATAATATAATTTTTTAAAATTTTTTAAATAAGACTGAAATATTATTCAATCCTTGTTCAAATTAAATTTATGTCCTCCTATATAGACTTGAGCAGATTTACTATGTGGTCGTTAGGTAGTAATGTGTTCCCTTTTTTGGGAACTTTTTTTGGGAACTTCCTAATGTGACCTGACCAGGTTTTTCCGCCGTCACTTGACGGCGGTCTAACTGGAAATTGTTTTCACTGTCGAACTTATATGCCGTGTATTGTTTTGTTACTAATGGGTGCTTTCTTGGATTTTCTATTTCTCCTCTATGGATTTAACTTCTATCCAGCCCTTTCTGGTCGTTCCTATCGACACTGAGAGAAATGACGATTTGAAATTTGAATAACATAGTTTCAATTTGATATTAAACTTTTTGTTTCAAGTATGAAGGCACGATTCTTTTAATTTTGAAATACCAGAAAGACTCAGTTTAAAACAATTCAATAGTCACCACTTAAATTAAATGTATTTTCCTTAAATAAAAAAAATATGCCGGTTGGCGGGGCTCGCCGGATGTTTTCTTTCTCTTTTTTATATTTTATACTACTATTTTAAAAGTAAAATTTCACCTGACTGAATTCAATAAATTTTCTATATTATCTTGAAATTCCTTATATTCCTGAGACATGCACTTGCTCATATGTATCATTTTTGAGTACCTGCATATTTCCAGAAATGAGTTTATACACATGCTTCAAACTTGAGTAAATTTGATTCGGAGCCAGTTTGAGAAAGCCAAACACTCTCAGATTCGAGTACTTTTTACTCAATTTTAAAAATACCGTTTTAAAAGAGTGCATTTGAAAACCTATACTCACTCAAACGGCAATCCGGTCAGGATGTAGACCTTGCCAAGGAACGTCGCCACGAACCGATGCATGATTTGGATGAAGCTCCCGAACTCTCCCTGCTTGTCCATCTTCTGTCCGTAGAGCAGCTCCGAGATGACGGAATTGGTGACGAAGGCGACGTGGAAGGGCAGCCTGGCCGGCTGCCCCGGCTTCTCTTGTTGTCGCAGGTCCCTGAGCATTAGCTGCACTTCGTCCCGGATCCTGTCCTCCATCTCCTGTTTTCCCACCCCGAAGCGCCGCACTGTTTGCATGTAGAAACGCCGGTGCTCCTGCCATGATTCGCCCTCTTCCTGAGCTATTCCTGAAAATGAAAGAGCTAAATCATTAAAAATGTAGATGGCTCCTGCCAGGAGTCGGCCTCCTTCTGAGCTACTCCTGAAGAAGAAAAAAGCCTCCCTAAAAAGCCTTATTGCTCACCAGTTTAAATGAAAATTACTATCCAATCTATTCTTTCCCTGTCCAAAGTGCATTTTGAACTCATGCCATACATTTTTCCTGCAAATTCATGAAATTTAATTGATTTAGTACTAATGTTCGCTCTATTTTTCTGTCACATTGTATTGCTGTCTGTATTGTATCACTGTATTGCTGTCACAAATCGTGCCCAAATTCCTAATTCTGTTATAGAAACTCACCATCAATTATCAAGCTACTCTCGAGTAATTTGTTGGTCCTCGACCTTTTTCTTTTCTTCCGTGTGTTCTCGTCCCCCCCCCCCTCTACCCTCTTTTCTTCTTTATTGGCATCATGGCCACACTATTCATGTTTTGTATCACTCATGTCCCCTATTTCCTGCGGTTCAAAAGCGCCTAACGGCGCTGTCAAACCACAAAATTGATGATGTTAGGCTGTGCGTGCACTAGCGACTAAAGTCACGACGACCAGGATTACTAGTATCAAAAATATCACTAGAAAACAATGGATCTCTATGAAGAAATTCTTGGCAATCGGCCAAGTGTCACGTCGCCTAGTGCGCGCACTCTAACTTGTTTCAATAGCCAAGGCAACAATTTTGTCTTTGTCACCGTGACAAATGTCGCTCGTGCGCGCTCAGCCTTAAAAGCAGCGATTGTAGAATTTACAAAATACCACTCACTCAGCAAGAGAGGTATTAGGTATTTGTCTAATGCAAGTTGCAAAGCTTAAAGGTCCTGTCCAAATCAAGCTACTCTTGACTACCAACAGGTTACTTCCACACTAATCTTATTGTTGGCTGCTATGGCAATGGCATGGTAATGGTTCTGGGTCAGTTATACTTAATAGTACTTTTTATAATTGCCATTATATAGAGTGGACCAATATTCCCCTTTATTATTATTACGATTCAAATGTACGATCGAAAACTCCAAACCTAATGCACTAAAGCACCGTATATATCGACAGCCACGTTGCAAAAGCCTGTAAGTGCAAAACCTCAAAGTTTTCAGGAGACGAAAAAAACTGCATATTTTTCGTCTTATGACCTGTACTTTTTCTGTCCCGTTTTTATTGTACAGTTGGGGAAAAAAACCGACTCAGTTGAGATTTCTGACGAACCACTTGGGTTAGGAAGACAAACAAGGTGTCATTTTTCATGTCATGAAGTATTCTTTAAATGAACAAAATTTCGAGTCTTTAGGGGGTCGTCTTCATATTAAACGAAACACTAACTTTTTTTCCTATGGGGACCCCCAATTATTATGCGTTTTTCTGAAAGAGCATCCCCATAAACCCCCAAATACCAAGTTTCATCCATGTAAGTATCCAAATAGAAGCATAATAAAGTTTTGAAATGTCAACCATTCAATGTGAAATTTGTCAAAATGTTTTCGGTGTAAAAATATGAAACTTTGAATTTAGATCAAATTTGTGCCCCAAACAAAATAATTATGCTTTTATAGCGATATTTAATGGTTAATAGATAGATAATTAACATCTAATTTTGACCCAAAAATTAAATTTTAAAATCTTTTAATATTTTTATGGTTATCGATTCTGGTAGTAATTTTTTTGTGGAAAACCAAAATTTCAGTCGATTTCATTTAATAGTTTTGGAAAAAACCGAATTAAACTAAATTACCACTCTTTAAGGGACCGTATACCGCTGCCAAATGTAGTGGTGAGTAAAAGTCACTATCCCACCGTTTTTCAGAAATAGAGTTTACAGAATATTAACCCTTCTCACTCTGGAGACAACCCCCAAAATTTATATGAATACGACCCCCTAAGGACTCGAAATTTTTCTCATTTAAAGAATACTTCATGACATGAAAAATGACATCTTGTTTGTCTTCCTAACCCAAGTGGTTCGTCAGAAATCTCAACTGAGTCGTTTTTTTCCCCAACTGTACATTATTAAAGGCAACTATGAAACTTTTCAAACAATTTTGGTTTGGTTTAGCAATTTGGTTTGGCATCACTGCAACTTACAGAGTTTTTGCTTGGTGATTGGGAGGTTCCCAACTTACAGGTTATTACAAATCGTCATGGAGAAGTTTTGAAGCGTCTTTGGCCGATTTTGGTGGCACTGAGGTGTGCGCAAGGCCATCTTTAACAAGTACAACTCAAAACCTTATTTTCGCCAAAAAATGTTCTTACAGGCTTTTGCAACGTGACTGTCGAAATACGACTTTTCCAGTTATACGTCGTTTTCGTGAAATCCCAATTCATTCCTAGTCATTTTAATGCAAAAATATTTCGTTTATACGACGCTCAGTATCGGTTATACGTCGTTTCCCACTGTCTTATTAAAACTCGGAAATATTCAGTATCAGTAGTTGTCAGTTAGTTGGAAAAGCATTGACTGCATTGAAAAGCTTATTATAGCTTATTTTCTATATCAGAACAAGAAAAAACATTTCGCGGTCTTGATTCGGTTTATAATGGTGTAATTCACAGTCAAAAGCAATCTTTACGTCAAACGACAGTGAATGATTTTTTTTTTCAAAACACTTTAATACTAAATTGAAGGTATGCAATGTATTAACATATGCATATCACTCTCTCTCTCTCTCTCTACATATCACCATATGCATTAACACCACTTCCGAATGGAAAGTGGTGTAAAAATATAGTACTCAAGATATGAAAAATAAAATAAATAATATTTAGGATAAACAGGTATGATTTGTTTTATTTTTATGTTAAATGTTTTAATATTTTAAAATTTAAATATTATTTTCAATATAAAAACAGTTTTGCAGTAATTGTTCCTTTAGAAAAACCTCAAATTTATTGCATTTACGTAAATTTGCATTAGGAGCATTTGAAACCTAATATTCAATGTTGTTTTCAATTATATACGTCTTTCCATTTATGCGTCGTTTTACGTCGGTCCCTTGAAAGACGTATAAACGGTGCTATACTGTAATCCATTTACTGTCAATCATTCGAAATCAGTAAATCTAGTGTTCTAGTTACTATAGAAATAGAGCTACACTACGTTGACTATAGAATAATTAGCAGTACAAAAAACTGTTCTTGCTTCACCTACGCAAAAAAGAAGCATTAGGGGACTCAGTACCCTCAAATCGGTCAGAATATCGATTTCGAGATTTTGCTCTCAAAATTATGTTTTATACTCTTAAATTGATATTGCAAAGTTTCATATGGATGCACGAATTTTAGGAAAAAAAATCTTCTAATTTCCGTGGGCAGTTACCAAATAATTTTTTAAATCATTTTTTTTTTCAAAACTACTTTTTTGGAATTTAAAACCCCCTAAGGCTTTTTTTCTACTGAACTCTTTCCCTTGAAACTTTGTGTATTAGATATTGTGTTTCAATAAAAGTATGCATTCAAATTAGGGATTTAGGGTACAGAAAAAAAATATATGGTCTTAAAGGGGGAAAAAAGTGTTTATTTTCGTGATAATTTGAGAATTTTCTTTAAAAATACTATTATAAGTAACAAGAATCGAAATGCATAGTTCTATAGACAATAACTTAGTATACATTGGGTAAAAAATTCACAACAAAATTATCAAAATTTAATAGAAGAAAGGGTTTTAAAAATTGGTTTAAATTTTGATAATGAGGGAATTGCATAGGTGAGGGATTTGCTTAATTTTACACTTTTTGATACGATATAGTTTAAAACTCTCAAATATCAGATTTTAAAGTTCAAAAATATGTTTTAAATAACTTAAAATTCGATTTTATTTTTGCCAAAACACTAGTAAAGTCATGTGATCAAAAAACGGGATTTGACGTCACAGCGCCGTCGAAACTAGTGAATTGTTGAAATAAAAGAAATCAGTCTTATCATAAAACCAAAACACGCATAAAACTCGTCTGTTTCTCTAGTGAACGGCCAGAAAAAGAAAAAATTAAAACTTTGAATCCTAATAATTCCAAAACCACTTTATATTTTTTTGAAAAACAAAACGCCAATCTTTTTATAAAAAATATTTGTATGTGTCTTTAAAATATCATAGTTTTTTAGTTAAAACTTTGAAATGAATAGCAGAATGAAGCAAGCTAAGCATACAATAACATAGCGGGTCCAAGTGGGTTCAAGCGCTGTGACGTCACACAGCACAGCCATAACGAAATTACTGTTTTTCCCGCCAATACTGGAAACGACATTTTAAAAATTAATATCTTGGGGAATAGTTTTCCGATTTCAATAATTTTTACGTCATTTTTCATGGATTTTCATCCTCTATCATAATAAAATTAAAAAAAAAACGTGCAATTCCCTCATTTTAAAAATTGCTCAAAAATTGGGTCTTGTTTAAATGATCATTACAAGTGTTTTGACACTAAAGAACTTCAAAAGAGTCCTGAGTTATTTCATACCAAAAAAGTGTCCACATCATAATCAGAACCCTCCAACTCAATGAAACTAAGAAGAATTTAATTGAAACGCACCCAAAATTAGTTCCAGTTCATGCTGCTATCTATCATTTTGCTGGAGGAAAAGCAAAATCAGATTTTTAATTAAGAGGACGTCAGAAATTATGTTTTTAAAATTTATTTGCAATATCTTTAACACAAATGTTTAATTATTTTATTATTTTAGAGTGTTCCTAGAATGTAGGATTACGATTTATACGACAATATTACAAAAAAATGGCGATTTTGTGGGTTTTCTAATAGAAAATCTGAAACTTCATAGGAATTCGTGGGCCCATTTTATTAGGAAAACCAAAATATTTAACTGGACAACTTTAGATTGAGTACCAAGTGATTTGTTTCTAGAGGGGCGTTTGATGCACCCTGCTTACACTTTTGTTATTGCTCACCAGTTTAAAAATTAATTTTTATAAAGTATGTGCGCACACAAATTCCAAGTTTTTATTGTTTCAACGTATATAATAAAAAATTATTAATTAATACCATAAGGCATCAAAGGTGTCTGGCTGGTAATGCATTATGCAGAGATTTTAGTTCCTGTTCCGGGCCATTTCAACCTATACCATTGACCCGTGGTTACTTCCACCCTTTTGGTTGGCTGCAATGGCATGCTTATGATTCTGTTTCAAAATTTCCCGTTATTATTACCTCTAATCAAATAATCTATCTACTGTCAATCATACAAGATCAGTAAATCTAGCGTTCTAGTTACTAGAACAAAGACTCTAAAATACGTTGATTAATAGAATTATCAAGAATACAAAAACCTGTTCTTGCTCAACCTACGCGAAAAAAAGAAACATTAATGAAGATCTTTGGGACGAGTTGGAACGTTAAATAAAGAAATAACACAACTCACCGGAATCGGTGATGGAATTCACTAGTGTGATCACCAGACCAAATGGCAAAAATAAAATCACATAAAAAATTACTACGACAGGTTGAGAGTATGTTAGTGAGAGAGAGTAACTTCTGCACTTTTCCCTCGTGGTGCCCCACCAAAGTAGTGAAAATTAAAAAAAAATCATCGTTCTCCTTGGAATTATTTTGGTCCAAATAGTTATTGTTTGTTAGTTTATGATGTTTCAAAACACCGTTTCACGGTTTTAGTGTTCGGCACTAGTTAACTAGAACTAGTTGCAACTAGTAGTTAACTACCGATCAACTAGTAGTTTAACTACTTTTAGTTTAAAGTAGTTCAACTATTAGTTTAACTACTTTTTTTATCAACTACTAGTTAAAACTACTTTCAAATTTTCAACTACTTAAATTTTTTTTTTATTTATATCAAAGGTAGAGTACTCAAATACCATAACCAGAAATAAAGACCATTTTTGCTCGAAGTATAAACGTTTTTTGTGATATTAGATACGAAAAAGTAGGTTATTAAATTAAATAGACTAGTTAACTACTTTGGTAAATAGTTAACTACTAGTTGCAACTAGTCCCGGGAAAAAATAGTTAACTACTAGTTACAACTACAATTTCCCAGACTAGTTAGTAGTTGGTAGTTAACTATTTTTTGACCACTAGTTGCCGAACACTACACGGTTTTTATTTGGAATCAACGTCTCTTAAGGGCCCCATTCACGGTCGATCCGCTCCACTCCGCACGGCGTGGTGCGGAGCGGAGCGATGAAAAATCGGTAATAAGACCATCGCTCCGCTCCGCTCCACACCATTCCATTCAAAGCTCGTTTGGCCGCCATTACTACTTTCAACCAAAACTGTAGATTTTGTTTGGGTGTCAGCGGCTGTTTTCTTAATTAAAAAAATTTAAAAGCCCTAAAGAAAAGAAAATAAGAAACCTAGAACGAAGATTCGGCCAATTTTAATGCAAAAAAAAAGAAACTCACATGCAAATCTCTCTCTTGAATTCAGAGTCGAAATGGGCCTGTACACTAATAAAAATACTGTAGTCTTGGAAACAATAGATGTCATGGCCCATTGGTTAGCGTTCTCGATTACCATGCGGTGTACCTGGGTTCGATTCCCAGTGTGGAATTTGAATTAATTTTTTTTTTAATTTCGAAAATCATGAAAGCTTTTGTTTACAACTTCAAAAAATTATTTTTTTTATGAATTAATTTTTTCCAGTGGCCTGTATCTAACTGATTAAGCTAAATTTAATCCGATAAAATTAATTTATCTGAGAAATTATTTTAGTATTGTTCAAAACATGCTATAGTGATGCAAGGGGTTTATGAAATAAAAATTAGGTATGCTAGATAATGCATTTTACTTATAGATTACTATTTTATTAATTTTTACACAACTACAATTGAGTCTGTTTTTATAAAGCAAATATGGAAAAAATGGGTACGATTTCCACTATTTTTCCCATTTAGGATTTTTTCTATTGAAATCAATTTCTAAATTCCGAGTTTTTTTCCACATTCACATATGCTAATCTTCAAATAAATTGCTTTTGTTTTAATAAATATGGATTATTTTTCGAAAGTTCAGCTAAAATGTAACCACTGAACACGAGATATTCTTTTTTACTTCTTTTAATAACTTTAAATGTTACTTCAAAATTAAGTTAAAACCGATTAATTCAATATTAAATTAATTTCTAAATATAAATAAAAAATTTGAATAAAAAATTAAATTTCTGCCACTTGAAATTTACAAGAAAATTTTAAAATAAACTTTGGCTTTTTTTTAAATTTCATGAGATTTATTGCATTTATTTAATAGTTTATAAAAAACCTTAATTTTTCAGTAATATAGTTTAATAATTCATTAATTGTCTGAATTTTTTTAAAGAAGCATTTATTATTTAGTTAATCAATCTTCATGCAACACTTTTGAAAATTATACGTTCTTTTTTCTTTAAAAGCAAATTTTTATTTTCTCGTTTAAAGTAATTTCTTATTAGTATTTCTATATTGATTTTTATTGCGATACCCCAGGTTTTAATGTTAAATTCCTCTAAATGAACTATTTATAAAAAAAACCCATACTTTTGAGTAATAAAAAATTAAAAAAAAAATCTGGTAACAAAACGATTAAAATCATTGGAGGGTTTTTAAAGGAGTATCTGGTCACTACTATCCAAAACAATTTTTCATGATGCTTGCAATCAATTGAACCCTTCCATGATTACCAAAAAAAAAATCTATATCAGATAGAAAATCTTGCGAAAAGGAAGTTTTGTAGCATAAAAATTGAGCATGAGATCTAGCCTGGGCGCAATTCACTCTGTGCTGACTGGGATACCTCCTTGGGTATCACTACTTCAAATAGATTTTAAAATTTTGGGATTTGCATTGGAAATTTTAAGTTCTAATTATGAGGAGTTAAATCATAGGTAATATTCTTGAAGATTTTTCATAATTAATTTAAATCGTTTAATTGGAACTATTGGATTTCCGAAATTTCGGAAATCCATCGCTGCACAAAACTGGAGAGATGACACGGTGCCACATCATGAATTATGAATTACATCACGCATGACGTCAAAAATCAAACCACGTGACTCTCGATCTGATCGCATTTGGAATAATTGGAATGAATGGATTGCGATTTCGGACAATTTTGGACTCCTGTCACTCCAGTCGCTCCAGTCACTCCACATCATGTGACGTCAATCACTCCAAAAAGCATGGAGTGTAGCGGAGCGGAGCGATCGTGAATGGGGCCCTTTAGGGTCATGCAAGTAAGGTGTAGAGCATTTTCAATCACATGACTCGAACCTAACAACGGCCTTAGCAACAGAAGGTTACAGTTTTTTGCCCTACAGAAGGTTAACAGTTACAGAAAAAGACTAGCCGTGTGGAATTCTTCTATTGGTGCATTTGCAATCACGTGATCCCATACCTAAAAACCACCTTAGCAACAGATAAACAACGGCCTTAGCAACAGTTTAAAGCCCTACAAAAGGTTAACAGTTAAAAGAAAATAGATGGTCGTGACGTCTCCTAAAAACACTCTGTACCCTATCTAAGTGACCATGGTAAAAACCAGTATTTGGCGATCAAGCGTAATCACTAAATTTAAACCCTGCTTGATGTCAGGACCTTTGAAATCCCTATTTACTCGTACTGGGAACTTTTTTACGTCGGGGGTGCCAGGACTTATTTCGGACCACAGAGAAAAAGCCTAACAGAGGTTTCAAAACTCTATTTTCAAATGCCATCGTATGATAGAGAGCAGCAATGCAAATGTCTATGATTGACAGAAAGATTAGTCAGTACAATATGGAATCACAGCTGTGATTGGTTGCGATGACGTGCTCATTCAATATGCCACTTTCGCAGGGTTATTAGAGAATTCGATTATTGGAAAGTCTTGTGACGTGACAAAGGAGGCGTGAGTTTGATGTGATCCCAGCGCCAACAAGGCCCCTATCACAAGGCATACCCCAGGTTTTTTCAACTTCCATTATCGCCTATGGCCATGGACCAGTACTCTGCGTTTCGGACGGTGCTTTCAAGTATCTCAAGGGACCACATATGAGGAGCCTAGAAGCCAAGGGGTACAAGTCACAACACATTGATAATGAGAAAAACAAGGTTAAAGTCTCAGGGAAGTAGCTGACATTGGAGGTTGTACAGCTGAGGAAAAAAAAGCGTTACAGTAGACTTTGCGGGAGAACGGGTGGGGTTAGAAACATACTTTTGGTGTCATTTTTCAGGATTTAGTGTATGCTTGAAAAAATTAATTGACTATTTTTCTCTCAGAGGTCGTCTTCTGGTGCAGCGCAATAAAAACTGCATCTTTTTTCATGGCGATACCCTCAATTTTTATTCGATTTTATGAAAGATCATAGAAATTTAACCCTCATCACGGAGTTTCATTTAATTTGGACGTTAAACAAACCCATGGCAGACCGTCAAAATCTGAAAAATTCATATTAAAAGCCTGAAATTAGTCGCCAACACCCGACTGCCAAACACGGATTTCTGACAACCTACCAGTACTAGTGAACCGATTTACATTAATATTTCAGTTTTAAATTGTCAAAACATGAGATAATGTTATTTTTAAAATTTTTAAGCTTTAATAAGCATATAAACATTATGATTAAATTATTTTAATTTTGTTTATTTATATTAGTTTATTAGTAATTTCAAAGTCAAAAATCGCACTGAGCTAATTTTCGTGTTGTTTGAAAACGCGTAAATAAAAACAAAAACGCAAGAAGCGCCAAATCATCGATAAATTGCCAAGCCTAAAAAATAACTGTAACGTTTTTTTTCCCTCAGCTGTACTTATACCATTCGCTATATGGCAGCCCCATACAGTGATTCACTTGTACACCTTCACCACAACAATATTTGAATCCACATCACAGACGCCATAACTCCAATACTAAAAAAACTGCACTTGTACCCCTTGGCTTCTAGGCTCCCCATATGGCCTGCAGAACTTCGGTTGGGGAACCACTGATCTAAAAGATTACTGGACTCCTACCTAGTCCCTCGGACAACCAGGCAACCAGGTTGTTCTCCTTCGGTCGTCCGTCAAACTCGTCCGCTCTGTTGAGGAGGACTTCTTTGATGACTTTGGCTCCGTTGAGGACCACGAACAGCTGACCCCCGAGCCCTCGAAAGCTGAACACGTCGCCGTACCTCTCCCGCAGTCGGGCGTAGTCTTCGTGAGTTGCCTGGAAATTGAATGCATTGGAGTTATTTTTCTTTGATATTAAATTTACGAAGTGGTTATTTCCACGACAGTTGAAGCATGCGCAGTTATAGGAGTTTGTTTCAGTGGCAGATTCAGGGGGGTGGCACTCTGGAAAGTGCCCCCCCCTTGGACCCAAAAAATCACTCATTAGTACGAAAAAAAGTCCCAAATTGAGTTAAAACCCTACTTTTACTGGTCAAATTTCCAAAATTTTTCTGGGAGAGGACCCTCATACCCCCTAAGCGGTACCAAAAGGAGATCTTGAGTGATACTTTTTTGAAAATTCCCAAAAGTTTGACATTTTTCTCAAAAGATAAAGGTGATGGTCTGAAAAAGTGCCCCCCCTTGGAGCCGTGCTGGATCTGCGTCTGGTTTGTTTACGGTACTATAGAGCATTCGCACATGACGTCACTTGGAGGACAAAATCAACGTTGCTAAGGCTGTTGTTAGGGGCGGGACATAGAAGTATCCAATAGCAGCATTCGCACATGATGTCACTGGAGGAATAAAACAACGTTGCTAAGGCCGTTGTTAGGCAGAGTCATGTGATTGAAAATGCTCTATTGCGTGTTTTATAATATTAAAATTATGTTATTGATCAATTCTGGCATCAGTACCGATGGCCTAGTGGTATAGTGTACGTCTTGGTAACCTAATGGTCCCCGGTGCGATTCCAGGCTGCTACTTTTGAGTATTTTGCTTTTATTTAACTTGTAATTTTTCAGAAGTAGCAATATTAGTTAGAGTTGTGTTGTTACTTTCGTGGAAATACAAATAACCAGTGCCTTAAATTCATTGCCTTTTTGTCAAAACCACAAGCTGAAAGGTTACGACCAATTTTTCAGCCTCGCGATATTATTTACAGGGCGGAGTGCTTTCACACTTTTAAAACAAATACGTATATTGGCATGTTTGTAAGCAAAAACACACTAGACTGTAACGTTTCCTAACCCTATGACGTCACTACATGGTAGGAAAAACTGCGTAAACAGAAAAACCTGTTGGGTCACTACAAGGATGTTTCGGTACTCAAAATCGAAATAAAAAGAAGCTATATATACATGGGTTTAACAAACTAATCCTATTTTTAAACTGAAGTTCTTAATTTTACTCAAATTTTAGACACCACGATGGACTACTTTGTTTTGTTTATCCAGGGTCAAGTAACGTTGCAGTTCAGTATAGCGGGTACATGCTTTTACAGTTGCAAGAAATTTCAAAGGCCTTAAGTGATAATTGTAATTTTAATTACATAAAAAACATTTAAAAAGCGGAAATAAGTATTCAAATTTTTGTACTTCTTTCTTGAATTAAAAAAATACCATTATTGCTTCTTCTTGAAATTTGTTGATGAAGGTAAAAATTGTTAAATACGTAGCAGAATATATATTTATGACTAACGTAAATATATACAATGGAAACGGTCTAAATAAATTGATTCAAATCACTTAAAACTTGCGAACATTCGGCAATGCCCGGTTCTTAGAAAAAAATATCTAAATAAAGTAAACTAAACTAAACTCATTAGCACAACAGCCCAAGTGGGCCAAGGCCTACGATGCCCATAAATAAAGTAAAAGCTTTTATAAAAATTAGCTGTCTCACTTTTTGAAATAGTTAATTTTCTCAAAGTTCTAAATAGTAGTTGACACTATTTTAGAGCACCTATTGTTCACTATTGTTTAAAAAAAACAAATCTAAAATATTCATTGGTCCAGTAGAGAAACAGAGCTCTAGGGACTTTCGCCAATGTGAACTCTTTCAAAAGAGGGAACAGCTGGTTTTTAAAAGAGCTTTTACTGTACATTGAAATCCCAATTTTAGTTAATAGGTAAATTAGAATTTTTTGTTACTCACCTTCATGGAGAAAAAGCTCCCCAAAACCGGCCATCCCCACGGTCCTGGGGGTAGCTTTCTGTTGCTTAGCAACCGATTTACAGCCCAGTAGGTCACCAACAACACTAGAGCAGTCGCCAGCAACTCAGGAGACAAATTTTGCACCAGTTCCATTTTCACAGAAAACCAGTATCAGCACAACTAAACACAACTGAATTTAAAGAATATTTATTTATGGCATTTATGAAAGTAATCTTATCAATCTGTCAATTATATCGAACCAGAAGAAGAGTTGATATTTTGTTATAGAATAATTCTTTTATTATTAAATTTATTTGGATTGATAGACTTATCGTAGGTAGAGATAAAGGAATAGAAGAAATCTGCTTTGAAATATTAGATATCGTTTGAAGATATTTTTTTACTAATGTGTATACCGATTGTTTGCGTTTCTTGCTTTGAAGAAATGCGGTGTTTTTGCAACAATAGTGAAATATTTTTTGAGAGGAAAATATTTTACAGTTATTGATGAAACTTGTTTATATTTTAAACAAGTCCTGCCTCCATAATAAAATCCAATAACAAAAAGATAAAAATACACGGTTTGTCATCCTTCTGTGGGAAACTATTTATTTCAGAAAATATTTTGGGAATAAAAAAAATGAATGAACTACACTAATGCAGTACTATAAATGCTTAAGTAGACATTTAAATACGGAAACAAGCAATTTTTAGCCTTACATTTGAGTATCTCCTGTTTTTTTTAGATATTTTTTAATAACTTTCTATTGATTTAGAATTTTCCAGAAAATAAGACTAATCTTTTATAATTCTTTAGTGATATTTTAAATCAATGTAAATCTCGTGCACATTTTCCAAATCATAACTTAAATGCAAACAAAAGTACAAGTAATAAAATTAATTGTTTTCTAACTATAATTGAACTATAATGACTAACACGATACTGTATTTCATTTGTGAACAATTATAATACATAAAAAGGTAACCATTTATATTGATAAACAGTGGATCTAAATTCTGTACCTCAAAATTGTTTTTACAAATATAGTAATTAAAGTTAAGGTATTAAAAGTGTGGTTATGATAAATAAAATTTCCTATGAGAGAGGCAAGAATACTATAATAGTTATAAAGCTTGCAATGGTTGTGAAACTTAAAAAAAAAAATAACAGACCGTACATGGTTAAACCTTGCACTCAGTCAGATTTTACAGCTCATCGTAAAAGGTGGATGGAGATTTTGGAAAGAATCGATGACGTAGTAGATGGATACAATTGGGTGTTAATCAGGAAGTTGGATCGACCCTCGAGATAATGGCGTACGAACTCAGGAGTGACGTCATCAAAGTGGACCTCTTGATTTACGTCACACAAAAATATTGAAATGCTTTAAGATACAAGAACAAGGCAAACGTTTAGAACGCATGTGGGTCATACCAGGGAAAACAACCAAAGGGGTAGGGCTGGGTCCTCCGATTTTTTTTCAAGTTTTCACAAAAAATTGATCCAGTACTCTTACCGAGAAATTTGAAACATTTAGGCAGAAGAAAATTTTTTAGCGAAGATCCGGGGTTTTGAAGTTTTGTGAAATTTTAAAAAAGGCGATAAAGGGTCTATGCGTTAAAACACTACTTGTGAGGATCAAATTTCTAAACATTTTCTGTGGGAGAACCTCCAACCCAGCCCCTCTTCAGAATATTGACACCTATTAATTAAAAAGTGTTTTTCCCTTGAAAATTCTGCCGCTTACAAAGGAACTGTACTCTTCGGGTGTAACCCAACCCAAAGGGTCTCAAAATGAGCTGAAACACTACTTTAATTTTCAAAAAATTTTCTGGGGGTGACCCCCCAGTACCCCATTTTTACCTGGAGCTCACACTGTAAAATTTTGACATTATGTGCTACATAATTCAAATAATACTTTTAATTTAAGTTATCTAAAAAAACTTAATGTAATAATGTTCTTGTTAGGGGGTACCTAGCAAAGCAATAACGTTGAAAGAACCACCCCTGAAACAAAAGTCTGGTTTTACGGCCCTGTCTCAAAGAAAAGAAACGCGAATAGCGCACTTCATTTGAATATCAACTTTGGCATAGTTGTCATAGAATGGCATAGAATGTCAATCCCAACACCCCCCACAAAAATAAGTAAAGAAGGCATTTCGTTTCTCCTATTCACCCTCCTGCATGATTCGCAGAAAAGTGTTACTTGATGGAAGAAGAGTGTTCAGGTACAATTTATCACAAATGGTCAATATAAAAATTATACATTATTTTAAAATTTATAAAAAGTGGTGACTCTTACAATATATGCGTTTTCTTGCAATTAGAAGATCTATACTACACCTTTGCATCCGATTATATTAGTTCGATTGTGTTAGTAGATAATAGAAACATCTGTGGACTGCATAGAAAAAGAGGCCATATCCCCAACATTATTGCATGAGAAAGAAATATGTTTAATCTTTTTTAAAAAACAAAATTATGTATATACATACTTGCCACAAGTGTCAAGTTTTTCTTTCCACCGAAGTCTGAAGATCAGAAGATCTGAGCGCTTCAGCCAAGTGATAATAACAATGTAAATTATTAAGTGTAAATTATTAATATAAATTAGAAATATGATGATTGATAAAAAAACTGAACTCATCGGCGCAACAGCCCTATAGTGGGCCAAGGCCTACGATGCCCATCTTCGTTCTCTTGACCGTGGGGCCCTGGGGTGCAAGGCAGGGCCGTATCCAAGGGGGGGGTTTTAGGGGTTCAAACCCCCCCCCGAAATTTTGACATCAATTTTTATACTGCTATTTTTCTTGAAAATTATGTCTCACAAGGAGCGATATCCTCTTCGCGTATAACCCAAAGGGTCTCAAAATGAGTCAAAACCCTACTTTTAAGGGTAAAATTTCCAAAATTTTTTGGGGGGAGGACCCCCAAACCCCCTCGAAATTTTGAAATCTATTAAGTATACGGTTTTTCCTTCAAACTTGTGTGATTTACAAGGATTGGTCCTCTTTAATGTTACCTAATATGTCTCAAAATGAGTTAAAATGCCACTATTAGGGGAAAAATTCAAAAACTTTTCTGGAGTAGGAACCTAAAATCCCCCTTAACATTTCGCCATTTATTACAATATACCTTCTTTTTACCTTGAAAATTCGGCCGCTTACAATGAGTGGTGCTCTATGGGTGTAATCTAAAGGGTCTCAGAAATGAGCTAAAACACTCTTTTGAGGGGCAAATTTCCAAAAATTTTCTGGGGGAGGACCCCCAAACCCCCCTTTTACTTCGAATTCATATTGTTTAAACAATTTTGAAATGTAGTGCATCAAAATTTCAATCCAGTGTTGTCACCTAAAACTTAACATAAAAGTACCCGTAAGGAGGTACCTCAGAAAATATTTGAGTCAAAACCCCCCCCGAAACAAAAGTCTGGTTACGGCCCTGGTGCAAGGCATATGTCTCGGTTAGGTGGTCAGTCTAACGCAATAGCATCGGTATATATTGTATTTTTTCGCTGATATTGATTTGTATGTCATAATTGTGCTTATTCTTAGGTGAATACAGAGGATTTTACCTATTTTAAACTTTTAAGATTTCAGAACTTTTATAATTACTTCAACGAAGTAATTAATGAAGTTAATTTTTATATGATTGACATTTAAATTTCTCTGATGTAATGTATTTGTATCCATCCAACACTTAAAAGTAAACATGTAATATAAGGCACAATTTCTATTTTGTTGGCCTTTTTTAACTTAAAAAATGAATTTCTAGTGATTGTTTTCAGAAAAAGCCCTTATTGTATAGTAATCAATAATACCAATATTGTTCAAAAAGCTAATAAAATTTCAAACTGCTATTAAACTATAACGTATAATAGTGTTCAAATCGTCTTCGCTTCAGAAACTGCCATTTCTAATCAAAACTATAAAAAAAATCATTCGAAGATATTTTTAAAATCTTTATTTCTTCCGATACCGTACGAGCTTCCATCTATGGAAAACTAGCTGAACTAAAACGCTGTTTGATGTCTTTTCCTTAAAACGCATTCGACGTTATGAAATAGCTCAGAGCATCTCTTATTATTCTTCATCCCTTTCTTTCAACTCAAGAGTCTCCTTCTTTTTATACCCCAAATTTAAAAAAAATAAGGGGGAGTAGTACCTAAGTCGTTAGACCATCAAATTCCAGTATAACCAGTCTCACTGGGTTAGGCCATGAACAGAACTGTTATACAGAACGTGTGACTCAAATTCACAGTCAGCTGAGACAAGATTCCCCAAGCTAACTTGGTCCTCATTTTATCGACCCAGGAGGGATGAAAGGCTGAGTCTGACTTGCCCAACCAAGGACAGACCTCGGGTCTATGGGGTGGCAGCAAGATGCACTACCCCTACACCACTGTGCTTCCCCCCAACTATAAAAATACTCGCGGTGGATGACAAATTTTCTGTGCCAAGCGTACCTTTTATTACTGATTTCATTATCAACATCCAATGAAGGGGAATTTTAGGATTCGAGAATAAACAATATACGAGAAAAAGAAGAGTTGTTGTGAAATTCGAAATGTTTTTCATAATTTGTAGTGCTAGTTGTTACTATGAGACTAATTTTTAAATAAAGCATGAAGCATCACAATTTTAAAAAGCAAATTTTCTGACATACAGGGTGGGAAAATTCCACAAAAACCGAGAAAAAACCGGTCTTCAGTCTAAGGATCCTGAGGTCACTGGGTTTTTTAAGGCAATAAAAAAATTTTTTTTGTTCAAAATTATTTTAATAGATGGTTCCAATATAATTTACGGAGATCCTTCATAAATTTTGAACAGAACCCGCCATGACGTCCGGCAGAATAATTTACAAATTGCACTGAAAAGAATGATTGATAAACTGATTACAATGAAAACATCTTTTACTTTAAAAAACTGAAATATCCTGAAAAAAAAAAATCCCCCCATGAACCTCCTTAAATCCCCCATAGCCGAAATCGAACCCATACTTCCGGAAGAAATGATTTTGCCTTTATCCTATCTTGAATGTGGTATGTGATTCACGGTTCCGTGTTCAGATAGATTCCCAACTCAGTAAAGTCCGCGGACCACAGTTTAATTGGAACCTTCGCGGACCACCCCTTTATAGCTTAAAATCCTACCCTGACTAAAGAGCAAGATAAAAGTTTATTTTCCCTAATTAAGCATGTAATTTTTTTTGATGCTATGGATTATAGTTCTATTTTTTTAAGAAAATTTTAATTCACGAGAGTTTAGAATTTTTGTTATGATATTAGTTAAATCTTCGCGCTCGGGATCTACAAAAAAGTAGCTGAGTTTTTTTTTTACTAAGCTTAAAATTTCACTGTAGTATTCATAAGTACTATTAATGATTAAGTGGTGACTATTATCCTCAACAAATTACTCAGCTGAGAGTCATCGTCATAGATATATATAATTCCATCATTTCTCGTTCAATTCGCTCAAATTTGTATTTATTGGTTGTATTTATTACAATTATAATTTGTATTTATTGTCGCCCCTTCACGGACCACTTCCAAGACTCACGGACCACCGGTTGGGAACCACTGAGATAAACTGATTCCGTGTTTGATTCTAACAGAACGAATCGAACATTAAATCAAATTTAATTATGACCAACAAATTCCTTTTATCCGTGGCCTACAACATGAACTTATAACTTGCGTCAATCTTACGTCTGAACTGACATACCGCATAAAAAAATATCTTCCAAGGAAGGATTTTAAGATCCCCCTTTCCTTCCAAACGTGCCGACCAACATGTAATTCGTTTTCTTTTCTCATATTGCCAGTACAACTTTCCTCTTACGAAAAAGCCACCGACTCGTCTAGATGCTCCAGGGTATGCTTCCACTGGAGCTAAATCATAATATTTTGTATGCATAATGATGACGGTCCAGAATAATTATAATTGGCCAAACAGGTTTAATTCTTTCTGCTGTAACGTCATTGCAGGCATTCCATTTGAATTTTTTCCAGAGCTCAACTCCTATTACCCTCAAGGGAGGAGAAATTACATAGCAATGCTTTAGGAAAGTCAAGCTAAGTGATTGAGAAACTTTTTGTGGTGGTTGGTTCCTTTACATCAGTGTTTCCCAACTCAGAGAAGTAAGCGGACTACTAAGTTTAAAATTGGAAACTTCACAGACCACCCCTTTATAGTCCTACGCCCTGACAAAATTGCAAGATACAAGTTTATTTTCCCTAATTAAGGATGTAAATTGATGATGATGATAATTTATAATTATATATTACGGAAATTTTGATTATATATAAGAAATATTGTTAATAATTAAGTGGTGACTATTATCCCCACAAATTACACAGCTGAGAGCATTGTCACGGATATTATTCAATCTTTTCCCGTTCAATTCGCTCACGTTTGTATTTATTGGATTTTTTGTACTTCATGGAGCACTCCAAGGCTCTCACAGTCCACCTATGGTCCTATAGTCTTATACTAAATCTCAAAACACTATTAAACATGATCTCAAAATGCTATTTGGGACAACGACTATAATGTGTTGATGCTATTGTATTCGTAAAATGTATTACGTAAGCATCTACAGGGGAGGGGGAGGTTGCCAATTGCGTATTTTTGCTGACAAGGAGGCAACAACGGGCAATTACAACAACCGATTTTGATCAAAATCTGATCATTATTTTACACCTCCAAATCAGGCCCTATTTTTAAATTATTACTCAATCAAAATTTGATCACTAAACCAGTTTTTGGTGATCAAGGGGAATCATTAAATTCAAATCCTGGTTCCTTATTTCTCACTATACAAACAACATTGTTTGGAAATCGACCGTGAGTACCTTGTGAGCGAACTCACGGCATTTACCCAAACCTTGGCTACTGAGTCTTTCCCGGGAAGTATTACCATTCGCATAATTAAGCCCACATCAGGAAAATCCTCAGGTGATTTTTTTTTTTACGCCGGCTGCTTAAATGCCAAGCACGCAACCCCTTGGAAGCAAGTTTTCCTTCCAAGATAATTTGTATCCAAGAAAAAGAGAACTCCAGACCTTCAGTTTTTTATAGTAAGTTGGGCATATATGTCTTCGTTAAATGCGAGTATACTGTGCTCCCAACTCAGTTTGAAAGGGCAATACCAGTATTTTTTTTATTTGGTTCAGATTGCATAGACATAAATATACCTTCAAAAATTTTAGCTCTGCGATGCATACTTTATTTTTTAAATCAAAATCAAATTTGCTTTTTTTTTGCGCGCACGAAATCAGCGATTTTCGTGGGGGGTGTATTTTTTGTCCTTTTTGCATTTCCATTGGTCTAAGGGATATTTCAGCTGGAAAACATTTTGAATCCATTTTTGTGCCTTTTTGATAGAAACAAAGAATATCGACAACCCAACGGTAAACAAAGACAAGCCCAAGCACCCAAAACGAGGTTGTTTGTATAGGATGGAAGTATACGTCACAATCGCAGCAGCCAATGGGAGAACGATTTGAGTACGGTTCACATTCCGCACTTTAAATCTTAATAAGAAAATAAATTTTTTTGGTTGTTTTCATGCAAAAAATCGAATTCAGAACAGTTTTCTTTTAGGGTAGAGATATTATTATTCATATTTAAAAAATACGGGTATTGCCCATTTAATGATCACATTTGAGAGTCAAAACCTGGTTTAATGATTAAATTTAGAGTAAATTTGGCCTGTTTTAAGGCATAAAACTCATGATAAGATTTTGTGTTTAATTGGTTTCCATTAAAAATAATGATTAATTTTGAGCGATATACGGTTTTACTCCGATAATAATCATTAATTCACGATTATTATCTGAGTAAAATCAAAAGAATCTTTACCTGTACTTTTCTTAGTATCAAAAAATAAAAACTCTAACAGTGCTGAAACATATCGTTCAGACTTCGCCAAAACCGACAATCTAACTGTTCGAGGATAGAATTGTCTCTAAGTGCTAGGAGAGATTATGACAATGAAACGTTTTTTGGGAAAGCTCACCAGTCGAAGAGTTAAATCTAATAATGTAGGATCAAATGTGCAGGTTGATTAACTGCTCCACAGGTGTTTTTTAACCAAGTTTTGAAAAAACTTCCCAAATGGGCTAGTAAGTGATTGAATTGAATTATTGGAAGATTTGTGTAATACAGCGAATTACCCTCTCAGGTATTCTTGCTTTGCGCTTTGCTGTTAATATACAAATCAGTAGATATTCATTCGAGAAAACTTTTTTCGGAGAGCGAGCAACCGTTTCGGCACAGGGTCATGGAACAACGAGGGAGTACCTAATCAATTAAAGTAGGGTCGTTAATTTATGGACCCACTGTATATTTCTCCCAACGATAATTGCGTAACGGGTGGAATGAAGAAACACAAAAGAGCGGTATCTCTGCACCTCTTCCCATGCTACTGACAACTCATTGTTCGTTTAGTATAAAGTTGGTGTGTCGCTTTTAATCTGCCAGTCAAAAGAATCGCGTATGTACGCGTGTTGCTATTTCAATAAGAGCATGTCTCAACTGCGTAACGTAAACGCGTGGATTTATACCTACATTGTGTTAGCATAATGGTGTGTGTGTTTTGACGTTGTTCAATATTGGAACCATCTTCTCCTCTCCTAATCGCAAACATCATGGAATAATTGAATCGTCAGTTATAGAAGAAGGGAATAAGTCCAAAAAATGGCAAATTGACTTTTTGTGCGCAAAAGAATCTCCAAGCTTCGCCCTACACATCAGTGTAAAGAGGAAAAAAATAACTACCCCCTATCGGCAGATATAGCCCCTTGAATTTGCGAAATCAATGTCCGCATTCATTGTATTTTTTTTTATTAAATTAGAAACTTTAACTTAATTTGTCTTTTTTTTCTAATTCTTTGGCATGTAAACTTAGCCAATATAAAATTTGATTTGAATTTAAAAGCGTTTTTTCTTTTTTCTAACCAATAAATGTTTGACTCCATTGATATTTACTTACTCCATTGATAGCGCCTTAATGACGCAGTTTCATAATACATTTTAATTTTATTCGTCTTATTCTTTCTATCTCTCACTTTTGTACCGTGAAATAAGCAGAAATATAATTTAATTGTCAATTTAAGTGGTTTTTAAGATTTTTGTCTAGCTGAAATTTCATAAGGTTGAAGAAGGGAATAAGTCCATCCTCTTTTTTTAACTGTAAATCATTTTTAAATACACTTATAATTTTTTCGATGATTGTTCTGTATTCTTATCAGTGTCATGAATTTTCTGTAAAAATTTGGTGGCTATAGGATAAAAATTCCATTACTTATACAGTTTTTTTTTTTTCGATTTTCTCAAAACTTCGATTTTGGACTTATTCCCTTCTTCTAACTGACGATTCAATTAACGTTTGAAGAAAATCAAAGGCAGAATGCCAACTGACCCTGGTCTCACAAACATTCTTTAAACAAAGGTTTTAGGTTGAGTTCAGAGGTTCGCATGCAGCCAAGACTCGACAACACGGCCAATCTAATTTTTTCGAGGATAGAGGCGTTCTCTTCAGGGTTTTTTTTTCAGAATAATCGAGGTATCTCTCCATTGGTGATTTGGCGATCTTTCGAGATTTTTAATAGTGATGTTACTCTTTTCTGATCGCCAAACGATGATCCGTGTTTGATGAAAATCGCTACCTGATTGTTAAAAGTGGCAAATAAAAATTTCGATCTGATTTTCATGTTTTTTCTCCTGCTCCATACTACCATAACTCTGCTGCTGAGAACATATTCGCCCTTTCAGAAATTATAATTTAAGAAAGGCTACTGTTTATAATTATAGTTTTACAAAATTTTCTTACTTCACAGCTAATGAGGTATTTGCATAAGTGAGGGATTTGGCTTAATTTTACACTTTTTTTTTGATACGTTATAGTTTAAAATTCTCAAATATCAGATTTTTAAGTTCAAATATATGTTTTAAATAATTTAAAATTCAATAGAGTGTTTTCAGGTGACGTCACAACCGGTTATTTTCTTTTAACTGTGTACTTTCTGTAGGGCTTTTAACTGTTGCTAAGGCCGTTGTTTATCTGTTGCTAAGGCGGTTTTTAGGTATGGGATCACGTGTTTGCAAATGCTTCAATGGACTCTAACCGTCTGACGTCACACGGAACCAACACGTGACCTACTGAGCTTGCAATTGGTTACCACAGATACTACACTAGTAGATCTACTAGTGTAGTATCTGTGGTAACCAATTGCAAGCTCAGTTGTAGGTCACGTGTTGGTTCCGTGAAGTCTCTAACCAGATAGGCGGTTAGAGTCCATAGAAGAATTTCACGGCTTTTAACCTCTGTAGGGCAAAAAACTGTAACATCTTCTGTTGCTAAGGCCGTTGTTAGGTCCGAGTCATGTGATTGATTTTTTTATTTTTGCCAAAACACTAGTAAAGTCACGTGATTAAAAAACGGGATTTGACATCACAGCGCCCTCGAAACTAGTGTTTTACTGTTTTTCAATGATCGGAAAACCGGATACTATTGGATGTGACGTCACAGCGCTTGTAAACAACAATGTTTCTGTTTTCGTGCCGAAACGCAAAACGAAATTTCAAAAATTTTTACCTCAGAAACTAGGAAACTCAGAAACTTCCTTTAAAAGTCATTCTTCATGGTTTTTATCTACTGTTTTAATAAAATTTAATCTCAAAACGGGAAAATACCTCATTGCCTCATAGTTAATCTGAGCAGAAACGGTCATTCAAGCAACAAGATAATAAATAAAACAAGTTTGCGTCTTCGTAACACGTTACCCAGTTTATGCAAAATTCCGGAGGTTTCTTCCATCCCACTTGTCCCACTGACCATAAGCTGAATCCTATCATTGCAAATTCTGAGGAAAGGTCAAGGTTTATCTAAATGGAACAAACGACAGTTTTACACTGGTTAATTTGCATTAGAACCGCCGGTCAAGGATTCGGAACATTTCAGATCCTTTTTGGACAAAATCTCAGATGATTACATCGGTTGCGAATTTTTTTATTGTCTGGTGTGGGGATTAACAATCACCACTTTAGTAGTAACTAAATTTAAAAATAAAAAGCATAATGTATGAAGCACTCTACTGTGGACAATACGCATATTAATATTTTATTAAAACGCTTTCGACATTTAAACTGGGCGCTCCTAATATAGATGTAAATATGAACTAATGAAACATACGTATATTGTGTCACCCTTCAATACAACTGTATATAAAGCGATTCCTCTTTCAACTACGTCTAAATCAGAGTAGAATTTTCTACAAAGACGAAATATTTGAAATTTTTTTCTTCTAACCCTTGCACTTTTTGTAATAATGAAGAAAACGAGACTTGGAACCATACATTCAATTCGTGCCCTCTTTATATACAATACAGAAACAAATACTTGACCGGTTTAATACCTTTTCCCTTTATTTTAGCTCAAAGCCAATACAAAAGAATTTTTTATTTTACAATTTCCATTTTAAATGTCCGTAAAAATCTACTGGGAGTATCGAGTTAGCCCAGGGTTCCAATAGCACTTGTGTATATGTATATTGTATATGCATATTCTTTTTCATTGTGTTAATGTTGATTGTGTATTAATTTTATATAGTTTTTTGTTAACGGGTCTCTTTGTAAACGGGCACGAGCCCATTACAATAAAGTATTGTCTATGTTAAAATCTAGCGATGGTGATTGCGCATTCGGAATTTCAAGGATTCAGTGCATTTGTTTTGTTTATAGTTGTTCTTTTGCTGAATAAATTGCAGATTTGAAACAACGAAAAAAAAAATAAATAAACATAAAAGTTTCAGTGACATTTATGAACGACTAAAGGTGAGTTGTAAAGGCAAGAAGCCCCCTTCTAAAGGCTCATTCAGTCTTTTCACGTTTGATCTGCGTTTTGGAAGAATCGTCCAAAGTGTGAATTGTTGTTTCACTCTTTACTCCTTCACTTTTCTATGCAAACTAGCGATTCACAGAACTGAATCAATCATAATGAACAGTGAAAGTGAAACAGTGTGAACGAGCCATTAAAACACCTTTTGGATTAATCCTGGTGGCGTAGTGAATCTCGTTGCCACGCCACAGGCCCCCCGGGTTCTATTCCAAGGACAAGGGACAAGGCAGACTCGGCCTTTCATTCCCCGGGATCGAAAAAATGAGGACCAAGTTCGCTTGGGGAAACACACGTTCCGTAACAGTTCTGCTCATGGCGTGCTGCTAACGACCTAGGTACGCCCTCAAGTATTCCCCTTGCTTTTTTGGATTAACCGAGTGTAAAAACCAATTGTTCTGACATGTCGCCAAAAATAAACAACTATCAAAATAAATAACAATTAAAATATCAAATAACATCAATTAAAATACCTCAACTGTACTCCACTGCAACGTTACTTGACCCTGGAAAACAAATCAAAGAAAATAGTTCCCAGCGCGGTGTCTGAATTTTGACTCAAGTGAAATTATGAATTGAGTGAAATTATGAATTTCAATTTATAAATATGATTAGCTTGTTAAACCCATGTATACGTGACGGGCAATGTGATAAATCGGGCATTATTATAAATAATGAGGAGTGGAGAATAATGAAGTGGAGGCGAGCAATGTGATAATTTCAATGGCATTTAGGCTACGGTCAGCCAGAAAATCAGTATGGTATCTGTTCAAAAAATCTGCAGTATCTGGTTATCGGACAATAGGAAAACCGCAATCAACCCCCTTCAATGGTCCCTCCAACAAAAGACAGCCCTCGTTTAGGAGCGAGAAGTCACTATCGGGTGTCTGCTAATTGACTGGGGGGGTGACTTCGGACTCCTTCGCTATTGTTGGAGGGGTCATGAATGGGGAGATAGGGCAGATTTTTTGAAGAGATAGATACCATGCTGGTTTTCTGGCTGACCGTGCCCTTATCAATGAATATTTATTCCTTTTCCCCAAGTATATATACGTGGACATTATTAATAATGCCTGGATTTATCACATGGCCCGTAACATATAAGCGTCTTTTTCTCACAATTTGCGTACCGAAACTCCTCCCAGCAACCCAACAGGCTTTCTGTTTGCTCAGTTTTTCCTTCCGTGTAGTGACGTCATAGGGTCAAGAAACGTTACTGTCTAGGATAACAGTATTATTTTTAATATTTTTATGTATGATTTGTAAAACATTGTTTATTATTAACGTCCAAATGGGGATATTTGCTCCCGGCTAATCCTAAAGTAGTATACTAATAAACTTTTCCTTTCATCAGACTGAGGTTGACCTTTTTCTGTCAGATTCTCACTTCGTATTCTCCCGGCTACATCTTTCAAGGAGCAGTTGAGAAGGATTATTTACTAGAAGCATTGCTCTGCTTCATTGTCACATAGACTTGACGTTAATGCCCTGGAAGAGGTCAAAACAAGTCCTCGATATTCGACCTTTGCTCAAAATCACCATCGCCTCTGGGTACTTTACTGTGTGAATGACCCCGAAAGGCTCACAAATAAAACATGCACTTGCAGTAGAAAGATCCTTCGGAGCAAGGTGACCATCTAAGAAAATAAAAATACGAGTGAAACTTGTTGAGATTGTGTAGATTTTTTTTTTTCATATTTGCTCAATGGTAGAAAATCACCACTATTTCTACATGAAAAAAAAATTAGTAGAATAGATTGAGAGACAAAATAGTTTAGAATTTCTGTTGTAATTGTTTTAAATAAATTAAAATGTCGCCTGATGTTTGAGAAAATTGAGAAGTATAGGTAATTTAAGTAAGAGAATTTTCATCGTATAACAGCCAAATGGTAACTAGAAATTCGGGATACAGAAAAATCATCGAAAAGATATAAGTATACATTCAAAAATAAAACTTATGAATCTTCAGCTGGAAAACAAATTTTCAAATCACCTAAATCGTCATTTGATTTATATTTCTGCTTAGTTCACAGCAAAAAATAGAAAGAATAAGACAAATAAAATAAAAAATTATTATGCAGTGAAAGAGACTTTTGAAACACCTTGCATATGGCATTACTTTTTAATACTAAAGTCAATATTAAGTTACTGAAGGCAATATTTAAGAGTAATTTTTATGAACCAAAAAGAACCATGTATTAATGACTTGGACATGTAAAATGCCTATAAAAGGCTTCATTTAAATGCTAATATGAAGATTCGTATCATGCATACTGCTTACTCTGAATACTAATCTTTATCATCTATTATTCAAAAATATAAATAATTTTCAAGTTTGGAATGGTCTATTTTTTAGGGATGGTGTTATTAAAAATCTTAATTTTATGGAGATTTCAGTATATTCATGCAGAGTTGATTCATGCTTTGCTATAATTTAATAGCAACTTACTTTCAACAATTTTTTTTCGCTCCATCCAAGTTTGATCGGTGCCCAATCATTTGAGAAATGCTGTGTTAATGTTACTTTCGATTTTCACCCATAGAAAGAGTGAAATCAAATTTCAATAAACTAAAAAAATTTGACCAGGTTTATGGAGCAAACTTTTTTTTGGAAATCAAATGTTAATGTAAACTGCAAGGCTCTTGCGGAACTCATAAATTCTCCCAAACATAAGTTACCAGTAGAAGAACAAAACTTTCAATTACTTATATTAACCCCAATTTTAAAAAGTAGAGTTAGTATATCCGTCTTGATTTATTAAATCAAACCTAACTTGGGTTTGGTGTGGTTCCTAAATTAACATTATAAGTAATAAAAAACTCCGAATAATAATAAATCGATCGCGCTTGATCAGGAAAACCTGATAAAATTTTAAGTAATATTTTAAAAACCGGCCTATCTTGAGGTATAAAATTTCTGATTTGTTTCGATTAAAATCTTCATTACTTTCAAGAGATACCGTTTTACCCAGATAATATTGATAAATTTACTATGAAAAAACTTATTATTAAATTATGATTATTAAAAGTATTATCCCCAATGATGATTAAAACGTGTTTTTTTCTGATCGCCGAACAACGATCCGTTTTTGATGAAAAACGCTGCCAAAATTTTTAAATGTGGCAAATAAAATTTTTATCCGATTTTAATTGTTTCTCCGTTTCAATAATCATTAAAACAAACACTAAAAAATTACGGTACCCTAAAGAACCCCGTTGTTACATATTCTTATAGGTTAACTTCTTTTTCCCATTGGCTTCATGTATATTCTTTATGGTTAATTTTTATTTCTCTCGGCGGCATTAATTTCTGTTTTACTTTCGGATCTCCGTGAGAGATGCAATATTACTTTTCGTATATCTAATTTGTGTGCTAAGACATTGTCCCTCCCAATGTTAAATCCGATGCATTTAGAATTTAGAGGGATGACATCTAGCGGACCGCGCTCCTACCGCGAATCCTTCTAAAACAGCGGTTCCCAACTCAGAGAAGTTCGAGGACCACTAAGTTTAAAATTGGAACCTTCACGAACCACCCTGTACTATGGCTTAAAATCTTTTACCCTCACAAAATTGCAAGATGAAAGTTTATAATACCTAATTAAGCGTGTAAATTTATATGATGATTGATTGAAATTCACTCTAATGAAAATTTTATTACTTACTTTGTTATAATATTATTAAATTTTCGGGACCTACAGAACCACAGCGGAGTTTTTTCAGAGCTCACAATTTCTCTTTATATTAATTTCTTTACATATTTATACTACATAAAAATATTGCTAATAATTGAGTGGTGACTATTATCCCCACAAATTACTGAGCCGAATTCTATCTCGCCATGGATATATAATTCCATCTTTTCTCGTTCAATTCGCTCAAATTTGTATTTATTGGATTGTTTGTGTTTTGCCGGGGCCCTTCACGGACCACTTCCAAGACTCTCACGGACCACCGGTTGGGAACCACTGTTCTAAAAGGAGGAATCTCAAATTCCCGGATCATCCCCTCAACATTCTCTTCTTGTCAAAAATCGTAATCCATTCGTTTTAGTGACAGGTTTTTAAGTAGTGATGCTGTGATGTGAAAGGAATTTAACTACAATTATAAAGAGTTTTCTTTATCCTAACAAAATTAAAGAGATAGCGTACACTACTCAAATAACATCGGTGTAATACGTGTATCAGAAAAACTAATTAAGTACTACGTCAGCAGCCATCTTCGGAAAGCCCGCTCTGAGCAACTCCCTTTACCATTTTCTGCATAGAGAAATTATAATACTCTTTCCCTGGACTACATTACCTCTCTCCATCGTCACAAAAAGCTGGAACTAGTTTCGGTGGAGGAGAATCAAGTAGTTTTTATGAGTGAGCAGAAGGCAAGGGTGCAAAAAAGTTCCTTCATGCCCTTGAGGTCATCTTCGGGGATAGTAGTTAATTGCCATGCCACGCATGCACGGCTACCATTTAAATATTAATCAAAAGATCAATCATGGCCGCCGATGGATGTTTTGCAATGTGAACCAACTTTCAGGAAGTAGTTAGCAGGTGCCACACAGCATTCGTTTAGAAGTATCTCTAGAAAATGTCTCTCTATGAGTTTGCTGGTTATATTTAGCCTATTATGTTATTTTTTTCAGTTCTGTGTATCATGGAATACTAATTTATTAGTTAAGAAGCTTGTTTCTAGCTTTTTACATACTAAATTGAATATTTACTAAATAGAGAATTTATCTATACGGTGGCAATGCTCACCAGTAAAATAATCAGTAAAACTATCTTCTGTATATAAACCGAAAGGGAAAATAATCTCTTGGGTTCCACAACTTCATTCAAGATGTTTAATAGCATTATTTTCCAATAAGGGTGATCATGATAAATATGTTTTTTTATAATTTCATTATGAATTTTTATTTTTTCGAAATAGTTTGAATGAATGACGTCATGAAAAATATTTTTCGTAATCATTATGAGATTGGTGTAAACAAAAGTACTTGTTACTATAATAGACATATAACTTGGCGGCTTGTGATAGCCATGAAAGAGGTAGTTTAGATTTTGCCAGATATTACATAGATTTAATGAGGAAATTAAAGTACCTAAGTTGAGAAAATATGTTTCAAAAGAAGGATATCAAGTGCAAGCAGTTTCCTTGAGATTTTGGGAAAGGCTTTTTATTAAAGGCTTTTAAAAACCGAACCAACTTAAAGATCCACCCCTTACTTCTAAAAGTCTATCTAACATTTAACTTGGGGGTATCTAGTTAGTACAACACATTTAGAACGTATTTTTTTCTTTCGGTAAACATAGTAGATTCTAAAGTTAATGCCAGTTACTCTTAACATACAAAAGTTTTTTCCTAATTTCTTTAGAAATTAAAAAAAAAACAATGATGGTTTTATCAAAACATTTTTTAATCCCTTTTTGAATAATTTCTAAAACTAAACAAGTTTTTCAAATTGTCGTGGAAAAACTTGAATTCTTCAAATTGCTAAGTTCTGTTAGTATAATTAGAGCCATTAAATCACATGCTCTAAGTTTTTAAAACAGCGTTACCTCAGAAAGTTAATGACTGCCACACTCGTAATTGCAGTTGCATATTAATAAGCTGAATGTAAATCGAAACCAGTTTTTATGAGAGATTTGCCTTCACACTTTATTACAGGTGAATAATTTCCCGTCAATCAGTTCTTATTCAACCTGTCTTGTCATTTAACCGCTTAATGGAAGTATCATTATGAAGCAGGAAAGGAAATCTGTAAGAGCTGACAGATTGCATTACACGAGTGCTTTTATTGATTTGATGTTAAAGAAACTTGTTGGTATTTTAAGTAGACAAGACTACTTAATTGAAAAGTAGCTTTAATTGTTAGAAAGGGCCAGAGATATTTTTAACTCCCCTGAGAGGGTATTTCACTCCTTGAAAATCAGAAATACTCCTTAAAAACTAGCCAGGAGTATTTTCACTCTTTGAATTTTTCACAAAGGTTTAGTTTAAAAATGCACCGAGCCACACCGATGTCAACAAATAATATTTTTCTACTCAAAACACCAACTGATCTCAGCGGAGACATTCATTGTTCTGATGCTTAGGGAGTTTCCATCAGTTTCATCATTTAAAAAACCATTAGCATTAGTTAAAAAATTAAGGAATTTGATTGCGGTTTTGTGTCTCTGTTATGTGTAGTTTATGCTATTCCGTATTTCACTCCTCTTAATTGAATCTCACTCCTACTAAAAAAGTCTAGGAGTATTTTTACTCCTCCAAAAAAATCTCCTAGGAATAACACTGGACAGGGCATACCAACATCATATTTAATTTAAATTTTATTTTTAAGAGTCTATTCTTTTGAAAATTTCCATGATAGACGCCAAAAGATAGAAGTTATTCCTCAAACAACTTGTACCGAAGAGAGATTGCATTTTGTAATAGATAAAATACCCAAAAAGTTATTGGATATTACTTTATATTTTTTTTTTAATCTTCTTTAATCACCATGGGCGGATTTAGGTGAGGAGCCCTGGGAGGTACAATGGAAACCTTGGGCGGGTAATCATGATTTACCATTATAAAATATAATTGTCACTAAATGTTGAGGAGCATTGCCACCCTATGACCCCCATAAATATCCGCTCATGTTAATTACAGATGTAATTTTCGAGATACTCAATAGTTCTGTTACCTTAGTGTTAATTTCAGAAAAGGGACAAATATCCAAAACGGAAATTATACAACCTTGGTCCTGATAAAATCCATTTATAGTTCATTTTATTTCCTGTATTTTTCCGTAGACTTCAACGAGAGGTAGAACCACTGGTCTAAGATATGGGATTTAATTTGGCTGATATTATTTCCGTATCTGTTATTTATTTGTCAATACATAATTTAAGAAACATTATAGCAAAATTAACAAAGGAACATTGCTAAATGTTCAGAAGATTCAACTTTTTACACCCCCTGACATGGGCGTAGCCAGGGGGTGCAGGGAGGGGCAGCTGCCCCCCCCCCTAAATTCTCAATTTGTTAATTTTTTTTGAAAAACTTTAATAAAGCAATAGTACATAATTTTCCTTAAAAACTGTGTGGCTTACAGGACGCAGTTCTGTTCGGCCCATAGAGTCTTAAAATGAGCTAAAACACTTTTTTGAAAGGCGAATTTTAAAAAAATTTTGGGGGAGGACCCCCAGACCCCCCCCCATTTTTAAGCTCACATTCATTACCCATATTCTTATGTTAGGTGTGCAAAAGTTCAAATCTTTGTATAAATCCTAAAATTTAGCGTGTAAAAGTACTCGCCATGGGTTATGGGGCCAACCCTCTTGAGTCAACCCCTATAGTCACTAGTATTCGCAACATCAAAAGCACAAGTAAGTATCCTTGCCCCCCGCCCCAACATGAAACCTGGCTAAGCACATGCCCCCTGATATGGATTAGGCAATTTAAAAAGCTAGGTTATACGTTTCTAAAGGTTACTTATAAGCACGTAGTAAGTATACATACGCTTTAGAAAATAATTACATTTGGACTTTATTTTCCTTGAATTGTCGTGATCTTATTCAAATACCCATAAAACCCGCTATAAAAATGAAACGAGAAAGCTAATGAGCACATACAGAAAGACGAAAGTGTGCAATGTTTTCCTGGTTTCCCTTCAGGCAAGACATGGTTTCGTGGACATTTATCATCGATCGTAGTTCCTTTCCCCGTCACTGTAAACCTTTGGCAACCCCTACAGTGAAAAGTTATCGAGAATGCATCGCCAATGGCCTACATGAAAAGTGTCTTTTCTTTTCCCGATTTTTATATAAAAAAAGTAAAAGTATTTCTAATTAAAACAAGTGTGTGGAAAGCTTCCATACTAGACTGCACCGTTTCCTGACGTTATGACATCACTATGTGGAAGGGAAAACTGCGTAAACAGAAAGCCTTTTGGGTTGCTACGAGGAGTTTCGATACGCAAACCGTGATAAAAAGAAGACGCTATATATACATGGGTTTAACAAAATAATCATGTTTTTAAATTGACGTTCTTCATTTCACTCAAATTTCAGACACCGCGCTGGGAACTACTTTGTTTCACCAGGGTCAAGTAACGTTGCAATCTAGTATAATTGGTGAATGAAGACAGTTACGATTACCGAACGTTAAGTTAGACGAAAAATAGCGAACAGGAATCAAAGGTTTAAAAATATTTATTGGTTCCTCTCCCCTGAAATATTGACAATTATCAACTGATATTTTCCTTAAAAATTCATTGGTATAGCAAGGGGGCGATCTTCCTCGCTTGTTTTTGGGAGTAAGATCACCATAGACCCCCAACCTTCGAGGCCTGGATACCAGTGTTGACTTTAAAATATAAAACGACAAGATCAGCGAAGCACACAAAAATTACAATAAATACAAATTTAAGCGAATTGAACGAGAATAAGATCGAATTCAGTGACCATGACTTTCGGCTGAGTAATTTTGCATGGATAACAACAGTCACCACTAAATTGTTTAGAATACTTTTAGTTAGGATAATTCTACAAGAATACTATTAAAAATTCAACCTACTATTCTTTAACGAATCATGACAAACTTGCTAATTGTTGTGATATGTAATTAAAAATTATTAAGTTACATTTCTGAGCCCATTAAATTGTTATGCTTAAAAAAAGAAAATAATTTTCCCATCTTGCAATTTTGAGAGGGTGAAGGATTTTAAGTTAAAAAAGTGTTCTTTAAATTTTCCAATTTTAGACTTACAGTGGAAAGCGGACTTCTGAGTTTTCAACCACTGGTTTAAATCCTGTATTTAAGAAAAATAAATTTAACGCGTCCCACCCTCTTAGAATCTCATATTTCCCGCTCTTTGCACTCTTTATCCCATGGCATGAGTTTCATTGATAAGGAACTAAGATATGGGTCATTATTCCCTAGAAGCAAAATTATTCTAAATTTTTGGACACACGTGTAGAAACTTTTGTGTTTATCTTTGGATCCTGTTTACCTTTTCCCACTAGGAAGCTCAACGTTAGCTTTGCGACACGATAAAACAATTAATTATTCTTTCCACAAGATGATAACTATCCCTTTCCCTTATGGAACGCGAGACAAAATGGATCAAACAGTTTCTCCTAAACCCGTTTTGTGTCGGAGTAACCTTGTTTCGTATCCTCACGTACAGATGGTTTTTTGCTCAGTCTTGAGATTTAAATTAAGCAAATAATAAATTCCGCCGCATTTCGTCATATTCGATTTGAGATGTTATTGGCGGACACAGTCCGCGTCAGACCATTACCTGACCAATGAGAAGGCATATGGAGTTTTTAAGTGAGAGTCTAATAATGCTCAGTTTTCACTATCATTCGGAATTTCGGTTTCTGTACCATTGGAATAAGGCTGGTTCTACCAGTTTTGCAGTGATGAGTTTTTAACTTGTGATCATACTCAGCGTTGGATCGTGATTATTTTCGATGGATTATGTGAGGTGCCGGTCGTAATAACGCAGGGATAATTTTTTTTATCGAATCGAAACAGTTTTATACCTCAGTTTGGATTACCTCTCAATATGATGAAATTCCCTTTTGCGATTCTGATCGCCGCTGTCGTTCTGTTGTACCCAGCATTGGGATCGCTGGGTACAGAGCCGACGGAGGCCACCAATGCGCCAATGTCTTCCACTCCGTCTACTAGTACCACGACGGAATCTGATGTGATTCAGAGATGGAAGGAGCTGGAGAGCTTCGCCAAGAAGATGTCCAGCATGGTGGTGAAGGCGATAATGCCCCAAGCGGTCAGGGCGTTCCAGGAGGTCGAACTGTCCACCGAGTGCTCCAGGAGCCTAATGAAGATGCTGACCGGGATCAAGCAGATGAAGCTGTGGGCTTTCAGAAGTAAGTGGGAAAATTTCATGTGTGCTCCTGTGCAGAAAATGTTCAAGGGCCCAAAATTTCCCAAGAACACAATTGATTTCGTCCAAAATTTCCCTCAAAATGTCTTTTTATATTCATTCCAGTTTATGTTACAACTAAAGTACAGGGTTTTTATTATAAAGTATAGTTTTCGAACTGGGGCCGTCCAAATATTACGTAAGCAAGTTTTTGGTCATTTTTGGCCCCCCTCCCCCCTTGTCAGCAAAAATAAGCAAACCGCAAACCCCCCTCTCATAATTACGTACGAAATCTGTTCGACCCCCCCCCCTTGTTCTTTTTTTGTATATATAATCATTACTAATCCTTAGATTTCTGAAATCCATTGTTCTCCATGTAAACAGCCTAACGTTAAAACTTTCCTTGTGAAAAATATACTTAAAATTTTTTTCCTAGTTCATTTTTTTTTGTGAAATTCATTTTTGGTTGAATTTTGAAATTATTTATGCAAGAAACAAGAGATTTTCAAAAATACAGTGTTTGTAACACCTTACATAAGCATCATTCATACTCCCCCTCCCCCCTTGTCAGGAAAAATAAGCAAATAAAAATAACAAACCCTCTCCCCCCTTAGGTGCTTACGTAATATTTGAACGGCCCCACTTCTGTAAAGTTCAATAATTACCATAAGTCAAAACATCGTTGTGATTAAACAAGAATGCGATTTTTAGTGAAAATCGCCAATTCCGTCATGGATACGTTGTTTTTCCTGTATATCAATCGGACTACCACAAGAAAAAGCCAACTTTCAGGTATTCACCCTCATTTTTTCAGCGTAGATCTGTAGTTTTCTGCTATAAATCCGTAGTTGTGGAGGGTATGATATTATAACCAGACAAAATATATGTTTTAAAAAGAACTTGATTTGTGAAGTTTTTTTTTCTTTATAAACTTAGGGAAAAATTTTCCCACAAATGCCTGAATTTCCCCGGCAGTTTCTAGAAGTCTGTGATCAATTTTTAACACTGTTTTTTCCCTTGAAAATTCTGTAAAATTGTATTCGGGTGTAACCCAAAGGGTCTTAAAGTGAGTTAAAAGTGCTTTTGAGGGTCAAATTTCAAAACTTTTTCTGGGAAGGAAAAGCCCCCCTACAAACAGTATTACTACTACAGTATTTCTCTCTTAAAATTTCTGACGCTTACAAGAAGCGGTTCCCTTTGGGTGTTCACCAAAGAGTTTCAAAATGAGATAAATCACGAGTTTATAAGGACAAATTTCAAAAAAATTCATTTAAAAGGAGCTGTTCCCTTTGTAACCAAGAGGGTCTCAAAATGAACTAAAGCAATATTTCAGGGAGAAATTTCCGAAAATTTTCTAGGAGGATCCGCCACTGTGTCACTCTTAGTTTTCGGGAGATGCTACCTAATCTCAGCGTTATAAAGTGCTTTGACAATCTTACTGGTCCGCAACAAAAATCACTGGTCCGACAAATTATAAAAAAGACCGGTTTATGTATTATTATAAAGTAGCTATTGCACTGAATGTGAGTACCAAATAGTAATGTTAAAAATTAATACATATTCACAATAATATTTTTTTTTTATCCGGGGCTCCCCTATTCAATATCGCCACATTTCGTGTTGCTAGAACTGGAGGGTGGGATATTTTTTCACCACACACACACTGGTCCGGCGGACCAGTGATTTTCTGATTCCACTGGTCCGAGCCGTTGTTTATAGTTGTCCCGGACCAGCAATCCACCGCAATTTCGAACGCTTATTTTAACACATATTATGACAAATTTGGAAGAATGAAGAGCATTACTTTAGCTTTAAATGACTTCGAAGGGCTAGAGAGGTGTAAACAAAATAAATATTTGTTGCAAGTACATTTAAGCTTAAATTCTGGGGGGAGAATCACTATAATGATCTAGTTTTATTTTGTAGAATGTATTTAACATTGAAATCGTTAATCTACATGACAAGTTGGTGTACTAATACATCTGGGAAAAATAATAATCATAATAATGAAAATGGTACAAAAAATTTCCTACAACAAGGAAAATTTTGATGTCAAACTGTATTGTGAAAAAGGATATATTGTAATAGGATTTGAACTTATTGTGACAGCAGATAATAAAAAAAGTAAATTATGTTTACTGACTAAACACCAATATAATTGGGGAAAAATAATAGAGGCAACCATTTTCATTCTCTAGTTATAATATATGGAAAAACATTATACCTTGTGAAACAAAAACAGGGAAAATTCTTTTTCAGGACATTTAAACTTAGGATACGCTACAGATTTCGTTTAGAGGGCGAATTCAGAAAAACAAATAGGGGAGAATGGGTTAACAAGAAACATTTTTATTTACTGCTTTGTGTGTTGGCCTAAAAATCTGAAAAAAAAGTCACAAAATATCAGTAAGACTTACTTTATATCCCATAACAATTTCATAGTTTTGGAATAATTATCTCAGTGAAAAATCCCCGTTGGAAGTTGATGCTACAATCAAAATCATCCACCTAAAGTCAAGCTTCTTCAACTATTTCAATTTATCTTGTTTTAGCAATGAAGTTATCTTGGAATATTTAGTGAACTTTTTTAAGAGGGCAATATATTTAATTTTGTTCTTATATTTAGGGTTGATTATTTATCGTGTTTTTCTCTTTATTATTTGAATATTATATTGTTTTATTTTATTTATCAAGTTAAAAGTTAAATTCAATTGTTTAAAATTATTTCATTTCCCGAACTAAAACGATGGGTTAAGAAACACAGTACTCACCACTTTAATGTTTATTAAAAAAATTTATAAGTACAATACTTGGAATTTTTAAAAATTTACGATTAATTTAAGTTATAGTCGATTAATTTAAGTTATAGTATTAGTAGGAATGTAGAAAAATATATTGTTTACTTTTTATATTCAAATTGACGAGAAATTAATAACTATAAACAACATTGAAACACAGCGGGGTGGGGGGAATCGTTTCTAGGGTTTCTTAGCCTCCTGAACCAGTCAAAACTGAAGGAAAGTGGTAGCGTTGAGTTTATAAAGAGGAACCATTCTTAAAAAAAACTGAGTTTGCAGAAAAAGATGGAGTTTTTTTTGGGGGGGGAGGGAATAACTTTTTAGTCTCACAAAATGAAATAAGGGAAACACTATGATATATGCTTTGTCATGATTTTCAAGTGTTATATTTAAAAATATAGGGTTGTTAAAAACTTTCACAGCTTGCAACTTTTGTAGCCTAATTTTTAATTGAGCATATCTCAAAAAAATTTTCAATGTATTTTTTTGAAAATTACCGGGGTTATAAAATGCACTTTATGGATTATATTAATACTTTCACTTTATTTATAATTAAGTAATTATTTATAATTAGTAAAATATCTGGCTCGTTTCATATTACCCCTCGTGGGGTAACAAGATATACAGTCGCTTGGAGCACATTAACAATTCCTTTCCGATTTTACTTAGCAGGTGTATTATTTTTTCGAAGAAAGCTGAAAATGATATAAACATTCGGTAAAAAAAAATCAGCTTCATAACCCTAAGGGAAAATCCTGTGGAATTTTGCATGTTTCTTATTACCCCATTTGCATCTTATTACCTCACTCTCCCCTAGGGGTGATTAAACAGTTTTGCTGTATCTATTGAAAAGTAAAAAAGAATTTTCCTATCTTTTCCCCATCTATCCCCGATGTACAGCTGAGGGAAAAAAAACGTTACAGTAGACTTTGCGGGAGAACGGGTGGGGTTAGAAAGATGCTTTTGGTGTCATTTTTCAGGATTTAGTGTATGCTTGAAAAAACTAATTGACTATTTTTCTCTCAGAGGTCATCTTCTGGCGCAGCGCAATAGAAACTGCAACTTTTTTCATGGCGACCCTCAATTTTTATTCGATTTTATGAAAGATCATAGTAATTTAACCCTCATCACCGAGTTTCATTTAATTTGGACATTAAACAAACCCATGGCAGACCGTCAAAATCTGAAAAATTCATATTAAAAGCCTGAAATTAGTCGCCAACACCCGACTGCCAAACACGGATTTCTGACAACCTACCAGTACTAGTGAACCGATTTTCATTAATATTTCAGTTTTAAATTGTCGAAACATAAGATAAGGTTATTTTAAAAAAATTTGAGCTTTAATAAGCATATAAATATTATGATTAAATTATTTTAATTGTGTTTATTTATATTAGTTTATTAGTAATTTCAAAGTCAAAAATCGCACTGAGCTAATTTGCGTGTTGTTTGAAAACGCGTAAATAAAAACAAAAACGCAAGAAGCGCCAAATCATCGATAAATCGCCAAGCCTAAAAAATAACTGTAACGTGTTTTTTTTCCTCAGCTGTACGAACTTTTGAACCTCGTGGAGATTGAAAATTAGCAAAATTGATTGATTAAATTTTCCTAGTTTCACCCTGAAAGTATAATAAATGTAAAATTTTTATGAAATCAAGTAAATAACTTAAATTCGATCATTTAAGATGCGTCAGAAACAAGTTTAACACAAATAATTTTCCCTGTTTCCCCCCTGCAAGTATAGTAAATGTAAATTTTTTTATGAAAGCAAGTAAATATCTTAAAATCGATCATTTAAAGATACTTTAGATATACAAGTTAAACACAAATTATTATTATTAAACTTGTAAGTAAATAACAAACATGTTAGGCTGTTTTTATAATCTCTAAAAATCGTCAGAAACAGAAAATTAAAAAAAAAATTCACGGTAATTTTTTAATAGTTAGTGCAATAGTATAAATATTTGTGTGGTAAAACTAAATGCAAATGTCTTGTTAATATTTTAACTCTTTCCCACAGAGTACTTCTACAATTTACTTGGTTTGTTTAGTGGCAAACGCTTTTAAGTTCGTCCACATTACCAGATTGGAAGTGGAGTGAATAGTAATTGTAATGAAAAAGAGCGAGTATTCAATATAAAATATTTGTTTATGCTTTTAATAGTGGTGACTAAAATGTAAAATATTTAATCAATAAATAAAGTGAAGGAGGTTCTATGTACTATTTTACAAAGGGGTCGTTCAATTATTACGTAAACACGTTTTTGGACATTTTTGACCCCCCTCCCCCCTAGTCAGCAAAAGTAGCAAACCACAAAACTCCCCTCTCATAATTACGTAAGAAAACTGCCCGACCCCCCCCCTCCTTTGTTCTTTTTTTTGTACAAAAGCTTTAGTAATGCTTATTTTTCTGAAATTCATTGTTCTCCATGAACACTTAACCTACTATCCTCGTGAAAAATGCTTAATTTTTTTTTTTCCCAAATTCAGTTTTTTTGTTTTTTTTTTTTTTTTTTGAAATTTATTTTTAGTTGAATTTTGAAATTATTTATACAAGAAGCACGAGCTTTTCGAAAATGCAGTGTTTGTAACATCTTACGTAAGCATCACTCATACTCCCCCTTGTCAGGAAAAATAAGCAAATAGCAAACCCCCTCCCCTTTAGGTGCGTATTCGAACGGCCCCTATAAGGACTAAAAATATAGTTCTTTTTAAAAAAAACGTTATATCATAAAAAATAACACAAAAACTCTTACTCTACTCCCAGTATTTTACTCACAATGCTCACTGTTTCGATTTTTTTTCTACGGCAGTACCTTATTCTTTTTAAAAAGTTTCACTCCAGTTTAATCACCCTGTATGTATTAGAGGGGAGGATTATGGAATACCGAAGTTTCAGCCCCCTCTTGCTTTGACATCACGTGGGGAATACCATGAATGACTTCAAAAAGACTGCCACGATACAATGCATAAAGAGTTAACTTCTTGTTGTTGTCGTAACAGTCGCTGCAAAACAAAGTGTGTTTTGGGATTTTCGAAAGTTTTGACCGGGAAGTGTTCAAACATTTTAACCTACCAGTAATTATGAGACTTTAATTTTGTTGTTAAGCATAATGTGCACTAAAAGAATATTAGTTTTTATACTGTAGTCGTTTTTTAGCTATCAATGTGTTATCCGTCATTAAAATGGTTTATAATCCAAGATGGCGTTTCGGTCACTAAAATAATAATCAAATAATCCCACTTCATGACATAAACTTAAGAACCGAAAAACAAAGATGCTGAATGTATCTTTTATAAAGGAAAATTCTCAGAAGATCAACGAGGAAAAATTTGGATTCAATGCATTAGCTGTTCTCTATGAGCTGATCTTGACTGTAGTACTGTAAAGAAGATTATGCTTGTGACTTTTGTAAATAGACTCAAAATCAAAACTGTTTGAATGTAATTTTTTAAATATTGTTTTTATAGTTAAAATTAACTATAAAGGGTTTCCCATAAATGTTGGGTCCCACTTCTAGGGGTGATAGTAGGCACCTAGACGAGTCAGAATTTCACAGAATTTGGGGGTCCCAGACCAAATCCCAGGGAGCTAAAAATGGAGCGACACCCCCAAAAAAAATATTGAAAAATTCAATTTGTAGAGGAACTTTTTAAAACAAATTTTAGAGTGAAAACTTTTAAGATAACTTTAAAGATCATATTAAACCCCAAAACTTGAGTCCATAATACATAACTCTCTGGGATTTGGTCTGGGACCCCCAAATCCTATGTGATTCTGACTCGTCTAGGTGTCTACTATCCCCCCTAGAAGTGTGACCCAACATTTATGGGACACCCTGTATATTACGCGACTATTCCATATTAACCTGCAATTGTAACTGTTCTTTAAGGTACTTTTTTTCTTAACAACAAAATAAATAATGTTTTATTTCACCATTGGCACTTCATTACCATTAGTTTTGTATGTACTTAAAATGATATTGCGGATTTCTATTTAAAACCAAAAGGGTTAACTCTTAAAAATATAAAAGGTATTCCATAATACCCTCCTTTCCTCTACATTTAAATTTCTTTGTCTGTTCCAGTGCTCGATGCCAGCGGGAAGATTCCGGAGAGTATGGTGGGAGGCACGTTCACCACCATGGGCGACTACGACAGCTGCGTGGAACTGGATGTGCCCGAACACAAGTTTCGAGGGCAGTACTGCAACTTGGACATGATGCTACCCTTGCCCCCCAGAGAGAGATACGTGCCCGGGTACAAGGTCATAAAGGAGCTCAAGAACTTCACTAGTCCCGATACAGTAAGTGCAATGAAGAGCGCCCTATACTAGACAGCAACTTAAGTTGACCCTATGACGTCACTAACAAACAAAGTAGTTCCCATCGAGATGTCTGAATTTTGAGTGAGATGGTAAAAAGGAGTCTGCTGAGGGTCAGAAAATTTCCCAGAATTTTTTTAAAGTTTGAATTTGCCACTAAAAGTAGTGTTTCAGCTCAATTTGAGACCCTTTTGGTTACATCCGAAGAGAACAGCTCCTTGTAAACCACAGAATTTTTAGGGGGAAAAATTAGATTTCAAAATTTTGATGGGGCTAGACTTGACTTGACACACTTTACGCCGATGTGGCGCATGAGTTCTCCCCTCCCGCCGGTTAAGTGCCGCAGCCCTGGCAGCTCCTCAGGGGGCTAGAGGTCCTCCCATATTTTTTTTTTAATTTGCCCCTTTTAACTAGTTTTTGTTTTATTTCATTCTGAAACTTTTGGGAAAATGCCCAAAGGAAACTGGTGTGGCAGACTTTTTAAGGGAAAACACTGGATAACAGACGCCAAAAATAAAAAAATATCAAAATTTTGCAGGGAGTTTAGGGGTTCTCCCCAAAAATGTTTTTTTGAAAATTGACCCTCAAAAATAGTTTTAGCTGATTTTTAGACTTTTTGTGGGAAATATCTCAAGAGGATTGCTCCTTGTAAGTTGCAGAATTTTCAAGGGGAAAACAGTCTACAATATTTTTGTCAGAAATTCGTGGGGGGTTTGAACTTTGAACCTCCCCTTGATTATGACTCTGTGGCTATCCAGAAAGTAAAAAATACTGGCTGGGATTAGGAAAATTTATTTATTTAAAGACAACACTCTTATAGTGGCGGTGTTAGATAAAGAAAGTTTGAACAACAAAACATTTTTGCATAAGAAATTACACTCGAGTCCAAAAATCAAAGATATAGTTTTGATTTTTTGTAGATAATAATCTAGTCCCTTGTCAATGAAATTCATGTCATAGGATCATCTAAGAGTAGGAATATGTAAATTTAAGAACCAAATTACCCTAACATTAGTTTAGGGGTACAGAGGCCCTCCATTGATAATGAATTCTGAGCAGATGTCCCTCAATATCGCCTAAAAAATCATGCTTAAAAGGTATTCCACGCACCATAGAGTTTAGGAATACCTTATATATCCTTTAGAATTAACAGGGATTTTTTTTGCTAAGTCACTTGCACATGGACGTTTACGATACTTATGATTTATAACGTGTGGAACTCGTTATTAATAGAGGGTCTCTGTACCCCCTTAGAATATCAATCAATCAATTTTCAATCAATTTATTAAGATTCACAAAAGTTTACACAGAATTAAAAGAAGAAAAGAAAAGAGACAATTGCAAATACATCCCAAAGGAGCCACAGCTCGTCCATGAGTTCACAGATTTCCAATTTTTGTGAGTTGTTAAAAAATAAAAAAAGAAAGAAAACATATTGTTAGGGTAATTTGATCCCGACCACATATTCTCACTCTTAGATGATCCTGTGGCATGAATTTCATTAATAAGGAACTATGATTTGTGTCATTATTAAAAAAATATTAAATATCCTTAATTTTTGAAAACGAGTGTATTCCGAACTCTTTCTATACTTATATTTTTTACCGTACTAAGGATTCCAGCTAATATGTATAAGATGGTATAATAGTGAAGAAAACCATTTTACCCCTTTTATGTTTTTCAGGCCATTGGTGATCTGATTGCAAAAGCTCGATACTTCTACCGCATGAAGCTCCGCACAGCCCTCTGCGTCCCCTCTGCCTGCTCTAAAGGAGAAGTGGAAAGAATCGCGAACAGGAGTAAGTGGAATTTATGTGGTTTAACATGGTACACTAAAAATGGAGCTAGAGATGGATCATCGTAAATAGATACACAAAGAGCAAGTTTAAGCGATAGGGTCATTCCACTTCAAATCAACAAGGCACTCAACCTCTCAGATTTCAATGAAACTTTCAGGAATTGTTCTCTCTTATGATATAAATGAAAAAAAAAAGTTTTATCATTAAATACAGCCTTGGTTTAGGGTTGGTAGAAATGGAGCATTACACGATACAACATATAAATCTAATTATTAATATTATTATGTTAATTTACTAAAAACTGTGTTTTCTACTTAATTCAAATCTTGCGTTAATTTTGGGACACCCTTTATTTATATTAAAAAATTTGCGCTACATGCTCACCACTTTATAAATGTTTATTTTTTTAATATGATATAAATTTGCAAATTTAGGTAGCTCAGGTCTTAATTTGTCATTAGAAGTAGGGGAGAGCGGGGCACCTTTCAACAGTTTCGTTTTCGATTAAAATCATTTTCTCGTTTGTTATGAGGTTAATTTAAATGCCACCTGGTGTCAAGTAATGTTTCTCATCATAACAACATCTGTCGGTGGTATTCCTACCATTTCACCTTTTAGTTTTTTTGTAATCGAGTGGAGTCGTTTTTGACGTCCAAAAGTAAATTTTGAATTTCTTTTAAAAAATCGGATTTTACCAACTTTTTATTAATTTAGGTGATTGATTTTTACATGTGTTATTAATTAAGGTCTTCTGCTTCTATGTCTACCTTTGTCAAACCGATAGCTTTATTCTAAAGCGTTTGAGGGGTCTTGAACCGTGACGACTTAAGGCGGGGCACCTTTCAACACTTAGGGTGGGGAAGGTTTCAACACCACAAAAATGCGTTTTACTTAGCATATTGAGCTTTCGCAATGCTTTTTACTGAAGTAAACGCTCTTAAATGACTAATTTAAGAAATAAAAGCATTTTATAAGAGTTAATTATTTATTTTTTTGCGAAAAAACAGCTGAAAATCGATTTAGATAATTTACTCAAGTATACATATAATTTTTAACGGTAAGGCTACCATACGATTCACAATAGCAATTTTATGCATTTAGTAGTTATAAGCATTGATTTAAATATTTTTTTAAGATATACCACTTTGATGACTATAAGTAATTAGCAAAATTTAAAATAAATTAAAAGCGGTTAAAAAAAATAAAATTTTTGGTGAATTCTGAAGAAAAACAGTTGAATTAACAATATATTTTCGGAATATAAGTCAAAAGAACTTTTAAATTTAAAAAATAAAGAAACATCACACTTAGTTGTGTGGAAAAACTCATAACCTACAAAACAACAGAAAAACTCCAAAATGTGCAAAAAATTTCACTTTTTTTACTCTAAATTAAACTTAAAATCAACTGAAACTTTTAAAATTAACCCACTGTTGAAACGTGCCCCGCCTGTGTTGAAACCTGCCCCACCCGAGAACCTTTTTTAAAACGCAATTTTGGACCTTTTAATTTTCTCAAGGAACTTGGGTAAAATTACACAATGTGTCCGAAAGTCCATGGTAGGATATGTAAGTTAAAGTTTTATGATCCGTCAATTCGTTTGGTCACAAAAAATAAAAACCTAAATCTGTTGAAAGGTGCCCCGCTCTCCCCTACCTCTTTAACACGCAATAACACTTTACATGTGTATTTGCGTAATGTGAACACTGAACAGTATATACCCCCCAATAAAGAGAAACTGATACGCCAGTCAGATATCGTATAGGGCACCTGTGGACAGCGATTAAAAACGAATTTTTTCAAGTGTGACTATTTTACGAGAATACGGTAAAACATAGAATCTCCGACATCCCAGATAGTAAAAGACAATCGACAACTGAAGTAGAAAAACCATTATACTTGACACACGTGCAACTTTTTCTTAAGTTTGTACAAATTTAAACACTGAGGCTTCAAAAAGAGGTGCCGACATCGAAAAAATCGATGACAATTTGAAAAAGTACCCTACACGGATATCCGAAAAGTGTATACTAGTGTTTTTCGACTCTCAGTATATTGATTGATTATACGAAGTTAAAAAGTAAATTAAATAATTTTTTTTAACTTTTAGTGATTCACCAGCTTGGTCTGGGCTTGAATGCAACAGTTTCTCATTGCGAAACACTAGTGCAGCAAGTAGTCTTCGATGAAAGTCAAATCGTCATAATGTAAGTCCTTTATTTTAACCTGCCCATGACATTTATTTTATATTTAATCTCAGCCCCCTAGTGGCAATGTTAAGAGTTATAATTTTTTATTTTGAAATATTTTAGAGATTTGCTAGATTAGTCAATTACAAAGTTGTAGAGCAGCATCGAGTTAGTACGAAAATACACCTTGTGCCTTGAATAAGAACCCCTAAAGCACACGCTTAATTAGATAGAATTTCCCAAGTTGTTTACCTCCTAAAACGCTCTTCATAACTCTAAAATGAAAAGTTTTCCTTTTTTATGATCTACTAAAGAATACTTTTAGTCATTTATCTATGTCATAAAAATGAAAATTTATTATTTTAAGAACCCCAACACAGGCATTAATGTAGTATTAGAATATTAAGAAGTAGGAGTAATTTCTTGCAATAACGATAATTTCTTAATTATAAATATTACCAGAGTTTTAAAATGAGCAAAACAATTTTGGTCAGATTTTAGAATTGTTTTCGTTTTTATGATAAGGGGCCATTCATTAATTACGTAAGGATGATTTTGGCAATTTTTGACCCCCCCTACCCCCCTATAAGGGTACGTAAGATTTTTTCAAACCCCTCCCCCCTATTCTTACGTAAGATTCCATTTCGTTTTTCAGTTTTATGTTAATGTTTTTTTTATGTTTTATCTTAACTTAATGCTACTCCAATAAAAAAGATACATCTGATATACCTTCATTTTTTTAAAATTAAAGCTTCGATAATATACCGAGATCGTCAGCCTTTTTAAGTTTTTCTGGGGTTATTCAATAGTAATTTAATTAGAATAATTAGAATTTGTTTACATTAACTAGGAAAATCTTACGTAAGAATGGGTTTGACCCCCCCTCCCCCCAAGTAAGGGTATGTAGAGATTTTTCCAACAACATTTTTAGACAATATAAGAGACATTGTAAGACAGGCAATGTAAAAACTCCCATACTTGCATGCTTTCGCTATCAGCTTTTTAATTTTATCCAAGGATATGGTATTTCGATTTTACACATTAATCTTTTATGTTTTTTTTTTAATTGAACAGAATTGTGCTGAGCTGCTTGTTAGCACTTGCTGTCACTGCAACGGTCGTTGATGTAGTGCTGGCGATAAGATCAACTGAACAGCAATACCAAAGCGGTCTAAGTAAGAAATGAACTTCACCATTGATGTTCTTATATTTAATAATAAACGCCGTTAAAGCAGCTAATCTGTTTATTTCGTACAGGTCTAGCAGTGAAGTGTCTGTTATGTTTTTCAATCTACACCAACATCCAGAAACTGCTTAAGCCCGACAAATCACCCGAATCCATCAAAGTGTTCCATGGAATGAAAGTGATAACTATCCTTTGGGTTATGCTCAACCACACCTTTGCTTACCAGAGTTACATAGCCATGAGTGAGAAAACCTTGTTTTTGTTCTTAACTTTTTAGTTCACCAGAATTATCAATAAGGGATATAAATGTAATTTAAAATAAATATTACTTTATCAAATGGATATAAATATAAGTAGTGTTCGGCACTAGTTAACTAGAACTAGTTGCAACTAGTAGTTAACTACCGATCAACTAGTAGTTATCTAGTAGTTTAACTACTTTTAGTTTGAAGTAGTTCAACTACTAGTTTAACTACTTTTAGTTTGAAGTAGTTCAACTACTAGTTTAACTACTTTTTTAACCAAATACTAGTTAAAACTACTTTCAAATTTTCAACTACTTCAAAAAAAATTATTTAAAATTTAAAAAGATACTTAAAATTGTTATCAAAGGTAGAGTACTCAAATACCATAACCAGAAATAAAGAACATTTTTGCACGAAGTATAAACGTTTTTGTGAAGTAGATAAGAAAGATGTATTAGAATTTTGACAAAAAAAGTAGGTTATGAAATTAAATAGACTAGTTAACTAGTAGTTAACTACTAGTTGCAACTAGTCCCAGGAAAAAATAGTTAACTACTAGTTACAACTACAATTTCCCAAACTAGTTAGTAGTTAACTATTTTTTGACCACTAGTTGCCGAACACTAAATATCAGTAGGAGGCTACCACCCTCTGCTCGCTATCGCCATCCCCCCGAGAACTGCGAACGAAGTTCCCCTAGGATTGCTTTGGAATCCTGCTCGCTTCGCTTGCTAAGCGGTTATTAACTTCATTTGTCTAGCATTAGCATATTATGGGGACTATGGGAGTATATTATGAAGGCTAAGTACATTCAAAAATATTCTACTCTTGAAAAAAGTTGATGGATTTTTTTTTTTTTAAATTTGTAACATTGATAGATGTTTTAAACGTATGAAATTTCAGCCAGAAAAAAAATCTTAAAGCCAACTTAAATTGAAGATTAAATTATGCTTCTAAATAGTTCACGGCACAGAGAATAAGAAAAGAATTTTTTTAAAAAATTAAAAAATGCAATAAATGAACATCAATTCAGGGGGCCATATCTGCCTATAGGGGGTAGTTATTTTATCCCTCTTCCCACTCATGTGTACAGCAAAGCTTGGAGATTTTTTGAGCACAAAAAGTCATCTCGCCATTTTTGGTCTTTACTCTCTTTTTTTAAACTGGCGATTCAATTTGGATGCCTATTTTTAATAAGATGACGTACTGCATTTTTTAATTTCTCATTGTGTTTATCTGAAGTGTTTTCTTTCCTTTTAATATTTATTAATGCTCGCTGAATTTTATTTCAGAAGTACCATTGGAGCACGTAGATATATACAAGAAATTCGAATATCATTTTATTGCAAATGGTTACATAAATGTGGAAACCTTCTTTTTCATCAGGTAATTCTATTACTTTCTCGGTACAAAAATAGCTGTGATAAAATTTAAAATTTATTTTTCTATTTGTCAAAAAATGGGATGAGAAATTATATCCATAACAAAGTGTTATTCGGAACTAATACATTACATTACTGTAACGGTTCCCAAATACTCAATAAATATATATTTAACGTAAAAGAAAAACTTAATTGCATTTTTATAACTGTTTATTTCTGTGATTTTACAGTGCTGTTTTATTAGCTTACGGGCATATGAAAACCAAAGGAGATAACGTGAACATTCCTCTATTTATCTTCAGACGTATTTGGAGGTAACAAAAACTTAATTTACTTTATTAACTTAATTATGTCTTTACATAAATTTCGTTATTTACAATGTGACTCTTTTGTTATTATGTTATTGAATTTGCATTGTTATTACCACATGTATCTTTAAGTTTTTAAAATCTTCGAATAATATTTTTAAAATTAATTATGACTTTTTGTTTTTTGTGTCCTTTTGTGTTTGTCTTTAAGTTCCATTCGTATAAAAAATTTCATTCTGTCACCTGAACGAGACTCTTCCCTTGGTGACATTTGCTATTATGTATTTATTATCTTCATCTGGTGTCGCTGTGTTAATCGTTTGCACCTTAAATTTTCCAGACTGCTCCCCCCGTTCATGTTCGTGATCGCGTGCGTGTTTCTCATCCCCCACTTGGGTTCGGGGCCCGTCTGGAACGAAATGGTGGTGGAAGAAATCACCAACAAGTGCAGGAAGGAATGGTGGACCAACCTGCTATTCATCAACAACTTCTTCTCCAAAGAAAACATGGTGAGTCTCTTGCCTCAAGTCTTTTTCCCAGAAAGCACGATTGAATTGAAATTAACTCGCAAACAGGGACTGAATTGAAACAGGGAAACTGAAATTCAAAAGAAAAACTCGAACTTGGATTAAAACTTTTAGTTGCCACTTTTAAAAATCTGGTGACGTTTTCATCAAGAGCAGGGGGCGTATATAAGGGGGGGGAGGAGACCCTGCCCCCCCAAAAAAAAATTCCGTCTGGTGTACCAAAACAAGTTAAAACCCGGTTTTTTATGGTCAAATTACAAAAATTTTCTGGGGAAGGAGCCCTAAACCCCCTTCTGTACTTAGAACTCTATTATTAGAACTCTCTTATTTTAAACTTTTTTTTTAATTATGTTTATCAAAATGCAAATCTCCTCAATAATGTATGTCCAAAATTTGGACTAGGTGTACCAAAACTAGTTAAAAACCTGTTTCTCAAGAGTTAAATTCCCAAACATTTTCTTGGGGTTGGTACTTCGATCTTTATTACTCACAACTTTTCTTGTATTAAGTTCTTTAAGACGCAAATTCTACCTAAACATGTATTGAAAAGCTACATTGCATCCATTAAATATGCATGGGGCATGGGAGAGGCTGATGAGGAATAATTTTGGGCCCCTTCCGAAAAAAATTTCTATATACGCCACTGATCAAGAATGGGTCATCAGTTTCCTATCACAAGAGAAAAAAAATCCTCTTTTAATCATCACTATGATTAAAGTTTTAAATGATCGTCTGTGATTATTATTTTCTGAGTAAATTTTTTGAATCAAGGAATCTAAATAATTTTAGTCTCGTGAAAGATAAATTCGCCAACGGAGAGATAGGGTGAATTTTTGCAGTGAATGTGAGTCGACCACATAACCTCAAATAATAAGGAAATTAGTTGCTCTGGAGGCTCCCAATAAAATTCAGTAGTTGCAGGAAGATCTCATGGATGTGAAACAATCGTTCATTCAAGTGTTATCTAAGAATTGTAACTGTAATTTTCAATTTAAACGCAGCTGCATGTGAACGCAAAAAAGACCTGTAAGTTAAGAATTTACATCAGTCATAAGCTAATACCTTTTCTTGTTTTGATCAATAATTCAAGTGGGTTTTTTTTTTGTTAAATAAAATAAAATGTAGATCGCTACATTTTGGAAATTGGGGGAGATAAGGGGGTGTTCATGCATTGGAAAGGTTAACATTTCCCAGGCGATACATTTCCAATAATAAGGCCTACCTTGTGAATCTTCGTAATTTTTAGCTTATTCGATCTGGAATTATGTAAACTACGCTAGGTGTAATGCCCAAGGCTTAAAATTGTGTCCTTCCAGTAAATGAACGGGGTGTGTTGATCAAAAAGTCTATGTTAATACAAGTTCGCTTTACAGCTTTAGTTTTAAACAACAACGCCTCGTAAAATCATGGGAATAAGGTGTTCCTATAGTAAAATGACTATGGTGAATATATTGAGATGGCTTACAGCGCTCTTAGTGGCTAATTTAATTAAAAATTACAGAAACGAGTACAAATACTTCATTTAGAAAAATGCAAATAGTGTTAGTTGTGAATTTTAATCAACTGCCCAAGAACCAAATACTCTTATAAACGTTTCCAAAATACTAAAACTGGTGACTACTTTCGCTATTCCTTCCCTGGGAAAACTGTGTTCATATTAAGGGTTACTGATGGGTATATCATAAGGCTCGTTTACACCAAAGTCTTCCATTAAGTTTTCCACAAGTTGCAGCAATTTGTTGCTTTTTCTACGAAATATAGCAACTTTTTCTGTCTTCCACTTGTGGAGAGACAAATCTTTCACTAAATTTTGGTTTCCTGCGGATTGTCGGTATCGGTAAGATCAAAGAAAGTTGACAACTAAAGGTGGAAGATTTGTTGCTGATGCGCGCTTTGCACACCAAAGTTGACAAAACAGTGTTTGTAGAAAACTAAGAGTTGCTCTTCTCAAATTAGAGTAACAAGTGGAAGATTTGATTTTTTGTAGAAAACTAAAAAATTGCTCTTCATAAATTTAAAGCAACAAGTGGAAAACTTAGTGGAGGCAGTGTGGCGGAGGAAAAGTTCTCAACTAGTTTCTTAAAAAGTTGCTAGCGCAAAGCGCGCAGCAACAAATCTTCCACTTTTAGTTGTCAACTTTCTTTGATCTTTACCGACAAAACACGGATAACCAAATTTAGTGGAAAACTTGTCTTTCCACAAGTGGAAGACAGAAAAAGATGCTGTATTTTGTAAAAAAAAGCGACACAGTGCCGCAACTTGTGGAAAACTTAGTGGAAGACTTTGGTGTAAACCCGGTTTAATTCGAGAAGAGGAACTTTTAGTTTTCTATACAAGCAATGTTTTCTCAACTTTAAGTCGTCAACTTTTAGTTGTCAACTTTGGTGTAAACGCGGCTATAGTGTTTTCACTGAAATCAAAATGACTTCAAAACTTTCAATCTCTGTGATCTGTAAGTACTTTCAACATATTGCCGAGAAAAAGCCTGTATGTGGAAACATACCTTATTGTTTGACCGCGAAAAAACCCTGAAAATATATACCTATAAAGTGGGAAAATCAGGAAATATATTTACCAAGACGACACAAATCTGTGCTTATGCAGATGATATCCTAATTATTGCAAGAACAAAAAATAGACTAATACAAACTGTTAAGGAACTTATGAATTGTGCAAGTGAAATAGGTCTAGCGGTGAATGAAACCAAAACAAAATTCATGATTATGTCAACCTCTAAAGAGAGAAGACAGATACAGAACCTAAAAATAGATGATAAAATTTTCAAGGGTACCAACTCGTATACTTATCTTGGTAATGAAATAAACAATAAATGTGAAATCCATGAGAGTATAAACAAACAGATACAAAATGGAAATAAAGCAGTTTTTGCAAATAGTAGACTACTAAAAAGTAAATTATTATCTAGAAATTGTAAGGTACAGATATATAAAACCCTAATAAGGCCAATCATAACATATGGTTCTGAAACCTGGGTGTTATCTAACAAAGATGAAATTATGTTAAGAACATTTGAAAATAGAATAATGAGAAGAATCTTTGGAGCCATATACGAAAATAACACATGGAGGAAAAGGTACAACTATGAAATAGAAAGGCTGATTAAGGGGAAAAATATTATAAGATACATTAAAGCTATGAGAATACAGTGGATTGGACATGTGGAAAGAATGAAGGAAACTGACATGTGCAAAAAAAAAATTATGAGTGGAAAACTATATAGTAATAGGAAACGAGGAAGACCTAAACTAAGATGGCTGGACCAAGTTGAAGAAGACCTAAACAAAATGAAAATAAAAAATTTGAAAAGGAAAACAGGAGAGAGGGCAACGTGGCGTTCTATAGTAGAGAAGGCAAATAGTGGAGTCTCTCGTGTCGAAAAAAATGCTCTTGTAAAAATTTTTTGTAAATTGTGTACACTAATGTTTTTCTGTTAGCTTAGGGTACAAGGAGCATAAAAAAGTTTGGTGCCAATTTTTTATTTCACTTTTATGACTAAATATGCAGGTTTAAAGGTAAAATTTTAACTTTTAAGGATAATTGATTTTTTAACGTTACACACTTATTTATAATCATATAATGATAAAATTTGGCACATATAAGTAAAAATGTATAGGTATTTGAAAAATATTAATTTTTTTTTATAAAAACTTTAAAAAAAAATTTAATTTAAAAAATTTAATTTTTTGAAATATATATTCTTATTTTTTACTATGCCTTATTAATATATGTTCAAAAACACTGTTTTAACAAAATTAAAACATATTATGCCTATAAACTAAAATAGTTGTTTTTATATGATTTTCAAAATCTCGGTGCACTGAAAGTTTAGGTAATGAACAGTTTTCTACATTAAATGGGAGAAAGGAAACATGGATATTTAAGTATGTTTAAGTAAAACATTTTTCATGTGTTTTATGATATAATTAAAAGTTTAAATTGAATTGTTTTAAGTTTAAATTGAATTTTTTTTTAATTTAAAATTTTAAAAGATATATACTTATATCTAAAATATAGTATTAATACTCTTTAGAATACCTTATAGTTAGTTCTATTATGCTTAGGTAGGAACAATTATCTAATCAGTTTGTAACACATATGAAATCTATAAATTCAATTAATGAGTTTTAAATAATTTCTCATAAACTTCAGTGCTTGGATAATTTCATACATTAGCAGTTTTACATATTCAATGGGAGAAAAGAAACATAAGAATATATTTTATAAGTAAAAATGTATAGATATTTAAAAAAGGATCAAGTTTTTTTAAGTTTAAAATGTTTTATTTAAAAAATTAAATTTTTAAAAATATTACGTTTTACAGTATATTTGTTAAGGGCAGTAACTATTTGAAGATATTACTCTAACTAAATTTGAACGTTACTCTTCATCACAATGAGGAATCACTATCAGATAAATCCACTGAGATTCAATGGAATTCATGCATTTCTGTTCATCCCCTTCACACCTACACATTTCAGTACATGGTAGTTGTGAAATAACATAGAGGAACCTTTTCCATTCTTGCATTTACTTGTACCACATCCACAGGCTGTTAGTTCTGTTATAGCTAGAGTGCAGGGGGCAAATCAGTTACCTCTTTAGAGAGTATATGAATCGTTTTCTTTTATCCAAAACCATACATTTCTGGTGAGGGGTGAGCTGGCATTGGATAAATATCTGTGTTCCATACTAACGCTTAATAATGAGCTCTTAAAATATGGTACTTAAGAGCGGCCTGGGTTGGAGGTATAGGCTCTCAGATTCATCTTGCCATTTCTTAAAAAGGTACCAACTCAAATCTTTAGTATTTGTTATTTCTATGGGTGATCTGTAAAACTTACAAACGAATTCCTCTAGGAGGGAACTCATGTGCATATCCGATTCTTTCTCTAGGGAGGCAAATGCTTGAATAATATGTGTTTCAACTTTCTTTAAAACTTTCCAACAAGTTAGCTTTCCTTTGCCATTAAATCTTCAAGTAGTAACACAGCCAGTAAAACTATGAAAGCCAGGAAGTACCTCAACTACTGTTGTGCTTCAAGATTGTCATAAATAGGTTTAACAGCAAAAATGAGCTTATTTGCACCTATCCCAGTAATGACGCATGATTTCACCCAAAAGCAGATACCGTCTTAAAGCTAGTGTAAATACATCAGTGTCTGGAGACAAAATATGGACCTGATATCCCAATTGTGAAGCATACATTTCATGGTAATTGATTATTGTGTCGGCTTCTTCATGATTGGTTTTTAAGTTATTGAGATTTGTGATATTAGACCTAACTGCTGTTTCTGTTGATACGATTATTTATTTTTTAAAGCTTTATAAAAATCAATTACCTTCATTGAAAGGAGTATTCAGTTAAACATGCTTCAACCTGTACGAGGACAATATAGTAGAAATTACTAGGGCTGGGGTTTCTGCCCATGGCACTATTTAGTTACAGACAAGACTCGTCTTGAACACGACATCATCATCATGCTTTGGTTTTAGTATTACTCAAAAATTAGATAGTCCTGTTTTAATAGGAGTTGTAGAAGTGCAAATAGATGCTCAACTGTCATATTGTTTTCCCATGCGTCCCCTACAGTTGCTGCCTTCAATGACATTTCCACTGAATAGTGGTCAAAATCTAAGTGAATGGTATTATAATTCTTTGTTACATTATTTAAAATCTGCAAGTTTAAAAGTTGCAAGTCATTGCGTGTATAAATATTTCCACTCATTTGTTGGACTAACACTATTCCATCTATAATAAGTGCAGTTTGGCCAGATATTTCAGAATGTTCATTCTTACTTAAAAAAGGATTTACTTTTTCCAGGAGGGGCAGAAGTTTACTCTTATCATTACAAGGTAATAATAATCAGTCAGTTGCAAAAAAATGCTCAACTTATTGTAGAGAATAATTCATATATTCCAATAGCAGCTCTTATTGATGTCTGGTCTGGTCTGTATTTAGCAGCAAGAGCCATTTTAGCGAATAACGACCTGTTCTCCTTTAACTCCAGAACTTTTTTGTTGATTTCCGTAACAGATATACTTTTCCAGCTGATTTCCAATTTAATCTTCATCATTTTAGCCCACACGTTTGTACTACAAGTTGGTCCATATCAATGAACTTAGTATCATAAAAGTGTATACCTATGTTTACAAAATAAACTCTTGGTTTGCAAAGGCCATGTCCGGTATGTATTATGGGCATTGGAACGGATAGTGGCGGTTCGCTGGTTTCGCGTTTTCTGCGTTTTAATTTTCGCCGTTCTAAGGAAGACAAGACTGCAAAATTAACTCCAAGACTTTTTATATCATTACTCAATATATCAATAGAATTTACTATGCAAAAAAAAAGATTATTTTAAAAAAATTATGAAAAATGCAAAAAGTTCTAAATTTTAAGTTTTTTAATTTTTTAAAAATTTGGTTTTTTAAAATGAAAATCAAAATTGCTTACAAACATATATACACATTTCTTCACTTTTTCTGACTATTTACTTTGATTATTTTTTTATTAACATACCCAAAATTCAAATAATTGAAATACGAAATTTGACCTTTGATTTGACCCCTAGACCACAAAAGTGAAAAGAAAAATTGGCACCAAACTTTTTCTTATTCTCCTTAACCTATAGAACCAAAATAACCTTGGTGCCAAAAATTTACACGAACTTTTTAGTGATTTACACGAGAGACCCCACTACAAGGCCCACCAGGGGCTGTAGAGCCGTGCAGAGAGAGAGAGAGAGAGAAAGTGGGAAAATCACAAATACAAATGCAAAGTGTTCACTTGTTCATTCTCTGGGCAATCCACCCTATCTGGATTATTCTGAGAACTACTGAAAAGAAACGCCTTTCCTCGAAAAATATAGATTGGCGGTTTTGGCCAGGTGTGAACGATATGCTTTGGGGCTATTTGATTATTTTTTTATCAAAACATTTTTCATACTAAATTAATCACTATTATCTGAGTAAAATCTTATCGCTCAAGTGTAATTGTAAATTTTAATCGAAACCAATAATAGAACTCAAGTTCAGTTCTGATTTTTATACCCAAACCAGGCTCAGTTTTTAAAATGTCACTCAAAATATAATCATTAAACCAGGTTTTCGCGATTAAACGCGGTCATCAAATTCAAACTCTGCGAATAAGAGTTTGAAACTGATATTTATTATAGAAACCAAAGAAAGCAAAATCCGATCAAACTTTTTATTGGCACTTTTAAAAATATGTTGATTATTGTCTGAGCTTCTAACGTCATTCTCAAGAAATGTTGTAAAATTATAGATCCCATTGAAAAATAAATAATAATTCAGATAAAAATTTAGATTAATACGTAATGACCGGTATTTTCGTAAGGACTATAGAGTGCCTTGAAAATGCCCGATTGTTTAATTCATTTTGTATTTTCTTTCAGTGTCTTCATTGGATGTGGTATATTCCAGCAGATACTCATTTGTATTTCATAAGTTTACTGGTCATCATCCCTTTAAAAAAGTAAGTTTATTGAAAGGAATGAGAATCAAATATACGTATAAATAAAGGAAGTAGATATTCGAACGATTTTGAATCACTATCCTCATTTTTATGAAAATTTTCACTTAACAACTCCTTAGAAGATTTTTTTTCTATTACCTCTATCAAGAATTTTCTCGCTTTTTTTTACTAAATTTGACCATTATTATTATTCATGTTACCATGTTAGGTTACTAAAACAACGTAATCAAACTGAGTTAGAAGTATTACTTTTATTTTTAGATTTCTTTACAATCTCTGTTAGTAATTTTAATTTAACTAAAATAAATCATTTTTAAAGTTACTTAGAATCTGAATCTCTGGTAAAGACGATAACATTCTGCATTAAATAAGAAAACCGTTCTTAAAGTCAAATTATTTAAGAATGCTCGTAGTAATATCAGAAACAAACAGCAGTAAGAAAACCTTGTAAAATGCCGAAAGGGTACCATTGTTACTATAAAGATGCATGATTTCATTACACAAAACCAGTGTTATGATGATTGTGTTTCTGTTATTTTTTCAAAATTGTCACTCATTCCAGGAATCCCAAGTTGGCATTCACCATAAACTGTCTTCTTTTTGCGCTTTTCACCACAATTACAGCGGTGATACACGTTGTGAATAAGCTGCACGCTACCGGGTATTTCGTTCTCATCTTTCAAAAGTAAGTTCACCTATTTTATGAAAAGTTTTTGCACAGTTTTTCCAGTTCATCAAACCTATATAATGTAGTAGAATTTTGAACAGTAGTAAGAGGAGGGGTTATAAAGAAAAAGGACTTCAAACCATTTGTAACACATTTATTGCTGGAAGTAATTTAAAAAATAAAGGAAAATCCTAAGATTTATTCTTCGATTTTCTGTACTGAAAAACTCGTTTTATATGATTGTATTATCTAAAATGGACATTTTTTCGTTCGCAATTCCATTTATTATATTTTAAAAACTACAAATTAAATTTTTAAAATAATTTGTTTTGTATTAAATTAGATTTAAATATTGCATGCTAATTTTTTCATAGTACTTGATTACAAGCAATTATTATTTTGTCAGTAAGTAAATAATTAGATAACAAAATTAATAGATCAAGTAAATTACAAAAGCAGGTTATATATTAACCATCAGTTTGAAAAAAGTTTATTCAATTTCATTTACTGTACTGTTTCAGATGTAGATGTTCTGTGTGTTTGTATTAATCACCAGTAAAATGTTGAAATTTAAATATTAATAAAGTAAATACAAATCTTAGTGTATAAAAGGGCACGTTGTTACGCTAAAACTATTATAAATCACCTATTTTATGAAAATTTATGGTGAAAGGAAAATGGCAAATAAATTCTAAACGGATTGTCAGTTAATGATTTTATTAAACATAGCACAGAATTTTAGTGTCCTTCTCCACTGTCTGTACAATAACTTTTTGCAACCTTTTCTAGTGACGAGAGTCCATTAAAAATATCTGAAATTGTTAGCAGAAGTTTAGCATTAGTGATATCATTTTTCTCGGAAAAATTTCTTCCAGTAAAAAGTGATGATGATTCCTTAAACTTCTTCAAACTGATTCCTTCCAAATTTCGAAGGGAAAATGTCATATCAGCCTCTATGTTACTCCACTTCTTGGTGCGAAACAACTCCAGCTTATTAAAAAATAGTTGTGAAGGAGGGTATAAAATAGCTCACAGTATCAGGACGGAAAATGTATTAACTAATTTACACTATTGTAATACACACCTAGGATACAATCCATCTTGTATCTTACCACTGTCTCTACAATCCAATAGAGCATTTTCAATCACATGACTTTACCTAACAACGCCCTTAGCAACGTTGTTTATTCGTCCAAGTGATGTCATGTGCGAATGCTGCTATTGGATGCTTCTATTTACCGCCCCTAACAACAGCCTTAGCAACGTTGTTTTTGTCCTCCAAGTGACGTCATGTGCGAATGCTCTATTGAATCGTCAGTTTGAAAAAAGGTTTTCCAAACCCAAAAACCAAGTTTTGAGAAAATCGAAAAAAACAAACTGTATAAGTAATGGAATTCATGACCTGATTTAGAGTACAGAATAATCAACGAAAAAACATAAGTATGTTCAAAAATATTTTACGAAAAATGAGTTAGTTTAAAAAAGTTGATGGACATTATTCCCTTTTCAACCTTACGAAATGTCAGATAAAAAAATATCTTAAAAACCACTTTATTTGACAACAAAATTATATTTCAGCTTATAGTTCACAGCACAAAAGGGGAAAACAGAAAGACTAACACGAATAATATTAAAAATTGCTATGAAACTGAGTCATTAAGTCACTATCAATAGAGTATAGTAAGTGAATATCAATGGAGTCAAATATTCATTGGATAAAAAAAAAGAAAACACACTTTTAAATTAAAATCAAGTTTTATTTGGGCTAAGTTTACAGTACAAAGAATAAGAAATGAAAGACAAATTAACTTAAATTTCAAATTTAATCAACAAATACAATGAATGGATATTGATTTCGCAAAATTCAAGGGGCTATATCTGCCAATAGGAGGTACTAGTTATTTTTTCCTCTTTACAATGGACTCTAACCGTCTGACGTCACACGGAACCAACACGTGACCTACTGAGCTTGCAATTGGTTACCACAGATACTACACTAGTACATCTACTAGTGTAGTATCTGTGGTAACCAATTGCAAGCTCAGTTGTAGGTCACGTGTTGGTTCCGTGAAGTCTCGAACCAGATAGGCGGTTAGAGTCCATTATGTGTAGAGTTTGGAGATTTATTTGCGCACAAAAAGTCGATTTGCCATTTTTTGGACTTATATTCCCTTTTTCTAACTGGCAATTCATATATTTGTGGGTAAAACTTGTTTCATAACTGCATATTAGGATGTTTTAGGACCGATAAATGCATTTAACTTTGAGAAAGATGCAAAATATTATCAATTTCAGTTAAATTTTACACCACAATTAAAATATATTTGAACGTTATAATGGTAAGTATAGTCACTGCAGACTACAGTATTTCCTTCCACTAATATAGATGTTTGAAACTATACGTTGTAGTTTAAGAGTTTATGTGTAAAATTTTGATTAATAACAATCCATTTTTTTCCTCAGAGACATCGATGATTCTTACATCGACACCCATTACTTTCGTACTTGGGTTCACTGTTCCACTTACACAGTGGGTCTCACTGTAGGATACCTCATCGCTACCAAACCGAAGTTCTCAATCCCACTGGTAATTTCGATCCTCTATTCTATAGATCAGTAAAAAATCCGGAGACTTAAAATCTCCGAGCTTTGACGAGATAACTTTTCATATTTAAGTAACCTCAAGTGCTTAAGTCTTTAAGGTTCTGTCTTGGAACAAAACTATACTTGTAAATACTATAGCTTAAGGACAGTGACGTAGCAGTGGGGAATGATTTGGGGATATATCCCCGTATTCCTCTCTGAAAGTCAGGAGTCCCTATGTTGAAATAATATCCCAATGAATAAGGAGCTGTATACAGTTTTAAGGCCCTCAGCTGTATCGCCCTGATCTCTTAGTGTGGTTTGGGGGTTTCCCCACGCACTCCCGTCTGAGAAGCGATTTTCTTTTGTTCGCTATTTGACCACACAAAGAGACTGGGGCCATAAACTGAGGGCTGTAATAGTAGACCGGGAGCCAGCAACATATTTTGTCAGTCATTTCCTCTCAAGCGATATTTGGTGTAAAATTTCAGGGAGTTGTATCATAAAGCCTGGTGAGCGTCAGCTGCTTGTCCGTGGGTGGGTTGAGCGGTGGGAGCCCCCCAAACACTCCCCCCACACAAAAAAAAATTAAAATTTTCAGTCATTTCCTCCCGGCTAAAACTTTGATACATTATAGTAGACCCAATATCTAGAAGAAAAAATTCGTCAGCTGGCTGTAGGGCGGTGGAATAGACGTCAGCTGGTCGTTTTAACATTTGGAGCGTCTTCCTCAAAGATTCTTATCAATGAATGAAGCGGTTGGGTTTCCACAATCCTTCAAGTTATCGCTAGTTTCATAGATAAGAATCTTTGAGGAAGACGCTCCAAATGTTAAAACGACCAGCTGACGTCTATTCCACCGCCCTACAGCCAGCTGACGAATTTTTTTCTTCTAGATATTGGGTCTACTATAATGTATCAAAGTTTTAGCCGGGAGGAAATGACTGAAAATTTTAATTTTTTTTTGTGGGGGGGGAGTGTTTGGGGGGCTCCCACCGCTCAACCCACCCACGGACAAGCAGCTGACGCTCACCAGGCTTTATGATACAACTCCCTGAAATTTTCCACCAAATATCGCTTGAGAGGAAATGACTGACAAAATATGTTGCTGGCTCCCGGTCTATAGTCTATTCTGCTCCTAATAGTTGGGGGTTTTAAATCGTGAGGTAGGATGAACTCGTAACATCAATAGCCGATGTGTGTAAATAACCATTAACTATTTTAATTATTTAAATATTACTTATTCTTATTTTACTAACAAAGTGGTTATTTCCACGAAAGTTGAAGCATGCCCAGTAATAGGAGTTTGTTTACCACGTGTTTTATAACATTAAAATTGTAAAGTTAATTAACAATTCAGGCGCACCGATGGCCTAGTGGTACAGTGTGTGTCTAGTAACCTAATGGTCCCCGGTTCTATTCCTGGCTATGCTACTTTTGTGTATTTTGCTTTAATTTAAATTGTAATTTTTCAGAAGTAGCGAGATTAGTCAGAGTTGAGTTGTTACTTCCGTGGAAATAACCAGTGCCTTTTACTAATTAACTGTTACTATTTAACTTATCTAATAGACAATGTGTGTAAATAAGTTTACTGATTAAATATTAACATTATATAAGGCAGCTTTGAAAATTCAATGCACTCAAAAGAAAAAAAAATAGTCCGTTTGGACCGATAGAAATTTCATTGAAAATCATCTTCAAAACTTTTCTCTCTCTATTTGGAAGGCATGATTCTAAGTGTCTTTTCTTCTTTCAGCGCATGAACATCATCGGTTGGGTGGTGTCCCTCTTCATGGGATTCCTGGTGGTGTACGGGACGTACTGGTGGAACCTGGGAGACTTCGCTGGAGTCTTCATGGCCACTCTCTACGCCTGCACCAACAAGCTCATCTACTCTCTGGCTCTGGGATGGGTCACCTTCGCTTGCGTCACAGGGAACGGAGGTAGGATATTGTGGCCAGCAAAACACTCTCTGGTGAACTTACTCACCACTCCACTAGTTAGCTAATTTAAACAATGAATAAATCCAACGTAGTACTAAGCAATGAAACGTGGTAAATTAAATTCGAATCTTGGTCCTTTGGATTAATTTGTGGATGTTTTTATCTTCTTTTTATTGCAAAAGCACTTGACTTTACATCATTGACACCCATGCATCAAAGAGCCCGTGTGACGAAACAAAACATAATAAAATGTAAAATATTATTGCATGAGGTACAAGAGTATCCGTACTACTTAAATCCTCAATGTGATAGAAATTGGACCACTTGCTAAACCGTGGGGTGAGTTTTAAAACGTGCAATATTCATCTTTTAGCCAAAGAATGGAGTTCCCTTAGTGTTAGTGTAATGGTATTTAGAAAAATGATGATCGGGGAAGGAATTTCCAATGATCATACAGTTTCAATAATCAATGTATGATCATTGAAAATTCCTTCCCCGATCATCATTTTTCTAAGTATCATTACACTAATGTAAGGGAACTCCATTCTTTGGCTAAAAGATGAATATTGCACGTTTTAAAACTCACCCCACGGTTTAGCAAGTGGTCCAATTTCTATCACATTGAAGATTTAGGCAGTACGGATACTCCTGTACCTCACGCAATAATGTTTTTCATTTTATTATGTTTTGTTTCGTCACACGGGCCTTCTAAAACCGGCCTTTTGAAACGCACTCGCACTACATTAGGTCCTAGCTCTTTAACGGCGTATCTGCGACCCCCCTTTCTATACTACCAATTCTTGTTCACCTTGATGTACTCTACCAACCCTACCCTGTTTGTACCACGAATTTAGGACCACCCTGTATATTAACACGAACAATAAATACTTGCAAAACGTGAACCACATAAACATGAACGAGAATCAGTCGCTGGATGCCAATTGCATCAACTCCCTAGCCCGCCAATATCGGCTGATTAAGCCATCTTCATTCAATGAAAAACAACTAAGCAAATGATCTTTGTCCATCTCAAAGTTCTGGTTGCACAAAGTGCACATAGGATAGGACTGCCATATAATCCTGTATAGATGTTTAGCGAGGCAATCATGTCGAGTCTCCAGACGCAATGGATCTAGGGGAGTTTGGAATTTTACTAATTGAACACCTCCATTTCTTATTCTTGATTTCTTCTATTAAATTAACTTCATAGCTTTTCTTTACCACATTTTTTATAACTCTTTTAATTGATTAAAATAATTTGTGGATGTTATGGAGCTATTCACTTTCACAACTCACAATTAATTACTTACGGCCGTAGTCCGGTAAGTTTTACAGCCGGTTAACCTCCGGTCAAGTTATCGGTGAATTTTCAAGAGACTTAAAAGGCTGCTTGACTACAGACTATCACTATACAATCTAATTATGAATTTCGTTTCAGGCGTAGTAACGAGGATTCTAAGCTGGAGCGCTTTTGTTCCCCTGGGACGACTGACCTACATGGCGTATCTCATCCACCCGGTCATGCAGCACATGTATGTAGGAAGCTACAAGGCGCTCTACTACCCTAACAATAGGACCATGGTAAGCACAACCCGGTTACCACAATTTTCAAGAAAATATTGCAGTCAAACCTGAATAAGTGGTCCATATATCTAGGTGATAGAAACTCAATGAAAAGAGTACTTATGAAAAGAGAAAGTTTTTAAGATATAATAAAGCTAATAAGGTATCTGTGATTCTAAATTAATTAGTAACCTATCCACCCAGATTATTCTAATTTTCTATCTTTCAAGCACCTAAAAAGAGATTTGGCACACATGAGCTCTTACTTACACTTAAGATTTTATTTAAAATCATTGATGAAACCTTAAAAAAGGAATCATGTTCTCATAAAACTAAATTAAGAGAATATATAAACGGTAGCATTGAACACTCCGCTTCTCTTTACAGGCCTTCACCTACCTCGCCTATGTCCCTCTATCCTTCATGCTGGCCTTCGGTCTGAGCATGCTGTTCGAATCGCCGTTCCTAGCCCTGGAGCGCACCCTCATATCGGGCAGAATGAGGCCCCCCAAGGCGGCGACATCGAACGACAAGGAGCGAGAGGTCGAACTCGGCGACCAAAAGCACAACGGACTGCGACACCTCAACGGGGACAATGGAGTCTACACCATCAATGTCAAACAGATTGACAACGAGCGATAGTGTGATGGGGAACAAAGAATTTTTTTATATTGACTGTTATGTAATAAGGGATTGATCTAAGCTGAGGATACAACAGAGTGACCTCAAAGTCTGTTTCAGGGCTTTAGAATTGAAACATGCTTTTGTTTATAAGCTGAACTTTTATGACCCTCAGTCTTATCTCCCCGATCTCTTTGCGTGGTTTGGGGACTCCCGTCAGAGGAGGGGTTTTCTTTTGTTTGGTAATTGAACACACAAAGAGACCGGGGCTGACTGAGTGTCAAAAAAGTCTAGGAGGACGCCTAGGGTCACCGTAGAGTTTTATTAGATAGCCAGCCACTGGCTGTAATAAAACACTTATCTCCCCCATCTCTTTGTTTGTCCCCTCCCACTCGCGTCCGAGGAGGGGTCGGTAATTGACCACACAAAGAAACCGGTGCCATAAACTGAGGTTTCTTCCTGGAGATAAGTGTTTTATTACAGCCAGTGGCTGGCTGTAATAAAACTTTACAGTGACTCATAGAGCATTGCCATTTGCCATTCTGTGCTGTTATTTTCTTGCTACACCCTTTATTCCAATTTTTCTTTCTAAGGGGAGAGGGGGGCACATTTGTACAAGGAGCACATTAGAATAAACCACTTATCTCTATGTTAAATTCAATTTTAAAATCTAAAAAACAAAAAATAGGTAATAGCTGACGAATTTCCTAGCCTTTATTTACACCATGCATATTGTTAAAATACTATATTCTTATATAAAAAAAGAGTAGTAGGTACTCCAAATTAAAGTAGTGAGTAAAATTTCCTAAAAGATGCATTGGATATTTTTTGTTTTCTGATGAGTAGTGTACGCAATTTTCAAGGATACCAACTTTATAAATTTTTTATTTAACTTCTTTTTTTAATTTTCGCAGACTAAATCAAAAATTTTATTAAAAAAAATTACAAATAAAATTAAAGTATAAAAACTTTTTTCTCATTTATATCATATAGGAAAGTACAGTTCTTGAAAGTTTCCTTGAAATCCGAGAGGGTCAGGTTGAGAATTGAAATTTTTTGGTTGATTTGGTGTAACATGGAATAACTATAACCCTTATTAAAAGGCGCACATTTCTTCTATGAAACTACGAGTCGGTATTAATTTCAAATCCGAAGGCTTTTGAAACGGACTTTGTTAGAAGGTCACCTGACTCATTTGATTGGTGAATATGAATGTATTTATACAGATGGGGATATTCGTGTTTTTCAATCCTCATATTGTGTCGTTATTTGTGACTGTGACTTTACCCTTTGGTAATTTTTACTTACATTAATTTTTTCTAGATCAAAGTGTATAATGTGCAAATATGTCATAGAAAAAATGGTTTTTTTTTCACTGTCGTCTAGAGTGGTGCGGGTCTAAAACTTTTTTTTTGGGGGGGGGGGGGGGGATCGAGGTACCTTTTTGGAAAGATAATTTTTCAATAGCATTCATTTAACGGAACCTTTAATGCGTGGCAGCAGAGACTTAAAATACTATAAAAAAACAAATCTATATACAGATTCTACGTTAGTTTCTACGGTTTTTCAAGACAAAAATTCAGCTACCTAAAATTAATTTGAAAACCTGCTGATTAAGGTGAGTGGTTCCGAATTTTAGATTTCTGGTTAAAGGGTTACGGGAAATCTTTATTGGAAGTTGAAGTTTGGAGGAGATCGGCATAACAGTAAAGTTTTATTATATTTTTTTATATCCTGATTAATACCTATTCTGTCTAGAAAGGTAATCAATGATTAAAAATCTATAAAAAATCAATAATTTCCAATAATAGATTATATCTACACAGAAGTGTTATAAATCCATTAAAATAGTGTGTGTAATTCCCTTTTTAGAAAACTTGCATTCAGTGAAATATTTTCTTCCACCTTTAAGTCTAATAATAATTTTTACTCCTATGCAAACTGAATATTTCTTACTTGTACGGTACCCCAACATCCAACATGTTAACATCGTTAGCATAAAAAAAGTTTGTATTTTTTATAATTTATTATTAGTTAAAAACTTTATAAAATGTCACAAATATTGCTTTAAGTCCTATAAAAGAATGAGTATTATATTGTACCAAATATTTTTGTGTTTCAGGAGTTTTTAAATAAAATTGTTTTAGCAAAATTTGTTTCTTTTTTCTTCTTTCAGAGTTGTGTCTGGATTAATTGATCCATAAAAAAGGCATATTTTTACCTGGATAAAAAAAGGGAGATAAAATTTATTTTTTAATTAAATAAAAAAAAGAATCGACGAAACCTTGCTGATTAGTACATATCGCACCCTTGCTACAAAAGTGCCACAACTCAAAAATTGTAATTTTTGATTTATGACCGCTATTAGGCGTAGTTTTCACGTCTCTACCAATCTTCAAAAGAGCCAGAAGTTGCATTGAAAAATCAGCCGCCAGATGGCAGTTATGGCGTTCTGTTGTTATCAAGATGGCTATGATTCCTTCAACTGAAATGCCACATCTTGAGTTGTCGTCCAGCCGTCGTTGAGTAACGTGCGTAACTCTGTTATAGTCTGTGTAAATAAAATCGGCGGTTTCACGTCATGCTTTACCATGGCAACGCAGAAGAAATACATTTAGAAAAAACTCAAGGTCAACCGCCGATTCTATTTACACAGACTATAGGATATTTCTCTGTGATTTCCCCTTTATAGATTTGCGTTTTTCCTAAATTTTTGCTTCAGCTTTCGGACCGTCACCAGAAGTCTAAAAGGTAAATGTTTAATCTAGCTATCGAATCAGACACTTGAGGAAAAAATTATAACTATTCCTAAGAAACTATGCAATTTTGTTGAGCAAAAGGGATAGTTACAATCTCTGTGATTACAATAATTTCTTTTTTCTTAAGTGTCTGATATGATGGTTTTAATAAACATATACCTCTTAGACTTCTGGTGACGGTCCGAAATCTAAGGCTAAAATTTAAGTAAATTAATTAATTTATCATCATGGAGGCGCTTCCTTCTTCCTCGGGGTAGAAGGAAAAGAGCTTAGGCAAAATTTAATTGATTAACTAACTTTAGAGAATAGAGTAGAGAATTTTAAAGTAGGTATGTTATTTTATAACCACTCTGTACTTTCTTATTAATTTATTATAAAGTGCTTACTTTATAACTACACTGATTCACAGAAATTCTGCTAATTCAAAAAAATATTTGAACTTCGAAAAAAAATTTAACTCTCAAGAAATAACTTTAAAATACATAAAAGTAAACACAGATGTCTTATATAAAATATTTATTAAAACTTATTGTTATTTTCAGTAATTGCAAAACTTAAATTTAAAATATCAAATCAAAATTTTATCGAAATTACTTATTTTAAATAAAAATGACTGATTAGTCTATTCCTTTCTTTTGCACTGATAAAAATATCAGTAAAGAAATCAGTGTATTCTTTGTACATAAAATTCACTGAAGATTATTATTAACATTGTCCCATTATTTGCCATACCCTTCCAGTTGTTATGACCTCAAGTAAGAAATGGACGTCAGACGAAAATCCAGACAGAGACCACTAAAAAAGTTTGAAATGAAAAAGCATAATCGTACTTTATTAACGGCTAAATTTTTTGGTTTTTCGTGGGTTATAAAATATTGCATAATAGTTATCAATTTCGAATTCCTTATACACACTTTTAAAATTAACTATTTCAAAGAAAATGAATAATTTAAATGTAAACTGATGTTTAATGTTTTAATTCCTCAGAACTATGCATTTCAGTAAAGCGAAAGTAAAAAAAAGTAGCTAATTTAGCAAGAAGCAGCCCGTTAAATGTCTTTCCAAAACAATACCATAAAATGCATGCTCGTTCTAAATTACGGAACGCATTTTTTACCCAGTCCCCCAACTCAAACGGATGGCATGCGAAACCGTTTTATTCGAAGAAGTCTTTGAAATAGGGTTGCTCTAAAAACACCAAACTTTCAAGGTCATGGTATTTTACCTCCGGATTCATCTGTGATAAAAAAATCGATACTACAACTTCCACTTCAAATAAGAAAAAAGAAGGAGAAAAGAAACCACGCGGGAGCGGAGTCTTGTTTGTTTTGATTTTCAACTTTGTATTTAGGGTTGACCTTCGAATAGTTTTTAAGATAAACCGTGCTGAATGCGTGTGAAGAAGAAAATGAGAATCTTGCGAAAATCGTGTAACAGGTCAAATGAGAAATACAACCATGCTGCTTTCTCGAAAACAGAATCGGCTGAATCGAAGGTAAGCGAAATTGAAGGTCTTGACGATTTACCACCAGTCGAAGTGGTGTTCCCGTTTTTGTGTTTTCAGCCAGTGTTTGATCTTTTTGCTCATAAAAATGTTACGCACGATAGTTCGCATCTTTCTGAACTGGACATAAGCAATTTCCTTGCTCAAGATTCACTTGAAATTCAACAGGACTTAAACAGTTTTCCGATTTACTCTCAGGACGAATGGATATCGCTTGGGGAAGACTTTTACGATGCTACATTGGAACCTATGTGTGATTCTTTTCTATCAAATTGGGAATATGACGATTTCCCCCCTTTGGAACCTATTTGTGGTGCACTTCCTTCAAATCCGATCGACTTCGACCAACTCACAGTGTCGGAACCAGTTTGCTTTAGCAGTAATGCCTGCCCCGATAGAGAAATTGAAAAACTGGATTACAAGAAAAAAGTTAGATTCGCTGATGAGGAATCCATGCTGACAAAGAGGAAAACGGAACCTGAACACAGCATGTATGAAAATTCTAGGAAGAAAGCCAATGTTTCCAGAGAGTGTGCTAAAGAAAAGAGTTCGCTTGATTCTACTCCAAACCATACCTCGGTTGAACTTTCTTCCAAAGTAAGGGACAACGTTGCTAAAAAAAGGGTGCGATCAAAAAATTCTGTTCCCACAAAGACGATCCAGTTGGAAGAGATTACCACAAAGACGATCCATTTGAAGGAGATTACCACAAAGACGATTAATTTGAAGGAGGTTCCCAAAAAGACTAACCATTTGAAGGAGATTAGTAAAAGTGAATCAATTGAATGCATTAGATTTGATAACGTTGCCGATATTCTAGCTTTTGCATCAAAGATTTCATCAAAAAAGGAATCTAAATCCACTGCAAGCAATTATAATGCGGAACTAGTAACGTCACAAAGTAGGGGCAGCTCTGGGCAATCATTCTCTATTCAGCAAGAAGTGCAAAATGATCGCGAAAGCTCACCAACTTATACAGAAAATCCGATCATCATCCGACCGTCACGAAATAGAAGCAGCTTTGTACAAGTTGAGCAATCATTCTCTATGCAGCAAGAAGTGGAAAATGATCGCAGAAGCTCACCAACTTATACAGAAAATCCGATCATCCGACCGTCACGAAGTAGTGGCGGCTTTGGGCAAGTTAGGCAAACATTTTCTGTGCAGAAAGAAATTGAAAATGATCGCCAAAGCTCATCAGCTTATACAGAACCTCCGATTACAGACTGTGCCATCCAAGAGGAAGATAGAAGGTTGATGGAAAATCTAACTATTTCGCCTAAATCGGCCGCTTCCGAAAATTTCAAATTTGATTCAAAAGAAACTGAGAACTATTTTTTTGCTTCCCATCCTGGTCCATCTAAAAATGAAGGAGAAAAGCAGCGTGATTCGAGTGAAGTCTGTTCGGAAGTGAAGTCTGAAGTTACTGATGAGATGGAAGATCGTGATCAACCACCTCGAAGATCCACTAGAATTCATTTGCGTCAATGCAGGGGAAAGCAAAACAACTTGATCGAACCACTTTGGTCGGAGACCAAATGGTGGGTGAAGAAATAATCCTGAATAGTCGAGATGTATTTGTTTTTTTAGGTAAGTGAGAAATCTAGAATCGCTTGTTAAAACTTGGTTGCAGGGGTGCTACTTTACCGGAGTAGCCACGGAAATCCGGTTTTTTTAATAGCATAAATCCCGGAATTCCGTGTTTATCGAAATATTTGAACTTAACAAAAAGTGAAAAATCAGGTCCAATAAAAAGAGTGCGGGGCTGCAGCTTCAACAACATTTTATATGAAGAATAGGATTGCTATCTTTACCATCGGTTTGGTTCTTAGAGCGATCCCGATTTTTAAAGTGACCCGGATTTTAGAGCATTTTGCAATTCTGGATGTCGGGTTTGTTACTCTAATACTTTTCCTGGATTTTGAGTTGAATTCAGTAGCACCCCTGTGGTTGTAACTTTGATAAGGGGACATCCATAAATTACGTGAGGTCAAAAAGGGGGGGAGGGACTTGGAAAAATCTCACCAAGGGGGAGGGGGGGGTCGATTGAAATCTTAAGTCAACTTTTTAATTTAGAAATTATACGATTTTCTCTGTTTTTTAAGTATGAGAAAGGAATTTTTTTTCAAAAAGTTGTAGGTAAATCTCACGTAGGGGGAGGGGGGTCCAGATTTTAGAAAAAACACCTCACGTAATTTATGGATGTCCCCTAAATACGGTTCTTTTTGGACAATTTTTGGATGAACTTTTTAAATTAGGGATGGGCTTTATTTAATTAAGTAGACTAGGCCTGCACTACTTCAACCTGTGATCTGGGCCTAATTATGACTTAACTTTGGGGGAGCTATAAAAATCGATATTGGGAGATCTCGCGGGTCTAAAGGGATTGTGATCTTCTTTGATCATGACATCGATCGAGTGAAGTTAATAATTGAATAAATAGGGAAATGGATTGCGCAGGTTGTAAATGATGATTTCAATGAAATTTTATGTTTCTGATTTTTTTTGACAAGGGGTTTATTATTGTAAATCGGTGAAATGATGAGATCATCAACATTTTTCTACGATTTCTTTTGAGCATATTTTTCTAAGTAAATTTCTATATCTTTTAAAATTTAAAAACCATGGTCGATCAGCCATGGCCAAATGCGGCTCGTATGTTGTGTGGTCTTAAAATTCATTTAGTGTGGGTTGACCCTTGCGCAAAATCATCAAATTTTTCACATTATTAATTATGATAAAGCTGTGATCATACGTGTTTGTTTTTGACAAAATTAAATTGCAATCGGTCATCATTTGACCTCGTGCATTATTTGTTGGCGTCAAGTCAAATGATGACCAATAAGAATTTTGTTTTTTTTATTAGAATCGTAAAGGGCATCTTAAACGCATTTTGATCTAATGACACCAACCTTTTTTAAATCGGCTTATTCTGTTGGGTTATATTACAATATGGGATGGATGGATTTAGTAGTTATTTCCTCATAATTGATGTAAAAAAAATCCGATGTGAGGGAATATAAGAAAAAACTAAACAATCACTAGGGGCAGTGGTGGATCTTGTATTGGACCAAATGCATGGATTCAAATCTACGATTGCGCTTTTTTTTTCTGCGCAAAATGCGAAAGAAATTGTGGAAACTCTCGCAAATATATCTGACTACTGACTTATATAAGCGAGGGATCGTACACATTATTTGGATAACTTCCTATATTTTTCCTTTTCCATTCACAGCTATTTATGTGACACGGGCGGTGTGAAATTCAAGCGTTCGCAACTAAAGTGCGCACGATGTCGTCCATACTTACTTACGTCTATACCTCCATACTGTATATAATACTTTGGCGCAATGATCTTGCTTAGTTTTTGTGCCTAAAAACTATAATCAAACCAAATCCATTTGCTTTCAGTAAATTTCTTGAATAATCTTTGATTTTTTTACACATTTCACAACTATTTTTTTTATTTGTTCCACAAAATGTCTATTTTCTCAAGATGCTGAAAAACTAAGCTGTCCTTTTCATCCAATTTCACTTTTTTTTTTTTTTTTTTGACAAAGGAGTTTTTTTTCTCTAGCTCCCTGATCACCTAACCCCCAACCAGAGTTGGGCAAAATGTAATCAGATTAATGATTGATGATTACGATTACAATTGTAATCTGATTACATTTGTAATCTGATTACAAATGTAATCAAGAAAGTAATCACATGGAGATTAATGATTACAATTGTAATCACGAAAGTAATCACATGGAGATTAATGATTACAATTGTAATCTGTAATCTGATTACTGATTACATATGTAATCTGTAATCTGATTACAGATTACAATAAGTAATCATAATAAATCTTGATTACTTTTTGATTGATAATGTGAAGGCACACAGTTGTTGGTTCTTGTTGGTACTTGTTGGTTCGCATCTTGCCGGAAGTGGTCCAAAACTTTCCGGAAGTGGTCCAAAACTTACCGGAAGTGGTCTGAAACTTAGCGGAAATGGTCCAAAACTTACCGAAAGTGGTCCAAAACTTACCTGAAGTGGTCCAAAACTTATCAGAAATGGTTCACAACTTACCGGAAGTGGTCCGAAACTAAGCGGAAATTGTCCAAAACATACCGGAAGTGAACCATAACTTACCGGAAGTGGTTCTCAACTAACCGGAAGTGGTTCACAACTTACCGGAAGTGGTCCTTAACTTACCGGAAGTGAGTTGCGAACCACTTCCGGTAAGTTGTGACCCACTTCCGGTAGATTAAGGATCACTTCCGGTAGGTTGTGGACCACTTCCGGTAAGTTGTGGACCACTTCCGGTAAGTTGTGGACCACTTCCGGTAAGTTGTGAACCACTTCCGGTAAGTTGTGAACCACTTCCGATAAGTTGCGAACCACTTCCGGTAAGTTGTGACCCACTTCCGGTAGATTAAGGATCACTTCCGGTAGGTTGTGGACCACTTCCGGTAAGTTGTGAACCACTTCCGGTAAGTTGTGAACCACTTCCGGTTAGTTTTGGACCACTTCCGATAAGTTTTGGACCACTTCCGGTAAGGTATGGTTCACTTCCGGTAAGTTTCGGATCACTTCCGGTTATCTAAGAACCACTTCCGGTGAATTGCGGACCACTGTAATTAAGTTGTGTCAATCTGATTTCAAAAGTAATCTGATTGACAAATGTAATCAGATTACAAATGTAATCAGATTACTTTCTGTCAGATTACAAATGTAATCAGATTGATGGTTACAAATGTAATCAGATTGATGATTACAAATGTAATCAGATTACAAATGTAATCTGATTACTTCAATCAGATTATTAATCTGATTACAAAAGTAATCTGATTGCGCCCATCTCTGCCCCCAACGAAGAGTGAATCAAGGTCGATGGAGTGAATTAAATAAAAAAATAAGTAAAATGATTCCAATACACCTATCCAATCTTTCCCCACGTTTTCAGGAAGAGATCTGGAATGTTTTCAATAAATAAATAATGATTTTCTTCAATTGCACGTGCGAAGAAGGCATTTTGTTCGGCTGTTTCGGAGTGGAAAGAAAACGTAAACAATACCTCAAATCACATTCTAATAAATAATAATTGGATATTAGAGTGTCATGAGGGTTACATCGTTGTGTAAAGTTTCAGGGCCCTGACATATCAGGAAGTGCCCGAAAATCGAGTTGTAAGATTTCACCCGTGACCTTGGCCCAGAGCAAGTCTAATAAAAGCGTTTAAAAAATGAGAAGTGAGGTCTTTTTCTTGGAAGGAGAGATTTAACAGTGGTAGCTTAGTTTTTTTTCCGCATTTCTTTTCCATTGTTCCTGTATCGTGGGGAAAACTATTTTTACTACTGCTGGAAAGTTTTTTAACAGTAGAATCCTTTGCAGTTTGCTTAAGCTTACTTGGATAAAAAAAAATTGAGAATTCATAATTTTCATTTCAGATAAATATTTTTGTAATAATTTTTTGTGACAAAATTTGTCGTAATAATTTTTTATGACAAAATTTGTCGTAATTTGTTGATAATTTTAATAAATTTGTTTGTTGCTATTTAATAGATATATACTGGGTGGTAATAAAAATAACATGCTTACTTAAAAATTCTCTACAGACGAAACTACTTGTAAATTTTTTTTGAAATTTTAAAGAGGGCATTTTGAAGGGATGGGAATTTTTTTTAAACCAAAAAATTAATTTACTTAAATTTTTGCCTTTGATTTTGGACCGTCACCAGAAGTCTGGAAGGTAAATGTTTATTAAAACTATCATATCAGACCCTTTAGAAAAAAGAAATTACAACTATCCCTTTTGTAGGTAGGTATTGGTTACATATACAGGGTGTTTCAGATATGTGTTTCATAACTTCTAGGGGAGGTAGGGTACATCAAGACGAACAAGAATTGCTATAGGGGGTTTAAGGAGTGAAAATCACGGGGTAACATTAGCAAAAAACCCTCGCATATATGGGCAGAAAGATACAATTGTTCGATTCCGGCATTTATTACATAAATAAAACCAATTAGAATTGTTTCTCTAAAAATCATGCAAATGTTTATTTATTCAAAAACAGACCAATAAATGCAACAGGCATGCGTTGTAGGTAAATAGACTGAAATAAAAATTGTTACCACCAAAAAAATCTTAATACTCGTGTCTTTTACCAAGGGTCAATTGTAACTAACCCAAAATTTCGCAGTAAGTAGCGTTTCACAGCAAAAGATTCGTACCGGAATCGAACCATTGTATCTCTTTCTGCCCAGATATGCGAGGTTTTTTGCTAACATTCACCCCATAAACCCCACTTGCGACGCCCTAACCTACCTCCCCTAGAAGTTATAAAACACTTATCTGAAACACCCTGTATTTTCCGGTCTGGGTGCTTGATCTCAAGGATCCGCTATCCCTTTTTTCAACCAAATTGCGCACTTAATCCAAACTGACAGTTAACTTGACAGTTAATTAGTGTCTAAGTAAGAATACATATTAATGATTTTCATAACACTTTGGCGGTTCCGGAAATAACCTTACGCGGTCCACCAGTTGCCGACCCTTGGGGTTATATTATACCCTCACAATTCGGAAGTAGGAAAACTGGGATATAATAAAAACTGATTGTCAACAAAGGTACCAAAAGAATGGTCGGGGTCCACGGATGGCATTAAAGTAATTTAAATTTCAAGATTTTCTGCAAACAGTTTTCGAGCAATCTACGCATTTAAGGCTATAATTTAGTTTTTTTTTCTCCAATTTCCCCACTCGAGGAGAACTGCACTAATGTATAAAATGTAAAAACAAAATATTTTAAGTGGAAAAACCGTTTTATACTCGATTTAAAAAACGACTAATAATAGTATTTCTTTTTCTAATTATAGGTTTCTCAAGCTTCATAAGGAATGAAGAATGTTAAGAAGTTATTGTTGTGTTTATAAATCTTTATTTTTAGTACCCATTTCAAAGTATCAAAGAGCAGAGTATATTTTTTGTTAAATTATTGTTGTTGGGGAATAATTTCATTTTATATAATTTAAAATTTCCGAAGTGCATAGGACTGAATTAGGAGGCTGTTCAAACATTACGTTAAGCACCTAAGGGGGTATTTTTGCTGACCGAATGATGTGAGACTATAAAAACATGGTGTTTTCGAAAATCTCTTGAAGTTTGCAAAAATAATTTAATAGCATTATTTTGGATTTTTTTTGGTTCAAACCAAATTAGTGTTTTATTACAATTAGTTCCTAAATTTTTAAAATTAGATCATTATTGAAAGTTATGTTTATAAATGGTGGGAGTTTGGCAGTTGATTGCGATATTATAATGCGGGGTAACTTACTACCTACTTGTCTTGGTTGACAAGGGTGAGTTAAAAATCCCTGAAAACATGCTTGAGTAATATTTGAATGGTCACTAAAAAAGGAAGGAATATTTGCTACTCGTGTTGTGAAATTGTATTAAAGTTATTATATTTTTCATAAAACATGTTTAAGTAATATTTGAATGGTCACTAAAAAAGGAAGGAACATTTTCTACTCGTGTTGTGAAATTGTATTAAAGTTATTATATTTTTCATAAAACATGTTTAAGTAATATTTGAATGGTCACTAAAAAAGGAAGGAACATTTTCTACTCGTGTTGTGAAATTGTATTAAAGTTATTATATTTTTCATGAAACATGTTAAAGCAATATTTGAATGGTTCCTGAAAGAAAAGATTATTTCGATCTAGTCATTTTGTAAAACTGTACTAAAGTAATTATATTCATCATATATCCGTTATATCTCCATCGTATTAGTATATTTTTTTATAAATGTAAGAGTACTTCATGAGCTTTTTTTTCATTATTGATGAAATTAATTTGTAAAACATTCTGGATGTGTAATCAATCTCAAATAAAATCACTCGATTCAAAAACATGATAGTCAAGTTTTTATTACTAATAATTATAAATCTTGGTGTAACTAAAAATTGAGTAACTCTTAATAATTGCATTTTAAAATTAAAGAACGTACACAAGATAAAATATAATTGGGAATAATAATTATAAAGTTAAGATGTTTCATTCAAACGAAATCTTCTTCACTTTCCTCACTAAAATCATCTACATTTGCCAAATCCCTTTTGCTGTCGGAGGTTATGACAACATCCGCCGTGACAGGCTCTTCCAAAAACTCTGTTGAGTTATTCTTGTTGTCTTCATATTGATAATCTAATGACTCTTCGTCGCTGCCTTCATCCAGTTGAATTTCTTCTTCACTCGAATCTCTGAAAATTAACACTGTGGTAAGTTAATTTTCATAAATTTCCAGAGTTATTTAATTAACCAGGGTAGAAATTGATGATTACAAAATAATAAAAAAAGCATTAAAATCCGATCAATGTTTTTGGCGCTTTTAAAAATGTGTGGTTATTTTTATTATGGGTACTTTCTTCTAGTATTATTCCATAGTTTAGTTTTCCAGGTCATATTTCGTAAAAAGTGGTTTTTCTGACCTTTAACCTTAGCTTTTAAAGTAACCTTTGCTATAATAGACAACCAATCTGCTCTTATTTTGGTCATTTTCACCTATACAATTTCAAATGTCAGAACCAACAATCAGAATTTCCAATCTAAACTAAGCAATCTGTTTACGACATTGAACCAGAAAATACTGTGTATTTAAATTTTCGAGAAAAAAAAATCAATTTAATTTTTTAATAAAAACTATTAGTCAATTAGTTATTTGAATTAATTTATTTTTAAAAACTGAATTTAAAAAAAAAATATTTATTGATTATTTAAAATTTAAATGTTAAAAATTTTTACGTTTTTCTAAAAATTAGTAAGCGCATATTGGCATTGTGGCGATATCTAAAAGTTAAATGCAGTCCCCGAGTTGAGGATCAACGGAGCCTTTTTGGTTAGCTATGCGTTAGCTACTTTTCTTGTTTGAATATCAACAAGAGTAATGTAGAATGTAGAGGCTCTTTGACAATGTGCAACGAGAATTTCAGCAAGCAATCTCATTACATTTGTTTAATTTAACTGATTTTAATGTGCTTCAATCTATAGATTATGTATAGGTTAATCCTTTTAATCATAGTACTTACTTTTCTTCACTGAAGTCCGGAGAACCTTCGTATTCTACTGGTTTCATACACAGAGAGCAGATATTGTCACAGGCCTCAAAGCATGACTGACAGTAAACGGCTGAAACATTAAAACAAACAAATACATGGTCAAATTTTTTATGGCACCCATACTTTATAAATTCATAGTAATTGAATGGATAGATTTATAGAATTTCACAACTTTAAAATTCAAAAACTTCATTATATTTACATTTATTACCTACTGTAAAATTTTTACAGTTTTGGAAAGATTGAGCTAATTTGAGTAAAAAAAAAGGTTTTGAGGGTTTGTGAATTCAGATCTTGCTATAGCTTTTTTAGGATTTAATACAATTAACTGGAATAAATCATCGCCATTATGTCAATGCTATTAGAGGTATTCATTTTGATTAAAGTTTCCATTTTGCCTATAGGTCGAGTATCTCAAAAACTCTTTAAATTTATGTATTTTCCGTTGTTGAATTTAGTTATTAGACAAGTAATTCAGTTTATGAATTTGTGTTAAATTTTAATTTTTTGAAAATAAATTGAAAAGGTTTATAAAATTCCTCCAAATTTGAGAGAAGTTTAGAAAAGTAAAGTTGTGTCGCTGACAATATAAACGAAGACAGTCAGTTTAATTATTCTAAGGTAGAACAGATTCACATCAGGGATTAGGGGAAAACCTTAAAAACCCTACTTCCATACTCTGTTTCTTACCTTTACAACCAGCTGTGGCGCATTTCCGATAACTCTCCGGATCTTCTGTGTCCACCTTATCTCCACAGTCTATGCAGTTGACCGAAGAGTATCCACACCATTTAAAGGCCTTGGCGATCCAAGGACTCTGAGCCGTCAGCCAATCAACGAAGGAAACCTTGCTGAAACTTGAGTCAGCCCCGTGTATTCGCCTCTTCAGAAACCTTGAGTGAGAGAGAATAGACATTAAACCTGAACTTTCTACTACAGGGGTTCCCAACTTGTGAAAGCCTAAGGTCCCCGTAGCCTTAAATTAAGTCCTTTGACCGACAACCCTTTACCCTTGTCAATTCACACCGATTAAATTTCAAAACTAAAATATATTTGCACCATAAAACATGGCGAAAAAATTTAAATGAAGAGTGGGGCATTAGTGACATGTCATAATTAATTTTTATATAGGAGTTTTTTTGCTGGTGAACTTCGAGTTGGCGATTTCTTTCTCTGCCATGTGTTCTCGATAAGCACTTTCACTTAGAATCCCGATTTTGAGTGAGTTTTAAAAACAACAAACTTAAATTGCACAAAAAAAGATTCCAGACTACCAATTTAAGCAAAAAATATCATTTCCGTCCCCATAACCCCATATATACGCCCCTGATATATTGAACCATTGAAAAACTGTTATTGGAGATACATTAATATTAATTTAGTAAATTTTCAGTCCTATGTTAGGATTTGAAATGTAGTGTGAGGATAAAAATTTAAACTTAACTATAGGAATTATTTAACGACAGCGGAGCATATTATGCCTGCCTCACTGGGAGACATCGAAAAGGGGTCTGGTAATAAGAGAGGGAAAGAGCTGCCTCTGAACCGAAACCTAAACTATGACTGACTGAGATAACTGAGATTGGTCCAGAAAGCACGGCAGGCGCGGAGGGTGGGTGATCAGGAAATATTTTTCATGGAGGGCTAAAGGGCAATTGGCGCGCTGTCCGAAATATCTTCGAGGGGCCTGCTGCACCCACTGTAGTTAAAAATTTAATATTTTAAACAATATATCGATAGCCACGTTGCAAAAGCCTGTAAGTGCTAAACCTCAAAGTTTTCAGGAGATGAAAAAAACCAAACTATCGCAAGTTTGGTTTTTGGCAAGCATGGCGATGGGTTTGATGATAAGCATTTTAAAATAACGCTATATACTCACGTTTTTCTGTGGACGACACGGCTTCCCCTCAGCGTCACTGCGACTTACAGAGTTTTGCTTGGTGATTGGGAGGTTCTCAACTCACAGGTTATTACAAAAATCGTCATGGGAGAAGTTTTGAAGCAGCCGATTTTGGTGGCACTGAGATGTGCGCAAGGCCATCTTTAGCAAGTACAACTCAAAACCTTATTTTCGCCAAAAAAATGTTCTTACAGGCTTTTGCAACGTGGCTGTCGATATTCAGAATTACTGTGGGGACGCGTCAGTGACTGCAATGTTCATGATGTATCTGTCTCACCTCTTGAAGCCGCCTCTCGTTCTGAGGATGTGGTTGTAGAGCCACACCGCCCGCTCCTTGTCTCTGAGGGGGTAGTAGCTGCCGCATATGACATGGCGGAGACGGAGGCCGTAACTCTCGGTCAGCGAAAGCACCAGGCAAGCAAAGTACAGCAGACCTATGATATGGAAACGACTCTGCGTGAAAAAAAATGTCATTGTTGGCACATTAGAACCTCAGCTACATATTCTTAAATGCGAGGTTTGAATTTGATGATCGATCACGTGTATCGCAAAAATCAAGTTTGATTATTAAATTGTGATCTATACGTATTCGAAAAATTGGACCTGGTTTGTGGTCTGAAAATCAAGTTGAGTTTTCTTGGAAATAGAGTAGTAAAAATAGTCCCCTCTCTCTAAAACCGCCAATCTGACTTTTTGAGGATACGTGGTTTTATTTTCAGCTAGCTACTGCATACCGTAGCGAACCCAAACACTGCGAAAAGGGTGTTCTAATGACGTTAGTGAAAGTGTTGGTTTGTAAGCCGGGTCACCAATGTGGGGAGATACCGATATCTCCCCACAACCGGGAGATACCGATCCGAAGGTCCTACGATTCATAAGTAGTTTCATTAAAATTTTCTGATTTATTTATTTTGGCGCAAAAGATTAGACTTGCGTTTGCGCCAAGTTTTTAGCGTTACAGATCACTATTATGGTAACCCTAACTCATGTTAAGTGAATAATTTGGCTTCTAAATGTGCCGCTAAACAGCCAAAACTCGCCAAGCATACGCAACTCTAAACTTGCGCCTTTATTTTTTCTTCCCTGTATTTCGTGAACCTCTCAGTCAGACACATCTTGCGAAGCCCCATAGGCTCGTGACCTACCAGTTGAAGGTATCTTATATGTTCCAGAGAACACTTTTTGATAAAGAAGAACGATAGCTGAGATAACAACGCCAGAGATTAATAAAATTGCATAGTAATAAAAGTTCCGCTTTTATAAATGGTAACTTGAACAAGACTCACCAATGAGTCTGTACTTGTCGAAGTCTGGAGGTATGGGATCTGGCAGACAGGCTTTAAGATCCATTTTTGGGCTGGACTTCATCAAAGGATCAAATTGGTGGACTAGTTGTCGGTACATATCGGCCATAACTCCGTTTCCCTTTACTTGAACCTGGACCACATTCGGTACTGGAAAAAAAACACGTCGAGGAATGAATCTAAAAAAAATTAAATTGGGATTTCTTCCCATAGAGTCTGTTTGTAAAATCAGGGAGTTAACAAAGCCTTACCTAACTGAAAATTTTAAGAGGAGACAAAAACGTACGCATCTCAATGAAGTTAGGTTTTCTGGTAAAGGGTATTTTAAGATAGTGCATCAGCTATACCTCGCAGGAAAAACTAATCCCTTATGCACTTTCCTTTCATCAGGATGATTCTAAACAAAGACAAACACAGTAGGGGGTGTAGAGTACCGTAAAGGCTCAGTCAGACTTTTCACATTCTTCATTTTGGAGTGAAAACAGTGTGAATGAACCTTAAAAGCTCATTTACACAGTTTCACTTTCCCGATTCATCCTGAGTGATTCACTCCTGCGAATCGCTAGTTTGCATAGAAAAGTGGAGTAAGTAAAGAGTGAAACGCCAATTCGCACTTTTCAATTTGGATGATTCCTCTAAAATGAACACAAAAAGTGAAAAGTCTGAATGAGCCTTAAGACAACTGAGGTGTTTGCTGCAACAAGGAGTTAACTCCAAAATCAGAATCCACATCAAAAGGCGCCACCTTGGCGGCAGCAAACGTTAGTCGCCAAGTTAGTGCTATTTTACGACAACTGGGGTTGGTGACTATGACTTATTTACAAATATTCATTCCAGTGGAGTAAACTCATGGTTGCAGCAAACACCTCAATTTAGAATTACCCTGGTTTTGAAGATCCACCAAAATTTAAGATTCAAGGCTATTCGATGGCACCGACAACACATTTTAAATTACACCGCACTAATTACTTGATTGATGGTGACTATCAACAACACTCACTCTTGCTCTCCACCGTAGACATCTCTCCGAAGGACCTGACCATGGCGAGGAACCTGAAGAGCGCGTAGTCCACCATGATGTAGAATCCCATCTGGAGTCCGGACAGCCCCAGCAGGACCATGGCCCGGGCGTACTGCTTGCGCTCGGAGCGGGCCATGCGCAGGGAAAAGGGGGCAACGTACTTGCCCCTCTCCCGGGCAGAGCTCAAGGGGAGGATGGTCTCCTTGCCCCTGGACGCCCGCAGGTCGTCCATCTCCTGAAGACGGAGCGTCAGGTAGCGGTTGTCGAAGTGGTCCGCTGACAGGTAGCGGATGCGGTACAGGTACGATCTGGAAGAACAAGTGGGGGCAATGTTGTTGGAGAACCAATACACCAGTGGCAACTCACTGTGGGCGTTTATAGAGGGCGGTATTAGGGAACTGCAATCAAACTTGGGTAAGTGGAATTCCTCGAATTTCTTGGGGGTGGTTCCTAACTTCACGAGAAACTTGGAACCATCCCCTTGAAGTCGCGGTATTCCACTTATCCTAGTTGTATGTACTATTAAAGTTGGAACGCCCACTAGTGGGCGTACAGGGGGGTTCCTAACTTCTCACTTCTTCCTTACTTCTCGGGAGTGGTTCCTTACCATTCCCGAGAAGTAAGGAACCACTCCCGAGAAGTAAGAAACCTTCCTCGAGAAGTAAGGAACCACTTCCCCGAGAAGTAAGGAACCTCCCCCCCGTAGAAGTAAGGAACCTCCTCCGAGAAGTAAGGAACCTCCCCCGAGAAGTAAGGAACCTATCCCCTAGAAGTAAGGAACCTCCCCGTAGAAGTAAGGAACCTCCTCCGAGAAGTAAGGAACCACTTCCCCGAGAAGTAAGGAACCTCCCTGTAGAAGTAAGGAACCTCCTCCGAGAAGTAAGGAACCTCCTCCGAGAAGTAAGGAACCTCCCCCGAGAAGTAAGGAACCTATCCCCTAGAAGTAAGGAACCTCCTCGTAGAAGTAAGGAACCTCCTCCGAGAAGTAAGGAACCACTTCCCCGAGAAGTAAGGAACCTCCCCGTAGAAGTAAGGAACCTATCCCCTAGAAGTAAGGAACCTCCGTAATGAAGTAATTGAAATATGCCCAACACTGAACTCGGCCGCAGAGAAAGAGCTGAACTGAGGGTCCAGCAATGCAAATGTCTGTGATTGACAGAGGGGTAGGCAGTACCATTTGGTCGTCGCAGCTGTGTTTGGTTGTGACGAGCTCATGCCCTTAGTTACTTTTTCCGCCTCTCGTGACAAGGGAACATAGAGTTTCATGAGTAGTAACGCCGCGCCGGTGGCACAGTGGTAGCGCATAGCTCTTCTGTGCCACAGGTCCGGGGTTCGATTCTCGGGTTCCGGGCTGGGCAAGGGCTACTCAACCTTTCATCCCTTCAGTGGGTCGATAAACTGAGGACCAAGCGTGCTTGGGAACACTAAACACTGGGGGTCTCGCGTTAGGCTGACCACCGGACCGGGACATATGCCTTGCACCCCAGGCCCCACGGTCAGGAGAACGAAGATGGGCATCGTAGGCCTTAGCCCACTAGGGCTGTAGCGCCTATGAGTTTAGTTTAGTTTAGATGCGATCCCAGGGCCCCTATCACAAGGCGTATCTCATATGTTTTCGATTTCCATTGTCGCATATGGCCATGGACCATGTACTCTGTGGCTGAAACCACGAGCTATATACAAAGAGGACTAATCGAGAGGAGAATGTTTGTACCACAGAGTACTGGAACAGAGAGTCTACGGCCATAGGTCGTAATGAAAATCTATCGAAAAAGCATGAAATATTGTACAGGTTGCGGGAATTTTGGCGCTGGGATCGCGTCACTTCACGAGAGGCGGAGAAAAAACTTGATCCTCCAATAGCCCTCCGAAAGGACAGATTGAATGAACACGTCACAACCAATCACAGCTTTGTGACCACCAAAATTTACTGCCTACCTATCTGTCAATCATTGAGTTTCTCGTGCTGCCCTCACACCTGTACATAATTTGAAAATAGCCTTGTGGACCCCAGGGGCGGATCAAAGGGGGGGCGGAGGGGGCGACCGCCCCCCCCCGAGAAAAATCTCCTAAAAGTAGTTTCAGAACACTTTTTGGCATTCTAAAATTCAAAAATTTCCCGGGGGAGGACCCCCGGACCCCCCCTCTTCTTTCTTTGCCTATAGAATAGTTTAAGTCGTTTTCTATGATGATAAGATAGAACTTCTTATTCAGGAGCGTATCCGAGGGGGAGGTCCCCTCCCCTGGTCCGGACACACTGATGAGCCTGACCTTAAACTTTTTAGACCCTACTTTAGGTGTTATAATTATGCTTAACCACTCAACAGAGGGCGTCTATACCCCTCAAACGTGTCTGAAAAACACTTTGGTGCTTGTTAAACTTTAAAAAATTTAGGGGGAGATCCCCAATACCGTGCCATGGGCCAGAGGCGTACATAAGGGGGGTTAAAGGGGCCCAGCCTCCCCTTCAAAAGTCGGACTAAGTGGATAAAAACGAGTTAAAATGCTGTTTTTAAGGGTCAAATTTCCAAAAATTTTCTGGGGGAGGACCCCCAGACCCCCCTTTTTGCTAAGAATTCTATACTGCCCACACATTTTTTTACGTACAAATTTTTTCAAATTAATGTACCCCCTTCTCCACTATTTTTAAACTCATTTTATATCAGTTTAAAAAGTCTCAAAACAGCTTAGCGGTATACTAGATTTAAAAATATTATTTTTAAAAAAATTATATACCAGGGAGGGCCTGCTGTAAATTGAATATTCGGTCTAACCGCCCCCACCCACAAAATAGCATTAATCCGCCACTGGTGGACCCTCTGTTAGGATATTTCTCTGTGGAGTGGACCCACTCACTTCCAGATGAGCAGGCCGAAGAAGAAGGCCATGGACAGGTCTGACCAGTCGATGATGTCCATCATCCAGCGCGTGCGGTCCTCGATCTCTCGCCCGATGTCCCCGCGAATGTCCGAGAAGCTGCGGCTCTGCTCCAGCGAATAGTTGTAGTAGTGCACGAAGGTCACGTTCACGTAGAACTGGCAGTACATGTAGCGGGCGAACGTGCGGAAGTCTGGAGGAGGTACAGAGGTATTGTGAGTACACTTGTAGCGTATGTGTCTTTTTCGAAGGTATGATTTCAAGTGGTTGTTAAAATTTGGCATGAATTATTTTTTTCATCAAGTATAGATTCGAATAGAGGTAAATGAAATAACTATACTCGACAGCAACGTTTCTTGAACCCAGTGCGTCACAAATGCGGAAGGAGAAATCGGTAAACGCAAAGCCTGTTAGTTGCTAGGAGGAGTTTCGGTACGCAAATCACATGATTGAAAAGCACTATAAATATATACATGGGTTTAACCACGGCTTACTTAGGTACTATACACATACAGGCTAGCCGAGTTTTGAACAATGAAAACCATTTGACAACTTTTCCCGCTTGGATCGCCACAAGTCCTACCTATATCACCCACCGCCTTTAACACTGTGGATATGCTTTGCCAGTTTGTCCAGTATTGCCATCTGGATTTTTAATGATTTCCGTACTCCGCCAACCTGTATGTGTATAGTATCTAGCACAGAGAAATATCCTAACAGAGGGTCCACGAGGCTATTTTCAAATGCGTTACTGATGTGAGGGCGCCACACTAGATTCTGGAACGTATGCCGGCCGCTTAAATCTCTCGCCAAATTAGAACTCAGCGCATGCGCAAAAAGGTGTTTTCGATCTCCCATAGGCAGCCGGCGAACGATTCAGACTGGATCCAGACGCTAGAAAGTTTAGTGCGATCCCAGCGCCACAATTCTCCCAACCTGTAACAAGATGTCATGATTTTCGATTTCCATTATGGCCTATGGCCGTGGACTCTCTGTTCTAGTACTCTGTGGTATCTAGTAAGCCGTGGTTTAACAAAATATTCATATTTTTAAATTGACGTTCTTTATTTCACTCAAAATTCAGACACCGCGATGGGAACTGCTTTGTTTGTTAGTGATGTCATACGGTCAACTTAAGTTGATGTCTAGTATAGAGGGAAAGTATCTGCAGAGAGAGAGTTGTATGAAAAAACCGGTCAGTGTAAAAACTGGTCAGTAAATTCCGCTCAATAAAAAACAAATTTATTTCATGGGTAGCGCTATAATTTTTTTTTTCTTTTTTTCTCACCGGATTTTACTGCCCGATCTTTACATTGACCTGTTTTTTCGCGACACTCTGCAGAGAAGCTGTAAAGTAAATAGCAGCATTTTGGCAACGCTCGTAATAAGATGTTCCCCACCCATGAGTACGGGCTGGATCTCCAATGGAGCAGAGCATACTTACGTTCTTTCAAAGGCTCGATTATTCCAACTTTTATGGCTTTTGGTATTTGGCATAGTAAATCAACAACTAAAAAAGAAAATGCGTAAAATATTAGAGAAATCCTATCCTAGGTAAAATACTAGCTACTGGCAGTCACTTATTGTTTTTAAAGCAGAGCTTCTCTGGCCTTATTGGTCTAGGTGGCATACATGGGGCGTAGCCAGAGGGGAAAGATTTGGGGATATATCTGCCCCCCCCCCGAAATTCAGAAATTTACCTTTTATGACCATTGAAAAGGAATAAATTTACACCATATCCTCTCCAGAAATTCCAAAATCCCCCTCCGAAATTTTTTTTCTGGCTACCCCACTGGTGGCATGCATTGATGCGCTAAGGTTGAGAAATTCCCGTATGATGTAAGCCATCATGCTAGCCGACTGGTTACCACAATCGTGTAAATCAAACGTAACAAGAGCTTGACTTACTTTTTGCCACATGGCAAACGTACTTTACGGCAGACACGATGTGACATAGGAATTTGAAGACTCCCATTTTTTGCGAACAGTCTTCGATGGCCGCGTCGAAAGCCTCCGTGCATCGCTCGTATGGGCTGCCGTACTTGCTGTTGCACACGTTCACTATGCTCAGGAGCCAGTCGAACATCGTCTTGATGGCGTTGACTGTCGGAAAGAGATACCTTCGTCTTCATCAAGGTTTTAGGTTGGATAATTGAATATGCAGAATTTTTTCAACAAGTCCGACAAAACTGTGCACAGCCAGATTCTTTTGCTTGAAGTACATGAAAAATGCCCAAAGAACTATACAGTTTGCGAGAAAATCGCTACACAGAAAGAGGAATGACGCTACATCCGGTTTACGCTAAAAAAAGGATTATGGAAAACGTGAACACGGTTATTTAGATATGTACTAAGACGTCGTACTGGCCTAGTGGTTAGAGCATCAGACTGCGAAGCCGTATACGTCTGGGGTACGAATCACCGTTTGGCATGGATGTTAGTTTACGTCCTTATGTGTGATGAATGAATGTGGCCCCCTGTAAAAAGGAGTTGTGCCTGTGTGAATGTGTGTGTGGCGTGGGCAACAGTACTTCACCTCCGTGGCTTCGGTCCACAGGTGCCCACTGGGTAACGCGAAGTAAGTAAATTGCTTCGGCATTATCTGGGTTAATGAACTTTGTTACACCTGTAACTGTTCAAATTACCTGCCATTAGAACAAAAAGGATATGTTTGCCCACTGAGATGTTAAAAATATCCATTGCGCCTGCATGCGTGCACTGTGGAATAAAATAATTTTCTTTAAGAGAGGACGTCAATGTCGTAGTCATAGGGGAGGATTTGGGGATATATCCCCCTAAAGTCAAAAAGTTTCCTTTTTTGACCATAGAAAAAGGACTAAATTTACCTCATATCCCTCGATCCGAATTTTTTTCTGGGTACGACACTGGATTCGAATTCTGGTACGTCATAATTTATTGAAAAATAAAAATAGTGGCACAGGTAGTATAGTTCTCTAGCCAAAAATTTTTGTTTGGCATTTATTTTTACTTACTGAACGCAAAGGAATCTTTGTGTGCAGAGTTTGGGCGGACTTCTTGAAACACCCTGTATAGTGTGTTATACCCTACCATTGTAAAAAAACCTCACTTTTAAGAAAATGATGTAATTTAAAATTTAATAGTAAAATTAATTAAATAAGTAGATTTCAGCTCTCATCTAAAAATAGATTACCTAAGTTTAATGCATAGATTATACTTATTCTGATAGATTTGGGTTCACAACCATAATTTGAAAATTACAAACTAATTGACAGTTAACTCATGAAGATAAACTCCTTTTAAATTATTCACAAACACAGAAACTATAGAGATAGTCTTGTATATATAGCCACTCACTTATTTCCAGAAAAAGATCTCTTATAGCAAGGAAAGCATCTTTGAGCATGCGCGCGAACTCCTTCAGTGCTTTCAAAATGTCCCGCATTACGTCAACAACGGCTGAAATGAATTAAAATTTACATAAAAAGTCTAAGTAAAACGTCGATTTCTGATGTCTGAATACTTTTCCTCCAAAGTACTACAAAGAGAAAAGACTAGATACCTATTAGAGGAGCGAATATAGCCTTCATGATAGATTTGGTCTGTCTGATGAGGACTTCTTGTCCGCAGTTGAGGGTGTTGACAAGGACGTTAGCGTTGCGCAGACAGTTTTTCGCGGGTCCACTCATCACCATTATGTAGATGTACGCCAACAAAGCCACGCGACCGCGACCTACAAACCATAGCAATGATAACTTTTACTTTATGAACATTAGATTATAAGCGAGAGGAGTAGACTGATGGCGAATTTACAGTTTACACAAGCGCGTCAAAAGAGGCAAGAGCGGGATTTGCACCTTTATGAACTTAATATTGAAAAATTGTGAATAACAGAGTTCCAAGGACAAAAAGGGGGTCTGGGGGTTTTCCATCAGAAAAGTTTTGGAAATTTGACCCTAAAAACAGGATTTTAACTCATTTTAGTACACCTAGTCCGAATATACGCACCTGGCTGGACTTGTGTTACTATCTGTCTATCACAAGTTGAGCTCTCGTTTACATTTCTGTTGCCAAGGCAGCAGGACTACTCATTTTCAACGGGAGAAATTGTTGCATTGAATCATTAGGCCTCTTTGTTTATTATTTTAACACTTCACTATAATCCCAGCCTTTAAATATGCGTGCAACAGCATCAATTCCGAGAAGGAGACCGTGCTTGTGATTGCCAAAAATTCTGCCAATAATCCTCCGTCGGCTTTAATCCCCGCCAAATCCTAATACGGTTTATCCCTATTCAAAATGAACCGGTCTTGTTTCTATAGCAACCGCTACAACAAGGCGATAGCTCATCTTATGGTAGACAGACTATAATACTGACTCACTGGAGAAGAGCGAGGGCAGCGCAAGCAGGGCGATGCAGCGCGCGTTGGGGCTGAAGGCGAGCGCGTGGGTGAGCAGGAGGCCCACCGCGCAGCAGACGAGAGTGGTGGCCAGGGGGTGGATGCTCAGCTGCCGGATCAGGAACAGGAAGAGCAGGACGGTGAAGAAGGCCCCAGACGCGAAGCCCAGCAGGCTCTTCACGGCGAAGCCCTCGAACGACCCGCTCAGGCACGCTCTCCTGCAAACAGAAGTTAATTCTACTGAACTACAAGTCTGTGGTTCTCGTCAGGCCAATCCTCGTCTATCATCTCATTGGTCGAACGAATTAATTTGATTGGAAATTCCAACTCTCAAACGTCACCTCCAGCCATGGACCGGTTTCATCCTTGTTAGGAATAGTCGGCTAGACTAGAAGCCTGCCTTCACTCTCTTGCGTTACCTTCCTATGCCATGCTGATGAGTCCTAACAAGGATGAAACCGGTCCATGGCTGGAGGTGACGCTTGAGAGTTGGAGTTTCCAAACATTTTCCCTAACCAGCGGTACTGGTGAAAATACTCCTTTTCTCAAATTAATTTGATGACGCGCTATTGTTTTTTAGAACTTCGGCCAATCCGAAGTATTATGGCGACTTTACACCACGCGGTTTGCGGCAGTTTTTGATAGGTTTGCGACAATTGGAAGCCTCGAAAACTGCCGCTTTTGCCGCAAACCGCGTGGTGTAAAGCCGCCATTACAGATGAGGATTTGCTTGACGAGGACTACAGAAGTGTTACTTAATTTAGCTTAAGTCCTATGTGACCTGGCCATCCATAAATGATGTCGTACTTTTTTTTTTTAACATTTTTGACCTCCTCCCTCTCCTATGTGTGTCACAATTCCCTATACCCTCTCCCCCCTCTATCGCATGTCACGCTCTGCTACCAACAGCCGCGGATAGAAGGGGGGACACTCTGGACAGTGCCCCCCCTTGGACCCCAAAAAAAATACTCAAAATGAGTTGAAACCCTACTTTTACAGGTCAAATTTCAAAATTGTTCCTGGGGGAGGACCCTTATACTCTCTAGCGGTACTAAAAGGGGATCTTGAATGATACTTTTTAGAAAATCCCCAACAATTTGACATTTTTCTCAAAAGGTAAAGGCGATGGTCTGGAAAAGTGTCTCCCCCTTGGAGCCGTGCTGGTTCCGCGCCTAGCTACCAGTAATAAGTTTAGAATAAAGTTGGTAAGAATCTGGGACCAATGTTTTTATTCAAGTTTTTAAGTGCACCACCCCACCTCTTAATTTCAAAGTGTTCTTATTTTGTTAGTATGAATTTAAAATAATGTCATTTAAACTACATTTCCCAGAAAAAAATAATAATTTAGTATTTTTGCTGATTTGATATAGTACTTTTAACAACTCCTCCCACGTTTTGACAAGTGTTTCAATTTTGATCAAATTAATGGTGAAAGTAAGGTACAATTCCGTTATCCGTCCCTATTGACAAGCTGTTTTTGTCGCCAAATATCCCAAATTTTTATGGTTGTCATTGATGTAACTGTTTTATTCAGTTGGCTTGCAACTTTTGGCGATATTTCTAATTGATGACCAAGACAGCTTGGCGATATTTAACGGAATAATACCGAAAGGAGCTGGTTGTTACTACCAGGTCCTAGCACTTTAACAGTGCATCTCCGTCCCTCCTTTCGTATTCGAAATGAGCCTCCCTGTTTACAGTGCCTTCTGGAACACCCTGTATAACAAGAAAAATGTACCTATAGAAACTATCAGAGTTCCTCCTGATGCCCTGCTTCCTCTTTGTCTTGGCCACGCAACATGGACAGCAAGGGGAGCAGAAGTTATCCCTCAGACAATCCACGCACCAACTGAAGCACTCTTCGTACCACGGGTAGCGAGGTCTCTCCCCGTGGTGTTCCCTCAAGGCGTTCTCTTTGGCCAACTTCAAGCGTTTCAGGCATCGCTTCAGTTTGTACGCTCTCAACAACAGCAGGATTCCAGGCATAGCTCTCAGTTTGAGGAAATTTCCTGAATGTGGAAGCAATGTTTGGAGTTGGTGGTTTGGTATGTTTTGCCTGGTGCTGGCTTCTGCTACCAGTGACTGTTGTATTTTTAATCCTCTTACTAGGATTATCCAATTTAAAAAAAATCTAAGCGTTTCTGGCTGGATCTAAAGATTTTGGGGCTTTTATTCTATACTTTGGATGTTTACTCCTAGTTCTCTATTGTTCAAAAATTCTGGAGTGGTTCTATTCAGTATAGAGGCACAAGCTTTAAGCAGAGGTCAGAAACCTGTGGCACTCATAACCCAGTGCATTATGGTAAATCTAGGATTCTTGTCTGAGAAGGGCTGAGCTGAGGTCTCATAAAGTTTGTATCCTCAAGACTTTTTAAACTGTAAGTGTTAATAAAGTTTCTATCCTAAATAAACATAAATTCCTTCCCAGAGTCCTGACTTAAAATTGTTGAAGTTATTCATGGTTTTACTAGTTCACTCTCCTGATACAACTTGCAACTAACTCGTGCTTGTGCAGCACGTTTTGCTTTTACTTTTTAAATCTGTTAGTTATCTGAAAGATATTATAAAACTTGTCTGTCTAAATTTTCATTAAACTTAATTTTACTTTATGTGGTTATTTTTCTCTGCGTTAAATCTCCAATAGGTTATGGGCCCAGCAGAGTAGAATTAGGTTGTTAACTTTTCAAAAGAAAATTTTTTGATAAGTTGTTTTGTTTGAATTGAGTGAGTTTAGTGACAGACCGCAACATGGCTGTACTCCCGAGTAATGTACCAGCGAACTTCGAGAAGCTGAAGGGACGAGAAAATTTCGACGAGTGGAAGTTCACCATAAGATACCACCTAGAGGATCGAGAATTGTATGATGCTTGTACGTATGAAGACGGAGATGAAGTCGATGCTACTCTAGATCGAAAAGCAAGATCTGCAATCGTAAGTAGTTTGAGCTCTAATGTAATAAAAGAGATTTTGAACTGTGAAAGAGCCAAGGAAATGTGGGAAAGATTATCCACTTTGTACAATGACAACAATCCTAATAGATTTGTATCTTTAAATCAGGAGATGTTTTCTACAAAATTTGAAAACTGTAAGGATATGGTCGAGTATATTGATAAGATGAGGTTAATAATAATTTAAATGAGAACTATTCTACCTACTTATCCAGACCAAGCTGTAGCTGCTAATATTTTGACAAATTTGCCCAGTTATTTTAGACCACTTACTATGGCTTTAGAAAATAGCGTCCAAACTTTAACGACTGATTTAGTATGTGAGAAATTAATGAGCGAATATGCAAAATCAGGTGAAGGTAGTGGTGATTCATCTCTCAATGCTTTCTCAACCAAGTGGAAGGACCATAGTCGAAAATTTAATGGGAAATGTTATCATTGTGGCGAGTTAGGTCATACAAGTAAATTTTGTTGGCTAAAGAAGAAAAAGACAAGTAGTAACTGGAATAGGAGTGAAGAATCAGCTGAACAACATTCAAGTTTTAGGGAAGCGTGTGTTATCGCTCAGAATTTGTAACAATGATGTGGCAACATCGATGACCGAAATAATATCACGCGATGAAATAAAATGTAAATAGAATTAAGAGTCGGAATTCGAGATTGAATAAAGGCGGCGGTGTTTTTTTAAAGATGTTGTTCTTATTGAATTAATTTAAGCAAGCTCTTAATAAATCAGAAGTGGGATACGCAACTTACGAATGCCAATGACGGTCATTAAAAACGTGTAGTGATCAGAGTCAACGAACGGCGCGCAACGACGATTACGGACGAAACGGAGCTTATGAAAAAAAACGGATGGTGATCAGATAATCGCAAATAACGTCAACGAACAACGCCGCAACGACAACGTCAAGGAAAACGTGGGATAGATATCCATTTAACGAAGTTAACGGGTACGTGCTCTTGTTTTGAATAACGTATATTTGTATTTTGAACATTAAGTTACAGTATATTACGGGGAAAATGTCTTACTTGGCAAAAGCGAAGAAAGTGGATCTATTTGAGTTAGCTGTCGAATTAGGTGAGGAAGCTGACGATAAAATGAAAGTTATAGATCTGAAGGATTTGATTTTAGAGTCTTCACGTTATGAAGAAGAGTTTGTTAAGGCAATGTTGGAAAGTATAATTAATGAACGTCGAGAAAAAGAAGAACGGGAAGAGCGTCGAGAAAAAGAAGAACGGGAACGGGAGGAACGTCAAGCGAAAGAAGAACGGGCTTTCGAATTAGAAAAATTAAAATTGGCGAGAGAAAATGCGTCCAACGCTGCGGAAGGGTTTCAGTTTAATCCCGATATGACTACTCCTAAGCCAAATACTGACTTGCAAAAATTTATTCGCAAGTTTGATCTTAAAGATTCAGAAATTAGCCTTTACTTAGTATTATTTGAACGGCAAGCACGTAGGGCCGAAGTGTCTAAAGAGGATTGGGTATCACACTTGTTAGGTTTACTTCCTTATGAAATAACACAAATAATTGCAAGAGAACCCGAAGAAACTGCAAATGACTACGAATATATTAAGAAATTGTTACTAAAACGTTTCAAACTAAGCCCAGAGAAATTTCGGCAAAGGTTTTTCCAACTCCAAAATTCAAACAGTACATGGAGTGATTTTGCTTTTGAATTACAAAATTATTTCGAAGAATGGATTTTAGGTGTGAACATCACAGATTTCCAAGGGTTGAAGAATTTGATTATCACGGATCAGATGAAACGTAAAGTGCCTGGTGAACTCAAGGATCATTTCATCGATGAATGGGCAAAATTTGTGACGCCAAGGGATCTTGCCGATAAGCTGGATGAATACGAAGCAGTGAGGGGAAACAGATCGATGAATCAAGCATACGAACGAGCATACGAACGTAGACAGGCAAGTAACCTTAATAAATATCCAGTTAACAATCGTTTCCAACGTTCCGGGAACATAAATCACATTAAATCGAAGGTACGGGCTCCACAAATGGAATCCATCCAAAACCGTGAATTTTCGAGCTACCGAAAACCTTTACGTAATGAGAAGGGTGAGCCGAAGTGTTTCAATTGTAATGATTACGGTCATTTGTCTAAGGATTGTCCAGAAAAGTCTCGCACTACTGGAAATAACGTGACCAACTTTACCACAAAAACTATGAGTAGTTCAAATTCTCTCGTATACCTTAAAAAGGCCAAGATTAACAATGAGAACTGGGTAAATGCCTTAATTGACACGGGAAGCTCCAGCTGTCTGATGAAACAATCAGTCGCTAACAAATTGAACATCAAAATCATTCCCGAAATAAACGAAATTTACGCCTTTGGAAGCCAAAGTATACCAGCCAGCAAAACTTATGGAAAAGCAGTGGTTGATTTAGAGATTGATGATGTTTTAGGAAAGGAAATAACAGTGTTCATTGTAGGTGACGAAGCTCAACCAGTAGACTTGTTAGTTGGAAGAACATGGTTAGATATGCCTCACATAGCTTACGCAAGAGTGGGAAACGAATTGCATATTGACGAAGCACCTTTCAATAAGTTACAACTAAATTTGGATAGCACAAGAATAAATTTGAAAGCAGTTCAAACTACTGTGCTTGAAAGAAATACAGTTAATTTTGTTCAATGTAAAGTTGAAAATCATGAAGGATTAGTTCTAATTAAGGACAGTGGAAATGTCGACTATCTACTTGAGGTGGCCAACGGAAAAACACAAGTACCTTTCGCAAATGCTCAAAATGAAGACATTATCCTGAAGGAAAACCAGTGTGTTGCAAGAGGCGAAGCAATAGCAAGTAATGAATATTTGGAAACGACTCATTCTACCCTTTCAATTCCGATTGATGTCGCTTCACGGTTGGACCGTTTTGAAACTTCGGATAGTCAAGTTCTGACAACTTATTCTCAAGAAATATCTTATACTAAACAGCCTCTAAAATCTGAAGACATAAAAACTGATAATGATGTTACTAATGGCCAGAAACAGCAATTAGTTCAGCTTTTAAACGAATATAGAGATTGTGTTGCTCTAAATTTAAAGGAACTTGGATGTACAGATTTAGTTACGATGGAAATCAAAGAAGTAGAAGGCAGCAAACCAGTTTCGATGCGACCCTACAGAACGAACGCTGAAGAACGTACAATAATAAAGCAAATTGTGAGTGAATGGAAGAATAACGGTATTGTTACGGAAACAAGATCTCCTTACGCAAGTCCAGTAATGATTGTAAAGAAGAAAACTGGGGAACATCGATTAGTTGTCGATTACAGGAAATTGAACCAACAGACAGTTAAGGAAAAGTATCCACTACCAAGAATAGACGACCTGTTAGAGTCATTGACGAACTGCAAAATATTTACGACGTTGGATCTCGCACATGGTTACCTACAGATTCCATTAAGTGAAGATGCTAAGCAGAAGACGGCTTTTATAACTCCAGACGATACAGGACAGTTCGAACGAATGATATTTGGACTTACCAACGCTCCCTCTGAATTTCAACGTATGATGCATTTAGCACTGGGACCCTTGTTTAACAAAACAGTAATGTGTTACTTGGACGACATTCTTATACCTGCAAAATCTTGGACGGAAATGATGGATAAATTGAATCAAGTTTTGGAATGTCTAAAATCCGCACATTTAACTCTGAAGTTATCAAAATGTGAATTTGGCAAGAAGGAAATTGAATTTTTAGGTTTTGTAATAAATGAACATGGAATTCAACCAGGTCGAGGAAAAGTTAAAGTAATTTCTAATTTTCCAACACCGAAGAATGTACACGAAATTCGAAGGTTTCTAGGTCTTACCAGCTTTTTCAGACGCTTCATACCAAAATATGCAACCCATGCTGAACCTCTGACACGACTCACACGTAAAGATGTTAACTTTCAGTGGAATAAAGAGCAGCAAGATGCGTTTGACAAATTAAGAGGTGATCTGACAGAAAAGCCAATTCTTGCACTATACAGCCCTGATGCAAAAACGGAGGTACATACTGATGCAAGCTCCGTAGGAATTGCAGGAATGTTACTTCAATATGGGGAGGATGACAAACTTCACTTGGTATATTGCGTCAGTAAGAAAACAACAGCAGCTGAATCAAAATATCATTCCAGCAAATTGGAACTGATGGCCATAGTGTGGACTCTAGACAGGCTACGCCAGTTCATTATCGGTATCGAGTTCACTGTTGTTACCGATTGCCAGGCTTTAGTATACCTTAACACTAAGAAAACACAGAATCAGCAAATTGCAAGATGGAGTAACTTGATACAAGAGTATAACTTTGAGGTGAAATTCAAACCTGGGACAAAGAGGGCTCATGTGGACGCATTGAGCAGATCTCCTATCTTACAAGAAGATGATACTTTAGGCGCAATAGTTGAAAACAACTCAGATGTTTATCAAACATTTACGGAGGATGAAAAAGTATTGATAATGCAGCACGCGGATAAAGAACTGAAAAGACTCATAAACATTTTCGAAAAGGACCCTCAAGACAGAACGATAGAAGAGAAAGAGAAAATTAAAAACTTTGACTATGATCAAAAGAGATGCAAGACAATGAAGTTCGATAAGGGCGAGATAGTCGTTGTTAGGCGATCACCCTTATCCTCAGGAGAACCGACTAAAACACAACCGAAGTATCGCGGACCATTAGTAGTGACGGATGTTCTGCCAAACGACACTTATAGAGTGTCTCAACTTGAACCTAAAGAACAGGGACGATTTTACACAACCACCGCTCATGTCAGTCAGTTAAAGGCATGGAGATGCGACAACGAAGACGGTGACATCGATAAGGAAATCGAAGACGGTGACGTCGACGAAGAAGATGTATCCTGTCCACCAAGGAGAACCCGTCCTAGACGCAGTATTAGAGCACCTTCTCGGTACTTGGACTAGCAAAAACAGACTCCAGAGTTCGAGTAATTTATCATCTCATCGAGGACGATTGTTCATCAGGATGGTCGAATGTTATCGCTCAGAATTTGTAACAATGATGTGGCAACATCGATGACCGAAATAATATCACGCGATGAAATAAAATGTAAATAGAATTAAGAGTCGGAATTCGAGATTGAATAAAGGCGGCGGTGTTTTTTTAAAGATGTTGTTCTTATTGAATTAATTTAAGCAAGCTCTTAATACGTGGATGGTAAAGAATAAAAATGTCTTATCCAATTGTAATAGTAATGAGTCCTGGATAATAGACTCAGGCAGTGATCGGCACATGACGTCTCATAGAGAATGGTTTGTTGATTACCATGATATCTCTCCGTGTCCTATTCAGACAGCTGGAGCTACACTTCACAGTGTGGGAGAGGGTTCTGTGATTCTGTATATCAACAGAAAAGGTGAAGATGTTGAGGTTATCCTTAAGGACGTGTTGTATGTTCCAGGATTGGAAGCTAATTTAATATCTGTGAGATATCTTACCTCAAAATTGGGTTTGATAGCACAGTTTGAAGGGAAGAAATGTAAACTTGTTAAAAAGGGTTCAGGTAAAATTCTTGCAACCGCTACTTCTAAAAATAACAGTTTATATTACCTTGATGAGTCAAGATCGTTAGTGATGGCTTCGAGATCTACCCGACAGCAAAAATTGCCGTCGTACTTGAAAGAATATGAACTAAATAAGGAAAGTTCTTATCAGTGTCATATCGCATTTAGTAGGATGGAGGATGCATCAAGAAAACCCCCAAAGTTATGTAGAGAAATTATTCAACATGAAGAATCTGTGAGATGGAAAGGGGCTATGAAGGAAGAATATAAGTCCCGTGAACGAAGTAATGCAGGTGAAATGGAACTTATTCCACCTGATAGAAGGCCAGTTAAATGTAAACAGGTGAAAAAGAAAACACAGGGAAAATCAGAAAGAAGTAAAGCCAGACTTGTGGTCAAGGGTTGTTCACAGAAGGCTGGTATTCAAGAAGATACTAATGAGAAAAATTTTACGGATATTCCCGAAGGCTTTAAAGTCGACAAAGAAAGGGGTAAAGAAAGATGTGTTTGTCGCCTTGAAAAGCAAAGTAAAAAAAAAAAGGCTACAGTTGCAAGCTGAACCATCGAACCCGAAAAAGATTGATCTTGCTTGGTGCTCCAACATGATGGGTGTGTTACAGCAGATGAGTATTAGGAACTGTAAAACCAGGGGGAGTGTTGAAGTTATTCATGGTTTTACTAGTTCACTCTCCTGATACAACTTGCAACTAACTCGTGCTTGTGCAGCACGTTTTGCTTTTACTTTTTAAATCTGTTAGTTATCTGAAAGATATTATAAAACTTGTCTGTCTAAATTTTCATTAAACTTAATTTTACTTTATGTGGTTATTTTTCTCTGCGTTAAATCTCCAATAAAAATACTATAAAAAGTTAATTGTTCATTGAATTATTTATGAACTCTATTAAGTGGAAACAAAAAACTCTTCGATAGACAATTTTTACTTAATTTTTCTTTCAAACAAAACTACCAAGTTAATTCTATTAGGAATTTTTAGAGTAAAAGTTTAAATTCTGAATGTCTGCATGTTTTTTGCTTAGTTAGTTCACAAATTTCGTTCATGCAGAAAATACAGAGTGTCATTTCTTAAAACTGATGTTTTATCGTACTAACATGCAAAACTTGTTAATGAACCAATAGGAGGTTTGATATTGATTGAATTATATTTGATGTCCTTTTCAAGGAAAACTAGACTATATTATTGCACGAAAATGGGCTCATATGGCCTGCAAGTCAAATGAACTTAAATTTGAGGATTTTTTTTAAACAAGGATTCAGATTAATCTCTTTAGTTACAAAATCTTGATTTGTAGCTGTAAGAAACTGGCTGGTCACTACATTTGGATAAATGCCCTAGAAAGAGGTTTTAGTGGATTTAATTTGTATTTTATGAAGTTCAGAAACCTCCCAAATCTACATTTCAATACCTCACTTGTCCTTTTTAAGTTGGTCATAATTTAATTTAGGGATAATAACAGATTTTATGATTTCATAACCCATCATTTAATGCAAGCTTTAAAAATTTTCTCACTATACATCTCTATAACTTATAACACTTCTTAACCCATTAAACGCCGCTATATGAACCGCTATGAAAAAAATTAATTTTTTGTGTGTTTTGAGATTCAATATATGTCTCTAATCATATACAGTTTAAATTTTCAAAAAATCTCAATTTCGACCGGAGATATGGTATGTTCCCAAAATGGGAGCTTTGGCGTAAAGTGGGGGTAACGTAAAGTGGGCGTTTTCTCCACCGCCGCAGTGTTACGGGTTGAACGTTTAATTTTATTTGCTAGCTAAATGAAGTTAAAAGTTCCGTAAATCTTTTTCATATGATTAATAAACTATACCATTCTATACTTTGCATAATTTCTATTTGAATTGTTAATAAATTCATAGTGTTTTTTCAAAAAATATTATACTCTTTGTTTGAAAAATAGAATGATTTAGCTTGAATGTTTCTTTTCGTTTCTTTTTTACCGATTTTAATTATTTTTATGTTGTTTCTGAATTTTATTCAGGTTATCTTAGTCGTTTTAACAGGTTATCATAGTCGTAATCTTTTGGGCACCCTTTTCTATTTTTCATGTAATAGTCATTATTGAAATGTCCTTGTTTTTCTCCGTTCTATTATAAATTAGACATCACCGAATTTATTCTCTAGCTTCACTAAATCAAAATTATTTACATTAAAAATTTTAATTAAAGTTATTTTAACAAAATTTGGAGGCACCGATGAAATACCTGCTAATCTTCTGAAAATACACGACGCGAATCTGATTTTTTTATAGTCTAAAACACATTGCGCAGCTAAAATGAACAGGTATTTTACATTCAACTGAAAATTCTTCATAATCTAAATAAAGTTTCTCATCTGCACTAACTGGATATATAGTTTACAATGCAGATAAAGAATTCTACACGCATTCCTTGTCCATTCTTCAGAATAAAGGAGGTGGTACCGTAAATAATTCAACACCTGCTAAGTAATAAATCACCTGGTTGTTGATAAACACACCTCTTCTTGAACAACAAAAGGCAGGAAACAAGGGGGCTGTACCCCTTGACAGAAAAGAGGTGTGAATTTCAAAAGAAAGGCAATAAACCCAGAGAGTTCCAATTCAGTAACATACCTCACAATACGGGAACGCGCGAGAAATCGCACTAGTCACTTCCCGCCAAAGCTCCCATTTTGGGAACATTCTAAATAAACAGCTGTAAAATCCTTCTAAATTATTTTTTTGACCCCCGGTTTGTTTTGATTTAAAGACAAAACTATTGTTTTCCATATTCACTGGTTTAAATCTCCCGCATTTGAATAAATAATTTTGAGTGAACTTATTTTGTTGTGAAGAAAAAAGTGCCAATTTTGTCAAAGTTCGAAGAATTTTAAAAAATAGAATTTAAGTTGCAAACTTTTTGTAAAAATTACTAACAATTATTCATATTCTTGTTATTAAAGGAAAAAAAATGCAAGTATGTATCTTTATTTCTTTTTGGTGAAAAAAATATTTTAAAAATGTTCCCAAAATGGGAGCTTTGGCGCTTAATGGGTTAAACCCATACAAAGATAAATTTAATGGTAAAAAAAGTTATTTAGCACCGTTTAGGTTTTACTATGTCAAAAAAGAATAAATTCATTGATGATTTTCTAAATGATCTTAGGCTAAAAGCTCTGCATCAAAGCCGTGTGTAATGAAAATTGGTCAGGTTTATTTCTAGATTTGTTATTATTCTAATATTTGACAACACTAACAGCTACATTTTTTTTTAAATTTGAAAACACAAGAAAAATGTTATTTTAAGCAGATTGAACCATAACTAACTGTTTTCACAAAAACATATGGTCCCATATTTGTAGTATTGGGAAAATTGTGCCCGTTTAAAGGCTGAAATACAATGTGAAGGGTCCGTTTTTAAGGTAAAATACTTTGTGATGGGTCCGTTTTTAAGGTATAATATTTTGTGAAGGGTCCGAAAATGGACCCAAATATCTTCTAAACAGATCCCTGAATTCAGTCCTGGAAAATTTTCCAAACTGAATTGAACACCTATGGTCCATTTGTTTCCCATCAAACGCTTGCTTCTTTTGGAGCAAGCATTAAGAATCAATCATTTCACAAATGTTTGGTTGATGATCAGGCATTACAGAATTAGGCTTTTAAGGGTGTTTTAAGTGTTGCCCTTTAAAAATATTTTCACCTATTAGAAACTGATTCAAATAGTACAACTGTTATAAAGATGAGTAAAAAGAGTTAAAAAGAAGACTGAAATTTTAATCAAACGTTTACTGGAGAGAAAGAATTACAGTCCTTTATATGTACAAAATCCAATTCTTTTACATCATGCTGTTTCCACTTCCACCTTCTGCTTTTTCACTGGGGTGTCTTGGGCGCTTTCTTCCGACGGAGCCTCTTTCCTCTTGCCCTTCAGACCCTTCATCTTGCGAGTCTGCAGATGAGCATAGTCCTGGCGCTCCATGTGGACACGACCTTGCGTCGATCCAAAGTTGTCTCGCTTAACATTCTTTAACTTTGTTGGCTGCAAGAAAAAACATTTGCTAAATGATCAAGGTTCTGCTTAAAGTTAAGGTTAAAAACACTTGTTCATTAAATTTTTATGATGTTTATTCCTTTACACAATTAAACACTTATTTATTAGGGTTTTTTTACTAATGTCTAGTCAAGTCTATTCTTCTCACAATCAGGGTTCCCACTCAATTTCAGAAATAAAATTCTCTGACTTTTCCAGGCTATTTACAGCATTTTTCAGATATTTCTTGCGCTTATGAACATATATTTTCAATAAATGGTCTATTTTTTCCACTTTCTAAAGCCAAAATTGACACCCAAATATTAAATTTTTTTCATTTTCCAGGTATTCTGTATGATTTTCCAGGTTTTTGGCCAAAATGAGCAATTTTCCCTGACTATTTAGGTGAAATTAAAATTCCCTGACTTTCCAGATTTTTCAGGTATTCCCTGACCAGATGGAACCCTGCACAATTATCTTTGTTGACAATTTCAACCAGAAGGATATTCCCCATTTACTAAATGCAAAAAGGTTAATGGAGTGAATAGTAGCCACTGTCAACAACTTTAAGATTTCATAATTTTGATATAATCTTGATTGCATACAATAACTATATTGGGTTATTTTCAGTAGTGAAAATTCGTTTGCATTGGATTATTTTATAAAAGGAATTGGTTCACAACTTACTTTGAGTTGTTTTGGTGTCTTGCAAGATTGTTTGAAAAGATCATCAGAGGCCATGTTTGACCTTCTCATTGTGAAATCCATGTGGGGTCCTATATCAGCCAAATCAATTGAGGGTGCTTTTTGGCCTTCAACTTTTTTGAGGGATGCTCTGAAAAATAATGCACACAAGTTGATACAAACCCAAGGAAAACATACATGCAAAACTGATTGAATTCAAGCAACCCATCAAAATCAATGACAAAGTAGAACATGGGGGAGATTATTTTCTACAAAGAACAGCCCCTTTAAGTGTTTCTAGAAAGCCCTCACCAACATTCTGATACTACTAGTGCCATTAACAAATTTCATCACATGTTTAAGGGCAGAGAGTCCCGTATGTGACACAATGAGAAAGGGGAGTAATAAGAAACACTCATGGAATCAAAAGAATTTGTTTACAGTACTCTCTAATATGCTTAGATGTTAATAGTTAAGTTATTAACTGCTAGCATATTTACATAGACAATACTTAAAGAAAAAAAATAAAACATACAAGCAATTTGAAATAAAGCTAAGATTTGAATGGATACATCTAGATCAGGGGCAGTCAACCACCCACGTATGACATCTGTTAGTTGCAAAATTTTTCCACTGCCCACCAAATGCCCAAAATATAAAAGTAGAGAAGCATTAATTTTATTAATTTGAAATACTTTAAAAGCATAAAATAATCACCAAAACTTCAGGTAGAACTTTTGTAAAATTTGGCTGAATAAATCATAATAGTGCAGCTTACTGCAATTAAAAAATTCTATTTAAATCCCTACCGCCCACCATAAAAGCCTGATGTGGGCAGTAAAACCCCGGTTGAGTGATTCAGATGATAAAATGCAGGAGAAAGGGAAGTGCCCATACATGGAGGTGAGAAGCGAAAACATGTCCCTTTGGCTACTATAATATTTATGTCCCTCACACCTCAATAAGCACTTGACTTAAGAAGCGTTATTGTTGATTGACAATATAGAGGGGGAAATACCTGTAACTTCTCATTTGTACTTTTCCATTGATGAGGGCAAAGACTAGAAGATGCTCCATACCTTTGAGGTTTACATATTCTACCACAGGGCCTCGGAAAAAATCTGGAATAATTGCACATTAATCATGTTGAAGTAACTTATATAGGAGTGCTAGAATTAGGCAATGGCATCAGGAATTTAAATTAATTTTAGTATAGTAATCAATAATAACATTACTTGAAATCAGATAAAACCTTGTAAAATACTATGTAAGCCCATTTGACCCTCTTGATAAAACACTTACATACAATGGGTAACTCAAGTTATCTATCAATAAGTTTCTACCTTTAAATAAAACTGTGTCAGTGTGACACTTAACTGTATATGTGCCTGTTCTGTATAAATATATGTGTGATATTGTATCTAACTGCTTTTGATCTTGTACCTTACAGTCAGACTTAAAAGTTGATTTGAAAACCAATAGATTTATATTATTCACATTTTTTTTTTTGTATTTGTATCTTATTATAATTCATGCTCAAAATGTTAGGTCTAAAGAATAGCAGAGATGCAATTATTTGAACATAATATTTAGAAAATATATTCAATATTTTGTAGATTAAGTACATGTATGAATTTTAAGATGTTTTAATAAATATAATAAGCCTAAAAGTTGTAAGACAAGAGCAAGATATAATAGTTTAAATAAGGAAAGTTTCTAAACAGCCAAGTAAAACTTCTTACCAATGAAAAAGTTCTTCAACCTCTTATATTCTGGTTTTTGATCAAATCCCTCAGTAAACATCAACATGGGTTTGCTACCGGTGGCTACTTTTGCAGTCTGAAAAAAATCAATAATCTTAATAAACATTTTGACTGTTGAAACATATTAAAAGGGATAATACAGAAAAAAAGCTTAAAACTGCATTAACAACATTCAAAACAGTAGAAGCTTTCATAGTACAATCTAGTCTAGTAATCTTTCTAGTTTTTACAATTATGTTTACATAAAGAGAAAATTTTTGACTGAGAAATGTTAAAATAGCTCAAAAATGTCTCGTCTCTTAAAATAAAATATAAATTATAAACTCTCAAATTTTAGCTACAGTAAAACTAAACTTTACAAGTAGAAAACAATGATATCATTAAACACCTGATGTGATTTTCAGTGAAAATCACTGATCGTGTCACACACTTTGTTTTTCTTGTATATCAATTAAAATGTAAGGGAAAGTCAACTTTTAGGTATTCACTATAAGGAAACTATTTTTTTGTAGTTTTCATCTTACTTCCATAGAATTTGGAGGGTATGGTATTGTCATTAGCCAAAATAATTTCTTTTTATTAAAAACAACTGGATTTGTAGAGTATTTTCTTTTTTAACTTAGTGAAACATTTCCCCACAGCTTTCTGAATTTTCCCAAACCTTGTTCAGGCATATTCAGCACCCCTGCAAAGAAGTAAATCATACCTTAAACTCTTTTAATGCCCTGAATCCTTCAATGCCCAACTCAAACATATCTAATATATGAGAGTCAAACATCCTGCCTACAACTAAGTTGTTGGGGCGCTTCTTGTTGTGAGAACCAAACATGAACAATGACGCATCAGACTTTTGACAGAAGAACTCCTATAACATGTAAAAAATGATATTGAGATATCTCAACCAATTGCAAAATATTGTGGGTAGAAAATCTAAACTGTGCAGTATTTAAAGCCAAAATCAGGAAAGTAAGTATTAATAACCTAATAAAAACAGGACTTTGGTAGAAAAAAAATCAAATTTAATAGATAATTTAACAAATTCTGAATATATCTTGACAATTTTATAAAAACAGGACCTTTAACAAAAAGTATGGATACACCTCTATCTATTTACTAATTTTAAATTCATAAGTAATTTTGAAAAATGAAAATAATTATTATATTTGATTCATTATTTTAAAAACCAGACCTGATTTTTGCATAAAAATTAAATTCAATTTTACAGAGTAATGTTGATTAGTGATAAAAAATAAAATTATCAGCCACTTACCAATGAAGACGCATTCTCAAAAGGCTTAATGTCATTTTTTCTACAAAAAATAACAATAAAAGAGTTATAAAATAATAAATATTTTACAAAAGAATTGAATGAACAAAAAAGGCTATTATCGGAATTGTGTTGCAGCAGGGTTGTTACGTTTAAAACACTTTGTTTAAAACACTTGTTTTAAACACGTTTAAAACAAAGCAAAAAAAACATTGTTTAAAACACATGTACTTTTTAGTAATTCTTCTTCTATGAACAGATGGCATTAGTATATAAAACTGATTTTGATTTTTATTTGATTGACTTTATTTGATTTTTTTCTAGAAAGTTATTTAGTAAAAAATACAAATAAACTTGTTTGAAAATCATATTTTTTTTATAATTGACCTGTTCTTTTTTTTATTTTAATATTTTAAACGATCACTGCTGCTAATGTCGTCAAAATATGCAATGAACTATAAAGGACTGAAATGAATATGCATATAATAACTTATAAATGTTCAGCTCGTATCTTAAACCTTTTAGCAAAATATATTGACATTTCTAATGTTAAAGCTGAAGTTGTTGACATAGTAACATATTTCCAAAACAATAATTTTACTTCGGCCAAGCTCCAAGAAACAGGTGCTAAAAAGCTCAATATGCCATCTGATGTCAGGGGTAGCTTTGTTAATCCATTTTCAATTTTAAAAACTTAATTTAATTTTTTTAAATCATGTTTTTTTTTTTAGAATTTCTGTGTCGAGGGTAAAAAAAAACAAATAAAACGTTTTAAACAAAAAAAACACGTTTAAAACAAAAAAAACATGTTTTTTGTATTTTTTAGAAAAAAACGTGTTTTTTTCCAACCCTGTGTTGCAGACAAATAGTCTATTTTTATTTAAGAATCAACAACATAATATCTACAGTACTCTTTGGTATTGGATTCAAATTGCCTCCAAAAAAATTGCCAGAAAGGGCTTTAATGCTAAACCAGCATCACACAACTAACATTCATAATGAAAATTAAGCACCTTCAGACCTAGTTTATACATGGGACCACCAGTACTGGTGCATTCTTTGATTGTCTAATCATTTATAACATTTGCCTAATTTTTAGGAGGGACCTTACACCTTACCTATCATCAGAATTATTCTACCCTAAATAATGGATGTAAAAAGTAAATGCAAATAATTTAATCAAAATTGTTCTCTTATCTTCAGTTTGATTTTAAAGATGGACTATAGATCCAGTGACCAATATTAATCAATGTGTTTATCATGAGTCTTTTTGATCGTTAATCTATACAATAGTATATCTTTGAAATCAAACTTTGAGATAAAGAAAACTATTTTAATTTAGTTCAAGTGATTAAATTATGTGTATTCACTTTACACATCCATTTTTAGGTAGAATAATTCTGACGATGGGTAGATCCTCTCTTAAATTTAGACAAATGTTAAGAGTTGTGAAAGTGATCAAAGAACGCACTGATACTGGCGGTCACCTTCCCAAGTACTGACAGCTTAGTGAAAATGCCAAAATTCACCAATGAATGTTAGTTTGATGTGCAGAGCTGGTTAAGCCATGATTTAAGTATTACAGCCGTTTTAAATGACAATTGAAACATAATACCAGAGAGATATATTGTATCTGTTTCAAAAGTTAGATAGCGTTTCTTGTTTTTGAAACCTCAATCTTTTTAATTTGTTTAAAAAATTAACAGTAGGAAAAATTTATTCAATACGCTTATTTGCAAAGAGCATACAAATGAGAAAAGATAGTTTGAGTTGTTGTTAGATAATTGTTGCTATTTCTTTTATTTAATGATTTCCAAATTTCTTTTACAACAATTTTCATGCCTATAGGCATAAGTATTTAAAATAAACTAACTAGACTTAAGGAGTCTTAATATCTAACAAATAACCGTGAGGGGAAAAAAACTGAAGTGGACAATCTTGAAACATGATACAGTAATCAGTAAAAGCTTCAAAGAATGGTCGTGTTAACAAAATCTTAAAAACTTCATATGAAAAAATTAAATTGTGTAGAAACAACTATAACTCAACACAGGTACTATTTTGAATCTTAACCTTAACACTGATGAAAATAAGAAAAATATTAAAACAAAACATAAGAATCTTCCAGTTAGCAGGGAATGTTGAGCAATGATTATCAAGGACTCAAGGCTTAATGTTTAACACTATTTTTTTAAATAAAAGATATTCTTACTTATTGAAAAATACACAATTTGGCCTCTTCAATGCAGCCTGTAAAAGATATAACAAAAGACTTTTAGATACAAAAATTCAAATTACAGGGATAAGATTGGCAAAAAAGCAAAAAGTCTGAAAACTGTATGAAGAATATTTGATTAATAATATTTAGCTATAGCCATAAATTAATTTAGGTCCAGAAAAAAAATAACTATTGAAATGATCCTGAAAGTATAAGACTGATTTGCATAAATTTAGTAAATAATTTTTCACATTAAAAAAGAAAGACTAAAAATGTACTTTTAGAATCTTAGAATACAATGTTCACATTCTGAAACCAATTATAAAATGAATTTAAATCAATACTCCATTATATTTTTACTCTTTTCAGTTTGTAAACCACATAAAAACTTCAGGCTTTTGTATTAAATTGTCCCAATCTATGAAAATTTACCAGATAAAAGCCTTGAATTGAGAAATATACAATTTATGATCAAAACATTTGGGTCAGTTCCATTATCTGTCCTGCCCTATTAAATATGACCAAAATATTTTGGAAGCAAATATTTAAATATGATCTAATTTGCACTAATCTTGTAATCTCTATATAATTTCATATTGCAATTATTGGTGATATTTCTAATATTAGGCATTTAAAACAGCTTAGAAATATAACAGAATTGAACCAAAATTTTTTGTTTATGAGATGATTTATTAATTTCAAAAATTTTAAAGTCTAAAAATGTTCAAGAAAGTTCAAAAAAGTCTTCCAAAAGTCTGAAAAATTTCATCCCTAATATTCCAATAAGAATTTTTAAAAATGAGAAAACTCTACTAAATGTTTACTTACAAAATCTTTCATAGCTTGCAAGACAACATTGTTGGCATTCACACCCCGAATAAAGATTGTTTTCTTGTCATTTTCAATCAATTTAGGTGCCTGGTTCAGTAGGAACCGTTTCCCGGCACGTGTCTTGGGTTTACTGTAAAAAGAAGTAAAGTATCTTTTGTAAGACATATTATTTTGATTTCAGAATATATGATAAAAATTTAGTTTTCCCCCTCAAATTTACCCTAAAAATCAAAGGTCATCTTCAAATGAAACGATAACAAATTTGAAGTTTTCAGGCATGTGATTGCTCCAGAAAGAAATTATCTGAAAATTTTTAGAAGTGTCTAGATGAGTTACAGTGCTTATATATAGAAAATTATTTCAGGAGGGGCCCAAATAAATCAGTCTAGGGGTCCTTGGGGTGAAATTTTTAGGTAAGATTTGCATTTCGATAAACTTAATGTAAAAAAAGTTGTTAAAAAGAGAGTTCCAAGTACAATAGGGGGTCTTCCCCCAGAAAATGTTTGGAAATTTGACCCTAAAAAACAGGGTTTTAACTTGTTTTGAACACCTAGTCAGATTTTTTTCGAGGGGGGAAGTCTCCTGGCTCCCTCCTTATATATCTGACTAAAATCAACAAAAATGCGATCTGAGAGGTTTCACACTAGATAGGCTCCTCTGACAACGCAAAAGTTTTTCCTGCATCGCAATTACAACGAGAAGCCAACTTCAACTAGGCGCCCGAAAAACGAAATTTTCGCGAAAAATCACTATTTTTTGACTTTTTCCGGAGAATGTGATCCCGAACACCGAACTTGTAGGCCTCTGACAACTATTAAGTTGTTTTTTCTACATCGCAATAGCAACACAGGAAGCCGCATTCCAACTTGGCGCCCGCGGCCGACCGAGAAAGCAGTCGCGGGAGGAACGGGACACTCCGCACGCAAAACGAAACTTGCGCGAAAATCGCGATTTTTCCGACTTTTTCCGCGAACTAGTCATTTTTCTTGGAAAAAATCTGGAAAGTAAGGATTATTTAAAAAAGGGATTGTCTGAAAAAAATTTAAATCAGTTCGGGGGCCGCAGGTTGTGCATTACAAATTGAGCGGAATATAAAATTTCAAAAAATCGGAATTCCGATAATCAATACCTCTAAAATTAGCGGATTTCCGCTAATTTGCGGAAAAATCACATGCCTGAATTTTAGCATTTTTAAGACGTTCTCTTACAGAAAAATCTAGTTTTTATTACCACTAATTAACACTAAAATCATATTTGTAACCCTTATCTGTTTCCTCAGAATAACCAATCTTTTATTGCTTGTGAGACACAAGATTGATCACTTGACACCTCTCTATGATCGGAACAGATTTGGAAAGGGTCCTTCATGGCGACTGTGAACTTGGCAACTGCTCTATGTCAGCAGCCAATCGGCCTGTCTCCCATTCTTATTAAGCCTTTGCCCTTTTTGCCATGGAGGACCACTTCCAAATTTGTATATTGTATGTTCTTCCTTGTTAATGTTAAGAAACAATGGTCCCTGCAAAAAATCCTCCACATACCACTTGTTGAATTAGGTAAGTAAATCCAGACCTAGGCAATATTAAGGCTAACTTTGGTTTTGCCAATGCCGTTATTTGGCGTGTAAGCAATTCTACATCTATAGAACTGGGTTGCTAGAATTGCCTATTTAATGTCATTATTTCATGCACTAGGTCTTAATTCTTTGGATTATACCCATTGAATTATCGAGACACTGAAAGAAGAAGTTTCATGAATTGTGTCTTTATTTTCAACGAACCTTAGTTAAGAGTCTCTACCTAAGGTTCACTGAAAATATTCCCTTTCAGAACAGCTTTAGAATGAATCCTCCAGCCGCCATGTGTAACCAGCAGCAACATGCTCTGTGTTGTCATCATTTGAGCTGTGGGTAAACATGGCGGCTGGAGGACTCTTTCTAAAGCTGTTCCATACTTTTTAGCACGTGAATGAAATCGACTTTTTCTATTAGAGAATCTTTCAACCGAACCGTTTGCACACGAGAAGTTTGTCTAAGATTCCGCGTAGCTGTTCAGAACTAAATAAGGAATTTATAGAACACAGGAATAAATACACACAAATGTTTTATAATGACACTAATGCACACTTTATGTAATAATCAGTACTTACTTAACGTTATTTATAAGAGCCATTCTTTCTCTTCCACTCCAGCCTAACTTTTGAAATGTAAATAAACGTGTTTAGTGTTTGCGCTCAAAAACAGTTGATTTCACTTCAGTTTCAGTTGTGTAATTTGGCATTTAAACATTTTCAACATGTAAAACAAAGTTCAAATAATTTGTTTACACAAACAAAAAACAATTTTGACTGATTAAAAACAAAAACTAATTGAATGATTCCTGAAATGAGAAAATAGGAACTTTGATTGAAGATACTACAGGTAAAACAAACCTAATAGAAGAACAAAATATTATCGAAAAGATGGCAACAAAGTCTTTTGTATGATAAACAATTTTCTTGAAAATGTAAATAAATCTGTTCATCTGTTCACTTTCTTAATAATTTTCTGCTTCATAAATAATTTGAACTGTCCATCCAAAATCTTAACAAAGTGGGTACATTAAAAGTGGAATACATTAAAAGTATTACACAATCTTGTATCTCATTAAATATAAATTTTAATCATCTTGTGACATTTGCGTAATAAGTAACTATCATAGAGGTACAAGAATAATAGAGGCTGCATTCACGGCTACCCCATGTTCCCAACATCAATGCCAGGCAAAAAGAATCCCTTAAAATTAGGAATTCCATAGACGCATTGGTTTCGAAGGGGAAAAATCGCCATTACTTGCAGACAAATGATCGGAAAAAACACTTGTTTATAATATAGGAAGTGAAGACTAATGATTTTGAGCATAAAAGTTAATAGTAGTATCTACCTAACATTTTGATCGATGGTAATTTTAAAAAGCCTCTCATAGAGTACGAACGTCTTTCATAAGCATTATTCGATTAGACTCTGCATTATGTCCCTTGAATTACTTTTTACATATTTTAAATTGAACATTTATTATTCATTTGGATCTGATTTTCAGTCATTTAGATCAATATTTCTGGTCAAAAATTGTTTGATAAGAAGTTGACTCGAAGCGAGCTTTGGCAACACTTGACATTCGTTCTTGGTGTATGGATTTCGATGGCACAAGTGGGGTTAACTTTGTGCGTTTAAGTTTTCTCCCTCTTAGAAGACACGTGAGCATTGCCAAATCTGGTAACCTCAAGCTCCAATGCCTGGCAGCATTTGTCAACAGCTGTTTCCGTTGAATTCGAACCTGAACGCACTTTTATTTTTACACTCTCTTTCCTAAGTCTATGGTAAAACTATGCTTTTTTGAAATTTTGGGATTAGGTATATTTGAACTCAAGTTTTCAGTATTCAATGTATAAAGTTCCAAAAAATACCGAAAAACTTTGTTTAAGGTTTTAAAAATAATTGGTACTTTTTAAATGATTAATTACTGATGAGTAAAAGTCTATTCAATATCATCCTTAACTTCCTCTCCTAATGACAATGACTAGGCAGGGGTCATTCCAGACTTTTTGTGAAGGGTCCGGTTTTTGTAAAAATTGTGAAAATCTAGTACTTATAATTTTGTGAATTTGAAGTTAGCGTAAATTAGTTTTTTCAGCCAGGAGCCTGGTTTTGTGAAAATAGGGTCCAATATTTGAAGTGTTACGAAAAAAAGATGGTCTGTTTAAAGGCCAAAATACTTTGTGAAGGGCCCGTTTTTAAGGTAAAATGTTTTGTGAAGGGTCCGTTTTCACAATGCAATATATTGTGAAGGGTCCGAAAACGGACCCAAATTTCTTCTAAACAGACCCCTGCTAGGGCTGAGATTTCTATGTAATAAAAAACTCAAAATATGTACACATAATATGTATTTATTTTAGGTAAATATGTAATAAAAAGGGAATTATTATATAAAATTTTATCTTATAATTTTTAAAATGTCCTAGAGTTGTACTATTGGTTTATATTTACCGAAAATGTTATGGTTATCCCTTAAAGTGTTTCACATAGTGTTATAGTCCTTTGTATAGTGTGTAATACGTGTATTTTTGTCTTTCTAGGAAACGGACATAGAATATGGCAGAAGACAGAGAAGTTTTGAGAGAAATTTGGGATGGCCAAATCCCAGTTTGTTTTCGCCTTGCCAGTGAAGAAGTGTATACCTTACAGCATCCAGAGCCATTTTATGTAAGTTTCTACTACTTAAAACAAGCAGCAAATTAATTATTTTGCTGCCCACAGAACTATTACCAAAAACTAACTTGTCAAATACCAAATAGTTCTAAAATCTACTTACTAAAAAAACTAAGCTCTGCCATAATTAGTTTTTTTTACTTCGGGGTGATCATGCTGACCAGTAAAATGTTCAGCCAATCCATCTACCTATGTATAGTGGAGATGAGATTGTTATCTTTCAGGAGATGAAGCCCAATGGGATAGTGGTAGTGCATATCTCTGCCACCCCACAGACCCGAGTTCTGTTCCCAGGTTAGGAAAGACAGATTCAGCCTTTAATCCCTCTGGAGTCAATGAAATGAGGACAACGTTTACTTGGGGAAACAATGAATGGGCTTTTCCTCAGCTTACTGTGACTTTCAGTCACATGTTCTGACCAAAGCTCTGCTCATAGCACCCAGTGAAGGTTGGTTTTACTGGAGTTTGGAGGTCTAACAACCTAGGTACAACTAGGTTAACAAAAATGGTTTTTGACCAAAAGCCATTCTTTAAAATTATTTACTTCATTTTAAACATTTTTGCCATTGGTGGTATATGTGTTACGGGCAATGTGATAAATTCAGTGGAATTTAGGAATGAAATTTATCACTTTGCCCGCCTCCACTTCGGGCATTATTAATAATGCCCGATTAATCACTTTGCCCATAACATATGCATTTATAAGGATTGGTTTAGAAGTTAGCTATTGGTTTGCTTTAAGAGTGGACACTTTGTATATAAAGGGATTTTAAAACACAATCCTAATACTTGGATGTTGTTTCAGCTGATGGTGCCTAGAATCACCTACTTTCCCCTAGTAACTGACAAAGTCCAGAAACATTTCAGTCACCATATCAAAGATGATTCCTTGGGAGCAGAAATGTGGATAGATTATGATGGCCAACCTCTGAAGTGGTACGATTTCTTTGCAATTAATCCAGTTTAAAACTTAAATCATTCTGTCTGATAACAGTGTTAGGGGAATTGGAGTATTAACAGGAAGATAGGAAATTGGAATTTTAATGAGAGGAAATCACATGATTAAAACTTTTGATTTCAGATTTTAGGAAGATCAAAAAGTGATAAAAATAACTTGCTTTATGAATTATTGTAATCTTGGGTATAATACAAGGGGTCAAAAAGTTCCCGTAATTGGTCTATTACAACTTATTAAAAAAGTAGAATAATTGTTGTTTGGCCTTCAACTTCAAAATACTTTCCTCCTGTATCCACACACTTCTTCCAGGGTTCGTATAACTGTTTTAAACACTCCTGGGATCCATTTTTTGTGAGGTCCTTCAACTGCTTTGTCGCATTTTCGATCACCTAGTCCAGTCCAAGGATTATATTGGATGTTCGTGCGGCCTTCAAAAAACATTTAAACCGCTCGTATGTTTTCATGCTATTGTTTCTGTATGCTTTTTTCAGCATCTTGGGGGTCTCAGAAGGGGATTTCTCAAACAAAGTAGGAGAATTTTAAGGAAAGGAAAATTAGGAAAGTAGGAATGTTTCAAAATCTGACAAATGGAAAATTTGCTTTATCAGAAATGATCTGTAGCTAACACCAGCAGTACCAGAAATGAATTCCAAATGGCTGGGTGTTTTCCTTATCAGTGCTGCAAACCTCCAAAAAAAGATATTTCACCCTCCAACAAACACCTGCGGGAATGTAGGTGACCATTCCGGGAACTTTTTGTATATGATGTGGCTGATGCATGTTTAAAAGTTAAAATGTACCACATAATGAAACCCTATTAAAAAAGAAATATAAACACCTTAATAATTTTGATTTTAAAAGGGTGAAAACCGTGAAACTTTTCTAGTTATCAATGTTTAAGTTTGTTTATCTTTTCAGGCATTATCCAGTGGGTCTTCTGTTTGACTTTTATGGCTCTGATGCACAATTGCCATGGAATGTCACTATACATTTTAAAGTGAGTTTTTTTGTTTAGTTAAGTGTACTGTTTCTTATTCAATGATATATTTATTTATAAATATATTTTTCTAGGATTTCCCTGAAGATGAACTAATACATTGCTCGAACAAGTCAGCAGTTCAATCTCACTTCATGTCTAGTGTAAAAGAGGCTAGTGCATTGAAACACAAAACACAGCTTGTGCAAAGTATGTTGCCAAAAGAGCATAAAGAGCTTTGGCAAGGATTCGAAAAAGGTAACATTTATAGACATTTTTAAACTTTTAACTATTTATTCCAACTACAAAGCTAGTTCAGAAGATTAATTTTTTAAGTATGCCAAAATATTTGATAATTTTTAACTGTTATAAGCACCAGTATTAAGTTTTCAGTACTTATACGTATTATCCCGTCGACCGTTCAGCAGCTTACTTGTCAATATTTTCTTAAAAAATCTAATGAAAAGTAAAGACACTTCATTAATTCAACTGTTTTCCCTCATAGATAAATTTGACCAATTTTGGGCAATCAACAAAAGATTCATGGAAAATTCCGGAGAGCATTACTTTAAATACATTCCATTTCGACTTTACAGGGTAAGCTTTGTTCTAGATCTGTGGTATTCAACCTTTTCTCCGCATAACGCTTTTTAAATAGTTAAAACATCAACCATTTATTTTAACCATGAAATATAATTATTAATTTTGTTTTGTTCACTCTTAACTAGTGTTCGGCAACTAGTGGTCAAAAAATAGTTAACTACTAACTAGTCTGGGAAATTGTAGTTGTAACTAGTAGTTAACTATTTTTTCCTGGGACTAGTTGCAACTAGTAGTTAACTATTTCCCAAAGTAGTTAACTACTAGTTAACTAGTCTATTTCATTTCATGACATACTTTTTGGCAAAATTCTAATACATCTTTCTTATCTATGTCACAAAAAACGTTTATACTTAGCGCAAAAATGGTCTTTATTTCTGGTTATGATATTTGAAGTACTCTACTTTTGATAAAAATTTTAAATATCTTTTTAAATTTTAAATAAAATTTTTTTTCAAGTAGTTAAAAATTTGAAAGTAGTTTTAACTAGTAGTTAATCAGGGGCGTCATTTCAGTTTTTGGTTGGGGGGGGGCAAGGATTTTTTTTTAAGTGGGACTGAGCCACGCCGTAACCAGACTTGTTTTTTTTGGGGGGGGGGTGACTCAACATCATAAGTTCTAAGTAAAAATGGGGGGTCTGGGGGTCACCCCCAGAAAATTTTTTAAATTTTGCTTCATTTTTACAACATTTAAGTTACATCCGAAGAGAACAGCCCCTTGTAAACCACATAATTTCTAGAGAAAAAAGTTACAAATAAACGTCAAAGTTTCAAGGGGAGCCGGAGGTCCTCCCTCAGAATATTTTTTGAAAATTTCCCTTTAAACTAGGGTTTTATCTCCCTTGCAACCTCGTTGGGGAGCACCCAGAGGGAACTGCTTGTTGTGAGTGGCAGAATTTTCAAGGAAAATATACTGTATAGCATAATATATATTTAAAAATTTTAAAGGGGGGTCTGGGGGGTCCTCCCCCAGAAAATTTTGAAATTAGACCCTCAAAAGTAGTGCTTTAACTGCTTTTGGGATGTTTTGAGTTATATCTGTTGCTCCTTGTGGAAGTTACAAAATTTTCCAGGGACTCTCAGCAATTTTTCACTTAAGAGTGGAAACCTTGGGGGGGGCAATTGCCCCCCCCTGCCCCCCCTAAATGACGCCCATGTAGTTAATAAAAAAGTAGTTAAACTAATAGTTGAACTACTTTAAACTAAAAGTAGTTAAACTACTAGTTAATCGGTAGTTAACTACTAGTTGCAACTAGTTCTAGTTAACTAGTGCCGAACACTACTCTTAACTCATCTCACATTGTATGAATCTTATGTCTTCAGCAAGGAGAATCACTGATCCAGTCTCTCGTCAAACCTATGAAAGAGTCTGGGGAAGCTGTTACACTAAAGGAGTTATTGAAGACTGTTCTCCCTGACATGGCTGAAGAAATAGGTGAGTTGATATTCAGGAGATATTGATTGGGAATTATATCACATGTTGGCAACCTTTGGCTCGCAGGCTTGGACGAGGCTGGCAAATGACATATTGGGTAAACATACCCATCAGGAATTTGTGTTGTTAGGTAACTGAGTATCAGGATTTTGAACAGATCCCATTTCCCCATATCCATCTATACACACACAAGTCGTCCATCTCTGAATTACACAAAAAATAAGGGTAATCCATCCCTCTAAGCCAAGCCTACACACAACGTACCTATAGTTGGGCGGGCCACCACCTTGTTTTAAGGACTTGTGTCTTGAACAATTCTTAAAGTTTAAATGGAATGAATGATGAATACAATTTTTATAAATCTTTAATAATATAATACATTTTCAGCCTAGGAGAAATTTTGAGCTGTACTCTTCACTAATTTGTCTAAAGCATTTATAGAAATTTAGCTTTATAAGTTGCAAAACCGGTATTGTTAAGAATTTTAAAATCATTGAAATTGCAATGCTAACTGTTCAAATCACTTAACTTCCCTTAATATCATATAGCATTAGAGAATGTTCAGATTCAGATGGATTTTTTGGCCCATGTTGTTTCATTGGCATAGTTTGACCCACATAACAATTGTTTCCAAGTCTCTTAATGAAGCTAACTTTCTTGTTCTTTTTTAGGTGCAAAATACCGTGTAGTAACTCACGGAATCGTGCCTCCCTTAGACATTCATATTCAATGGATGTCAGAACACCTCAGCTATGCTGACAATTTCTTACACATAGTACTGTTATCGAAAGAATGAGCATCTCTATCTGGTTTTTGTATTTTTAAAAATTTTACCATATGAAATAACCCTTCATAGTTTGATATTCTGTAATTATTACAACTGTCTTTTAGATAACTCAAAATATTTACTAAGCCCTATGAAATATTACATTTCTACATTATTAGGCTGAATCTTATTTTTCTCTTATAAAATTGGTACTTAATATAAAAGATTTCTTTTCAACTGTTCCTATATTTAAATTAGTTTTAAAATTTTAGTTACAGTCTCTAACATAACTCATTTATAAACTACCAAACTAATATATTAATTCATGAACTGTGGCTCTGTAATTTTTTTGCTAATGATCATCGCTTAAAATTTGAGAATCTATTTAAAAGTTCAAACCCTCTTGATCTATTTGTTATTAATTGTGCATATTCTTATGCCTTAATGTTTTTACCCAACATGGTTTTACTATCCGGTGGAATTTTCAACGCTTCATTTCAGCTATCAATGATGTAATTATCATAGAATTTATCTTACATATAAATTCTATTGAGTAAATTAGACAATGGAAGTGATCAACATTATATACCACACAACACCACCAAAATTAGAATTTGTAGCCAGTGGGATAGTGGTTTAAATTGTAAAAAAGCTAAAGATTCATAAATTTTAAGTTAAAATTAGAATTACAAAGGACTTATTTATTTTCACTATTACTCTTTTATGAATTTTTATTTTATTTATTCTAATCACTTAATAAGAAACCCAGTGTACTACAAGCTTTGGGGGCATTTCACGCTGTTAGTGACATTTTGTAGAATTAGTAACTCAAAATTTTTGCCCTTTAATACGTATAAATTAGAAATTTTTTCTATGCTTATGTCATGGTTAATAAGTTACGTTGATATCTGCTTAGGAAATTTTGAATTTTTTTTTTCAAATTTATGTACCAAATAAGAGAAAAGTTATTTGTTACAGACTACTAAACATTACAAATAATGTGAAATGCCCCTTCAGTAATTTGTCCAATATATGTTTGGATATCAGGCCATAATTCCTTAACTAAATTACATGAGACTACAGTAAATCTTTGAAAAAAAAAAATAGAATAATAAATTTCCTTTGAAAGTAAATAGGAAATATCTCCCATCTTTATTTTTCAATTCCCCCTAAAATAAAACATGGGAACTTGAACATATTGAACATTTATTGCATAAATAATCTTTAATGTTACTTGATCTTTTTTTAAATAAAAATAAAACAATGTATATCTTTGTCGCTATTGTATCATATGTATGATTTAGTCCCCTCTGTCACTTTAATGTTTGTATAAAGTTGTTGTTTCGCATGGTGTAGGAAAGCCTAGACCAGGTCCAAGAAGCCGCAAGATTAATTCTCCCACACTGTTGTATAAAGTGCTTGTGTAAGAAGACCTCATTTGTGATAAGGCTCTTTGTTTTTAGAGCTTATTATGACTTTGTAATAAATTGTGTCAGTGATTTAACTGGTGATTTTTCTCTTATCCTTTTCCATCACTTCTGAATTTGTGGTGACCTACGCTCACCATTTTAATAGTCAACAATACTAACTGCTGGTGCTGTGTATAAGCTAACTGCATGGATGATGAGATTTTTCAGACTGTTTTGAAATTATCTTGAAAACTCAGACTTTTTTCCTTAAAAAAAAATCAGCTTATGAACTGAAATTTTTCACTGAAATTTCATTTTTCTAAATTCAAGTTAATGTTCTTGATGTATTAGGCTCTTTTATATGTTAAATTTTCATATTGAAGCCAATTTAATATAACAGCTTAACACATTAAAACTTTTAATTTTAAAGTGCTAGAATTTATTGTTGAAATTAATGTTAATTAATTTTATTACTAAATTTTCTGATTTATTCTCAATTTAAGAGATCAAATGTCATTCGCACAGTTTTCAAACTTTTTGCTCTTTTGCCAATCTCATCCCTGCAACTGAGAAGGTAATTCTAAAAACATCTTTTGATTGAATGACTCCTCTGTGAAGCTTCTCTGAAATCGGTTCTTGAAATTCAACATAAAAGTTAACCTTACCATAGCTGCCAACATTAAAGAACGAAAATTCAGGAAAATTTCGCATGGAAAGATTTCTGCAAGAAAGAGAATGTCTCCTGAATATTATTCCCTAAATCTTCTGTTTTTATCAAGTTAATAAGATGAAAAACTATAGTTGCAAAACTGACTATAGTGAGTTTATAGCTCTACTTACTCTGTTTCTATTCTGGTAGGGATTAAGAATAAAATTCTGCATCTGTGTGCAAATGCACATGTAAAGTTTCACAAATTTGGAATAATAAGACTATGGAATTTCTAGGCATTAGGTAAAATGGAAATTCTATTCTAAAACTGAATTTTTTTTAAAATTCAATAAAATCCATCTATATTGATGCTGTACATCAGTGGTTCTCATACATTTTGAATCTCGGAGATCTAAGTTTTACGGAAATAAATATGTCACTGAGCACTTTTTAAGAGAAAATTAAATTTGAATTTTGCATATAAATTTAAACATTTACAGAAAATAATATCTGCAGAACACTGGAGGAGGTGCATTTTATATATAGACTGTTTTGGAACTCATTTCCCGCCATATAATGTATGTATCTAGATTAGATTGGTTGGGAAAGACTCACACATCCACAGGATAGACAAACCAAAGAATTGAAGGTATGTTAATTTGGATGAAAATTGTTGATTGGGAAATGAAAAAAAAAACAAAACAGTAAAACAATTATTCTACAAGTTTCTTTTTTGAAAATTGTTATTTATTTAAAAAGCAGTAATTTTATTTTGTGCAGGGGAGGAAATGACCGACCTCAATATCACTGATCAATGAAATTCCAAAAGTCTACTAAAAATGTTTATTTACAAAATGTTTTACAGTAAAATGCATGATGATGAATACAATGACACATTCTTTCAAATCTCACGCAAATAACTGTGAAATTGATTTGACAATTTAAGGGCACTAAGTTTAACAAGTGAAGTTGAAAAATTCTTCCAACACAACAATTTCCTGCCATTCAGTCAATTTTAACTCTTACTTTAAATTAAAAATTAGTTTTACACTAGATTTGCATCTCAATTTTAATATCTTGAAATTTGCTTTTGTAATTAAAATCCTTTCATAACTGTCAACTGCTTTGATCAAAAAGTATATACAATCCATAAACAATCATGCGTTTAAGAAAATGCTGATCAAAGAATACCCAACACAAAACGATCCAACTCTCACAAATACTGCCTAGCCATGGCCCTAAGGAACCAGCCTTTCCTCAAGCCTGCCGCTTCCCTCTGAATTTCCTCGTTGTTGTTAGCATTGAGCTCGAGCTGTCCCAGCAACTGTGCTGCTTTCTGGCGGCACTCTGCCTCTCCTCTGCGGGCGTGATGCTGCACCAGGTACTCCAAGAGTGTCACGTCCCAGGCGCATGCGTAGTAGGTATCGCAGCTGTCGTTGCATACACGTTCCCCCAGCGCTTTGAATGCCATGGCGTAGTGTGGCTCGTCCAAGAACTGGTGGAGGATCGATGCCTAAAGAGAGAATTTCAAAAGAAACGTTAGTATGTGTTATGTGCATATGCAGGCTGTCCAAGTTCTCGTCAAAAGGAGCTTTTTAAGCTCAATCGAAATGGTATTCGCAGAGCCGTAGGTTTACTAACTGGACATAGTACTCTACGGAGGCATCTTACAATCATGAACGTGATAAACGATCCATTATGTAGAGGATGCAGGGACAGTGAGGAAACTGTAATCCATATTCTGTGTGAATGCAAGAATTTCTCTGCTCAGAGATTTGAGCACCTAGGGTGTCATCTGCTTAAGCCGTGGGAGCTCCAGGACGTTCCTGTAAGGTCATTGCTGAATTTCGCTTCGGCCACTGGTCTCTTTTAATTAAGGGCAGGGATTTACTTCCAGGGGATAGTACAATAGACCTCAGGTCGCAGTGCTTAGTCCTCCATGGACCCCCCTAAATAAGTCATAGTCATAAGTCATGTGTTATGTGCATTATGTTTAGTATGTGACGAGATCACTTGTTGTTACAGTCAGATAAATCAACTGGGGTATATATAGGAAAATACTTAATAGGAATGAACTTTCAGCAGGGTTCCCACTCCATTTTGAAATAAAATTCCCCGACTTTTCCAGGTCAATTTTGAAGATTTTTCGGTAAAAAAAACCCTACAACTGACAGCACTTTTCGGATATTTCTTGCTATTTTGAACATATATTTTCAATAAATAACCTTTTTTTTTAAATTTTCTAGAGTTAAAATTGTGACACATACATTAAAAATTGATGATTTTCCAAGTATTCTGTATGATTTTCAAGGTTTTTAGCAAAAATAAGCAATTTTCCTGATTATTCCCTCACTTTTTGGGTGAAATTAAAATTCCGACTTGTGGGAACCCTGTTTCAGAACCTTGTAGTTCTAAAAAATAACCATTTTGAGGGTGGTAATCGGTGGTGTCTTGACAACTGTCCTATTGCTTTGTTTATATATTGACAGGCCTATTATGTTTAGTGTTGTAAACAATAAAATTATATTATTGAAGGCATCAGTACCGATGGCTTAGTGGTAGTAATCCAATGGTCCCCGGTTCGATTCCAGGCTGCTGCTTTTGATTATTTTGCTTTAAATTAACTTGTAATTAGCCGCAGTCGTGGTAAACCCTGATTTTTTAATCAATACCATGGTCTCGTTAAGTGATAATAAATAAAAGTATAAGAGCAAATAAATTCAAGATACCTAAATACTCTTTATGCAATACTTTGGTGCTGTGAATAACACTTTTTAAAGGAACCAATTGATGAAGCTCACTTACCTGAGTGTGGTTTTGTAGCTTAGTGCAGCAGTGAATCATGTGCTTGTACTGCTGGTCATCAAAGATGGGCTTGGGTAGGGGAAGGCTAAAGAAGTCACTGCTCACCATTGCAGCAGAAATGTAGTACTTTAGTGCATTGGCATAATGACTCTGAACTGAAAAATGCAAATTTCAATGTAAGATATTATGTAATGCATACTCACCAACACAACTTCTCTTGATAAATGTTTTGTGATCCATTGAAAAACATCTCTCATATATCAAATCGTCTGATTACAGGAGAAAGGTACTAAGTTACTTCTGGATCAAATACTATGTATGAGGTTAAGCCAAATTTGGCGACAGCTGATCGCTTTCTTTTGCGCCCTGCCAAATGATTGCCTAGCAGCTTGGCAAGATTTAGAGGATGCTCCAAGACTGCGCTCATTCCTTGGCACTGTTCTACTGCTTTAAAAAAATTCACCTAGTGACTTAGTGCCTTTTGCTTGTAACCCAACAAAATAATCCTACATTACCTCTTGAATGAAAATGTGACTAAGAATAAATTTCAACATGGTTCTTTTCCTAACTCCTTCAATCAAGTGGTCAATCAATGAAAGTCATAAGTCTATCAAAATCTTAATTAGAATTTACAAATTGAAGCACTTGCAGCATCAAAGACCCTCTTACAGTTCTACATTGGAGTTAGATCATTGTAGCAGTAAGCACAGGGTTCATACTCTATCTAGCATAGTAAAATTCAGGAGTCTTTAGAGTTTTTCAGGAGTAAATTACAAAAAAATCAGGAGATAACATGAATATTTATTAACCTTAATCTACTTTACATGTTTTGAGCACAATGAGTTTAGAATGAAATATGGAACAGAGCACTGCAAAAGAGGTAATAATTTTCACATTTCAACAGAATTTTACTGATTTAAAAAAACAATTACTACTACCACCAAATCGATAATAATCAAGGGGGATATTTGAGGGAGTAACTAGGTCGTTGGACCTTCAAACTCCAGTATAACTAGCCCCACTGGGTGAGGCTTGAGCTGAACTGTTACAGAACATGTGACTGAAAGTCACGGTCAGCTGAGGAGTGGCTAGCTTGATGCTAACCCCCTCTTGATTTCCCCAAGTAACCTTGGTACTCATTTTATCGACCCCAGGAGGGATGAAGGGCTGAGTCTGCCTTGCCCGTGGACCGGGATTTGAACCCCGAGCCTGTGGTGTGGGAGCGCAAAGCGCTTCCTCTACGCCACCGGGCTTCCCACCAAATCGATAATAAAACTTATTTTTGCTCTTGGATAATGTTTTTTAGGAGTTAGAAGGAAAATTCAGGAAAAAAAAAACACAATTTTCAAGAGTTTTAAGGGCCCTTAGAAAGATAAATTGAATTTCAGGAGGCGTACGAACCCTGTAAGCATCTCAATTAGATTCTATGCTGCTTTAAGTGTATCAGTATCACAAAAAAAAAATTCAATAACTTTTACCTCTCTTATGTTTATAAAACAAAATGAATATAATACATGGTTTTCTGCATGAAATAATCCAAATCCATCTGAAAATTTAGAATGAACATTTCAGCCCCTCTCTTTACAAGAGGGTCTTGGGCAGGCCCATCTTTTTCTGGGGGTATGTCCAGTAATACTCACCATACATGACATCTCCTTTGGTACGAAGCCAGGCAGTATGGGTGGGATGAGTAGACAACGCGTGGTGCAGCGTATTCTGGAACACTTCTCCAACAGCACTCATGTTGAAAGCATTGGAACTATTGGGGAAAGTAATGAAAAAGGATTTGGTGAGTTTATCAGAAAATGTTTTAAATTACAAACAATCATAGTATTGAAGTGATTTGAATGAACACCATGATTTCATAAAATAATTTAACCTCTCGGATCAAGTACTTTAGTACAAGCTTTAAAACCTTTTTTGCACAAACACATTGTTTATGGTGCAATACGACTTAACTCAGTTTTGACACTGAATCACTTGCAATAAACAGTTTTGATAAAAAAAAAAACTGCTGCTATCATCTATTTTGTAATTGCTCCATCCATAGAGATAGAGTGGGTTAGTTTTTCTCCTCTCCTGAAAACTTGGATGTCATATTGTACCTTAAGCAAAACATCCTTTCTATAATCTTATTTTCTTTTAAGGATTTTTAAATTTAAGGTACCAAAAGTAAGGTAAAAATGTCGAAACTTAAAAATATAGTTGTTAAATCATATTTTTTCACTGCTATCATACAATGTTTAAATTTTTAAATAGAAGTACCATTCAGCCTTTACTAAATTATATGGATAACCCAATGTATCCATAGGTAATGATTCATTTAATAGTTGTTATACAATACAGTTTGATACAATACAGAAATTTTTTCAATACAGAAATTTTTACCTAAAGCATTAAGTGAACATCACAAATATGCTACAAAATAGTTAAGTATTTCAAATGTAATTAACTATACTTTTTTAATTCATTGATAGGAATTTCACTAATATAAATGCATATTAATAAATTAACTAAGTTTTCTTACTTTGTTATAGCAGTAGGCCATAATCCTTGATATTCAATAAAGATTTCACCCATTGAGTCATCCTATAACATGGCATGTTAATATAATTATTACTCATTTCAGTCTACAGAAACAACTAAGTCTTACTAAATTATCTGCATAATCAAGACAAAAATCATAAAATCTCAATAAAATGCCTCAGATTACAAATGAATTTACATGAATCTTAAGATATTCCAGAAGAATAGATAAATCTGCATTAGAAAGAAAAATATCTAACAAATGCTTACACACAAATAACATTTATGCTTAAAATAGGAAAATTTAATACTTACTTTTAGAATGTTGTATATTTTAGCCAGACAAGAAATAATAATGCCTAATACTAGAGTATCCTGGAAAAGAAAGTAAAATTTAGAAGACAAAATAGTATATATTAGCCTAAAAAGAAAGTATTGACCCTTCTATTAATAACAGACTTATTGATTATCTTGAATTAAGATAACACAGACAATAAAAATGCTCATAATGTAAAAAAGTTTTTAATTTATTTATTATGGATCCAATTATATCTTTCATTAAAAAAGAATATAGAAATGCATGACTATATCTATTTTTAAATTAAGACAAAATCAAAGATATCCATGTAGAACCATTCATTAACTAGTCCAGATAATTTAAAGCAGCTGTTTTAAAAAACAAAGCAAATTCCATTAAAGAATTTCAAACACAAAAAAACTATGCTTACTTTCAGTTTTTTTATGAATTGAAAGAGTTGAACCCTGAAAGAAAATAACTTTATCAGAACAAAAATAAAAAATAATAATGAATCATTAAATCTGATTTAACTTTAACAAAAGACAAATAAAAACAGTTGATTATGGAAAAGTAAAACATGGCATACATATTCTGAGTAACAAAATTAATTATTAAAAGAAAGTATAAACTACAAAAAATAAAAAACCCGATTGGATAAATATATTTCCAATTGTTTATGAATTGTATAATTTTTCGCCAAAGGCAAAACTGAGGAAAAAAAAATAACAGTTCATACAGTTTTGATTTTTTAAAGAGTTCTCCTATTGAAAAATTCAACATTATTTAACCTTCAAAAACATAATGTCAATGCATTTTGAAGATGGCTAGTAAACTGAGCAATAAACTTAAGAAATTCCTAGTCCTCATAAACCCAATGTTTTACTACTAAGTAAAGTAAAATAGGGAAGGCAAAGCATGCAGCTGGGGTTTAAAAAATGAATAACAATCAAAGTTAAAACCCAAAGGTATATTTTAACACTAGGAATACTCCAACAAAACAACTACTCACTTGCTTATGATGGCTTGCGAGTTGTCTCTTTGAGAATCCTTCATAACTCCAGATGCTGATCGCTTATGTTGGCTAGAGGCCGAGTTGCTGAAGATGGGTAGAACTGAAAAAATTACAAGAGAAATTGGGAAATATTTAGGGAATCAATATTGAAAACAATTTCATAATTCAGTCAGGTAACTTTTAAATAGATCTCAAATGAATATTAATGATTGAGAATGAAAAAAGAAGAAAACTCAATTGTCATGGGTGAAAGAGGGAAAATTTTCCAAAAAGAAATTGGTTTAAACTTTTTTACTGACACCAATGCTTTGATCAGTTCCTAATTACACCTGGATTAACTTTTCTGTCTTGTTCTGTCCTTGAGAAAATCACTAGAACAGATTTCCATCTCTACTTTTAGTTATTTGTCTTTTTTTCAGCCATGATTAAAGTAAAGAAATTTTACCATGGGAAAAATTTAACCCCCAAAAAAGTTTTTAAAAATTATTCTATATTTGGTCATTGGCCAATCAGAGCCATTGTATAGGTTATGGCAACATTTGTCTAATAGTACACTATGACATTTTAGTAAATATGGACAAGTAAAAAAAGTTTAAATTTTATACTAAACTTACTGGCATCCCAAAGTACTTTGGTGCAATTTTTATCTCCTTTATTCATTACTTCTTTACAAACAGATGCAATGATTTTAGCAAACTGTAAGAAACAATGCAATACAATGAGACACACTTTTAAAAATTTTACACAAAAATGCTTAAAAAACAGTAAAACTTCATTTACTTGTAAGTAAGACTCAATTTTGTGTTCCACTTCTATCAGCTTATCCCATTCCCTAAAGTTGAGAAGAACAGCAGAGCAAAGTTCAATCAAATTAGGATCAGGAGGAACTTCTGCAAAGGTATAATAATATATTCAGTAAAAATTTGCACCATCCAAATATGTACTAGACTTCACAAGGGAAACCAGCACAGACAAAAAAAAAAAAAAAATCAATAGAGAGCTTATTATACAGCCCCAATAAACATGACCTTTAAACTTGCCTCTTTCCTTTTTGTAGGAAGCAAGCAGTGAAAGGACCCTTTGCACCATCTCAGCTCTGTGTTGTGGGGTGTGGCACACATGTACCGGTGCATCCAAAACCTCCAGCAGGTCAAGTCTCAGCTGCTCCCAGTTGAGAAACCGTATTAATCTCGGGGAAGAGCTCCGAACCTCACCCTGGATCAGATGGTACAGCTGTCGAACTTCAGCATATTTCTGAAAGCATTCATAATGTTTAATCAAGGGAGAAGTAGTCATCAATACTATCTCTGTATTGCAGCGTTCGAAATTGGGGTGTTTTGCTGGTCCGGGACAACTAAAATACGGCTCGGACCAGTGGAATCAGAAAATCACTGGTCCGCCGGACCAGTGATTTCTCGAGCACGTGTAAAATCATTTAGACGATTTCTTCAGTGATAACGGTATTTTAAGTTCGTTTGATGATTGCATTTGGTGAAGCAAGTATACACAGGGCTTAAATTGCACCGGAGCGGAGCTCCGGTACTTCTTGGTTTTCAGTAATTATTTAGGGATATTTATTTATTAAACAATAAATATTTGTAATGCTGAAATAGTAGCGCTCCGGTACTTCTTTGGTTAGAATTTAAGCCCTGAGTATACATATTTTTGACAGAACCCGAAATGTGGTGATATGGGATAGGGGAGCCCCCCGGCGATAAAGAAAAAATATTATTAATATGTATTGATTTCCAACATTACTATTTGGTACTCACATTCAGTGCAATAGTTACTTCATATATTTAAACTGGTCCTTTTTAATTTGTCAGACCAGTGATTTTTGTTGGGGACCAGTAAGATTGGCAAAGCACTGATCCGCAGGACCACTGGTTTTTTCCCCCAATTTCTAACGCTGCTGTATTGTATATTAAAAAACTGAAAAGATCTTCTTGAGATCTTTTAAATGCCACCTCTTGGTTGAGATCTCTCCATACCGATTCCTATGGGTCCCACAGTTCATTTAAGAATCTAGCTCAATTTTAGAGAAATGGTTACTTACTTTGATTGCTCTCAGCTCAGCAGCTTTTGCCAGTAAAATGTGAATCATTTCTTGATCGACATTGGGTGGAACATTCTTTAGAAAAATGTTAACAGCTACTGGAGACTCCCACTGCAAATGTACAAAATAATTAACAAAAACCTAAGCATAAATGAGTAAGATAAGAGAACTAAGTCAGTTAAAGTGATGGAGTAAGCAGGGTTTTAGTCATCAGTTAAACTTATTAGTAAAATTATCTTGGTTTTTCAACTTAAACTTGCATTGGCTTGGTTTACAAATCATTTGTGATGATACAGAAACAATGATTATTTCCTAAGACCTAAATACAAAAATGAAAGTTACTTTTTTGTTTAGAGTCCACAGATGGGGATGGTTGAACTTGGTCCTTAGTTGGTTAACTAAATGCTTAGTGTTGCTTGCTTCTGTGCATGTCAAGAGTTTTCTTTCAAATGTAGTGATCTGAACATTGACATCGTCTGAAATAGATTTTCATAGTATGATCAGGAATACATAAAACAACAAAATATGAAAGTAGTTGCTATGCTGATCGAAAAATTGTTCACAATAGAAATTGAAAGACTGACAAATAAGTGCTAAAGTAAAAAGTTAAATATATGCTGTAACATTATTGTATGAATAAAAGGGATAATTAGTTTCAAACTACAGACCAGCTTCTTATGAAGTGGTTTTTAATGTTTTAAGTACCACAAATACACATTTTTTTTACTAAACACCACTACACAACTAGCTTTTTAGAACTCTACTGGATTAAAAACATAGTTTAAAATATTGAGATAAATTCCTTCAGTATCAAGTAAGTTTTTAAAGTTTACTTTAACCCACAAAGTTGTACACAATTTAAAACAGTGGTTCCCAAGTCATAGAAGACTAAACCTAAAATTCGAAACTTTACGGATCACCATTTTATGGTTAAAATCCTTCACCCTCTCAAAATTGCAAGATTAGAGTTCTTTAATTTATATGATGGATAAAATGTTTCATAATTATTTCATAGATAAATGTTTGTTTATGCTTCACTTTCAACATTTATGCATTGCATTTAAAAACACATGGATAACTTAGTTTAAGTACAGAGATAAAAAAAATTTTTCACCTGTAAAACTTTTGTCAAATTTGAATGTCTCTCTTTTAGCCGTAGGTCCATATGCAAACATAGTTTCCAATTCTTCAGCAGTAAAAAGTAATAAAAGAGTTTTTTCATATTTCTTCATTAGTTGCTTGGCAGGAATAGATGTTAAACACAAAAACCTAAAACGAATTCAAAATTTATTTACTCTAAAATTCTTAAATTTAAATGAAAGAAACTACTATGGATTATTTAAGCCAAAATTTATAAATCTAAGTAGTAAATAAATTTAGTTTTATTTCAGAATCAAGAACTTTTGAATTTTCCTTTCATGCATTTTCACATCATCAATTCATGTCTACATTTGACAAATAAAAAAAAAAAAAAAAAAGGAGACTTAAGAACACTTTAACTTTTAAGGGACACAGGGAGTCAGGAACATGGTCAGTCCTTCCACAAAAAAACTAAAGACCACTGATGATCCCCTTTTAAATATTTCATAATCAGAACAACTAATTGGTCAACTTTTTTTTAATAAGCCATATTTGAAATGAATTTTTTTCAAAAAACATATTTAATCAATCCTTTTTTTTAGGTGGGAATGGTTGACTTTCATACTAGATTCTGCCATAGGTTACTCCTTGTTGTAGTTAACTAGATAAGATAAACTTTAATGTTAAAAAGTATTTATTTCAACTTTTGAAAAACCTGATGAATTATAACATAACTTTGAATGTTTTACCTAGCAAAGTTCTTCAAGTAACACTTGACTACAGGAGGAGCAGTAGGTATAACATCTTTAAGTAACTGAAAAAAGATAGAAGATACATACTGTAAATAATTTTGTAAGTAACATTAGAACTGAATAATTTATGTATTGCATAAGCCCTTGGTCTTACCATTGGTGAATCATAGAAACAAAATTCTAACCAAACGATTGTTTAAACAATCTTTCAATAATAATTCTGGAAATTATTTGTTTTGATATGCTATACTTATTACTTTCATTTCCCTGGTTAACTTTAATTTAATTATTTAATAACATTGTTTTTTACACTTAAATTTACAGCAATAACACTTTATATGACTACAAACATACAAGTAACTTTGGACAGAAAAATTACAGTAATCCTTATATTAATTTTGGAGCATGTGTATTAAAATTAGTGATGGGCCCAAGCAATACTTTTAAATGCTATTTTGAAATATATAGTCAAATTATTACCATTAAAAATCATTAAGTCTAAGTATAAACAAACCCCACAGCAGAAAAACCCAACCCTTTACATGAAAGCAATAAAATATGGAGTAATTAAAAGTAGTAAATCTTTAAGGGGCCCACAGACGAGCAACTTGGTCGTCAACCGGGTTGTCAATTTGCGAAGTTTGCAACCAAGTTGGCCGTCTGTGGGGAAGTTGATGATTGAATTTCAGTTTGATGATCTGATCGTCAACTTGGTGGGCGGAGCTTAATCGGAACATATTATTAGGAAAATAAAAAAAACTAAGCATTAAAAATTAAAATAATATAATTCTAACACGAGAGAATAATTAAATAAAATATAATTTTGCATTAAAGTACCAAAATATATTAATTTGTTACAATCTGATTAATTTTTTCTTCATTGTTTACATTCTGGTTGACGACCAGATTGGCCGTCTGTGGGAAAAGCATCAACCTGGTTGACAACCGGGTTGACGACCAAGTTGCTCGTCTGTGGGCCCCTTTATACTAGGGATTAAGAATTAGTGTTAACTTCAGCAAATCATTCTAATCAATATGAATTGAAGGGTTTGGTGGATGAAAGGGCTATGTTACATTTTTTGAAAATACAATATATTTCAATGGATGAAAAAGTTATGTGTAGAAAAATCTGAATAATTCAAAACAGCTAGAAACAAAGATATGAAGAAGATGAAGGGGCTATGTAATATTAAACATCATGTAACAATAAAACTTTGAACCTAAATTACTCTAAATTAGGGTTTTGTTACATAACCCCTTCATCTCCCAAGCCCTTCAATTGAATTTTATTAAGAAATTTGAGCATGAAATCACATATAAAAAACAGGGCATGATGGTGATTCCTTACCTCACACAGAATTAATGAGGATTTCTCCTCATGTTGTTTCAGCAAGGAGTACCAATTACTGATCACTACTTCTCCAGCCATGACACGTCGAATGGCATTTGAGAATAAAACATAGAGCAGTAAATCTGTTTTGCTGCAAAAGAGTGAAAACTTCAAACATTATTTCCAAACTCAAGCAAACACAAATTAATGGCAATCAAGTTTCATAGTTTTAAAAAATGTAACACCAACAAATGGGTAACAGGATAACCTTTTGATCCTAAACCACCTAAGATTGAAATTGCATCTATGGAAAATTTAGGGAATTGTTCAGGACTGAATGGGTTAAAAGCAGTTTGAAGCATATTTACATTTTAGAAGATAGGAAAGTTATGATAAAAAACCACTTAAAAAATGGAGTAACTTGTTTCATTTTATTTATTTCTCTTTAAAATTACTGTATACTGTTATGTTATGATTTTTGTAATAAATTTAATTTGATTTGAGAACTATGTGGTGTAGTTTATTAATTTGAGTGTATATTTTCACAAACATTAACATAGATATAAAAATTCAACACATATGTTTTTTCAATTATTCATAATTCATCACCACATATAAATTTTAAAAAGGTTACTATGCAATGCAGGACTTACACATAAGTCAACCTTTCATTTAAAAACTAAAAATAACAAAAGAAGTGTAGTTGCTATAATATAATGAATTTAATAAGTCACCTGTCATGTTCTTGTAGAATACCTAGTTCAACAGCATCTCGTAAAGACAATGGTAATTCCCTTTTTAAATTGTCGCTTTTTAAAATCTCCACAGTTTTCTGAAAGGAAAAATAACAAATAAATTTAAAATTCCAAATAATTTTAGACTTAATTTAGCAGGAATACTCCAAATTGCTGAAGTTTAAAATACGTACATTGTGTCCTTCTTTGACAGAAGTTTGTAATGACTCTTTCAAAGGGGTAGAGGAATCAGAAACTTGGTATCCCAAAACATGTGCACAGGCATCATAAAATCCTTTTAATTTATCTGGATTCAACTGACAGAAAACTGGCTCCTTCAACTAGAAGTTAGATAAAAGCTTTACATCACAGTTATCCACACACATAGTATAACTACCTAATGTATATTTAACTCAAATTTTAAAACATAAATTACTCAGTTTAAGATTTTAAAAAACAATAACCCTAGTTTTATCCATAATTTGTAATTGGGGTTATAAATTGTCCTTTTAACAATGTATTTTCAATAAACTCATTTAAATAACCATATGGTAAATTGATAGTTTTCCAACGCAGGGTTATTAAGAGGAAAAACTTAATTTAAATAAACGAACAAATAAAACTGTATGATCAACCATAGTTATTTGTAAAATTAAAAAGCAATCTGATACAGATTATTTTATTCCAGTTATAAATAAATTTATTTTTACAACTACTATGAATAAAATATGTTTTGATTTAGGAGATCCTAACCAAATATTCTAGTATTTTAAAATTGACATTTTCAAATTAGTTGTTGGAAATTTACCTTAGAATATATTTTTGAAGCTGTTATGAAGTGCTTGCTAGCATTTTGATACTTTTCTTGAAAGAAATAATATCTGCCCAAGTCATAAGAAATCTAAAAAGAGAGAATGGATTTTAAAAAATATCCATAAAATTTTCATGTATAAATCAAATCTATATACATATCTATCAATCATATATTATAATTAGAATCTATCATATAACAGGGACTGTAGACCTTTTAACCGACCCGGGTCGCTTTTGGACTCATTCGGCGAGTAGGAAAAACCGAAGACGCGTCGACAGCAACCCTACCCAGGCCTTGAAAACCACAGCTGGGGATACAGCGCAGGACGATACACGTGGAATCAAGACCACCGACCGTCCGGCTCGCAGCCCTCGAAACAACAATGCTTCGAAGCAGCTACTACGGCGTGGTAATTAATTTAGGCTGCCGTTAGGGTCGCACCCCACACGGGGAGGGCCCGCCCGGGAGCCAGAGAATCTATCATATATAAATCTTCAACATATTGTAGAAAATATTACAACTACAGTAAAAATTACATGCACTGCTAAATACCAAAATATTTTCCAGGAGTTGAAACCAAACCAGAAATTTATCAGACAGAAAAAAATCACTATCATTTAGGTTTCTCTTTACTCAAAATCAACTCTTAGTTCAAAGCTACTTTTCAAGAGTATGTTACTCAATATATAAAGAATTGCACCAAACAAAGGGTGGAGCATTTAAGTGGCTTATAATGACAGTAGCAAGTGAAAAATTTTTAAACTGATTTCGGTTTCTTTTAATGTTTAGTATGGTAGTTTCCCAACTCAAAATTCCAATAACTGGCAGAAAATGCATCTTCTATATAGAAATACTTATAACAAGGGTGACATTACAAAATAAACTCTACAATTTAACAAAATTGAGTTAGATAGATTGGTAGGAAAATCGTCCTTAGTAGTTTATTATAAGAGTAGCAAAGTATTGAAAATCAATTGAAGACTTAGAGTGAAGAAAGGTACATGTCCATAAAAGCTGATTCTGAAGAAAACGACTTAACAGGTTTTAGATTTTGATTCAAATGCCATTTTGGTGGGAAATGGACATAAACTGTTCTTCCCCCGTAATCTTCAAATACAGTTAACTAATACGTAATAAAATAGTTCAATGCATTCAATAGCTTTCTGGGATATAATTTCTATCAAACAGTTTTTGAAAAGCAGTTATTAAGTTAGTGGTTTTACTCACCTGGCAAACAACATCTTCCATCTGCAGCAGAAGCCCCTCCTCCCATTTGTGAATAGGGGCGGGGGTTTCCTCCGTCAACGCCCCGAAACAGTGCATCAGAGGCATCCGGACCGCCTTCTCACTCTCCAAGAAGGCTTCCAGAGCAGCAGTGCTTTGCTCAGACTCATCACACAGCTACAAAGAAAAGAACTCTTTGTAGGTTTTAAGATTTGAGGAAATAGGCACGAGTTAACTCATGATAAAGACATTAAATAATATGAGGATAATGTCAAATGGAAGAACACAAAAATCTGTGCTTGTAAAAGGGAAACGTTTACAGTATGAAATTACTTTGTTGGCCATTTGTTTTGATTGACCAAAGGGGGAAACCCGAAAAATTGACCCCGAAATATACAACAAATCCAGAATTCTTCCCAAAAACCTTTGTAAATGAAAAACTCTTTTTTCTGGATAGATTTTTAAAAAATGTACTTTGGGTAGGATGACAACCTTGTAATTGAGAACCTACACAACAGCAAGTCCTTTGCACCTTGGAGACAGAAGAACTTTGTGCTTTGGTAAACCAATATTTTAAGAAAAAATTTGAAAGTAAGTTTCCTAAATTATTTTGCTGGGTAAATTCTAAAAACCAGAGTACTCCCAGAATAGTCACCTATGATAATATGCATTTGAAAGATTTATTTACTGCACAAAAAACCTACTGTAGTTTTGCAATTACATTTTCCTAGTAGTTACTTTCTTATTATTACTCTACGCGCTTAACAAGCTATACAGTTTCTATTGAGAAGCTAGTTTTTACCAAATAAAGAATTATGTAATCAATAGTAACTTTTGGTTGTCAGGTCTGGTTTATAGGTACAAAAAACATAGGGAACACAGTAATATATTGAAGGATTTCCAATACTTAAGCTAAAAGCGACAAGAAAATAAATATTTCATTAAAGATTTACAAACAAGCTTGTTATAAGATGAGGTAAGAGCAGAGAAATGATTTGAGTATGCATTTTCTGTTAGCAAGTACAGTAATTCTAAGATTAAGCCTAACTCTGTTAAAGAAACAGTGTAGATTTAAATGTATATTTCAACACATACAAAAGTTATAAGATACTCCACATGCAACTCATATTGTATCGAAAGAATTTATTTTTCTTTAAAAAAGTCCTTAATTAAAAATCCTTAGGGAAAAGCTTAAAAGTCCTTAGCTGAGTTGAAAACAGGCAGTTTTATACCTTTCTCATAATGGATTCAACGACACTCTGGGATACAATTGATGGATCCACTTGGCCAGGGCTGAAAAAGTATTATTTAAAACAAAATCAAAAACAGCTTTTCATGCAAAAGATTTAAAATTAGAAAACTACAAGTTCAAATTTTCAATGCTTGATACTAATGAATACAAAAAAGGTCAACATACTAACTTTTTAAGGAGATTAAATTTTTCTTTTTAAAGTTTCAAAGCAGATACTTACAGTTGGACATTCAATCCCTTTTGACTTTTAATAGGAAAACTTCCTTCAACTACTGCTCTTAAGACCCTAAAAAAGACCAAAGAAAATAATTTTTCCTGTCAAATATTTAAGTAAAAATGCAGCAGTTGATCAATTAATCCTTTTCTGATCATTTAATACTATTCTAGACCTAAGCATGGAAACCAGCCATGTACTTAAATAAATTAATGATTTTTAATGTGTCTGATCATTTTATTTCTTTTCAAACTATAACTAGAATCTAACAATAAAAACAAAAGTTTCAGTAACAAAATGTGTATATATTTCTTATTTTAGTAGAATGGGATGATTTTCAAACATAATTGAATCTTCTATAACTTATTCATAAGTTTTACTTAAACTTAGAATTTTTACAATTCAAATCATAATGAAGTATGGTATTGATAATGATGATAATTAAGATCATAATCCCGAGTCTTTTTGCATAAAATAAAAATATTTGTGGCTGATATGCAAAAAAAAAAAAAAGACTTCATACACCACTCGTTTCAGTATTATGACATCATATGAGAACTGAAAAGAAAACTATGAAGTCCAATTTGATGTCTTAATATGTGAAGTAATGAAAATATGTATTCATTAAAAAGTTACTATACAAGAAAATTAGTGATTACTTGAGATCTTAACATATGATGTGAATAAGATGAGAGCAGTGGAATAGAAGTGACTTAAATTGTGAATTGTACTTTAACTATAAATATCAAAATATCAACATCAGTTCTGGTCTCAAGCAGATTGATAGATGACTTACCATGAGTTGTACAAAATGCAAGCAAACAGTCCATCACCAGAAAAGTCTTGGGCATTTGAAGAATTGAAGTTTGGATCACCACCAGTAATTTTTAAAAGTTCCATAAGAATTGCTTGCTGCATTGTCAGAGGTAATCTATTATAATTATGAAAAATCAGTCAAGGTTAATGTCGTTTAATTTCAGTTAATACCTACTAAACTATTTTACAGCACATTACAATTTTGCAGAAGTGAAGAATATATCTGAGTATGCGAGTCACTAAGTAAAACTAGAAAGAAAATACTGGGAAATTTTAGACAAGACAAATTGTGATCTTGGGGAAATATAGGACCTTTAAGCATTTTCTGCACCCCTGTAATTTTGTTTTAAATGATTAGATCCAAGACTTTAAGACAAAGATTGAATGTGTTAAATAGTATAGTAGTTATAAATATGTAATTTTCAAGATTTTTTTTCCACAGTTTCTTTTTTCAATAGTTTCTGGATGGGGAGAGAGAGAGCTGGACCAGGTATTAAGGCTGACTTCACCAAGAGGCAAATGAAAATGTTACAAAGCAATACAATACTAATATGTAGAAAGAATGAAGTGATACATATATGCAACAGAATAGCTACCAAAGCAACTATAAAAGAGAATTTTTTTAAAGTTGAAGACAAGAATTAAAATAAACACATAAAAAGTTTCATGCTCATTACTTTTTCTCCAGAATATTTAAGTTCCATTTGAGATAGGCAGCAACTTTGAGGGCAAGCAGTTTCAAGGCAATCTTTTTCTTGCATTCACTTTCCTCACCATTGTCTGTAAAACAGAAACAGATTAACAAGAATGCTATGTCCTCGGTGGGCTCAATAGAAATCTCAACCTAAAAATGTTTCAAAAATACAAAGGAAAAATTAATAAGATAAGCAGACATTTATAATCATAAAATTCATCTAAAATGAGCTTACCAGAATCAATGCAATATTTAAGCTTCAAGGAAATTACTTAATATTTTAGCAAGAGAGATCCTTATATCCATTTATAAATAGGATTTTAAGAAATAATCTAATCAAGAAGAAAATACTCAACATTAAGTGCATATACATGCAAGTAGTTCATAGCATTCTAAAGCAGATCTCTAGAAAATAAGGGCCGTCCAGAAAGTAAAAATAACTTTGTTTACAATGGAAGCAAACCCATTTATGATGACAACCTAACTCAAAAGGGTGACTGGGAGAAAGCTTTATCTGTAACTTTTAAATTCCTATCTAAGAAATAAATTTTTTGTTTTTTAGTACTTAGTATTCACTTAAATGACGATAAGGTTCTGAAGCATGGATTATTTTTGTAATTGAAATTATTTGCGAATTATCAGTAGCTGTATATTGAAAAGGGGTCTGGGGGATACCATGCGATTAATTTTTAAGATACTCAAACTTTTATGTCTCAACCAGTGCATGCTTGTAGTTAAAGAAATATTTGAGAGGGCTAACTTTTTTTCCAGAAACTAAATATTTATTTAGGACAGTCTAAATATGTTGGCTATAGCATTCCCCCAATATCAGCACTGGCTTCAATTTATTCTAAATTAAATCAGGGAATGGTCCCCTTCAGCACTCCCCCTTTTATAACATTCAGGGAATTTTAGGTCTCCCCAGAAGTTAAAAATTAAAAATTTTGAAGGAATGTTTTTAATTATTGAGGAGGATGATTCTCACCCAGGATGTATGCCAATGGTATTCTCTAATGAAAGTTCTGAATAGTATAAGATGTTTCTAGAGCAATCAGGGACAGCATACCCTAAAAATCCACTTATTCTTGTTCTCTCTTTTAACATCATCGTTCAACCACGGCTTACTAGATACTATACAGGCTAGCCGAGTAAGGAAATCATTAAAAATCCAGATGGCAATACTTGACAAACTGGCCATATCCACAGTGTTGAAAGCAGTGGCTGATATAAGTAGGACTTGTGGCGATCCAAGCAGGAAAAGTTGTCAAATGGTTTTCATTGTTTAAAACTCGGCTAGCCTGTATAGTATCTAGTAAGCCGTGGTTCAACATAGTATCTTAATACTAAACTCTTCATTTATGTTTTAAACTCTACTTCATGATTTCAGAGGTCCTTTAAATGAATTTTCAGGATTTTTCAAACCATTTTTATTCCTTGATTCTGACAATTAAGTTAAATTGTACTTTAGTAAATTACTAAATTGTACATTTAGCAAAAAAATATACTTAACACAAACCTTTGTTTGAGCGAGGTCTATAATGCATGCGACAAAATCTATCAGAACCCAAAAAGTAAACTTTAGTGATGGGTATGAGAGAAGTAGTGATGAATGAAGTTCGTCCCTAAAGACTTCCTCTTCAAATGAATTAGTGCAAGTGTATAAGAAGTTGGCCTTTATATACAGTCTTTTATAGCCCCCTCCCCGTTTGTTAAAAAATTATCTAGCAAAACAGTATGATCCTTAGATTCTGAATTCAATCAGATCTTTGGAGTTATGTTTGAAGCGTTTTTAAAATTTTCCATAGAATGTGTAAGGGGGATTCTAGGGGTTCTCCTCCAAAAAAATTATGGAAATTTGACCTAAAATAATTTATTTTTGGTCATCTGATGGGGAGCACTTTTCCTAGTGATATCAGATTCTCTCTGAATCTGTGCCTGGGTTCAATCAAGGTTCAGATTAAAAATATGGCCTTTAAGGCCCCTATAAACGAAAAGTAAAATTAGGGCCTTTTAGGCTTTTTTGGGGGCCTGTGGGAACCCTGCTTTTCCTTTATGACAATCATGATCTTCAAGACTTTTTGCTTGAAGAGTATGCTTACTGACATACCCCCTGATGCTAAAGCACCCTGCTTTACTTTCTGGAGAACCTTCAAGCTTAAGACTCCCAGCCATACATACTTTTGGCATGTTCCCCCTCAATAAGGGTGTCCTCAGCTCCGTTTCCGAAGCCTTGAGACGAAGAAGAAAAATGAGATGAAGTAGAATGGTTACCAGGGGCCTCTGCTGAGACTGAAGACATGGAGTTGGCCAAGAACTTGATTATTAGGTCCGTGGGGCCAGGGTCTGAAAGAAAAAAATGGTGAAAAATACTCATCATCACGTTGCAAAAATGTATTAGTACCAGGGTTGGAAAAAAACCAGGTTTTTTTCAAAAAAACCTAAAAAACCCAGTTTTTTTGGTTTAAACCAGGTTTTTTTACTGAAATTCTTCCCTAACACATAAATACAAATATTTCTGATTGTTTTTATTTATGAATGCATTTAATAAATAGTTCATCAATTCAGCTATTAACTAAGTGACTTAATTAATTAATTAAAATTAATTTTATTTAATTAAAAAAAGTTAAAATTATACATAACCATATAAAACCAAGGGAGTCTGTTTAGAGCATTAAAAAAACCATCTGGTTTTTATAATGCATATTATATTTAAAAATCCAGAGCTTATTTGATTAAAAAAAAAACAATTGGTTTTTATTATGCATTCAAATATCCAGTTCTTAATGAATTAAAAAAAAAACAAATAGTTTTTTTTTTATAAATAAAACCAAGGGAGTCTTTTTAGAGCATTTAAAACCAACTGGTTTTTATAATGCACATTTAAAAATCCAATTAATTAAAAAAAAACAATTGGTTTTTATGATACATTCAAATATCTAGTCTAGTTCTAAATGAATTTAAAAAAAAAAACAAATTGGTTTTTTATAAAAAGAAAACCAAGGGAGTTTTTTTAGAGCATTAAAAAACCAAGTGGTTCTTTATAATGCAAATTTAAAAATCCGGTGATTAGTTGATTAAAAAAACCAATTGATTTTTATTATGCATTCAAATATCTAGTTCTTAATGAATTAAAAAAAAAGAAGTTTCAAAACCAAACCACTCCAGGTTTTTTATAAAAAAAACAGGAGTCTTTCTAAGAAAATTTCAATTGGCTAATTGTTTTCAAAAAATTGCATAGCTTTACAGCATTAATGTCAGAAGCATTCAACATATTTTGTTCAAAAGACAATATTTGAATCAATAAATGACTTTAAACCCAAAAGTTTAGCTAAGTTTTTTTTGAAAAAAAAAAACCAAAAAAACCATTTGGTTTTTTTATGAAAAAAACCATTTGGTTTAAACCAAATGGTTTAAACCGTGCCAACCCTGATTAGTACTTTGTATCATCTTGGTAACATATCAAAACAATAGGAGCTTTGAATCAATTATATCAACATCAAATCAAACAATATAAGAATATCAAAAGTACCCTTTCTTAATTTATTTTAGAAATTAAAAAACCCTCGTGAACATATTTATGAATATAAAATTTAGGAACAGTTTTGTTTGCAAAGCGCCCACTTTGGCAACAGCAACTAGCAATTTCCAAGTTGGTATTGTTTAAGAGAATTAATTGTTAATAAATTCAGGGGTTCCTCCAGGTTTTTCTGCCAGGGTCCTGTTTTAGGAATTTGTGTGAAGAGTAAATGGAAACTTGCGAAAATCAAAAGGAATTTTGTGAAAATTAAGGGTTTGTAGTATGACCACACCATTTAGTATTACTTTTACCACAAAATTATAACCAGGCAGAAGAGTTCTGATATGCTGCTTAACAATCCAATTTTAAAACAACGGGGTACAATTCCGTTAGAGTCCCCGCTAAATATCGCCAATATCCAAATCGCTAAATATATCCAAATATCAACAAATTTTTCTGACGTTTATTAATAAACTGAAGTTATTCATCTTATTAAACATTTTAATTCAGGAATTTGAAATTATTTATGAATATTTCTACTTTTTGTGGTCTAAAAGAACCGGGCGATATTTAGCGGGGACTCTAACGGAATTGAACCAAAACAACTATCAATCATAAAATCACAACTAACAGAGTTGCTTATATTTAGAAACGGATTAGAAAGATCCTCTATGGTCTACGGTGAACACCAAACTGGCAACAGCTCTATCACGGTGGCCATTCAGCTGGTCTGTTTCGAATCTATCACAATTTCTTGTGGTGTAAAGTATAAAACGTCGTTATTAGTCGATTAGGGAGATTTTACTGGCTAATTAAAAAGTAGTATCCTTTATGCAACTCCGCCCTTGTGTGGATCTTTGGATCCCACAAGTGCCGGTCCCAAGCCCTATACGCAAAGTATTCTATACTTTATCAAGTAAGACCCACTTACTCCCTCTTAAGTTTTGCTTGCTTTCAATCAAAATAAAGAGGGGGTGACCCACGGACCTGGAAAAAGTGCCCGAACCTGCGAACCTGGTTCGGGGGAAGCCACTGTTATCTCCATAGGTGCAATACATAAGGTTCGGGCAAATTTCACATATTTTGGGGGAAAAGTCTTGGAAGGGGGAAGGGAAGCCATTAGGAAATAAAATAATTAAGTTTTGTTAAAATCAGAACAAAAGATTGGCGTTGAAGAGCCATTTGTAAGTGTACCAAAACAAAGTTGAAACCCTGTGTTTTAGGGTCACATAACCAAAAGTTGTCTGGGCAATGACCCCCCAGATCCCCTTCTAGAACTATATTATTTACAACTTATTTTATATTAAGTAGAGATGTGAGTCGAGAATATTCTCCGGAGAATATTCTCGGAGAACGAGAATATTCTGAGAATATTCTCCAGGAGCGAGAATTTTGAGAATAATCGAGAATATTCTATTTTTTGATTGATAAATGGAAATAAATGTAAAAATTTTTGATAATATGAAATGGTCATGTAGTATTAGTGTTAGAAACCTGAAAATAATAACAAATTCAATGAAACTTACTATTTAAAAGTCACCCTACAGTTCAGAGAATATTCTCTGAACTGTAATTTCATTATTTCGCAAAATGTTTTTTAAATAAGTTAATTTTATTTAATAGAATATAAAATATTTTTTAAAATATTAGAAGCAAGTTTTACTGGGAGAAAATACTCATACAATTAAAAGAGGAGTCTAAATTATTTTTATATAGTTGTTAAAAGCAAATGTAATAATACCAATAGTTGTTAAAAGCAAATGTAATAATACCAATAGTTGTCAAACTGAAGGACCTTTTGAACCTGACATTTAGTTAATTTTGATAGAACTTTGTAAAATTAGGAGACGAGAATATTCTTAAAAGAAGGAATATCACATTAGAATTATCTGTAATAATTACTTTACCTATCAAACATGTTGTCTTATCAATTAAGTAGTGATTTTAAAATATTTTTCAATTTAATTTGGCTTTCTTTTATTTATGATAACTTCTCATTGTAAAACCTTTAATATTCTTCTAATTTGAAATTGATACAGGTATCCCTTATAATTTTTTTCAAAAAAAAAAAAAAAAAAATAGTATTTAGTAGCTTCTAGGAGAATATTCTCAAAAATTCTCCTCTTGGAGAATATTCTCGAGAATATTCCCGAGAATATTCTCCAAAAGATTATTACCGAGAATTTTACATCTCTAATATTAAGTTCATCAAAATGCAAATCCTCCCTAAAAATACACTACCGAAATTCGGACTAGGTGCACCAAAACTAGTTAAAAACCTGTTTTTTTAGTCAAATTGCAAAAAATTTTGTGGGTGAGGACCCCCAGACCCCACTTTGGTACTTGGAACTTTGTTGCTAACAACTTTTAGTTCATTAAGTTCTTTAAGACGGAAATTCTACCTAAAAATCTATTAAAAAGTTACATTTGATCTATAAAATATGCATGGAGGGGCCTGAGAAATAATTTTAGGCTCTTCCCAAAATAAATTTCTATATATGCCACTGACAGTGAAATGGTACTAGAAATAAAATGTGCTCTAAATGTAATACTTTATGCTACTTTTTATTTATGGAGTATTTGGCTATTTGGAATTTTAGGGGGGAAATGCGGGGATTGGTTGGGGGAAGATATTTTTGAGAATTAGGTTCGGGGGAAGGTTACAACTTTTTCCAGGTCCGGTGACCCACTTACCCCTTCTTATGGGGTAAGTGGGACACCCGTCTCATTTTTTACAAAAAGACCAGTAAGAAAAATGTAGAACATTATTTTAGAACCTAATTAAATTTTTGTTTATTAATAGTGGCTTAAATAAAATATGTCATTAAGTTCAAATTGAACCTCTTCAAAAATGTACTGTTCCAAAAAGGGGCCCCACTTACCCCAAGTGACCCTAAATGATGTAAAAGATTTAGGAAAGTTTTGTAAAATAAACATGACAAAGATTCTGATCAAAATCCATAAATTAACAACTAAAATTATCAATTTATTTCTTTTAATACCTGTATTGTTCTCGGATAAATACTTCCCCAAAAGTGAGGGGTTGAGTAAAAATTCGAACCAAAGAACTTTTTGAGGAGAAGGAGGACGAGGTTTGCTTCTCGCGTCAAACATTATAGGTTATTCGGAAATAAAACTGACGATAAATTAATGTATCTAATATCTTTGATGAGTTTAACTCGCAAACCTCAATGCACAACAACCAATTCACATACACAACAGCCGTGCCGAACACAAGCAGATTTGTTTACATTTTACGTAATAGAGGTTTATATCATGATTTCTGATTAGTGCTTTTATGGCTTATCAGGTAAATTTTCAAAAGCTCATTTATTTTTAAATTTATTACGGCTAATAAATTTCCCCAATCTATTTGATTTGATTTGATCTAAAAATATTTTCATGGTACTGACTATGGTTCAAAAGCAAAAGTAGTACACGCCCAACGACTGACAGTATTCCTTGCATTTCTCTGTATAATTATTGTGAATATTTAAATATCTTAAGTTGGCAAAAAGTGGCAAAAAGAATTTAAGCAAGTTGATTCTTGTTGTTATGTTGTTTGTTGTTAATCAGGTATCCAGGTTGTAAGCGCATGGCATGGTTGTAAGTTAAGCAACATAAGATGGATTAGAGCAGTTTATATTAAAGTTATTTTAAGGTATAAAAGGTTTATTTTAAGGCGTAAGCAGTCGTCAGCCAGCTATTGATTTGATCAAAATTGAAACACTTGTCAAACCGTGCGGAGGAATTATTAAATAGCCTAAGAATGGAGGTGAATGAAAACATCTTCAGTAAATCGTCTCCATTCGCTAGGATCTGTTTATTAATGAATACTTTATTCTCGATCTTTCTAGTGACTTCCATCTGTTCATGCTTCTAAAGGAATTAATGTCGGATCATTGGAATATATCATGAGACAAATGGAACTCCATTTTTGGATGTGAACTCTTGATTCATGTTGCATTTTTATAACTCAATCCACGGCTTGAAAAGTATTTACATTTTGATCAAACTTATGGTTAAATTAGCTGGCGTACTGCTGGTTACATTATGTGGTGAATCTTTTCACTTAATTATACTGTGTTTATTTAAATGGGCTTTGGAAAAGTAGCTTTTTGTAGTGCTCTTATACTGCATTATGTCTTAGCAATTTTACAGGGCATCTCTGTCTTTGCATTCTCTAAACCTTTTTAAAATATGTGGATCAGCTGGATTAAGAGTCCTCCATTTGGCGACTGTTTTCAGCCGGCGCCAACTTGGCGCCGGCTGAAAACCCGGCCGCCATGTTTACCCACAGCTCGACTAACGAAAACACTAAACCCGATTTTCGAAGAAAAAAACCCATAAAGCAAGTTTAACAAGCTGAAACAATAAATATTAGGTAAAATCCTATTCTATACGATACTTTAACAATTTTAAAAACTGAAATTCATACACAAACACAGAAGAGCATAGAAAGCACGATAGCGGGGCGACATCTATATAATTTGAATCAACACGAAAATAGATTTGCAAACACATTAGAACAGTTTAATCACTCTTTTAAGGAAAAATAATTCTTCACTCACCCATTATAATTCAATTTTAGAATTATATTCAGTTTTAAGAAACTTTTCTGTTGCACTCTCAAAACCGGCTTTTGAAGATCTCTTCAAAAGGCCTTCTCTAGATTTATTTACTACGCTACTGCGCATGACATACTATTCCGTTCCGGGATAATTAAAACAAAAAGAAAGTCTAAAACGGGCTGAAATAAGTTTTAAAAAAAGCATATTAATTAAAAATGATGAAATGCATTTATTTTAAAGTAACTATTACGTTCTTAGTAAGTTCGTAGTTTGTCATTTACTATGCTTAAGTTAATATAATGCTACTGCGCATGATCTGAACTATTCCGGATAATTAAAACAAAAAAGAAAGACTAAAACTGGCTGTAATCAATTTTAAAAATAGTATCTTAATTAAAAATGATGAAATGTATTAATTTTAAACTAAATATTTAAAGTAAAGTTTTATAAAAACAAAACGGAAGTAAATGCTGAATTATCGGTTCAGCGGTGACTAAACCTGGCGGCCAGCACGAGAGACCTACGATTCCACGGCCGATCGCAAGGTTAGCAGTGGGAGAGAGGTTGGCTGCCGATCGGATTACCAACTTGGCGACCGTTACGCTGTCGCCAAATGGAGGACTCTTATTCCAGCTGATCCAAATAAGCTAGTTTAGGTCCCCTCTACCCACCTTATCATTTTTACAGATTTTATAGAAACACTGTGTTTATATGTAAGAGGATGTGAAAGAAAGTCGTTAACCCTTTGGGACTTGCAGGGTCATTGCATCACCCCAAGCTCACACTAACATTCCATTTAACGGGAAACTAACCACCTGGACATTCTTTTCTTTTCAGTAGCTGGGTTTCAGATCCTTATCTACATGTCTGAGTGGTTTCTTCAGGGTTCGTACGCCTCCTGAAAATCCTTAAAAACTCCTGAAATTTGCTTTAATTTTCTAAGGGCCCTTAATACTCCTGAAAATTGTGTTTTTTCTCCTGAATTTCCCCCTTAACTCCTGAAAAACATCTATCCAAGAGCAAAAGGAAGTTTTAATACCGATTTGGTGGAAGTAATTGTTTTTTAATTCAATAAAATTCCATTGGAATTTGAAATTCTTATCTCTTGTGCAATTCTTCGTTCCAAACTTGATTCGGAACTCATTCTGCTTGTAATATGTAAAGTAGTCCAAGGTTAATAATTATTCATGTTACCTCCTGATTTTTTTGTAATCTACTCCTGAAAAACTCCTGAATTTTATTCTGTTAGTTAGTGTATGAACCCTGTTTCTTGGAATTCAGTTTATTTTTCTGCCCCCAGACACATTTGTTAGCTATTGGGGTTATGGAATAACCCCACAAGTCTTTTTGTTAGTGCTGAGCATCAGTTCTTTCGTACTTCTAGACTTCTATACAACCCACTGATAAGGGCCCAAAACATTGGTCAAGAATTTTCCAGGGGGTTCTATTGAATTTCAGTATAAAGAAAAGGATGACATAGGAGCAAGTTAACTTATCATTATCATGCAATAAATCCATTAATACTGTGTTAAACCATTTATATTATCTCCTGTTTTATTTTTGCAGCTCTTTTGGAAGTATAGAAAATATTGTAGATTGTTGAAAATCTGAAGCAAGAAGTGGTCTTTTGCAATTCAGGTATCTTGAATAGAAAATACCCAAAATATAGGTATTTATTATAATTTTGACTTTTTATCTAATAAATGTAATGTATGTCTCTCTCTGCACGGCTCTACAGCCCCTGGTGGGCTTTGGCCTTCTCTACTATAGAACGCCACGTTGCCCTCTCTCCTGATTTTCTTTTCCAATTTTTTATTTTCATTTTGTTTAGGTCTTCTTCAACTTGGTCCAGCCATCTTAGTTTAGGTCTTCCTTGTTTCCTATTTACTATATAGTTTTCCACTCATAATTTTTTTGCACATGTCCGTTTCCTTCAATCTTTCCACATGTCCAATCCACTGTATTCTCATAGCTTTAATATATCTTATAATATTTTTCCCTTTAATCAGCCTTTCTATTTCATAGTTGTACCTTTTCCTCCATGTGTTATTTTCGTATATGGCTCCAAAGATTCTTCTCATTATTCTATTTTCAAATGTTCTTAACATACTTTCATCTTTGTTAGATAACACCCAGGTTTCAGAACCATATGTTTTGATTGGCCTTATTAGGGTTTTTTTTATATATCTGCACCTTACAATTTCTAGATAATAATTTACTTTTTAGTAGTCTATTATTTGCAAAAACTGCTTTATTTCCATTTTGTATCTGTTTGTTTATACTCTCATGGGTTTCACATTTATTGTTTATTTCATTACCAAGATAAGTATACGAGTTGGTTCCCTTGAAAATTTTATCATCTATTTTTAGGTTCTGTATCTGTCTTCTTTCTTCAGAGGTTGACATAATCATGAATTTTGTTTTGGTTTCATTCACCTCTAGACCTATTTCACTTGCACAATTCATAAGTTCCTTAACAGTTTATATTAGTCTATTTTTTGTTCTTGCAATATTTAGGATATCATCTGCCTAAGCACAGATTTGTGTCGTCTTGGTAAATATATTTCCTCGTTGATCAATTGACATGATTGCAGAATGCAAGGCAATATTGAACAGCACAGCTGATAACGAATCCCCTTGCTTTACACCTTTGTTAAACTTAAATGTATCTCCAGTTTTTCCACCTATACTATTTATACTGGCCATAGTGCTTTTCATTGTCATTACTGTAAGTTTTATTATTTTTGCTGGTATACCAAATCTGTGCATTGCTTTATACAATTGTTTTCTATTTATGCTGTCAAATGCTTGCTTGAAATCTATAAAAAGCATATATAAATAAATATCATATTCATAAAACTTTTCCATAATCTGTCTGACTACAAAAAGCTGATCTACAGTTGATCTACAGACACATTTGTTAGCTATTGGGGTTATGGAATAACCCCGCAAGTCTTTTTGTTAGTGCTGAGCATCAGTTCTTTCGTACTTCTGGACTTCTATACAACCCACTGATAAGGGCCCAAAACATTGGTCAAGAATTTTCCAGGGGGTTCTATTGAATTTCAGTATAAAGAAAAGGATGACATAGGAGCAAGTTAACTTATCATTATCATGCAATAAATCCATTAATACTGTGTTAACCCATTAACGCCCAATTTATTTTTTTTTTCGGCCAAATTTTATAAAAATCATGAATCTGGTGTATTTTGCCTTCAATATGGATATTATAAACAAATTTTGTAAAAGCAATCATTAGTTTCTTTAAAAATAGCTGATCTAAAAATAGATCAATGGGCGTTCTGGGATATTTTTGTCACTGAGCTAAGTAATAGTAGAACTTCCAAAAAATCCTTAAAAAATATAAAATAGGTAGAAACTTTAGTACTTCTCCTTAAGAAACACATATTTATTCATAAATATGTGGAAAAATAATTAAATAATAATAAAATTAAATAATATACCCAAGATAAACTACATAAATAGCTTATGTTGGAAGTATTTAGTGGGAAAATAAACCAAGAACTTTATTGATGAGTATGTTATAGATAAAAAAATATGCCATAAAATTGAACACAAAGGAAATTAAAATGCATTAGTTTTAATGTTGCGTAAATTTTATGAATTTGTTTTACCATAAAATGAAATTGCTCATGAAATAAAACAAAACTTGGTCTTACTCAGCCAACATTTAAAAAGGCTGCGTCTTTGAGCTTTTTACCTGCATATTCCAATAATTTATTTTACCACAGCGTCAATTTTAAGGTTGCAAAAGTTGTATTATGGAGAATTTTAAATAATTATAATTTTCCATTTGATATTTTCTCCAGCTCCTCGAAAAAATGTTATTGTCTTATAATTTCCAACATGAACTATTTCAAAACAAGATAATTGACTTGTATTGTACTAATAAATTTATGTGAATAAACACAGATAATTTTTGCCACTATTTGCAATGCTTTGCTTTACTAGCAATAAATCATGATTGTCTACCCTCCATTTATCGACCAAAAGAAATTATAAAATTTAATTACCAACAATATAATTTTCAATTTCATCAGAAAATATATATTTGACTTCATCCTGGACATAACTGAATATTCTCAGACTCATTTTTTAGTTTCAATTGGGAAAAACTAAATAATCGTATAGTAAGCAACACAGGAAAAATTAATGCCCGAACGCCCAGTGATCTAATTTTAGATCAGCAACATTTCGGCAAGAATTTTTACCACTTAAATTTATTTTAACATAACACCGCTTTATATCCTAATAGCCACATCTTCGAAGATATTAAAACACCAAAATAAGTTTATCTTACTGATACCGCTTAGCTGTTTCCAGGGTTTATGCAAAGAAATGTCGAAAAACTGCGGAACAAAATGGCGATGCCAACTTTCTCTTATCGCTGTAGATCAATGACCAAACCAAACAAAAAAACACGTGTTGTAAAACAGGTGCATGCCTTATCTTGCCCCCTGGGCAGTTTGGAATGTGTGGGGTGGGTAGAAGGTAATTTAAAACGAGTTTCCCAGCTATGTTTAGCGATCTAGAAATAGATCAGTGGGCGCTAATGGGTTAAACTATTTATCTTATCTCCTATTTTATTTTTGCAGCTCTTTTGGAAATATAGAAAATATTGTAGATTGTTGAAAATCTGAAGCAAGAAGTGGTCTTTTGCAATTCAGGTATCTTGAATAGAAAATACCCAAAATATAGGTATTTATTATAATTTTGACTTTTTATCTAATAAATGTAATGTATGTACTAACTATATAAAATCTCCATACCTGTAAAACTCACTGAGACGTGCGTGTTTAAATTATTAAGGGTTTCATAAATTATTTTTTTTTGAAGCTATTCCTATCACCACATAAAAGCAGGTTCAATTTAAATTTGTGGATAAACCCTATTTTGCACTCAGAAAGGATGTTATGAAGTGGTGTAAGTCACCAATTTTAAATATTTAATATCTCAGTGACTTGAAGATAGTGTGGTAAAATATTTTGTCTTTTTCAGCAAATATTTAGAAAATTTTGCTAATTAGAATTATTTAAGTAATGGGGGCCATATAAAAATTTATTTTCTTAAGTAATGGACTCATGCTTGTAAGCCTCATGGAGTTGAAACTACTCTCATCTAATTTTCACCTCTTACATTAATATTTTAAGAATATAAATCAAAGCGGTTTTAAAACAAAGTTTTCTAATTTTGATAGTTTACCTAGTTTAAAGATATAAAAGTTTTAACTCAATTTCATAATGCTAGAGCAGGGGTCAGCAAGTAATTTTGCTTGGGGTCCAAATAATTTTGAAAATTTTATCAAGGTCCATAAAATAAATACGTACTTAATACTACTTTGATTTCTTATCTTCAGATACACATCTCTCTATATTAAAAAAAAGTAACAGTGACCGCGGCCGCCGCTGCTTTTGAAAATTTTATTTTTGAACACTTTGAACTCTCATTACGCAAAAACTATTCCACGGAAATTTGTGAAATTTTAAACATTGCTAGACAAATGTATGAGGATCGTTTTCGTTCTAAAAGCTAATAGATGAGATAATTAGTTCTAGAGTTATTTAATGTCAAAGTCGAAAATTATTTTTTTCTGCTGCGAGTTCGCCCCCAGCAAAATCTATTAGCAGCAGAAATATGATTTTTTGCAGACACATACTCTTAGATGTGCAGTTTTGCACCACGTCGCCCTTTTTTCGAATTTCGAATTAGTTTTGGAGTAATTAAGTTTTAAAGTTTCGAAAATTTTGACGATTTTTCTGTTTTTTTCGTTATAAAAGCAAAACTAATCATTGTAGAACTATGATATTTTAAAGACACATACAAATATTTTTTATAAAAAGATTGGCTTTTTGTTTTTTCAAGAATTCTAATTAGTTTTGGAATTATTAAGATTCAAAATTTTAATTTTTTCTTCTCTTTCTTGCCATTCACTAGAGAAACAGACGAGTTTTAAGCGTGTTTTATGATGAGTCTGATTTATTTTATTTTCAACAATGCTTTTTTCTTCAAACTGGTTGATAATTATTAGTAGACTTGCTGGATATTTTTTAACATTTCGATTAAATTATTCATAAGCTAGAAAAGAATATATTTCAACAAAATTTTTTTCTGTTAATTTGGAGGAATGATCCGAATTAAATTATTTATGCAAGAGAGGTATTTTCGGTATTAATTAAGCTTAATTAATTAATTAGGATTAATTAAGCCAAGAGGGTGGTGCTGGATTGTTGAGATGAACAAGCGAGCTCTGCTCGCTAAGATCGCGAAGCGATCTGAAAAGAACTGCGAAGCAGTTACGGGGGTTGGTGAGCGATAGCGAGCAGGGGGCAGGCCCCCTAGTATTTAAAAAAAAAGGTTTTAATTTGAGAACAATACCTGCTTAGTTAATTTTAAATTAAAATTATGTTTATTACTATTAAAACCGTTTCAATCAAGTTACTCATAAAATATTTTAGAAAACATTTATAAGGCTATTTATTGCTCAAACAAATGGCCGAACATCAACAAGATAATGTTGAGGGTAATGGGCAAGAAATTTGGTATTCCCCTAAAAAATTTGCAAAACCTTGATTTATTACATACTAATATTTCAGAGCTCCTCCTAAATTATAAGACTCCAAATCAATGATTGGAACTTTTTTCTTAAGTATGTGTATGTAATTATTAAAAGATTTATGTTTAAAAATGGGGGTCTGGGGGATTCGGCCAGGAAATTTTTCCATTAAAAATGGGTCAAACTAATTTTTATTGTGTAAGAATGATTTTCAAAATGTTTTAGGAAATAGTATGTAACAATAATTTCACACAGGAAATAGCCTCACGTGGTCCGTATGCAGTTGCCGGCCCTTGTGCTAGATGCATATACAATGGAAGAAATTGTGAACATAGAAGAATTTGGCATTAATTTCAGGCTTGTGGGGGGATATTGTGTGTACAGTAGAAGATCTTTTAAAAAAACAACTTATCTCACCTTTTGAAAGAGTTAACTTTGGCTAAAGTCCTTAACGGTAGCCAAGTTGATGGCGCTATATTAGAGCCAATCGGATGTTCAAACAAAACAAATCTCAAATTCTCATTGGTAATAAACCAATGCCAAATTGGGTATCACTATTCACTAGTGACTTTCGCCAAAGAAAACTATCTTAAGGTGAGACATCTGGGTTTTTTAAGAGCTTCTACTGTACATTGAATTAATTGGGTAGTGATATCTCGGTACTGACAAATAACCTCTAAAAACCTGTACCGACCATCGCAAGTTATTTCTCCGAGAAATCTCAGTGCAAAAAGCTCTGTAACCTAACTTATAATCAGTGCTGAAATTGGAGAAAAATATTTGGGGGGACTCACCTTTTTACAGAGTAGATGATTGATGGTGGGTAAAATATGACTAATTTTTGGTGCCTACTTGAATTGATAATCAAATTATAGATTACATAAAATTGCATAGTTAGGGGAAAGTGAGGGCTAATGGAACATTTTTCAAATGCTAGAATAAAAGCACAAATGCAGTTATTATAATTTTTATAACCTTAAAACTATGTAGCATTTAACCCCTTCGGTCAGAATTTTGAAATTTTAGTATGAAAATATTTTCTTTTGGTACATAGTATGCTATGATGATAAATATATCTGTCACAAATTTTGAAGTGTCTGGTATAATATTTAAAGAAATTACAGACAGAAAAAAGTAGCATTTAAAATATCAAAAATCACTTATATAAATTATTTTTTAAATATAATAAAGCAATAAAATGAGAAAACTTGCATTAATACAGGTGTAAGTAAGTTTAAAACATGTTTCGTCCATGTAAACAAACTACACGATCACAAGTAGCTTTTACTTACGTCCAGTACGATGTCCGGTATAGCGGACATCCATTTTAAAAAAACATTCAGCGCCTTAAAAAGAACTTATTTGTAATCAAATTTTATGTTTTAATAAACCTTGAACAATAGTACAGATGTGGAGCATCAACTACAACAAAATCGGTGTTATTCTAAAGTATTTTAATGAAGTTAGTAGAGTTTAAAGTTGATGTCCGGTATACCGCACATCAGGTCCGAAGGGGTTAATTCTTTACAAATATTGATGGAAAGTAAAAAAAAAAAAAACATTGTTCATCTTTGTGTTACCATGCAGTGGCGGATCCAGGATTTAGTCTTTGAGGCTAAAAATTTTTTAATCAAATTGAATCATCTTGCTCAACCTAATGTTAATTGTAAATAATAGAGTTCCAAGTACGAAAAGGGGGGTCTGGGGGTTCTCCCCCATAAAATGTTTGGAAATTAGACTCTAAAAACAGGGTTTTAACTCATTTTTTTTCCTACAGCAAATCGTGAGTAATAGAGATTAAAATACTCAAAGGGAGTCTGGGGGTCCTCCCCAGAACGTTTTTGGAAATTTAACCCTAAAAATCTGAATACATATATATTTGCAAATCGGAATACGGGGAGACTGCTGGCACGCTGATAGGCGAATCCGAACACTCATTCAAATGGGAATTTAGGTCAGAAAAAGTAAATTTGTTTTTTATTTAAATCTACCCTTAAATTTATAATTTTTTTTCGTGGAAACAAATATTTTAGGGAACGGGGACAGTAAAAATATTTCGGGGGACGGCGTCCCCCTCCAATTTCAGCACTGCTTATAATAATAATAGATATTTATTGGTATTGGCAAAAAGGCCACCAGCCCATACACCAGAATACATAATAAATATATGCAAAAATAAATCAACAATATTTACATAATAAACATACATACATAATTACATTATAATAAACATAAGCATACATCTCACACACGAGCAGTAGTAATTAGACTGCTTTAGATACCTTTAATTATTGAAAGAGAAAAAAATGACACATTAGAGGAAGGGGAAAAAACAGCAAATAGTAGCAGATTTAATGACTTAAATTCCAAAAAAAACCTTGCGATTTCATCAACAAAATATTGCATTGCTTTTATAAAATTAAAAAAATTTAAACGGAAGCTCTTCTCCACTGACCTTTCCTCAAACCATTTGTAAAAGATATTTCTGGAAAGTTTTCTTCTGTTAAAGTGTATATTAAGGTATTTTTTTCTATAAAAAATGAATATGGTACATTCATATAATAAATTAAAAACATCTTGTGGTACTTCTCGAGTGCAAAATGTACAGAAACAGGGGTCTGTTTAGAAGAAATTTGGGTCCGTTTTCGGACCCTTCACAAAACATTTAACCTTAAAAACGGACCCTTCACAAAGTATTTTTGCCTTTAAAAAGACCCTTTTTTTCATAATACTTCAAATATTGGACCCTATTTTCACGAAAACAGGCTTCTGGCTGAAAAAACTAATTTAATGCTAACTTCAAATTCACAAAATTATGAGTAGATTTTCACAATTTTTAAGAAAAACGGACCCTTCACAAAAAGTCTGGAATGACCCCTGAGGAATGATTATTATTATAGAATAAAGGTTTGTTGTTGATTTTTATTGACATGCATGCTTTAATTAGGAAAATAACTCTTTCTATTGAAGTGTTGAGATTTAAGTTGAAGTAAGAGGACAGGAGAATGTCCATAGGAAAATTTTTGTAGTCTGAAAAATGTGAGGAGTTTATAATTATGTTACAGTCTTCCTGTAGTAGGTTGATAGCGATTCTTTCTATAACACTAGGTATGAGGTTTTTAATTATATTTGGTGGGTTACGAAATAATCAAGGAAAACCATACGAGTTAAGAATATGCCTTCAATTTTTTGACCTCTCCAAAACCATCTGTCCCATATTCTGGGTTTTCCACCTCCACCTGTAACCTAACTTTAATTTCGGGATTTCAGTCCATAACTGTTTTTCAACATTAATTTCATGTGAACATAGTAGGTTAAGAAAAATAAATTGAATTTTTAATTTAGAATTTTTTTGGGTAACACATAGTTTAATAAATATAAAATTTGTGTCTTTAAAAGCATAGTTTTTTCTTGGTTTTTTTTTCGTGGTTATCTGGTGTAGTTTGTGATGGATTAAGATGTTCCCATTTGGGCTTGCACCCTGCACCAACGTTGAAAAACTCTGCTAAATTCATTTATGCATCATTAATAGTTCAATGATATTTTTTTTGCATTACTAATATTTAAGGGATTTGCAGGTATGGATTCTTCATCAAGAGACGAACTAACTTCACCCAGGTCGCTCGTATCCTTAGCTTGTGCCGTGATGTATCCCTATGGAAACTGCCTGATTCATCAGCTCGTGATCAACAATCCCAAGCCAAGTGACTCCTGCAGTGAAAGCGACATTTGCGCTGCACTTCGGTTGTTCCCTGATGCTTGGGTGAATGCAAGAAACTATTATGGATACACAGCTCTCCATGTGGCCGTGATTAAGCAAAACTCATTCATGGTCAAGATGTTGCTGTCGTGCCTTTCAACCGTCGATGTTAATGCCAAATGTGTTAGAGCTGATGGAGCGTCTGCCTTGCATTTAGCAGTGTCCATAGATTATTTTGGTGTTGCATTTTCAAATGCTACGAAATATTATAGCAAAAACGCACTTCAAATAGAAATAGTGAAAATGTTGATAAAAAGTGGTGCTGATCTAGGTATCAAAAATAATTCTGGTGAAACCCCACTTCATTTAGCAGTCAGAACAAACCAAATTCATTTGATAAAATTTTTTATCAAAAGTGGGGCTGATCTGAAGATTGAAGATGAGGAGGGCGAAACTCCATTGCATAAAGCAATCAGGAGGTCTGGTCTAGAGGCAGTTAAGATTTTAGTAGAGAGTGGTGCTGGTGTAAACGTAAAGAATAATTATGGTTGTACTCCTTTTCTCTTAGCTGTCAAAGCAGATCTAAAGGATGAAATCAAATATTTTATTAGTCAAAATGTGGATTTGAACACTGTAGAAAACAGATATGGCGCGACTCCACTCATATCAGCAGTAATGAATGGAAGTTTGATAACAGTTAAGGAATTAGTAAAAAGTGGAGCTCTTTTGAATTTGCAGAATCATTATGGTGAAACCCCACTTCATTGTGCAGTCAAAAGAAATCGAAGGGATATAATTGAATATCTTATTAGTAAAAAGGTTGATTTGAACACTGTAGACAACGATGGCTGGACTCCACTCCATTTTGCAGTAGAAAATAGAAGTTTTAAAACAGTTCATGAACTAGTAAAAGGTGGAGCTCTTTTGAATTTGAAGGATAGATTAGGTGAAACCCCACTTCATTATGCAGTCAAAAGAAGTATAACTTATTTGAAATTTTCCCGCATCGAGGAGTTTAAAGTGGTTAAACTTTTAGTTGAGAGTGGTGCTGATGTAAACGTGAAATCAAAATGGGGTTATACTCCATTTCATTTGGCAGTTGAAGGTAATAGAACCCATATAATTGAATATTTTGTTAGCAAAAAGGTTGATTTGAACACTGTAGACAACGATGGCTGGACTCCACACCATTTTGCAGTAGCAAATAAAATTTTAGAAACAGTTCATGATTTAGTGAGAAATGGGGCTGCTATGAATTTAAAGAATTTCGATGGTAAAACCCCACCTCAATATGCTTTCGGAGGAAATGAAATGAATGATGTGATAAAACATTTAATCTGGCCTGGGGCAGAACTGAATCGGTATGGATTTACTCTTTTGCATATTGCAGTCTGCTTATCTAGTTCGGAAACAGTTAAACTTTTAGTAGAGAGAGGTGCTGATATAAACGTTAAATTGAATTGTTTTGGTTTTACTCCTTTTTGTTCTGGCGTCAATATGCATATGCAAGGTGATCGCAGGGATGTAATTGCATATCTTTCAAGCAAAAAATTGTACACTGCGTATAAATGTGGCTGGACTCCAGTTCATACAGCTGTTAAAAAGGATCGTTTGGATATGGTTAAGGAGCTGGTCAAATGTGGCGCTCTCTTGAATGTGAAGGACGAAAGGGGTCAAACGCCCCTTCATACTGCAGCCCGAGATATTAGAGTCGATATAATCGAATTCTTAATCGGCAGTGGTGCAGATGTGCACGCTAAGGACTCTTCTGGGAGGACCCCTCTTCATGAAGCAATTTCGAATAACCGTTCCATTTTAAATCGGAACGAGTTTTTGCAGTCAGTCGAGGTTTTAGTTAAGAGTGGGGCCGTTGTGGATGCAGAGGATGAGAACGGTGAAACAGCCCTCAGTATTGCGGAAGGACTAAATAATGTTGACCTAACTCATCTCTTAAAGAGCAGAGTCACGGTGAATGCTGTAGAAAGTGGAGACGAAACCATGTTTCACGAAGCAGTGATAGTTCAAACGCATTTTAATCAACCGCCCTTCAAAAAAAGGCGCCCTACTGAGTGACACATGAGTGTTTATTTACACTCCGATTTCTCTTGCAACTCATTTTTATCATGTTTTATAATAAAAGAAATAAATGATTTCAAATAAAAATATGTGTATTCGACTTCTATTTATCTCCCTAGAAGCAGCAAATTGTTAATGTTTAGCTGTGCTTCTTGCACTAGAACAGGCATGACCAACCCGCGGGCCGCATGCGGCCCGCTTGATATAATTTTGCGGCCCGCGAGAATTTTAATAAGTTTAAAAAAAATTTTTACTCTTCGAGCTATAATTTTCCTTTAAGAACAATGTTTAGTTGCAAAAATGACCCAAAATCGCCCACCTCAAATGCATCTCCAAAATTCGGACTAGGTGTACCAAAACTAGTTAAAATTCTTGGTTTTTTTAGTCTAATTTCCAAATATTTTCTGGGGGAGGACCCCCAGACACCCCTTTGGTACTTGTCCCTTTATTACTCACAACTTTTCTAACATTTAGGACGCAAATTCTACTTAAAAATTTATTAAAAAGTTACATTGGAGTCATTGGACCTATTAAAAATGCGTGAGAGGCTGAGGAGTAATTTTGGGCCCCTCCAGAAATAAATTTCTACATAAGCTACTGATCAATACATATTCAACATCTTAATTACTGTCACTATATCACACCATATACTTGCATTCATAAATGTAGTAATTTAGACGAAGAAATAAAGCATCAATTAATTTTGTTTTTATTTTTCACTAAAAATTTTGTTTTGGGACTTCGTCTTCGGACTTGAGAGATTATTAAAATGACATATTATTAAATGACAGTGCGTATCCACCTAACTTAGTTTCGAGTAGTTCAGAATGTGTGTGTGTTTTTTTAACGCCACCTGTTTAATTCCTAAACTCCCTAATCTAAATACTCATTTTCTACTTTTCAACTTATGTCACTGTCATTCTGAGCAGCTGATACCTTAAAATTTTATATGCGGCCCGCGGGAGTATTGTGGTTTTCCAAAGTGGCCCTCAAGATCATTTGGGTTGGCCATCCCTGCACTAGAATCTTCCTCTTTTAGTTTAAAAAATTTAGGGGATACCTATGCTTATCTTTGCTGATGTTGAAGAATATAAGTAATGCTTACTTAAAACGATAAAAAACACTGCATTTTCTAAAATCTCCTGTAGTTTAAACAATGATTTCATTTAAAAATTTCAATTAAAAAAGTAATTATTAGGGCAAGGATTTATATGTAATTACATATTTGTTCAGGGATCTGATATTAAAGTGTGCTTTTGAATTCTATACGTTTGAAAAGATTTGGAGTTGATTAAGACCATGTTTATTTCACATATTTTATTTGGTTTATTTACATATTTAACCTATAACTACATATTTTTATTACATATTTATCCATTTTCAAGTTTTTCAAAAATAATCACACTTTTGACCGATTTTTAAATTAAAGCAACCCACAAAATGAAATACGCATTCAAATTGTAGTTAAAATTAGTGCACCCAATGGTGAATTTAACTTCAGGTTGTGAAGATATAGCAAGATTCCTTTTCTTCCCAAAGACCATTTTTCGCAGTCAACAGGTGGAGGGTGAATTTTAATCATGATTTTAATGAGCTGTTAAAGCAAAAAAGCAGGTGTTATAATCTCTCATATGGAGACTGATTTTTTGTTCCAGCTGGCTGGAAAAACCACGAGCAAGAGAGGACAAGATAGACGAGAATTTGAAATATCATGTGATTGTAAACTCAAATAATTTTCTAAAATGAGTTTAAAATTCAGAGTTTTAAATTCTGTTTGTTTTCAGAAAACATTGTAAGCTGTTCAAATATCACGTTAGCATGTAGTACAGTCGTGGAAAAAAACCGTTACAGTGGACGGTGTGAGCAAACGGCTAGGGTTAGAAGGGTACTACTTTAAACGCCAATTTTCATGAAATAATGTCTGCTTGATATTTCAAACAGAAAATTTCCGCCAACCTCTAATCGCCAAAGTTAAATAGCTTATGAAAATTACGGTAACCCGCAAAACATAATACATTAACTCAAACCTTTGGTCATAACATAAGTCCTTAGGGGGCCGTCTTCATATTAAACGGAGCCCTAACTTTTTTTTTTCTACGGGCGCCATCAAAGGTTATTCTTGATTCTGAAAGTGCACCCTCTAAAACCCTTAAATACCAAGTTTCATATAATTTTGGCCAAAAATAAAGCCAGGAAGAGGGGTTGATCTACGTAGAATTTAGGTTGAAATCTCGTATTTCGTATATTTTGATCCCTATAGCCATTAACCCCGTGCAAGCAGTAGGATATTTCCGCCAGAACAGAAAATTTCCGCCAACCTCTAATCGCCAAAGTTAAATAGCTTATGAAAATTACGGTAACCCGCAAAACATAATACATTAACTCAAACCTTTGGTCAGATTTGTTATTAACACCTTCGACATGTAGCCATGTGGCCTAACGGTTAGTGTGCTCGATCGCAAAGGTTTCAAATCCCGTACCAACCCTGTGTGATTTAATTTTACAAATATAATTTTAAAAAGTTAAAAGATACCTCAAATTTATTAAACTTTTATTTGAAGTTATTGTTACAATACTCTTATTTTTTAGTATTATTTTTAGCAAAAGAAAAACAAATTAGAACTTTTTTGCGATATGTAATATTTTTTATTTGTCATTACATTTTGATAACGTTTTAACTAAATATTTTTGTTACCTTTGTGAAGTTATTTAAGGAATTTAACAACTTTCATACAAAAAAATACTTAACAATATTCAACTAAAAATTTCACCGGCATTTTTAAATTTGAAGTATGTTTGAATTACCTGAATAAAAATCACAAATACAAAAAATGCCAGACATTTTCCTAGTTTTTTAACAATTTCAAATTTAGTAAAGCCCATGCTTTCTCTACATAAATGTCAGAAAGGAATTTGATTTTAAATATAAGTCAGATTTTAAGAATTTTTTATGCTTAATAAAAACGGCATTATCTTAAATTCATTGTCTATTAAATTTAATTCAATATTTTAAATTTCAGTTAATTTAAGACTTTGATATTAATTGCAATCAAGATAAAAAATGTAGAAAAAATAATCAGCTAGCTAAAGAAATTGTGGAATGTTTAATACTACGTATTTAATTCGGTAATCACAGAATTTATGTAATTTGAACGACCCATTAATCGCACGTTTACAAGAAGTCTCGAAAGGCCCTTTCCCAACTTAACATGGAGGTTTGTAAAACAATGGCAAACATGATTTTTATAGGAATTATTAATGGCCGCAAATGTAAACTGTCTGCTATAGAGGACAATGTTCGCTAGTGAAGAGGCAAGGTTCAAATGTTGTAGTATCAATTTTTATTACATATTTGGAGTAAGCGCCGCTAACCTCCTTTTTCACATTCAATTCATTATTTTACAGATCGTCTTTAAATTGGAAAGGGATTTGCTTTACTAATTATCATTAGAATTTAATGAAATTTGGTTTACTGGAGTTTACTTGTGCTCTCTCAAATATGTAAAAAAAAAATATTTTTTTCGTAGAATCAAGAAGTTAAACGTTTTCCCCTTCGCTGGCGAACATTGTCCTCTAGCGGACGTGAATTCCCACGAAACTAATGTTTTGTCATGGTATGACATACCTGCATGTTACGTTTGGCAAGGACCTTTCGAGACCAGTAGCACCTACTATCCCGAGATCCAAACCCACCTTTGAGGCAAGAGGTTTGTGTTAACGGTCTCGGATTCAATGTGCCAGGAAATTATAATAGAATGACATCATTAACTTATTGATAAATAAAATAGCGGTGACCACAAAATAAAAAGATTAGCACTATATTTGAAATTCAATTACCACTTTTAATTTAATAATATTTCTTATATAATCAATAAATAGCTGGCATTGTTCAGAAATTGGGGCAATAGCGCCTAAGGTGCTAAAGCCCTAAAACAGTTAATTACACAATTCTCAGCTGAAGCGTGGTATTGCACATTATTTTGAGTTGTAGAAAAAGTTACGATTCTCTAAAAACATATACACCCTATATCACAAAATTGTATTCCGAGAATATTTACTTGGATTACTTTTTAACAATGCGTTTTTAGACCTGAGTGGTGCAGAAAGGGCTATAGGGCAGAAAAATTACAGCCAAATTAGATGTCTTAATTTCTAATCAGAGTTAATTACATCAGATTGTTCTGAAAATAGTTTTAAAAAAGGTATTTTAAAAATATATGCAGATTGAAAAAAAAATTACTTCAGTAAAATTAAGTTCTTGTAAATTGATTATTCCCTTCATGACACTGTAATGATTTTTTTACCTTAACCCCCTATTATTACAAGAGTTCAGCAAGCTTTTAATTATTAAAATAATTAAGGTTATATCATTTTAAATATTCAAAACCATTAAACTCAAAATTTAAAGCTTGTCTTGTCATCAGCATTAATATTAATTTGGAATTTTATTCACTGAGCACAACGATTCGAAATGTAAAAAATTCTCTTTAAAAGTGATTTAAACTATGCACCCAATCTAATGAAATCTCAATATTAAATAAGAATTATAAACTAGTTAATAATAACAATAATAATAAGCATTGTATTTAAAATTTTAATTGATGTTTCATTTTTATATCTTAAAATGGACATATTTTAAACATGCTAATTTCATGAATATTCAAAGAAAAATGTTTATTTTTTAGCTAGAAAATCCTATTAGAATTATTATATAATTATTAATTTAAAAAACACCAAAAAATATCAAGCTTTCTGTATTTAAGTATTTTCACAAGAACTTCTAAGGCGTAAAAATCTGTTTTATTAATTAGTAAATTTTCTAGCTTTTATAAATAAGACCACTAAATTTTTTTGCCTTTTCAAAACCAACTGTTAATTTTTAATAAATGGTAATAAAACTGTATAAATTTGTTTGAAATATATTTAAATATGAAAAGGTATCCAACATTTATTCAGCTTTGAGTTTGTCTATATCCCTATGGGGTAATTTAAAACATTGAGATTTGGGACTTTGAAAGACTTTTAACAACGGGGACAGAACCTGCAATTATGCAATTTATGCTTAGGGTTTGAATGAAAAAAAAAGGATTATTCTTAACAGTTAACTTTGTGATAATTTTACACTTCATAAATGCTTTTTGAACGTTACTATAATTTTTCCAAAATACAGTGTTTTAATGTCTTACCTAAGTATCCTTCACTCCTCTCTCTGTCGGCAAATAGCGAAAACCACCCTTCCCTACTATGTGCTTGCGTAATATTTGAAGAGCCCCTTTAAAAAAATTGCTTAACATTTTCTTTTTTTATTACATATTTGGCATTTTTTAATACATATTTTGCTAAAATAAACACATATTATATGTAACATATTTTGGATTTTTAATTACATATAAATCCTTGCCCTAGTAATTATTAATAATAGAATTGAGCATCCATTTTTTCATAGAATATTTATTCTAGACTGCAACGCTTCCTGACCCTGTGACGTCACTAACAAACAAAGTAGTTTTCAGCGCGGTGTCTGAATTTTGAGTGAAATGAAGAACGTCAATTTAAAAATATGATTATTTTGTTAAACCCAGTAGTATAAGTAGCGTCTTTTTATCACGTGATTTGAGTACCGAAACTCCTCCTAGCAACCCAAATGGCTTTCTGTTTACGCAGTTTCTGCTTCCGCGTAGTGACGTCATAGGGTCAGGAAACGTTACGGTCGAGTATAGTTTTAAATTTTTAAGATTGAATTATTATACTAAAGTATAGAAAAAAACGCTCAACAACTGCACTGAACTTAAGGTTAGTATGAATAATACTAGGTTGGCTCTTCACATAGTTCGTTTTTGTCTTCCCGGGAATAACAAGATCATTCCCGGGAATTAATTAAAATTTTATACTCCTTTATTAAAGTTATTTTTAAACATCAAAATTATCTGAAGGTTCCTAGGGTGCATAAATATTTCCTTATATATAAAAAGGGATTCAATTTGAGTAATATTACTATATATTAATTAGTTTTTGACAAAAAATATTTTTTCATGATTCCAGGAAGGATTAAAATCTAATAAAACTGAATACAAGTTTTTGACAAGCATAGAAATTGTTGCCAGGCCTGGCAATAATTTCTCTATAAAATAATCTTTGGAAAATACTTTGGCATTTCCCGGGAATAGTTTTAAATTTAGAATTATATAATATTTTTTCCGGGAATGCATTTAAAATATTTTTTATGAATATCATTATCAATCATTTTATACTTGGTCAAGTCAAAGAATGTATACTTTGAATAGGTAACTTTTGAACAAAATATTACATAAATTTGTGGCTTTGTAAAGATGTTTTTAATCAGTTTTCTTGGAAAATACGAATGTTTTTAAAGATTCTTGAGCATTTACTGAAATTAATAATGCTATTTCGAAGAATTATTTAAAAAACCCACAATTTTGCATTGAAAACACGCCAGACAGTGATTTTACTAACATTTCTGGTGGTCAGCAGAGTCTCCCTTAAAAGCCAAATTCTGTAATGCCTGATCATCAACCGAACATTTGTAAAATGATCGATTCTTAGTGCTTGCTCCAAAAGAAGCAATCGTTTGATGGGAAACAATCGGACCATGGGTGGTGAAAGTTGGAAAAATTTTCCAGGACTGAATTTGTTTAATTTAAACCTTTTTATTGAAACCAATGCTTTCATTATGTCCTAATTACCTTTGGGTAACTTCTTTTTCCGTCCTGAAAAAAATAGCTAGGAAGGACAGATTTGTCTCTAGACGGAAAACTTTCACCTATGAATCAGACATTTCTTCTCTGGTTGGTTGAAGTTCCATTAAGCACGTATGGACACTCTCAATGGCTTGGGTTATGTGGCAAAACCAAGTGGGACTATGATGCTGTTTTTAATTACCAAAATCGCAATGTAAATAAATCACACAAAAAATGAAAAAAATAGTTGAACAGTTTAGTTTAACATATGAAAGCGTAGATTTGGCCCCATGGGTGAAAGTTTTCCCTCCAGACATGGAAATCCGAACTACCAACTTTCTGAAATAGACAAAATTTACACAGCCACTAAATTGGAAGGAATTTGGTAAGGAAAACTATTTATTTCTTGTGAAGATGTTCTTTTTGATTTTGTCCTGGGAAATTTTCTAACTTTTTCACCCATGTTTGGCCCTAACTCTTTTAATTTATATCCCCCCCCCTTTTTGTCATTGTTAAGAATCTGCAAACAATGGAATCTCAATCATAAAATTTAGTTATGCTTCGATCTGCTCAAAATGACATTTTTCGTGTGTTTACGTTTTCCTTTTTTCAATTGATGTTTTGCACAGTGTGGATTTACATTTATTTTTCAATTCAAGGTTTCTATTAGTTTGAAAGTAATGAAATTTGAATAGACACTTCAGAGTCTTCAGACCTTTTGTTTAGCATACTAAAATTCAAAATTATTTCGGAGAAGACCGCCAAACTCCCCTCTTTGGTAATGAAATAACTTTGGTCGTTTTCTAGTGTGAAAAATTAAAATTTTAAAGTTTCAGGGGGAGGTAGTATACCTTGAAATTCCCCCTGGGCGTAGCAAGGGGTTATGGGCCCTAGGTTATCCTGTATCACAAATAGGAGAAAAATGAAGTATCAAAAAAATTAGGTGAGACACTACATTTTTTACGTAAATTTATAAACATTTTCTTGAGGAAGGCCCCCACTTTTAAGTAATATCCTGAATTAAAAGGTGTCGTAGAGCAAAAAATCTATACATCCTCTGAAATTTGTGAAAATATAGTAAGTATCTTCCCACCATGGCAATAATCTTCGTCTCTAACATGCCAGAAAAGTTCCATCTTAAAGACATACCATCTTAAAGACTTACCATCTTAAAGACGCCCGAAAAATATATCATGGATAAATGGAGCCAGATTACTTTGCGGCGCCACTGTACTTTTGCTTTCGATAGCGGCCCACGAGCACTTGAAAGTTTTAAACCCCTGATCTACACTTCACCCAACTAGCATTTTTTAAGGTTTTTTTATCCTTGCATTGCAACCTAAAAAAGGTTTTTTGAGGGTTTTATTTGCAACCTGAAAACCCCCATAAACCTTAAGACAATCTCAGGAAAAGGTACGCTAGTCAACATTTCCAACCTTTTTCGTAACCTTGCGGAAGAACCTTGTGCAAAGGTTAGAAGTACAGGTTTTTACAAGGCTGTTTTTAGCCTGTCAAAGTCTGGTTTTTTGCGTGCGCAAACAGCCGTTCTGGAAAAAGATATATTGGAAAAATGTTTGCGCACGCAAAAAAAACCCAGACTTTAGCAGGCTCTCAAGCGTTTAATATTGATGGTATTTACTTGCAATTTTGGACTAAAGGATGTTCAACTATGATCTTTCAGATTATCCAATCAAAAGAAAGGATTTCGAAATACAAAATAAAGTTGTGGCAGGTTTTTCGCATTTTTTTTTCATGATAAAAAAATTAAAGTGAAAACTTTTACGATAACTTTAAAGATCATATTAAACCACAAAATTTGAGACCATAATTAAATTTTTACCAACAGTACTACAAATTGAATTTTTCTATAATTTGTTTGGGGTGTCGCTCCATTTTTTACTCCCTGGGATTTGGTCTGGGACCCCCAAATCCTATATGATTTTGACTCGTCTAGGTGTCTACTATCCCCCCTAGAAGTGTGACCCAACATTTATGTGACACCCTGTAGAAACATATAAAGTTTTCGATTGTTACCAATCATCGTCATAACAACGTCCGGTGAGGGATTTTCCAACTCAATTTGTAGAATCGCTTAAGACGGAAAATTATTCTCCCTTTCACGGTCGCTGATAGAATCAGGGACTAATAACGGCAGTGAAAGTAAATTCGACATCCGTCGACCTTCGAACGTGGACACTTATTGACCTTCTCGGGTCACGATGGAGCGTGCCGGTAATATTCATTCTTAATTCGAAACAATACCCTTCGAAGGGTTTCACCGGAAATTACATTCGCTAAGCGCAGAGGCAAACGAATTGCATTCGTCCGGCTTTTATGGCGCTACAGTCGACCCTCCAGTGTTCGTAAAATCGAATAAATTTTTTTAAAATGCTCCCTAGTAGCACAGCCATACCAAATATGACAAGTTTACGTAACTGCAACTAGAAGTAGGGGAGAGTGAGAGTGGGGTATTCAGATGCAAATGGGGTAATAAGTAGTGTTCGGCACTAGTTAACTAGAACTAGTTGCAACTAGTAGTTAACTACCGATCAACTAGTAGTTTAACTACTTTTAGTTTGAAGTAGTTCAACTACTAGTATAACTACTTTTTTAATCAACTAGTTAAAACTACTTTCAAATTTTCAACTACTTCAAAAAAAAACATTATTTAAAATTTAAAAAGATATTTAAAATTTTTATCAAAGGTAGAGTACTCAAATACCATAACCAGAAATAAAGACCATTTTTGGGCGAAGTATAAACGTTTTTTGTGACATAGATAAGAAAGATGTATTAGAATTTTGCCAAAAAAAGTAGGTTATGAAATTAAATAGACTAGTTAACTAGTAGTTAACTACTTTGGAAAATAGTTAACTACTAGTTGCAACTAGTCCCAGGAAAAAATAGTTAACTACTAGTTACAACTATAATTTCCCAGACTAGTTAGTAGTTGGTAGTTAACTATTTTTTGACCACTAGTTGCCGAACACTAGTAATAAGAAACATGCAGCATTCCACAGGATTTTCCTTTAAGTTTATGAAGCTGAATTGTTTTACAGAATTTTTATGTCATTATTAGAAATAATCATAGAGATCTAATAGTATATTAGAGTGGACGTCACGTGACTTTCACTGAATTGACAAGGCGCCATGTTTCCATCGGCCAGCCGTAATGTTAAGTCAATGGAAGGGGTCTCAAAAATGCATTTAAAAAGTTTTCCAGCTGAAATATCCCTTAAAGACCGATCGAAATGCAAATAGGACCAAAAAATACATCTTTTAACACCAAAATTAAATACCTTTCGTGCAGTTTTCTTGGTTTTTCATCTCGATTTTTCTACAGTAAGCCTAATATAATTGTTTTCTCGTCAAAAACCATTGTTATGCAGATTTTGCCTCTTGTTAATTTGGAGGGCTGCAAAAATGTTTTTTAAAAACACTAGTATAACGAAAATATGTAAGAATAAAAGTAACACTTTATGTAAGTTTTGTCTCTGTTTTATACACCTAAGGAATTTAATTTAATTAAATGTTAAGTTTGCCAGTATAATATTCTAAAATTCTTATTCTTAAGATATTATTATATTTTTATTTCTACTAGTGTTTTAAAATATTTCCAAAGCCCTCCAAATTAACAAGAGGCAAAATCTGCATAACAATGGTTTTTGACGAGAAAACAGTTATTTTAGGCTTACGGTAGAAAAATCGAGATGAAAAACCAAGAAAACTGCACGAAAGGTATTTAATTTTGGTGTTACAATATGTATTTTTTGGTCCTATTTGCATTTCGATCGGTCTTTAAGGGATATTTCAGCTGGGAAACTTTTTAAATGCATTTTTGAGACCCCTTCCATTGGCTTAACATTACGGCTGGCCGATGGAAACATGGCGCCTTGTTGGTTACCGAGTCTCCTATGCAATAGCATTACTGGGTCACGTGACGTCCACTCTAATATACTATTAGATCTCTATGGAAATAATGCACCTGCTAAGTAAAGGCGAAAAGGAATTTTTTACGTGTAATCTTATTACCCCAAGCGACTGATGTATCTTGTTACTCCACCCGGGGTAATAAGAAACAAGCCTGTTATTTTATTACTACTTAAAACAATTAAGAATCAAATGAAAGTATTAATGTAATCTCTAAAGTGTATTTTATAACCATAGTAATTTTTAAAAAATTTCATTGAAAATTTTTAGAGATATGCTCAGTTAAAAATTAAGCTAAAAAAGTTACAAGCTGAAAGTTTCTAACAATGCTATAAATTTTAAATATAACACTTCAAAAGCATGATAACACAAATAAAATGGTGTTTCTCTTATTTCATTTTGTGAGACTAAAAAGTTATTTGCCTCAGAAAAACTCAATTTTTTTCTGCAAACTCAGTTATATAAAGGTCGGTTCCTCATCCTTTTAATAAACACAACTTTACTCTCTACTGACGCAAATTTTAACTTTCAATAAATTACTTATAATTTTTTTTGATAAATATTAAAGTGGTGAGTAAAAGTGTCACTATCCCATCGTTTTCAGGAAAGTGAAATAATTATAAACTTGATTGAATTTTAACTTGATAAATAAAATAAAAACAATAAAGTATTAAAATATTAAACAGAAAATTATGATAAATATATTTTCAGGGATAAAATGCTAGTGTTTCTTATTAACCACAAGTTTTGTTTAAATGGGGTAATGAGAAATGGGGATTTTTAAGAATGATTTACAACAATAAATTGAAGCACAAAAATTGAATTATATAGCGCTTTTAATTTCCTAAAAAGTTCCAAGATAATTTAATTGTACAAACAAGATAAACTGAAATAGTTGAAAAAGCACGACTTTACATTTAGGCATTTGCTGGTTGCATCAACTTCAAATGGGAATTTTTCACTGAAATAATTATCCTAAAACGATTAAATTTTTATGGGATATAAAGTATGTCTTAAAGATATTCTGTAATTTTTTTTCAGATTTTTAGGCTCACACACAAAGCAGCAAATTTAAATGTTTCTTATTACCCCATTCTCCCCTAAACGAAATTTGGCCATCCATGGCTAAAATTGGACGAATCCTGAGCGTTTGTGCGGCTTGGGTTTCTTTTTACTTTGCACAAACTTATTTATTCGAAAATTCGTAAATTTTTCAGAGAAATCAAGATTGAGACCGATCATTTTTATCACTTTATTATTGAAAGTAAAAATATTAAAAGGGGGTTCATTTTAAAATATGTATGTTTAGGATTAGACTATATCGATGGTGAAGACGAGAAACCTCGTATCTCCAATTTTTCCGAAATTAAGTTTTTTATTGCTACCTACCTATTACAAACTACTCCACCGATATTAGCGCTCGCAGCGCTGACAAAGTTAGTTTTTAGCCTTAAAATCGATTGTAGAGGTTCCTCTGCAATCCCAACAATCGCAATACAATGTATACAATCTACAAGATAGAGGAAGAGAGAGAGATAGAGGGGGAGAGAGAGAGAGAAAGGTGTTTGAATCAAAAACTTGGAAATTGGCGTCGTAACGAGGTAAATAGGGTGTCATAGGCACCCAAAAACAGTTTTTTTGCTCTCCTGAAAAGTTGGGATTTTGGAGATACTAGGTTTCTCGTCTTCACCGTCGATATCTTTAAAAAATTCAGCACAAGAAAAATTTTAAATTCAAATTTAATAGGAAGAAAGATTTGAATGCTTCTAAATTTATGTGGTGTCATAATCATGGACATGACACTTCCTCTTATTTAAACGTTCTTCCTCTTTACAAATACAAATAGACCTTCAAATTTACACGTGAAATCTACCACACAGTTAAAAACTCAACAGGTTAGGGGTTATGCTATACACATTTCTTAACACATCAAACGGATATGTTGAAAGTATCGCCCGAGATTTAAAAGTACGATTTCTTTCTCTTTATTAAGTGGGAGAAAACAATGCCTTTGATGACCTTAGCGATGCAAAACTCTTTTTCTTCCATGTTTGGCGAGTAGTTGCTCTTATTGGCAAACAACAAACCTAAATGCCATCTGGTACCATCCTCAGCTAAACTTTCCAAGGATTTCCCCTCATAATTTAGCAAAAGATTTCTATGTCTTACATCACACCATTCCTCATTTTCTTTTGCTTCAGGCGCGATTATAACTTTTCTTACTTCCTGAACTTGAAAAGACTTATGAAAAGCTTCTTGATGGATAAAGAAATGCAGGTATGGAGAATGTTTGTATCTTCGTGTTCAATATAAGAAGGATATAACTTGGATTAAGAAAATTTGGATTAATTTAACATAATATAATTCTTCTTTAGCCAAAGTATGTAAATTTGTGATGTTTTTTACACTGCGCAGCGATAAATTTAAGGCTTCAGTCCTGTATAATTAAACCCGAATTCTCGATCGTGAGAATAGATAGTTTTTGTAAAATATTAATTTTAAACTGTATCTTTGATTATTTCCTTGAATTATTTTGGTGAAATAAGTATAGAGAACTTATCAAATAAATATCAAATAAAGTTTAGAGAAGTAGTATTTGCATTCCCTTATTCCAAAATCCTTATTTAATCCCCTATCATGATTTTCAATTAGATAGTAAAATAATTGACATCATCATTTTAATAATATTAAAAGCGGCAAAATTTATATTAATTTTAAAAGATTCTTTCTTTGTGTCTTGCAAAACTTATTTAGAAAATTTTTCCTTTGTAAGCGTATCTTCATAAACAGTAGACTAAGTATGGCGAATATTCTTTTTTTGTCTATAATAAGAATCCTTATCAATATAATAGTATAGTTTTGAAAAATCTTTTACAGATTTAAATAAATGATTGACAGAATAATTACAATATTAAAAATATACTTCAATAAAAGTAATTTTTAAAGTGGTGAGTAATAAAACATTTGCGCGCTTATACTAGAAGTTCTTCACAAGAAACTAGCTGTAGTCCGACCGCCACAAGAAAAACTTTGACAGAAAAACAAAACTTTGAAAAGAAGATCAAATGTCACACAGATTTAGCACTAAACGTATTTTCAGTGTTTATGAATTAATATAAAAAATTAATGTAAACCTCTTTCCATAGCAATCGCCCCAACATTGTACGACGTGAAAAGTTTTTGACTTGGCGGTCAGACTATAATTATTTGATGATATCTTTCACTACGAAAACTTTATTTTCATTTGGCTGACTAAAAAAAATATTCTATTTATTGGCATAGCAATTACAAAGTTCCAATATACACCATTTTTTCTCATGTGAAACCCTACCCATTAAGAATTTCTCTCGCTTAGTTAATACATTACATAACACTGTATAAGTAAATCTTCCAAAGGGTCGCTACCCTCTTTATTAAGTCCCTTCTCACGAACGACTATTAAAGAGAGCAGTAATCCTTTAGAACTTGCAGCTATGAAACCTTTCGGTCCCAAAATAATCTCCCTCCCAAGATCTTAGGAATTGCTAATAAGTGTTTAGTTCGTAACTTGAATAAAAAGAAGCCGTATAATTCCACTGAATTGCGTACTAAGATAGTCTAGTTCTAATTAATTTCTTCGTTTTGCTGTGCCATTAAATTGTTACAGCTGGGGTGTGTAACCTTTCCTTTCTATGGGGCTCGTTGGATGATGAATTGCATTTTCGTGCTTCAATAATACAGCAAAGAATCTACCAGTCTATACATTAATTTTTGAATTATGAATAACGTCAAGGAAAAATTCCTATGTAATTTAAAATCGTAATTTATCGGTACAGTAAAAAGGATATTTGTTCCGGGCTTAAAACCCAGGAGAAAGTTTCGTGCCCCACAATGTTTATAACCATTTTTTTTAAACTTCATTCCTTCACTTGTGTAATAATATCTAGCCTGTGTTCCAATCTATCTGTTAATCATCTGGCAACAGCCAATCAATTAAACCCTTTTAGACCCTCTTGTTATCCTCCTACACATATTCTATAATAAAGTCTCAGTTGCTCTCCAAACCTGGTCCTGGTTACTTGCATGACGTTAGGACATAAACATTATTTAAGATATTAACCTAACTACTCTCTTGCATATACTGAGAACAATACGACAACTTGTTACTTTTTAGATTATTAACTTCAGTGGGGGACCCAAAAAAGTCAGAGATTGTAAGGTACCAAATCTCCAAAAGTGAGTTAAAACACTGCTTTTAAAAATCAAAATTTAAAAAATTTTCTCGGGGAAAATCCCCCCAAACACCCTATTTTTGCTTGATATCAATTATTATTCCCCCCCTATACTAAGTTCTGACAATAAATACACCAAGATTCAAATAATTCCTATACATAACTGTTCTAAAATGCTACATTTTACCTGTAAAAATAAGACTGAAAGAGCTATTAGAAGTAATTTTGATCCTCTCTTTGAAACAAAAGTGAGCCGCTGAACCTGACGGTCGCTGAACAATCTAATCAAAGGACAAAAACGAAATACCAATTTTTCTTTTGGAGGTATAAATTTTGAATAGCTTGGCTCTTCTCTTGAGTTTCTCCAAAAATCTACAGTAATGAAGACTATTACATATTTAATGCATTAAGGGTTCACTAAGAGAAAAATAATACCCTCTCCCTAAACAATAAGCCTGAGGGGGTTGATAGTATTTTGCGTACTAAAATTATTTCAAGTGCACCGTAGTAACTTTTTTTTCCCTATATAAATTCCTTTCTCTCTATATTAAAAAAAGTAACAGTCGCCGCCGCTGCCGCTGTTTCAGAAAATCTTCACTTTGACAATTTTGAATTGTCACTATGCAAAAACTATGGAACGGAAATTATTGAAATTTTGACCATTTGCAGACAAATGTATGAGGGTCCTTTTCGTTCCAATAGCTAATTAATGAGATAATTAGTTCTGGAATTATTTAATGTCAAAGTCGAAAATTATTTTTTTCTGCTGCGAGTTCGCCCCCAGCAAAATCTATTCGCAGCAGAAATATGATTTTTTGCAGCCGCATTCTCTTAGATGTGAAGTTTTGCACCTCGTCGCCCTTTTTTCGAATTAGTTTTGGAGTAATTAAGTTTTAAAGTTTCGAAATTTTTTCGTTAGGAAAGAAAAACTAATCGCAGTAGAACTATGATATTTTAAACACACATACAATTACTTTTTATAAAAATATTGGCGTTTTGTTTTTGAAAAAATTCTAATTAGTTTTAGAGTTATTAAGATTCAAAGTTTTAATTTTTTCTTCTCTTTCTGTTGCCGTTCACTAGAGAAACAGGCGAGTTTTATGATGAGTCTAATTTCTTTTATTTTCAACAATGTTTTTTCTACAAAATGGTTGATGATTATTAGTAGACTTGTTGGATATTTCTTAACATTTCGATTAAATTATTGATAAGCTAAAAAAGGAATGTATTTCAGCAACATTTTTGTTGTTAATTTAGGGGAATGATACGAATTAAATTATTTATAAGCAAGAGAGAAGTATTTTCGGTATTACAAGAGGCTTAATTAAGTCGAGAAGAGTGTTAGGCTGGATTGTTGAGATGAACAAGCGAGCTCTGCTCGCTAAGATCGCGAAGCGATCTGAAAAGAACTGCGAAGCAGTTACGGGGGTTGGTGAGCGATAGCGAGCAGGGGGGCAGGCCCCCTAGTTTCCTAAAAAATAAGTTCGGAAACGACAATCCTACCGTCTTACCTGGCGACCTTGAAGGATGACAACAGATCTTCCGGTGCCACCCGCAGCTGACATTCAGCACTTTCTCTCCCCATAGGAAATGATGCAAATCGTATTGTTCCAAAGCGCCCGTCTCTCTAGTGTGCTTGACCATCGAAGTAGGCAAGCAGCACGCGACCCTGAAAGCTGACCGGAAGAACGGTCACGCTTGGACAGTCCCCGCGTGGAATGTATTATTGTTTTGTAGGAACCGTTCAAATTAAAGATACGTAAATATGAATTTTTCTTGATTGGTGAAGCGAAAGCTTGGTACAGGGCTAATATAAAAATAAATACTACAATATGAAATATGGTTCAACCTCTCAAAGTTTTTATAACTATTTTGCTGGGTGACCATGGGTTTTCAATTGGATAGTAAACTGACATTACCATCATTTTTAAATAATCTTGAAAGCTGCAAAATTCATATTAATTTTAAAAAATTATTTATTTTTTCTTCAAAACCTAATTATAAAATTTTTTCATTGCAATTGTATCGTTTTGAATATAAGGGGAAGTCAATAAATTGCGTATTTTCTTTTTGTTATCTATTCAAGCACCCTGTACTGTGGTGATAAAATTTTGCTGGTAGCAATTCTGAAGCACTAGCGCGTGCATAAAAGTCGTCTATTATAGACCTTAATACAGGGTAGACAAGGTTTGAAATTCTTTCAAGATTAATTTCTTACTTCCAAAATTGAATTCAAAGAATGAATTGAATTCTTTTACAAACGTACAGTTGGGGAAATAAAAAACGACTCAGTTGAGATTTCTGACGAACCACTTAGGTTAGGAAGACAAACAAGGTGTCATTTTTCATGTCATGAAGTATTCTTTAAATGAAAAAAAAATTTCGAGTCCTTAGGGGGTCGTCTTCATATTAAACGAAACACCAACTTTTGTTTTTCCTATGGGGACCCCCAATTATTATGCGATTTTCTGAAAGAGCATTCTCATAAACCCCCAAATACCAAGTTTCATTCAAATCGTGCGGTAAATAAAGCTTTTACGTTTTGGGGGTCGTCTCCAGAGTGAGAAGGGTTAATTTTCTGTAAACACTATTTCTTAAAAACGGTGGGATAGTAAGACTTTTACTCACCACTTTAATGTTTATCAAAAAGTTTATAAGTAATGTATTGAAATTTCATATCAAATTTTAGTTTTAATTTAAGTTATGGTGATTAAAATAAGGCGACTGTTTCCAAAAAAACCATTCGCCGGTATACATTTGGCAGCGGTATACGGTCCCTTAAAGAGTGGGAATTTAGTTTAATTCGGTTTTTTCCAAAACTATTAAATGAAATCGACTGAAATTTTGGTTTTCCACATAAAATTACTGTGAGATATTACATATACTAGTAACTCATTGTAAATAAATTTAATATAACTAGTAACTCATTATAAATAAATTAACTCTAAAAAACAACTTCTACTATGTTTACCTGTGTTCTGGAGATTTTAATAAATTGCTTATTGCTTGTAACTTCTAGAGATGACAATAAACAGATGTTTTGCTAATAGCCTATTTAATGTATAGGTTTATTTTACACATAAGACAAGTATGTGAAATGGTGTCAGAGTAAACGCAATTCTTCCTTTGTTTAAACTGCATAAAATGGCTACAAATTTACCTATAGTGTCACCTTTTAGCTCAACAGCTAACCCGTCAGAGGCCTGGAGATACTGGAAGCAAGACTTCGAGGATTTTATGGAAGCTATTAAATATACAGAGGAAGACGAAAAAACTAAAACTGCATTATTCCGTCACGTTTGTGGAGAGGAACTAAAGAAGAACTTACGATCGTTTGACTTGAAACCAGAAGATGGAAAAGAGGAGGTAAGCTTGGAACAAATAATCAAAGCATTTGATATTTATTTCGTGGATTACCAAAATGAAGTCTTTGCATCTTTTAAATTCTTGGAAATCAAGCAAGAAAAGGGTGAAACATTTTCAGAATTTTATTCCCGACTTAGAAGTGCTATTGTTGATTGTAACTACGGAACATCGCAGGATAGAATGCTCCGAGATAAAATCATACATGGACTTATAGATAAACCTTTGCAAGAACGCTTAGTTCGAGAAACTTCTAGAAAAGAAAAAAACATTTCTGATGTAATTAGTGAATGTAAAGCGGCAGAACATAGTAGAGCACAAGTCATAGAAATGAATGAAAACAAAACAGTGAATTCTATTGCGAAGACAAAGAATTTGTCTAGACCTAACCAGTTTTCTCAAGGAAATTTCAATAGGGATCTAAAGAAAACTTGCAGAAATTGTGGAACTTCTCATGAGGCAAGAAAATGTCCGGCATATGGATCAAGATGTAATAAGTGTGGGAACAGCAACCACTGGGCAGTAGTTTGTAAAACAAAAGTGAAACATCGAGGTCATAGCTCTAGAAAGGTCAATGTGATTGAAGAAAAAGATTCAGATATCATTTACATTGGTGAATTGAAATCACTTGATGAGCTGAGTTCGGAGACATGGGAATCTGTTTGGCTCCAGAAAGTGCATGTGAACAATCATGATGTAGTATTTAAATTAGATACCGGATCACAAGTTAATATTATTCCGAAGAAGGAACTACTGAAATGGGAAGTAAAGCCAATTGTGAGAAAAAGTTATACAAGAGTTATTGATTTCAGTGATAATATCGTCCCTGTCTTAGGTGAGTGTTATTTAAAATGCCAAACTGGTAGAACTGAAAATGAATTTAAGTTTTTAGTCACGACTCTTGATTCCTGTCCTATATTAGGTCTTAATGCCTGTAAAAGTTTGGGTTTGGTACAAAGATTGAATTCTATCAATAAAAATATATCAATCAATAAGAATATAAACTTGGTTGATTCACCCCAAAAAGTTTTAAATGAGTTTTCAGATGTGTTTTCTGGTACTGGTCGCATAAACAAAACCGTGCACATAAAACTGAAACCAAATTCTAACCCTCATGTCGCGGCTCCGCGAAAAATTCCCCTTGCTTTGCATGATAAAGTCAAGGAAGAGCTAGCAAGGATGGTCGAAAATGGTATAATAACCAAGGTAAACGAACCAACAGAATGGGTCAGTAATATGGTTGTAATTAACAAGCCTAATAAATTAAGGATCTGTTTAGACCCCAGACCTTTAAACGAAGCCATTCAGAGACCTCGTTACCAAATACCCACAGCAGATTCCCTCATATCCAAAATGAAGGGTTCCAAAATTTTCACAATTTTGGATGCAAAAAATGGTTTCTGGCAGTTGCCTTTGGCTAAAGAATCTTCATATTTGACAACTTTTACTTCTCCATGGGGAAGATACAGATTTCTTGTCCTGCCTTTTGGATTAAATAATGCTCCGGAGGAATTCCAAAGAGCCATGGATGAAATTTTTGAAAATGAATCCCAGATAAATCCGTATTTTGATGATATAGCTTTGGGTTCATCTTCGATTGAAGAACACTGCAAATTGCTGCGTAGAACACTCGAAATTGCAAGAAAAGCAAATTTAAAATTTAATAAAGATAAAACTCAACTTTCTTTATCATCAGTTAAGTATTTAGGGCATGTGTTGTCTGATAAAGGTATTAAGCCTGATCCTAACAAGATCAGCGCAATAAATGAGTTTGCCGTACCACAAAATAAAGAAGATCTGCAGAGATTCCTAGGCATGGTTACATATCTCGCTAAGTTCACACCACATTTATCTAATTTGACACATTCTATTCGTCAACTTTTGAAGAAAGAAGTTACGTGGTTGTGGGACAGCAATATTCAACGAGATTTTGAACACATTAAGGAAACAATTACTAAAGCTCCATGTCTACAATATTTTGATGAAAAGAAACCCTTGACTGTGTCCGTTGATGCCAGTAAAAATGGATTGGGAGCAACACTTCTTCAAGAAGGAAAACCTGTTGCTTATGGATCAGCAACTTTAACTGATGCCCAACAACGGTATGCTCAGATTGAAAAAGAACTCTTGGCAGTAGTCTATGGATTGGAACATTACAATTACTACACGTATGGAAGAACTGTTGTGGTTGAAACTGATCACAAACCACTTTTAGGTCTTAGTAAAAAACCATATGATGCCATCTCACCACGACTTCAACGCTTGCTGCTTAGGTTGAACAAATATGATATTAAATTTGTATATGTACCTGGAAAGCAACTCATCATTGCAGATGCCTTGTCAAGAGCGCAGTCAGCAACAGAAATTTTTGATGAGAAAGAAAAAGAATGCTACGAGACATATGCCAGTATCAACCTTGTGACACAAGCTTCAAGGACCAAGTGGATTGAATTAGCAGAACTATCAGCTAATGATGAAGAATTGAAAGATGTCATACATCACATAGAAAATGGATGGCCAGAAAAATCCAAGACTAAAGTGGCTGCACAAGCTTATTGGCATTGCCAAGAAGAATTATACAAGACGAAAGAGGGTATAATTTGTCGAGGACAACGACTTGTTGTTCCAACGACTGCTAGAGAAGATATTTTGAAAAAATTGCATATATCTCATAAAGGTGTTGTATCTACTAAAGTTAAGGCAAGAGAATATTTTTATTGGCCTAACATTAACAGAGATGTTGAACGTTTTATTTCGAGATGCCAAATTTGCCAAAAGTATCAACGAGAAAATCAAAAAGAAATTTTAATGGATGTCGATTTACCTGAAAGACCTTGGCAGAAAGTAGCCTGTGATTTTTTCTACTTTAAGCAACAGCAAAATCTTCTCCTTATTGACTACTTTTCGAAGTATGTTGAATTGAAACCTCTAAAGAGTATTACGGCTCAAACTCTTATTCCCGTGTTAAAATCCATCTTCGCAACACATGGGATACCAGAAGAGCTTATCAGTGATGGAGGCCCTCCATTCGGCTCCTATGAGATCCAGAAATTCTTCAAAGAGTGGAATGTCTCACATCAAATAACCTCACCGGGTTTCCCAAGAGCAAATGGGCAAGTGGAACGCGCGGTTCAAACCCTCAAAAATTCTCTTAAAAAAGCAGAGGAAGAAGGTAGAGATATTTATGAAGTCCTTATCGATTACCGAATACAACCGGCAAAAGATCTCCCTTCTCCGGCTGAGTTGTTAATGGGAAGGCGGTTACGATCCTTTTTGCCTACCCATCAAGATCGCCTAAAACCTAAATTCGACATAACAGAGGCCCAGAAGTCTTTGAAGAAAAGACAAGTAACCCAAAACAAGTATGCCAACCGACAAGGGAATACCCTCCAAGAGCTCCCTAACTTTGCAAAAGTATGGTTTAGGCATAAAAGCAAAAATCCGTGGAAGCAGGGAACCATTGTATCTGTTGGACCACAGCCTAGATCATATTTGATAAAAACGCCAGAAGGGAATTATTTTCGAAGAAATAGATTTCATATTAAACCGGATAATTCCCAGGAGGAAGACCATACCATCCCAGCTTCAACAGTGGAAGATCTGTATGATACAAGTGGCTCGGAAAGGGAAGTTGAAGAGACGACCGATAGTCCCAGTAGTGAGACAACTGAAGAGACTGCGGGTCCAAATGATAATGATGATGCAGGTCCCAATGATAATGATAATGCACCTGAAGATGGTAGTAAGGAAAAAACACTACTCTCAGAAAGACCAAAAAGAACCATCATAAAACCTGCAAGATATGGATACTAAATTTTCTTTTAAAAAAAAAAGGGCATGTGAGATATTACATATACTAGTAACTCATTGTAAATAAATTTAATATAACTAGTAACTCATTATAAATAAATTAACTCTAAAAAACAACTTCTACTATGTTTACCTGTGTTCTGGAGATTTTAATAAATTGCTTATTGCTTGTAACTTCTAGAGATGACAATAAACAGATGTTTTGCTAATAGCCTATTTAATGTATAGGTTTATTTTACACATAAGACAAGTATGTGAAAATTACTACCAGAATCGATTACCATAAAAATATTAAAAGATTTTAAAATTTAATTTTTGGGTCAAAATTAGATGTTAATTATCTATCTATTAACCATTAAATATCGCTATAAAAGCATAATTATTTTGTTTGGGGACACAAATTTGATCTAAATTCAAAGTTTCATATTTTTACGCCGAAAACATTTTGACAAATTTCACATTGAATGGTTGACATTTTAAAAATATATTATGCTTTTATTTGGATACTTTCATGGATGAAACTTGGTATTTGGGGGTTTATGGGGATGCTCTTTCAGAAAAACGCATAATAATTGGGGGTCCCCATAGGAAAAAATAAAGTTAGTGTACCGTTCAATATGAAGACGACCCCCTAAGGATTCGAAATTTTTTTCCTTTAAAGAATACTTCATGACATGAAAAATGACACCTTATTTGTCTTCCTAACCCAAGTGGTTCGTCAGAAATCTCAACTGAGTAGTTTTTTATTTCCCCAACTGTAAATGAGGAAGAGTGAGAAGAGTTACTTTCATTAAAAATGAAAACATTTATATAAACTATTTTTGCAATAATATAGTGGTGATTGTTTTAAAATATTATTTTCAATAATTATTAAGATCGGCCTCGATTAATGGCACAGGGCGATTCAATTCCATGGCGATGGGGGTAAATGGTATAGAGACAAATAGTTCAGAGTCAATTTCGAAGCAATCCTGAGGCGCTAGAGCAGGAGTTTCCAACTACTTCCAAGTGCTCGTGGGCCGCTATCGAAAGCACAAGTCGAGTGGCGGGCCGCTCTTTTTTATCTATGACATATTTTTAGTAGGAGAGAGAGTCTTTAATATGGAACTTTTCTGGTGAAGGAGGGACGAAGGTTATTTACGTGGTGCAAAGGTATAGATATTCAAAAATTTCTGAGGTTAAGTAAATTTTTGTCCCTATATCTTTTATACTGCTAAGACTTAAAAGTTTTGCTCCAGAAAATATTTATAAATTTACTTAAAAAGTATAGTGTTGCAACTGATTTTTGGATACTTCATTTTTCTCTTCCTTGTGATTAAGGTTAACCTAAGCCCATAACCCCTTGCTACGCCCAGGGGGAATTTCAGAGTGTATTACCTCCCCCTGAAACCTTAAAACTTTAATTCTTCACTCTAGAAAACGACCAAAGCTACTTCATAACCTAAGGCGGGGGTTCGGCGATCCTCCCCCGAAATATTTTCGAATTTTAGTATGCTAAAAACTGTTCTGAAGTTACTTTTGGGGGATTTTTAGGAGCCTTTTCGTGGGCCGCACAAAATATGACCCGGTGGTCTCCAGTTGGAAACCCCTGCGCTAGAGGGTGAACAAAAGTTTCTACAAGCAATCCCAAAGCCATTTACCATGATTTAACTAATTTCAACCATAGTTTGAATTTAATGATCACAATTGATCTCCTAAACCAGGTTCAGTAATTAAATTTTGAGTAAAATCGTAAAAATCGGGCCTATAGTTTGAGGCAAAAACTTATGATCGGATTTTGAGTTTTATTGGTTTCGATTAAAAATCATGATTACTTTTCAGCTATACGGTTTTACTCAGATAATAATCATTATTTTATGATGAAAAATATTTCGATCAAAAAATAAAACTCAAAGAGTGCCAAAACATATAGTTGACAGCTCGCCTAAACTGCCAATCTAACGTTTCGATAACAGAAACTCATGATGACTGATAATCATTAAAATTACCATCCCCAGTGATGATTAAAACGTGATTTTTCGTTTTCTGATCGGGCCAAACGATGATTCGTGTTTGTTGAAAACGTTTTTGCCTGGTTTTTAAAATTGTCAACTAAAACATATGATCCGATTTTGAGTTTTTCTCAGTCTCTATAATTATCAATTTTTAACCCCGGTAGAAAGGCCAAGTTTTTTTATTAGCACTTTTTTTAAATATAAAAAAATCTCAAAAACTATTTTCAACAATTCATAGAACGAATCGTTTTTGTAAATGTAAACCGTTTTGCACGCCCTCCAAACCATGGTAATTTGAAGTTTTATAAAAAATCTTCTTGCAATAAAATAGTGGTGATTGTTTTCAAATTATTGATTTCCATAAATAAGATGGACCTCGATTAATTCTACGATTCAAAGCTCATGGGGAAAAATGCTAGGGGTATATGTAGAGACAATAATTCAGAGTCAGAGTCGAAGCAATCCTGAGGCGCTAGAGCTTGAACAAAAGTTGCCAGAAGCAATCCCAGATCAATTTAACAAGTTTTATCTTATGTATTGAAACTGTGTGAAGTTTATAAAGTTATATGTTATTAAAGTTTAAGGGTGAGCGCGCACGGGCGACTTTTGTCACGGTGACAAAGACAAAAACAACGTTGCTAAGGCTGTTGTTAGGGGCAGGAAATAGAAGCATCCAATAAAAGCATTCGCACATTCACTGGAGGATAAAAACAACGTTGCTAAGGCCGTTGTTATGTAAAGTCATGTGATTGAAAATGCTCTATTGTTTTCTTGAGATATTTTTGATACTAGTGATATTGGCGCCGTGACTTTAGTCACTCGTGCGCGCTCAGCCTAAAGCTTAAAATAATAATCACGGGTGATAATTTTAAATTATGATCACGTGATTATTAAAATGATATTTTTTAACAAAATCTAGAAAGGGAAAAGAAAGCTGTTTTAACATTCCATTACTGGGAATAAGGGAGTTCTGTATTAATATGTAATCAGGGTTTGAAATCTATAATTAAGAATACGGAGAAAAACTCAAAATCTGATCGATTTTTATTTGCCGGTTTTAAAAATCAGGTAGCGTTTTTCATCAAAAACGGTTAATCATTTGAAGATCAGAGAGGAAAAACAAATTATGAACATTGTACTGGCGATTGTAATTTTAATGATTAATCTGTAATCATTATTTTCTGAGTAATATTTTTATACCAAATTATGGGATTTTGAACGGAATTCTATTAAAAATCATGATAACCTTTTTGGGAGATTCAATTTATTTTATTCAGATAATGATTATTAATTTATGATTAAAAATACTATATTATATCAATCAAAAAATTTGACTCAAACAACGCCAAAACATATCGTTTACACTTCGCCAAACCGCAAATGTAACTTTTCGAGAATAGTCTCTTCAATATTTTTCTGAATAATCGAGGTACTTTCTCTACGTTGGCTATCTTTCACGTGTCAGAAATGGTTTTATTTTTTGGTGCAAAAAATATTACTCAGAAGATATATAATAATCACAGATAATCATTAAAATTACAATCCCCAGTGATTAAAACGTGTTTTTTTTTGTTTCTGATCACCAAAGGATGATCCGTGTTTGAGGAAAAACGCTGCCTGATTTTTAAAAGCGGCAAATAACTTTTGATCTGATTTTGAGTTTTTTCTCCGTCTGCACAATGGACAACTTGCACCTGTTAGGAAAAGGCCCAATTTTGTACTATGTCGATAGATTGTCTTCTCAAATGCTGGAAAGCAGCAATTATTACTAATTTTATTTTTAAATAATTTATAATTTCGTTTAAAATTACCTAAAAATCACGTGACCCCAAAACGCTATTTGACGTCACTGGGCCCGATGCAAAGGTTCATCGCTAGTTCACAAGGAGCGGTGGTATCGCACAAGTTTTGACAAGTGATCAATTTGAGTTGAAATGATTGGTTTAAGAACTTATAAGGTTTTCTATGAAGAAAAATGCTTCAAAAAATGTTTTTTCGAAGCGACGATCGATGCAGTGACGTCACGGGGCTCGGCGTAGGAAAAATAGTGTTTTGGTATAGAAGGTACGTTTGGGTATCAAGGATAAGCCGCTGGCTCTTATGATACCACATATTTAATTTCTTTCTTTGTTGTTTCTTTGTGTATTTATTATTTTTGTATATTTTGATGTTCTTTGCGTGTCTTTCGTTTTTCTGTATTTGTCTTTGAACAATACAATAAAATTTGATTTGATTTGATTTGAAGTAAATAGTGTGCAATTTAAATCCTTTTATTGTATCTGTTCAGGCCTAAAAATTTAAAAAAGAAGATGCTTTCCGTCATAATTTGAGTTTTTCTACATGATAAAATTGAAAAACGGGCAAGTTGTCCATTATCAATGGACTCTAACCGCCTATCTGGTTCGAGACTTCACGGAACCAACACGTGACCTACAACTGAGCTTGCAATGGACTCTAACCGTCTGACGTCACACGGAACCAACACGTGACCTACTGAGCTTGCGATTGGTTACCACAGATACTACACTAGTAGATCTACTAGTGTAGTATCTGTGGTAACCAATCGCAAGCTCAGTTGTAGGTCACGTGTTGGTTCCGTGAAGTCTCGAACCAGATAGGCGGTTAGAGTCCATTGGTTACCACAGATACTACACTAGTAGATCTACTAGTGTAGTATCTGTGGTAACCAATCGCAAGCTCAGTAGGTCACGTGTTGGTTCCGTGTGACGTCAGACGGTTAGAGTCCATTGCAAGCTCAGTAGGTCACGTGTTGGTTCCGTGTGACGTCAGACGGTTAGAGTCCATTGCAAACACTACACTGAATGAGGGAATTGCATAGGCGAGGGATTTGCTTAATTTACACTTTTTTGATACGTCATAGTTTGAAACTCTCAAATATCAGATTTTAAAGTTCAAAAATATGTTTTAAATAACTTAAAATTCGATTTTATTTTTGCCAAAACACTAGTAAAGTCATGTGATCAAAAAACGGGATTTGACGTCACAGCGCCGTCGAAACTAGTGAATTGTTGAAAATAAAAGAAATCAGACTTATCATAAAACCAAAACACGCATAAAACTCGTCTGTTTCTCTAGTGAACGGCCAGAAAAAGAAAAAATTAAAACTTTGAATCCTAATAATTCCAAAACCAATTAATATTTTTTGAAAAACAAAACGCCAATCTTTTTATAAAAAATATTTGTATGTGTCTTTAAAATATCATAGTTTTTTAGTTAAAACTTAATGAAGAATACCAGAATGAAGCAAGCTAAGCATACAATAACATGGCGTAACCAGTGGGTCCAAGCGCTGTGACGTCACACAGCAGCCATAACGAAATTACTGTTTTTCCCGCCAATACTGGAAACGACATTTTAAAAATTAATATCTTAGGGAATAGTTTTCCGATTTCAATAATTTTTACGTCATTTTTCATGGATTTTCATCCTCTATCATAATAAAATTTAAAAAAAAAACCGTGCAATTCCCTCATTTATGCAATGTACTAACGGTAAAAATTCCGTATGAACCCTTTCATTAAGGCATTAAGCTGACTTTGTCTGGCTTTATATTGGTAAAGAGAGCGTGACGTGTGAAGATCATAAACGTGTGTGTGACATCCATTCCTCTAATTCGATAGTGATATTGTTTGGGGCATTGAAGAGAGTGAAGAATAGAGTGATTAAAGCACAAAAATTAGGACGTGTTTGGCATACGTACCAATTCAACCACGTTTGAGAATTCGGAGAAATAATTTTATCAGAGGAAAAAAGCTTCACACATCGCCCTATATTACTTCACTAAGTATTAAATCACTGCACTTTTATGGTTTTCTGATCTTCCCCCGAAATTAACGAAGCTCAAGTCATTGACAGAATGTGCAAAATCACAAGGTTATAAAACACTTTTCAAAGCTGAGTTAATTTTTTGATTAAAACACTTCAGTGAAAAAAAATCTCATTAATTTCACGGTCAATGGTGAAAATAATCTTTTAGATTGCATTTGACTTACGAAAACAAAAGTGTTTTTAAAAGATCGAAATTCAGTAACTTTTGTCTAGATGAGATCCGCTGTAATACAAAACTTAGAATTAATCATAATGCCAATCGTAATTGAATTTTACTATTTTTACGATAATTAAAGAAAAATATACTCCATTTGAATAAGTCTGCGCTGTACTTACTCACCAGTAAAATAGTTAAACATTTTTACTTCAGATTACAAATTTTTACACTCATTACTTGAAACACGGTATTTTATGGGGCTGGCCAAGATTTCACCATTAAATATAGTTTGGGTAATAAATACTCGGGTTTCTTATTATAGCTTCAACATTTCATACCGCTTTTCGTTCCGTTCTTCGTAAAAAAATCAAAATTACTAATGAACGGAAATTGGTTCCAACATTTAAGCATTAACAGCCATATTCACAGCCATCAGCGTCGGTGTTAACAGGCAGCTAAAGAACGAAAAATTAGCTTTTCGCTGACTCTGATTGGTGGAATCCTTCTTTGATCTAGGATTTAACACTGACGCTGATGGCTATGAATATGGCCGTAAGAGTGCTTATTTTTTCACCAAGCCTCACATGTTAATTCAACGGATAAGTGGGTCCTTCAAATTAGAGAACGCTTATTCTTACACAAAGTCTCATGCAATTTATTTCTGAACTAACTGATTTTTAGTATTGAAATCTAGTGGTGATTAATTTTAGTTCTAATATTTTTCATATTTACAAAACTATTTATTTAGAATGCCACGATTTCTTTTTAATTTTGGATTGATGTTTGTGAAGTTTCATGCCCTATAAAAATATTCTTTCAATTAAATTTTAATCCCTCATTGTGAAACGTGTAACAAGACTGCAATGGCGTATTAGTGAATTTACATTTGAATAGAACAGAATCTAGTTTGTTATTTCTTGGCTGCTTGAATCAGTAACATGAGGTTTCGTTTTTTAAAGAATTTTATAGTCAATCATAAACTCACTGACGCTGAGTGAGTTTAATCAAATACTATATCAAGAATACTAGATATAGGTATTGTTTTAAGAACAGAAAGTAACAGATTAGAGTAGCAGGATAGCTGAAATTTAGAATACAAAAAGAGCTCACCAGTCACAGAATAAATTTTTAAACTTTTTCAGAAGTTTGCAATTCAAGAATTTCAATACCTAAGCACATAAGTTCTGTTTTTATATAAACTAAACGCTCTCTGCGCTTTAGTGTGCTAATTGACCGCAAGTCTTCTCTAGGTGTCTTTTACGCTAAAAAACCTGTGGAGTTAAAGCCGGGTTTATACGTGCAGCGATTCGAGCGACGCAATTGGTTGAAATTTCTTTATAGATGCAAATGTTACCCTGCAAATGATGATGTAACTACTACGTCATGGCACTAAGGGCCAATGGCAGGGCAAGATTCTAAATCGAAGAGGAAAGCGATAGGAAATTTTCAACCGCGGCGTGTGAACCTGCCCCAAAAGTCTAACTAAACCGACGCCATTCACGTATAACACTATTACACCCCGAAGTTAATTGAATCGCTAATTTGAAAAAGGGAATAAGCACAAAAAAATGACAAATTGTCTTTCTGTGCTCAAAAATATCTCCAAGCTTTACTTTACACGGCATGAGTGGAAAGAGGGGGAAAATAACTACCCCCTAATACAGGCAGATATAGCCCCTTGAATTTGCGAAATCGATGTCCACTCATTGTGGTTTTTAGTTTAATTTGAAATTAAAGTTAAATTTTCTTTCTTTTCTTGTTCTTTCTGTTGTAAACTTTAATTTAAAAGTGTTTTTAACTTTTTATTTATCATCTAGGGAATGTTTGACTCCATTCATATTCACTTACTCCATTGATACTGCCTTAAGGACTCAGTTTCATAACAGTTTTGAATTTTATTCGTCTTATTCTTTCTACTTATCCCTTTTATAATGTGAACTAAGGCGGAAATATAATTTAAATGTAAATTTAAGGGGTTTTTAAGATTTTTCTTCAGTTGAAATTTCATAAGGTTGAAAAAGGGAATAAGTGCATCAATTTATTTTCAGCTGTAAAATATTTATGAATGTACTTATATTTGTTTCGATGATTTCTCTGTTTTCTAAATAGGGTCCTTAATTTCCAGTAAAAATTTGGTGATTATACAACAAAAATTCCATTACTTATACAGTTTTTTCGATTTTTTAAAAACTTGGTTTTTGGACTTATTCCCTCTTTCAAACTGACGATTCAATTGACAACGTACAGTTGGGGAAATAAAAAACGACTCAGTTGAGATTTCTGACGAACCACTTGGGTTAGGAAGACAAACAAGGTGTCATTTTTCATGTCATGAAGTATTCTTTAAATGATAAAAATTTTGAGTCCTTAGGGGGTCGTCTTCATATTAAAAGAAACACCAACTTTTGTTTTTCCTATGGGGGACCCCCAATTATTATGCGATTTTCTGAAAGAACATCCTCATAAACCCCCAAATACCAAGTTTCATTCAAATCGTGCGGTAAATAAAGCTTTTACGTTTTGGGGGTCGTCTCCAGAGTGAGAAGGGTATTAATTTTCTGTAAACACTATTTCTTAAAAACGGTGGGATGGTAAGACTTTAACTCACCACTTTAATGTTTATTGAAAAGTTTATAAGAAATTTATTGAAATTTTATATCAAATATAAGTTTTAATTAAAGTTATGGTGATTAAAATAAGGCGACTGTTTCCAAAAAAAAACCATTCGCCGGTATACATTTGGCAGCGGTATACGGTCCCTTAAAGAGTGGGAATTTAGTTTAATTCGTTTTTTTCCAAAACTATTAAATGAAATCGACTGAAATTTTGGTTTTCCACATAAAATTACTACCAGAATCGATTACCATAAAAATATTAAAAGATTTTAAAATTTAATTTTTGGGTCAAAATTAGATGTTAATTATCTATCTATTAACCATTAAATATCGCTATAAAAGCATAATTATTTTGTTTGGGGACACAAATTTGATCTAAATTCAAAGTTTCATATTTTTACGCCGAAAACATTTTGACAAATTTCACATTGAATGGTTGACATTTTAAAAATATATTATGCTTTTATTTGGATACTTTCATGGATGAAACTTGGTATTTGGGGGTTTATGGGGATGCTCTTTCAGAAAAACGCATAATAATTGGGGGTCCCCATAGGAAAAAATAAAGTTAGTGTACCGTTTAATATGAAGACGACCCCCTAAGGACTCGAAATTTTTTTCATTTAAAGAATACTTTATGACATGAAAAATGACACCTTATTTGTCTTCCTAACCCAAGTGGTTCGTCAGAAATCTCAACTGAGTCGTTTTTTATTTCCCCAACTGTACGTGTGCCACAGTTCAAGAAATAACCGGCATGCGTCCGAATTTTCCTATTACGAATCTTAAAAGCGTATGAAATATCCTATCTGAAATGAGTTGCTGGGGTTCTCATATTTTTTCTTGTCGCGGCATACCCTTTGTTGTAATAGAACCTTCTCACGGCACACAGGCATATAATATAAATCTGATGTAAAATCCCTATTTATATATGATATCAGTGATGTACCAAACTTTTGTTTCAGGGGAGGGGTTGACGTCACTTGCTACAATTGGTAGATGCAAATACTAGTTAAAATCGCGGTATTTGAAAAAATGGTTGGTACCGGGGTATTTGGAAAAACACATTATTGGGTGACTATTTCATCTTCTCAACTTCTGCTATTTATTTCAATAGAATTCCCAAAAATCCAGCTTTATTTTGGTATTCAATCATGGAATTATGTTACAAAAGCTATAAGATATCTTTTATCTTTATAACACTGATATAGATTTTTTAGTTATCTAAAATTTGACTCAAATTTGATCCGGCACCCCTGGCATCCCATCACTCTTTGCATGTTTTTCCTGACAAGGGGGAGGGGGTTTATGAGTTAGTTCTTACGTAAGATGTTACAAACACTGCATTTTCGAAAATATCTTGTTTCTTTCAAAAATAATTTCAAATTTTAATCAAAAGTGAATTTTACAAAAAAAAAAAAATAACTAGGAAAAAAAAATCAAGAATATAGGTACTGCGAAACATTTTGTACGAAAAAAAGAACAAAGGGGGGGGGTCGGTCTGTTTTCTTACGTAATTATGAGGAGGGACTTTGCGGTTTGACCAAATGCGGTTTTCAAAAATGACCAAACACATGCTTACGTGATATTTGAACGGCCCCAAACCTATTCAACCACAAAGTGTCAGTAAATTCTCGTACCTATGTCAAATAGTATTCCTTTTTTCTATTAGGAACCTTCGTTGGGTATCTCATAAGCAGCGTTTCTATTTCATTAAACACCGAAATTTGTCGAAATTAGTAGTTGACCCAACACCTCGTTAAAAAAAAATCTCGCCATTTCAAAATTAACTTCCCCTTTTTGACATTGGCGAATTCATTAAAATACAGCTATCCTACGGCCGCAACCACCGGAAAACCAAATTACCTCCATATTCAGCGGCGGAAGAAAAGAACTAAACAAGTCGTTATGTCACAACATCACTTCCGATTATCAAACAGATTGAACCCACGCGACTCCAAGGTTAGCCGATGCAAAAAACAAAACTGAAAGATAGACTGAGCCATCCAAACGGAACGCGGCATTCTTGACACCGAATTCGATTTCGTAAACAAGAAAAACATTTCATTACCGAAGGAGGAGAAAAAGGATTCATTCCATGCGACTACGTCATAATGACGCCAAGATACCTCGCCAAGCACCTGAAGGTTTCGGTTTGCTGTGTCTCCCTTGTCTCACTTGAAAGGCCGTGTTGCGGAAAAATCGTGCCCGGAGCGGATGATTTTTTGGCGCCCCCTCCCAAATATAATTTTTTTTACATTATTCTAAATTTTTATTAAAAATAATTTTGATTGCAAAAAAAAAATAGAACAACAAGTTTTTTAATATTTTAGGCCTGAAAAGGACCATTATCACTTGCTGATATCTCGTCAAATATTTAAGATGTTTTCATGAAACCTTTTTCTGCGCGTTTTTCATGATATTACAAATAATTTTCTTACTGAAGTTTTTTTAATTTTAGTTTTTAATTAATTATATTAACTTTCTTTTTTCGTCGCTTGTGGCGTTGTAAGCTGGCGTCTTAATAGATTCAGCATATTCACATACATAGGGGTCCACCTTATCCATGTCGAGACGTTGGTACAAAATAAAAGCAGTGAAACGAAATTTTAAAACAACCTGTATAAAACAGTTCGGTTCGTTAAAATATACGCTTTTGGTACCAATTAATCAATATAAAAAACGGGAATATTTAATTTAATAATATTAGGCGTAGTTTATAGGTACCTTGAACAGTTGACCAAATTTTCACCTACAGAAATTGCGATCTGAATAATATCCTAGGAGAATTTGTAATATTTATTAGATTAATGTTTTACCACCTTTTGCCCTACTTAGTGGGGGCATAAAAAAGATTTAAGCCAAAAGCATTTTTGGAATTTCCGACACACTAAAATATTTAAATGAAAGAAATGATGCATGAAAGGGAGAAAAAGGTAAAGATGAAAAGTTTTACATCTTTTAAGCTATCTACTATTGTGGCAATTATACTTAAATAAAATAGGTGTATATGTCTCAGTTAGATTAATTATTAATTCACCCACGCACTAAATAATTTATGTTAAACTATTTATCATTAAAATTATTTAATATTTTTCATCATAATATAATAAGTAGTATAATAACTTACATTAACTTTTTAGTTGTTATAAGATAGAACCTTAATTTATTCTGATTTAACTCGTAGTCAATATGATATTCGCTGTAAAAAGAATTAATTTTTGTATTAACTTGGAAATAAAGCTTTAATGAACATTCATCCTATACAGTAAGACAAACTACACTAATTATTAAATTAAATTTAAAATCAAGGTCTGAGACGCTGGACTCTCATCAGGGGGCTCGTCCAACGTCCCACACCCATGATGGCTTTTCTGGATTAATATAATTATTGTAAATTTGATTCTGTTGAAATCTCGGGTTAATTTTAGAAATCTTCTTGTATTCATCCTATACATATTTTATTTATGTTGAAACTGTCAAAATGCTTGTTCTTAGAACCCCTACCATTGAATTTTGGCTCTTGCAAATTCAAATTATTTTTACAACTCACGAGAGATTCTAAAAAATATTTTTATCTCTTACGTAAACGTAAGCATCAATTATTTTTAATCGGTTCAAGATCTTAGATGTTCTTAACGGATTCGAAACATGTGAAAAATTAAAGAAAAAACGTCTTTAAATTCGTGCAAATTTGTTTGAAAAAAACATCTCTAAACAGGAATTAAGTACTGCGGCAAAACTTCCGTGACACCAAACAAAAACTAGCGCCAAAGTTTCGCCGCAAACGCGCATGCGCGAGAGATGGCCGTGGAACAGAAAAATCGTCTGTTTTGTCTCCCGCCGACTTCGAAATGGTTCAGTTTCGAATTCTGTGTTTGTCGTGCGCACGTGGTAGCATTTTCTTCTCCTGACGGTACAGCTGTGTGTGTCCTGGTGCGTTGTACACGAGGGTACATTGAACGTAGTGTGAACTGGTCCATACCTCAAATGGAAATTTTTACTGTGATGAATTGTGCTCTTTTATGGGTCTTCGCAATTGGTAAGGAAGTTTTTAATTCTATTTTCCATACAATTTCACGAAATTGGAAAGTCAATTTTTTTTGTATCGTGATGTTGTGTTTTGTGGCAGCATATTTCGTCCCTTCACGCCTTGTATAGTCTAAGAAAAAAAAAGTTGAAATAGAATATAGTAATTAAATAACGAAATAGAAGGGGAATTAAAAGCTGAAATTTGGTTCAAAATTATAAATGAGTTTCATTCATATCCAGAAAATATTTAAAAAGATGAAACGTTAAACTACAAAAATAATGTTAAGTAGTACTGTGAAACTGACTGCAAACAGTTGAAAGCTTTAAGAAACACATAAGTTGTGTAATATATATGAAACTTAGTGGTTCTTCACTGTATTTAAAGTGAGTTTCGAAGCGATATGGTACAACAAAAAATATTTTTACCATGATTCAGTTTATTTATTCTCAAAGCTAAAACCTACCATTTTTAGAAATAGGCAACCAAATATCCGATTGTATTTTCTTTTAAACCTTTTTATTTATAAAGCTACATATTTAAATAATTGAAAGTTTTGGAAGATTTTTTCCCCCTGGAAGCAACTATGCCTAAAATGACAACATTAAACATAATTTTGAAGGATCATTGGAAATTTTACCTAGAGAAAATATTAAAAAAATGAGAGTTCTATAAAATAAAAGATAAAGGAGAGGCTTCTTTTATCATTGGTAATAAATTACAATTAACAATGTACTACTTGCTGATAAAAATACTTAACTGAAAACAAATATAAAGCATTAAAGCAAAGTAGTCTGTTCAAAGAAGGGATATCAATGACTATGAAAGATATGCAGATTTAAAAGAACGTGTGAGGTATACATGAGTATAAATTCCAAGTGGCATTAGAAACAAAAACAACATGAGTATAAAAACTCCAGTTGTCTCATCTCATCGCCTGCAGCTTATTTTAAGGAACCTGTGTAATGCATATTAGATATACGGAATATGATAAAAAACTTGTTTTGGAGATACCGTAGACCCCTTAATAAGTGAGTTCCATTTAGCTGGATTATTGCTTTAACCAATCATTTCAATAAATAAGGATAATTCAAAATTATGCCGAAAGTTGCCGAATTTTGAATTTTCAGCATGAAAGGAAATGACAAAGCCATTCATCAAAACTGATACAGAAAACTCGTGATAGACGCTTGAAATTTTACTAAGTTGGTCAATTAACATCTGAGGAAAATTACTTCTCAAATTCTAGATATTGAAATACTAATCAAATTGATAGTACATTTTCGTTGCTTTAAATTCAAGTATACAAAAATATATACTATTATGCTGGTGAGTTTGTCAACAGAACGCCTTTAGTTTAAATGGCTCACGTGTGTCCAAGGATTCTGCACTTTTAGTTTTAGAATAAAATATTGAGCCTCTTTCCCTTGTTCTGTATACGTTAAAAAACGAGCGACCCAAAACCAGAATTAAGAAAATAAAAAGATTTTTGATAGAAATGTCAACACAATAGACATCACATTTAGTAGATTTCCCCTTACACATATACTCGGTTCTATCCTTAAAGAAAGACATTATTGCATCTATGTATAAGGGATAAAGTTAATCCAAAAATTGTCAAAAGAAACCTTCATCAAACAATGCTTACTGAAGACTAATTCCGATATTTATGTTCCTAAACGGCATAACCAGGAAGATCTAACCTATTGACTCATTGGAAAACGTTAGTTAAAACTGTCACCCTCTGTTCTTCTCCAATCCTGATTTACAGACTTATGTGTCTTCAATGCAAATGCCCCAACCCACGTCTTTCGAATGTCTTCGGTTCAGTAACCCACATATTCCAAACCGTTGATGTCTTACCATGTTCGATATTAGTTCCAGGTAAAGGAACATCCATACGCCGGTGGGGGAAATTTAAAACTCCGTGTTGAAGTTTCATTTTTATACATTTTTGTATTTGTCTATCTTTGACCTGTGTGTGATTCGCAATTTTTAAAAGAGGAAGTGGCTATACGCCCTCTTTAACCACAGTTTCTGTAATCAAGCTTTTTTGATGAAATAACCAAATTATTGAAACCCACACCACAAATGCATTAGGGTGTTTCAACAATTCTGCCCGAACTTTGCATAGATTCTTTGGGTGGATTGCATAAAAAAATTCCAAAGAAGTAGGTCTCTTCGAGGTTTTTTATCTTTCGAAAAATGTGACATCGTGTACGATAACAACTTATTTGATTTCATTCTTAGCATCTTGTAAGCAGACATATCCAAATAACTATGTTCAAATTTTCCGAGTGTAAAAACTCTTCTACGTGCCTATATTATTTTTGAAAAACTAAATATTATTAAAAATATATTTTTCAAACTTTAAAAGTGCTTTTAAATTGATTCTTCAAATGTTCCTACATATATTTAATTTTGAACATTGGAAAACATGGTTTTTAAAGCATTTAAAAAAAAAAGAAGGGATAAGAAATTAGTTCAGATGAATGTTTAAAGGGATGTTTTCTCGTTTAAATACATATTGTGATTATTCTTTACTATCTTGGGAAACAGAATTATTATAAAAATTATTCCGTGTAGAGACTTTTCTGAATTTCATAACACAAGTTAGAGGAACTGTTTGACTTTCTAAAAATATCTTAGAAATATTATAACAATATGCTAATTAGCTCATTATTTTCTTATTGAATAACTTAAACTCTATCCCTTTTCTCTGTGAAACAGTAATTTTAAAGTTATAATAAGAACAAAAAATATATATAGTTTGCATCTGCATATAAATCAAACAGTAGTCGGGTAGAAAGGATAATTTGATGTTTACTTCTAAACTGGATAATCAAGTCTTTTTTGCTGTTGAAAGGATTCCAGAGAATTCGAAAATCTAATTAGTTTCATTAGAAAAGAATTTCAGAGAGGAATAAACTTTGGTTTGATAGACTTTCGTAAGTAGATTTGAAGTCGGAACTGTAGGAGGTTGACATCGACTGTACATTGATATAATTTAAGTCTTAGTACTCATGAAATAAATTTATACAATTACCTTTAATTTGTTTTCCATTAATATTAATTGTAATTGTGTAATTTACAGAAGAAACCCCACTAATATCATATTTTCAATACTTAAAATTAATTCACTACTCCAATCTAATTTTTCTAGGATAGGCATTATCTTTATTAGTTTTCGGAATGATCAAATCACGTGATAAAAATGAATTTTATTTCGGGATTAAAAAAATATTACTCAAAAATTAATCATCACCATGATCATAGTTTTTAATAATAATGTGTATTGGTTAAAATTGGAATTTTTATTTTCTGATCGTGGCAAACGATAGTAACCCCTTTCTTGATTAGAAACGACACCTGATTTTTAAAAGTGGAAAACTAAAAGTTTTAACCGTGTTCAAAATTTTTTTTTCTTCTTCTCCAAAATTATCGATTACATACAAGCCCTAATTTGGAGCGATTTTTTCCCCCCACTTTATTTCAGCAAACTTTTTGTTACTAATGACGGGATAATACGTATGAACCCAATTTTGTTATCCAAGTTAGTTACATTAAGTAGAACTCAATAATTGTGAATTTGACTATCAAATTAGTTGGAAAAGAATGAGCACCAGATAATATTTTTTGAAAGAACTTGCTCACTTCGCGACGTGAGGTTAGATTATCGAATGCATAGATTTTAGACAAAACAAAGCGTAATTTTGTCTGAAATCTAAGTTTTAATTATTGAGTTTTGATTAATATTTTTTATTTTACTACACTTACTACTTTACATTTGCGACTTTATTTTTTATTTATCTACATAAAAAGAAATTCCCCTCTCCGTGAAAAAAATTATAAAGTAATTAAATCAATGACACAAAGCAGGGTGTAAAACTGAAAATGGTGGGGGAAAAATATCGATACATGATTATATATTTTATCTATTTCTGTTCGTTTTTAGTGTTTATAATATATAATTAAAAATTGACTCAATGAAAAAACTGGCAACCCGAACGCCACAGTTACAAACCACCACTTTTTAAACTAAATAAATAAATATCAGTTTACCAGTTGTCTTTTGTTAACTGTCTGCAATATCGTGTTCCCCCCTCTTCTTCTTCTGCAATATTCATAAATATCTAATATTCGTATTGTTATTGGTTAATCGAAAAACAGTATAGAGCATTTTCAATCACATGACTTGGCCTAACAACGGCCTTAGCAACGTTGTTTTTGCCCGCCAGTGACATCATGTGCGAATGCTTCTAGTTCCCGCCCCTAACAACAGCCTTAGCAACGTTGTTTTTGTCCTCCAAATGACGTCATGTGCGAATGCTCTATAGTTTAAAATCAGGCATTGAAGTTGAAGTGCTTGCTGCACCAATTATAGCTAACTCCAATGCTCCCAAAGTGGGTGGTGCCACCCCCCGTGGGGCGTTGAAGCATTCTAGGGGGGCGGTGATGGGTTGATAGAAAATTGGGGGCGATTGGTAAAAGGCAACTTTGACTACTGTTTAACTCTTGCTTAATGTAATTTCATGCATAAAAAGCATTCAAAAACCCCGTAAAGCTTACCCCGTAAAACCCGTAGCTTAAAATCACAATTTAATGCGCTAAAATTCAAAAATTTCCCGGGGAAGGACCCCGAACCCCCCTTTTTCTATACATTGAGATATCAATTACCTAAGATATTTTTAAGATGAAAACAGGAAATTTTGAAACAGAACTGAATGAAAACAGGAAGCTAAGGGAGTATACGCCCTCGGTATCATACAAATTGTTTCAGTATAGTATTCAGAATTAGATAAAGAATTATTTTTGAATCAAATCTTATAAAAGGGTAGAGTCGAATTATTATCCTAATATTTTTAAATTGAATTTTAAGGAATTTTAAATTGAATATTTTTCATATACTAGCCTTAAAATGTTATTATTTATTTTAAAATTCTATGAAACAGGAGCAAATTAGGAGCAAAAATTTGTAAACGAGGTGAACAGTTTCTTCTTGAAAAGGGGGCGGTGGTCCCAAAATGATTGGGAATCTCTGGATAAGAGTTTAATTATTCCTGGAGAGAAAAGATTGTGGATAGGTCGAAACCAGGTGCGGATCCAAGGGAGGGGCACTCTGGACAGTGCCACCCCCTTGGACCAAAAAAAAATTACTCAAAATAAAACCCTACTTTTACAGGTCAAATTTCAAAATTTTTTCTGAGGGAGCATCACTCCCTAGCGGTACCAAAAGAGGATCTTGAGTGATACTTCTTAGAAAATCACATCTTTTTGACATTTTTCTCAAAAGGTAAAGGTGATAGTCTGGAAAAGGCCCAACCCCCCCTTGGACCCTGCTGGATCCGCGTCTGGTCAAAACATAAAAAGAAATATTTCCAATCATTAATCTGGAAGTACAATCTGAAGACGGAACTTCTTTAATTCTAAGACTTGGATAACCGTTTCAAATATCTTCCCCTTTTCTTTCAACTTTCTTTTCCCCGACGGTATTAAATTCAAGTCTTCCGTCACATCCAGCGCAAAAAGTCTCCCTAACTCCTTTGAAATAAAATAAACTATTAGATAAGAAATGCCTGTCTGACCGACCGCATAGATAGAGTTTTAGAACAATTAGGGAGGTTGGCTTTAAAGTCTTTTGTCTTCAGCGCTTCGGTCCCCAAGCGTGAAAGTTACGTTCTGCCGGGGAAAGAACATGGGTAATAAGGTAGTAAGAACGACGGAATTGACGCTTGAAAGTTGTAGGTTTGTTTAAAAATAACGTTTTTTGCAGGTTAAGAGTTAAACTTGTCGGGTCGTTCGCTTAAAGAAGAATATATGTTCGTCACCTGTTTTGCTCTAGTTAATCAACCTTTGACTGATAGTGCGGTGCATATTTTAAGTTTACTGTCCATATAACGCTTTATGAACCCAGCAAAAAAAAACACATATGCAAAAATGATTCCAAAATGCGTCTAAATTGCAGTTTTCTTAAAGAAGTCTGCAGTTATTTTGTAGCAATAGGACTTTCAGCATGTAAGTCTGAAGTTTTTCTACAGCAATTTCGAAACCATTCTAAAAACATATGAGCGGTCTTGGGGAAAAAACTGCAGATTTTCTTAAGAAAACAGCGGTCAATGCATTTCAATTCCCTTAACCTTTTTGAAGCAATTTTAAAGACTTTGAGGGGGGGAAAAGTGAGGGTAGTGAAAAATAGTACAGTAGAAGCTCTTATAAAAACAGTAGACACAGTAGTATAAACAGTAGGTGATCAGTGCTCACTACTAAATTGTTAAAAAGTAAAAATATAGTGAAAATTTACACAAATTTTGAAAAATTAAAATCATTCTAAAAGCAAATCAAAAATACAAAAAATGTGGCCACATGGACAAAAATTTCTTATATTGTGGCAGTCAACGTGTTAAACAAAACAAACCTCAAATATTCATTGGTAATCAAACAGTGCCAATTTGGCGACCTCTGAACTTTCGCCAAAGTTAACTCTTTCAAAAGGAGAGAGCTTTTTGTTTATAAGAACTGTAGCCGACACCTTACTTTCTGCTGTATCATTTTTTGTTTCGTTGTTTGATAACAGTGTAAGCTTTTATATTAGAGACCGGCTCTTATAAAAATCCTCTGTTATAAAGACCCAAAAATTAGTTCCTATAAGAGCACTTTTGTGTTCTTATAGAAACCTATGTTTGAATTGATTCAGAGTATCGAATAATTTCACTGGATCGGTTTGTTTGAGTCATACATGATGAATTAGCCCAGTGTGGTCCAACCTTTAGTTACCTGAGTGCCAATTTAACTTTTTAAAGGGAGTGGAGTGCCACTGACAATAAAAATCGAAAATTACGCATCTCTAGTTTATATAACACAGGCAAGTCAAGCTTATTTCAACACTGGAACATGTATTTCGACTATGATTAGAAGCGTTTCCTTTAAGGATTTTCTCACTTTAAATGGGCAATGCAAAAATATTGGCTGGATCATTAAAACTATTCTTATGTATGCAAGGTTATATAGTAGTTGGTGCGGTATTTTAAAAACTATTTTCCTTTATGTTCATATTTATTAAATTTAATTTAATAAAAAAAATTCTTACTTAATCGAATTGAAAATACGTTGTTAAAAGAATAATTAATCCAAAGTAAAGAGAAGAGACCTTTCTTAGAAATTAGGCCGTTTACAATGTTTTAAAAATGAAAGAGCAAGAAGTGTTTTTTAAGTTTAATGGTAAAAAAGGGTTGGAAAAGGTTGAGTGTTTTTTTTTCTCAAGAGAATAGAAAAAAATTCAAAAATGAGTTGTAAACACATTGATATACATATAAGACAACTGTCTCCCTGTACTGAACATTTATGAAATAATACTTATAGATTAAACTTTAATTACAACTCATGGCATCTATAAAGATTGTATATAACTCTTTTCAATTTGATGTATACTTTTTAAAATAAACTAATAAGTTGTTGAAACGATATAGCCATAAGTGAAGATAAAATATAAATTTATAAACTATTGCCCCAACTGGAGTTTCTACTGATGTGGTTTTAATGTCCTTTTTAAATTTTAAGTCAAGAAAACTCCTAATGGAGTTCATGGGTTCTCCCTTGAAACTGTTTTGAAAATTAGACCTTAAATAGCAGATTTTTAGCTGTTCTAACTGATTCCCAAAGTGAATTTTAAACCAAAAATAACTTCCAAGGGGTGTCAGGGGTTCTCCCCTGAAAATGTTTTGAAAATTAGACTCTAAAACCGGGTTTTTACACTTTTCTGCAATAAAATTGAAATGTGGATTATATTCTATATAGTTAGAATACAAGTTTAATTTTGAAGCGAGTGACACGAATATTTCTTCGAGTGCCACTTGTGGCCCGCGTGCCACGGGTTGGACCACACTGAATTAGCCAATAAACGAACATTATAGCATTACAAATAATAGCACCAAGTACTGATCGCATCATCCCCGCTTTTGCTTTCGCTCAGGATAACCGCTCGCTGCTTCAATCCCAAACAAAGCCTTACGCCTTGGTAATTTGTAGCCTTTTTTTTTTGGACAATTACTTATTATTGGTTTAGCTAACTGTAATACTGTAGCGTGCCGCATGGGCGATAGGAAGTTTGCGAAGAAGAAACTGAATGAAGCGGTAAATGAAATGAAGCGAACTGTTATTATGCTTTCTCTTATAAATGATCGACAATGTCTTTTGCTACTTTTAAATTCTTAAAGTCTTAATTTGTTTTAATAAGCTTTTAATAAATGTTTATTTTTAAACTTGACTTCTCATTTGACTTCTCTCCACAGTACCCAATTGTATAAAAAATGTTTAGATGTATAATTTTCATAAACTTTTTACAATATATTTTTACAAAACAGCTTATAAAAATCCAATTTCCCTTACCCCCTTGAAAATTTAACATCCTTTTAAATTTCATTATCATTATCTTTTTACTTACTTATTTTATTTATTACTAGCTGATATACCCGCCGTTGCTCGGGGGGAAAAGGCTTTTCAAACTGTGTGTTAAAGTAAATAAGAATTATTTTCTTTTGTCGTCTTTTACAGGGGGTCATTTAAGGGCAACAAAGTAAACTACATTCTCGCTAAAATTCTTTTAAATGCTCTACTTCCTTCAGATGTGAAAAAAATTAAACACCACCTCTTTAGATGTGTGAAATCCCCATTTTAAAGAGTGATACTATTTTCAAAAAAGAAAAGTCAAGGATAGATACTCTGAACCCTCATTTGAGGCGTTATTTCTTTGTTCTCTTTAATATCCTTTGTTCTCTCCACGAATTTCTACAGTTGGAAATGAATAGTTGCCATTTGTACCTACTCTTCACAATAAAGGTAAAGGTCTATTATTGAACAAAATTTCTTTAGATTTATTTCCCCCTCCTCCCGCTATGTTTCATAAATTTACAAAACAATTAAAAATAAATACTTTTCTAAGATGAAAACCTTAAAAAAAATATTGAAAGCGAATTTATTTTTCTTTCTAGTAATGTATAGTTCATTGGAAAATATTCATACAGATTTTTGCTACCTGCGTTTGTTAAGACTCTATGACCACTATTATATATTTATTTTTTATTTTTTTTTATTATTATTATATTGGTTATATACAATTACACAACATACCAAAGAGAAAGAAAAGAGAAAAAAGATTTCCTATTGACCACTAAGGGGCCTTGGCCCTTCCAAGTGATAACAAAAAATATATTTATAGTACTTATTTTAACCATGATAAGGAATTTCAATCTTACAATATTCATTCTGCCATTCGGTTCTGAAGAGCATTTACCTTTCATAAATAAAAGTTTGGTAGGGTAAAACGCAATTAAACACCAGCCCGAATGGTCCGCTCAAAGTCAAGACGGGTAAATCTTAAAACAGTCTTAACTTTGAAACTACTTGATTGAATTGGATAAAAATTAGTATTTTTCTTTATCTTTGTGCATACATTAATCTTACAAAATTTACATGAAAATATGAGAACTTATATAGGGTGTAAAAAATGACCGTTCACAGAGATTTCAATAAAGATTTGTGAAGTTCGTATTGTACAGATAAGATGACATGCAAGCAAATTGTTGCAAATTTGGGTGCATCTTCCCACTATGTCCATCTTTCAGGTCGGCGACACTATCCGCTCGCTGAGGGCAAGGTCACGGACGCAGTTACGCAATAATTAGCTCCTTATTTGTTTGAAACGCTCTGCATTCTCCCACGCCACGGGAAAGACGGAAGAGGAACGAATAAGCGTTTGTTGTGACTGCTACAACTAAGGAATTCGAAATAAGGATTGAAAAACCGTGGGGTTGTAGTTAGATATACCACGGCTTACTAGATACTTATACAGGCTTGCCGAGTTTTAAACAATGAAAACCATTTGACATTTTTTCCCGCTTGGAGCGCTACAAGACCTACCTATATCACCCACCGCCTTCAACACTGTGAATATGCTTTGCCAGTTTGTCCAATAATGCCATCTGGATTTGAAATGATTTCCGTACTCGGCTAGCCTGTATAAGTATCTAGTAAGCCGTGGATATACAGAGGCTGATTGCATTGGTCACTGATAGCCAAGGCATATTATAGCCAATAATAGCAGGAATAGCCAAGACATTCGATATTGATAGTAAGATATACAAACCTACAACAGGTATAGGTTTTTACTAGAAGGATATAACAAGAATAGGGTTGTTTCCCATTTTTCAATCTATTTTTTTCTATGAAGAACAGATTGAAAAAATATGTTTACGAAAAACCCGAAGTCTCTAGGACCTCAACTTATTTTTTAATTAATTTTTAAAGGTGCAGCGCAGATGCGTTCCTTAAAATCGGAGCACTGCGCAGTGACGTCAAAATATCCACCGCTATATATCCAGGGCTTTGATAGTTCTAATACTGGTAGATATAAAGAATAATTGAATCGTTAATTTCAGAAACAAGTTAAACGCTGTGTTAATCCAATGGGCTCTAACTTGTTTCTGAAATAAACGATTAAATTATTCTTTATATCTACCAGTATTAGAACTATCAAAGCCCTGGATATATAGCGGTGGATATTTTGACGTCACACGAAGCCACGCCCCGATTTTGGGAGCTTTGATTTTTAAATCGTTTTAATTAATTAATGAAGCGCTTTAAAAATTTTCTTTTCTTGATTTTCTTATTTTTTTGGGGTTTCCTTCGTTTTTCAATTATTGAAATACGAATGTTCAGTTAATGGAAACAACCCTATTATTATTCATAAAAAATTATATATTTCACTTATATTTTAAAAAAAATTATCAACTTTTTTACTGGTGACTGCAAAATAAACATCACATCGCTGGCATCATCGGAAAACCTCGTATGATCGGAGTCGGGGTGGATACTGTATACTCTAGATTGGCGAGAGTGGGTTTGCGCCAATGAGAGATTATTGAAACACCTGCTGTTTAGCTTCAACAGCTCATTAAAATTCATCCCCACCCGTCGAGGCAAAGAAACGAATCTCTCTCACTTATACTGTATCTATCCCAACTCGGATTATACGAGGTTTTCCGATGATGCCAGCGATATCTTGTTTGTGAGCGTTGCACACAGTGCTTATAGCTTAAAAATATTACACTCGTCAGCAACGTTTCCATGAACCTTTGACGTCACTACCTGGAAGCAGAAACTGCGTAAACAGAAAGCCAATTAGGTTACTAGGAAGAGTTTCGGTACGCAAATTGTGATAAAAAGACGCTTATTATTCATAGGTTTAACAAAGTTTTAAATTGGCGTTGGTTGCACCAGTGGCGGATTCACCCCATTCCCACTTCCCTAAAGATGGGTACTTCCTTTTTGCTCCCCCGTTCGATAAGAAAATAATCTAGTGAGTTTGTTTCATATAAATTACTAGCTGAAATGCCCGGCCTTGCACGGGTGGAGTGTATCAATTTTTAAAAAAAAGTTTTCTCAAGTATATGTCTAATTTTCTGTAACCGAAATTACCAATCATCCCAATGTTCCCAGTAGTTTTTCATATCCCGATGTTCCCGGTATTTTTTCATTTCCCGGTGGTCCCGGTATTTTTTATATCCTGATTCTCCCGGTATTTTTTTATATCCCGGTTCTCCCGGTAATAATTTTTCATATCCCGGTGTTCCCGGCAAATTTTTTTATATTGGTGTTCCTAACGCCTTTTTCATCCCGCGGTTCCAGCAAAACAAATGAAAGTATAGGTTGACAGTAGCCATGTTTGACCAGGGAAAATATTGAAACTTTGAATCTTAATAATTCTAAAACTAACTCGAATTTTTTAAAAAACGAAAAGACAATCTTTTTGTAAAAAATAATTGTATATGTGTGTAAAATATTGTACTTCTACCATGATTAGTTTTTCTTTTATAACGAAAAAAGTGTTTCGATAATTTCATTGGCTGCCGCGACACGAGTTAGATCATGAAATATTTTTTTTTATTTAGTGACGGTATTTAATTGGCTTCGGGCCAAAAGTTTAAAAATGGAGAAAAATAAGCGTTTTAACTACTTAAAAACGGTCAAAAGAGGGTCAAGGGGTCGTTCTAGAACTTCGAAACATCGCCTAAATTTCAAATGGGATGTTTTTACGTATGTATACCAAGTTTGGTGCAGATCGGAAGGAAACTGTAGATTTGTATAAAGGACAAACACACCCAGCCACCAGACAGATTTTGACCAGACCAGACAAGATTTGACTTTTATTATATTAGATGATTACTATCAAAACCTTGTAGTTATCTTAGAAGTGTGTGAAATTAGTTTTGACGATTTGTAACACTGCTAGATGTTAAGGGTCATGTCACAGAATGTTTTTTTTAAAATTTGACCCTAAATAACTCTAGGTCAGCTCATGGGGGAGAACACCTATCTGCCCCTGCCCTGTCGTTATAGCCCCGGGCGAATCCAATGCCTTATATAGAGAGCAGCAGTAATACCATTGTTTATTACGATATACAAACCTACTATGGGATGGGTTTATATTTGAAATAATTCATTCAAGATTCTGCACTGACCAGTTCATTATAGAGGTTTCCAGTTGTTCTTTTATAAAAAAATTATTTACTTTTCTACTGGTGATCTATAATAATAAAAGAGCTTTACCACTCACTCACTCACTCAGCAACGCACAGCAAAATCTACCGGGGCTAAAGACTCGAAACTTGGTAGGGTCGAAGACCTTAAGGTGTATACGCGCACTAAGAAGGGATTTTTCAAAATATCTTTTTTCTGACCCACAGGGGGGGTTGGAGCGTTTTCGACGTTTTTGAGCCCAGTGGCGTCCCAAATGACCCTAGATCTTCGTTATTTCGCAGGAAGGTACCTAGCAACAATATCTAGAAAGGCATTTTTCAGATTTTGGATATTCGAATTTTAAGCGTTCTGAAAATTCCAAAACCCCGTTTTTGCTGAGCATAAGCAAAGTTTTACATTTTCAAAGAAAACAATACCGAGAAATCAATATTACGAAGTGAACTGTTGCTAATACCTTCTTGAGAGTATTTCAAAGAAAGTAATTTCTGGATTTTACGATATTCCGTTCTGGAAGGGGTGCACGGAGGTTTGAATATTTATTCCCGTTTTTAGTTCTTGCATTCTAGCATCCACATTATTAATAAGATTGTTATGAAATTTAAGCATATTGTTCCTCATACAACCAGGAAGGTTTGCGAAAAAGAATTTTTAAAATCAATGCATTCCAAGCAGCATTTTTCGGCTCTTTTCGAAATTCTTATGCTTAGCCTTCAATTTTAAATTGGTAACGGTTATTGCTCCTTACAGGTGATGCAAAACCACTATTGTTGGAAATATTTATTTGAAAATGTTTTATAACAGGTGAATTTTTTAAAACTCTGATAAATAAATAATTTTTGAAGATTAAATAATTTTTTTATGATAACCAAAAACCGTTCCACTGAAAAATTTTATTCTTTTTTCTATTTCATCAAATTTAAGTATTTCCAGCAAAGTTCAAATTAAACAACATTTTATCAGAGGCATTTTATCAATAGTTGGTGTCGATTCAAATGATGTTTACTTTTATTTCATGTTTGAAATTTCTTTCAATGAATGAGTTGGTTATAAATCAATAAAGGGGGGTTCAGGGGGTCTCCCCCTGATTTGAAAAAAATTCTCACTATTAAAAAATGGTTATAAACACTTTAATTCTAAACAGTTTTTTAAGGTTTTGTTTAACATCTTAAAAAAGTATGTGTATTGAATTATTTTTCATTTAAAATTTAGCTAGATGAGACGGAAATAAGTTTTATCTATAGAAATTGGTGTTGAATAATAACCTTTATTGTGAAGCGAAGGCGGAGAGATTTGTATCAATTATACATTTATACGAATTGCAGAAATGGATGGAGGGAGCCAAGGGCATTAAAAAGAAAAAATAAGGGGGGTTTAGAAGGGTCCCCTGACTTTTTCTATTTTGAAAAATTACTCTTTAAAAACGGGGATGGGGATTTCACACATTGAATCTAAACAGGTTGTATTTATAAAGGGTTTTTTACATCTTAAGGAAGTAGTATGGCATCGAAAAGGAATTCTAGCAGGAAGGCAGTTGCACCTAAATGACGCCTCGGAAAGGAATACAGTGAAGAAAATACTTATTTATTTTAACACACACTTTGGTTAGCTTTTTTTTCCCCGAACTACGGCGGGCATATCAGCTAGTTTATAAGTAAACATCATCTCTTGTTTAAGAGCGTTGCACACAGTGCTTTAGCTTAAAAATATTAGGTTAGGTAGTTTAGATATTTCAATAACGATGTCTGAAGTTCGCATTACAAAGATATAAGATGACTGATGTGTCATATAATAATGACTCTGTTGAATTTCATATAGCTTCTATATAAAATATAATCATCAATATATCAACACACTGGTATATAATCATAAATATATCAGCTATATAAGGTATCAAATGTGATTTTTTGATCGTATTTACTCATTTTCCTTGGTATTGCATACATATCCTCCTTATAGTATATTCGCTCTGATTAAAACGAAACACTTGAACAGAATTGGCATCTTTTGTATGCACATTAAAAATTAATTGTAAAAAGAGATACTAGGGGACATCCATAAATTACGTGAGGTGTTTTTTCCAAAATCTGGACCCCCTTGGTGAGATTTAGTGAGATTTTGCTGGACCCCCCCTCCCCCCAAGTGAGATTTACCTACAACTTTTTATAAATTATTTTCCTTTTTCACACTTAAAGAAACAGAAAATCGTATAATTTCTAGCTTAAAAATTTGACGTGAGATTTTAATCGACCCCCCTCCCCCATTTGGTCAGATTTTTCCAAACCCCCCCCTTTTTGACCTTACGTAATTTATGGATGTCCCCCTAAATTCGATTGTACTGATCTAATTTTGTCGAAGCTCACTCCAATACCATTTAGAGAAGCAAGAATTTGGGGAAAATTAAAGGTTTTGGATTTCGTCAGAGCAAATGTTGTACAAGATTTTGTACCATTAAAGTTAATTTTCATATCTCTGAGGTGTTCAACTAATACTATATATGTAATTATGTTTATATAATTCTCGATTGTTTTCAATGTGGCATATTTGGTCAGAAGTAGTGATTGAGTTTTCTCTTAGTTGGTATTTTTGGTATGAGATATTTATGTCCCTAAAGTAGGGTGGAGTAAAAAAAAAGTTTTTACGAAATCGGCCTACGGCTAGAGCTAAAAGTTTGATGTTGGTGGTCCTTATAACCCATAAAAAATTTCAACATAATCGGTTGATATCCTCGAATCTCGATTTTCAGTCTAAGTTTAAAAGTTTTATAAAAATGTCAACAGATTTGAATAGTTTTCATATAATTTCTAAACGATCCCGAAGTTATTTTATTGTGAATAATTATACCCTGAATCATGCAAAATGGTGTAATGAATGAAATAATGTTACAGATGTTAGTAGCTAATAACACTTTGGTCTCCAGGAACAATGCTTACAGAACAATTCCTGCTGTCTCTTACGTTAAATTATTCTCTGAATCCGAATATGACCCCCGTTTCCTCCCACCACTCTTAATTTTTGGGAGACGCCCCCAATTTATTTTTATCACTCTTTGGTAATTTTATGGCTATGAATTCGATTTTCTCTGATGGATATTATTCTTACTTCATGCATATTTGTCAAGCTAATGGAATGAGGTATTTGCACGTTTTGAGATTAAATTTTATTAAAATGGTAGATAAAAACCTTGAAGAATGACGTTTAAATGAAGTTTCTGAGTTTCCTAGTTCCTGAGATACTTTTTTTGTATTTTTGAAATTTCGTTTTACGTTTTGGCTCGAAAACAGAAACACTGTTGCTTACAAGCGCTGTGATGACAAATCCCGTTTTTTGATCACGTGACTTTACTATTGTTTTGGCAAAAATAAATTTGAATTTAAATTATTTAAAACCTATTTTTGAACTTAAAAATCTGATATTTGATAGTTTTAAACTATAACGTATCAAAAAAGTGTAAAATTAAGCAAATCACTCACTTAAGCAAATACCTCATTAATACTAATTCACACACAAAAGTCTGCATGACGGAATGCCAACACAACTCAACGCGATTTCAGTCAAATTTCTGACACTGGCCAAAATTCAAATGAATTTTATTGAATTAAATAAACCACCGATAGCTTGGCGGGGACTAGGAAGCAAAGAACAAACAGTAAGAAAAACAGGACCGTCACAAGGTCAGCTGCGATAGCCTCGATAAGACACCACCCAGAGCTCCCCTGAGCCATTGAATGACCATGCCCACGCAAAGATATCAGGAAGAATAAAGAAGCCGCATACTAATGCTTCTGCCTGGTGACCGAGTGTGGGCTGTTATCGTGAAGTTGTTCACATTGGAAATTCAGGTACAACTTGCCGATACCAAAGAAAATCGCTTACACGTTGTTTGAAATGCATTTTATTAGGTAGGTATAAAAATGTCCAATTGAAGAAAAGGGCAGGAGCCACAGTTGGATAAACTTAAACGTATTTCTTTAATACTTTAAATCATAATCTTAAGATATTATCATTTGCAACCCTCTGGCAGCATATAAAGCGTTAACAACAATCCAATTTATAGCCAGCTGAGGTGACGTAGGTACCCTCTACGTCACAGAACTTAATTCCTTTCAGATCCTTTTGTATCGTTGATTTGCATTCTCTGATGTGTTTGCATATTCCAACAAAATCTCATGGGCAAAAATGGTATAGTCTTTCTTCGCTAAGCGGTTGGAAACGGAGAAATCTAAGTTCTGGTAATTTGGATAGCTAGCTTGGAGGTGAGGTAGTTATTATTTGGCGAAAGGTTACCAGTTTGGTTTAGCGTCCCCCCTTAACCAAGGTGGTTTTGAATTGTTCTACATCCCCTATCATTTTCGCCCATGAATTTTAAATCTCTCTGCTGTTTCCGGCTTCGGCATGGCAGACTCAGCCTTTGATCCCTCCAGGAACGATAAAATGAGGACAACGTTTACTTGGGGAAACAAGGGGGTTTTGTCACAGCTGACTGTGACTTTCATAGTCACACTTACTGTAACAGGTCTACTCATGGCCTCACCAAGTGAGATTGGTTATACTGGAGTTACAAGGTCTAACGACCTAGGTACTCCTTCAAGTATCCCCCTCATTTTTTCACTAAAGAAATGAATAGATTGAAAATTAGAAATTCTAACTTCCCAAAAACACATGGCAAATAATGTTTAACAAAAATTTTTTCCAAACTATTTCCTAATAAATTTCAAGTTCTTTGTTAACATTTAAATTACGCAGGATTATATATTTTGATAGTTTCTTTTAAGTACATTTCAACTTTAAAGAATTAAGTTGAAATGTTTTCAGGAAATAACTCTTTCAATTCTTAAGTGCAATTTCTAACACAAGTTTACAGTGTCATCAGGCTATTCCTTTACACTTGATCATACGATTGTGTTCCTTTACATTTCAACTTCACGTATTATCGCTGATGTTTCTCTTGATTATTTCAGGTCTGCCCGGCCTCCTGTGCGTTTCAGTGGGAGATGATTGCGAAGTCTCCCGGCAGCGGCGATGCAAGCAGGCCCTGGTCGCAGAGATAGATGCAGTTTCTGCGGACAGCAGGACAAGAACTGATGCCAAACAGATGGAACTTCGCTGCCGGTAAGAAAAACCTCTTTATTTCATTCGGACTGAAAGACTTTCGTGATTTTAACCCTTAAATTGCGAATGACCCTACTTACGCAGTAAATACAATTCCATGGAAGTCTGGGGAACTCCCGGCCTTAAATTTCTAAATCATGCAGTACTTATGACCAATGTGCACAGGGTTTGGATTTGTTTCATTTACTAAACTACGTTTTAAATTTCCACTACTCTGACTTGCATGAAAAATTGTGCTATTTCCTCGAATTTCCATAATCAGTCTATTCATAATATTTCCTCCTTAATATTTTGTGGCATGTAGGAAAAATAGGAACTGGAACGCAATTTTTTAGTCAAATAGTCTAATTTTTAAAACCTAACAACTTATTTCAGTAGTCTTAACTTCCTGCAATATTTTTTAGAAGAAAATGTTTTTCAACTAATGTCTTAAGTCAATTCAGCAGTGTGTAAACTAATTAGTAATTCAGTAAAGTGTGAAAATGAGTTCGCAAAAAAAAGAGGAAGTTGTAAACATTTTATTTCGTAAATGGTAATTGAAGTTATCCCATTGTGTATAGGACTAGCTTACACAGTCCACAGTATTTATAATGCCTTATAGAAAAGAAAGTGAGAATATCAAATGGTTCAACTAAACTCTCACTGACAGCCACTCTTTACATGAACGTCAGCAAACACTATGCTGTGAAGATAAAAAAACGACCTCTACACGTTGACTCCCTTTGTTTGACTTCGTTTCAAACAAGTATTCCAAATATCACAACTCCCTGTCTTGCATTTTTGCGAAGATTTTTTCCCATTTGTTTGTCAAACAGCGTTAGACTCGGTGTGAAGTTGACTAGTTAAACACTGCAGAGATATTTGAACTCTGGGTATTTCAGTTGTAGATGCAAAACAATACAATGGAAGTGGGTTTTATGCCCTCAAAATGGATTCTGTTTTTAATCGAAAACATATTTTCTAGAACTGAAATTATTGCTTTTGAAACATGGGCGCCCATACGTTTGAATCTAGGAGGGGGCCCAAGATTTTTTTTTGCAAGTTAGCCAGTCAAACCCGTAACTAGTAAACTATGTTTCTTTTTTTAAGGGGGGAGGGTTGGTTGAAATAATTCTTTCAAAGGGACCCCTCACTTGTACTTAATGCTAAAAAATTGCATAAAACACTGGAGTTTCAAGTAATAAGGGGGTGTCTAAGGGTCCTCCCCAGAAAAATTTTGTAATTTATTCTTAAAAGTTGAGTTTTAACTCTATCGGGTGACTTCTAAATTAGGAACGATCCTACGCCGAGCCTCAAAATTTCAAGTGAGAAACTAGTATATAAATAGTGGTCATCATTATTAGAAACTATTTACATTTTGCTTTTGAATTAGCTAACAATCATAATAAAAAGATTAATTCAGTTCAAAATTTAAAATGGGAAAAAAAAACGTTTAATAAAAACCGATTTAATGTAGTCAAAGTAAGATTTTACGTAATTTTTCCAAAGCAAAGGGGGCCCGGACCCCCCTTTATGCCTTTTGCATGGGCGCCTATATTTTGAAAATAAAGATGCTCTATATGAGGTTAGATGCCAAAGTGTACGAATGTCACAATTCGGGTAACTTCTGTAAATCGAATCGATATTATATTATTCTTGTTCAACTAAACCAGAAAATGAACTTTCAGAAATCTGCATTTTTTATACCAAGTTTTTTTTTATCACAGGCCAGTTGCATTTCCTGTAAAACTACACTTAAATCTCTACATTCCGGTATTTTGCCATCAGTCTTTTCTATTATATAAAGAACCATCACATCAGGTGATTTTATACAAAACATGTTTTTTCTTCTTCATAAATTAGCATACCATCTGACCAAATAACAACATTATCACCAGCACGAGGTTTAAAATCCATAAAATCTCGGAACTCGGTTGCGCCAAATAACTGGTTTCACACAAAAATTACCTTCTATCAAAAAACTCCCGAGATTTCGCTAAGATTTGGTCGTGATTCCCAACCTGTCATTTTCGGCCAATTTCTGGCGGCATCTTCACTGTTCATCGGTTGTTGGAAGAAGTTGTTGAGTGCACTTGCTGATGATCCTTGTCTATACCGCCCTTAGAGTGGTCAATGGCTCTTTGAAGAGGGTGAAAGTGTTGATTTTTATGTGTCTGTGAAAGCATTCCTTTTTTTTTCAATAAAAATGTTTAGAATTATTTACTTCAGGCGACTTAATGATGGTTTAAGAATTCATCTTAAATGAGATCTATACTGGTGGTTCCTATATTCCTGGAAGTTCTCGGAACACTATAAGTCTAAAATTGGAACCTTTACGACTACGGAGAACCAATAAGTTCATCTTCAAAATATTCCTAGATGGAAGTTCATTTTCCCCTTTTGAAGTTATAAAACTTAAATAATGTATTAATATAACAATATTTTATGGACGTGAAATTACTGGAAAATATATATAGCACGATAATATATTTTTAACAATTTAGTGGTGACTCTTATACCCATAAGTTAAAAAGCCGAGAGTCATCGGCACCGGATATAATTCAATCATTTCCAACTACACAACCAAAGATTTGTAATTTGTGGACAAAATAGTTTTTTTTTAATATGTTTATTTTTGTGAGGAGCGTTTGCAGTGTACATTTCAAAACACCGTATAAATTTTTATGCTTATTAATTTGTGAAAATGATCTTTTATCTTGCAATTTTGTGAAGACCAAGAATTCCTGTCATTAAGGGTCGTGGTCCGCAAAGCTTCCAAATATAGGCTAAGTAGTCCGTGGACTTCTACGAGTTAGGAACTACTGATTTATTACAGTATAATTAACCTGCTGGTCGCCTACCTCCGCTCGGGGTAATCGCAGGAGGAGGTTATGGCATCCGAGTGGGTCGCGTGAACTCGGTTCCTCCCACGAACATCCCCGAATCTTCCCGAACTCGGAGATCGTAAATCTCACGCTAACCGAACATTTCCGACATCGTATGCCCTCTGGAAGAAGCGATTGAGATTGATGGTGGATCGCCTTAGTTGTATTATAATCGCCCAGAACGGTCAAGTACAAAGTGAAAATGTTTGATGTGGGATCCGAGGAACCTTCTATACGCATGCAGGATCGTATCTCAGGAGGGATATCCTAAGAATATGCTTAGGAACTGATAGTGTTCGGCACTAGTTAACTAGAACTAGTTGCAACTAGTAGTTAACTACTGATCAACTAGTAGTTAACTACTTTTGGTTTAAACTAGTTCAACTATTAGTTGAACTACTTTTTTTAATAACTACTAGTTAAAACTACTTTCAAATTGTCAACTACTTCAAAAAAAATTTTGCTTAAAATTTTAAAAATATTTAAAATTTTTTATCAAAATATACAAAAAAAATTGTTCTGCCATCTATAACTACCATGTCATTTTATGTGAAAGCATAAACGTTTTTGGGATATAGATAAGAAAGATGCATCAGAATTTGGGCAAAAAATAGGTTATGAAATTAAATAGACTAGTTAACTACTTAGGGAAATAGTAAACTACCAATTGCAACTAGTCCCAGAAAAAAATAGTTAACTACTAGTTACAACTAGATTTTCCCAGACTAGTTAGTAGTTGGTAGTTAACTATTTTTTGACCACTAGTTGCCGAACACTAGGAACTGAGGACCAAAAATAAAGCACTTATGTAGGAATATGAAGAGTTGGGGTTGTTTTCATGATTTAAATAGCCTACTAACTACTAACCATAGCCTTCGAGAGCGAGAAGGCCGGGACAGAAGAATGATGAGTCATCCTTTCCGACGAACGCTACCATTGAGTTTCCATTGACGCGTCGATTTTGGAGGGGAAAAATCGCTATAAATCATAAACAAATGATCGGAAAAAGAAAAAAAGACCTGTGTGTGATGTAGGAAACCAATACTAATGATTCTGAGTGAAAATGTTTACATTATCGGGGAAATATTTTGATAGATGGGATTTTTAAAAAAACCTTGTTCCGAGTACGATCGACTTTCACAAGCTTTATTAGATTAGATTCGGCATAATTTCAGTTAAATTACTACTTGCATTATAAAATCAACATTTTTGGTTAGATTGTATTCGTTTTTGAGTCATTCAAACCAATATTAACATTCGAAAATTTGCTGTTTAGTTGAGATTCGAAGCTAGCTGAACCGGGCGACGTTTTAAATAAAATATTTCTGTTTTATACTAACAAAAATCCTGTCTTTATTTTAACAACTAATAGATCATGTCCTATCTTAATATTTTTAATCCTTACACAGATAAATATTAACCATATTAACCCCCGCCTTGTAACTTTAAGTAGGATTTAAATATCAAGTGAGTATTCAAAATCAGCCGCTCTCTCTCTTTCTGGTACTATAATATATCTTGAGGTTTATTTCCTTTTTCCTTTATATATGAATAATCTAATATTTGAAATGAATAAATAGGATTTCCATTTCCACGGAATGCTCAGAAGGAGCGAATTGAGCTCTCGGTATTTTCCGAAGCCATAACTTCTTTCTTTCTGCATCTTTAGGGAAGGAAAACACACTTACATTGCTGGCACCTTTTGTATAATTACCCTTGCATCCTGGGACACAGCAATGGTCCGGCATTATAAAGGCCTGGATGCAAAAAGAGCAAGGGAAACATGGGACAAAGCAGAGACAAAGGCGCTTGCTCCAAGTTCCCGCGTACGCACACAGCTCAGACCTTGAGAATCAATCGACGGCTAGGATGACTCATCGCTCCGGAGATGCGCAAGTGGCCAGGCCTGTCTCGTTCTAGAAGGCTATGTACTAACACAGATTAAATTTTATTCACCAGTAAAAGAACTATTCGATATATGTAAAGTCTTACTGCGCCCCATTTACGACGGGCTAGTGTTAAGACTGCTAATTCTTTTATACGTCATGCTACAAAAATGAGCGTGAGAAGGTTTAACATAAGGGATCGCTACCCTAAATCCTGAGTTGATGATTGGATTGACTTACAAGTCCAATGATCACCATTTTGGAAATAGTTCTAGGTTAAAGAATCCATCTTGAAGAATTGGTTGATGATGGATCGTCATAGCCGTATCAGACCGGTCAAATACTAAGTATAAATGCCTGGTGTGGGTTTCGAGGAACGTTCAACGCAAGCAGGGGCAAGGAGGAATATCCTAAGAAATCATAAGAATATCTATGCTTGTAGGAAGTGAGGACCAAGAAATTCAACATTTATGTTGGAATAACAGCGGTGGGGGTTGTTTTGATGGTCAAAATAGCCAACTCACACAGATTATTTTTTTTATAACCAGTAAAAGAACTATAATTTCAAGTACATAAAATGCATTCATTTCTTAAGTTATTTCGTAATAACCCGCTAGATGTAACATTACTGTCATGTTATGAGAATGGGCGTGATAAAGGCTTAAAATCAAGAATCCCCTGCAAATCCCATCATTATAATCTGAGTGAAACCGTGTCGCTCAATAGTAATTATGATTTGTAATCGAAACCAAATCTGATGATGAGTTTTAACCCTTAGACAAGACCCGACTTCTAAAAATATATTACTCAAAATGCAATCATTAAACCATGTTTTGGGTTTAAAAAATCAAATCTGATCTTGAGTTGTTTTATTAATTTTGATTATAATTCAAGGAGTGCTTTTGATCAATACTGTTTTAATTCGCGATGAAAATGATTTTGATCGAAAAAATTAAATCGAATTGGACTGAAATAGAGACCTTTTATATTCAGAGACTGGACAATGAAATGAACGATTCTCACGGTGCGTCATTGTCCAGTCCCTATACACAAAGGGTATTTAGGCTGAAACGTATTGTTATCTTATTTTTCGAGAGGATAGGCATTTTTTTTCAGTAGCTTTCAGAATAATTCAGATATCCCTTCGTTTCCGAAAACTTGTTTTCTTTTTATATTTGAATTAATTTGATGTATTCGTGTTTTCCAGGCGTCTCGAGGAGAACCTGAACTGCCTAGTACTACAGGTGGCCAAGTGCACCACCCCAAACAGAAGTGGAGACCTTATAGAGCGAGTCTCCAAATATATGGAGGACAACTGCGACGCTTTCGGCGGTAAGAGCGTCGTTTCCACTAATCCTTTTAGTATATTCAGTTGTGCTATCTGACTGTGAGACGAATTGAGTCCTTTGATGCAACAAGAATCGCCATTTTCAATTCAAATTTACTTAAGGGGATTTTTGGAGATATCTTGGCCGTGCTTTATGGGTTGCAGTTATAAACTTTGCGTAGGTTAGGATAAATATGGGAATCAAAAAAGCAACCCTTCTTCCGGAGGCAGTCCTCTGTGACTCTCTACTTGGTGCAAAATAAAGTTTGTTTGTTTGTCCATTTTTAAAAATTTCAAGCGGACGATACTACTACTTTACTACTACTACTATTACCCTCAACCATTGGCTCCACTCTTACAAAATTTCCAGACTGAATTTTCGCGAATTTTGCGTTGTGGCCGCTTCGCAAATGCCACTAAGTAAGTGTGTCGTTCGTTTAGCTCAGTAAGCGATTTTGGTCTTAAACAAGTGAACGCCCCTGTGTAAAAGTCACCAGTTTTAACGCAAATATTTCAAATACAGATTATACTAACGAATTACTTTACATTGTACAAATGTTCACATTCTGCCAAATTTAAAAACACGCTACAGTAAACTTTATGTGTGGCGTTATCACCATATTATATAAATTTTTGTATCTGCTGGCGTATGATGTTCGAACGTGCAAACTAACTTTGACAGGAACAAGATATTTTTACATAAGTAAATAAAAACCCTATAATCTTAAGATTTCTCTTCAGGTTATATTAATCTAACAATATCTTTTAATCATTTCCCCCAGTCTCATACTTTTTAAAATTGCAGAAAAACCTTTATGATATCACATGAACAACTAAATAAGTCCTTAAATTTTAAGTCAAAGCTGTATATGTGTAAAACAGGCTTTATTTCTTGGCAAAATGTGCGATGTAAGTTCTGAAATTTAGTAGGTACAAATTGCTGCCTATTTTATGTTTTGTAACCCGGGAATTCCGTTCACAGAACTTTTATGAAGACGGAATTCTGTTCCCAGGACTGAAGAGTGGCACCCATGTGCGAAGATTAATTACCCAACTGTTGTTTTCACTCAGTTAAGTCTCTACGCAAATTGAAATAGGCCCTTTTTGTCAGACTTGCTGCTTAAGAACCCATTTCTGGCAACAGGCAAATATTTATATTTTAAGGTAACAATGATTGGAAGTGTATCACTAAATTAGTGAATATAACTATGAATGAATAAACTTGTTATGAAAGTGGAAATTTTTGCCCCTCTCTTGGGGAAGGTTCTTGCCCTAAGTTCTCAACTGGACTGCTTAAAACGAATTTGCTTCCTCACTTTTGTACTGCGAACTAAGCGTAAATATAATTTAATTGCCAATCTAAGTGGCTTTAAAGATTTTTTAACTTACAACATAATTTTCTTTACAACTGTGCAATATTTTTGAATATACATACTTGATGATAGATCTGTATTCTAAATAGGCTTTTGAATTTCCAGAAAAAAAATTGGTGGGGTTTACAAAGGAAATTCCATTACATATACAGTTTTTCGATTTTTTCGAAACTAACTTATTCCATTTTTCAAACTGATTATTCATATTAAAGTAAATCCTTTTTTTTACGAAAACTTTGCTCGTTTTTTAGGATGGTGGAGTTATGACTGTTTTCATTTAGAAGATATGAAAAAATGTGAAAAGATTTTTGCCATCAGAGACACGCAAACATCTGAAGCATCTTGCAGGTAAGAATTAACTATCCGGATTTTTCATATTTCAACAAGCATAAGTCACTGTTATTTTTATCAAAATTAAGTTAATTAATAGTTTATATAATCTGGTATGGGATATTTTAGCATGCTTGATAAATTCATAATGCTACGAACTTAGGAGTAACAGTATTCGTTCATATTCTGAACTTTCTTCCAATTAAATTCCTTATTCTGGATTTAGTATTCTTGCAGTACGCCATCTACCAATTCAGTTAGCTGGATTGAGGGTAGTCAATGGACTCTAACCGTCTGACGTCACACGGAACCAACACGTGACCTACTGAGCTTGCGATTGGTTACCACAGATACTACACTAGTAGATCTACTAGTATAGTATCTGTGGTAACCAATTGCAAGCTCAGTTGTAGGTCACGTGTTGGTTCCGTGAAGTCTCGAACCAGATAGGCGGTTAGAGTCCATTGATCTTTTTAGAATTCATGTGTTTTTGGTCTACATAATTAAGAATATTTGAATTAAGAAAACATGTTTTGCGGTGTCGCCATTTCCTTAAATCCAGCTAACTAAACTGGTAGATCGTATCTGCAAAAACACCCTAGATTTCTATGAGCATTCCTAATCAGGAGTTATATCATTAAAACTTGTGCTTCCCTTGTTATGTAACATTCTGCATTTTTGTCTTCCGTGGTTCTAAAGAAAATTTAGTAATGATACGATTTAATCAATCAATCGTATGCAATCAATGATACGGGTTTCAATGGATCAATTTTCTGGTGAAAATGTGCTGTGTCACTTCTGGTAAAGCGTTTTTGATATAAGAAAGCTTTGCTTGTACCTAGTTCTAGAAAACGAATGAAACAGAAGCCTAACTCTACATTTTAAAAAAAGAATTTTAAATACTCTGCTCTGTGTTCTGACTCTTGTTTAGCTGAAGGTGATGTGTGGCTTGTGTTCCTTGAGGGCTGTTTTTATTCATCATAATGTCTTTGCGTGGTCGATGTGACTCTCGATCAAATAAGTCATCAGTCTCATCTTAAGCGCCATCCTGTTACCTAGAGAGTGATAGAAATACCCAACAATTCCTCTTTGTTTTTAAGCTCAGTCACCAGTAGAAAAGTTCAATTAAAAACATTATATAATTTGTTATATTTAGGGAATTGAGAGTCATGCTTCTTTTTGCTTATATTATTACGATCCTTTGCAATTCACTGTATTTGGTGTATTATGCAAGAGAATATGAAATCCGAAATAGTGACGAGACTCTCGATGAAATAAGTCAGCAGAGTAGAGATGTTACGTATTAGTTAAAATGTGGAACCGGTTCCACAGTTCCAGTTCCACGGTGGGATTAGGTTCCGTTAACAGTTCCAGTTCCAAAAAGTTCTGGCCAGACTTGGAAAGCCCAATACAGTCCCCAACGCTGTACACGTGTTGGCAAAAGTGCCCCTGAGTTAGATTCTTTGATCCAATGCACATGCGTGTGGATTTTATTTTTGCTGATTTTTTTTTTGGAAATTTTAATAAAATAATAACTGGGGATTGGGAGGGGGCCCGAATCATGTCTTGGGGCGCCATCCAAAGAAATACGGGGAAGTGTCGCCGTCGCTAACCTTTTACCGAATGCAAACTCAAATTGCCGGGTAATGTCGACCTTCCTCTGAAAAAGGATTCGATTCCCTCAGAAGAACAAGAAAGAAGACAAATCGACTTGTTCATGACGTACGTAGGGGGTTCTCTGAGTTCCTAGACACATAATACTGAAACAACTTTATTAATCACTACTTTTAATTTTAATATTTAAAATATATAAATTAACGTGTTCCACTAACTCTCTTGGGGATGCTTTAAATTGTATGCAAGCAATGTATCGCAACAAAGTCGTTAGTCACCACTTTTTAACTTAATATTTAAAAAATATAACTATTCCAGTTTTCTTTGTGTCCTTTGTCTTCTACACGCGTTCTCCATGAAGCATAAGACCTCGTCGAATCAAACAGGGTGATTTTTCTCTTTCGAAACTTTACAATCCTTGTTCATCGTTAAGAGTTTTGTTCGAAATTCACTAATATTACAATGATAGTATTTATAAAACTTTAAAGATGAAAAGTATTAGATTATTTTCCGAAAATTTGTAATTAAATGTGGATTTTAGCTGTCTGCGCAAACTCTCACGTCCATCGCCGAAGGCAATAATCTCGAGTGATTGTTTTAACAATCTAAATGCATCCCCTTAATTTCTTGAAAAAATTCCTCGGGTATGGGTTTAAACAGGGCTAAGTACATTAATTAGTTTAAGAATAATAATATTTCCAGAAAAAATTAATAAATAAATCATAATTAAATTAAATAGAATAACCGTAGAGTAGATTCGTCTCGTGAGCTACAAATTTGTCTTTTTACAATCTTAATGCATCGCCTTAATTTCTAAGAAAAATTCCTCCGGTATTGATTTTAATAGCAATAAGTACATTAATAAATTTAAGTTAGCGAATATTTCTGAAAAATATTAATAAAATATAAAATAAATCACAAATGAATTAAATAGAATTACCATAGCGTAGACTCGTCTCGTGAGCTACAAATTTGTCTTTTTACAATCTTAATGCATCGAAGCAATTCCATTTGCGATACACGCAAATGTCGGTATTTTACGTGTAAAGAACATAAAGAAATTAATATATTAGACTATTAACCAATTTTCGGAATCGGGGGATTATTAAATTTAAAAGAATATCGAGTAACCCGTCCCCCAACGAGATCTATTAACACACCATAACACGCATTCCTTCCGATAATCTCAATTCTCACGACACGACAGCTAGCTACACCCATTTCAACGGAGACTTGACTTTAAATTGACTTTTTACAATCTTAGTGCATCACCTTAATTTCTAGGAAAACTTCCTCGTGTAATGGTTTTAATAGGACTAAGTACATTAATAAATTTAAGAATACGAATATTTCTTAAAAAAAATTAACCCATCCCCCCACCGAGATATTCTAAAACGCACGCGTACCTTTAATCTCAATTCTCACGACAGCTAGCTACACCAGTTTCAATGGAGCCCCAAACAAACCCTATACGCTCCAATAGGTTCCAAAAACTTCCAACCATGTCATAAGTTCCAATCTAGTAAGAAGTTCCAATAAGTTCCAAAAACTTCCAATCATATTAACAGTTCCAATCTAGTAATAATTTCTAATAAGTTCCAAAAACTTCCCATCGAAATAAAAGTTCCAATCTGGAAATAAATTCCAATAAGTTCCAAAAACTTCTAATCATGTTATACGTTCCAATCTGAGTGCCTAGTTCCAATAAGTTCCAAAGATATCCAAAATCGTTTAAAGTTCCAATCGAGTAATAAGTTCCAAAGCAGTTCCAATCTAGTCAAATTTTCCAAAGAGTTCCGTTTATTTCGTTCCAGTGTCCCAGTTCCAAACAGTTCCGCCTCACTCATTGAACCACCTCACATACCTCAAGCCACTCTCACTTCTTTTGGAGTAGTAGAGTGACGTAATACTTACGCAATGCATAGAGAGGGAAGGGAGCAGAGAGAGACACTGCACACTGGTAGAAAGAAGCGCGCGTGTTTTAATTCAGCTTGGGGATGGGGAGTGGCTTGATGGATTCTCGTTAAACGTTGAGTTGGGTTGCGGAGAAATATGAATTTGCCATTGAATTTTATCGGTTCCAGGGTGGAACCATTAAGGGGTTCTTCGTGGAACCGGTTCCAACGGTTCCATGCTGGGATTAGGTTCCATGGAACTGTTCCAGTGGAACCGTAACATCCCTACAGCAGAGTTAAAAACATAGTTTATTATGGCAGATCATCGTTACTTTAAAGAACAATGTTGAAACCTATTCTAAAGCTAATCATATAACCAAATCAAAGTAGCTCGAGCTTATACCTGTTACGGCCACAGAGAAATATCCTAACAGAGGGTCCACAAGGCTATTTTAAAATTCTGTACAGGTGTGAGGGCAGCACGAGAAACTCTATGATTGACAGATAGGTAGGCAGTATATTTTAGTGATCACAAAGCTGTGACGTGTTCTTTCAATCTGTCCTTTCGGAGGGCTGTTGGAGGATCAAGTTTTTTCTCCGCCTCTTGTGACGGGACGCGATCTCAGCGCCGAAATTCCCCCAACCTGTACAATATTTCATGCTTTTTCGATTTCCATTATGACCTATGGCCGTGGACTTTCTGTTTTAGTACTCTGTGGTTACGGCCAGGTGACGTAGCACCTCATCTTGAGCGCCACCTGGCTACCGAGAAAGAGGTAGATAGATATACCTAACCAACAATCTCTATTTATAACTTTGTTTTTAGCACAGTCACCAGTAGAAAAGTTTAATTAAAAAGAAAATATAATTTGTTATGTGAACTACTGCTTCTTGATACGTCAGAAATAACGTGCTACATCGCGACTTAAATATAGAACCCATGTCCCTATATATAGAAAATGCCTCAACAAAATTCTATGAAAAACTAGACTCTCATCCTAACAACTTCATATCCTCCCACAACTCTTTAAATGATCGACACTTAATGCCCTTTTCGAACACCAACCTGTCCTCCCGCATCAATCATCGCGTCCCCCCCAACCCTCACTAGTTCTGTCCGTTCTGGAACCTGTCTAGAACGACACCACGCGTTTGCTCCCTGCACCAGCAAGCCCTAAGCAACTCAAGAAATATTCCCCCCTTACCCCCTTGGGCTGCCCAGTACTGAATGCATCTAGTGCTCCTCCATCCCATCAAGATGTGTGTCTAAAGAACTCTTGAATTCATTCACTCTTGTAACTCTTTCTGTAACTCATTCGCAGCAAAAGCAGGCTTCGCCTGCTGTGCACTGCAATAAAGTATTTATCTTCTTCTTCTTCAAAAGCTCAACAGCCTTTTACAGGCCAAGGCTGACTCGCAGATTCTCCTCCATCTGGCCCTGTCTGGTGCGACGGCCCGCCATCGGTTAATTCCCAGTAGCTTGAGGTCCCCCTCAACATCATCCATCCATCTTGTAGGTGGTCTTCCCCTTCGTCTAATCCCTTCAATTCTGGAGAAAGTCACTTTTTTGGTAGGGGCGGCATCGGGATATCTGAAGAGATGGTCCAGCCACCTAATACGTGACGCCTTAAAAGTTCTCACAATGTTGGTCCCACCAAATTAGTCATATTTTTTGTAAATTTCGTGATTGTAAAGAATCCTTCTCACGTTGTTTTCTTGAATTGGTCCAAATATTTTCCTCAATATTTTTCTTTCAAAGATCAGCAGTTTTTCCTCCTCTGTTTTATTGAGGGTCCAACACTCGCTTCCATACATAACTATAGGCCTGATTAAAGTTTTATATATGCTTAACTTTGTCTTCACACTGATGAACTTAGATTTAAATTGGTTTTTAAATTAATTATTGGTTTTTAAAAGCTTCTATTAGCCAAAAGTATTTATCCAGTATTAAAAATTAAGGCATTCATTCAGCAGTTTGTTAGTTAGGAGTTCTTTGCAATCCGCTACAGAATGTGTATATTATGCAAGAGAACGTGTATTCCGAAATTGAGGGTGTTTCACAATGTTTTTCCATCACCGACGATCCTGAATGATTCACTCCTGTGAAATCGCTAGTTTGCAAAGGAAAGTGAAAGGGGTAAAGAGTGAAACGTCCATTTCCACTTAGGACGATTCTTCAAAAGTGACAAGTTTGAATTAGCCTGTCGTATTCACCACGAACCTAGGGTTAACATGGAATAAAATCCTCGCAGTTGAAGAAGAAAAACAAGTTTTAAGCCAATCACAGTTGACGAAAAAGCTTGATTCCATATTAATATAGCTCAGGTTAGTTGTGAATATGGCCACAGCCTTCTAGAGGGAGTATCTCTAGAAGGCTATGATATATAAGCCGCGTTCACAAACACCATTCTAACCGGGGAAAGGCAGAGAAAACCGGTTCTTCTTCCACCGCTCTCCCTTCGCTAGGGAAAACCTCACCGGACCATCCGTTGAAAATTCTCCCCTGGGCCATAGCAGTAGGAAATGTTTTAATTGGACTAACCGCCTGTAGAGGGCGCTTTCGCTGGCTTCCCGTAAGGTATTTCTACGAGCTCGCTCGCTTGTCACGTGATTCTTTCTACCGGTAGGACGAGTTAGACGAGTGTAAATGTGAACGGGCTATTTTATTTCCTCACGGTTAGTTTTCGGAGATCCCTTTTCCCCTACTTCTTTAGCTCTTTCTCCGGTTGAACAGGTTGTCTGTTGTGAACGCGGCTATAGCCAAAAGTCTCAAACCGGGCAAAAAGGAATCAGGCTCGATGCGCATGCGCTATGCTGCTCCAAATTGTACTAACAGCCACGGTTTCATTTCCGACCGCACATTCTCATTAAAAGTGCCTCTTCATGTGGGGCTTTAACAAATCAGCTCAAACTATGCACTGAATAGTTTCTCTCATGGAGTAGATAAAAATTTCATGCAGAAGTCTAGCCTCAATGGCCAACAGTTCTCTAGAAAATCCCAAACGAAAATGACGTGTGTCATATTCTGTTTCCGCTAAAAGATACTTGTTAATGTGAACGTGGTTATTTAGATATAGTTGCACTCTAAATATTAAAAGTATCCACTGGGCATGCATGTGTGCGCCCTTGGAATGAAAAAATAAAGTTTTATCGGATATGGCGTCACAATTTTTGAAAAAAGTTGTAGTTTTCTACTTACTCCACACAAGGAATTCTTCTGTGCAGAGTTTGAGCGGACTTTTGAAACATCCTTTATATTGTAACACTGTTTCAAACTGGGAAGTTACTTTATTGCTAGTTGTAGAGTGTTTTCAGGTGACGTCACGACCAGTTTGCTGTAGGTCAACCCGTCTGCTTCTAGGGTGGTTGCTAGGTGCGGTGGTATCTGTTGCTACGGCGGTTGTAGGTGTGGGGTCACGTGATTGCAAATGCTCCAATAGAAGCATTTCACGACCAGTTATTTTCTTTTAACTGTTAACTGCTGTAGGTCAACGCGTCCGTTGCTAGGTCCGAGTCATGTGATTGAAAATGTTCCATTTTTAACCTTTTTTTTCTTCCTAAATTAGGGACTACGACCGCTTCCGTCACTGTATCCGTGACGTGGTGGAGAAGCGATGCAGCCCGGCCGACGAGCACTCCCTCGGCAACTACCTGTTGGACAGCGCCGGAGACCTGGTGTGGCGATGTCCGCCCTCGGCGCCACGCCTTCCGACTGCAGCCAATGAGGGATTCGTGTCCGCATTCCCCGCCCCCGTGGGGGCGGTCCGTACTCCAGTGGGCGTGGCTGCAGAAGGGCGGTCTCCTCGCAGGATGAGTGGCGGCATCGCCGTCGAGGAGTCACACCTTAGGGGCGTCTACAGCTCTGCTCTGACTGGAGAGTCTCCTTTTGTCACTGGTGAGTGCGACATTTTTGCTTGTTTGCTGAATTCTGTTTTGAGTTTCCGATCTATTTTACGCATCATTGCCACTCTTTGCCCCTCGTACATTCTTAAGGAAATATCGCCGACTTACAGGTGCAAGGCACTAACGCTCATCCGTTATTCTACGCAATTGAGTGTATGGGTAACGGTCATCCACCAATTCAAGGTCGGTATCAGTTGAAAGAATCTGCCGTTTCTCGGAATCGGACATAGGAGAAACCAAAAACAACCCCATTCAATGACCCCTTCCAACAAACTAGGTGGTCTGTTGTTAATTAAGGGACTTCTATATCTCCCCTTTGTTGGAGGGGGTCATTAAATGGGGTTGTTTGAGGTTTCTCCTATGTCCGATTCCGAGAAACCACAGTTTTTTCAACTGATACCGACCTGAAAAGCAAGGTGACCGTACCCTACTATCATGTTGTAAACCATATACCATGCGGTTTCGTATTTCACAGTGTAATATCAAAGCTCATTTTCTCATCAATGTCTTCACCTTTACAAAGCGTCTCATACAATCTTAAGGAAATATCGTCGGCTTACAGATGAAAGGCACCAACAAGACACTTTTGTCTCCTCAACTACTCTGTACGAGGTTACGCCAAATCTGACGATTCATGAATGCTTTATTCTGCGGCATGAAATATCAACAACCAACACTGATTACATTTCAGCTTGGCTAGAAATAAAAAAACATATTACATTTGTAATTAGAAATTTAATAGAAATCTATATTTATTAGTAGAATAACTAGCTCAGGCAGTGGCGTATATAGGAATTTATTTCGGGAGGGGCCCAAAATTACTCCCCAGTCCCTCCCCCACATATTTAATAGGTCCAATGTAGCTTCTTAGGAGATAATTTAGGGCCTAAAAAACTTAATATAGGAAAAGTTGTTATTAATAAAAATACAAGTACCAAAGGGGGTCTGAGGGTCCTCCCCCAGAAAATTTTTGGAAATTTGACTAAAAAAACCAGGTTTTTAACTAGTTTTGATTTACGAAGTCCGAATTTCGGATGTACATTTTTATGAACTTAATATTTAAAAAGTTATTAAAATGGAGTTCCAAGTACAAAAAAGGATCTGGGGATCCATCCCCAGAAAATTTTTGGAACTTTACCCCTAAAAACAGGTTTTAATCTTGTTTTTGGTACACTTAGTCCGAATTTTGGACATATATTTTTTGGTAGGATTTGAATTTTGATAAACTTATAACAATAAAAGTTGTTCATAATAAAATTCCAAGTACAAAAGGGGGGTTTGGGGGTCCTCCCCCAGAAAATTTTTTGAATTTTGACCCTAAAATACAGGGTTTTAACTGGTTTTGGTACACCTAGTCCGAATTTCGGGGGGGGGGCCAGGGCCCCCTCGCCCCCCCCTTATATACGCTACTGAGCTCAGGGGTTTTCAACTGACGGCCCGCTGGGTCATTTTGAGCTCCCCGCGAAGCTCCCAGAAACCCCCCAAAAAGTAGCTTCAGAATACTTTTAGCATACTAAAATTCAAAATTATTTAAAATTATAATTAGGTATTAATATTATTATATTAAAATTATTTACCTCCTATATTATGGAGTAGCTTTTGTCTGTCGTTTTCTATGGTGAAAAATTAAAAGTATCTTGAGGGAGATTGTATACCCTGAAATTCCCTCTGGAGCGTAGCAAGGAGTTATAAAATCTTAGGTCAACCTTTATCACGAGGAAGGACAAAATAAATAATCCAAAAATTAGATGAAACACTATTTTTAGTGAAATTTGCAAAATTTTTCTGGAGGAAGACAGTAATACCTTCACAATATGTAAATGACCCCTTTGTCCCTGGAAAAGTTCCATATTAAAGACTCCGTCCCGAAAAATATATCATGGGGATAGAAAGGTATCATATACTATTAGTATTTTAATTCCATTGCAAAAGCATGAATATTTTAATTTCTCATGATTAATTATAAAATGATTAACTTCTTTAAATATGCATCCAGCATCCATCCTTAGGATGAAGCTGATAACTTGATGGACTGTTAATAAAGACAATTACTTAATTTATGACATTAAAAGCTTGTATATCAAGTTCAATTTCTTACTATATAGACGACATTAGTGTGACGTCACTTTCTTGTTTGGAAACGTTGATTCTATCCGTGATTGGTTCCGTGATTGGAAGTAAATCCTACGGATCCGTACGGAACCAATCACGGATGGAATCAACGTTTCCAAACAAGCAAATCCTACGGATCCGTACGGAACCAATCACGGATGGAATCAACGTTTCCAAACAAGCAAGTGACATAATGACTAATGTCGTCTATTAGTGGTGACTTATTGAAGCCCGGTGTCGCAGTGGTAGCGCATCTGTGCCCCACACGTCCGGGGTTCGATTCCAGGGTCGCGGGCTGGGCAAGGACCACTCAACCTTTCATCCCTTCAGTGGGTCGATAAACTGAGGACCAAGCGTGCTTGGGAACTAAACACTGGGGGTCTCCCGTTAGGCTGTCCACCTAACCGGGACATATGCATAGAGGACATATGCCTTGCACCCCACGTGTCATGAAAACGAAGATGGACATCGTAGGCCTTGGCCCACTACGGCTGTTGCGCCAATGAGTTCTTGTTTTAGAAAGGAGACGGATTACTTTGCAGCCGGCCACTTGACTTGTGATTTCAATTGCGGCCCTAGAGCTGAGCTAGCTATACAATATAGGGTGAATGTGGCCGCGTCAACCCTCGAGACATCCTCCTATGAAAATGATGTGAAGCTTCCAAATTTCGAGAGAAAAGCTCATTTAGACCCCAAATTATTATTTCTTTGATTGAGCCTCCTCTGTTAGGGTCGGAAACAGCACTTCAACACCTACTTACAGAACAAAAGAACACGGCCAGTAGTACTACCTATAGAACTCGCGTACTATACTCCACAGCAACGTTTCCTGAACCCAGTACGGAAGGAGAAAATGGGTAAACACAAAGCCTGTTGGGTTGCTGGAGAAGTTTCGGGACGTAAATCGTGATAAAAAGACACTATATATACTACATGGGTTTAACAAAATGATCATATTTTTAAATTGACGTAATTCGTCTCACTCAAAATTCAGACACCGCGATGGGAACTACTCTGTTTGTTAGTGGGGTCAACTAACGTTGCTGTCTAGTATAAAAGATCTTTTCTTTTCAGGTTGCAACGCAAGAGCCACCGAGGAGATGCGAGGCTGTCTGGACCGACACCAGTACGAGAGAGACCAGGCTCTTGCCTCTAGGGAAGAAGAGGACAGGCTCAGAAAAGAGTGCTGGTGAGTGGGTTAACCTTTTTTCTTCTTCATAACAGCAGTCTATACTCTATACTATATAATAGAGATGGGCAAAAAACGAGAAGCAGTTAAAAAATAGTTGCTACAGGAAAAAAAATTGATGTAACTGCTAAACGTGATAAAAAATGGCTGCTGATTTCCTGCTATTTTAGTAGCTCTCGATTGGTCAAAAAATCGCACCTGTACTTCTACGCGCTGACCAATGAGAATCATCTAAATTTAGCAGTAGCAGCTAACGGAGGAAACGACAGGATCATGTTCCGTAGCAGTAGCAGCTTTTGCAGCAGCTATGGTAGCTGCTAAAAAAAAAGCGCCTGTAACCTCTGAACCTCAAAGAGTGCTAATCTGCTAATTTTAGCTGCTACTTTTCCTTAACGAACGTAACTGTTTTCAAAAAGTAGCAGATTTGCACACCTCTAGTATGTGGAGCTAATTATGCGTTCTGCATTAAAAGAAATCGCTTATTTCGGAGATAGATTTGATCACCAGTAAAAAAGTGTTGTTAATATTTTGTTATAATTTCCTTTGCATGACGATGCAGGCGGGACAACCAATTTCCAGTGTTCTAGAAACTGCGCCGATACATTATTGCGCGCACAGTTCAATAAAATTGATTGTAGTGAGAACGGAGTGAAAGTCTTACAAATGGTCCCTAACGCTATTTTCTAATGAGATTTTTAGGTAGTTAGCGGTAAGCTAAGTTCGCATTATTTAAGACCCTATCTGTTGTTCAAAAACCAAATCTCAGATCTTCATCGGTCATAAAACAGCGCCAATTTGGCGACCACTAGGTACTTTCGCCAAGAGTGAGACTGCTGGTTTTTATAAGAGCTCTTTACTATATGTGATGTCACTTGTGCCATGGGCGCCCATACGTTAGGGCAAAAGTTACTTAAAATCTTCCCCTGACCATAATAAATAGCTTTTTATTAAAAGTGTTTTTAAAAATTAAATTATTATAATTTAAATAATTTAAATTCTGATCAGTATTAATCATTTTATTATGATTTTAAGCTAATTCAACGGCCAAATGTAAATATTTTCTAATAATGTTGACCACCTTTTATACACTAGTTTCTTTTTGAAATTTCGCGACTCGGGGTGGGTTCGATCCTATTCGGATGCCACCCAAGAGGGTTGTTTTATGGCGCTTGGTTCGTATCAGCACATTATGCGCCAGACAAGACAAATAAATTAAAACAATTTTAGAAGTCGCCCAAATGAGTTAAAACACTAATTTTAAGTGTAAAATTTCAATCCTTTATGGGGGGAAGGTTCCTTAGACACCCCTTTTTTGCTTGAAACTCCAGTATTTTATTTATAGAAATAATTATGAACCGAACCCCCTTAAAAAAAAGGAACTTAAGCGGGCTTGACTGGCTAACTTGCAAAAATTTTTCTTGGCTCCCGCCTGAATTCAAACATAAGGGTGCCCGCACCAAATGCTTCTTAGGGGACATCCATAAATTACGTGAGTTCAAAAAAAAGGGGGGGGAGGGGGTTTGGAAAAATCTCACCAAGGGGGAGGGGGTCGATTAAAAACTCACGTCAAATTTTTAAGTTAGAAATTATTAGAGAGTTAACTTCTATTTACTGCTGTCATTTTACAAATTTCGACCGGATGATAACATACCCTAATGGAAACATTTTCATGATGTTTCATAAACCAATATCAAATCATATTTTATCCAGTATCATTTATACTGGATCCAGTATAATTTGATACTGGATCCAGTATAATTTGATACTGGTTTATGAAACATTATGAAAATTTTTCCAATAGGGTAATGTCCTTTCCCTCCACATTATTAATAATGTAAAGGTTTTAGGTGCTATGAAGCACTAAATGCAAATGTGTAGGATAGAAAATCATTTTTAAAACGTAATTTAATTTATGGATGTCCCCTTATGTCATAATATCTTTTCCTTGTTTCCAGTGCCACCTGGAACTACCGCCGCTGCCTTCAGAACTCTGTCCGCCTGCACTGCTACGACACTCGGCAGGTGGACATCCAGCCCGCGGTGGACGCAGCCGTGCCCCACGACCGCGGATTCCTCTGCAGAAACCACTGGATCTACTCCTGCAACGGAGCCCACGCCCACGCCGTACCCCATCTGTTGATGGCGGTGGCTGCTGTCATGGCGACCGCCAGAACTGTGTTTGCTAGATACTTATTGCTCTGATGATGGCCGGTGTCTTTTGTAGATACCTCGCTTACTGATGGACACCAAAATGAGAGAATTTATGTTTGTGGACGTTACTGACTTTGGTGGAACTTTTTGGATCATTGTTCTTGTAAAGGGTGTCCCAAAAAAGACTGACACATTTTAAAAAATTTTGACTAAAAAAAGATAAAAATACGCGTTTTTTTGCATCCTACTCTGAAGACCAAAGAATTTTATGACTCAAATTTTCGTAAATCATTGTTCCCAAATCCCCCGATAGGGTATCAAATAAATATGGGAAAATAGTGCTGCCATCTGTCGGCTGATTTTGGAACTACGATTTATGTCATAAAGTTCTTTGGTCTTTAGAGTAGGATGCAAGAAACCGAGTATTTTTATCTTTTTAAGTTTTTGACTTATTGATTTTAAAAATGTAACCCCTCAGTCTTTTTGGGACACCCGGTATGTATACTGCAAACGCTCACACACACAAATACATTTAAAAACACCTAAACACTTTATTATACTTTAATCGCAGAGAATAGAGCTTACAGAGATTCCAAGTGGCAGTTTTCCTCTTTACTTCCACTACCACCTTGGGACAAAGGACCACCCCTTCGGGAAAGGGAAAGTGATTCCTGATTGGATATGGAACTGCATAACCTGACTTGTGTGACAGGCGGGCGAAAGCGGAGACCACAGAGTACTAGAACAGAGAGTCCACGGCCATAGGCCATAATGGAAATCGAAAATCATGACATCTTGTTACAGGTTGGGAGAATTGTGGCGCTGGGATCGCACTAAACTCACTAGCGTCTGGATCCAGTCTGAATCGTTCGCCGGCTGCCTATGGGAGATCGAAAACACTTTTTTGCGCATGCGCTGAGTTCTAATTTGGCGAGAGATTTAAGCGGCCGGCATACGTTCCAGACTCTAGTGTGGCGCCCTCACATCAGTAACGCATTTGAAAATAGCCTCGTGGACCCTCTGTTAGGATATTTCTCTGTGGCGGAGACCATGGAGTTGGAGTTGGGGTCCCAGTGTCTATGTGAATGTCAAATGCTTTAAAAATTTCCATTGGCATTTATATGGATGAGATCTCTGTAAGCTTTATACTCTGGGACTTTTATACACTGTAAAAATATGTTGAAGCCAGGACGCCAGTCCATATCCATATATTCCACAGATATCTTCTGGGATTTTTACAGACTTTCCATTTTTTAATAGTTTACAACACAATAAAGTACCAATAAAGTGTTTCAGCTAAGAACATAAACTAAGGGAAAAAAGTGTTCTTAAATGTATTGAGAGCGTTTCCAATGCAGTCTGTACAGCTTAACTGAGTTCAGAGGGTACTGATTGTTTTGAAAATCTTTTTGCACCTACCCAAAAGCCGCCAAACCTGTACCAACCCCTGTTTGCACAGTATTTAGTTTGTGTACTCTCTCTGTTTGAATTTGTCCCGTCTAACCAAGAACCGATTGAAAAAAAGTACTGGATTTCGCCGTAAAAAGTGGGCGCTTAGATTTTAAGAACTTTTTCCAGTAAAGAAGAGAGAGTTGTGGGATTTGTATTGAGGAGTCGGTGTAAAATGAAATGGATTCAAATTATCGACGATTTTCCTTTGCATCTGTAGAAGATGGAGACTCGGTTAAGCTCTAATCCCTGTGAACCTGTTAATCATTTTCTGGTTATGTTTGTTTTAACTCGATGTTGTTTGTTAAGTAGTATTAAAGAAGTTATGTTTTTTGTTGTGGGTAGAGGATGAACTGTGATTACAAAGCATTTTATGTGCCTAAGCTTCATTTTCACAGAGTATAGGTACTGAAAACAAAATGGAAGTACCAATGGGAATCTAATGTGGTTGTCTTTCACTTTTATTCCATCCGTTTATTTTGATGTTTCTTTGTGTGCACCGTTAAACAGACATTTTCAAAAGTGAATAAAAAATACTCTAATCTGTGTAAGTCATATCGGTTAATTCAAGTTAAAATTTTTTAAGCTAATTTCTTTAAACATGCAGGAACTCAAAATCTATACCTTATTGTGCTCACTTTTGAGTAAATGCATGTTTCAACAGCACATGTCAATCCACAATATCCTTTTATCTTTTCTTATATTATCGACTTTTGTGAATATCATCTTCCCTCGATCGGTCAGTATGACCAGTATGACGAGTCCATCGGTCATGTGACCATAATGTTACGTCACTGCACCATGAATGAACTGTAAATTGAGAGAAACATTTTGTTTTATTGTTACACAGAACACCCAGTTCCGTGTGATATAAATCAAAAGTATTAGGACTAGAAATGGAAGTTCACTCAAATTTATTACTTTATATATAAAAAATAATTACTACTTTAGTGGTGACTAATAAATTGTTTTAAACTAAATGTTTCTGGTATTTTAAAATTGAAAGAGTTGAGGTCGATTGGATATTTGAAAAAAAAAGTTTCTTTCCAAATGAAAAAAAAATCTATTGATTCAGATTTGAAATCGAAAATGTTATTTCTATCGATATGTGTAAAATGTGAAAATGTATATGAATTTTAACAGCTGATCCAAAACTAGAATAGTGATAAAGTTTTAATTATTTATTATGAACTGCTTTTCGGTGTGAGTTTTGAGAGTTATTATTTAATTTTTTTCTATTAGATAAAATCATTACATCTGAATTTAAGTATCAGTTTATATAATTTGCATCGAAAATATTCGAGACAAACCAAATAAACTACATTTTGCTATGTATTAAGTACTTTTTGAAGAAATACTATTACCATCTCTTAGGCATGATTAATACTTTTAGAAAAGATATCATCTACTATAATTTCACTATTGATACTTATAGTGGAGATATGTGAATATAGCTGTATAACTGTTAAAAAAAGAGTTTTAAAATTACAATTTTTATCACCATATCTACTTTAGATTCCTCTTATATTGAGCTACCCTCTACCAATACTAATGTGGTAGTTTAAAGTATAAAAATATTGTTTTATACTTAACATTGATGGTTTTTATTTGTATAATTTTAAGGAAAAGTATTGAATACTTTTTGATTCATGTTGTTTAAAAATATAAGAAACACCAGCTTCAATTTTGATTCTCAAAAAATGAGAAGGTTTATGAATTCTATTTTCTAAACTAATTCTTTTCATTGTGGAAGTGTGTAAATATAATCATGTAAGGGTATCAGTGGATAGTTAAAAAAGCATTTTGTGAATTTAATTTTTTTTAAATTATTGTTTGTTTATTGTCTTATTACTACTTGCCTACATGATGATTTTTAATGGCGGGGTATTTTTGACTCCTATGTTACACGTGGTTTTTAGTGATTATATTTAAATTAAAGCTTTATGTGACTGTCTTGTATTTTGTATTATTTTTGAATATATAGTTTTTTAATAAATTTTTTACATAATTTAGTCTTATGTTTTTTACAAAATTGTTCGTTAACACATGTCTAATATAATCTTAGTGGTTATAAGGGGCTTCGTTTATAAGTAGTATCTTTGATGCGCGCAGCCTGTTCAATGGGAATGGAATTCAGCTTACGACTATTGCAGATAAAATTCATTATTAGACTTAATTTCCACAATTTTTTTTACAAAGTTACACTGATTGTTGACACTGTCTGAGTCTATTTTATTACAATGAAGAATTGCAGCATCTCTCTAAATTCAAAGTTTTTAATTGAAACTTATTGAAAATTCTCTCCTCTGGATCCGATAATAGAGCATTTTCAATCACATGACTCGGACCTAACAACGGCCTTAGCAACAGAAGATGTTACAGTTTTTTGCCCTACAGAGGTTAACAGTTACAGAAAATGACTAGCCGTGGAATTCTCCTATTGGAGCATTTGCAATGACGTGATCCCATACCTAAAAAACGCCTTAGCAACAGATAAACAAAGGCCTTAGCAACAGTTAAAAGCCCTACAGAAGGTACACAGTTAAAAGAAAATAACCGGTTGTGACGTCACCAGAAAATACTCTATACGCTTAGGTTTTCCAACAAAAATCTTTTTAATTAATTTTGAGACATTTTATTACAGAAAAAGGTGAAACAATGTGACGTTAAGTGTGCCTCTTGGAAATGCGAGAAACTCAATTTCCATGGAAACTTGCTCGCTGTGAAAACTAGTGGGAAAAAAACTAGAGCTCAATGGCTTTCAAAGCGAAATGATTGAACAAGGCACGCTTGACGTCACAATCGGTTTCAACTCAGACTGAAACGAAGCTTCTTTTAATTAAAAATAACTTAAAAATTAGCCATTTTAAAGGTATTTTAAAATGTTTTCTGAAGGTTTTAAACCATTCTGAATACGTTAAGATTTTTAAAAAATTGACTGTCAGTGTCCATTAAATCTTCTGTATCTAAGCGAAACCCAAATGCTAGAATTTCCTTAAAAATAACGATAAAATTTGACGGAGCTGCGAAATTATTGTATTATAACATATTTTATCCATGTGTTAAGGCATTCTAAATAAATAATACTCAATTTCGTGCCTAAATTATAATTTTTTTCTGAGCATTGTTTTAAAAATTGCAATATTTCAGCATGTCAAAATAAATAGGAATTGGCTTCTTTCGATATATTTACACGAACTTTCTCAAAAATTGTTGCCTAGTGTAATATTAATGTGTTCCTCGTTAAAAGAAATCGGTGATCACCAGTAAAAAAGGGTTGACAATATTTCGTTATAATTTCCTTCGCATCACCGAGCTCTCCAAGTTCCTTAATTATTTTTTCATTCTAGAAATTGAGCCGATATTGTGCGCTCAAAGTTTTATAAAATGATGATGATCCTACCTATCACAAGGCCTAAACCATGCTCTTTACAGTTCCATTATCACTTACCTATTATGGCCGTGGCCCCTCTGTGGTAGTAACTAAAGCCCTGGATGAAGACGTTACTAACGTCTTCATCCAGTAACGTCTTCATCCAGGGCTTTAGTAGTAACAAGTTAGGTTGAAGATTAAAATACCGATTACCCTTCATGTTAATTATTTGGATTAAAAGTATAGGGTGAATTGCCGGTTAAATGAATATTCTCAATGAATGAACGGTTGACCACATTATCTCATATAATAAGGAATTTAATTAAGGAACCAAAAAAGATTCCAAGCAGTTGAAGAAAATATTGAGGCAAATAAGGAGCGGGAAAAAAGTAATTGCCATTACAAAGCACCCATCTCCAATCCGCTATGGCACGTTGGGCGGTCCAAAAACTGTGATTCCATCCTCCAATATATCAGGTAAGGCGTTGGACTCAGGATTGGAAGTTTTGTGGTTCTTTATAGTTCTCATGTTATCCCTATGTCCTTTGATTAACCAAAGAAGGTAAAAAATACTTCTAAGCTCGAAGTAATGAATTAAGGAAACAATACACTATATTGGGTAGGGGAGAGTGCGGGACACTTTTTACTTAATTATTTTTCTAATTTATTTATAACGTTTTAGTTATTCAAACATAGCTAATATATTAAATACACTTCTTTGCGCATTTGATAAAATTTTTAGTAAAAAAAAAATCTCTTTTAGGGAATTCATAATAACAAATTTAAAAAACCTCTTTTAATGTCCCAAGGTGCCCCACCAGTAGCATACCTTGGGACACTTACAATAACAACATAAACACTTATGTTATTTAGAAAAATACAAAAATAACACATTAAATTGTGATAAAGCTATGCTTAAGAATCTTAAATTGGCCATCAATATTATTTTAGATTCAAAATTTTTCACTGATTTCCGCATTTTTGTGATGACGTAAATCACTGATTTTTTTTTTGTTTCCTTCCAGATACTTTTTTGCACCAATTTCTAAATTATAATCCTCTAAATTTTTAAAAGATTTATTTTTTTTTATAAAAAACAATTTTGTTTTAATCTTGAAACTTTTGGGGCATCTTTTAACATGTTCCAAGGTGCACCACACCTGAGTGTCCCAAGGTGCCCCACTTGACGCTTTGAATATTAAACTTTTACTCTTTTAGATTTAGCAAAAAATTTTCTTTTTATTTCCTAAAATATTAATGGATACACATAATTTAGTCTTAACATAATTATAATGACATAAATAAACCCCTTTATTAAAAAAATTCTTTTGAACTATAAGTGATAGTAATTTTGCAACACGAAAAACAAGAAAACTGATGTAAATAATGAACCAGACGCACCAAAGATTCCAAAACACGTTGAAGAGTAGATTTTAGGATAATGTATTAGTACCTGTAAGCACGAGTTCATAACTATAAAATTGCGTCTGAAAAGTGGAGTGTCCCAAGGTGGGCCATGTCCCATGGTTGAGTTGGTTACATATATTTTCCAGTCTGTCAGGGATCCGCTTATAAACCTTCGTCAAGTAGGACAGACACAACAGAATTTTTACTGACGTAAGAGAGAGAAAGTACACTCAGGGCAAGGCTGGAATCGAACCGACACCAGGGAAAGTGCGCAGACTGCTAGCGTGATTGGCTTCACGCGTAAACCAACCAGGCCATCCTGGTCCTTTATACACTGTAAAAATATGTTGAAGCCAGGACGCCAGACCATATCCATTTATTTCACAGATATCCTCTTGGATTTGTACAGACTTTCCATTTTTTAATAGTTTACAACACAATAAAGTACCAATAAAGAGTTTTAGCTAAGAACAAAAACTAAGGAAAAAAGTGTTCTTAAATGTATTGAGAGCGTTTCCAATGCAGTCTATACAGCTTAACTGAGTTCAGTGAGTTTAAGGGAGACTGATTATTTTGAAAATCGTTTTGCCCCTTACCCAAAAGCCAAACTGTATCGTGTATCAGCCCCTGTTTGCCAATTATTTAGTTTGAGTACTGGATGAGTTTGTCCCGTTTAATCAAAGCTAAAAAAATACTAAAGCACTAAAGATAGTGCTTGATTTCGCCGTAACAGGTTGGCGCTTAGATTTTAAGAACTTTTTTCAGTCAAAAAGAGCATGGGCGTAGCCAGGGGGGGTGCAGGGAGGGACACCTGCCTCCCCTAAATTCTCAGTTTGTTAAATCTTTTTTAAAAAATTTTCTGAAATCTACAAATCTAGATTACTTTTCTTGCACTTTTTGTCGCTTTCAAAGTTAACTGAACTATGTCTGAATCTTGAGCTAAAACACTACTTTGAGGGGCGAATTTTAAAAAATTTTCTGGGGGAGGACCCCCCCCCATTTTTAAGCTCACATTCATTACACATATTTTTAAGTTGTACAAAAGTTCAAATCCTTTGTATAAGTACTCTAAAATTTAACGTGTAAAAGTACTCGCCATAGAGTATGGGGATACCTGGGAAATAATGTTGAGTCAACCCATGGGTCACTAGTCTCAACATCAAGACCAAAGTTAAGTATCCTGGCCCCCCCTAACATGAAACCTGGCTACGCCCATGAAAAAGAGAGGTTGTGGGATTTGGATCGAGGAGTCACTGTAAAATGAAATGCATTCAAGTTATCGACGATTTTCCTTTGCATCTGTAGATGGAGAATCTCGGTTAAGCTCTATTCCTTGTTTATCATTTACTGGTTATGTTTTTTTTCCTCGATGTTGTTTGTTAAGTTATAATAAATAAGATGTTTTTTGTTGTTGATAGAGGATGGACTGTGATTACAAAGCATTTTATGTACCTAAGCTTCATTTTCACTGAGAAATGGAACTGAAAACAAAATGGAAGTATACTGATGGGAAACTAATGTGAATGTCTTTCACTTTTCCTCCATCCGTTTTTTTTTGTTGATGATTCGTTGTGTTCTCCATTAAAACGACATTTTCTGATGTGAGTATAAAGTACTCAAATCTCAGTAATTCATATCATTAAACTGTGGTTCGGAATCAAATTTTCTCAAGTTTAAAACTTTTTAAAACTAATTTCTTTAAATACGCAGGAAATCCAAATCTATACTTCATGTGCTCATTTTTTAGGAAGTGCATGTTTCAACAGCATAGTAGGCCAATCCAATTAGCTCATACTATCGACCTTTGTCAAAATCATCTTCTCTCGATCGGACAGCATGACGAGTCCATCTGTCCTGTGACCATAATATTTCGTCACTACATAGGAAGAGATACATTTATTGTTATAAAGTCTAATATGCAATATACGGAGTAGCTTCATTAAGGATAGGATACTTAAAATGGGGGGCCCCTGTCGCCGAAGGCGACATATTCCCCGACTTAATTTGTCGTTACTTAGGCCGATAAAAGGGCAATAAGCTATAAGCTTCAATATAAAATTTATTATTCTTAAGATTAAAAAAAAAACAGCTACTATTTGAGTGGTGACTAATATATTGTTTTAAACTAAATATTTCTCCTAATTAAATGTTAAACTAAATGTTTTAAACTGAAGTTTAAACTAAATTGAACGAATTGGGTCGTCATATTTTTAAAAAAAAAATTCTTAATATTTATATTTCCTAATGAAAAAAAAATCGATTTATTCAGATTTGGAATCGAAAATGTTATTTCCTATCGATGTGTATATGTTAAGGCCAAACCTCTCGGCAACTTCGCGAATTAGGCGGCCATCAATGCGCGAAGTGGCCGGATTTCGGGCTTTGGCCGTAACATATATAACAAATGTAGTACAAGAATTTTAACAGCTGATGCACAACTAGAAGTCCGATAAAGTTTTAAGTATTTATAATGAACTACTTTTTCGGTGTGAGTTTTGAGAAATATTATTAATTTCTTTCTATTAGATAAAGCCATTACATCTGAATTTAAGTATCAGTTTTTATAATTTGCATTGGAAATATTTAACTTTAACACAAACCAAATAAACCACATTTTGCTATTTATTACTATTTGAAGAAATAGTACTATCAACTTCTTATGCATGATTAGAGAAAATATGTATAATTTCACAATTGAAACTTGAAGTGGAGATATGTGAAGATATCTGTATAACTGTGTAAAAAAAGTTTTAAAAATTATACAATTTTTACCACCATAATATGCATAACTAGAAGTCCGATAAAGTTTTAAGTATTTATAATGAACTGCTTTTTCGGTGTGAGTTTTGAGAAATATTATTAATTTCTTTCTATTAGATAAAGCCATTACATCTGAATTTAAGTATCAGTTTTTATAATTTGCATTGGAAATATTTAACTTTAACACAAACCAAATAAACCACATTTTGCTATTTATTACTATTTGAAGAAATAGTACTATCAACTTCTTATGCATGATTAGAGAAAATATGTATAATTTCACAATTGAAACTTGAAGTGGAGATATGTGAAGATATCTGTATAACTGTGTAAAAAAAGTTTTAAAAATTATACAATTTTTACCACCATAATATGCATAACTAGAAGTCCGATAAAGTTTTAAGTATTTATAATGAACTGCTTTTTCGGTGTGAGTTTTGAGAAATATTATTAATTTCTTTCTATTAGATAAAGCCATTACATCTGAATTTAAGTATCAGTTTTTATAATTTGCATTGGAAATATTTAACTTTAACACAAACCAAATAAACCACATTTTGCTATTTATTACTATTTGAAGAAATAGTATCAACTTCTTATGCATGATTAGAGAAAATATGTATAATTTCACAATTGAAACTTGTAGTGGAGATATGTGAAGATATCTGTATAACTGTGTAAAAAAAGTTTTAAAAATTATACAATTTTTACCACCATAATATGCGTATCTACTTATAGATTCCTATTATATTTAGCTACCCTTCCCAAATACGAATGTGGTACAAGTAAAGATTGTTTCATACTAAACATTGTTGGTTTTTATTTGTATAATTTTAAGGAAAAGTATTGAATACTTTTTCATTCATGTTGTTTAAAAATATAAGAAAGATCAGCTTCAATTTTGATTCTCAGAAAATGGGAAGGTTTATGAATTCTATTTTCTAAACTAATTCTTTTCATTGTGGAAGTGTATAAATGTAATCATGTGAATGTATCAGTGGATGGATAAAAAGTATGTTATGAATTCATTTATTTTTAAATATTGTTTTTTTTTTCATATTACTCTTTGCCTACATGATGATTTTTAATGGAGAGGGTAATTTTTGACTCCTATGATAAATTTTTTAGTGAATATATTTATCATGATAGTTTTATGTGACTGTCTTGTATTTTGTATTATTCTTAAATACATAGCTTTTTTATAATTTTTTTTTACGTAATTTAGTCTTAAGTTTTTCACAAAATTGTTCTATAATGTCATTGTTCTATATCATATCTAATGTAATTTATTGATCATAATGAGCTTAAGTGAACAAAAGGAAATTACTTCTTTTAATATTTTTGCACGAACTTTGTCAAAAATTGTTGTCTAGTGTTATAATGTTTTCCTCGTCAAAAGAAATCTCTTAATAACGGACTAGATTTGATCACCAGTACAAAAAGTGCTGTTATTTGTTTGGTATAATTTACTTCACATCAGTAAGGGTATGACCAAATTGAGACAAAGCAGTTCTAGTAGATGTGCCGATAATGCGCACAAAGTTCGATAAAATTATTGCAGCCATCTCAAAGGAAAAGCTGATTGAGTGTCCAAAACGCTACTCCCAAATATCTTAAGGTATTACTGCAAATGACAATAATATCTGTGGTTGATAGGTAAACACTACCATTCTGGTGGTCACCAGCTGGGATTGGACGTGATGTGTTCATTCAATCTGAACTTTCGAAGAACTATTGTAGGATTGATATTTTTTTTCTCCGCCTCTCTTGTCGTAAAGAGAAGAGAGTAAGTCATATCATTAAACTGGTTCAGAAACAAATTTACTCATGTTTGAAACTTGTATAAACTCATTTTTGAGTAAATGCATGTTTCATGCTATATTTTCGGACTACGTCAAAATAATCTTCCCTCGATCAGTCAGAATGACCAGTCCATATGTGACCTTAATGTAAAGTCCCTACACCTGGACAAACACAATTTAAAAACTTCATTGTTATACGGAGCACTTGGTTCCGTATGTGTTTAATTGGAGTAACCAATATAGTCGCACACAAAGTCATCGATTCCTATTTTTACAATTAAAATAAAAATAACTATCATTTGAGTGGTGACTAATAAATTGTTTAAAACTAAATATTTCTGGTATTTTAAAATTGAAAGACTTGGGTCGTCATATTTGAAACAAAAAGTTTCCTTTAAATGAAAAAATCGATTTATTCTGATTTGAAATTGAAAATATTATTTCTACCACTGTGTATGTGTGTAATAAATGAACACGAATTTTAACAGCTGATGCAAAACTAGAAGTGCGATAAAGTTTTAATTATCCATTATGAAATGCTTTTTCGGTGTGAGTTTTCAGACTTATTATTTTATTTCTTTCTATTACAGTATCAGTTTATATAACTTGCATTGAAGATATTTAACACGCAAACCAAAATAAACAACGTTTTGTTATTTAATACTTTTTGAAGAAATAGTATTAATTTCTAAGGCATTATTAATACTTTTAGATAAGATAAGTGTATAACTTCACTATTGATACTTATAGTGGAGATATGTGAAGATATCTGTATAACTGTGTAAAAAGAGTCTTAACATTAAAATTTTTATCACCATATCTACTTATAGAATCCTCTTATACTAATTATAGAATCCTCTTATACTAATGTGGTAGTTAAAAGTAAAAAAATATTTTTTTATACAAACTTCACAACATCGAAGAAGCCAAAATTTATTCTAAATATTGTTGGATTAATTTTATTTATGAAATTAAAAATAAAAGTATTGAATACTTTTTCATCCATGTTTTAAAAAAAACATAAGAACTATCAGCTTCAATTTTAATTCTCCAAAAAAGGGAAATTTTATGAATCCTATTCTCTTAAAGCTAATTATTTTACCATAATATTATTTTACCATTTAATTAGACCATAAAAATTATCTATTTTTATTACAAACCCATCAAGAGCTAGTAGAATTATTAGAAGTAACACTTAGCCTCACACACTGAACTGAGAGAACAAAAGAACTTGCTTCAGTTTATATAAAGTTTACCAGACTTGAAGTTAAATAAATTAGGCTGTTTTTTTCCACTTTAAATGCCATTTTAATTTTTTTGGTTTGGAAAATATAAGTGTGTTGTTCCTTTAAAATTTTAAACAATGTGCAATATCAATAATAACATTGTTATTTTGAAAATTTCTTACCTTGTTTTAACTGTCCCATTCATCCCCGCAAAATACATGCATCCATAAAAACTTTTCTTGTGAATTAAATAATGGCTTAATGATTGAATTCATTGATCTAATATTCTATAATGTAACCATTAGTTCAATTATTGGTTTTAAATTTGTTACAGGATTGTAAAGTGTGATAAAAAGTGATATTGCACTGTATTCCCCCCCCCCAATCTTTGTAAATAGCTTCCAAAGTTTTCAAGGTTTTTTTTTGCATGAATATTTTGAGTTGTTTCACAATATGGAAAATTTAAAAACTATTTAGCTAGATGAAGCAAGTGCTATGATTATAGTTGGTCATATATGTTTCATTAAAATATGAAATGAAGACATTAATAATAATAAAAAAGTTTTGAACAATGTACATTTTATTTTTAACTAAAGTTCAAACAAAAAAAATCATGAATAAGGCACGTGTTTAAATGACAAAAATATAAAGTATTTGTCAACAAATCATAAATTGACACATATTCAAACAAATGTACGTGAGTTTCTGTATCCCAATATCCAACCAAAACTTCAAAAAATTGGACAGTGATTATTCAAAATAAGATTTATAATAATGTTATAGGTATTTAAATTTCTCTAATCAATAATCATAAGAATTATAAAAGTAAATCTGAGGTAATAATTTCTAAACGTAAAATTCAAAATTATTTTAAAGGAATAAAGGCAAGTAAGACAAATTTTATAAATTAAAAAAGTGACTAAGAGAGTAAATTTATCTTTCAGAAACAATAATGAATTTGAGAAAAGCTTCAAAATTTTCACTGTCCATTTTCTATAAATGTAAATAAATATAAAAACACTATAAAAACTCAAAAATATCAGATGTAAACTAAAAGTTTTAAAAGATGTAAAATTGAATTTAGAGGTGAAATAAAGAGTGCATATAGTTGTAGTATGAGCAATAACTTTTGTAACGACTTATATACAAAATGTTTCCAAGTGTAAAATGTGTAAATGCACAGACATATAACCATATAGTTTTATAGAAAGCTAATCTTATTTTTGAAATAGACGATGGATGTTTGATAAATGGTTTCCAGTAAAAAATTAAAAGCAATTTGTAAATGTAACTGCATATTCTTTAAAAGATCTTATAAAATAATTTTAAAAGTGATCAAATAAAAAACGTATTAATAACATAAAAAATATAATAACTTATTTAAAGCCTCAAAATCATTGAAGAACAGGGATTATGATGCTGTTTTGTTGTTGTTGGGAGGTTGTTCGGTTTTTTAAATTTATAACATGTTATTATATAATTTAATAAACAACGTTTATTTAATTCACAGCTCTTCCTATTCTATTTTATCTTCGAGGTATATCTATTTAATAAATTTAGAATAAAGGAAATATCATATTAGGAAATTTTCTTATATTGTAATATCTAGTCAAATATTGGTAACTTTGTCTATTTTTTCCACTTAACACAGGCAAGATATCGAAAGGGAAGTTGTTTAATGTGAAACAAATAACTTTTACTTCTATAACAAATATAGATTTTGGTGAAGTGATGATCTCGTAAAATGCAAAAATGTAAAAACAATTTAATCTACCACACAACTTAGAAAAATACCAATAAATATCTAAACAGTTCCATAAACAAAATATTCCGTTTTGTAAATCAAATGAAGAACAAGGATATAACAGTGAATCCCTCCTATGATGAATCAAAAGTCCAACGTGAATCTATTTCATCACTATTCATTTTTCATGCTACACAATGTAACCAGTAAACAGAATAAATCTATAATAACAAACCATACATAAAAAACATCACTGTCAACTAGTATAATAATTTTTGTGTCCTTGCTTCCCTTTCCCCGTCATTAATATATCAACACTGTAGTGGACTGCTTGAGTCCCATGATATCTGCTCAACCAATAAAACTGCAAATGGACGGTCTGTTACAGCAATATCACATTATATACAGCACAATGCCTCAAATGAATAAAATAATTTGAAATAGGCTGGGAAACAAGCTTTTAAATCGACATGATGCTATCGTGAAAGAATGAGGATAGTCACGTTTGATTATTTAAAGAGAAACTGAAGATAAGGCGATGTTTTCATCTCAGGTTGATCATTTATAAATTAACTAAAAGAGAAATGCTTTTTAAATAAGACCTAGTCTTAGAAATACAAATTTTAATTAAAACTTACTAATGCTTGAAAATTGTTTATGAAATTTGTTGCATTTAATATCAAATTAAAAGAATTTTTTAATTTTTTTGTGAGGGGAATAGTTTAATAATGGGGGAGAGTCTTTTTGTAAAGTTCATAACATTTTCAACATCTCCAGCTTAATTTCTATGATCAATCAGATGAATATGGGCTACTTAAATCCTTTTCTTTGCATGTAATATTTCAGCATAAAAACTTTAAAACGAGAGCGGGTAAAATAGTAAGATCCTAGTGAAACAAATTTCAGTCTTTCGTTTTCTGGCCATCTATTATAAACCTTAAACTCTTATTCTTTCACTTATTTCTACATATTGTATAAACGCGTGAAAAATTTTATTAGTAAAATCTTTAAAACAATTTATTAACGTGAAGTACAAAGCAGAAAGAAAAAAAATTAAAGGGCATAAAATATTGTACTGTAGTATATACTTAAACTTTAACATTTAACGTTGTTTTTTTTTCATAACCCTTTAACTTTTTCACTTTTACATAGTACTTCAATTGCATGATAAATAGTATTAAATGTTATTCATGAAACCTTCAATACCATTTATTAACTCGAATCACAAAAGAATTTACTTTAACAAGGATATGAAAGAGCATAAAATGCTGTAGTATGATGATATTCTTAACGTTTAAAAACATGTTTCCCAATATATTTGATTATATTTAGCGTCGGAGGGCGAAAATGGCGGACAGCAAAGCCAAGCATGAGATCATGAGGGCCAAATTGAATGAATGTCGCACGCTGGCGTTACAATCGCTGTCATAGATGCGCGCGCACGAGTCAGTTGTGAGGCGATGTCTGTAGCCAGCCATCAGGGAGTCGACAACTCTACTCTTCTCGGATTGACAGTAGCGCCGCGTAGCGTCAAACAAGCAGGTGCGATAATGTCGGATGGCACTGTAAAGAGAAACGAGGATTACTACAAATGAAAATTGCATTCTTAAATTTTTATAAAAAAAAGTTATACTCCATGGATTTTTTATAAATTTTATTTTACATCTGTACTGAGTTCCCCCCCCCCATAAATCATTTAATTGTTCTATATACAGATTTAATTTTGGCATGAAAAGATTCAATTGTATCGTCAGTTTTAAAAAAGGAATTATTACTAGTCCAAAAACAAAATTTTGAGAAAATCGATAAAATTGTTTAGGGAATGGAATTTTCATTGCATAATCACCAAGTTTTGACTGGAAATTTAGGACTCTATTAAAAATACACAACAATCATCAAAAAAGATATAAGTGTATTCAAATATAATATACAGTGGAAAAAAAAACCTTGATGTTAAAAGTTAAAAAAAATCTTAAAAATCACTCAAATTGGCAATCAAAATATATTTCTGCATAGAAGTGAGAATTAGAAAAATTAAGACAAATAAAATTCAAAAGTATTATTTGAGTCGTTAAGGCAATTCAATGAATATCAATGATTCACTGGATAAAAAAGGGTTAAAACAAATTTTGTTTTAGCTTAGTTAACAGGACAAAAAATAAGAAAAGAAAGACAATTAACTTAAATTTCAAAATAAATAAAAAATTCTAAGCCGTGTTCAAACTTACGATTCAATTAACAACAGCTTTAAAGCAAGGTATTTTTTAAAAAGATAAATAAATGTATTTTGTGTAAGAGTACAATAGGCAATTAGATAGTATGCGGTGGAACATACCAGCACTTCATCTTCTCCTTGACATCAAAGTCGTTCTCCACATAAACTTCTCTGTTCTTGTCGTCCATATCTTTTTTGCACTGGTCAGCACTAACAGTGATCCGCGATGCACACATGGCGTCTGGAATAAGAGCAAACATTGCTTAAAAAAGCAACATACGTAGCTGTTTCATAGTTTAGGAGTATAGGAGCTGGAGACTGTACATTTTTGGAAAATGTAAACTTACGAAAATGTTTTTAAGAGGGAGGTATTCCTTACATTTCACTACACCTCAATTTATTATTGAAGATGGAATAAATAATTCACCAGTTTTTAAACTAAACAATTTGAAATAAAAAGTTAATAATAGATTTTTCTTTCGAGACAACCAACGAAGTCTTATTAAAAACTACAGGTACCGTCAGTGGATTACCAACCACGGTGCCTGTAAAAATGCGCATAGAAATGATTAGTTTTAACATCGATAGTCAAAATAGATTAATTAATAATAGGGTTGTTTCCATCAACTGAACATTCGTATTTCAACAGTTGAAAAACGAAGGAAACCCCAAAAAAATAAGAAAATCAAGAAAAGAAAATTTTTAAAACGCTTCATTAGTTAATTAAAACGCTTTAAAAATCAAAGCTCCCAAAATCGGGGCGTGGCTTCGTGTGACGTCAAAATATCCACCGCTATATATCCAAGGCTTTGATAGTTCTAATACTGGTAGATATAAAGAATAATTGAATCGTTTATTTCAGAAACAAGTTAGAGCCCATTGGATTAACACAGCGTTTAACTTGTTTCTGAAATAAATGATTCAATTATTCTTTATATCTACCAGTATTAGAACTATCAAAGCCCTGGATATATAGCGGTGGATATTTTGACGTCACTGCGCAGTGCTCCGATTTTAAGGAACGCATCTGCGCTGCACCTTTAAAAATTAATTAAAAAATAAATTGAGGTCCTAGAGACTTCGGGTTTTTTGTAAACATATTTTTTCAATCTGTTCTTCATAGAAAAAAATAGATTAAAAAATGGGAAACAACCCTATTGTTATTTTAATGTTAATTTTTCCTACTCTCGATACTTATTTTAATGCCAGACTATGCAGTTTTCTTAGAAAAAGATCCAGAATTCACCACCCAAAGTTGTTTAGTCCCACCAAAATTTTACCCATTGAACCAACCATATTTTCTTACTGACCAAAATTGTAACACTGAAACTTTTTCTTCTTTATTTTAAGGGTTTTCATACAGTTTTAGAATAAACAAAAAAATACTTAAAATTATTTCATGGCATCTACATTTTAAATCAAAAATTATTTTCCAACAAGTCCTGATCAGGTTATTTGAGTACTCAAATATTGGCCTTTTTAGGTTTTTCACGTACGGAGAGTGGTCATTAATAGATAGTAAATAGTGAAAGAAATAGAGTTTGGGTTTGATGACTTTGGGGAACTATGCTTAAAAGTAAAATTGAAGCACAAGAAGCACAAGTGACATTGAGTTTAAAACTTAAAACGTCACTGATCGTGATGCGTACAATAAGTCGCCAAATCTATGCGGGTTGGCAATTTTCAGGTCATCCTTTGTTGGCATATTTTCTTCCGTAATTCCCCTTTTGGCGAAAAATCGTTTTTTTTCACAGTTTTTATAATTGTCTTGTTCATTAATTAGCTTGGAATAATTAAAATAACTCACGGAATTCAAAATAACATAAGAACTATAAAGAATCCAACAATTTCCGATCCTGAGTCGAACGAGCAGCAATCACAGATTTTTGACCATGCCGCAGCCCAACGCCATATATTTGATTTGAGATGTTTTTGTGTTATGCAATTACTTTTTTCAATCCTTATTTGCATCAATATTTTTCTTCAAAAACCCGGGTGTTATCTAACAAAGATGAAAGTATGTTAAGAAGCTTTGAATATGGGATGATAAAAAGAATCTTTAGAGCCATATACGAAAATAATTCATGGAGGAAAAAGGTACAACCATGAAATAGAAAGACTGTTTAAAGGGAAAAATATTATAAGATTTATTAAAGCTAAGATAATACAGTGGATAGATAGGGAGGGCATGTAGAAAGAATGAAAGAAACGGACATGTGCAGAAAAATTATGAGTGGAAAGTTATATAATAGCAATAGGAAACGAGGACGACCTAAACTAAGATGGTTGGATAAAGTTGAAGATCTAAGCAAAATGGAAATAAAAAATTGGAAAAGGAAATCAGGAGAGAAAGCAACGTGGCGTTCAATTGTCGAGAAAGCCAAAGCCCACCAGGGGCTGATGTAGAGCTCTTGGAGAGAGAGATCAAATGCTTTGCATACAATATTTTATGCTTAAATTTGAAGTTCTGGAATCGTTTTTTTTTTGTGCAATTTAACTTCGTAGAACTCAAAACCGGGATTCTAAGTAAAAGTGAAAGTTCTTAACGAGAACACATGGCAGGGAAAGAAGTCCAAAAAACCATCAACGAAACAATACATACTATACAAAAATTTTAATATGATGCCCCTTGTACTCCAAACCCTTCTTCTTTCCTGAAGTAGACCTTACTGGCAGCATATTGTTCCCAAAGTGTTGTCCCATGTTTCTTTAGGTAAGTGGTTCCCAACTGGTGGTTCGTGTGAGTCTTGGAAGCGCTCCGTAAAGGGGACCGGTATAGCACACAAAAATTTTCCAATAAATAGAAAATTGAGCGAATTGAACGAGAAAAGATTGAATTAGGATCCGAAACGATAACCTTTGGCTAGTAATTTGTGGGGATAAGAGTCACCACTTAATAATTAACAATACTTTTGTGTACTATAAATATTTAAAGTGAAATTGAGAGCCCTGCAAAAAAAAACCTCGGCTACATTTTTGTAGGTACCAAAGAGATTTAATTATATCATAACAGAATTTTCAACTCTTGTGAGATATAACTAAAATTTTCATATTAAATAGAATTATAATTCAGAGCATCATATAAGTATACATGCTTAATTAGGGAAAATAAACTTTCATCTTGCAATCTTGTCAAAATGTACAGGATTTTATGCTATATAAAAGGGGTGGTCCTTGAAGGTTTCAATTTTGAATTTAATAGTGGTCCGCGGACTTCTCTGAGTTGAGAGCCACTGCTTTAGATGAAAGAAAGTTACCTTCGTCTTCCAAGTGGTCCGGACTGTTGTAGGAAGATCCGTACCCGAATCCATTGTTGTATCCGCCGTCTCTGTCGCGGTCGTATGTCCTGTCCCTGTCTCTGTCGTTATAGTTACGGAAGTCACGGTCCCGTTCACCGTTCCTGGAGGGCAAAAAAAAGAGCATGATACAACAATTTTTCTAAACAAATTCTTCTAACTTTTAAAAACGACTGACCGCTGTATTCACCACTAAACTGACTTAAGGTTAACAATCAAGCATTTCCCTCCTACTCTTTTTTGATTGGCTTATGTTAAATTCTTCAACTACCAATGAGATGTTTCGATTTCAGGTTAACCTTAGGTTAGTTTAGCTGTGAATACGGTCGTTAAACTACGGTGTTATAGGTATACTGTGGTAGTTGAGAGCCACCGGGAGATACCAAACCGAAAGTCTTGCAATACAAGAGTATGGCAGGGTAGGCATAGCCTTCTAGAACAATGGATAACATCTAGGTGGCTATGGGGTAGGGCAGCTTTCAACAGTGGGTTAATTACAATTTTTAAAGCGTTTCGGTTGATTTAAATTTGTCTTTTTGAAGTATACATTGTAACAAACTTATTTTATGAGTTTAAAGTAAGAAACAAAGTTTTTGCAAATTTGGAATTTTCTGTTGTTTTAGATAAGTTATGATTTTTTCACATCTCTATGCGGGATTTTCTTTATTTTTTTTTTCATTTAAGAGTTATCTTCCATTGTAATTTAAAAATTATGTTATTTCTGCTGTTTTTTAAAGAAATTAACATAAATCTTATATGTACTAAATCCCCCAAAAAATGTAATTTCTGTTTTTTAATAAAAAAATTATTAACTTTATAATACCCATATTATATAAAAGAATAAAATGCAACATTTTAATCAAGGTGAATTGGGTGTGAAACACCTTATTTTGTAACTGTTGAAAGCTGCCTCAACTTTACTATTTTGAGTTAAAGAGCTCTCAAACACTTCAAACAAGAAGTTTCAGTCTTGGAGGTTCAGTTATGCGGACTAAAAAAACGTCTATTTAATAAAATATACAAAAATTACATCCATAAAACAATTTAATGTTTGTCTAACTAAAATTCTAAATTAAATTTAACATTTTACTTTTGAGGTATTAAATCATATTTTATTGAATGTCAAAAATATATCCAAAGATATTGTAATTATTAAATTGGCAAGTGAAAAACGACGAGAAACTCGGATAGGAATTTTCAATTATCATACAGTTTCAATGATTAATGTATGATCATTGAAAATTCCTTCCCCGATCATCATTTTTCTAAGTACCATTACACTAATATAAGGGAACTCCATTCTTTGGCTAAAAGATGAATATTGCACGTTTTAAAACTCACCCCACGGTTTAGCAAGTGGTCCAATTTCTATCACATTGAGGATTTAAGTAGTACGGATACTCCTGTACCTCATGCAATAATGTTTTTCATTTTATTATGTTTTGTTTCGTCACACGGGCCTTCTAAAAACGGCCTTTTGAAACGCACTCGCACTACATTAGGTCCTTAGCTCTTTAACGGTAAGGCTGCGCCCCACAGTCCCTGTTCGAAATATACTTGTATAGGGCCCCTCTACCTCCCCCTATATTGATGATCATTTCTGAATCACCCTGTATACCTGTCGTTTGTGGAGTACTGGTTCCTTCCGTTGTGGCTGTCGGTTCCGCACTGCCAGGACAGCTCCTGAGCCTTGTCCCCGAGGTACGCTCCCTGGTACAGGTCGTCCTCTCTGGTACAACGTCGCTCCAGCTCGTCCTGCATGCAATCCCGGAAGCTCAAGAAAGACCTGTGCAGAGGAAAACAGATCAAACATAAAATAACTCTGACGTCGACTGTTCAGTTACTTAACACCGTTGACTGACACGGAATGTTTACGATTTTAACGATCTCAGTCCAATTTTCTAACAATTTTTAGGATTCAATTAATAATGTTACGTTATTATTTTTTTAAAAAAATAGTACATAAATTATACCACAAAACGAAAAAATGTTTCGTATTCAGCTTTAATACACTTGTTAAACCTATTGTTTTTGAATGAACTTTGTATAATTGTATTTTCTGTTCATTTAAACCAAACCTGATTTTTTACAATCTTTCCCTAAGGACTTCTATTCATATTTACACTGTTATGCTTAGAACATTTTTACTACGTAGAATCAAAATATTGTTTAGTAAATGGGCCCTCCTTTTGAAATTTGTTTGCGTGTAAGCCACTACGGATTCTGCAAAACTACTCTCCTCACCTGCAGGCCTCGTAGTTGGCTCCAGCTCTGGTGTTGGTCAAGAGTGCTTCGCACCGCTGCATTTCGGTTGTTTTGTAGCAGCTGTTGTCAGTCCACCCTGATAATTATTGCAAGAAATAATGGTTCAAGAGACATATTATTTATTTAAAACAAGAAATTTGAGGACGACTTTAATTAACCACTAAAATAGAGCAAAATAAAAAAATACTTTTGTTTTTTTTAACCAAATAATTAACATAAACTGCAAAAACTAATTGCTTCAACAAAAACGAGCTAAGTGCCAAAAAGTAAATTTCCCGTATTTCATCATTTTCAATTTGATTCTCATCCATAGAAATACATATAATAAGTCATCTTTCAGGGTTTTTATGAACCACTAATCATGGCCGTGGCCCTTAGCTGGCTTTATAGAGTGTTAGTGATGGCACTTAGATTGGTTTATCGGGTCTAACTCATTTTTTTTCAGTTATGGCACTTAGCTCGTTTTTGAAGTCCAGTCTTCAATTACAGATTTGTGAAACCTTCTTAATACTGATAGTAGTTGTTGAGGCAGTATTTTACTAAACGGGGTGGTAAATAACCTTAAAATAAGTCGCAACTTTATAAAAGCCTTTAAGAGCCTGAAATTACTATTGAGCCAGTTAGAAAGTTTCAGCTCTTCTTTTGGTTCTATGCAACAAATGCTTCGAATCACCCCGTATATCATTGACTTTTACAACTTGAATGAATTGCCTAATGCACGAAAACAAATTTGATAGTATTTTAAGACATATACTTTAACTACTTTACTGGTGATTGTTTTCACCGTAGCCTTTATCTGTTAGTTTGAAGAATATTCAAGAAAGCGAGGTGATGTTCTTACTTCCGTAAGTGTCGCAGTTCCTCGAGATGTAGTCTCTGGCCCTGCGGAAGATGTCGTTGTCTCTGTCGCGCTCGTCTCTGGAGACACAGTTGGACGTCTGCCACATCAAGCAGTTGTAGTCGTCTCGGATGCGCCTGATGCGAGGAAAATGCAGTTTCAATTTAAGGGTTCACGTAACGGAAAAACTAAACTTAAAACGATCATATTCACAAACCTTTATTTACGAACTGAGAGCTAGTCCCAAACTTATCCCCAAAGACTTTATAACTTCAATTCCCCTTAACTTACTTCCTTCTACCGTCCTGAAGCCCCGCAGGAAGATACTTTGCAGCTAGAACAAGTAGTACCACAAGTTGAAGAGGAAGACCCAATTTTCGATGGGTAGGTGTAGTTGAGGAGGACTGTTTAATCCTCAAAAGTAGCAGTCGGTCTTGACCCGTCCTGGACTATCATGCCATGAATGATGATGATTTATGAATTAAAATTTTATAAATGAACTATTTTTTCCATTACCCTGGCTTTATTGACCGTGAAAAGCTCTTTTATTAGAAGAAAATTTTGACGGGCAACGCGTCAGTTGAGTATTGAGTGTAACTGGATAGATAATCTAGTCTATCTATTGCTTTGCACGCCCAATTATGGGAAAAACCGAGAAAACCTACCCCTAAAAATCTAACCAAGTTAAACTACATTAAATTTCTCAGCTTATACTTTATAGTCACTATGAGCTCCTTCGAGATGATAGAAGTTCATTTTTTCTTAAATTTTAAAAGTAGTACAATACACAGCAATTAATTAAATCAATGTATTTATATAAAACTATTTAGTAACTACTTTAGTGGTGACTAGTATCAATAAAATACGGTAAGTACTTGTAGAGGGGCTGGATAGCGTGGTTATCACCTACTACTCAGACATTTCTCGACATATTGTTCGTAGCAGTGACAAAAAAGGGGGGAAATATGGTTCTTGAGATGAGGGGAGAGGTCTAGTGAATCTCACCTGCACTTCTGAGAGTCCTGGTATCCGGCCATTCGGTCGTCGATGACCCTGGACAGACTGCTGCGGCACTGCTGTCTCCTGGACGATTCGCAGCGCTCCGAGCGGCAACAGGTGACGTCTCCTCCTCCCCCGCTTGAGCCTGGATAGTTGTCTAAATGCGTCAAACACCGGATCGTGAGAACGAAATGCCATCACCACTCCCAAATCACAGATATATAGCAAACGATTATAAACTCTATTAACAGCAGTGGTCCCAAAGGGATGGCAACATTCACAGAGTACCAGAACAGAGAGCCCGTGGCCATAGGCGATGAGTCCCTAATGGTCGCCAATTTGGCATTGTTTTATAACACCAATGAGTATAGTCTGTCTGTCCTCGCTTGGCACAAGTGGCAAACCTAAAATCCGTACCCACAGCAGAAAAAACAGTGGCGAAAAAGCCATAAAGATGGTTATCTCACTTCTATTAGATACCCGATACCCTGCACTCGCCACTGCTTTTCCTGCCGTGGGTAGTGATTTTAGGTTTGCCACACGTGCCAAGCGAGGACAGACAGACTATATTTGAGATTAGTTTAAACAACAGATCTGTTATAAAATAGCGTTAACTTGACTACCGTTAAGGACTTTTGCCAAAGTTAAATCTTTCAAAAGGGTGGCACAGCAGGTTTTACAGTTCACTGGCATGGTAGCGCAACTATACTCCTTGCAGAGAATAAGATGATTTTGTGTCAAGGTCACAATTATTGTGAAGAGGACATTAGAAATTGAAAAAATTACTCACTGGTCCTCAACCAAAATGACTGTTCCGCCAAATTAATTAATTAAAAAAACCTAAGAAAAAAAAACTAACTAGATAAACAAATAAGTTTGAAAATATCTTATTTATTAAGTACTTTTCTTGATTAAATGTCAGTATTGCACTAATTGAAATAAAATTTCTAATTAGTTTGCTGCAAGGAAACGCGGCTGAAACTGGAGAAGTGGGATATTTTTTCACCACTAGTCCGCCGGACCTGTGATAGTAGTGGTCCAAGCCGTTTTTCAGTGGTCTCGGACCAGTAGACCACCACCAATTTCGAATGATGCATTAAAGGGTCAAGGAGGTCATTGGAAGGGTCTAACAGATGCGGCATTTCACCAGAATTTACATGCCGATTCTAATTACTACAAGGAGTACAATATCGTGCCTATTGGGCATAAAGTACTAAACACCACTTACCGTTCCTTCCATACTGGCTTCCTCCGGTCCCGTATCGGTCTCTGTTGTAGTCGTCCCTCCTGTCCCCTCCCCTGTTATTGTAGCCGTCTCTGTCCCTCTCTCCGCCGGGGTAGCGGTCGTCTCTGCCACCGAGGGGGTAGCGGTCGTCTCTGCCACCAGGGGGGTATCGGTCGTCGTCTCTGAAGCTGCTGGTCTTCTCGTTGCTTCCGCAGCTCCAAGCAAGTTCTTGGGCACTGTCCACCAGGTACTGACCCAGCAGTCGCTCGTCCTCGCGGCGGCAGCGGCTGCGGACCGTGTCGACCACGCATTCGAACAGGAGGTTGAAGCGCCTGCGAACACGGTTTTCTGTGGTTAGTGGGGGCACTTTCAATATTAAGATCTAAACTTGTCAGCCGAAAAACAAAACTGAGAGTGTACAAGACACTCATACTACCAGTGCTTTGCATTTATGCAAGCGAAACCTGGACAATAAATTTAGATACCCAACGAGTCCTGGAAACCTTTGAAAGAAAAGTGTTAAGAACTATTTTTGGGCCTGTACAAGAACGAGGATGCTGGCGAACCAGATATAATTTTGAGCTATATAAGCTGTATATAAACAGCCTCAAATTACACAAGTCATCCGAAGTAATAGACAGATCTGAATAATCTGGAGAAGCCCTGAAGACAACCCCACTAAAAAGTACACTTTTAAGAACCCCGTGGAATCCCGTGTCTGAGGAAGACAACCAACAAGATGGCTTGACGACACCGAAATTGACATTAAAATCTAAAAGATTAAAAACAGGTACGAGGTACAGGTAAACGAGGAAAAACAGATAAAACGAGGTACTGCTACCCCACCACACACACATTCTCTCGCACAACCCCTCTTTACTGGGGGGGGGCACATTCGTTCATCACACACAAGGACATAAACTAACATCCACACCAAACGGGGATTCCAACCCCAGAAGTACGGCTTCGCAGTCAAGTGCTCTAACCACTAGGCCGTCGGCACTCCGAAAAAGAGCTTGTCTTTCTTCGGAAGGCGGCTGAGAACTACGGTATTCTTTACCGTGGAAGGCACGTTTTCGCAGTTTTTAGCCGCCTTCTGAAGAAAAACAAACTTTACCCGACATTAGCAGGGCCTCTGGTTTTAAGTTGGTTCGTTAGCAATTTCAAAACTATTACAGACATGCGCTAAAGCTTGGCGACAGAACTCGACGCCAAGAATGTACGCCATCTGAATGCTGTAAGCAAGCCATATCTCAATGGATTAACCATGTCACTTACCTAGGGGTACTCATTACTTCCATTATACCCTAGGACAGGTTGATTCCAAATAAAAGTCGTGAAACCGACTTTTGAAATACCCTTCATAATACTATAGAAGTTCGTTCTACTTGGTTACCTGCATGTCTCTGGGTTGGCTGAAGAATACTGTGTTCCACTGAGGGGATTGGAACTCTCACAGGTCTTCATGCTGTCCCCGAGGAAACAGCTGCTATCTCTCCAACTCGCTGAAAAACCATCAAAGATTTCATATTGATGGAATAGAAACGATCAACAGAGTGTAGAGCAGTGAGGTTAAAACGACTATTTTCCTCTTTCAAAAAATCCATCTCTAGCTGACCACCAGACTGCCCCAGCTGTCCCTGGCGGGTATAACTTCCCTGTTATTTTTAATAGGATTAGTTTTCTACGTTTTAATTCCGTTGAATCAATGAGTTCATGCTTGAACTCTTTCCCACCGTGTCTTGTACTACTTTACTAATTTACTTGTAGTGACAGACGCTTTTAATCTGTCACATTTGTTAAAAAGAATATGTAGGAAATTTTATATTTTTTTCAATTGGGAGTAATGAATATAAAGTATTGATTCATGTTTTAATAGTGGTGACAAAAGTCTAAAATATTTAAGGGCCATTTTCACCATACGCTTACATTTCAGAATTAAAAAGTATTCTTTCAAACTACATAATTTCTTAATGAAATGAACATAGGTGTTTTTAAATATGTGAAAAGTACATGGAAAAGCAATTGGTCATACATTTTTTCTTAAAATTAAGGATAAAATGATTAATACAAAACATTATGTCCCTGGTATCACACAAAATTAAAATAATTGACAAACTATTACAATCCTATGCATTTTTAAAGAACACACATTTGTTTATCCTTCGTTTATCAATTTTAAACACAAGCAAACGATAAATCAGTCAAAATAAACCTAAGTACCGGAAATAGAAAAAGCGAATACCGCTTTCCAAATCAAAGGCTCAGAAATGGCCGAATCTCATACCATAGAAATAGTATGGACCGTAACGGGAGTTGACATTTTAATAAAATAACAGAATAAAACAAACTTTCGTTGTTGGAAACTGAAATAAAACTCCATATATCTTATTTATGTCAGTAGATAACTATATTTCTGGGCTTAAAATTTAAAAAAAAAAAGTTTATTTAAAATTAAAAATTACCGTAACGGGAGTTGACATTAATATAAGCACGTTACCTAAATGACAGATTATTTCTTTGAAAACACGATAATTTTCGCACCGAAGAATAAAAAAACGGTTAAAAGATGTTCTAAACTAAAGTAAATAAACCATCGTTTGAAATGTGTTTTGCCACTTTTAAACCATAATTATATTTTTTTTAAATTAATTGGAACGTAACAGGAGTTGACATAAAGAGAGGGGGGGGGGAAATATTTTATTGATTTGTAAAAATATAATAAAATTCAGGAAATGAATTTTTCAGTTATCATAACCTCTTATAGTTCGTAGTTTTAATATTTATCGTTTTTTCTTTCAAAAAGTAAAATTAAATAACAAAAAAACCCCGACTTTGAATTTCATGAAACTCGTTAGGGACAAGCGTTTTTGGCTAGTTTCGTATGTAATGTTTACATAATTTTACAGCTTTTTTACTAATTAAAAGTTAGAAATATTTAATTTGGTCTACTTTACTTAAATCAAAGCTCAAACAGAAATTTTAATAATGATTGTTTGTTTTTCATGTTTTACCTTCGGGACAGGAAATGTAAGCAAATTTTGAAAATGACCCTCATATTTTTTACTCTTTCCAACCATGTAGTACTTCGATAACTTACCACATTAAAAAGATCTTTACTAATTTAGCCACCACAATTATAGAAAATTATGCAGTTATTTATGTATATTATATTAGAAAGTATTGAATATAAAATATTTATATTTGTTTTTAATAGTGGTGACTAAAATCTAAAACCTTAAACAATAAATGAAGTGAAGAAGGCTGTACTATTTTAAAAACAAAGTACAAATAATTTTCATTCCTTAATTAAATCAACTACTGCGTTAATCAACATTCAATCGTGATCTTGCAAATAATTTCAATTGAATATATTGTTGTAGTGAGATGGGTTAAAGTTTTAAGTAAAAACCCGGGTCTTGTTTCCCAATCAACTTAGACACTTTTGAATAAAATTTTTCTCGTCCGAAATAGTGATTATTATTCTGAATTATTCCTTTTTAAATCTGAAACATAAATATTTTCATAAACTAAACTATACTCATTAGCCGAGCACCTGGTGTTGTTTACAATTGGGGTGTTGAACACCCCATGGGGCCCTTGTTTCTGTACGTTTTATCAAGGACGCTTTGCGAGAGGCATCTTATACATGTACGGTTTATAGCCCAACGCAAAGAAATATTTTAAGTTAATAATTCTCTTATAAATAATTTTAGGGCTCAGGAAAATTCAACAATTAAAGAAGAAATCAGCAGTGAACAGGACTAATACTCTTGTTGTAGCAGAGCGGTCATGGGACTCGGGGAGATAGGCGTGACCGCTCTGCTACTGGAGTAGTCTAGTTCAGTGTTTCCCAACCTTTTCACTCTCACGGAACCCTTGTGACAATGTTCAAGTTTCAGGGAACCCCTAAGGGCACGGTCAGCCAAAAAACCTATGGTATCTCTTCAAAAAATCTGCCCTATCTCTTCAAAAAATCTGCGGTATCTCTTCAAAAAATCTGCCCTATCTCCCCATTCATGACCCCTCCAACAATAGCAAGGAGTCCGAAGTCACCCCCCCAGTCAATTAGCAGACACCCGATAGTGACTTCTCGCTCCTCCCCGAGGGCTGTCTTTTGTTGGAGGGACTATTGAAGGGGTTGATTGCGGTTTTCCTATTGTCCGATAACCAGATACTGCAGATTTTTTGAACAGATACCATACTGATTTTCTTGCTGACCGCAGCCTAATAATATCGTATTACTTAATATAATATTTTAAGATTTTAATAACAGGAAATCGTTCGTTTTAAAACAAATGCATTGCAATCAGTGCATAAAATAAAGTATACCTGCTTGGTAAAAAGTTTAAATTATTGTTAATTGCTACATACAAAATGCTAAAAATGAAATGAATTCTAACTAAAACTAACTAAAAATGAATGTGAAAACTGAATGAATTGTAAAAGTATTGGACATTGGGGGTAATAAAGAGTGAGGTGGCTGGTGAGGAAATACTCTCCCAGAAAATATTTTGGGACTTTAATTCAAAATAGTGTTTTAACTTTACCCATTGATTTTAGAAAGTTCATTTTAAACCTTTCTAAAGACAATTTCAACTCAAGAAAAATTTTGAATCATAGCATGCCAAAGAGTATTATGATACTTTCTGGATCTGGAACCGTCATTGTGTTCATATTGCTTGCGGAACCCTTGAGAATGCTTGAGGGAACTCTAGGGTTCCGCGGAACCCTGGTTGGGAAACGCTGCTAGTTGACAGCCCCTCAACTCCCAATATGTTCTGTACACGTTCGTTAATTTTAAACACAGTACAGTGCAGTCTCAAGAACGAGTTTCCGAAAGAAAACATATATGAGATTGAACGACGTCATGATCAATGTCGCTTACTTTTGCCGCCGCCCACATTGTCGCATCCGTCCCTCAGGTACTTGAGGGCGTTCCTGATGGTGTCTCCGTTCGTGCTGCGCTCAGTTTCGCTCGTCAAGCATCGGGTCTCCGTCAGAAGGCAGTTGAAGTCGTCGCGGACGTCTCTGAAACAGAAAAAGGCCGTTTTAGGAGCACATTCAGCTTTGATTTAAAAAAAAAAACGTATGCGTAACTTAAACGAAACGGGGAAAATTAAGAAGACGGGAGGGGCCGAGGTAACATTTCCAAAATCACGTTTGCGGCCAGATTATTCAGCTTTGAAAAATCCGATCAAGAGAACCATAAGGTTACGTGATTTTTGGGGCTTTTGGATTTGAGTGATCATATTTTCAATTTGAAAAATAAAGCATACATCAACGGTTCAAACTTCACTACATAATTTCGAAATATCACGACTTGAACTGATTGGGCGTTATTACTGTTCACACAATCGATGGTTCACGACACCAAAGAAAGAAGGCCTAACTTGTTTAAGATTTGTTATTATTTGAGTAAAAGCGAAACCATAGGGGTCATTTTTCAGAGATAGACCTCCAGTTCTTCCTTCCCTGTTTTGACAGCAAACAGCAAGAATTTTTTAAACGAAAGAATTTTCAAAATTTTTCGAGAGGGTTAACCAAGACATACTCTTCGATTCTAATTTACAACTTCATACAGGAGAAACACGAAAGTTGCTATCATTTAGTGATATTTATATTAATTAAATTTTCAATCGGGGGTGGAATTTAAATCAGTAATCAAATCGCACAAAATTAATTAATTTTGGATTGCAGAAATCAATATATTCATTACAATAAAAGTAGGCAACGTAAATTTTAAAATTATACACCTAAAAAAAAATTACCCCCCCCCCGAGCAAAAACTAAAATGACGCCCGGGATTGGATTACAAGAAATAAATATGTCTCCGGAGTTTACATAAACGCTCTTTCTGTCCAAAATGCAGCCAGGCGTTCCAAAACAGCTTTCACTGCGGTCATCAAGGTCCCAGAGAAAGCGAGTTGACCAGATCCCCTCCGTTGTGAAAACAATAGAAAAGAACGGGACACACGCGATTATGTTTGTCCTTGTGGTCAACCAGGTGTGAAGAACCCAGTTCGGAGAGAATTCGACAGATGGCGCTGCTGTTTGTCAGCTCGTGCTTTATCAGATGTAGTATATTAATTTTACTTATTATAACTCAAATTTTAAATTATGTTTTCAGAAAATATGTATTCAATTCAAGAAAAAGGAAGGGTTAGGGAGGATTTAATTCATTCATTTAATATGATAGAGCAAGGGGACAATGAGGGTTTGGAACTTAGTTACTTAGTAAGGGTACGAGGGGACACGGTCCAAATTGAACAAGGCACATTTTTACCGGTAAAGTAGGAAGCATTATTTTTGTAGAGGGTAGTGGATGATTGTCACAAATGTGAGCCACGGGGTCGGGGAGATACCTATCCGAAGGTCATACGACTCAAAAGTAACATTAAGAGAATTTTGCAGCTTTAGTTGGTATTTATACCCAAGTTAAATAATTTTATTTTTATAGTGGTGAGTTAATTCAAGTGGGGTAAACGAGTTCAAGCAGAATCGACAGATACATGGGAATCCGATGGTATAGGTTAAATGGCCAACCTTGCTGGACTGTCGTCACAATTTGTATTTGTTTTATTCTTTTTTTTTAATTCCAATTGCAGAGCACAACACATATGACCAAAGTCATATATCTCCTGACATGGCTAGATCAGAACCAGAACGAACTTCGTGTAAGCGAATGGGCACTGGGGGAACAAAGCAACGGGGGTGAAGTACTGTTCCCCTTGCCACACACGCATTCTCTTCCACAACCCCATCCAGGGCCCCTTAGTCCCAGACCTAAGAACCCAACCATTAATAATGCAGTGAATGAAATTATATTTTTTTTATTGGTACTTAAGTACTATATCCCGTCGACCGTTAAGCGACCAACAAATTCAGCGGCACGGCTATAGAAAAGTCAAGATTCAGCGGCACGGTCGACAGGATAATACGTAAGAATCTTTTTATTATTCCATTCAAGTTTTAGGAAATGGTATATTTACCTAATTTTTCTTTAAGTGAACGTGGTAATTGTGGCGAGCTGACTCACCACTATATAAACCAGATTAATTAAAATGGGTTATAAATACCGACTGAAGTACCTCACATTCGAATTTTACTTTTGAGTCGTATGACCTTCGGATCGGTATCTCCCCGTGGCTCGCATATTGTCACAAAATTTACTTCTGTGTCTGTTTATATAAGCGTGTCTGTTGACGGAAATACTACAAAGAAAATTTTTTTTAACAATCATCTTTTTGTGCGAACTGTTATAAGAACCAAATAGAACTTTTAGAAAAATATTTATCATTTCAAGCACATCTTCCTTTTCTTATTTCAAAGCAAGTCTTTCACGAATTAAAAACCTACCACAACACATTAAAATGTAATCTTTATAATAATAACGAGCAAATTTCTCACATTGTCGCGAGCTTCGTTGAGAAAGATGCTTTTTTTTATGAAATCTGTAATGACGGTTCTCATAATATGTAATTCTCACTGAGTAGCTTTTCAGCTCATAATGCGAATTTGATCAAGGGAAAAGAAGAGGAGCGTTGCTAAGCGCAATTTGATGATTTGAAATGATCTTATACTTTTAACCACTTTTGTTGTTCTTGCGATGTAGAATTCATATGTATCAGAATATGTGTGAATCATAATTCTAATGCAAACATTAAACATCGCAGTATTCTCAATAACAAATGGGTTTTTCGAGTTCATGAGTTTTTAAACATTCACCACTTTCCCCACCATAAGGATCGGTTTATACTTTTACAGTCCTCGGTTTTATGGCCCTCGAGACAAGAGAGTAGATAGCACCACACAAAGAAAAGTGTGTACTTTGGCGCATTTAAGGGGGATCATGGCCCCCCTCCCAACTTTTAGAGAAAATTCCCTTTTTATGAGGGAAATTCATGTTTCCAAAGCGTTCAGGGACAGCTTTCCCCCAAGGTTTCCAGTCTGTTCCCCAGGGTCCACCACCTAAAGTGGTTTTCCCCGTCCTCCCGTGCAAAAAGGGCCTTCCTTTTATTCGTTTATTGACCGTTGTACTCGACAGCAACGTTTCCTGAACCCAGTACGTCACTTCGCGGAAGGAGAAAATGAGTAAACACAAAGCCTTTGGGTTGCTAGGAGATGGTTCGGTACGCAAATCGTGATTGAAAAGCACTATACAATACATGAGTTTACCAAAATAATCGTATTTTTAAATTGATGTTCTTCATTTCACTCAAAATTCAGACACCGCGATGGGAACTACTTTGTTTATTAGTGACGACATAAGGTCAACTAACAATGCTAACTAGTATAGTGTCCCAGAAGGCGTCTTTTGAGCCATCAAACCGAGGGTATAAAACTCTAAACCGACCCATAGTCTCCGAATCCGCCACTTGCCTGATGGAGGGCAAACCAGTTGATTAGAATGCGTTTGTGGACATCCTTCCGTGCTTATCTTATCCGCAGAATGGGATTAAGCTTAGGGACCATCCCATTGTGGCTCTGGGTCAAGAGGACCGTGACCCACATTCTTGGTTGGACGGGAAACGCTCGGAAGTGGGACGGGTCAATGGCACGCACGCGCGTAGCTGACTGACCCCTCTTTTGACCAATGAAAGTGTAGATAGATTTAAATTCTAAACGATGAAGCGAATAATACATACACTGAGGGTCCGTCCATTCAGAAATCAAAGTCCCACGTTTAGGGAGAGCGTCCTGTATATGTGACAAGTCTAGTCATGAGCGGACTTGTGGAGAGTATTTAGGGGACAATACTCCCAACTTTTCCTGGAATATTCTATTTTTCTAACGGTAAATGTTGTTCGTATAGAGCAAGGGTCGGCAACTGGCGGATCGCGGTCCGCATCCGGACCGCGAGAGGTTATTTCCCGGACCGCCAAAACATATTGAAAAATCGTATATAAGTATTCTTGCACAACAAAAATTAGTTTGACCCGCATTTTAATGGTCAAATTTCAAAAAACAAAAAATCCTTGGGGAAACCCCCAGACCCCCTTTTTTTAAACATAAATATCTTAAAAATAACAGGTGCATTCAATGATTTTGAGTCTTATAATTTAGGAGGAGTGCTGAAGTAGTACTTTTCTAGTCAATAAATTAAGGTTTTGCACATTTTTTGCGGGAAGAATTTCAAACTCCTTGCCTATAACTCTCAACATTTTCTTGTTGACGGTCGGCCATTCGTTTGAGCGATAGCCTTATCAATGTTTTCTTAAATATTTTATGAGTAACTTAATCGAAACAATTTTAAACAGTTTTTTAAATTTAGAAACATAATTAAGCAGGTAGCGTACTTAAATTAAAACCTTTTTTTTTGGTTAATATGTGTATCTAAAAATAAGAATTCAAATTAATAATAAGTATCTTTTTTTTTCTCCGGACCGCGACAAAAATTTTCAAAATTATTTGGACCCCAAGCAAAATTACTTGCCGACCCCTGGTATAGAGTACCCAGCAGGCGCGGATTCAAGAGGGTGCACCCTGGACAGTGCCCCCCTTGGACCAAAAAAAAGTACTCAAAATGAGCTAAAACCCTACTTTAACAGGTCAAATTTCAAAACATTTTTCGGGGGGAGAACCTCCATACCCCCGGAAGTACCAAAAGGGGATCTTGAGTGATACTTTTTCAAAAATCCCGAACATATTGACACTTTTCTCAAAAGGTTAAGGTGATGGTCTGGAAAAGTGCCCCCCCCCTTGGAGCCGTGCTGGATCCGCACCTAGTACCCAGATAGCGATGTAAGGTTTTATAAACCTTGTTATAACCTTAAATTTCTCCCCATGCCCCCCGTAAATTTACGTATGCGATGGAGATTTCTTACGCACTCAAATTTTCAAATCGCTCTGAAAAAGCACTAGATTTCAGTCCTTGCTTCATGTAAATCAGAACTTAAACTATACTTAGACGTTTCTATAGAACATGATAAATATAAATGTCCATATCTTTCAACACTGGGCACTGTGAATCGCCTTATTCCATGCCAAACCAAAAACATTTTGCATCTAAAACACCTCATACCGCCAATTTTATTCTTAGGAAACTTTCAAATTTCGAAACTTCTTTTTTTCTGTCCTGATTTCCGAACTTTCTACCACAATGAGACTTCGAAAGGACGCAATACAGAGGAAGAACTACAAGAACAATGGGTGACATATCTGGGGTTGTCGAAAAAACATCTTTCAGAAATGAATCGGAGAGTACTATTTTATTCCTTCCATCGAAAGCTTTCCATCATTGCCAGATTCCTAAGCGAAATCGTGATCGGCAAGGTCGAAGAACATTTGCAGTAGAACAGAGGAAATATTGGAATCAGTTGACTGACTGAACAGGGAGTATTATTGCTGATTTCTGTAGTATTCATTTACGCTGTTGCGGATTTTTTGCTTTGTTTTAGATACAGGGGAAACTAAAAACTAATTTCGTTAAATTGTTAGTTATAATTAAGCTGTTTTCGTTAACTGCGTTAAAACACTTATACCAAGAGGCAAAATTTTAAAAAGTTCTGGGCCCCATATCCCCATTTTTGCTGGAAACTACAAAACTTTTACAATCAGTGCACTAACATTTCCATGAAACTGGGGCTTAATAGTTTAAACCGTCTTTTAAAGGGTATAATTTCCAAAAAATTTCCGGGCGTAGACCTCCAGACCCTTTGTGTTTACACCCCTCCGAAAAAAAATTCTATACCTCTATTGCTAGGTAGAGTTCCTAAAAGGCTACACACTTAACCTATAATGCAAGCTTGAGGGTGGTCATAAAAGTAATTTCATGAGATAATTTCCCCTCAAAAAAGAAAGTTATGCGGGACTGAAACAAGGGCAGAATCGCCCCTCCCAAATCAAATCTCTAGATTCGCCACTAAGGGGACAATATTTTTTAAGGACGAAAAATGTTTAAAAGAAATGTAAAAAGAAAATGTTAAAAATACTACTTACACGATTAGTTTAATGACTAACACTATCATGTAGTGCTTGTAATTCTAAATTGTATACCGTAATTTTAATTCTATGCCTTTTCTGAACATAGAAATGTGTTTCCTGTGTCTCTATTTTACACACTTATTCAATACGAAACTTATTACTTGAAATCTCAAACATTAACACATTATTTTTAAAAAAGTAAGTATAAAAAATTTCATCGGTCCCCCCCATAATTATCAATTTCAAACACTGGTTTAAGACAAATATTTATTACTGCTCCATTGAACAAACTTCAAACTTGTAACGTTTATAATGGTAACCCTTTTGTAGAATTAGTTTGCCGATCATTGGCTTACTGTATTTAGTATTATAATAATTAACTAACCAATATTTTTGCAAAATTTGAATAATCTCAACAGTCCACCGTGCATGTCTTATTATTTGGGATTGTGAAGATTACAGATAGGAGAGATTTTTCTACTTCGGTTATCCTTGACATAAATGCTCGTTATGCGTATATTCTGTTGTTTCCTTAGGATTTTACCATACGTTTTTTGTTTGAAAGTATAGAAAACATATTTTCAAAAATCTTACACCAGGTCAGTTTTTTAGGGATAAAACATATGTATCATTCTGAAAATAACTACCGCTCGAAATTTTTATTTTCATATGTATTAACATTTTAAATAAGTAATAGGGCATACATTAACAGACGGTTAGACTTGTTAGTTATGTGTGACAGTTACTAACACTACGATTGTATATAATAAATTTAAATACATATTAGATTTATTTAGTAATGACTGTGACTTTCTATGAGACCGCAATTTATGAAATGTTGAATTTTCTTTGTCATGTCAGGGCTATTTCCAGTTTAAATTTTGATGAGCGCTTAAAGAAGTTACGTATGTTCACTCAGAGAAAAGAAGGGCTAGAGGGGATTTGATTCAACTTTTTAAAATGATAAAGCAAGGGGACACAGAGGGTCTGGACTTCAGTACAGATAATATAACGAGAGGTCACAGATTCAAATTGAATATGGCACATTTTAACCGGGAAAGCAGAAAACATTTATTTAACAGGGTTGTGGATAGATGGAATGGTTTGCCAGAAACAAAACGATAGTTGGTTCCACTAGGGTAAAGGAGTTTAAGGAAAAGGTCGTCTGGGAATCCGGTAGTTTGAGTTAAATGGACCAACCTTTCTGGGCTTCACGACTGTAGTTGGTCGTCAATATTTGTATTTGTATTTGTATGAGTGTGTAATAAATTCACGTATTCTTTGAAAAGTTCTTATGATTTATTAAAAGTTTTTTAAAGCAATTAAACTAATTTCCACTAAAATCATAAGATATCGATAAAAGAAGATAATTTTATGTGTTGATTGCTAATTTTTTATGTTATGAAAGCAAGTGAATTAGCCGAGTATAGTAACAGGAACAGGTAGATATCCCTGAAGATAAAACAAGTTTATGAAAGTGCGTCAAGAGCTCTTCTTTTAATTCGTCACATTGCAAGAAGGAAACTGAAAGTTGGAAAAAAAAAAGAAGCAGAAGTATTTATAGATAGACGCACATTATACAGTTGAGAAAGCATTCAGCAGATATAGTTTGATTTTTATTCTGAAAACTTATTGTTCATTAAAGTTATGAAAACACATTAATTAAACAAATAAGAATAAAACTATTTGAGGAGTAAGAAGAGATATCAAAGTATTTAATGTTAAAAAATATTCCATTAACTTCAAAGGGTAAGTAACAGTTCTGAAAATCATGAGCATAAAATGAAAATTACGCTCTTAAATGGGCAAGTCCAGCATTTTTTAAAAACAGAAAAATGCATTTTTCCAGTTAAAAAAATGTTTATAAATTTAAAAAATCGACACGGTAAAGTTTCGAAAAAATTTAGTTAAATCAATATTTTAAAATAAAAATCGCTTTGCACTTGTTTCGGAGTGAATGACGTCAGATTTGTTTTGGGCCCTACTTAAAAGTAAAAGTCAGCAATCGCTTTGAATAGAGTATTTTCAATCACATGACTCGGACCTAACAACGGCCTTAGCAACAGAAGATGTTACAGTTTTTTGCCCTACAGAGGTTAACAGTTACAGAAAATGACTAGCCGTGGAATTCTTCTATTGGAGCATTTGCAATCACGTGATCCCATACCTAAAAACCGCCTTAGCAACAGATAAACAAAGGCCTTAGAAACAGTTAAAAGCCCTACAGTAGATACACAGTTAAAAGAAAATAACCGGTTGTGACGTCAGACGTCACCTGAAAACACTCTATTCTAAAACTTTGCTTAGCCAATGTTTCGGATTGAATGACGTCAGATGCTATTTTCGCGCCGTTTTTAAAAGTCAAACTTTGATGAAATTAAATTAAAAAATAAATAAGCATCGCAATTAAAAAAAATTGCGTGTATATTCCTCTTTTGGATACATCTATCAAATAAAAATGAGGGAATGGTTCATTATATGGACACTAGTTATTATTGTTGCTTAAATACAGTAAAAGTTATTTGGAAGTAACTTGTCGTTAACTAGAATTTTTCTAAAAACTAAAACAAAAAACTATAAATATTTTAGAAATGGATCATAGCTATCAAGAGGCAACGGAAGAGTCGAGTTATGGCTATAAATGCTTCAAAACACTTTTATTGGCACTAAAAGCCAACCGATTCCTAATCAAATATAAATAATGGTGACAATGTCTTGTCTTTCAAAATAGGAAGTGGAAGGATGAACTAGGAAGGAACAGTTTATTTGTACAAATTTTGACCCAGATAAAATAGAATGTTTGGGCAGCTTGAATGTGAGATTTAAAACTCCGTGTAGAAATGTGTCTTTTGTACCGAGCTGAACATTTCTGGAAAAACATTTTTTATCAATAATAAAATCAATATTTCCTTCTAAAAAATTACACTTTTGCGCTTTTGTTAAGACACAGAAAACCCAAAATGAAGAAAATTTCAGTCATTGTTTTACTAATCAGAATTTGATTATCTCTCTATTCTAAAAAAAAGTTTTTAGTGAACGGTTTCCAGAGAAAAGTTTTTAACTACTGATCCGTATAACACATTTTTGGTAACAAAGTGTTCGAATAAGTTTTTGGAATTTCTAAAATATCTCAATTTGGATAAGATTTATTGATGTACGTTTTTTTTTTCAGAGTGTTGATTTCTTCTTCTTCTTCAACAGCACTACAGCCTGGTACAGGCCAAGGCTTTTCTCTGTCTGCCTCCTCCAGACGGCACGACTTTTTGCTAGGATTCTCCATCTATTAATTCCCAAGATCTCCAAATCTCTCTCCACACAATCCAACCACCTGGTCGCTGGTCTACCTCTCCTCCTTGTACCCTCAATTTTCGAAAAAGTTTGTTTTTTTACAGGGTCCAAATCCGCACGTCGGAAAACGTGCCCCAGCCATCTAATTCTGTTGGATTTAATAACTCTCAAGATGTTAGGTTGTCTGTATATTTAGTGTATATTTCATGGTCATATAAACTTCTCCCCATGTATTACTTTCTCTCACTGCTCCAATAATCGACCGAAGGATCTTTCTTTCAAAAATGAGTAGCCTGTTTTCCTCTGTTTAGAGTGTTGATTTACAATACTTTTTAGTAGACTGACTGGATATTTTTTAAGGGAAACATTTTGATTAAATTATACGTTAGAGTTAATAAATTTTCTAATTTTTAAGAGAGTGTTATTCATAGAGATGACCTCTGTGATGTATTTTTGGAAAGTTGTTTGACGATTCTTCTGCTAAGGTTTTTAGCGGCAGATATTCTTTTACTTACAATAATTGCATCAGTCAGATTGAATTTGCGCTGAGAGTCAATTAAGATTATGGACAAACATTTGACAAACTAGGTGTGTTTGTTGATAAAAACAGTCCCTGACCTTTGAACACGGATAAATATCTACTTATAAGTTGCTTTGTCAAGTTTGTCTGGTTTAAAACTCAAAATCGTTAGGGCCAAAGATGAGAAGTCCTTCAAATAGGAACTTTGTTTTTACGAATGTTTTATAAAGTGAGTAAGAAGTACTTTGAGCTGGGTTTTTGTTAAGATTGCGAAGCGATCCGTAAGGTCTTGCGTAAGCAGCTTATGGGGATTGGTGAGCGATAGGGAGCAGGGGGTGGTAACTCCCAACATATAATAAATAAGTTATTAGTCACCACTAATATAATAAAAAATTGAATATGATATCAAAGCTTTTGACTAACCGATTGGATTTTTATGTGAGTTAGTATTAAATTAACAGCTAAATCCTATAGATGGAAGCTGTATGCAAACTTAGAAAAGTGGATAATTATAAAATAAACCTTTTACCAGAGAGAGAGAGAGCCGATGATCCCAAATGAGAACATTAATTTAGGGAATTTTTATAATACCTACTTAATATTTTATGCAGGAAATTGATACTGGCTAGACAGCTATTCAAGGTATGAACTTATTTTACACGCAACAATATTTCACATACTATTTAATCCTTTTTGTAAAATTTAGATTAAATTCACTGATTTTTGGCTCTTTCAAAAGTAATACAAGTTTCAATTTCTGCTAATTTCAAACAAAATTATTTTTAAATAATTTTGCTTTGTTTCAGTAGCTTTTGTAAGCTTCTTTCCGCTTGGCGCGACAGAATAATTTTATTTTTAGAGAGTAATTACCAATTCTCTATTTATGTTCCCAAATGGGAACATCGGCGTTTGGGGTATAGTTTTTGAGAGGGGGTTAAAATACTAATATATGATGCTTTCTCACAAGGTTTAATATCAATAATGATAAAAACAAAATTCTATTGAAATTTTTATCTGGTATTTTAAAAAAAAGTGTAATGATGTTTATTATCAAGAGTCTATAACTTTTTTTTGAATCACAAGGAAAAAGCTCGAAAAATAAGATTATCGATTTTAGTCTGAATGATGTGTTGTAACGGTATTTGATTTTTATTTTTTGATTAAAATACTTTTCATTGTGAATTAATTAATCATAAAAACTTACACCGCACGCTTACAAAGTAGTCCATGAATTTTATTTAAAAAAACAAAACAAATAAAACTCAATATCGGATTTGATTTTGATTCCACAAACGAGGCCCTATTTTTAAACTATAGAGCCAAAATTTAATAATAAAACCTTGGTTTTTCTGATAAAACGTGAAACCCTAGAGTCCCTACTACACATTTAAAAAATAATTCCCGTGGACTATAATTTTGAACATGCATGACTGTAAGTGAAAGAAAAAAATCCCGGCCAAATCAAGAAGACAATATTTGATCATCACAATATACGGAAGAAGATCCAAAAGGGAAGACCGTTATTAAAGTATTCGACCGGTAAAGGGAACGAGACTAGTGTTTGATCAGCTTTTTGAAATCCTTGAGTCGAAGGATCCAATGATCCAATAGACACAGGTGTTACAGGAAGTGGCACGTGGAGGTATATCCATCTAAGTTAGCTTCATTTCAGATCTTCAAATCCGTAATAATTTTTTTTTGCTGCTGATACTGTAGGATCGCCCGCCGGAAAGCCCGTATTGTACAGGGTGATTCAAAACTCAATGCAAAAGGGGGCAAAAAAGCTAGAGGTTTTACAGTACCCAATAACGATTCAGAAGAGACCCTGTGGTGAGCAACACCAGGCGCTGGAGTGTGGACAAAAGTTACCAAAATAAAGCAATTGCAGAATGGTTATTGTGGGCTCAATGTTCAGATTCAGATGTGACCTGCAAGTGTGATATTTGACGGTTGGCCAGTCTTTAAAACACTTTAAAATATTGTAAAGAAAAATATTATTCAAGAAAAAAATTATAAATAGACGTCAAAATGTTGAGGGGGGCTGGGGGTCTTCCCACAGAAAAATTTTCGAAAATTTTCCCTGTGTTTTATCTCATTTTGAAACACATTGGGGAAACACCCAAAGAGACCCCCTCCAAGTGGCAGACTTTTCAAGGGAAAACACTTTATAAACAGACGTCAAAATTTTGGATGGGAGATTTGTGAGATCGCCCCCAGAATTTTTTTTGAAATTTGACCCTCTTATGTAATGTTTTAACTCATTTCGAGACCTTTTGGGTTACATCACTTGAAGAAGATAACACCCCTTGTAAGTTTCAGAATTTTCAAGGAGAAATGTGGTTTATAAATTGATGTCGAAATTTCTTGAGGGATTGAATCCTTAAAAACCTTCTTTGATACGGCACTGGTGGTAAGTAAAAGGAAGGGTGGGTTCAATGCAATAACTCACTCGCAATGCGCCGCCATGTCCGATCGGCTCATGTCGTTGATCCTTCGCTGGATGTTCCTTCGCACTCTCTCCTCGCACTGTCTCAGGCGGTCCCTCGAGCACCCCCGCTGTCCCCAGCACATCCCCGCACCTGAAAGACAAAAACAACCGTCAGAATGACACCGAAAACACAGCACACTCACGTATATATTCGACACAGCAACGTTAGTTGACTCTATGACGTGAAATCAAGAACGTCAATTTAAAAATATGATTAGTTTGCTAAACCCATGTAATGCGTCTTTTTATCACTATTTGTGTACCGAAACTCCTCCTAGCAATCCAAAAGGCTTTCTGTTTACGCAGTTTCTGCTTCCGTTTAGTGACGTCATAGGGCCAGGAAACATTGCTGTCAAGTATACACAGCGAAATGTTTTTTTTTTAAATAAAATAGATCGTATAAGGAGCAAAAAGCTCATCTAATTTTGAAATAATCATCCTTGTCCCATGAAAAGCCCTAAGAAGTATCTTTTCGGCTTTACCCAGCGGGTATCTATGGACCGGGGCCACGGGTGAGGTACTGCTATCCGCGCCACACACACATTCTCTCGCACAACCCCTTTTTACAGGAGGGCCACATTCACTCATCCACACACAAGGACAGAAAGTAACATCCATGTCAAACGGGGATCCGAACCCCAGACGTACGCCTTCTTAGTCAGAATCTATAACCACTAGGCCGGTACGATGGCTAATATTAAAACAGATACAGTATATAATCTTTCTTTGGTATTGATATTGATATTTTTCAGAATTGATATTTGATTATTTTATTGATATTTGATTGATATTATTTTATTATTTGATTGATATTTGATATTTTTCAGAATTGATATTTTTCAGATATTGATATTTTTCAGAAGGCTTCCTATTTTCCTATGCGAGGATCGAGGAAGGCAAGCCTCAAACTCCTCATCCTCACCTTCCTACCATAAGCTGACCCGTTAGGGAACATCCATAAATTACGTGAGGTAAAAAGGGGGGAGGGGGGTCCAGGAAAATCTCACCAGGGGGGAGGGGGGAGTCAATTAAAATCTCACGTCAACTTTTAGTTTCGAAAATATACGTTTTTTTCTTTAATATTTTTTAGCACAAGTTCAGAAAAAATGCTCAGATTAGTCAAACTAGCAAATCATTAGCCAGTCAGTCGTGATAATTACAAGTTAGAACCATGTTTTCGATTTCAATGTATTTTTATATCAAAATTTTGTGATCTGGATGGTAATTTTTATGCCGATAAAACAAAACTAGTGGTTGAGAAAATCTCCCGTGGGGGGGGGAGGGGGGGTCCAGCAAAATCTCACTAAATCTCGCCAAGGGGGGAGGGGGGTCCAGATTTTGGAAAAAAACACCTCACGTAATTTATGGGTGTCCCCTTAGCAAACTCTTCTAAAGACATAATGGCTTTGGACTTATCCACGTTAGTGTTCCTATACAATCACCCTGGTAGAATTAGAATTTTACTTTAGTACAATTTACCAATAGTTAAAGATTACTAAAAGGGATAAGTTATTAGAAAATTTAATCGAGCCAAAACGGATAGTCTTTTTTATACTGCAGTTTTGTATTACGACCCTGGAATTGGGAAATCTACTCTTATATTCAGTTGTCGATATTAATAATAAAACGTTTTTATTCTTAACGATTTAAGTTTAACCCGGGAGGACGCGCGCTACTTTCTGTTACACGGGAACGCGCGCGGGGTCTATCAGACCCCGCAAACCGTTTTCCGTTATAATCGTTCAGTTTATGCAAAAATTTTATCACAGAAAGTTTAAACATATAATTTAATCATTCAAAGTGCATAATAACTCATTTTTAAGTTGACTGATTTTTATTGAGATATAATATTAGACTATTTCACATTTCATACCGAATCCCTATGATATTACATATTTTTCATAAGAAATGTGAAAAAATTGTGTAACAATTTAATTTAGTGGTGTTTACCTTAAATTTCCCTTTTAGAGCAAGAAAAAATATAGATACTAGGTACTTTTGGACATCTCTTTGGTTATAACTCGCGCTAATCCTCACAGTTTTGGAAGCATTTCAATAAAAACAACCTAACTCGGAAAATAACATACCTACTTTATTTAAACTTCATGAGGTGATAGGTTGAAACCTTTTAGGCAGCTACACGGAGTTTCATACATTTTCATTAAAAATTAGAGTTTTTATGAAGGTTTATTTAAGCGTCGGGGTCTATTAGACCCCACGCGCGTCCCCGCGGGTTAATTATGTTCACTCTTTACATGAATTTTAAAACACACAGAGTGCAGCTTTCGACGGTTATAGTATGTAAATATACTTTTTTTGCAACCCATCTTGGATCATATTTTTCACTTCCTAGTATTGACCCACGGAAAAGTTTCCACAGTCACCATGGAAACTCGCGAGCACATTAGAATGAGCACACGAACCAACTAATTTTGAGGTTTCATGCGTGCAGCACATTTGTGGTCCTCAGAACACGCTTAGACAAAAATGAACTGCACTGCAAAGGATCAATATAAACCCTGTTTGTTTGTGGTCATATAAACATTCAAAGATCAATACTCTTACTTTCACAAAAGACGATAGCAGTGAATATGAATGTGTGGAACAGTAACTAGAGACCAACGAAGCTGAAACGTGTGGATCGTTCTTATGTTCCATCTCGTTTTTTTCTAAATGAAGATTGTTACATCTTCAAAAATGAAATCCATTAGTTTGGAAACCCGTTTTCAGTAGAAGTTTCCATTACACCAAGTTATTTACAACATGAACTGATTTCATCTTAAGTGTTTTGAGTCATTTATTAACCCCTGTAAAATATTCGTCCATTGCTGTGAGTTTAGCCTGAGAACGTTTCCTTGAAAGCAAAACCTAAACCGATGTGTAAAACTTTTTAAAACACATAGAATTTGCGGTCAAAATTTTCGGAGAAGTGTTTTTAATAGTCTTAAAAACTATTCCAGTGCATTTTAAACTTTCCAAAACAATGATAAACCATTATCTTCTCCCTGTGAATGCTTTTCGGTCCTCTCACAGAGCCCTGAAAAACGGTGCTAAACCAACGGAAATTTTGATTTATTTATTTCCCCAATGGAGAATATGGTAGAAAACAACGGAAGAGAAAGACAGTAAACTGTTCATGTCCTTTTATGAGCCGTTATAGTGACATTTTCAGCCGTATTTTATAAGCTTTTAGCCTCTACCTGCCACATTCTCAAGAAGCAGGGACAATAGATAGAGCTCGATTGATTCCTGAAACACTGTTTTTAGAAGCCACCGCCTAGTTTCTGCTGTTCGATGTTTGAGAACGTGGTTTGAGGTTATCTCATTAAAATCGGCTTTAAAAATTCTCCGATTTCCAAAAAATTTTATTTGATTTGAGTCATTTGATTTAAATAAAAACTTTTAACAATATTTGAATCATCAGTTTGAGAAAGGGAATATGTCCAGAAACGAAGTTTTGAGAAAATGGGGGAAAAACCGGTATAAGTATTGTAATTTTTATTGTATAATCCCCAAATTTTTACTGGAAATTCAGGACCCTATTTAGAGAGATAAATCATTGAAAAATATATTATAAGTACATTAAAAATATTATAGAATTGAAAAAGTTGATGAACGTATTCCCTTTTTCATACTTATGAATGGAAAAATCACTTAAATTGGCAATTAAATTATATTTTTGCTTAATTTACAGATCAAAAGGGAGAAATAGAAAAATTAAGACAAATAAAATTTAAAAGTATTATGAAACTGAGTCATTAAGACAGTATCAATGGAGTAAGTAAATATCAATGCACAGTCAAGCATTAAAAAAATCTTTTGGGATTATTTCGCTTTCAAAAATTGAAAAATCATCATTCTTTAAGTTCAACTTTTAGGCTGATTTTCAATATTTCGGATACCATTCTCCTTAAATTTGTTCTGTACATAAGCAAGGCTGTATGTTTATGAATAAAATAGCTTTTACGGCATGAATTTAAGTTATACCAGTTAGGAGTTACGCAAGTTAACATAAACCCTTATGCCTCATCCACACATTCGCGCGACGGACCGCTCGCGTTGGGCCGAACGTTTGCACCTGGCTTTTCGAATCACTCACCTACATTTGCGCAAGAGGCGGTTTTTTGAGCACGAGTCAAAGGATCTATAGCGAACACGAACTACCCCATTTACACTCGTTGTTTCGATTAACTTTTATCATTAATCTTTCATACTTTTTCTATAAATTCATAACAGTTATTTTAGTTTTAAATATAATAAGTATTTAAAAACTTCAACTTAGTAGCTTAATATTTTATGTCCCGAACATAAATTATACAATTTTAAAAGTCAACTTATTAAAAAAATTTAATCTTACAGCCTTAATAGAATTTCTTGGAAGTAAAATTTATCAAGCTTATTTATCAAAGTACAATTTTTCAGATTGAGAAATGAAATCATTAGTGTCACCAATTATATCTTAACTTAATGTTTGAGATGTTTTTTTTGGGAATTATAAAATTTGCAGATTGCCTATTCTAATTGAAAAGTTATTTGTTGCTAGATAAATGGCATTAGAGGATACCATCTTTGGCATGAATTTTGTATAAATTTAAAATAGTTATTCAAGTTTAGAGCATGCGCCTGGAATCAAAAACTGAAAAGGAAATAATTATAATTACGGTGTAGGCCATTGCAATTTTTTTAGGAATTTCCCAGGTGCACCCTTCTATGTTATTACAATAACTGAAACACAACAGGGAACTTCCCCCCAGCAGGTACCATTGAATTTTTTCCAATAGGATCTTGGGACAATGATATCCCGAAGGTGATATATAAGTTTTAACGTAATATTTACAGCGTTCAGACTTATTAAATTAAAAACAATAAAAAGTTGAAGATATTTTCAATATTTTCCCTATAAAAAACATGGAAAAACTACTTTTGAGGTGACATTGGCCTAGTGACCTGAAATTTTGCGGGTAATGTTTCGTATTTGTAAAAACATGAGGGGGTGCACCTGGGGAAATTCCCCCAAAAAATATTCCCATAGACTTTTGCAACGGCCTATTACGGAATCCTCTTTTTTTCAGATGACACGATCTTGCCAGTATATTTTTTGTTTTAGCTTTTGCTTATTTTCTTCGTTATTTTAAAAGTTCTAAATCAGTGTTTTCCAACCTTTTTCGGTCCATGTCCCAAAGCCTTTCTAAATTTTCCATGCCCCCATGTCCTTTATTTTTTTTTCGAAAATCCTTCTTGAAAAGTAAATAAAACATGGTGGCCCATGCCCCTCCTGGGGGGCAATTTGGTTAAAAATTTTCAAATTGCCCCCTTAGAAGTTCATATATTGCCCTCCAGTGGGTAGTGTGCCTCACGTTGGGATTCACTGTTCTAAATAATTATACTCGTTAGTAAAGAAGGTAAAGAGCAAGCATCTTCCATTTTGACCGAACGTTCGTGGAATCGCGAATGTGTAAGCGGACATTCGCAGTTCTAAAAAACAAAAGAAATCCAATTAAAATACTCGGCGAATGTTCGCGCTCGCATTCGCGCGCATGTGTGGACGCGGAGTTACAAACGCAAAAATCACCATTTTTCGTAGAATATCGATGGCTGCCATAAAAATTGAAATAAAGATAAGAAATTAAAGCTTATGTTTTTGGACTCTAATAATATAAGAATCAACACACAAAAAATAATTCGATTATAAAATGGTCGAGCGACCATTCTTGTTTTTTCTGGATCACTTGATATGGATTGACTCAAGTATTTTTTTTATCCTCTCATGATTAATTTTAAAATGATTCACTCCTTGAAAAATGCATACAGCTTCCATCCATCCTTAGGATAGAGCAGTTACTTAATACTATTATGTTGTATTAGAGTATATTACAACCAGCGGATATATAAGCTTTTATATCAAATTCAATTTTTTAATATATTAGTGGTGACTAATAACTTCTATCGCTCACCAGTCCCCGTAAGCTGTTAACGCAGGACTTTACGGATCTCTTTTCAATCCTCAAGAAACTTAGCTCACTGTACTTCTTACTCACTTTAAAAAAACATTAGTAAAAACAAGGTTCTTATTTTATTTATTAGTGTTGTATGTTCCTCTCATATTTTTCTTTAAGAATGTAAAAGTTGCAAAATACAGACTAGAGAATTGTTTTAATACTTTAGTTTGGACTACATAGTTGTGATTTTAATGTAAAAAACTCTAGTTGCGCTGTTTGAAATTTTCTAGTATCAAATCGCGTATTGTTATCATTCTACTCTTGGACAAAAGTGATCACATTAAGCGGAGTCGTTTGTAATACATAAAATCAAGTTTAAAAACAACGGTATATCTCTTCTATCGCTAAGTTATCAATCCTCTCGTGAGTAAGAACTAAGACTAAGAGACGTTGTAAGCATACTGATGTGCACCAAATTTCACTCCAAGTGATGAGACATCCTCTTATTTAACTAACCCCATGCTGAAATCCGGTTGTTGGGTATTCCCGCAGTCACAATATAAAGCCCTATGATGAACCCTTCAAAACTCGTTTAAGAAAATGTAAGAAATTGGGTTTTTTTTCCCACCATTGCTACTCCCATCCCATGCTCATTAACGGACTCAAGGAAAAAACATGATCATCATCAAAACGATGAGAAAAACATAAAGGAATCTGCTTTTTAAACTACTATAAAGATCGGTTTCAGTCAACGTTTCGCGTTCCCATAATATGTAACTCCCATAATATTTACTGTATGATGTTACCTTCATATAGTGTATCTAATTTGGGGATTTGAGAAGTTCCAAAACAATTTATTACAGTTGACTTAATGTAACGTTTCCTGGTCCTAAGCCATAAAGTTCCTAACTCAATCAATCAATTTACAAAATTTAAAACATAGATTCACAAAAGTTTACACAGAATTAAAAGAAAATAAAAGAGACAATTGCAAATACATCTCAAAGGAGCCACAGCTCGTCCATGAGTTCACAGATTTCCAATTTTTGTGAATTGTTCAAAAATAAAAAAAGAAAAAGAAAAGGGGGCTTGGCTGACTGAGGAGTTTGTTTGGTAAAAGTATACATCAAATCGAGTTTTATGTTAACCTTATTTAAAAAGATTTATAAAAATTTCTCTGTATTTCCTAACTAAACGGATGTTTAACCTATCAGCAAAAATAACTATAATTCCAAACTATAACTCTTACTAAATTTGCAAACTATGTGATGGCAAAAATTAATTGTGACAATCAATAAATCCCTCATCCTGTTTTTTTTCTCTTAAAGATGCCCTCCGAAGTAGGAAAAATCTATTAATAAATAGTAACTGTTAAGACCGTGGAAGTTTTCATTAAATTGTTATATTAAATTAAAAGCTTACTATTTATTGAAAACTGTAACACTTCTAATGGAGACTTTCATCTCTGTTAGATCCTTAATATTAAAACCTTAAGAGGCTCAAGGAAATAGGTATTCATTCACCTGCCTTCCTGTAGTTAATACAAATCGTAAAACTCATCCTAAAATGAATTCTCTATCTCCGTGTGTCACTTCTAACGCATTCTTTCTAAATGTAGTTTTATGTCTGATTCATTCTCTTCAGCTTTACGACTGTAAACACGGCGTCGAAAGTTTTCCTAAAGATGAGAGTCTTAAACAAGCCGTCTGCTGCATAATACGGTATAATTCTCATGTGGAAAAATCGCAAGTGGAAAATTTCTGTCACATTTAGGAACTTGGAAAAATGCATGGAGTAAACAATAATTTAGATGGTGTTTTTGAACGTTGAATAAACGTTTTTGAGAAATATTTTAGATTCAACCTCAATCTTGTTTTAAATTAAACAAAGTACAAGGGTAAAAAATATATAAGGACCCCACCCCTGAAATATTCCTGATTATAAGCATGTATATGCTAATTTTTTTTTGTTTCAAAATTCTGCTATGTACAATAAACGGTGCTCTTTGGGTATCACCAAAAGGGTACCCCTAGAACATTTAGACATCCGGTTTTTGCTTAGAACTCAGTATAGTCTGCAATTTTTGTAATAATTTCAAACAGGGTTTGAATTTTATTATCACGTTTAATCACCACAAAACCAGGTTAAATGATTAAATTTTGATTTACTTTTCAAAAATTGGGCCTGGTTTGAGGTATAAACTTCAAATTCGATCTTCAGTTTTATTGGTTTCGATTAAAATTCATGATTACGTTTGAGCGATACGGTTTTACTCTGATAATAATGAATAATTCACGATTAAAAATATTTTGGTCAAAAAATAAAAATAAATACCGCCAAAACATACCTTTCACACCTTGCCAAACCCAATCTATATTTTTCGAAGATAGGCATTTTCTTCGGTAGTTTTTATAATAATAGAGATATCTCTCCGTTGGAGAATTAACGATCTTTCACGGGAACAAAAATGAATTTTTAGTCAAACAATATTACTCAGAAAATATTTATCACAGATGATCATTAAAAATTATAAACACCGTGATGATTAAAAAATAGATTTTTTTTTCTTTTCTGATCAGTAAGTGATGATCCGTTCTTGATGAAAACTGCTGCCGGATTTTTAAAGGTGCAAATAAAAATCTTGATCCTATTTCGAGTTTTTTCTGTTTTCCAATCATCAATTTTATGTTTTGGGTCAAAAAAAGGTGATTCCTTTTAAATATTTTTACCAACTACAACACTCAGCAAACCTACATATTAACCGTTAACCTTTGGACATCAAAGAAAATATTAGGATTCGAAAATAAATGGAGGATGGTATCAAGGGCTCTACACTTTCTTTTAAGTTACTTTCATTTTCCTCTCAAAAAACGAATAGAGGAAAATACAACTTTCCTTGATGGACTTAAATTTTGAAGATGAGAGAATAATCAATTCTACATAATCACACAATTAAAGTTCTCCGAAAAGCTTACATAAGCATAAATGCAATTGTTTGAATAAATTCAAATTCCTAATTGATCTGATTGTTCGTGAATGGAGGTTATCGGCAGTGAAATGCTTTTACCCATAGAAATAAATTATTTATACATATTTTAGGATTTTTCCCAATTCATTTAATTTTATTCATTAACTTAACGAAATATATTTCACGACAAAAATTTTAATTCACTTCTATTAAGTTGATCTAACCTTTGAAATGTAGTTTATTCATAACTTCAAAGCCCTGAGTAAAAATTTTTTCAATAATATTTTAGACTTATTGAAATAGGTCTTACAAAGGTTGGCATTTAACTGTAGGGTTCTAAAAAAAAAGATAAAATTAAAATCATGATTTGGAAAAGTTTAAGTAATATAAATGAAATAAAAGAAAAATTCCAATTCAGATTCGTTTAAAAGAACATCTAATAATAGGAAAACTGCAAATAAAATCATAAAATAAATTTTAAAGATGATTCCAGCATAAATATTAATGCGAGTCAATAAAACAAGATACTATAAAAGCATCAGACATATCAGCTCTTAAGTCAGATAAAAAAAAAAAACCCTCACTAATTAACCTTACCCTTGTGAAAGACATAAGAATGAACAATTAACACACTTGGGCATAAAAATAACACCTCACTTAATCAAGCATAATTGTACTAAGTAAGTCAATGCTTCTTTTGGCCTTGAAAAACAACGGAGCTTCTTCAGTTCATTGTGGAAAGGAGGCCAGCAGAGAAAACAACATCCATAGCGGATGGCACAGTTAAGAATGGAGGATTGGAATGATAGTGATCGTAATTGCATAGATCTGTGTAACTGTATGTTAAACAAGATGAGAAAACAAACAATAACTTTTGACGGGTTTATTTTGTTCCAGTGGTTAGTCACCAGTAGAAAAGTAACAATTATATTTTTATATAAAACACTGATTTTTAAACCTCAACATATTTTGTCATTCTATTAGTACTTTAAAAAAAGGTGTTTAAGTACGCCTTGAGCTTACAATTAAATCTCCAGTTTGATCTAAGGGAAAAAGTTTAAAAAATTGACATTTTGTGCGCAAAATATCTCTAAGTTTTGCCCTACACCTGAGTTCGATGAGGCAAAAAATGACTACCCCCTATAGGTAGATATAGACCATTGAATTTGGCGAAATCAATGTTCATTCATTGTACTTTTTCATAGAATTTGAAATTTAAGTTCATTTTCCTTCTTTTCTTTTTCTTTTTACTATAAACTTAGCCATAATAAAATTTGATTTTAATTTCAAAATGTTTTTACATTGATACTGCCTTATTAATGACTCAGTTTCATAATATTTTTTAATTTTATTCGTCTTAGTCTTTCTATTTTTAATTTTTGTGCTAAACTAAGCAGAAATGTAAAAATATATATTTGATTTTCGATGATTATTTTGTATTCTTATTAGTGTCCTAATTTTCCAGTATAAATTTGTTGGTTATACAATGAAAATTCCGTTACTTATAAAGTGTTTTTCGATTTCCTCAAAACTTGTTTTTTGCGAACTTATTCTCTTTTTCAAACTGACGATTCAGTTAAAGACCTGCGGATCATAATCTGCTTAGTTTAATAGTTTCATAGCTGTCAACCATTCCGATTTTCAAGTTTTGTTGAAAAATTAATTTTTCTTTGAATGGTTTATTAAATTGTTCCAAATTATATCTTATTTACCGTTTTCCTTTTTGAGTTCGGAAGAATTTAATAAAATTTGAAGAGATTTAATTTAATTTGTATTGTACTACTATATGGTGTCTTTTTCGCAAATTACGAAAGAAACCCCTCAGAATGCGAAAATATTTTAGACCACTTTCTCAAAAGTACGAATAAAAAATTGGAACGTTATAAATATTTGAAGTTTTTATAAATGTAATAGTATAAAGATTTAGGTGAAATATTTGGCATCATGTTTGTTCTTTGCGTTGTTTCTATCAATTAAATTTTCCCAGCTTTAAAAACTGATGTTTATAACTATGAGGTATTTGCATAAGTGAGGGATTTGCTTAATTTTACACTTGTTTGATACGTTATAGTTTAAAATTCTCAAATATCGGATTTTTAAGTACAAAAATATGTTTTATATAATTTAAAATTCAATTTTATTTTTATCAAAACACTATAGTAAAGGCACGTGATCAAAAAACGGGATTTGACATCACAGCGCACTCGAAACTAGGGTTTTTACTGTTTTTCAATGATCGGAAAAAGGGATTCTATTGGATGTGACGTCACAGCGCATGTAAACAACAGTGTTTCTGTTTTCGCGCCCAAAACGCAAAACTAAATTTTAAAAACTTATATCTCAGACACTAGGCTACGAAAATACTTCATTTACACGTCATTCTTCATGTCTTTTTTATCTACTACTTCAATAAAATTTAATCTCAAAACGTGAAAATACCTCCTTCCAGTGTTATTCCTAGGATTTTTTGGAGGAGTAAAATTACTCCTTGACTATTTTAGGAGGAGTGAAATTGAATTATGAGGAGTGAAATACGGAAATAGCTTGAACTACATATACAGAGACACGAAAACCGCAATCAAACTCCCTAAGCATCAGAACAATAAATGGAAAAAAAATTACTATGGCTGTATGAAAACGCAATTAAAATGTATGAAAATTAGGGTGCAGTAGCTTTTGGCAATTGGGTTTGGCCAAAAATCGGGCGAAAATGTCTCCGCTGTGATCAGTTGGTGTTTTGAGTAGAAAAATATTATTTGTTGATTTCGGTGGGGCACGCGGTGCTTTTTTAAGCTAAACTTAGTGAAAAATTCAAAGAGTGAAAATACTCCTGTCTAGTTTTTTAAAGAGTAATTCCAATTTTCAAGGAGTGTAATACTCTCTCAGAGGAGTTAAAAATATCTCTGCCTCCTTCTTTCCCTAACTTAAGCCCTGGTGTCCATGCTTTGGTACCCCAGATGATTCCTGCAACAGCAAAAGTGATCGCAACATCTTCACTTTATCCGAAAACAATGGAACCGCCCAAGGCTTTCCGATGGGTCTCCTCTCGAATGTTGTTAACCTTGTTTCGTGAGGTTATCTGACCCACATCGGACACTCTGCTGCTGGGCCACGAGGGTGGGGTAGTGGATGTAGCTTGAATGGTGAATTTGGAACCGTTCAGGTCCCGTGACAATAAAACTTTCCTTTCAAGGGGAGTTGGCTGAAAACTATTTCTAATCTCCCCCTCATTAGGTTATATTTAGATTTAGATTACTCAACACTTTTAGGAAGGATTAGTCTGTTAAAATGTGTTTTTTAAATGATGTTTTTTAGGACCTTATATATTTAATAAGTTAAACGAAAAGATAACTAACAATAAACTTGAATTTAAATCTGGCATATATAAATTTTTAAGCGAGCAAATTAACACTGAAGCATTATTTCAAATACTAAAATAGTCAGCCCAGCTTTTGTTGCAGTTTTTTTAGTGTCTATTTTCTTATAGGTATCAAGGACGAGCCGCTGGCTCTTATGATACCACATATTTAATTTCTTTCTTTGTTGTTTCTTTGTGTATTTGTTATTTTTGTATATTTTGATGTTCTTTGTGTGTCTTGTTTTTCTGCATTTGTCTTTGTACAATAAATGAAATTTGAAAAATTTGAAAAAGTAATAACCACTGTCAACTGCATACTCAGAAACTTTCAGTTCTCACAGAAGCCCCCTTGCTGCTGCACTTACTCACTTTATAAAACATTCGTAAAAGTCATGTTTCTAATTAGGGAAATGGTGCAATGGTCAGATAAAATGTTATAATTTCCTTTTATCTTTATATAAAAATAAACACGAAAATTTTTACTCTAACTTTTCGTTGTCCTGACCACAGAAGTAAAGTTTTTGCTGGGAAGTAAAAGTTTTCATGTTTGTGAGAACCAATTACACAAATTATTATTAATTATTAGTATAAAATAATATTGATTACCCAGAAACAACCAATATGAGGTCACGGTCCGTCTAAAAAATTTTGAAGTTTGACTCTTAAGAGTAGTGTTTTAAGACGTTTTGGGTGACACCCAGATAACCACTCCTGGTACGTCGTTGCAAAATTTTCAAAGAAAAAGCAACTTAAATGGCGTCAAAATTCCAGGACACCAATTTTAAAATTACGTAGTTTATAACTGGACATGGTGTAATTTTAAACAAAATCTAAATAGATTCAATCTTCATCTTTTTTTCATCGTATGACTGCTGCTTTGGTGGAGTGGAGTATGTTTATTATGTTTTGTATAATTGATCAAAGTTTTCCCCAGAAAGGAACAATTTAAAATCCCCATTATGGAAAGTAAACATGATCTGGCCAGCATCTTTTATAGAACTGATTTCAAATAGAAGCGCGTTTATATTATTTATTCATTTCATAGAAAGCATATGTAATCATCACTCTTAATTTATCAACTATTTATTTTAAGTATATTGTGTAGATAATTCACTTCTGTAAGCCCTGTGTAATACCTAGCAGAACATGAGAATTTTTTATGTTGTTCAATAAAAAAATTTATCCCCCCACAAGGATAAGGCTCTTATCTAATAAACCCTAATAAACACAAACAACGGCTTGACACAAGCGTTTAAATACAGCACTATTTTTCCCACGAATAAGTCCATTATTCCGACCATAATATCAGCTAGCGGAAACTCAGTAATAAAGAAGTGACCCAGCAAAATCGCTGCATGTCCTTACGTAACTTGTTTTTTCAAAGCCATTCACAGGTAGTACCTGTTGCAACTGGCGTGTTGAGAAACCTCACTCGGTCGAAGGAGTTTCGCAAGCATCAGGCCCTGAGGGCACAGGCTCAATGATCTTTTCCACTTTCACTAGCTCAGTCAGAGCGGGCGGAGACTTTTCCGATGCTAGCTTAGCCTCTCAGCCCAGAGAATACTGTTCCAAGACGGGCGGGGGCGCGTTTGAGGTCAATGATAGCCGGGTTCCGGTTTTCAGAATGCATAATTTGCCGTCAAATACCAATTTACGAATTTTCAAAGGTGAAGCATCATATTATTTATGTGGTCAATGTTCTGAAAGATTTGACCAAATAAGTTACTCATTTTAGGTAAACGAAGAAGGGGATTCCCTCCCCCAGTGCCAAAATAGAAATAAAGCCATTTTTCCCGGTAAAATAAACGGTTCTTCTTTCAAAAATCAGCATTAAAAGTTGCAAAAAAAAATTATTTAATTAGATATTTGAAAATATAAATAGCCAAATTTGAATTGATTTCGAAACACTCACGACGTAATTAGAAACAAACATAACATAGACTAGTAACAGTCAATCAAAAATGTTCTTCATTGGCTGTTAATAATGTTTTTTGTATCAACTGACGTCACAAAACTATGTGTGACGTAGCAGCCGTTTTCACGCCCTTTTTTAAAGACGAACTTTGAAATTACATAAAAAAATAATTAAGCATCAGAATAAAAAAAAATTGCGACAAAATTTCTTTTTTAACCATCTCTATCAAATAAAATAATAATAATAAAATTCGGGAATTGTCCATTCTGACGTAGAACTTGATGCACCAAGGATCAAATCAATGATTTTACAGAAAGCTACATTTAGCCTCACTTTTTATACTCCATAGACTTAACACTTCAAATTCACTTATTTCACCCCATGTTTGACGTCACAAGTTCGAATAAAGAGGCCATACATAAGAGGGTCTTGCTATTAAAGGGGCATGGAATGAAAAAAAGTTGAGAAACTTTGAAGTAAAAGAAGTCTAAACGGAAGGGACGAAAATTCAATACATACACGTAACTCAATAGTTTCAACTATCTGATTAACTATTGAGACAACTATTGGATATAAATATGTAGACCTCAAACCCAACGGACAAAAACATATATCAAACAATGTCCTTTTTGCTTCCATTCCTTGTTTGAGCACCCAAAAGAAGCGTTAACGAGCCGTGGCGACATGAAGTATATACCCGTTACAAAGGCATTAGAATAAAAGACGCTTTCAAAAGAACGCTAATGTTCATTTGTGTATGGATAAACGTTTTATGTGCATTTCGGACGTTTAATGTATCGTAAAAAAATACTTTTTTTTATGTAGATTGACAGGAGGTTGTTAAAAGTTCCATTTTAGCTTCATATTTCATTTACGGTATTTAAAGCTTCTTTGTGCTATAAATAACACCAGGAAATACATATACGATAATTTTAAGGTGCCAGTGATTCTAATCTAATTTTTCTCTCACTCAGTTAGTAGATAGTTATGCTCAAATTGCTATTGACTATTAATTTAATTACTTATTAACTTGACTGTAAAATTTTATATGTCGACGTACTGGCCTAGTGGTTAGAGAGCATTTGACTGCGAAGCCGTACTTATTCGATTCGAATTTTCTTTCTATGAATGAATTTGCCCCCCCCCAACATTCATGTCACATTAGAATATGAATGATTGTAGTACGAGTGAATGTGTGTGTGGCGTGGCGAGGGTACAGTACCTCACCTCCGTGGCTCCAGTCCACAGGTGCAGGTACTCAGGCCTTGATTACTGCCTAGGCCTGCAAGGCCCGGGCCTTGTGCCCATGATTTTTAGGGGCCCCCAAATGGTCTGAAAATAATTTTTTTTCACGAAACATTATATTTCATGTGATAAAATTTTATACTTAAACATTATAAGAAAGTTATTTTTCTAGAAAAGCATTAAAACTAAAATAAAAAAGTGGCGGTGTATAATTTTTTTCTAGGTTAGCATTGTAGTATATGTATATGTAGCAATAGTAACCCAATGACGCAGTTTCTTATACATTTTTTTCGTGAAAGGGGCCCCTAAAAGCACCTGGGCCTTGGGCCCGGACTTGCCTTAATCGGGCCCTGCAGGTACTACTTCGAGCAATTAATAGTTTAGCAACGAAGAGTGAGTTTCCTTTCCTTTTTAAGGTACTATGAGGATCACTTGAGTTTTATACTCAAAATTCAGTCATTAAACAAGGTTTTGGCGATCAATCGTGATCATTAAATTCAAACCCTGTTTTGTACTATATTTTCCTTCTCACTTTGATCCGTATTCCTAGAAAAAAAGGTTTTTCCCGTAAATTTTTCCACGAAAGAATAAATTTTCTATTATTTAATAAAGTCACCACTATAAAAGTAAGTTTTAAAGATAACAAAGCTCAGTCCCAAGTAGAACAATTATTACAAGTCTGAAAATATCCATTATTTACTAACAACCATATTCACAGCCATCAGAGTCAGTGTTAACCAACATTTAAAGAAAGGAAAATGAGCTTTTGGCTGACTCTGATTGGTGGAATCCTTCTTTGATCTAGGATTTAACACTGACGCTGATGGCTATGAATATGACCGTTAGTGATATTGTAACTTGTAACTTTGTCACTAAGAATTTTAAAAAAAAAAGTTCACTATTTTTTGAGATATTGTCAGAAATTTAACTCCGTTAAAAAGTTCTATCCTCTAACCAAGCTAATAAGACTGTAACGAAAAGTTATTACCCTCCGACGTAAAAAGAACTAACATACATTTACTCAACCAACGGAAATTAACCAGCAGCACTACAACCAGTAATTCAAATAATTTCCGTTATTTGAATATGTAATTTCTGTGAGTGTACCTTCTTTCAAAACTGGAATTTAAAATCGCCAGAAACAGAAAGGAAAGAGAAAAATTTAGCTTTCCGTCGAAAGTGAGATCCTAACGGAACTTCACGGTCGCTGACAATGACTGTTGCCATTCGTCAATCAGAAACTTCACCTCGCAACGGCGAAGGCCAGGCATAGCGGCGAGGTCCCCGAAACGTGACGGAGCTCGCAAAAAGAGAAAGAACCGTCTTTTTATTTGCGTGACTGTCTTCTTCCTGTGTTTATTTATTGCGACGCTGAACAAAAGAATGTGCGGGAAAAACGTCCACTGTTTCAACCTGAATATAGCCGCCTGAAGTCGGGAGAAATCGGAAAAGAACTAACCCTTGTTTTTAGTGGGAATTGACACTTATAAGCATTAACGGACAAGAAATATAGATTGATCTTACATGATATGTTCTTTTTGTCGTTATAGTACTTAGAATTCTCTCGGTATCATCTCTGACATTATCTTCACGGTTTTATTGGAAGACTACCACGTGCTCCCAAAATACATCCAGTGTAATGTTTACCCTTCTGGCTAGGGTTTGAAATTGATAATTTTGGAGACGGAAAAAGAATTCAAACAGTTTAGGGTTCCCAAACCAGAGCACATGCTTACAATCTAGATTAGTGTTTCCCAACCTTTTTCGGCCCATGCCCAACCAAAGCCTTTCTAAATTTTCCATGCCCCCACGTCCTTTTTTATTTTCAAAAATCCATCTTGAAAAGTAAACAAAACCTGGTGGTCCATGCCCCACCTGGGGGGGGGGCAATTTGGTCCCCCTGTTGGGCGTGCGCCCCACGTTGGGAAACACTGATCTAGATGCTCTCTAGATCCTCTTACAATGCTCCAATCTAGAATAATATCCCATATAATCAAAACCTTTAACAACTTAAATTTAGTCCTTTAATTCTTTGTGTTGAGAATTATCCTATAGATTTAAACCACTGGGTTCCTTACCGGCCGGTTAGTCCGTGAAGGGGCTCGGTAGCACACAATTTTTTTTCCTCCAAAAGTAAGTTGAAATTTGAGCGCATCGACCGAGAAAGGATTATTGACTTGTAGCTGTTTAATATGTTGCTTTAGTTTTTAAAGATAATTCTTCTCCCAATAAAAGTCAATTTACTGTGGGAAAGATAGGTTACTGTGGGAAAGATAGGTTACTGTGGGAAAGATAGGTTACTGTGGGAAAGATAGGTTACTGTGGGAAAGATAGGTTACTGTGGGAAAGATAGGTTACTGTGGGAAAGATAGGTTACTGTGGGAAAGATAGGTTACTGTGGGAAAGATAGGTTACTGTGGGAAAGATAGGTTACTGTGGGAAAGATAGGTTACTGTGGGAAAGATAGGTTACTGTGGGAAAGATAGGTTACTGTGGGAAAGATAGGTTACTGTGGGAAAGATAGGTTGGGGGTAGAACCCCCAACCGTTTGCCCACAGTAACACACATTTTTTTTTACTTTTGACAATTTTTGTCCGCACACCAGCGCCTCGGGATTGCTTCGAATCCCCTTTAAAAGGTCTCCTCTGAATTGTCTTTGGGTTCTCTACAACTTCTAGCATTTTTTTTGCCCACGAGTTTTGAACCTCTCTCTGTACTTGGACTTACCGTTAACAACCGTATCCACTGGAAATTTAACATCTTAAGAACAGTTTAACACTTTCTGTATCAATCTTCACTCCGCGACTTCCTATTGAATCCCCTATTGTCATTCCTATTGAGTCAGGAAGCACATAATGAGACGATTCAGCGGCAAATACGAAGGGCGGAAACTGGAAATCGTGTCTTCACTTCCACAAACCGTTTACAAAGAGGGTGATTTTGAAAACGTATCCACGCACAGACAGCTATCTAATGGCGCAATTCCTACATCGAACGCCGATTGGAATATTTCGTGAAACCTCAGCGTTTCTTCATTGTATGCAGATAGCATGGGCTTCAGAATGAATGGTTTCCTCTTCCTCTATCGGGTAGATATATTTCCACACTTTAAAGTGTGATTGGCCCTATAACAACTGTCCATGAGCAAAGGGTCCCTGAATTACCTCAGAATTTTATGATCTTATCTTTTTGCCTCAACTCTATGACCCACACGAGCGGGGTCCTACCAAGGTTTGCCAGACGTAACCAACCTTTTTGCCCTATGCATGTCCTAAGGATGTAATGTGAATGTCCTATGCAATGTGTGTTGTACCAACGTAAAACAAAATCAAGTTGATCCATGGTAAAGTTTACTGAAGTTGGCGTATGTACCAAAAGTTTAAATCTCAGGGCAGTGTTTACGCATGTGCAACTTGTACCTGTCACTAATTCACGAGGCAGAAGAAATTTTGAGGGCGGAAGAATTACAGCAAAATCTAAAAAGACCATATTGTACTTTCGCAATCATAATTTATTTGAAAATCTTAATTCAAAATTGTCTCTTGTTTTATCATGTAAGGAAAATGTAGCATTCTCCTTTTCTAGGAGGAATTGCACAGGTGTGTTTCTTTCTTAGTCCAAGTGTAAAACCTTCAATAAATTTGCTTTTAACCTAAAATCTGTGAATTAAAAAATTATTCTGATAAGAATTTAGACAAAAAATGCTTTTTTTTTCCTCAAAAGGAAAAGGAAGTTGAAGTGAGGGGGCAGTAAAAAAAATTGTAGCACAAGGAGACCAAACTCTAAATATGAGCCTGGCATATCTGTATATGTATATAAATAAAGTTTGTATACGTCTGACAACCTGGGTCACATCCTTTTGAATCTATGATCCGGAAGCGGAGTATATAAGTACAACTCTTTTTTTTTGTTGAAAATTTGATTTTAATTTTAACTCATAAATAAAAGATATTAACAGCCATATTCATAGCCATCAGCGTCGGTGTTAACTAGTTGCTAAAGAAAGAAAAATTAGCTTTTCGCGGAATCTGATTGGTGGAATCCTTCTTTGATCAAGGAATTAACACCGACGCTGATGATTGAGAATATGGCTGCAAATCTTCATAACTCACACAGCACAGTGCTGGGTTTTTCCAAAGCTCGCAATTTTACTTTACATATTTAAAGTACCAAAGAATTTATTAAAAATTTACTGGTGACTATTATTCTCATAAACTAAACATCAGGTAGTCATCGGCACAGATAAGTTCGATCCTTTCTCATTCAATACGCTCTAATATCTACCGATTAGAAACTTTTAGTGAGCTACTGGTCACTTCACGGACCACTTCCAAGACTCTTGCGGACCACCAATGGTCCGCCTGTTGATGGGAAGCACTACAAAGAGCCTAAAGAACGAGGCCTAGAAAGCATATGCAGCCGGTTTGTTTGCAAATACGGCCCAAGTCACGTGGGCAGAGTTGTAGAATCAACCGGTTCCACTCGAGTGGCTGGCGACCTCCAAACCTTTTGCATTCCCCATGCTAATGCTGCCACTGGCCTAAATTGCAGAGGGAGAAATAAAGCGCTAGGGGCGACCCAGAGCCTTCCTCCTCGTTTCATTACACCGCCATGTCATTAATGGTAATTCTCAGCTCTCTACGGCCTGTTTTAAATCATCATATAGGGAGGTGTGTTCCTTTTGAATTTTAAACTAATTTTTAAATGATGTCTTCTTTCCTTATTGAAGAGCAGAATTCATTGAGGGTTGAATTAATTAACTGGAAACCTTTCCCAAAAAAATCAAAGGCTGAGGTCACAAATTTCAATCCAAATTGTACAGTCATTCAAAAGTAAAGGGAACTAAACAAGAAAAGTAAATTTCACAAAACAATTTTTAAGTGAAACCCGTAGAAATATATTCGGTTGAGATTCGCTTATGGCCTTAAACTTCACATTTTTTTTTCAAATTCATTTATTTTTCATAAATTTAACATTACAGCACTAATATTATATTTCTTTTTTATTTCTCTTTACTTTTTAAGGCCCAGTCAACAAACACGTATTCGGATATAAGAACAGACTTCTGGTGTTTTATCTTTTACTCGACCATAACCTTCTAGCCCGGGAGAAAACTTTTATCCTCATGTATTTCGGAGTTCATGTGCAGTTTTTAAAATGATTAGAAAAACATCACAACTTTTTGACTTAATATTTAAATGTGGTAGTACTAAAAGCTTCTTCGTTATTCAGGGTCCTATTGATGCCATTTGAGGCTTAGTGGACAGCGTCAGTACAATACAGTGGACTTTCTAGAGTTAGCGAACCACAGATTTAGAGTAATCGGCTACCATTATACACTATAGACAAAAAAAAATTTCCAAGTCATGCGCGAAAATTCAAATTTCATCACTATTATTTCGAAGATGCTGTTTCCCATCTCTCGTGCATCTTATCTCTCCTATGAATTTTTGCCTTCCCATCCCAGGGATCTGTTTAGAGAAAATATGGGTCCGTTTGCTGACCTATTGCAAAATAATTTATCGTTAAAACGGACCCTTCACAAAATATTTAAACGGACGCTACTTTACAAAAAGTTTTACTTCAGCCTTTCCCACTTGGCATTTTTTCTAGTGTCAGTCATACGTGCAATTTAAAAACTACAGCTCTTTGAAAAACATAGTTGTGTGATTTTTCAGAATACTACAAATATGGGACCCTATTTTCACAAATTTACAAAAACAGGCTCCTGGCTGAAAGTAACTAATTTAACTCTAACCTCAAACTCATAAAATTATAAGTAGATTTTCACAATTTTTACAAAATCACGTCCCTTCAAAAAAAGTCTGGACAGACCCCTAGTTCCCTAGACTAGTACTGCAGGATTTATGGAGTGAATTCACTCCAGCACATCTTCTGACGTTAGGGGACAACCAAAAATTACGTGAGGTCAAAAAGGGGGAGGGACATTTTTCTTTTTATGTTTAATATTTGTTTTTATTTTGTGTTGCCATTTCAATGTATTTTATGTAATACTGTGTGTGTGACAACAATAAACATTCATTCATTCATAAAAAAAAAATATCTCTCCAAGGGAGAGGGGGAGTCAATTAAAATCTCATGTCAACTTTTAGTTTAGAAAATATACGTTTTTTCTTTTGTCTTTTTAGTACAAGTTTAGTAAATATGTGCAAAACATGGGTTCATGGCTAGAACATACCAACGAAATTTATATTTCTTAAAAATTATGGAAAAAATCTCACGTGAGAATTAGAGGAGGAGGGGGGGGGGTCCAGCAAAATTTCACCAAGGTGGAGGGAGGGGTCCAAAATTTGGAAAAAAAAATATCTCACGCAATTTATGGACGTCCTTTTAATTGAGTCTATTCCCCGTCGTTTTGTGGCACACTGCATGCCCGCCACGCCTTACGCAATATTCGGCTGATGTTTCTTTTTTTTTATCTTCAGTGTAATTTGCTAATTTTTCTCCACTTCATTTCGCCACCTTTCTTTTTAATAATCAGAAATTGCGTAATCATTATCTCGAGGTTCAACATGGTTCAACCTCATCATCTAGACTGGAGATGATTTTAAAATTAACAAAGGATTATCCCATTCAGTGTTCTCACAGGATGCATAATACCTAACTGCCCCCGTAACGGAAACCAGGGGGTTGGTCCCGAGCGTGACGCATCCAGGTGTTCTATAAACACCAGCCATCACGCAATTTCTTCTTCGTAAGTCAAGTCACGTTAGAACAATTCTTCATATTCGGTAAAAAAAAATCCTCATGAATGATATATAAGATGCGTAAAAGCGTAGAGTGAAATGTATAATAAAATTTACTAAAGCCATAGAACAGGCGTTTCAAACAAATATCAATAATTCCTATAGGAAGGTTCAAACGGGCCGCAGTTTTTTTTAAAATAAATTTTCTTAAAAAGTTAGAATTTAGGAATACTTATTGGGTTATTAAAACACTAGGGGAGTAATTTATTAATTACAGTTTAATAATATGTAACTGAGTTTTGTCAAAGCGTAAGCAAGCATATTCTATTTTAAGTTTATATTTATAAAATAAACCTAAATTACATTTTTTACATTTATTAAGATATTTTTTTTTAAATTAAAGAACCTATAAAAATTTTTGTCTGTATAATTTCGATATTGGGGGCAACTTATAATTTTTATTCAGAGAATGGTTTGATGTAGCTACGCCTACAAAATGAAAAATGGAAGGAGGACTTTCTAAAGATATTTTAACAGTCTTATATTAAATTTGAATTTTGAGACCAAAACGTATACATGGAAAGTAATAAAACTCTTGAATAGGGAGATTTGGATCTGTCCCCCGAAAAGTTAAGGAATATTTAACTTAATAATCGGGTTTTAAACACAATTTTGAAATTCATGGGGTACAACTGGAATAGGAGACTTTTAGCTTAAATAAACTTAAAGGTTTGAATTGGATAATCTCGTTTTCATCTGAAATCGATATATTAATGTATATTAATACGATATTATAATATTAAAATTTGATTAATATCTTAAAAATCGGGCCTGGTTTGTGTACATTCGATCTTTTAGGTAATAAATTGAAAGTAAGAAAAAAGAAGAGACTAAAATGAAACTTTCAACAGTTACCAGTTTAAAACAATATATATTATTTATAAATATTTTAAATGTGAGGTCAGTTACTAACTCGCTTGCTATATGAACATTCTTATCTTTAATTGCTATACGTTGCACCAAATTTCGTAGGAGATGGTATACAGCAATATGTAAGTTGTGTGCTCAAAATTCAATCATTTTTGGCAAATAATTGTTTTAAAGGAAAAGAGAAAGAAATTATAAAAATACTTTATAGAGAATAGTGGGTTAATAAGAAAAATACAAAATTCCACAGGATTTTCTTTTAGGTTTATGAAGATGATTTTTTATGGTATGGTTTATATCATTTTCAGCTTTCTTTGAAAAAGTAAGGAATCGAAAAGGAATTATTTGCTTGTATCTTATTACCACAAGGGGACTGTATCTTTTGTTACCCCACGAGGGGAAGTAAGAAACAAGCCAGTTATTTTATTAATCAAAGCAATTAAAAATCAAATGAAAGTAGTAATATAATCTCTGAAGTGTGTTTTGTAACTCCAGTGATTTTCAAAAAATGTTCATTAAAAATCTTTCGAGATATGCTCAGCTAAAAAAGGTACAAGCTGAAAGTTTTACACAACCCTATATTTTTAAATATAACACTTTAAAATCATGACTAAACATATAAAATGGAATTTTTCTCTTATTTCATTTTGGGAGAATATAAAGTTTCCACCCCCCCCCAAAAAAAACCCTCAATTTTCTTTTTTGCTAACTCAGTTTTTTTAAGGTCGGTTCCTGTTTATAAATTAAGCGCTGCCTCTTTCCTTCAGGAGGCTTTACAAAACACCCTCGAAACTATCCCCTCACTGTTTAAAAATTGTTTTTACTTAATTTCTCGGCAACTTGAATACAAATAAAAACACACCTTAATAGTTTAGTACTTAAAATCACTGTAATTTACATTATACTACCGCAAATTTGTCGTTTAATAAAATTACTTATAAATATTTTTAAAAACATTGAAGTGGTGAGTAAAAGTGTTACTCTTCTACCATTTTCAGATAAATATAGTAATGATAAACTTAATTGAATTTAACTTTTTAACTTGATAAATAATATAAAAACAATAAAATATTGAAATAATAAAAAGAATTAACTTCTAAAAAAGTTCACTAAAAATTTCAAGAGAATTTACTAGCTAAATTGAAAGAGTTGAAAACTTAAGGTGGATGATTTTGCTGGCGGCATCAACTTCAAATGGGCATTTTTTCAATGGGCCACATTTGAACATAGAAATAATAAAAAATTAATACATAAACTCAAAATCAAGTCCTCAATTACGTCCAAGGTCTTTTGCTAAAAACGTATAAACACACCCGTTTGATCCGCTCTATTGATGTAATGTAGTTTTGCATATATAATCAACCTGATCCTGCGGCTTTTGGTTCAGCGATGTCGTCATCTTTAAAATAAATCGGAAACTTCTACCACGAAGGACAAATGGCGGTTGGATTTTGAATTGAATTTATTTCCTTCAAGTGGATCCTTAAACAATATGATAATCACTATTCCATCCGTGACCCCTTGAATACTTTAATGCAAAAGAATATTGAAGGTAAAGAAAAACATAAAATTCTTCGTGTGGACATACAGTTGAGACGGAAACTAATTAAACTTGTTAAAACCATATATTTAGCTGTAGGTAATAGGCTTTGTTCAAATTCGATACTTTTCACTTACCACTTAAACTCATAATATTTTGGCCTTTTAGATACATCTCTAAACGGAACACAGTAATAAAAAATTGGAAAAAAAAAATTTTCAAGAGTGATCTCAGTTGGTTTGGTTCAGTGGCGTATATAAGGGGGGGGCCGAGGGGGCCCTGGCCCCCCCCGAAATTCGAACTAGGTGTACCAAAACAAGTTAACCCTGTATTTTGAAGTCAAATTTCAAAAAAATTTCTGGGGGAGGGCCCCCAAACCCCCCTTTTGTACTTGGAATTTTATTATTAACAACTTTATTATAATAAATTCACCAAAATCCAAATCTACCAAAAAATATATGTCCAAAATTCAGACAAAGTGTACCAAAAACAAGATAAAACTCTGTTTTTAGGGGTAAAGCTCCAAAAATTTTCAATTATTAAATTCATAAAAAATGTACATCCAAAATTCGGTGTACCAAAACTAGTTGAAAACCTGTTTTTTCAGTCAAACTTCCAAAAATTTTCTGGGGGAGGACCCCCAGACCCCCCTTTGGTACTTGTATTTTTATTTCTAACAACTTTTACTATATTAAGTTTTTAGCACCTAAATTGTCATCTAAAAAGCTACATTGGACTTATTAAATATGTGGGGGAGAGACTGGGGAGTAATTTTGGGCCCCTCCCGAAATAAATTCCTATATACGCCACTGGTTTGGTTCAATTTATATCTCTCGAACTCAAGAGAAATGCTTATTCCATTTTGTGTAAAAAACTTGTGACTTTTATCGCAAACATATCCAAAATTATATTAAAATATTTGAAAGTGGAAAAATTGAATTGTAGCTGTATGCTGTAATTGTGTAGCAATCTAAAGAAGATAAAATTTAATTATTTATATCAAAAATATTAAAAGTAATCTATTAAGCTATCCATAATGACTCTAAAATACATGTAATTAAAGATGGATAATTTTTGTACTTTTGTTTAATTACTGCAGTATAAAATTTTATACATTATAGTACCGTGCTTTAAATACACTAAATTTATCGGGATGATCGTAAAATGTAAAGTTTAGCATAAGCGAATTTAAAAATAATAAAAAATATGCTTTTTGGTCGAAAATTGTGAAAAATTTTAAAGAAAACCTAAAGTTAGTGCAAAATACAGCGGCATTTGTACAAAAAGATGTGAAAGTTCGTAAATTGTGTTACTTGAATTTACAATTATTAAAATACAAAGTGCAGTAGAAAGGGTTGAGAAAATTCCTGCACCCGCATTTAGCGTTATTTTTTCGGCGGGTGGCATCTCTATAATCCTAAATCGGTTAACCGAAATTCAGCACTTGAAAAAAATCACTGTAAAATCCTGAGCCAAATATTAAATCCGAGCATTAAAATTCCTAATCGTCCACATAATTCAAAATCAAATTACGAACTAACCGCGTAAGGTAAAAAAGGGGCGTGTCTACTCGATTCATTCTACAGGTTCAAAGCGTCCACACACAAAAAAATAACTCATTATAAAAAAACGTAATCCACACAAAGAAAAAAACTTCCACTCACCGGCTAGCATTAGCAGGAAAATTCTAATTATCATGGCGCTTTTTCGGTGTCTTCTGCGCAGAATTTCGAATCAAAAACAGATGGCTCGATACACTCCTTGATACCTTACAGGTGTAATTCCGACTGATCACCTCCGACTCTTGCTCAACTGTCCGATTCGCTGGAAACTGTGCCGCTGCTGGATTGTTCTTTTTTTTGTGTTATTTTTGCGTTATTGTTATTCGGTTTTCGCTTTCGAGTGACGTCATGAAAAGTTTGGGCCAATGGGAGAGAGACCGCGCATGCGTGGTGAGGGTCGCGCGTGGGTAGAATGAGAGGGAAATCAAACGGGTTGCGTGTTTCTGATTTCAGGTGTGCGGGAGAAGTAGGATGAAAACGTTCTTTATAAAACTGCTAGTAGATACAATTAAACGCTGCTAAAATAACACTATCTAAGAAATTAACAGTTATTTTTCATTGAGTTTTTAGAGACAGTTCCAGAAACTGTTCTTTGCTCTTCGAGTGTATCCCACCAAAGAGTCTCAAATTTAATTAAAACACTACTTTTAAGCGTCAAATTTCCATTATACTCTTAAGAGGAGAGAGAACACACAAACCAAGCTATCATTACGCAAGGGGACGTGTATACTGGCCAGCACGGAGTTTCGAAATGAAATAAAACATTAGTTATAAGGGGTGATGGGTTTTTTAATGTTACAATCAATTTTTTATGGAGGAGGACTCCAAATTCGTATTATATAAATTCGCAAAATATTGCAGTATTTTCTCTTGTAATTAAAAAGAAAATCTCAAAATGGAGTTGGTAGAAACTATATAACAAATTATAAGTAAGACTATGCAAGATGCACAAGACAGGATTTCATTTTTTAAAGTTGGAGGAAGTATTTTATGCGTATGAAAAATTATATACTGCTCATTAATGTCTTTTGGATTAATGATTTAAAACTGGTTTGTTTAAAGAAGCATGCTTCATTGATGGAGAAAAATCAAATCAGTAATGCTATGAGATATTAATAAAATTATTTTTAGCAGTGATAATTTTATTAATATTGTTTCCTGAGCTCGAGTTCTCTTCTCTATGTATTAAAACCCAATTTGAAATAAATTCTAGCGAAAAGAAACCATTCTCCTCTTTCAATAAGAATTAATTCAGTAATAAAACTTTTACCTGAGAAACTAAAATCTTATTGGTTTTATAAAAAACTATACTGCCAACTTTCATTTTCAAAATGTTTTCAAGTGCCGATTTAAAAATTTCAAAAAATTTTGTCAGTACACTACGTTATTTTGACTGAATTTTCATAGATGCTATAAATAAATGGAACGCTGTTGAAATAAATTTGGTTTAACACGCCTGTATTGAAATAATAAGTTGAATGTAATTTTCCTTTTATATTGACTCTGGCCCTCACTTCTTATACGTTTGTTTGGCCCTCGGGTTGACCTTCGACCACACTGAACTAAGTCATCTAATATAAATTTATTTCAGATTTTCCCTAATAAATTTCGAATTTTTAATTAGGCACTGTCTATTTGGCCCGCAAATATACTCTCTAGCCGCGTTCACAATAGCCAGCTTGTTCAACCGGAGAAAGAGCTAATAAGCATAATAATATAAAGAAGTAGGGGAAAAGGGATCTCCGAAAACCAGCCGTGAGGAAATTGAATAGCCCGTTCACAAGAGCATTCGTCCTACCAGTAGAAAGAATCACGTGTCTCTTCACGTGTAGAAGAATTTTGTCTCTGTATATGTAGTTTATGCTATTTCCGTATTTCACTCCTCATAATTGAATTTCACTCCTCCTAAAAAAATCAAGGAGTATTTTTACTCCTCCAAAAAAATCCTAGGAATAACACTGCTCCGGAGAGCTGATAATTTGCAGGTACAGCTCCCGCAACAAAAAACGTTACAGTGGACTTTGCGGGCGAACCACTTGGGTTATAAAGACAAATAAGGTGTCATTTTTCATGTCATGAAGTATTCTTTAAATGAAAACAAATTGGAGTCCTTAGGGGTTCGTCTTCATATTAAACGAAACACTAACTTTCTTTTTTCCAATGGGGACCCCCAATTATTATGCGTTTTTCTGAAAGAGCATTCCCATAAACCTCCAAATACCAAGTTTCATCCATGTCATGTAAGTATCCAAATAAAAGCATAAAATATTTTTAAAATGTCAACCATTCAATGTGAAATTTGTCAAAATGTTTTCGGTGTAAAAATATGAAACTTTGAATTTAGATAAAATTTGTGTCCCCAAACAAAATAATTATGCTTTTATAGCGATATTTAATGGTTAATAGATAGATAATTAACATCTAATTTTGACCCAAAAATTAAATTTTAAAATCTTTTAATATTTTTATGGTAATTGATTCTGGTAGTAATTTTATGTAGAAAACCAAAATTTCAGTCGATTTCATTTAATAGTTTTGGAAAAAACCGAATTAAACTAAATTCCCACTCTTTAAGGGACCGTATACCGCTGCCAAATGTATACCAGCGAATGCTTTTTCTGGAAACAGTTGCCTTATTTTAATCACCATAACTTAAATCAAAACGTAAATTTGATATAAAATTTCAATAAATTACTTATAAATTTTTCAATAAATATTAAAGTGGTGAGTAAAAGTTTCTTAAAACAGAGACAGAAAATTAATACTTCTCACTCTGGAGACGAACCCCAAAACGTAAAAGCTTAATTTACCGTCGGATGTGAATAAAACTTGGTATTTGGGGGTTTATGGGGATGCTCTTTCAGAAAAACTCATAATAATTGGGGGTCCCTATTGGAAAAAAGAAAGTTAGTGTTTCGTTTAATATGAAGACGACCCCCTAAGGACTCCAAATTTTTTTTTCATTTAAAGAATACGTTATTATATGAAAAATGACACCTTATTTGTCTTCCTAACCCAAGAGGTTCGCCCGCAAAGTCCACTGTAACGTTTTTTGTTGCGGGAGCTGTACTACTAATGTTTCTGTAATAGTAACAACCTGAGAAGGGGGCACACTTGAGAAATAAAAAAATAATAATAATAATCCTATAGACTTTTGCAATGGCCTAAAGGACAATTGCCTCCCAGGCCCAGGGTGTTCTAATGGTTTCCCATCTAAACCCGCCATTATCTCTTTCAAATCTACACATCGCCGAAGATTATACGGAAGTGCTGAAAAGTAAATTTAATACTTTTATTACATAGTAATTTTTTCAGTTTGGATTGGTAACGAAAACTGATAATATAAATAAGCCCCGAAAAAGTTGAGGACATAGACTTGAACTGTGCGATCATCAAAAACAGCGGTTAGAGTAAAGTTTGTTTTTCAGCAAAGCAAGTGGAAAATGTGAAGAAGCCAACTTTATAGTGAGTCTAAAAATGACAAATTGACTTTTTTTGTGCTCAAAAATATCTCCAAGCTTTGCTTTACACATGAGTGAAAAGAGGGGGAAAATAACTACCCCTATAGGCAGATATAGCCTCTTCATTTTGCGAAATCGATGTCCATTCATTGTATTTTTTAATTAAATTTTAAATTGTAATTAATTTGGCTTTCTTTTCTTATAATTTAAGATGCAAACTAAGTCAAAATAAAATTTGCTTTTAATTTAAAAGTGTTTTTAACTTTTTTTATCCAGGGAATGTTTGACTCCACTGATATTTACTTACTATATTGATACTGCCTTAATGACTCAGTTTCATCATAATTTCGAACTTTATTTGTCTTAGTCTTTCTCCCTTTTGTACTGTCAACTAAGCAGAAATATAATTTAAATGTAAATTTAAGTGTTTTTTAAGATTTGTCTTCAGTTGAAATTTCATAAGGTTGAAAAAGGGAGTAAGTCCATCAAATTTTTCAACTGTAAAATATTTTTGAACGTACTTATATTTGTTTCGATGATTTCTCTGTTTTCTAAATAGGGTCCTGAATTTCCAATAAAAATTTGGTGGTTATACTACGAAAATTCCATTATTTATATTTTTTCTACCGATTTTCTCAAAACTTTATTTTTGGATTTATTCCCTTTCTCAAACTGACGATTCAGTTGCACTTTATTCATTCTTTTGATTCTTCGAAGATAATTACATTACGGGTGACTAATTGAATTTCAGTTTGAAAAAGGGACTCTATATACCCATGTGTGGAAAAATAACTACCTCATTATAGGCAGATATAACCCCTTGAATTTGACGGAATCTACAACCATTCATTGTGTATTTTTTATTTAATTTAAAACTTTAGTAAATGTCTTTATTTTTTTGTGCTATTAACTAAGCCAAAACAAATTTGGTTTTAATTTAAGTGTTTTTGCTATTTTTTATTCAGTGAATGTTGGACTCCTTAGGATTTTATTAAACTGCCTTAATAACTGTTTCATAATACTTTGGAATTTTATTTGTCTCTATTTCTCACTTTTGTGCTGTGAACTAAGCAGAAATAATTTGGGAATTTCAGTGGTTTTAAGATTTTTTTTATGTAAGTTTAAAAAAGGGAACAAGTCCAACAACTTTTTAAGACAGTAAAAAATTCTTGAACTTATATTTTTAATGATTGTTCTGTATTATAAATAGGGTTTTGAATTTCCAGTAAAATTTGATGGTTATAGTACACTACAAAATATCTATTACTTATAAACAGTTTTCTTTTTCTCAAAACTTGGTGTGGGGGTTTATTTCTTAAACCAGGGATGGCCAACCCAAATGATCTTGAGGGCCACTTTGGAAAACCACAATACTCCCGCGGGCCGCATATAAAAAGTATAAAATAGGTATTTAGATTAGGGAGTTAGGGTACTTAGATTAGGGGAAATTAAACAGGTGCCGTTAAAAAAACATTCTGAATTATTCGAAACTAAGTTAAATGGATACGCACTACTGTCATTTTAATAATCTCTCAAAGTCTGAAGACGAAGTCCCAAAACAAAAATATTTAGTGAAAAATAAAAACAAAATTAATTGATACTTTATTTCTTCGTCTAAATTACTACATTTATGAATGCAAGTATGGTGTGATATAGTGACAGTAATTAAGGTATTGAATATGTATTGATGAGATCAGTGGCTTATGTAAAAATTTATTTTGGGAGGGGCCCTAAATTACTCCTCAGCCTCTCTCACGCATTTTTAATAGGCCCAATGTAACTTTTTAATAAATTTTTAAGTAGAATTTGAGTCCTAAACAACTAAATGTTAGAAAAGTTGCGAGTAATTAAGGTACTACAAGTACCAAAGGGGGGTCTGGGGGTCCTCCCCCAGAAAATTTTTGGAAATTTGACTAAAAAAAACAAGATTTTAACTAGTTTTGGTACACCTAGTCCGAATTTCGGAAATACATTTGAGGTGGGCAATATTTTTTCCATTTTTGCAACTAAACATTGTTCTTATAAAGGAAAATTATAGCTCGAAGAGTAAAGTTTTTTTTAAACTTACAAAAAATCTCGCGGGCCGCAAAATTATATCAAGCGGGCCGCATGCGGCCCGCGGGTTGGCCATGCCTGTCTTAAACGTACGATTGATTTGTGACACAGGTGCAAACCCAAAAATATACAATAATTCCCCCAGAACATTACCAAAATATTTTTTCCATCCATTTTTTGTTTCCTCTTCGGTCTGGAAGAAAAAGTAACGCTTTCCAAAAATTCTTTTGAAAAGAAAAATCTTTTTAGATAAATAACAAAAATTTTGGACTCAATAGAACTTTCCATTTTGTCTTGAAATCCGGCTTACCCAGGGATCGCTATCACCCTAAAGTATACTGTTCCTTGCGCTTGAATATTCCATTTCCCAGGGTAACTCCGCTTAAAAAAAGAAATTCCCTACTTATCTGTCTAAAACACTAATAAAAGTGCGAAAATTACCACATGATGGGCAACATTTAATTAAATTTCGAAAAACTCCTTTAGGGTTAGTTTACTGCTTTACACAAGATATTTTTTTTTTGCATGACTGCTGACATGAGTGGGGACCACTTGCACTCCTGTATTGGACTCTTAGACTTAGCAGATGTTAATGCTGCTAATGATCATTGTAACTTTGAGTGTGTCTCTGAACTGTATTGGGCTGCCCGTGATAGACTAATGGCGGAAAAGCCAAGGTCTGGCGTAGGATAAAAAAAAAGATATTTTTACCATCAATTCTACACTTTTTGTGTTGTTCCCTCAAAAAATTCGGTAAATTTTATGACCTATTCAAAGAAAAAATTCACTGAGAGGTTTTGGCGCTCTGAGAGGTTTTTGGTGCTCTCAAAATATAAACTTTTGTTCATCTTATTGAGGAATTCCACTTTTCAAGGTTTGACCTGTATTACTTTCAAACACAAAAATGAAATGTTGATATCAATCAGTCACTTTCCAGAATTTAGCAAAAGAAATCAGTTTCCCCAGATTACTCCCATCTCATAATCAGATGCATTAAGATTTTTTTTCTCTCGATTTCAACAGGTCACTTGGACAGATTTCCATCTTCAGAATAAAACCTTTCACCCATCGCATTATTTCAACACAGCACTAACTTCAAGCAGTTATTACAAAAAAAGAACAGCTAAAAAACTGTCTGTATCTAATTGTTTGTATAGTATTAGTTTTTAAAATTAAATAATAAAGTCTGAATTAAAATAGCTGTCTCAAAGACATTTTTATTGAGAAAAACAAACAAAAAAATAAGATACATAAGTTTTAATTTGTGACCATTCAAAAAGCACCGATACACACTTAAATCTGAACTTGAGACAAGAAATTTAAATAAGCATCAAACTTTCACAATTCATTTTCATAAATAGAAAGCAAACAGTGTTGACATCAATTAAATATTCTCTTCACAAATTCTTTATCAGAGTTAAGCTTATAAAAAGTGGTCTTTGGTTTGCAGGCACTAATTACAATAAAAAAAGTTACAATCCCTTTAAGTTACACAGAAAATAAAATTTTAAAATTTCATTTTGAGAGAGAATGTGCTAAACTAAATATAATAGACTAAAAAGTAAATAAGGAAAAAACAAACAATAGTCCCAACCACTTGCAGTAAAACAAAACTTAATTCTAAATCAATCATACTCTTCAAAAACAAATTGTCATTACCCATAATAGAATGAATCCTGAATGTCATTAAATAAATCAAATGCAGATTAATTTCCCTTAAAAAGTTTTTATGTTTTGAACCTTGTTAGTGTTATTATAGTGGATAGTCATGCAACCAATTAATTTAACTAAAGAGCTAATAAGTTCAAAAAAAAAAAATACATATTATAGTAAGTAATGTTGGCCTCACACTTTTAAAAATAAAATCCCTTACTTTTCCAGATTTTTTTGGTCAGAAAACTAACTATACACGGCAATCTCTTTCTTTTCAAACATATTTTTTATTTTTTGAGGTAAAAATAAGACAGATACCGATATTAAAGTTTGCCATTTTCAGGTTTTCTGTATAAAATTTCCAGATTTCTGCAAAAATAGGCAGTTTTCCCAGACATTTTAGGGAAATTCAACAACTTTTCCAGGTATTCCGACTGGTGGGAATGGAACATCGTGTTGGGTCATTCAATTGTTAAGAGTTTTGCTATACAATCAGATGTTACACTAACAATTTTCTTCTATTTTTGAAATTGAAGTGTACCAAGGTCATGCAATTTACCACACTTATTTTCCTCTCATTTCTACTCTACAGCCTGCCACATAGTTGTGATGGCAATGAGATAAAAACGCAATTTCGATATGCCTATTCTAAACACAAGGAACATAAAGTAGAGTTAAACCGTTACCGTAGTCTTAAAAAGCATTGGGCAAGTTTAGATGACAATTTGAAACATAAAACATTTTCTTATAAAAGCACTTTAATTGATAACTTTTTAGGACATTCATCATTCATCCATATATGTACAAAATAATAATTTCAAAACAGCATGCACATTAAGACAAGTTCAACTCAAACAATACAACCTAACAGAGGTTGTTTCCATCATTTCAGCATGAAGTTGAGCTCTGGTATGGGGTGAAATACACTTTGTAATAAAAACTGCTATTAAAAATTTACAATTTTTCAGATGTTCTTTAGGTTTTTGGCAAAAATAAGCCTTTTGCACAAGTACTCCTTAACTAAGTCACATTAAATTCCCTGACTTATTAAGGTTTTCCTGACTCATGGAAACCCCATTAAAAACGTAGGAACACAAAAAGTTCTGACAGTTTCAACAGAGCTCAACTACATGCCACACCAAATATTTGTCGTGGGTCACAGAAAAGAATGATCATTGGCAGTTTTGATTCATCCACAACATTTTCAAAACAATATACATTTTAGTCACACAAGAAAAATACACTTTATATACAACATGAAAAGGCTATAGACCTTCAATAATGGGAAAGTGACTGGAACTTTTAAATTAGAGGGGTAGGGAGAAAACAAGTCTTAGTGACAGCTTTCCTACCTCTCACTACCACATATATTCATGCCACTTCAAAATGTCCTTTCCATTATTGATGGACTACAACAGGGTGGCCACAGAAAACCAATTCAAAAATCCCTGATAACTCCAGGTATTCCCTCATAATGTGGTACGATTTCCCTTGCATTTTATAAAAATTCTAATTGTCTAGAAAGCAGGAGAAATTGCCTAATTTAGGAGGGTTGAAAACACTGGGAAAACAAAAAAAATAACTATTTTTCCCATTTTATCACAAAGGAACCCTCAGAAGCCTGCTTTGAACATTTACAATCATACTAACAATTTTATTTAGCAGGAAGGAGAATGAAAATGTTGTTATAAAGACTAGAAACTTAGAAAGAACTAGAAACTTTGCAAAACTTCCATGATTATTATCCGACTTTCTAAAGTTCCGCCCAATAATTCCAGGTTTTTTAATTTTCCAAAATAATTCAAGGTTTTTGTGTGGCCACCTTGTAAAATAAATACACAGGGTGAGTACCTAGTACTAGAGCAACATGAACAAAGGTTCTTTCACTTTCAGAATTGCCAAGAAAGAAGTAAGATAAGGGAGAATCCTCAAGGTAGGTGGAAGATGAGAAGGGCTAGTAAATCCAAAATTATTAGATTACACAAATTTTGGCCAATTTACAAAAAAAAAAAAGTCAAAACCTGTTTCTTCCTTCTAGAGTTAACCCTTTCAATCCTAAGCCGCCCGAGATGTCCCTTGAATCCTATAATCCTATGGAAAATTTGGGACCGCTAGGACTGGAAGGGTTCAGCTGGATTATCAAGTTATTTTGTTAGAATATATTTTGAGAACTATTCACTAGAAATGGAATAAATGAAATGGTATTGTTCAAAGAATTACTATTAAACCCGAGTTTAAGTTAATTTTTTAACTATTATAAATTAATAAAACATCATACACTAATCAACATATTAAAAGCGTGTTTTATTTAAACAAAATGCATAAGTATGTCCAAAATAATGATATAGCTTTTCATAAAATTAAACTAGAATGATGAACAGTGTTCAAAGAATTGGTTTGCAACCACATATTTATACATTCCAAATCTGAGTTTCTGTGATCAATCTAAGCAATAGCAGTAGTTAGCCAAATTCTGTCCAAACAACAAAAATAACAAATGACTAGTTATGTTGCTAGTAACTTCACACAAGAAATTCAGAACAAGCTAATAAAAAACATTACATTATACAGTGATAGCAGCAGGCTCAAGAAAAAATATAGGATTTCCCACAAAAAAATATAGGACATCAAAATTAAATCAATCATACCTTTTATTGGAACGACAAAATTTTAATATGCATTAATACACAAGCCTTTTATAATAAAATCAAATTAATGAGAAGTTTTGATAAAAGCACTATTTAAAATAGTTTAAGAGAGTATTTATGAAAAATTCAATATTTTAAATATTTGGCCAAAAGGTAATTACTTTTAAAAATGCTCAAAATCCTTTCACAAATTTGACAAATGGTAAATAAATTCCAGCAGACTCAAAAATTTAGATTATAAAACTATTAAAACCATGCAATGGTAACAAAACAATGCACTATGCAATGGTCTGTCCCCACAGGAAACCAAGATTCTTTCAGGAGCTTTTATTATTGGAAAAAATGGGGGGAACCTTTTTAGTAAGTAAAAAAAATAAAGGTTATGTAATTGTTTAAAGAGGAACAAATAAATGCGACTTTGAAAAATGTGAATAGTTTAGGGATGCACAACCTTTTTGGGAGGAGGGCCACTCTCATTGTTGATTGAGACATGGAGGGCCACAAAAGAAGTTACAGTAAAAATTACAGTAGAGCTAATAGCAAATTACGTATCGCTGTTAAAAAACTAAGTAATTTCAGAAAAATAATTAATCAAAACATATAAATAAAAGTTTCTTAATGGTTAAGTTTCCTAAGGATGAATAATATTGTGAATAGTTTAAAAAATAAAAAAATTTTAAAAGTAATGATCAAACCTTTAAAAATACTAAAGAATGTTTGTCACAAGAATATTTGTGTAAGAAACAAATTATTGTTACATATAATCTAGTAGCAACAAAAGAGAAGTAACAGAAATTTTAATATTTTTAAAATACAAACTACATCCCACCAATATATTCAGTGTTAAAATATGTTCTACCAAAAGGGGGGTCTAGGGGTCTTCCCCAGAAAATTTTTGGAAATAACTAACTCTAAAAAACAGGGTATTAACTAGTTTTGATACACCTAGTCCAAATTTTGGGCATACATTTTTAGGTAAGTTTTGCCTTTTGATGTAACTTTATAAAGAAAAAAGTTGTGAATAAAATAATAGAGTTTCAAATACAAAAGGGGGTCTTCCCTCAGAAAAAGTTTGGAAATTTAAGCTTCCATTTCCGATGCCATTTAATTTTAACTTGACCTCTTTTTATCAACTCTTGAAACTTCAAAAATTTTTAAGGGGGGGGCAAGGCCTTTGAAAAACAAGAAGTCAACTTCAACTAGGCGCGGAAAAAACGGAACGCGAAAAATTGCTATTTTTCGACTTTTCCGGAGAATGTGATCCTGAACACCGGACTTGTTGACTTCTGACCACTGTAAAGTTGGTTTTTCTACATCGCAATAGCAACGCAAGAAGAAGCCAATTTCAACTTAGCGCCCGCGGCCGATCGAGAAAGAAGCCGCGGGAGGAACGGAACTCCGCACGCAAAACGAAACTTACACGAAAAATAGCGATTTTCCGACTTTTTCCACGATAATTAGTCTTTTTTCTTGGAAATAAAAACTATTTCTCGATTTTTAAGAAAGAAGTTTAGGCAGTTTAAGTTTTTGGTTTTGTGAAATGGAAAAAATATAGGACAAATGGCCGTTTTTGAAAATATAGGACAAATATAGGACATTTTTTCGGATTTTCCCAAAAATATAGGAATTATAGGACAACTGCGATCACTGATTATAACAACCAACAAATTATCCTTGGGGTACCACAGGCAAGAAGTTGAAATTAGCCCATTGCAATAGTAAAGCACTACCCTCAAGTGTATCACACACCAAATCCATAAATATGTACTTCAGAAGAAAACTATCTCATCTGCATCAAATCATAGTGAATCCTACCATCGGTGCAAGCGGCAGTAAGAGTAATTGTTTACCAATTTTACGTAGAGTGTTTGAGTAGATTGGGTTGGTTTGTTAAACACTTACATCACAATTAATTAAAAAGTAATCAATCATCTTCGTGATATGGTGAGCTCCATGCAACCAATAATTACATTTTTCCAACTGCACGTTGTTAGCAACTATAAAACCTTGGAATTTGTCTCAATAATCAAATACTGTTACCCAAGTTATTTTACTATTCAAAACCATTGATTTAATATAATAAGAAAAATCCTTCAGGACATGGAAAAAGAAAGCATCAACAAGTGCAGTCAATATGACCCTGGCTCTAGGAATCACTTTGATTGGATAACATAGAAGTGATAGCTTAACCTCAGGTACACAAATATTAAGGCACATCTTATTTACAACATACGCAAAGGAATAGGCACAATATTTTTCCTTTCTGAGAGTATTTGAGGACAGATTTGAAGGTCACAGACTTACTATTAAAGATTATTCAAGAACATTTCAAAGTTTACTTATACTTAAGGGATCTTAGTTAAAATTCCAAGAAACTGTTGATATTAAACAAAATTGGGTGTTGCTAAGCAACTGGAAAATAACTGCTATATACACCACAAAAATACCACTCATAAAGGTCCATACCATGCCTGTTCCCAATTGGTTGAGCTATCAAGAGGTTATTGACCCCTGTTGTCACTGGCAAAATTCTTGACCCATTGAACAATCTGTTCAATGTTGGATTCCATGTCTTCTGGAGTATTGCTGTCTAGCTTGAACACTATGGCTTGATCATAGGAATCTCTGGCTTCTTGCAGAAGGGTTTGGAAGATCTCACACTGGATGTTGTTCTCTAGCTTCGTGCCAGAGTATCCCCTGTAAAATAGATAAAAAGCAATGAAGTATTATGATGTAGAAAAGTTATGTATTAAGTAATAAAAGACAAAGTTATGACTGCCTGCACTTCATCATACATGTTCAGAAAGAGTTAGGAAAGCTTAATGCAATTCCTAAAACTGTAATTCCTGTAATTCCTAAAACTCTTCAGATTTATTACAGTAAAATTGAAATTCCAATAATATACCTTAATAGAATGATATGTTCCAGTTAAGGATGTAATTTGGATGCACTCACTCTTTTAAAACATAAGCTAAAGAAGAATATTAGATATTCACCATTAAAAACAACTCTCATTATTATAAGTAATTTTGCATTTGTTTCCTTGTTGTTATAAAACAAATAAACCCGGAATTCCATTCACAGTTTCACGGCACCATTCCTATGCTGAAGACTTTTCCTTAAAACCCCTTGTTTTCTTGTTTATCAAATTTTTACAATCTAAATTAAATTGTCCCACATATATAGCACTATTTGGCCAGGTAATAATTATGTTGCAAGAAAGAATGGGCTTGTGACTTTTAAAAAGATGAAGGGTACAAAAAAGTGTGTTGTGCTATCAAAAATTTGTCGGACATATGTCCTACAACCAAATATTTCCCCTAAAATTGGCCAATGGGTTTTCCCTTATGTTTGTTAGTTACCCAGTAACCCATTGTTTAAGATTTAATTGCCAATCAGAAAATGAAGAGATACAGATAATGACTTTCCCCTTTTTTTCGGTACCTAAAATATAGACATTTTTTTAAGAATGTTTTTGAACTGACTACTATACTGTGCTGAACTTTTTAAAAAGAAATTATAATTGCACATGTAAAATTTTAATTTAAACTAGGAGTTTTGAAAATTTAATTTAAACTAGAAGTTTTGAAAATATAATTTAAAAGAATTTTATTTAAATTAAAATAATTATTATGTTTTTACAAAAATATACGTGTTACTGGTATTAAAAATAAAATTAAGGCTGAATTGAATCGTTTATTTCAAAAACCAGTCAAGTGACAAATTGTTGATTTTGAGTAAATCCAAAGAAAACTTCCTACCAACTTTAAAAAATTTATATTTTTTTCTATGAAAGTTATCCACATGTGTAACTGTTTAAAAAACATGAAACTTTTTTTTATCTATATTGACAAAAGTAAAAAAATAATAAAAAGTCTGCACTTGACTGGTTTCTGAAACAAACAAACATCACCATTAGGTCATCTGGAAAGTTTTGTCGCTCTTGGGAGCATCTGTAGTCTGTATGTAGTGTATTTTTTGGTACTTTTCCATTACTTTAAATCAGTAAGAAACTTCAACTTCTATCTAAAGCCAATTTTGGCTATTTTTTAGTTGGCTCCCTTTTCGACCTTTCCTAAATTCTACGATTAATAAGAATTTGTTTACTTCAAGTTGCCATCTTTAGAAAACTTATTATAACTAAAATTCAAAGGAATTTAACTTTTAATTAGAGTAATATTTAGATTGTATGGATGATCTTATGTTTCATAAATTGAAACTCTTTTTATACTACTATTACTGCTGAGCGGCTGTGGAATTCTCAGAGATCTAGATTTGAGTAAATTATTTTTCTTAATGGAGGGTTAAGGGTAGAATCCGGCAATTTCATTTGAATGGTTGTGATAGAACTATCCAGATGGCTCAGAAAAAATTTAAATCTAATTTAGATTTTCCCCATGATACGTTAATATAACTTTAATATTTAATTTTTTAAAGAAACTAGCCAGTTGACTGTAATTTAAAAATCTTAATTTTAAGAAAAATACTAAGTTTTGAGTCGAAAAGAAACGAAGTAACAGGTTATCATAGATTTAAGGAAAGCCTATATGGAGATCAATCTCAAAAACAAGCCAAGATGCCAAATTGATATTTCAAATAATTTGATACAGTTGCAGTTTATGTTGATCTCACATAATGGAAGAGGTAAAAAATATAACACACAGTGGCGGATCTAGAACATGAGCAAGGGGGGGGCTAACTTAATCTGATTGAGGATGATAATGAAGTAACAAGCCGTGCTTTTTACAATATTCATAAATGTCTTAAATATTGAGGGCAGTGTTGATTGTAAATGACTAGCATTATTAAATATAACTAATTAATTAGTAATTAAATTAGTTAATCATTAAATATATCAAAATAATAAGGGTGTGTCAACAGGGAGGGGTTTTTTACGATGATTTGAGTCAAATATTTTTTTTCCAAGAATATAGATCAAATGTGAATTTTCGTGCACTTAATTTCAATGTTTAGTGAATAATACATCCATCCCGAGGCATAAGGGGGGTTTGGGGGAACCTCCCCCAAGAAATTTTTTGAAAATTTGACCCTAAGAAGTTGTGTTTTGACTCATTTTTGGTCATTTGGGACTCTTTGAGTGTCACACGAAAACGATGATTTCTTGTACTCGTTTTCAAAGGTAAAAAACTGTTAGATATAAGAATTTCATGGGGGTGGTTTGAACCCCCTAACCCCGTCTCTATTTTAACAGAGTAAATGCATTAGACCCTTTTAAAAAGTGAATCTTATAAAAACCAGGGAATTAAACCAGAGTGGCTAAAGATAGATGTGAAACAAATCAATAAAAATGTAAGGGGCTAAGTATTTTGGAGGTTATGCTTTGTTAGGCTTAGAAAGCTCATTGGAATCTACAAGTTCTGAATCGCATTTATATTAAAGTGCTGAAAGCTAGAGATCTTGGAGGGGGCAAACGCTTTTAGGCTAAAGCTCATTAAATTGCGAACTAAATACTTTAAAACATCGCAAGGAGGATAATTCTTTATGGGGGCTAAAACTCATTGGCCCCTTTAAATTGTGAATTGAATCTACACAAACTCAGGGCTAAAAGCCTTGTAGGAGCTAAAGATCATGGAAGGATAAAGCTCATTAAATAGTGAACCAAATATATATTTAAAAACGCAAGAGGGCTAAAAGCTTTGTAAAGGCTATTAAAGAGCATGGAGGGGGCTAATGTTTCATAGGGCTAACGCTCATTAATTTGTGTAACAAACATAAAAACGCAAGGAGGCTAATGCTTTTAGGGGCTAAGCTCATTGGATAGACCCTTTAAATTACGAATCAAACCTTCAAACATGCAAGGGGCTAATAATTTGTAAGGGCTAAAACCTCTAGAAATCCTTAAATAGTGAATGGAGTTTATAAAAATGCAGGGGGCTAAAGATCTTGGAAGGGGCTTAATGCTTTGTAGACCCTTTGAATTGTAAAAAAGGCTACAAAAAACTGAAAAAAGTTTAAAATTTTGAAAATTCAAACAAAATTTTCTAAAAACTTTTTTTTCGAAAAAGTTCAATTTTATGTAGTGTAAACTTAAGTCCCAAGGGGGGGGGCTATAGCCCCTATAGCCCCCCCCATAGATCCGCCACTGATAACACATACTCATACAGATGCTCCCACACACGCGCGCGACATTACTTTCCGGATGACCTAATATCGTAAATGTCGTATGAAAAATTCTAATTTCATTTGGGACTTGAAAAATAAATGAAAAATTAACATTTTAAAGAGTTAAAATATCCCTGTTATGGATACATATTTGTTCTGGGAATGACTATTCCTCATCATACACTCAATCTATAGTGCATTCTGCTTCTGTAGTAGGCCACTGAAAAATTATCTCATGAAACTCTTGGTATCCAACCAAGTAGGGATTTAGAGCTAGGGTTTTAGTTTGGAAGAGAAACCAGTCAAGCGCTGTCACTTGTCTTCTTTCTAAAATACACAAGGATTTCTAGGCTTTGTTACACCGTCACATGGGGGCAGAACTTGCTTTTTTTGCATCAAACGATGTATTTACCTTTACAAAACAGTAATTGACCAATAACTCAATTTTTTGTCACTTGACTGGTTTCTGAAATAAACGATTCAATTTAGATGTTTTATAATATGACATTACATTATGATTATTATAACCATATTTCGTATTACTTAAGTTTGGTAGCTCTCCTTTTTATGTTGGAAACCTATTGAAATTTTTTACCTGTCCCTTCAACATATATCGAGAATATACTGTATTTTTGAAATTGGACCTGATTTTTCACTTTAATTGATTCAAGAATGGCTTGTATTGGATTATTTTCCTATATTTTTGGATTGACATGGAAATAATAATATGCATTAAATATTTTAAATACTTCAAAACTACCTACCTACTGACCAGCCTGTCATAGAGAATGGTGTTGTCAGTCGTCAGCACAAAAATTATGTCGAACCAGTCCTCAGGAAAGAAATCGCAGCCATGATAATCTACAATTTTACCGCCTTCTCCCATGCAGTCTTCTAGCTCGTGAACAACCTAATAAAAATGCAAGTTAAAATTATGTATTCAATAGTAATCAAATACATTACTTGTTAAAAACCTTTATACTTTAGATACTTGATTTAAAAATAATTATACACTTAAAACTTGATATTTATCGTATAACAGTTTAGATTTTGGGCTTCACTACTATTAATTTATAATTAATTTTCATCAACCATTGACAGCTGAGAATGATTGGAATGAATTTATTCAAAGATAATTGAATGGGTTTTTGTAAGTTTACTGGTCGTTGTATTGAGGTATTTTAAAATTTTAGGACAATAGGGGAAAAAACTGGTGCCTTCAAAAAGTGGTTGTTAGAAGAGGTGGTCACTCAGTGAAGTTACTGTATTTGAGAAATGCATACTTTTTCTTCAGCCAGGATATGACAAGCCAAATCTTCATCATACTCCTCATAAAGGTGGTGCTCTTTGGCAAAATCCCCTATGTTGATATAATCCATAGAGGTCAATGCACTAACTTCTTCAGAAAGAGTAGATTTACCTGTACCAGGAGTACCTAAAGAGAAAATTTAATATAAAAACATGGTCTTAAATGAACATATTGGAGAACATTTAAAAATACTGTACGTAATTCTTCAAAAAAATCTTAAATCCAGCTGGGTATTTTGCTTTTCTACCTCCCAAAATTATTTGGGCTATTCTCTTAAAATATATAATTTCTAGTCAGGGCCATATGATAGAAGAATCATCAAGAAAGTGGGTCAACACATGCTAATCTGCAGTATAAATTTATTATGGTAAAAAGTAACAAACAGTAAGTTTTTAATCAGAAAACATTATCAATTTTCATGCTTCAAGACTAAACAAAATTTTATTTTTCTATGTTTTTTAGTAAAATTATTTGTAAAACACAAATATCATAAATCTACTATAACAGGGTGGCTACAGAATCTGTGGAAAAAAATTCCCTGACTTTTCCCTGATTTCCCTGACTATAATTTTAAAATTTCCCTGATATACCTACATCAAAATTTTTTTACGATAAATATTAATAAACTGTAATTTGTAAACTAGAAGTTATATAAACTAAGAAATACTTGAACGTAATAAGCATATTAAAATATTAATTACAATGATATATAATATTTCTTATGTAGAAATAATACATAGAATATTTTAAAATTTTAATCAAAAGACATTGATTAAATATGAATATTCTTTTTATTCAAATCTTCAGCTACATACAAGTAGGAAATATAATGTATTATTTTCAATTATTCTATGTATTTAATGCTTATAATATCAGGGTTCATACAATTTTTAAGGAAAAAAAACTCAACAAGGATTTTCAAGGACTTTTCCAGGCTACCAGATGAAAATTTCAAGGCTGACCGATATTGTTTGCAATATTTTTTTTTAAGGAACGTGTGTTTCATTTCGTACAACTATATCTATTAAATAGTTTAATAAAAGAAAATTTTCATATAAGTTCCTAGCTACACAAAAGGGTTTGATTAAAAATGTAATTACGCTATAGTATATTAACAAAATATTTTCATGTAATTTTGAAATAAATGAACCTATTTAGACAGCAGTGGCATATACAGGAATTTATTTTGGGAGGGTCCCAAAAATACTCCTCAGCCCCTCCCAAACATACTTAATAGGTCCAATGTAGCTTTTTAATACATTTTTAGGTGATTATTTAGCCCCTAAAAAACTTAATATAAGAAAAGTTGTGAGGAGCATAATTACAAGTACCAAAAGGGGGGCCTGGGGGTCCTCCCCCAGAAAATTTTTGAAATTTGACTCAAAAAAACAGGTTTTTAACTAGTTTTGGTACATCTCTTAGCCCAAATTTTAGATATATATTTTTATATAGGATTTGAATTTTGATGAACTTAATAATAAAAAAGTTATGAATAACAGTTTCAAGTACTAAAAGAGATCTGGGGGCCCTCCCCAGAAAAATTTAGTTCGAATTTTGGACACACATTTTTAGGTAAGATTTGGATGAACTTATTATAATAAAGTCGTTAATAATATGTTCCAAGTACAAAAGGGGGGGTTGGGGGTCCTCCCCAAGAAAAGTTTTGTAATTTGACCCTAAAAGCAGGATTTTAACTTGTTTGGTACACCTAGTTTGAATTTCGAGGGGGGGAGGCAAGCCCCCCTTATATACGCCAGTTAGACAGATTTAATTTCAAAAAATTAAAAACTATCTTATACTTATAATAAAACTATAAATAATGATCAATAGTTATTCTAATGCATTGACTCAAAATGTATAAATTGCAGAAAATAAAAAACTAAAACAATCTGAAAGGAATAAAAAAAACTTAAGTCCAAAAAGTTTAATTTCAACCCCAAAAAATTACCCATATGGAAGATTTTGTAAGATTTCCTTTCTGATACTTTAAAATATTCATATATCCTATTATCAATACACCTTGTAATTCTTTGATATTAAAACTCTAAAGTTCAAACTACAAATTTCTATTTTCCTTCTTGCAAACAGGAAATTCCTCTAAAAAACCTCTTAATTTGCCAGCTAAATATTCTTCACATTTGAACTACCAATCTCCAAAATTTCTCCAAAAACAAGCATTTAAAGCCAAGGATATTGTCGCGAAGTTTGAAAAACGCGATCGCGAACCTACCGTGAAGTTGTTTTTTCCGCCCGCGATCACGCCGTAAAAATGCCAACTTTACAGGCAAACGTCCGGAAGCATCCGAATTTCCGGCAGAAATCCGGAATTTTTCATTGAAATTCCAGATTTTTATAGGAATTCCAGACTTTCCCAACCACTGAAATGAGTGAAGGATGCGATCGCGGATCGCGCGTATTTGCGGCGTGAATTACTAAAATCTTCCCTGATTTTTTAACTTTTTTCTGAATTTCCCTGACTTTTCCCTGATTTTTCCAGATGAATGAAATTCCCTGACTTTTCCCTGATCTCCCTGATTTCCCTGATCTGTCGCCACCCTGTATAACAATTTCAAAGATAAAATGTTTGTAGTCTAACAACCAAAAGGTTATTTTTAGTAAAAAATCTTCCACAGCACCATGAGTATGTGGGTGTGGTCCCAGCTGAAACATCCTCGAATCATTTGGCAGCACATCCAGAGCATCATTTAATATGTGTTGTTGCTGTTAATCACATGAGTGTTGCTTTTCCACCTGACGAATTTTGTACCAAACCCCAAGGTTACCAGTAGTAACCGGATTTCTGGCTTTAAAAAGTTTTTAAGAACCTGCCGATCTTAAGATTGATCTTTATAAAAAATTGAAATATCAGCTGCGGAAAATCCTGTTAATATAAATGCTTACCACTATTTGAAAACTACCATTTTGGTGGATAAGCAATACAAAACAACATTGTTCACACGTGAAGAGGAATACACATATGCTTTTAGAATTGATATGATAGTTTTAAACACAATGACACACCGCTATGGAAATGTGCAAGTATCTTCCGTTTAATGTAAGTATATACTCCAAGGTGCACTCTTTTGGATAGGTACTTCTTACTAATGGGTCATTGTGTTATTGATAAAAAGTAACTATATTTCATTTCCTGATGTAATGTATAAATTAAATGCAGATGTTAAAAATATTTATTAAATTATGTTACAAGAATTACTGAAACAATATCACTCAAGGTTGAAGGAACACAGCTGTTGACATATTATTCTCATAAGAGCTCAAGACCAAGCCATTAGAGAATCAACTTATAAATAAATTGAAAACACTAATACAACTAATAATGTTATTTGAAGAATTAAACTAATTTTTGGGCCTTTTCTTAACCACGTGGCTGAAGTCAAGGAAATAGAACGCATTTTAAGGCAATCCGATCCAAAGCTTTTAAAATTACTTTACCGGTAATAAGAATATTTGGAAGCCTCCTCCTCATGATTGGAGATGATTTTCACGCACCAAAAATTTTTATACTTATTCACACTTCGATCACACTAGAATTTGAAAAAACACGCAACTCCGATCACAAAATGTAGTAAAAATATATACAATCTTTGTGCTGCCAACCAAAATCTCACTTATCATCAAGTTGAAATTCTGATGAAAGTTGCATCAGGAAAATTCATATCTGTGAAATACGATATTTCATTAAATTAAACCGTATTTCATCATTGAGTTCAAGTTATTTAAGAGGGCAAATATCTTTATTTCAACCATTTAAAATGGTTGGGGAAAATATATAAAAAAAGAATAAATTCTATTTATAACACCCTATGATAACACCGAATACTAACAGATGGCGCTGTGTATGTGGGAAAATCAAGATTACATCGTTTAACTGGTTTAACGTTGGCGTTTAACATAGCGATTATCTGTGATCGTTGACGTTGATCACAGATAATCATTAAAATAAAGATCACTAGTAATCATTAAGAATAAAACTCAAAAAACATGTTTTTCAAGTTTATTTTTTGTACAAAAAGTAAAAATTATCTTTTTCGAACAAAACTCACCAAATCCGCAATGGAGAGAGAAAGAGAGAGATACCTTTATTATTTTAAAAAATACTGAATAGAACGTCTATACTCGAAAAAATAAATTGGCGGTTTAGGTGAGGTGTGAACAATATGTTTTGAAAATTGCATAAAACCAGTAGCGGATTTCTAAATAGGCTAGCTAGGCTGAAGCCTACGGCAGCAAATTTTCATAGGCGGCCAATTTTTGACGGTTGAATTTTTTTTCCGCAAAAAAAAGGAGAAGAGAAAGGAAACACAAGGCACAAGCACTGATGGAAAGACGAAGAACGCTCTTTTCAGGTAACCAAAATCCCAACCCCCACCCAGAAGTTTTGGGTAGTTTGATTCAGCAAAGTAACAAATCTATTATTCTATGCTTTCTTTAGACCACATATGGGCAACCTCATGCCCGCCTCTCCATTTGTTTCGGTCAGCGGAACATATAAAAAATTGTCATGGAGAAGAGTCAAAAGAAAGACTTCAAAAAGTCTCAAAAGGACTTAAAACACAATTTTGAGGATCAAATTTCAAATTTTTTTTTTTGAGGGAGAACCCCCAACCCCCCTCCACAATTTGGAAGTCTGTTACATAGTGTTTTTCCTTTGGAACTTCTGCCGCTTACAAGAAACGGTTCCCTTTGCGTGTTCCTCAAAGTGGTTTCAAATGAGATAAAACACTAGTTTAAAGGGGAAAATTTAAAAAATTTTCCTGGGGGTGGACCCCCAGCCCCCTCGAAAAATCCCGTAAAATTTACGATTTTTAACTGGCAGCTGGGTTGGTTGTGGAAAACCGTAAAAATTACGAAGTAAATCCATAAAAACAACGGTATTTTACCTTGTAAAACAAAAAACATGGATTAAAATGGTAAAACACCATTGTTTTTATGGATTTACTTTGTAATTTTTACGGTTTTCCCCAACCAACCCAGCTGCCAGTTTAAAACCGTAATTTTTACGGGAATTTTTTACAGCGAATAGGCGGCAATTTTTGGTTCAGCCTATAGGCGGCACATTTTGAAATCCGCCACTGCGGGGATCCCAAGTAGTATGTTAAATCAAGTCTAAATTTGTTTGTATACCTCCAGCAGAATTAAAACTCTAGTTAATTGCTATTAACCATAATGACCTCCCTCCTCTAATCTGTCCTGGAACCACTCTTGAACCTTGATACGTGATCAGGGATCAAAAAGCTATAGTTTCTAATCTGACATAAGAAAAAATTAAATTTCCATAAGAAGATTGCAAAATGTGCGGAAATGTGATAGGCATTTCTCGCTACTATTTTGTAAAACCTGAAGCTCAATTCATACTTTTTTCCTTTAAAAACCTGCCAAATTCTACAACCAACAAGTTCAACCGCCAACATCTAATGGCCCGAGATCAACCCGTTTCCTTTATCTTTGGAAAGGAAAAAAACCCTTTTCCTGTTCGACACGTCACAGCTTTGATCACCAAAATGTACTGACGAGAAACTCAATGATTGACAGATAGGTAGGCAGTACATTCTGGTGGTCACAAAGGTGTGATTGGCTGTGACGTGTTCATTCAATCTGCCCTTTCGGGGGGGGCTATTTGAGAATCAAGTTTTTTCTCCGCCTCTTGAGATGTGACGCGATCCCAGTGCCTAAATTCCCCCAACCTGTACAATATTTCATGCTTTTTCGATTCTCCCTGTTCTTGTAGTCTGTAATCGAAGCATTCAGAACCCTTCGCACCTGGCAGCGCGATTTTATGTGTTTATTGGCAATCTGAAAAGGGCATATCAGCTTAAAGCTTTTTTTTATCTGTTATCCTCTGGAACACAACTAATTGGTTTCACTTAGGTGTAGGAAGGACTCTCAATATTAAGAAAATGATTTTTAAAATGGACGATGCAACGGAGTGTGAATTCTTCGTTATAACTTGGATTATCGACAACTTCAGTTACTGGAACAGTGAAATTCACGACGGCGTGCTGACGACAGAGGCCTTCCGGGTATTCAGAAAGTCAAATGCCAGGATAGAACTGCAACCCAGAGGTCCCGACGATCGCGTAGTAGTACGTTTCTGTGGCTTCGGACGAGGACTTAACTGCTGTCTGTCCTTCATCGGTCCTGATGAATCCCTCATCTTTACCCAAGAAATAATCGCAGAAGAGGATGGGGACGTTCTAGAATTTCCTCCCGGACCCAAATTCGAAGACATTGTCCCACAAATCAGGAGCAAGGAGGTTGAGCACAAGAACCAACTAGCACTGCAGCTGCGCTTTCAGCATGAAGGGAATGTGCTGCTTAACATGCATACAAGGCTGGATGTGTTTGAAACATCCATGAAAATATCTTTTTCATCATTGAACGAGGTTAAGGTTATCAACGAAGTCAGTGTTGTGGAATATCCACTGAATGATGGTATGATGGAAAGCGTGAGATTGTATATTTATTCCGATCCATGCGATTCCTCAAAAATATTACTTGCATTACAGCCGGAAACTTTCCACAAAAAATTCGCACTCCTCACTTTCATGTCTGTGCTGAACAGTGACGGCTGCGTACTGAGAACTGAGGAGAAAGACCGAGTGTTCGGAGGCACAACGAAATGGATCTTCTCGAATGCTTTAACGAGAGAAGAGATCACGGAAAAAAACATTTCTTTGACAGTGAATTTGAAAATTTTCCCCAGTAACGGTTTCAAACTTCTTTCCAGTCATTTCTCGACGCAATCTAAAGAGGTTAAAGTGACACCAATGAATATTTCGTCAATTCCTGCCTCAGAAAAAGAATTTTCGTCCGAAAGAGTAGGTGCAGTACCTATTGACAAACCTGAAAATTCAGTGGACACTCTTACAAAAGAACTGATGTGTAGGCCCGTTCCTGGGTATGGAGGCGCCTCCGTGACAAGAAAATTACGCCGCCCCTTACACCTTTCCCCCAATTGTTAATTTAAATAAAAATTAATTGGTAATATATTCATTGTTATTTTTAATTAATTGTAAATTTAAACTAATCAATATGTAGTTTAAAACTACTTTGGTATTACTACTTAATAATTTAAGGATATAAATGAATAAATAAATGACATCGGCATTACTTTTGGTTTTCAATTAAAAATAAATTGAATGTAATTATTTTTTAAAAATAGTTTTGAACTAATAAACAGTTTATGGGGGGGGCACAAAAAAATGTAAAGTTTTTACTTAGGGGACATCCATAAATTACGTGAGGTCTAAAGGGGGAGGGGGGTCCAGGAAAATCTCACCAGGGGGGAGGGGGGAGTCAATTAAAATCTCAGGTCAACTTTTAGTTTAGCAAAAATGCTCAGATTAGTCAAAACAGCAAATCATTAGCCAGTCAGTCGTAATAATTACAAGTTAGAACCATGTTTTCGATTTCAACGGGTTTTTGTATCAAAATTTTGCAATCTGGATATTAATTTGTATGCCGATAAACAAAACTAGTGGTTGAGAAAATCTCACGTGGGGGGGAGGGGGGTCCAGCAAAATCTCACTAAATCTCACCAAGGGGAGAGGGGGGGGTCCAGATTTTGGAAAAAACACCTCACGTAATTTATGGATGTCCCCTTATTAGTCTGGAACTGGATGGTAATAGCCACCTGTATGTAACTGAACTGCAGTTCTGCAGTCGCAAAAAAAGAAGGAAGTGTCTATTTGGACGGCAAAACCGGCAGTTGGCGCATACGCCGTAGGTGTCGAGGTTACGTAGCAGTCCCAGCGCTCCAATCAGAACCGTTGCCGGGTAAAAAAGAGTAGAGTTTAGTTGTATATTTGCCGGCCAAATAGACATTAGACATTGCCAAAAAAAAAAAAGAAAAGAAACCGCCGTTGCCTTTAAGGAAGTGTCTATGTGGACGGCAAAAGCGGCGGTTGGTGCATGCGCCATATGTCTCGTGATGACGTAGCAGTCCCGGCGCTCCAATCAGAACCGTTGCCGAGTAAAAAAGAGTAGAGTTTAGTTGTATATTTGCCGGACAAATAGACAGTGCCTTTGTTTAAAGAAGAAGGGAATCTATCTGGAAACCGGGGCGTAACTAGACTCTCCGGAGCAGGTTCACGAAAGGGGACCCCAAATTGTTACACAAAAAGAAGAGGGGTTCCTCCCCAAAAAAGTTTTTAAAAATTTGACACTTAAATTAAACACTCATTCTTGGACATAGTATGGATTGGTTGGGACTTATTTGCTTCACGGAGTTCACTGCCACAGGTTTAGGCTAAAAACTTACGACGTGTGTTTAATGCAAAATTTTGATAAGTTGTCATTAGCTTGAAATTCAAATTGGGTTCTGGGGTACCCCTAATATTTTTTTTTTCGAAATTCGACCCTTACACACCGTGAATTTACTCAATTTTTTATTTTTTAAATTTGAAAACCTAGTCTAAATTACGGGCAATAAATCGATACGCCCCTGGTAATAAAACACAATGGAATTTTTCCATTATTCAAAACAATTAAATATTTGAAAGATTCGAGTATTAGAATAACATTCAATATGTATAATCCTGATATATATTTAAAGCTTTTCATTAAACATTTTGAGTTGAACTTGGGTTAAAATTAGAGAAAAAAAGTTATAGAGCATTCGCACTTGACGTCACAGGCTTGTGACGTCAGAGGCTTGGAGGACAGGCAGTATGATGGAAAACTATAGGATGCACATCGTTTATTTGTTTACTCTTGATGTGAATTTTGAAAAATAAGGATTTTTTATGTTTTTCTCCAAAGTTTACTCTAAAGTAACCTTTATTTACTCTAAAATGGCATCTCTCTGCATTTTTAGTCATTCAATAATTTACCATATATTCAATATAATTATATTCAATAATAATAATTTATCTAAATGTAATGTCTACATATGGCCTTAAACCTGATATATTTGGTATAACTAGAGAATTAAATGATGCAAATTCCTGTATTGATCATGTTTTCTATAGATTATCGAATCTTTTTAAAATAAAATCAGCGATAATAGATTATCCCTTGACCGACCACTTTCCTTTATTATCAGTCTTATGTCTGGGAAAATCTGCTTCTTCCAGTTCTAATGAAATGGTTAATAGAGTTTGTGACCTTAGATTGTTTATTAAGTTATTAACTATTTCTAATTTAAGTTTTCCGTTGTTACGTAACATTGATGTTAACCTGGTATTTGGTGACTTTATGACTAAAGAAAGTAAAATAATCTCTATGTCGGAAGTAACTAGTAACTCACATTTGCAATAAGAAAAAAATCCCAATTAAACCTTGGATAACACAGGAAACATTAAATCTAATTAATGAAAAAGATAAGTTTTACAAAAAATATCACAAAAATAAATTTAATCAAGACATAAAAAATCAATTCACCTCACTCCGAAATAGGTTGAAATCTAAATTGAAAACTTTGAAATCCGATTATTTTCATAATAAATTTTTAAATTCTACAAATAATAAAGATCATAAAGACAGAAAGATCACAGCCGGTAGATATCCTTAAGTTGATTGGTTGATCCTTATAAAGCACCACTCCGAAATCAGATCATAGAGCTCTGACATAGAACCATGGACATTTTGAGATCAATACATAAAAAAATGTCCATACAAATACTATAAATATTTATAAATTCTGATTTTTTTTTTGGAATCAAAAAATACCCTCATTTCCAAAATTTAAGGATGATATAATTGATTTTGGTGGAATAATGACACAAATCTTAGTTCCTAATATGTAATTTCCTGCGTTTCTGGACATAAAGTCGAAGGAGGGGGGTTTTCTTTTGTTCTCTAATTGACCGCTAGTGGCCTGAGTCGTGCTTTCTCCAGCCTTTGTAAAACTCTCTACTCAACCTATGTGTGGAACTCCATTATAAATGGAGGGTCTACTCCTTTAAACTACTGTTAAGGGTAATTTGATCCCGAATCATGCATGATTTCCTGAATTGCATGAATTTCCTGGATAAGAAACTTGGTTTTTGTGTCATTATTCCAAAGTAAAATTATCCATTTTCGGACACTGGTGTATTTATAAAGCATCTCTTCCTCTGATATATTTCTGCTCAGCAAAATGGGTTACAGTTTCCACAGCCAGTAAAGGTTCACTCTTCATAAAATTTCTCCATTCTTCGGAACCCAGCAGCTCGGAGTAATTCTTTAGAATGAAAGCATGGGCCACCGACGTCAGTTGGTCGTCTTGGTGTTTGTCCGCAAGAGACAGCACATCACACACATTCGCAATGGATACTTTGGCACTCAATGCGACAGCGCATTCCCTTTGGAGGGTGGGGACCTGGTACTTGTCGGCCGCGTAGTAGAGCTTGAGGGCGCTTTCGCATTGCAGGTTTTCTACAGTGCCGGTGTACAGGAAGGCCAGAAAGCGGGCGAGTCCAAATCATCTATGTCTACTGAGCTGGACGCCGCCTCTTTCATGTCGTTCGAGAGTAGGGCCTTGAAGACGGGGGACCTGGTGCTCAGAATGTTCTTATGAGTTGCGAAGGAGACTTCTCCGCAGCGAAGTGTCAAGTCAGAAAAGTCATGGTCCTGGTAGCAAGGGCGGATCCAGACCAGATTTTTTTTTTTGGGGGGGGGGGCATGTCAGAGTCGGAGGGTATTACATTCGAAATTTTCAGTGCCTCAAATTTTTTTTGAAGAGTGCTTGCTTTTAAGCAGCTTTTTAGGGGTTTATAGTAACTTACTTAGAGGATATCCAGGGCCCGTGCCATTGTTTTAGAAAGTGGGGGGGGCGAAACCTTTTTGGTAGGGGCATAACAATACTTATGTTTCGCGAGGTGTTTGGCTCCCAATTTTCCGAGTATAACATAAATAAAATACCAAACTTTGTTAAAGTTATAAAGGTTTCATCAGATAATGCTAGCTCGAAAGCAAAAGGAGGGTTCTGGGGGTCCTCCCCCAGAAAATTTTGTGAAATTTGGCTTCCTATAGAAGTTTTTTTACTCATTTTTGTACATTTGGTACCCATTGGATAACACCTACAGAGAGCAACTTCTTGTACTCCTAAAAGATGAGGAGAGAAACAAATTCAAGTAGAAAACAGTAAATAAGTAACCATGAGAAATTAATAGGGGGTCTGGGGGGTAACCCCCAAGAAAAATTTTGAACATTTGCCTCTAAAAATAAAGTTTCAGCTCATTTTGAAAGCATGAACCACAGAATTTTCAAGGATGAAATTATAAATAGATGCCAAATTTTGAAAAGGACTAGGGGTCCTCTCCCAGAAAATGTTTGCAAATGCGCCCTTTTAAACTATAGTATTCATCTATTTTAAAACTTCCCAAAAGAGAACAGCTTCTTTTAAGCGGAAGAATTTTCATGGGAAAAACACTCTAAAACAGATGTCACATGTCAAAATATTAAAGGGGGGTTGGGGGTTCTCCCCTAGAAATTTTTTTGAATTTTAGCATTAAGAAAGTGTTTTTTTAAGCTATTTGTTAGGGTTTCTCGGGGGGGGCCATGGCCCCCAGGGCCCCCCCCCCCCTGGATCCGCCACTGCCTGGTAGAGACACATCAGTTCTTTTGTAAGAGTGTCCACTGAATTTTCAGGTTTGTCGATAGACACTGCATCTGCTCTTTCGGACGAAAATTCTTTTTCTGAGGCAGGAATTGAGGAAATTTTCATTGGTGTCACTTTAACCTCTTTAGATTGCGTCGAGAAATGACTGGAAAGAAGTTTGAATCCGTTACTGGGAATAATTTTCAAATTCACTGTCAAATAAATGTCTTTTTCTATGATCTCTTCCCTCGTTAGAGAATTCGAGAAGATCCATTTCGTTTTACCTCCGAACACATGATCCTTCTTCTCAGTTCTCAGTACGCAGCCGTCACTGTTCAGCACAGACATAAAAGTGAGGAGTGCGAATTTTTTGTGGAAAGATTCCGGCTGTAGGATGCAAATAAAATTTTTGTGGAATCGCATGGATCGGAATAAATATCCAATCTCACGCTTTCCATCATACCATCATTCAGTGGATATTCCACAACACTGACTTCGTTGATAACCTTAACCTCGTTCAATGATGAAAAAGATATTTTCATGGATGTTTCAAACACATCCAGCCTTGTATGCATGTTAAGCAGCACGTTCCCTTCGTGCTGAAAGCGCAACTGCAGTGCTAGTCGGTTCTTGTGCTCAACCTCCTTACTCTTGATTTGTGTGACAATGTCTTCGAATTTGGGTCCGGGAGGAAATTCTAGAACGTCCCCATCCTCTTCTGTGATCATTTCTTGGGTACAGATGAGGGATTCATCAGGACCGATGAAGGACAGACAGCAGTTAAGTCCTTCCCCGAAGCCACGGAACCGTACTACTACGTGATCGTCGGGACCTCTGGGTTGCAGTTCTATCCTGGCATTTGACTTTCTGAATACCTGGAAGGCCTCTGTCGTCAGCACGCTGTCGTGAATGTCACTGTTCCAGTAACTGAAGTTGTCGATAATCCAAGTTATAACGAAGAATTCGCACTCCGTTGCATCGTCCATTTTAAAAAGCATTTTCTTATTATTATTGAGAGTCCTTCCTACACCTAAGTGAAACCAATTAATTGTGTTGCAGAGGATAACAGATAAAAAAAAGCTTAAAGCTGATATAGCCCTTATCAGATTACCGATAAACACATAAAATGGGGCTGCCAGGTACGTAGGTTTCTGAATGCTTCGATAGCATATCACAGTTTTTTTTCTCCATCTCCAATATTGCAATCACGTGACCCCGCACCTAGCAACGGGTATACAACCGGTGCTTGGTGGACAGGCGATTTTTTTATAATCTCCAATTGAGAGTACATCTTCCGCTTAGTTTTTCTTTAAATTTTTATTTAATTTTTTTAACGCTCTGTAAAAGACGGTTTAAGGTTATTAAAGTTGTTATACTAAAGGCATTTTTCACCGCATTGCATGACCAAAAGCATTCCTTTAAAGTTCAGATAAGTTATCAATTAATTCAAACTTCATTCATAATAACAGAATAGAATATGTTTTAGTAACTTTTAACCAAATAAAAATAAAACAGAGGAAGTGTATAAGCACGAGTTCATAACTATAAAATTGCGTCTGAAAAGTGGAGTGTCCCAAGGTGCCCCACTCTCTCCTCTCCTAATGATTTTAGCATACAAATTATGAATGTTATTTAGAAAAATAAAAAATTAAAACTACTATGTCTACTATACATAGTATACTATGCTAATGTATGTATGCTCTTTAATCATATTTACTCTGATTTATCCCTGCACCAGTAACAAGAACTTTAACCTTAAAAATGCCATAGAACTAATAGTTAATAGTCACATCAATTAGCTTTTTGTACGAAAATGTTCTCCAAACATTTCTCTACAGATGTTTCAAATTTCATAAATTTCTATCGAGTACGAGTCGGTGACGCTAACTTTTTTAAATGCAGGTAGAAAAGAAATCTTTTTTTTTAACAAATTCAACGTTTTGAAAATGTATAATTATTATACTTGATATTAATTGTATGTTTTTATTATGTGTAAAAGTTGCAAGTTCTGTTTAAATGAAAATAAAACAAAAGTTATTAAAATTTAATAGTACGATAGCGCACCATTGAAAAATTGAAAACCATTTTTTTAAGCAAGATTTTTTCGAGTTTTATTGCAAATTTAGTGTGATTTCTTTTAAATTTACTTAATAGATGGCATCACTTGCAGTTAGAAGTTATTCATAAGTAAAACCTCACTGAGCGACCACCCTCCACCTCCTCTAACGACCAGGTTTGAAGGCACTGATTTTTGATTTTTGCGGGGGACAAAAAATAGGCCCCGCCTACTGACCGATCTGTAAATTCTTGTTTGATGTAGTCAAACATTTTAAGCAAACACATGGGAAAATTCCGAATAAATCCCGGGCATCAGAAATTTTTTTGTCGCTATCGCTATATTATGTCAGCGAGCGAAGCCTGCTTGTTTCATCTTACCAATCCAACATGACAACCCGTTGCCCTCCCTCGGCTTAATTGATACTCCTTTAAAACCGAAACTTACTTACCTCTCTCGCTTCAGAAAAATTTAATCTCAACTAAATCAATCCCCCGTTTATAGCTCACCAATAATTTAATCGAAATGTTTCCCCCCCCAAAAAAATATCCAGAATAGTCTACTAAACAACTATTGTCAACCAACTTGAAAAAAAAAAACCACGCACTTTAAAAAGACTTTTTTAAATTTTTTTAAATGAGCATACGTGTATCTAGTGAACCGTCAAAAATAAAAGAAATCGGACATATAAAACTCATTCCTGAATGAATTTAACATTAAATAACTTAAAAACTAATCTCATTTATTAGATTTTGAAACTAAAATGACTGAAAATGACACATACATTTTTCTACAAAAGAGAATAGGTCAAAACTTCATAATATCCCTGAACAGTTTTTCCGTAGTGAGAATTCAACATTTGTCTATTAAAGTGAATATTTTCTGAAACACAACTGTTATTTTTTTTAATAGAGCATTTTCAATCACATGACTTGGACCTAACAACGGCCTTAGCAACAGAAATGTTACAGTTTTTTGCCCTACAGAGGTTAACAGTTACAGAAAATGACTGGCCGTGGAATTCTTCTATTGGAGCATTTGCAATCATGTGACCCCATACTTAAAAACCGCCTTAGCAACAGATAAACAACGGCCTTAGCAACAGTTAAAAGCCCTACAGTAGATACACAGTTAAAAGAAAATAACCGGTTGTGACGTCACCTGAAAACACTCTATATAGAGAACATAGTTCTCAGAAAAACCCTTCTTCCCTTTCTATCAGATATTTCTTTTGCGTTTTCGGAATTTATCATTTTTGTAAAATCCGGACTTATTTTGCTTCCAGGATACCCCCCACAAGACGTCCTTCATCTTTCATGATTCAAGACGATCAATGAAAATGACATCGGTTTCTTTGTAAAAGGAAGACGTATACCAGTGCATTTTGGTGCAATTGGGGTACTACGAATGTCATGAATAATTTAGGTTCGGAGCCATTTGTGTATCTATTAAGGTCTGATAAAAAAAGACGGGTTTTCGATTTTGAGTTCTATTCGTGCGTTTTTTCCTTTAAAATAACTTTTTAAGAAATCATTGTTGGAAATTAATTTTCAAAAAAAGCTTTTTTTGAGACTATTTTTTCTTTGGAATTTATCTTATTTGTATCGATATTTAAATTTGTTTTTTACTTACCTCGTGTACCAGATTTTTTCGGTTTCTTCTACCAAATCAACAGATATTTTGCATCGTTATTTTGTTTATGATTCATTTTTACACTAAAAATATTATACTTGTGTTTAAAATCCATTTATATTCAAAAATAAGGCTATGTGGCCTGATTGGTTTTATATTAAAGTTAAGCATGATGAAAAACTGATATACTATTAACATAAACCATTTTATTACCTTTTAAAATCAGTATTTAATTTCTTTTATCCTTCCTTACTGTACATTTTATCTTAATTATTTATTATCAGTAAAAAAGTTTTTGAACCAGACTCGAGTTTAGGAACTGCACGTGTGCTTAATTTAAGAACTTTATACTTAAATCTCCATGTATGATATAGGTACTTGAGATCTTTCAGAACCGCTGTATTTAATTGACTGGATTTTTAAGTGCTTTATAATAGTATCTCTTATTTTCTTATGTCTATTACAGAATAGTTTGGTTTAGTGTGAATTTAATGTTTAATTATGTGTGTGAGAAATAAGAGATTCTGTAAAAAGATTCAAGCCTTTTGTTTTATGTACTTGTACTACACATACATTATCAAGTTTTTAAAAGAAAAGGGGGAACACTACTGGCATATCCAAAGCTGATTAACTAATATTTTTACAAATTTAGTTTTTCCACGACTCAAGAAATTTTTTTGTAAAGCCCCTAAAAAAGAGACCTCTTTATTCTTCACATTACCAGACAATAAAAATGCTGTCAATTTTCGTTCAGCAGTCATCTTTTCGGTATAATTTTTCTCTGCATCCGAACATGACAAAAAACCCGCTGATGTGAGATTTGTTCGAAAGTTTCTTTTTACGCTAGACGGTCGTTAATTTTTTCCGATCTTCGAAACAGGTGACGCGAAGAGAGGTGACAGTTTCACAGGCGTTCGAAATTATTAGTAATCCTGTTCCCTGACTTTGATGTTTGAAATTAAGTGGAAATTTTACAGATTTTCCAACTTATTTTACTAGAGATATTTTTTTGGTGGAATAAAATTTTTCTGTTTTAGCACCCAGATGGATTCTGAATTCATTTCAAGTACAGATGCTTTTTGGCTTGCAATGTACTGCGTATTGAATAATAATACCAATACCAATACCAATAACAATAGACGACATTAGTGTGACGTCGCTTGCTTGTTTGGAAACGTTGATTCTATCCGTGATTGGTTCCGTGATTGGAAGTAAATCCGTACGGAACCAATCACGGATGGAATCAACGTTTCCAAACAAGCAAGTGACGTAATGACTAATGTCGTCTATTTCAATCACATAATAACAATAATAATAATACAAATACCAATAATAATAATAATAATAATAATAATAATAATAATAATAATAATAATAATAATAATAATAATAATAATAATAATAAAAACAATAACAATCATAATAAAAACAATAATAATAATAATAATAATGATGCATGTGCGGGATTGCGAAATGCAAATTTCCTGACGTAATCCTGCGCGTGCGTCGATCTACCACTCTGCGGGATTCAGATCTTAGGCATATAAAGGAAATCCCAATGTGTCACTGTCAATAGGGAAGACCGGGTAGATTCCCGATGTTAGAATGTGTAAACGAGACTCGCTGTGTGCGATTACACTGGTCTACAAAAAAAAACTTTTTTTTTGGTGGCTGGAATATTAAAGCTGATTTTGTATATATTTGACCTCCTGATTAAGAATATGGCATCCATTTTTGCTCATCAGCTCTAGTTTTTGATATATTTCACTATAAAGTTTTTAAGACTTTTGCTCTACCTTTTATACAATATGGTGATATAAAGATGTCTTAAAATATAAAAAACCAAACTCTCTAAGGCTTTTTCTATTCCTTAGGGTCCCAATAGATAGTGTATACAGATTCATCCCCCTGAGTTAGTTCTAAGGGGTACCTATAGGGCCCTAAAGTTGAAAAAAAGTGGAAAAAATTGTCTTTTTTTCAGAATTTTTTAAAAAATATTTTTGAGTTTTCAAATGTGATAAAACTGGGTAATATATGTTATTTAGAACTTATTTAGACAGAATAAAATAATTTTTACTTTTTAAGTACACCGGAAAAGACCAATTTTCTAATTTTTAGGCGAGAAGTAGGGTCATTTCGCTCAAAAACGCTTAATACCAATAATGATGGTTGAAACGAATAAATTCCGAATTTTTCAGACGTAAGTCCTCAAAAAAGATGTCCTTTGAAGTAAAACTGAAATTTCATTTGATAAAGATCAGTAAAACAATAGAAGCTGCTCCCGAGCTTTCATGCCCTACAATTTGAAAAAAATTGGAAAAAAATTATTTAAAAAAAAAGGCATTTTTTAATTTGCTAATTGGATAAAATTGACTAATATGTGTTTTAGAAGTTATTCAGGTAGATTAATTGGAGCGACATCCCTGAAACTTTCCCATTTGGCATAGTTTAATCCGTAGAGATAGTAGAGTAGACTTGTCTGAAGCGAGCCAAACTTCGCACGCTCTGCTCTTTCTGGAGAGGCGATATTTACGTTCAATAAACTAACTCACTGATCTTTATCATATGAAATTTTTAGTTTTACATCAAAGGACATCTTTTTTGAGAACTTACTTCTGAAAAATTCGAAAATTATTCGTTTCAACCACCATTATTGGTATTGAGCGTTTTTGAGCGAAATGACCCTACTTCTCTCCTTAAAATTAGAAAATAGGTCTTTTCCGGTGCACTTAAAAAGTAAAAATTATTTTATCCTGTCTAAATAAGTTCTAAATAACATATATTACCCAGTTTTAACACATGTGAAAAGTCAAAAATATTTTTTAAAAAATTCTGAAAAAAAGACAATTTTTTCCACTTTTTTTCAACTTTAGGGCCCTATAGGTACCCCTTAAAACTAACTCAGGGGAATGAAACTGTATACACTATCTATTGGGACCCTATGGAATAGGAAAAGCCTTAGAGAGTTTGGTTTTTTATATTTTAAGACATCTTTATATCGCCATATTGTATAAAAGGTAGAGCAAAAGTCTTAAAAACTTAATTGTGAAATATATCAAAAACTAGAGCTGATGAGCAAAAATGGATGCCATATTCGTAATCAGGAGGTCAAATATATACAAAATCAGCTTTAATATTCCAGCCACCAAAATGAGTGTTGACCAGTGTTATTTATTTGCTGCGTGCATTGTTTTCTTTGATTTGATATTAATAAACGAAAGAGCTTTTAACCAAAGTCTTATTTCTGAGAGCCTACCCAACATTGGTAGCAGAGCGTGGTTTGGATCTCGTGATTTGAAAGTTCCCGATTTGGAAAGATGGACAGGCTGAATGTGCCTGAGCTCAACGGATCTAACTATTACCTGTGGGCGCTGAAGATGAAGGCTGCTTTGAAATTGAAGAGGCTAGAAAAGGTGATTGAAGAACCGAAACCACCTGATCTGAAGGACAAGCCTTTATTGGATTGGGAATTGAAGAATTCCGATGCGATCGCATGGATTCAATTGACCTTATCATCGGAACAGGCTTTGCAGTTTGCCGCAGAAACTGATGCGTATGCTCTGTGGGAGAAGATCAAGACCTCATTCATGGGAGTAACCGAAGATCGCAAAATTGATGCTGGCAGTGAGTTAAAATCACTTGAAATCTCTGAAGGTGAACTCGTAAATGACTACGTGGCAAGAGCTAGGGGAATAGCTACTAAGTGTGCTACGTTGGGGCTGAAGATATCAAGCAGAGAATTGGTGTATTACACCGTCAGAGGCCTGAAGGGTAAATACGAGAGGATACGAGAAATACTTAAGACACAGCGGGAGAAGTCTTTGGAGGAGGTACTTGAAATTTTGCGTGAGGAGGAACGGGTGATTCTAAGTGAACCCCATAAGCCAAGTTCAAGTGAAGCTTTCTATGTGAAAACCAAGCGTAGAACAATTAGGTGCTACGTATGCCGTAAGACCGGGCACATCGCCCGAGACTGTTTCTGGAATGAAGATAGGCAAGACAAAGACAGCAGGAAGCCATTTGATGCAAGAGCTATTCGAGGTAGACGGAATCCTGAGATGACAACTTTGCAATCTGAAGTGAGTGCCCTGGCCGCAAACTTCGAGAATCCAGTGCCAACATTCGACAACACCTGGATCCTGGACTCTGGAGCTTCGAACCACATGGCCAAGGATTTAGTCTGGTTTGAGGAGATAAAAATGATGGAAGGAACCATCAACCTGGCTAGTAAAGACTCTAAATTGTTGTCAGAGGGTGAGGGAAGTGTCAGAGCTAAACATCCAGAAACTGGTGAGTTAATTACTATGGATAGAGTGACTTTTGCTAGTGGTCTTAAGTATAATCTATTATCTGTACCTAGATTAATGGAAAAGGGTTGTCAACTTGTATTTGAAAATGAAAGTGTGCTGATATATAGAGACAACCGTGTTATTATTAAAGCTTTCAAGTGTGACGGTAATATAAAAGTTAATTTGAGCCCAGATTCTAAACGGTTTGAGTGTGATAGTTTAGAATGTAAACTAACTGATGTCCAAAACAAAAGTGTGTTATGGCATAAAAGGTTGTGTCACTTAAATCCTAAATATATAAATATGATGAAAGATTCAATTAATTGTAATGTGGAAGAAAATCTTAGTTGTGATACATGTAATATGAGTAAATTAACCCGCAAGTGTCATAAGAGTGTAATTGTTGCAAGTAATAAAGTTATCGAAGAAAGCACTGTTAAGTTCAATGAGGTGACCAAGGGAAGTAAATTCCTTAGTTTTAGGTTGAATTCGGAACCCTGGGACATAGATGAGTTGGTAGAAAACCAAAAAGAGTATCAAATTGTAGATTTGGATACAGTTAAGACTAATTCAATGTCTGATGAGGTTAGACCAGTTAGGAGACGACCACCAGGTTCTACTCGGGAGAAGGTTGAAGCTTTGAAAAAGCAACAGATCGCTGAGGACGAGGAAAGGTTAATAGAACTTGGGGTAAGGAGATCCGAAAGGGTAAAAGAAAAGCATGCCAATCTGGTGACAGAAATTCCTCACAATTTTGAAGAAGCTGTCGATGGTAAAAATGGATCCGATTGGTATAAGGCAAAGAATGAGGAATCAAAGTCTTTGAGTGATCCTCCTGGTTTTGAAAGCCAAATTGGATTTAATGATCAGACATTGTGTGGTACAGTGGTAAACAAATTAAAGAGTATATTTGAGGTAAAAGGTACTACTGTAAATGCTAAATATCTAAAATGTGGTACTAGAGATAAAATGTCACTTAATGACAATGTGTTTGGTGTTTTAAATGCATCTGTTGATGCAGGTGGGAGTAATGCTAAAAAGGGAAAATCCTTTTTAGGAGAAACAATCCAATTTGGTAGGACGCCTGTAATTTGGCGAAGGAGAAAGATAAAAATCTGTAAGTTACTTGTGAAACTGAGTGTTTTGCAATCGCAGAAGTCTCTAAGGACTTGATATGGATAGTAAGTTTATTAGGAAAAACTAAAATGTGATAAATTTGTGATTAAACAATGTTTGATATGAAATTTGTAAATATAATGAGTTATGATTTCAGAATTTTTGACTAAGGCTGTCAATGTAGAAAAACTTTTATTTTGTATTAAAAAGTATTAATTTGGTTTAGATGTAAGCTGAAAATTTGTATTCCGCAGGGGGGGAATGATGCATGTGCGGGATTGCGAAATGCAAATTTCCTGACGTAATCCTGCGCGTGCGTCGATCTACCACTCTGCGGGATTCAGATCGTAGGCATATAAAGGAAATCCCAATGTGTCACTGTCAATAGGGAAGACCGGGTAGATTCCCGATGTTAGAATGTGTAAACGAGACTCGCTGTGTGCGATTATTTATTTGCTGTGTGCATTGTTTTCTTTGATTTGATATTAATAAACGAAAGAGCTTTTAACCAAAGTCTTATTTCTGAGAGCCTACCCAACAAATAATAATAATAAAAACAATAACAATCATAATAAAAACAATAACAATAACAATAATAAAAACAATAATAATAATAATTTTTATTAGTAAGTAAAATTTTAGTATTGGTGTGCGCAATCTCTTAACTTTTAATATGAATTTGATCCCCCAATCAATTTTTTGTGATTAAAATTTGAAAACAAAGAAACATACATCTTGAAAATTTCAGACATTTTCAACTTTTTATTGTTGTTTATCCTTGGATACCACCGTTTTCTATGAACTGAGGGAAGTAATATGAAATTAACATTCCAACTGTCTTAAAAAAAATCTCGATTTATTTTTCATGATTAGGAAAAAAAATAGGAACTTTGTCATCCCTTTGATAATTCTTTAAAAGTTAGAAATGTTTTTCTAAGTAATGAAGATTTTCTTAATGCATGGTTTCTGTAGATTACCTGGAAAAAATGGAACGAGGTAAAAACTCATAAACATCCTGAAGGCGGCAAACATAATTAAAAGCAAACTAAGTTTTACTTGATCACCACAAATTAATTTTTGTAAGTTGTACTTTAGCGAGTAAAAACTAGAGAAGGTGTCCATTTTTTCACCTATTTCTGCCAAAAGGATATTTTTTTGAAGATATGAACAAAAAAAAATATTTTAATTGAGAAAATTATTACTTTCTTTGAAACATTTCTACATAAAAGAAAAACCTACAAGAAAAACATTTGAAGCTAATTCTTGATTTTTGGTTTAAAGCTAATTAAAAGAAGGAATTCTTAATAAAGGTAAAACTCGATTTCAAACCACAAGAACTTTTTTTGGTTGCTTTTTATTTAGATGTTAATATCATGTTTTTTCTTGAAAAGAAATTTCTAAAAGAGTAAAAAAAAGTTTGCATGTTTTTAGTCAAGATCCAGATAGTAAAACATCATGAGAGTAAAAATTTTAGTTTGAACAAGAAGTATTAAACTTTTTTTATGCCAGAGCTTATATATTTGTATTTTTTACCAGTTAATTTAAATACCTATTTTTTTGGAAGAAGTTTTTTTTATTTGCATATTATCTAATCATTAATGTAAACTGAGAGAGTCCACATTTGAATCTTCAGTTTAAAAAAGGAGATAAGTCAAATAAATGGCGCAAATTTACTTTTTGTGCTCAATTTTTTTTTTTTTTTGAAACTTCGCTCTATACATGAGGGGGAAAAATGAAAAACCCTTTTGGCAGACCACCTTAAATTTGGCAAAATCGATGTCTATTCATTTTTATTTTTATTTAATTTGCAATCGAAGTCAATTTGTCTTAATGTTCTTGTTCTTTGGTTTTTGGACATTCCTTTTTTCAGACTGACGACTCATTTGTTTTTATTTCATTCCATTTCAAATTTAATCTAAAATTATTTTAAAATATTTAAAGCTAGAAGAGCTCTTCAATTTAAAAAATCAATTATATTCTTAAATTTGTCTAATTAACCAGAAGCACTGGAAAATGGGTTACTCCCTATCATTTTCGCCTATGAGTTTTGAAACACCCTGTATAAAGGAAAGTTTTACACCTTGAAATAATTGAAGGGAAAACTGTCTAACGTCCATTTAATTTGTTTCTTCAAATGCAAAGGTTGCGCGATTGGGTCTAACCAAGAGAAATTACTAGTTTCTAATTTTTTGAGCGCATTGAAATCATATGAGAAAAAAAAAACCCAGAACGCTTTCTCAAATGGCGGAAAAATCAAAGACGGACGTTTCCTAAAATGATGGAATAATCCAGCAACAGCGCGGCTGAGCAATTTCCATGTTTTGAAGAAAATTTTTTTACAGAGTACATATATTATTTTCCTTTCATTCCCTTAGCTTTACAAGTAAAGATTGCATTTCCCATATTTAACACACGACACTATACTATACTATCATTGTTTGGAGATCCACTACCTCATTACGTAATCAACGAACAAAGGTTTAATTACCAAAGAGAAATTCGTCATTGTGCACGAAACCCATCATAATCTACCTCATTTGGTATACAATACTTAAAACTGGTAATTTAAACACGTCATAGCTTACACGGAATCCTTTCAGTGACTGCAAAAACCAGAAATTACCCGTTAATAAGTACCCCACTCATAACTCAAAAGTTAATTAACTATTCCTGCTCTCCTTTATTCATACATAATTAAATTGATCAAACACAAAACATGCAACATCTTTTTTCCTGCAAATTCAATTATACTTTCACATTCTGCTGACATATTCTTGGGTACAATCGCTTTTCATTCTGAAAAAAAAAATCAGTGTTACCAGGTGCATTTTTCTACGTGTCATAGAACCGGATGACCGTTAGAAAAGCAGTTAATGCAATTAGCGATTCAGCGTGTGCTTGCCGAGTTCAATTCCACCTAAATTATTAACCTTTATCAGAGTGGGTGGAGATTGCGCATCTGGATGAAGTAATTAAATTAAGTCTTGTGGGGTAATCGGATGCCTCTTTTGTGAAGAAGTCAACAGCCATATAATACGTAATAGAATTTGACGAGGCGTCCATGATTGCCTGCGATGACGTTGTCAGATTTTTCTCAAATGTCTAGATTTGATGTGGGGGTCAAACGAACTCTTGTCACCGTTTTTGTCACATGTGCAAATATATCGCAGTGGAAAAAACAGGGAAATAATCGGGAGAGTGTGGCATTTCCTTAATGAAGCATTACAAACCGGTAATTTATTTTACAACCAGAATTTTTAAGTTTTTGTTTATTAATGGAAATGAATCGTTCAAAGTAAAACCATAAAAAAGGACATTCATAAATTGTCCATTCATGAATAATTGTTTCATTGAGTCATCATATATAGACCATAAACTTGAGAAAGAATAATAAGGTTTTATATTTTTACTAATTATAAACGGGGGGGGGGGTAATAATTTTTATGCTTAGAAGTTCAACCTTATTCATGTAATGCATGTTTTAGCTTAAAAGTTTATCGTAAGTAAGAAAAATACAACCATGAAGTAAGTTTTTATACGTTAGATTTTATTTACTTTCCAAGAAGGATTTTTGAAATAAAAATAGACATGGGGGGCATGGACCGAAAAAGGTTAGGAAACTGCGCTAGATATAGCTCGTAATGGCCTTCTTACGAATTCCCCTTATTTATAAATCAATCAATTTATTAACAAACACAAAAAAAAACAAATTACAAAATTTAAAGAAGAATCACAATAGTTTACACATAATTAAAAAAAAAAAGAAAAAAGACAATTGTAAATACATCCCAAAGGAGCCACAGCTCGTCCATGAGTTCACAGATTTCCAGGTTTATGAGTTTTTAACTTATAACAAAACAAAAGAAAAAAATATATTTATATACACATATACAAAAGCAAGATAAAAAAAAAGAAAAAGAAAAGGGGGGACTTGGCTGGCTAAGGAGTTTGTTTAGTAAAAGTATTTGTTAAATCGAGTTTTATGTTAACCTGACTGATTTAAAATATTTCCTCTGTATTTATATTATATAAAATATGAAGAAACTAACATAACATGGATTATACCCGATTAGACCAAGAATTAATGGGAGGAGCCGACTCTTCTAAAGCACCATTTCCACTAACACAATTTGTTGCATTGCGAAAAAGTGAAAAATTCACTGAAATCCATCGAACAGACAATAGAGGCCAGACCATTTTGTCTATCTGTGGTTTTCCCATATGTATTTCTTCATTAATATTACCGTAAAAGATAGGACAAGTTGAAAGCCCGCTGAACAACTTTCTCGAAAGCCTGCAAAAGGGATCCGCACTATAGAAATCCATGCGTCCTCAGGCACTGAAGAAAATTAACGAATCTGTGTAAGATATCATATACATTTGCGATATTTCTCACGAAATGCAAAGATAGAAACACAACATAGATCCCTCAAACAGACTCACGTATGCAACACTCAATTTCAAGTACACAAAGCCAATTATACTTGCAAGATGGGCAAAGCCATCACATTTTTAGATCTCCCTCGCTGTTAGGCCTCATGCCTGAAAACGAAACCCCTCGACTGCTATTGCTATCCGTAGGGACTAATTGTTGTTGGCAGCCAACAACTATGACCTACTGCAGATGACGTTGAGGACGTGCCTGGGAGCGAGGGACGTGCGCTTCAGCTTCCCGAAAACTTTCACAATTCATTAGTTTTAATAGGTGTCCTGTTTCTCTGGGATCGTTGTCTAAAAATGGGGCTTACTTGAGCTGGGGAATCTTTAGCACTGGGTGGCCAACCAATTGAATGGATACCATGCGCCAATAATTTGGCAGACGAGTTCAAATGAGCCTTATTATTATTTATTACATGAGCCCTTACCGTGCTATGTAATTCACAAGAAAAAAATAATCAGGGTTTTATTTTTACCCCTCGTCCCATTTCAAGTCCCCTCCAGTGACCCTTGTCACCAAAATATTAAATCTTATTGTTTTATACCGATTTGTGACAACGCAGATCGTTTCTGATTGGTCAAGAGGAAAGTTTTACCGCCTCAGGCTATTTCCGTTAAACCGCCATTGCTTTAACGTAGGGAGTCAATTCCAGACTAGCGTTGTAATTTTAAAAAAAATATCTTCTAAGTGGCGCCAAAAAAAAGCGAGCTATGCTGAATTAAGGCGGAATGGCTTGCAACTTTTGCAACCTACTTGGTAAAATAATGGCGGCTGCGCATGAGCACAAACCAGTTCAAACTTGTCATCTATCTTCTCAATACAGGCGCTCTAGTAATGGGAACCACCCTTACAAGGAAACGTTCTCTGGGGGTGAACTCACAGAATTGGACGAAAATTTTACAGGGGTTAGTATATAACTCAAAACACCTTCTGTAAAAAAATTAGCTGCTAAATTACAGTAGAAAAGCTGTAAAAAATTATTTAAAATTATCAATTTTAACGCCAAATGTAACCCTACTAGGCGAGAAACGCAGAGAGAACGCCAAATGCTAGACAGTTCCACGCTCGGCCGTCCTATTTCCATCTGATAGAAAATTCGCCAAGTCGCCAAGTGGTGTTAACTGAATGTGTTTGACATCTCAGAACCCAATTTTCAAAGTTAATGTATTATTTTCCTAATGAAATTTAGCAGTTAATTTTTTCACAGTAGGTGTTTTTATCCATCTTCTTATGCCTGTAAAATTTTCGTCCAATTCTGTGAGTTCACCCTGAGAACGTTTCCTTGTTAGAAATATTTTGGAATTTGACCATTTATAGATGTAGTGCTTGAACTCTATTTTTTGACATTTGGGACCTTCTGGGTGACACCCGAAAAGATCGCTCTTTTTACGTCTAAGAAAATCACATTACATTTTCTCATCAAACTTCCAAGGAGATTAAACATTATTTCCCCTTTGGATATTTTAGCTCTGTAGTATTTTATACGAAAAATACGAGTGAAAGTTTAAAGGCGTGAAGGAGTTTTCTTCTTTACCAAAATCCTGAAAACGACAATTCAATGTCTCGGAATAAAATTAATTAAATTAAAATTAAATTAATTAAATTTCCGCTATTCTCATCACATGTTCCTTCTGATCTTGAAGCATCAAATCGTCGTTTTCTAACTGAGAGATAAACAGTTTTAACTTAATCTCGAATGAATTGATGCTACTATTTATTAAATTAGTTAATAAAAGACTGATGTGCCATTATTATTCATCCATTGATTGTGTCGTGTTCGGTGCCACATTTTGTCCATCCCCGCTTTAATACATTCAACTGTAAGCGGATGAATTATAATAGTGGATGGATTTTTTTAGGGTTGGAACTGATAGATTTCTTTATTTCATATTAAGAGGACGGATGAAGATTTACCTTGGTTACATGGGACTAGACGCCGGGACACACTACGCTTCGACGGAATGTCAACTAAAACGTCAACAAAGACGTTGGAGATCTCATCTCAAACTTCTTGTTGCCAGATAGGTGTAGATACAGTTTATTATAGAGGCATATACAGATTTGTGTATAAATTTAACAAGAACTTGGATCTGTCTGACATTTTGATAAAAGGGTCTGTCAACCAGAAACGAAAGGGAATTAATTAAAAAAATATTTTTAAAATTTCTGGGAAATACAATAAAAGGAAATATTGATTTTTTTTCAAGATTCTAGTCTCCACTTTATCCACACATTTTGAAAAATATACCAACACCAACAGTCCAAAATATTTTCAGCATTGCAAAAACCCTCAAATAAGTTTAAAATAGATTTAACCCGATTTAGATTTTCTGTTTTTTAGGTATTTGTTAATGTGTTTAGAGTTTTAAAATAATTTTCCGAAAACTTTTATATCAAAATTCCCGTATTCTGGGTATTAGGGGTATAAGAAAAAGTATGAGTTGCACTTTATGAAGGTTCATATACTATATCCATTTTATAAAAAATACATGTCTGTAAAATAATGACTTTATAATAACCCCCAACAATTTAGGACTTCGTAGATATAAAGGCTGCACACGATCTGTTTTAAAAGGGGGAGTAAAAGGGTGAAAGTGAAAAGTCTAAACACTTTTCATGTAATATTATTAAACTAAAAATTCTTTTTCCACCGCCCACCCTTCTCTTCCGCCCACCCTGAGCTTATATAAGCATACCTTAAGCACTCCGTTCATCATTTTGTACCTAAAAAGACACCCGCGTCCCATTTTAAAAGTTTCCTCTCCAAGTTTAAATGAAGAATAATAGCGACAGCAACAAGCAAGAGTAAAAACAAATAGAGAGCGCAACAAACTACGCTCTTTCATTGCAGTAACAATGACAACATCACCTAAGGCCGGATCCATCTGGTTCAGGTACAGGATACATACAATATACTAGACATATACTATACAGGTACACAGGATGTTTCAAAAGTCCGTTTCACGGCTTTTATTTGGAACTCCAACTCCTAAGGTCATAGAAGCAAGGTGTACTAAGTGACCATGATGAGGCGATTTACAGTGCTCCTAATGGTGAAATAACAAAATTAAAAACATAATTAAAAGGGTAAATGAGAGAGAAAAAAATTTAATGAGAAAATGGTTTGTCATTTCATTACAAACGCACAGAAAAAAAATGTCATGAAATAGTATTTTAAATATTCGAGGAGATTTTAACATCTGAAAAGAGCACTTTTTTTTAACCCTCAAAAATTTGCAAATTTACCAAGTTTTTTAAAGTTATGATGTAGTTTTGTGTTTTTCTATATCTATAAAAGCGAAATACCACTGACTGACTCACTGGTAAGTAAGGAACACTCAACACGGAATCTCCGAAACTACTGGACCCAGAGCTTCGAAATTTGACAGAGACGTTCCTCTCAGCTATGCGACGCGCACTAAGAAAGGATTTAAAAATCGAACAACTCCTTCCCTGTTTTTCGGCGCTTTTTCGACTCAGTTTTTCCCATTGAAATAACATTGTGCATTGTTGAAATGCATAAATTGCAGTAGGTTTATTTCTCTCTTGAGGTTTGATTTGGACACATTTGTTAAATTATAATTTCAAAAATTTCATAATTTATAACAAATTAAGACGAAAAACAGTGTAAATTTCTGTTTAAAAATTATAACAATTTTCAGGAAACTTATAAATTCAAATAATTAAGTTTAAAACAACATTTTCCTTTATTTGTAATTTTAATTTTTTCTAAAATAAATACATTTGTGAAAAAGCTAAAATAAATGGTTTCCATAGAAACAGAGCTGAAATTATTTCAATGTTTCATGGGGCATGGTTTACTAGACTTTTACATTCACTAGATTTTTATTATTACTACCAACCGTTTTTACTTTTTCAAAGTAGCTTTAAAAGAAGTTGGCTATCATGATGAAATGTAAAAAATATTTTATTATTTTGATAAAAATGTTTTTATTTTTGGAGATCTAGGATCATACAAATAAAAAAAAAGAATTCTTTATCATTTTTAATTAAAATTAAATTAGGTAATGTTAAATATTTTGCTTTAGCGGCGGAAGTTGTTGACTGAATTAAACATTGGGATTATTTTTTGATTAAAATAATATCATTTTTGGAAAACGATAAAAATTTCATAAAATACGGTTTGTAACATCCTGTAGAAAATTATTCCCAAGGCTCTAAGAGGGTTGTGATTTTTACTTCCTAGGTTTTTATAAAGTGATTTATAAAAATCGATGTGGATTTTAAAAGGACATCGGAAATATTTCATGCAAATTTTGTTTAAGATTTTAAACTCTAGATTTCAATTGGATTGTTCTCTGACAGCCAAGGTAACAGCCAAAGTAAATAAATGCGGGACGGGATGAGTTAGGGTATATTTTCACAGTAGGGGTTCGGGATGAAAAAGACGACGGGGACGACGGGATGATAAGTGACTGCTAATGCAGAAAAATAAAAGCCATATAACTTGATAAACCTAATTATTTCTATTGGATTGTTCTTTCACAGCCAAGGTAACAGCCAAAGTTAAAAGCGGGACGGGATGAGTTAGAGGGCATATTTTTACAGTAAGGAACCGGTATGAAAAAGACAACGGAGACGACGGGGTGTTAAGTGACTGCTAATCCAGAAAAAGAAAAGAAATATAACTTGATAAACCTTTAAAAAATATTTATTAAGTCAACGCGTGCAAGGCCGGGTAATTCAGCTAGTAGTTCAATAAAAACACATTTTAATTAAAAATCAAAGAAACTGAAATTTGCGAAATTTTTTTTTATAAACTTGGTTTTTCTGGGGTTTTAATACTACTTCTGAAAAATAAATATTATGGAATATTTAACGATTTCACGAGCCCATGTCTGCGTTAAATTGTATATTTTTTTACTATGCAATAGCAATGGGGTCTTACAACAAGAGAACTAATGTAAAATGGTCATCCTCTCTTTATAATATATATAAATCTCTTTAAGACACGAAGGAGACCCGTCTATGTCATCTCTAGTAGATACTCTATCTTCGGGAAGGGGAACACCTCAAAAAGCTTCACTCTCTCCTCCTTTGTTTCCAAGGCATTTATTCCTGGCGGCGCTTAAGCCTAATCCGTGTGACCTTAATGGTGCTGGATGAGGGAAAAGATGGATTCTTCTCTTTCTAAAAAGCCCTGACCCACCGGAATGTTTTATTTAAGGGGTGTAAAAAGGGTTTGGCAGTGAGGGGTTAATTGTGTAGCCTTGAGTTGAACGATTTGGTGGTTAAGGCGTTTTCACTTTGGAGAGAAAATAGGGGCTCAAAGTTTTTGGAGCCAGCCTTCTCTTATTGCTTTCTATGGTGTGCATTAAAATAAATGGTTGTTTTATGATAAAGAAGACACAGGTTGCCTTTTAAACTTTCCTTCTTTATCTCTTCTTCTATGTTTACTGGTAAATAACTTCCTAATGTTATACCTCTCAAAACAAAATCCCGAAAGTCTCATCATTTTGGACTTAAGAACATAAGTAATAGTGAAAATCAATCATATCCCCATAATTTTGACTATCAATTACCATAAGAATATTTAACTATGTAGATGTAGGAAAAAAATGCTTGTTTTTACTCTTTACACAATAAAAAATAGTCGTAAAAAACAGATACGTTTGGCAACAGAAGTTGCCATACCTTTCTTCTTTTTGCTGCATGCTACGATCTTTTTTTTAACTTTTAGTAGCTTATCCAACGGAAATATTATATTCATTTAATTACATATATTGTGTCTATACAGACTAGTGTTTCATTTTTCCTAAGTTCCGAAGTTTCAGTGGTTTATGTCCCTAAATACTTTCGCAGAAGAAGTTGCCTGAGTATTCCTGTATATGCAGAAAAGCTCTAGCATCATTTGCTGAGGTTTTTTATTGATTACTTTTTACAGTGTATCTATCAATTTCAGACGGCTGTCTTAAAGATTAAAGAATAAAAACAATTCAAAGCATTTAAAAAATTATCCTCCTACATCCTACATAGCTCCTTAGGCGTTTTGAACGTAGATGCGGTTTTTAGTACACTAAATATTATCGCATAAAGTTTGACCCATCGAAGAAAAATTTGCGTGATGCGGAACTTAATTAAGTCAAATAAAAAACTTTTAAGCACTGATATAATTAAAGAGTTAAAGGTCTGTGTTATGAACTACTCTCGGAACAAAACTACGATTTTTTAATGAAATTTACCTTTAAAGAAAGAAATATTTCCATACTCCTTTTTATATCGTTTTTATTCTCTTTTTAAGATGCTTTGATAGCTGATTTTCGTGGGGTTTGAGAGTTACTTTGAGATAAAAGGGTAATAAATCTTTTAAAAATATTAATAGGAGAAAACTGTAAGTAAAGATCCATCGTTAAAATGTGTACTTTATTTTTTTTGTTCAAATGTATGTAGTGTAATATAGTTTATAAGGGTTTGTATTAAAGTATCGAATTTCTTTAGAAACCATCTACTTTAATATGTAAATGTCTGTAGGTTATTAAGATTACGTACAATTACGTAAGATTAGGAAGTGTTAGGAAAGTATTACGTAAGATTACGAAACGTTTTGTAAAACTTCGGATTCTTATGGAAGTTTTTGGTGTCGATAATTTTTTTTATGAAGATATTCCTTGCTGGTATACGGCTGAATTTAATATCAAAGCATCAAAGTTCTTACTAATTTTACCAAGATATCCCGAGATTCTGATTGGCCATAAAAAAATACCCCTCCCTTTCACTCTACTCTCTTTCAAATTATTTACAAATTATTTCTACGCTATTTGTTCTTTAAACTTATATTTTTTTCAATAATTTCTACATCTCATCTGATAAACAATCGAAGAAAAGCGACCATAAATTCCTTGAAAGTCACTTTCTTTAAAAAAAATAACATCAGTAATTTAACAAGTGAACGCTAATTAGAAAATTTCCCCATGGGTATTTTTTAAACGGACTGTTTTAAAAACCTCCTATGATTATCGTTTGACATTACAGGCTCCATCCCACCAATTATCAGGATTCAAAAAAAATCTCAAGCGTCAACCCGCAGTCAGGGTATAGTACTAATAATGGAAATTAAGACTTCTATACTGGATGTAAGAATTTGCAAGACCACGAAGCGATCTCAAATTACTTTAGGGTGCTTCATTTTTTTTATACGACAGCCTATAATTAAATTGAACGTACTGTGACAAGATCGATCGTTTAATTTGTTCATCGTGATTTTCCTAGTGAAATTTTCCAATAATTACTTAGTGATTGGTATTACTCGATGGATAGTTTAAATGACTTTTAATCAGTGAGAACTACTTTTGTTGTTGTAAGGGAACGTACCCATACTACGTGACCTGTTTAGGGGGGGAGGGGGTCTTCAAAATACCACTCTTGGTCACAGGGGGGAGGGGGGGCTTAGGGTTTCGTCACGTAGTCAAAAATTAAAGAAAAAAATACTTGTTTTAATACACTGCTGGCCACGAAAAATGCAACACCAAGAAGAAAGAGATATCAAAGCCAAATTTATTTCTATGATTGCCCCTAGGGTGTAAATGTGAATTGATGAAAAATTCAGCCTTCCTGCATGTAAAGGGGCCGAGAAAATCAGTGAAGAGTGTTGACTCCATAGGTGTCCATTTCCGCCGTCCCACGCCATGGTATTGAGTGAAAGAAGCTCTAAATGGGCTTTGAGGGATTGGAGGACCATGTTGCCTCCCCAGGTAGTCAAAGTTCATGTGGTGCATCAGCGGACGTTGCATACCGGGCTAGGTGATTTCTCCTCTTTTACCGGACATGTTTGGTGGGCGTTGGTTCTTAAGAACGGGTAGGTCAGGGTAAAAATGCAACATAGGGGTATAAGAAGAAAGCTTGGACATTGCGTTCATCATGTGGTTGTGCATTTTTCTCTTGAGACTTGTCCGCAGGAAAGGGCTGATGGTAAGGGTAGACAACAGGTTGCCAAACCTCAATGATGCAGCTCTGGTTGGTCATTGTGCCGGTAAATCCTAATGAGATGTGGGAGTGGAATCCAATGCTTTACTACTCCTTTACCCAGTGCACGGAAAAAAATCTGACGGTTACAAAATCAACAGCCGAGTGCTCTTTTTTCTCGCTGCCTTAAAGTCATCTCTAATTATAGTGGTGCATAAGACAAAATGAAATTTTCTCATAAACTCTGTACCATGACATTGAGATGTTCAATTCATTATTTAGTGCACTGTTGCCAATGCCATAACATGTGCTGAAGATTGAAAATTTTCCGAAGCTATTCGCGCCGAACGGGCAGTCCCCGGCTCTGTAAATGACATGCATTCCTCTCCCACACCTCCTCAGTAGGATTTACGGGCACAATGATCTGCATCATTGAGGTTTGGCAACCTGTTGTCAACCCTTACCTTCAGCCCTTTCCTGTGGACAAGTCTCAAGAGAAAAATGCACAACCACATGATGAACGCAATGTCCAAGCTTTCTTCTTATCCCCCTATGTTGCATTTTTACCCTGACCTACCCGTTCTTAAAGAACCAACGCCCACAAAACATGTCCGGTAAAAGAAGAGAAATCACCTAGCCCGGTATGCAACGTCCGCTGATGCACCACATGAACTTTGACTACCTGGGGAGGCAACATGGTCCTCCAATCCCTCAAAGCCCATTTAGAGCTTCTTTCACTCAAAACCATAGCGTTGGACGGCGGTAATGGACACCTATGGAGTCAACACTCTTCACTGATTTTCTCGGCCCCCTAACATGCAGGAAGGCTGAATTTTTCATCAATTCACATTTACACTAGGAGCAATCATAGAAATAAATTTGGCTTTGATATCTCTTTTTCTTCTTGGTGTTGAATTTTTCTTGGCCAGCAGCAAATTAAGTTACTGTTACAATAACTTTTACATAAGTCTTTTCTTCTTGATAATATATTTTCCACTTGTATGCACGCACTCTTGGCGTCACGAGACAAGTAACAACCGTATTTATGAACTACTACGTGAAAACTAGAGGGGGAAGGAGGAGGTCTTGGCATATACTACGGGTGGTCACCAAGGGGGGGGGGCAAAAATAGTAAAAAATAGGTCACGTAGTATGGGTACGTTCCCTAAAATACTTGCGAGTAATGACGTAATTACACTCCAGATATATTTTTAAATAATTATGCTAACAATAATAGAGTTTAAATTTACAAAAATATTACACATATTTGTGTAGAGGTGTGTGATATTTCACGAAAAAATCCATCCACCTTTATCTAACCACAGAATTATAAAAAAAATCATCAAAATTATATCTACCTTTGAGTAACCTATCCCCAAAAACAACATAATAATTTAAGGTGTAGTTTTTTTTTTGAATTAACATATTTTTCAAATGAGGGAGGGCATCAACTTTAAGCAAGTGGATCATTGTTTCTTACTTCATCACATTCAACCTTCTTGCGAAATTTCTTTAATTTAGAGGTTGAACTTTTCTCAATGGTTGTATACTTACGAATAGTTGTCTGTGAAACACTTACCTTCTCTTTTTCCGTTTTGTATTCAATGTAAATTCTTAAATAATTACCAACATGACAGGTTCGTGAGACCCCCAAAACAACTTAATTTTCAATTTGTAAAAATTAAATCGTTTTGTATTAACACATTTTCATGTGAGGGTGTCACCCTTACCCAAGGGGCTCATTGTTGCTCACTTTGTCATGCATGACAATTGCAAGCAAATTTTCTTTCTTTTGGAGAGTCCAGTATACGTTCTAACAAACCCTACAAGAAATAAAAAATCAATACAAATTACACTCCTGTATTAAAAGAAGAAATAGTGCTACATACCATCTCCAGTTATTTCTCCACCTGATTTCACTACATATTATCTTCCACAATATGTGGACAGTTACAGGATCTTCAGTAGCCTCTTAGCCGCTGAGAGCAAGCGTTTCCAGGGAACACCACTTGGAGGTGGGCTACCATCGTTCCCCAAGGGACTGCGCCCCGTCCCGCCCTGACGGTTTTTGCGGCACAGCCCCCCCCTCAGATGGTGGTTGAGGGTAGTTTATGAGCGATTCCGATTTGAAACCAGATGTTGTTCACTTCTAGACAGAACCATTAGCATCCAAGACATGACCTCACATATCAATCAACGTGGAGCCTCTTGTTTGGTCCGAACAGCTCTTCTTCGCTCTTCCTTTTCCTGGCAGAAGAGGGGTAAAAGCCAAGGGTGATGGCGGGTAAAGCCAAGGGTGGATGCAGAACAGAAGACTCTTGTCTATTGATGAAATCCGTAAATATTAGCAATGAAAGCTTCTCCAAAATTTCCCGGATTTTCTCAGTATTGGGCAAAGAGATCTTAAGACTGAACTTCAACTTTCCATCCTCCAATGTTAAGCCTGAAAGAAATTGCAATAAGAGAATGGTTCGTGGAAACTGATTATTATGACTTTTGCTTTAAAGAACATTGCGGCTTAAGGGTTGATTTTACTCGTAGGTAAACTGAAATTTTACAATTTATGTAGTATGTTTAATAATATTACAACCTTCTAAATTCTTTGCTTAAAAAAGAAATTGGTATGAAATAGGTTAAAAACTACAGGAAATAAAATATCATGTGCGTTATTTTTTTTTAGGTTATGTTAATAGAAAGTAACGTTTTTTAATTAAAACATTTTGTTGGATATGATTTCAAGAAAACTTGGTAATGAATATTTTTACTGAAAAGTCAACTTACCCTCGAATTGAAAAGCAAACTTTAAAGCTTCGACATATGTCCGAAATCTGACCTTTTTCGACCCATCCGGCAAGTCTTGTAGAATAGTTATGCCCCATTCTTGAGCTCATTCAAGGGTGACAACAATACCATTCTCTACCTAAGTCAAGAGGTAGCATAAATGGACATCTTTCAGTAAAAAAATCTAAGAACATTTTTAACAAAATATCTGTTTTTTAGTCCTTGCACAATGATGAATTGTGCAAGGCACAATCTTGGCAATTATGAAATCTGTCAATAAACATTCTGCATTGGTAACCCCTTTCTCATGCAATAATTTTTTTTTATTAAAAGATCTAGCTATTCATTATTTCCAACAGCAGAACAACTACTTTTAAGCTTTAATCAAGTCAGATTAATAACTAATGAGAAAAAAACGGAAGAAATTGATTGAAAAACGGATGACAGAATATTCTTTGGAAAAACGGAAATCTTCCGGCTAAAACGGGAGAGTTGGCAGCTATGCAAGTCCTTTTATTTTATTCACTAGTTATTGCAAGTAAGCCAGGCGTAAAGTTTCCGCTGGCGAACCTGGATTTAGTTATTTAAATTATTCCAATTCTTGCCGAAATGTTGTAGCTTGGAGTGGGAAGGAAACAAGTTCTTTCTTTCAACCTCTTTTTATCTTTGCGCTTCAATGAGGTTTTGTGGAAATGCATTGCTGCAATGAGTGAAAATGATCGATAAAAAGCAAGAATTCTAGCTATTTCAAATTTTATCAAGAAAAGAAGAAAATTCAGATTTTTAATTTGCCTCTATTAATTAATACAAACAGCTTTGCAGAAGATAACAGATAGAATTTCTTTTTTTTCTTGAGAAGGGAATTCTGCAAGTAGTTTGTCTAATATTAGAAATAAGGGTAAGCATGAAAATAACAAATTATTTTAAACAAACTCCTGAAAACACCATATTTCAAACAAAGTACGTACCAAAAGAGGTAATTTTATGTGTTATCTTTTATAAAAAGAAACCTTATAGCATCGTATTGAAAATTAGACAAAGTATAATTATTTTACTATTAATTGGTTAAATTAATATTATTTTCTGTTCAGAACATATATCAATGATCTTATTTATGATAAAAGTTTGGAGTAATTTTACAATTCTACTCAGATACACTGTCTATTATTAAAAGAAATATGGTATTTTGGATTCAAATGATCCACACTCGAATTATGCAAACTGATTCATAGATAAATTTGAGATTAGACTCTATTCTATATTCTTTAAAATTATTTAACTTAATAATTAAAGTTAATGTTATGAGGTTTGCCCAATTTTATAAGTTGCATTAAAACTGTAACCGTAAAATATTCAGCAACTGATGTATCTAACTTTAGTTTTAGAAAATAAATTTTTGATTAAGAAGATTGAAATTTAGCTGTTTAAAAATTCTCTTCTATGAATAATTTTTTAAAGTTTTAGCACGGGAGTAAATTTTTATGGGAATCAGTGGAGGATTTACACATTTTCAAGGTATAGGCTGTAAAATTATTGCCGCCCTTCCGTCTACCTATCCCTTCCCTATGGCGGCACCCTTCCGTTCTACCTACCTTGTCATCTCCTAGCCCCCATGAAAAAATCTTTGCCCCCCCCCCCTCAACCAAAAACTGAAATGACGCCCCTGCATTCACTGATTGACTATCAAACACTCTGTAACCTACTAACACAAATAGCTCTTCTGATCCATGGAGGTGAGAAACACGCACTAAATTAAATATTTGCGTCCTCATAATTTGAGGAAAATCATAATTTTTCATAATTAACATCTGTACACTTAATTAATCAAGCAAAATATAAGTATTTATTCTTAGTGCATCTTTAACCTCCTTTAATTTGTTGCAACGAAGGTGAGCATCTTGAAGAACCGTTTTGAAAATAATGGACAAAACTATCCCTCAGACCACAAAAAATAACTTTTACCGCTCGATTTCACTACCGATAATACCAAAGCCCTACTCAAAATAAGGTAGAACCAAATTTTTACATCGTGCTGCCATCTAGACACTTTCAAAGGATTTAAAAGTTTGTACCATGGAAAGAGCCAAAAAACAAGGGACACTACTCTATACGGGCTCTAAAAAAATATAAAGTCATGCTGAAAAAAATTATACATGCCAAAATTCTAAGCTTCTAACTCAGAAGTAATTTAAAACATAAAATTTTACTCCATTTCACTGTAATTAAATGATTAATCTAAGTAAGCATCTTTAGAGTAACTTTGGGCTTGGGACATGGTACGCAGGTGAGAATTGACTGTTGTATTGTAACTAAAATAAAACGAAATAAAAAACATCCGTGGAAAAATATATCATCTGCCCTCGTTTAGGCTCCTACGAATACTAATAAAAAAAGTGAGTTCCAAAAAAAAATATTTATATTAAAATTAAATAGTAGTAAAAAAAGCTTACGGACAAGAAAAGAGCGATTTCTGTACCCACCCAGGAAAAGTAGCCAAAACAAGGTGCACGTGCACACTCATGACTCATGCGTGGACACTCCAGGGCTCTCAAAATGCATATTTCAGAAAAGTTCCAATGGGGGTGCCATTTCCATCCAGTTCTGACATATCGATGACTTAGGAGACACTCTCATTAAGAGTGCCTGTGACAAGTTAATTTTATCAGCTCATTAAGTATTATAATAAAAATAAAACTTAATATTTAACTCATCCTTAATAAAAAGTAAACTAACAAGGAAACGCTCTCTAGGGTGAACTCACAGAATTAGACGAAAATTTTACAGGGGTTAGTATATGACTCAAAAACACCTTCTGTAAAAAAATTAGCTGCTAAATTACAGTAGAAAAGCTGTAAAAAATTATTAAAAATTATCATATTTAACGCCAAATGTAACCCTACTAGGCGAGGATGCTTCCTTTGGCTCTGTGCCAAATGCTAGAATAAACTAACCGCGTTTTCTCTGAAGTAGTTTAAATGAGCGAATAATAAAAAAAAGGATTAAAAATGAATTAAAGGAGGAAAATTAAAAAAAAGGAAAGGAAATTAATTAAAAAACTGTTGTTTTAATGGATATTCTGAAGTACTTTTAACAAAATATCTCAATTTCACGCTAAATACAAATTTAATCATCCCATCTGATAGAAAATTCGCCAAGTCGCCAAATGGTGTTAACTGAATGTGGTTGGCATCTCAGAACCCAATTTTCAAAGTTAATTTACTCCTTTCCTAATGAAATTTAGCAGCTAATTTTTTTACAGTAAGTTTTTTGAGCCATCTTCTTATGCCTGTAAAATTTTCATCCAATTCTGTGAGTTCACCCTGAGAACGTTTCCTTGTAAGAGGGAAAATAAGTAGGTACGATCCAATGAGGAATCAGTTTCAAGATTTCGCCTTCTCCTGATTGGCAGAGGTGATTGACTGGTGGAGTTTCAGCCTGAAGTGGCAACGGAACTAAAAGAGGAAAACTGCCTTTTGGACACTCTGTTAAGCTCTATACTCTGTGGTAGCTATTAAGGTAAGACAAAAACCAGAAGTTCAAAACTATTTTTTTTTTAAAGTTTAAAACACAGATCATTGGAACAGCCTGGGAAAGAAGGAAAGGAAAAGAGAAAAAAAATATGGAGAGAAATTATATAGGGCCAGGTTAAAAGGTTTTTAGGGATCACCTGACAGAAGTAAAACAATGAGGAAATGTAAAAGCGACAAAGGAATAAAAAGAAAACACGAAAAGTCCAGATACGGCCCTGGTTTCCCCCCTAATGGTGGCCAAGTGGAGTACAACCACGTGACATTACAATAGGGTGTTGCCACCGCACCGACGACGGACATCCACGCATGCGCATTCCGCTCGGAACGCGATCCTATATAAACTGGTCCGCCTGGTCAAATGTCCTTTCTCGTTTCGCTGTCTTGTCTTGTGTTGTTGTACCTGTTCGTCTCGGCTCCGCAGTGCAGACCATTTCGACTTTTTGCTTAGCACCGCGTGTTTGCGTTTTGTTATACGTGCTCTTCAAGCATTTCCGGTAAGTCCATTCTTCTTTATGTATTTTTCGAGGTAATTTGATTTTTTTAAATGCTTCATAAGTACAATGGTTATCTCCATTTATTTACATAATTTTCGGTACTTTAGTATTAGTGCTTATAGAGTGCCATTTTATTGATATTTAAAGCAGGGAGGGCTATTTTAGTATGAAAGCAAATTACTACTTACACAATGATATATAGTGCTGTCCTTTAAAAACAACCCACTGTTTCATATTTTCTTCATTAAAAGCTTAATAAAAAGGATAATTAAATCGAACAAAAAACTGTACTAGCGGCTCATCCTCCCTAACATTTTAGTGCTAAGCATTTTTAATTCCAACTATCCATTACAAATTGGCTGTCAATTAAGTAAGAATTTGAAAAAACCCACTTTTTCCTAGAAGGACTCTAATTGGCGGACTGAGCTAAAACTTTAATATTTTATTCCCATATTAATGGGATAACATAAAAATGCTCTAAAGTCTTTATAACATACATTTTTACAAAATCTGTAAATCTGAAGCACATTTTTTGCCAAAAATCTACATTATCTTAGCTTGTTTAAAAAATAAGTAAATAAACCGTTCTTTGAACAGTTTATACATCCCTGACACTCTAAAGGGCATAGAAGGACAGGGTATATGAGATGGTAAAATTATTTTAATTATTTAATTAAAAAATCTCAATGGGTTGTTTTTAGGGTACAATTTGGAGTGGGTTGTTTTTAAAGGACAGCACTACATTCGGTAAACGTGAATAAACAATTTTTATTGAACAGTTAAAAATAATAAATTCAGGTAAGTTATATTATAGTAGTTTCTTACAATAACTTTTTGCGCGATTTTGTGTTTGCAAATTCATTGATGATATCGTCATAATTAATATTTGTCATTAATTGCGACTATGCACAAAAGAGTTAAAGAGTTTAACTTTTCTGGGCTTAAGGTTGATCTGAGATAATTTTTAATTCTTTTTAAACAAGAGAAGCTTCTCTCGTCCGAACAATTTGTCGCTGTGGTGTGCATAATGGGCTATGTCCAAGGGGCTATGCAATACAAAGGGCTATGTCCAAGTTTGGATAAATATTCTGCAAATTCTCTTTTCGCAGGAACGACGATATACTCTTTAATGATCTAGTTGAATCTGGTTTAATCAAAATGTTTTGTGAAGATAAATGACTATGAAAATGAATGCATTCTTCAACAAACTCAGTCTCTAAATCATTACAATACATTTTTTCTAAGGACAGGGCTTTTTTCCTTAGGGTTGATAGTGACAATTCACTCATTTCGGTCAGAAATGAAAATTTTTCATTGAACGTATCGTACGCCTTCTTCCTTTTTTCCAATTCGGATGCGAGTCCATCAATGATGACTAGAAATGTATTTACCCTGAAAGTGTAATGTCCTGGGTAAATGTATTTACCCCCATACTCATTTCTTCATCGGGTGTTTCATCAGAAAATTTTTTTCTTTTGGGTTGTCTTTTTCCCAGGTCTTTTGTGTACTGCTTCGACACACTTAATTCCATTGCCATTTCTTCGAAATACTCGAAGTTTTCTCGTTGATCTGCGAAAAACTTGCGAAGAGATTCATAAAGATCGGCTTCAGTAATCAAATCTACGGAAGAAGCATGGATTTGAACACTTACTTTGTTTATTCTTTCCAAAAAAAATACTCCACACAACAACCATTAATGCTGTTTCCAGATTTTTTAATTTTGAAAGAATTCCCGTTGCTTCGTTTCGTGTGACGGGTTTTTCAACTAATTTAAAAATGTTACTGCATGAAACTTTAGTATTTTTACAGCTGGAAAATAGCCTTCCATTTTTCTTGTATCTGGTACTTTATCACCATTTTAACTATAATCCTCTGTTTGTTCAATGTCGACACTTTCACACGCTATAATGGGTAAAGTACGGCCGTAGGAGGAAGTAATAAAATGCTATTAGAATATTTTGATCAAAATTTTAACAAAAAATTTTTGCTATTCTTAAAATTATAAAAACCCCGGACAAATTGCAACCCAGGACATTTCCCCGGACAGCATTGAAAACCCAGGACTGTCCTGGGTAAACCCGGACGTATGGTAAGCCTAGTAATTGCCTTCCGCCGCCATCCTTTGATGCTGGTTCCACGAAATCCAACTTGTGTCCGAACATGCAGCCAGAAAATGAAAGGGACCCCATGTGGTGAAGGAATGTTGGTTTTCAGATAAGCGTTTACCCCTATCAGAGATTAGGGACAATTCCCTGAATTGCTTCAAACTACACAGGAAGTCCATAACAAAACGCGAGCTTGCTTTGAGAGGGTTCCAACTCAGCAGTCCCCACCGCTTTGGTTCGGAGTGTGTTTGGCGACATTACTTGATCCGTCCGCGGAAATCGAGGACTTGGCGAAAACAGGGTTGCTTGGAAGAACTGGTCAGAGCTTGGCCTTTGGCTTGGCGTTGCACTGGGGTTGCAACAGTTTCAGGCGTGCTGCTGATAAGAAAAAGCTGAGCCCTCTCATTCCTTCACACCTTGTTGATCCATTACGCGTTGAGTGTGTCTGAATTGTAAGATTGCAAGAGCTGAATGTTATAATTTGGGCGGGGGGGGGGAGGAACCTGAATAATGAAGTAGGATAAAAACACCTGACAACTTCTGTTCGTACTTTATAATTTTTTCAAGATTTATTCTAGAAAAATTCCCTTGAAGTTTAACCCCTTCGAGCCTACGGTGTCCCACGTCTATCATAATTTATAAATGGTCCCTTCGAATATAGAATTATTCTTCATTAATAAATTATCTCTATTTTGCAATAATACTGTAACTCTCTTGAAATTTAATTACTGTATATGTTACGGGCAAAGTGATTAATCGGGCATTATTAATAATGCCAGAAGTGGAGGCGGGCAAAGTGATAAATTTCATTGATAAATTCCATTGAATTTATCACATTGCCCGGGCATTATTAATAATGCCCGTTTTATCACATTGCCCGTAACATATATGCTATTGGGACAGCATATATTAAAGTAAATGTTACAGAAAAAACGTAGGTAGGGATTGTATAACCTAAAACAATCTTATCACAGTTACTTTATAACATACAACTTTTTTAAGCTAAAAAAATAATTTTTTCAGAATGTCTTTCAGAATGCAATTTTATTTTGATATTATAGATAGGGTAAAGGGGGTACATTTGTACATGGGGGAGATTAGAACAACCCAACACATCTCTTAGTTAAATTCTTTGAAATTTTTCTAAGGGTAAAAAACTCTGAAATTTAAGAAAGAAACATACAAATGTTCCAAATATTCAGTTCAATTGATTTTTGTAAATGTAAACTTTAATGTAAAATAAATTTGGTAGCTTCTAAAAATTAATTTTGCATTATTTATGCAGGCCTTTAAAAGTGCCCAAAGGGTGTTCAAATTTGCCCTGTTGAGAATGAATTCAATTTGGAAAGTTTTGATAATTGCTTCTAAAAAAGGTACCGAAATTTTAGGAAAGCTGTAAACTTATGAATATGATTATATTATTGAATAAGATGTTTCAATATCTTATAAATATACTAGCTGATTTGCCCGCGCGGAATAGTCTAAAGATGCAAACAATGTTTACTTTATGTTTTAAATAAAAACTGGTAGTCTGACTAGACGAGTCTTTTGACGTCCTACAATATTGAGGCGGTTTCGTTATGGAAATTAATTATTCCAGTGAATTCTGGGGGTGATGGTAACAATCAACATAACACAAACGCTGAAAAAACGTATCGTGCTAAATATTATAACTGTGTATGTATCATTTAGCTTTGTAGTACCCTCTTTCCAAAGGAGTCTTTCTCGTGGCGGTCAGATGAAATATTTAGTATTTATAGTTTTCATTATATTCGCACTTACGTGAACATTAAAAAATTTTATTGGTTATATAATTTTTTATTTTCATAACATTTTTAAAAAGAGTATGTAGATAATCACACAAGGATTCTTCCATTTTCCAATATTTTATGTGTAAAAATATCTAATCCTTTATTTATAATTTCAAAATTATGTCATATATTGCAAAAGAACAATTAAAAATCTTAGACGGATTAGACGAACTGCATCAATAATGTATGCAAATCCCACACACCATTTTCTGAACATACCCATACATAAACGTTGGTATTTTAATTATATTATACAAAGTTTCTTGAAATTTACTGCTTTTTTCAGTTATTTATTTTGGGGTTAGTTTTGCCAAAGCAAGGAGTTATCCATGCATCAACTTTGATTAGTTTATGGTCAGCATGTTGTGCCCCGAGAAGATTCCACACACAGGAAATGAATCTTGAATGGACAAAGGAGGAAAAGAAAACACGTGAGCAGGTGTTCCTCCCCATTCGGTTAAAGGGGCAATCGTCTCTTTTCTAGGAAAAGGGTCGAAGAATGCGATAGCGGGAAAGCGACTGAACGTGGGCGTGGGAGGCATGGGCACCCTGCTGAAAACTTGTGGATTGCTTGAAAATGCGTCACCCGAATTCGGATTTCTTTAAGATTGTTTAAGTTGCAAAATTCATACTTGAATATCGTTTTAAAGCTTCCAATTAAGACTTACACAAACGTGATGGTAATGCAAACACACGAGTTACACTGTTTGCCACTGCACGAGTTACACTGTTTGCACTGTTCTGATCTTGGACAAATGTGATTACATTAAGCGGAGTCAACTGTATATTCACACACATACAATGCAAATTATTAATTTTTCTTACCTTTTGTTTTCATTAAGAAATCTGAAGAAGTGAAAAATGGGACCTCTTATTAAAATAAAGTGGTGGGAAACTCTGTTCGAATGGTCAGGGCCCGACTTAAAAGTTTGGGGACCCAGGGCAAAAGACCCATTTGGGGGCCCCCGACATGTTTTAAAATAAAACTTAAATTTTTTTATTTGACTTAAATAACCAAATGAATCATCTGTAAACACTGTGTAAAAATTGTTTGCTCAAAAGCTTTATAAGCTTATTTTACACTTATTTCACATTTTCTTAGCTTTTTAAGCATTTTGGGGACCCCTTTGAAAGGGGGTGTGCCCTGAATGCCCTCCCAGAAATCACAGGCTCTTGTGGTATAAAGACAACTAAAGGTACCCTTCAAACATTTTAATCCACGCCCCGAAAGTAACCTTTTAGACCTTAGTTCTTCCCTTAATTTATGTACCCTTCATTGACAATTATTTTTTAAATTAAAGTTAAGGTGTTTTACAAAACGAAATATTGCAAGAAATTTGTAGTTAAAACTTCTGAAAAACTAGGGTGAAAATGGAATCATTTGATTAATCAAATTGTAATACACCTATATCCTATAATTAATTATATCAAATACTTGTTTTGTTATAAAACAAACAAATAATAGTTCTTCCCCGGAAAATTTTTGAAATTTGAACTTTAAAACAAGGTTAAACTCATTTTCAGTGTTATATGATTAGACAATTTCAAAATCAATTTTTCTATGCTTTAACCAGTGCTGTAGCTGGAACTCATGAAGGGGCTCGACCCCTTTTTTTTTTGTTCCTAGAAACAAAATATTTTGTTGGGGTGATGTCCTCCCATTCTCAGCACTGGCTCAGGGGGGGGGGGGCTGGGGGCCATGGCCCCCCCCGAGAAACCCTAACAAATAGCTTAAAAACACTTTCTTAATGTTAAAATTCAAAAAATTTTCTGGGGGAGAACCCCCAAACCCCCCTTTAATATTTTGACATCCATAGGCGCCAACTTTTATAAAATATTGGGGGGGAGGGCCAGTACAAGACATAAAAAACTTAAATTAAAAGAAACAACCATTAAGTTTACGTGCCTAATTACCTAATTTTGTATCAGATGTATAGATTAAATTTCGTTACATGTCCCTTTAAATATCGCCAAGGTGTAATATTTTGAGGTGCATTTAATGTAAAAGTTTTGTGTAATAATGCGAGCTCGAAATAAGATGGAGGTCTGGGCGATCTCTCCCAGAAAAATTTTAGAAATTTCTCTGTTAAAAGTAGCATTTCAGCTTAATTCCAAAGTTTGGGGGCTCTCCCCAAGAAAATTTTTAAAATTTGACCCTTAAAAGAAATTTCTAACACATTCTGAGACCTTTTGTGGGTTACCCTCTCCCCAAATAACCGCTCTTGAAGGGGATTCCAAACCAGAAAATATCCAAACATCACAAAATATTGGGGGGGGGGCTTAGCCCCCCTTCAGCTAACATTGGATGGGGCTCAAGCCCTCTCAAACCGGTAATACTATAGTTTAAATGGGCGTATTAAATGGGCGTCAGAAGAGGACCCCCGGCCCTTTTCAAAATTGGGCATCTATTTATAATTTCATCATTGAAAATTCTGTGGTTTACATGCTTTTAAAATGAGCTGAAACTTTATTTTTAGAGGCAAATTTTCAAAAATTTTCTAGGGGGCACCCCCCAGACCCCCTATTAATTTCTCATGGTTGCTTATTTACTGTTTTCTCCTTGAACTTGTTTCTCTCCTCTCTTTTTAGGAGTACAAGAAGTTACCCTCTTTAGGTGTTATCCAATGGATACCAAATATACAAAAATGAGTAGAAAAACTTCTATTTGAAGCCAAATTTCACAAAATTTTCTGGGGGAGGACCCCCAGACCCCCCCCCCACATTTGCTTTCGAGCTAGCATTATCTGAAGAAACCTTTATAACAAAGTTTCGCATTTTATTTATGTTATACTTGGAAATTTGGGAGCCAAACACCTCGCGAACACAAGTATTATTATGGCCTTACAAAAATGTTTCACCCCCCCCCCCACTTTCTAAAACAATGGCACGGGCCCTGGATATCCTCTAAGTTACTATAAATCCCTAAAAAGCTGCTTGAAAGCAAGCACTCTTCAAAACATTTTCCGAGGCACTGAAAATTTTGAATGTAATACCCTCAGACTTTGACATGCCCCCCCCCCCCCCGAAAATCTGGTCTGGAAGTTCCAGACCAGATTTTCGGGGGGGGGCCATGTCAAAGTCGGAGGGTATTACATTCGAAACTTTCAGTGCCTCAGAAAATTTTTTGAAGAGTGCCTGCTTTCAAGCAGCTTTTTAGGGGTTTATAGTAACTTAGAGGATATCCAGGGCCCGTGCCATTGTTTTAGAAAGTAGAGGGGCCATTTTTGTAAGGCCATAATAACACTTGTGTTCGCTAGGTGTTTGGCTCCCAAATTTCCAAGTATAACATAAATAAAATGCGATACTTTGTTAAAGTTATAAAGGTTTTTTCAGATAATGCTAGCCCGAAAGCAAATGTGGGGGGTCTGGGGGTCCTCCCCCAGAAAATTTTGTGAAATTTGGCTTCAAATAGAAGTTTTTCTACTCATTTTTGTACATTTGGTATCCATTGGATAACACCTAAAGAGGGTAACTTCTTGTACTCCTAAAAGGAGAGGAGAGAAACAAGTTCAAGGAGAAAACAGTAAATAAGTAACCATGAGAAATTAATAGGGGGTCTAGGGGATGCCCCCTAGAAAATTTTTGAAAATTTGCCTCTAAAAATAAAGTTTCATCTCATTTTAAAAGCATGTAAACCACAGAATTTTCAAGGATGAAATTATAAATAGATGCCCAATTTTGAAAAGGGCCGGGGGTCCTCTTCTGAAAATTTTTGCAAATACGCCCATTTAAACTATAGTATTACCGGTTTGAGAGGGCTTGAGCCCCATCCAATGTTAGCTGAAGAGGGGCTAAGGCCCCCCCCTAATATTTTGTGATGTTTGGATATTTTCTGGTTTGGAATCCCTTTCAAGAGCGGTTATTTGGGGAGAGGGTAACCCACAGAAGGTCTCAGAATGTGTTAAAATTTCTTTTAAGGGTCAAATTTTAAAAATTTTCTTGGGGAGAGCCCCCAAACTTTGGAATTAAGCTGAAATGCTATACTTTTAACAGAGAAATTTCTAAAATTTTTCTGGGAAAGATCGCCCAGACCCCCATCTTATTTCGAGCTCGCATTATTACACAAAACTTTTACATTAAATGCACCTCAAAATATTACACCTTGGCGATATTTAAAGGGACATGTAACGAAATTTAATCTATATACATCTGATACAAAATTAGGTAATTAGGCAAGTAAACTTAATGGTTGTTTCTTTTAATTTTATGTTTTTTAATGTCTTGTACTGGCCTTCCCCCCAATATTTTATAAAAGTTGGCGCCTATGGATGTCAAAATATTAAAGGGGGGTTTGGGGGTTCTCCCCCAGAAATTTTTTTGAATTTTAACATTAAGAAAGTGTTTTTTAAGCTATTTGTTAGGGCTTCTCGGGGGGGGGCCAGGGCCCCCCCCCTGGACCCGCCCCTGTCTGGAACCGCCCTTGACTGGCCTCAACCTATTCTAAATGAAATCGTGTTAAATCATGGGGGGGGGGGGCCGGGTCCATCCCCCTCTTATGCTAGGTGCCATTGTAAACTGGCACCATCCTTTATTATTAAAGTTGGGAGAAACACATTCAGCAAATTTTCAGTCTCCCTCATAAGTTAAAAATAAGTTTTTAAAGAATGTTCCTAATTAGGGGGACGCGTCCCCCCCTGTGATCGACACCAGTGCCAGGAACACATAATTAATGAACATAAACGTAAAATTTACATTGCTTTCATAATACCATTTCAAAGAATTACATTAAGAAATGCATTAAATAAAAGGCTGAAAGAGTTGGGGTTTTTGAAATTTTTGTAAGAAAATTTTGTGGTCTTCTGAAGTTAAAAAAATTGTTTTTAAGTTTTTAAGTATGGGGGGGGGACGCTGTTAAAGGTCTTAAATATTGGGAGGACGCGTCCCCCTCCCCCGTAAACGACGCCACTGGCTGAGCTGAGAGTATAAATTGTAATGAAAGACGTGATATTTAACGGTCAGCACTAAATTAACAATACTTTCAACTACTATAAATATTCAAGTGAATTCAAAATCCATGAAAAGAAAAAAAATGACGAACATTTTAGTGGGTATCGAATATTAGATTAGAAGGGAATTGAAACACTTGGTCTGCAGAAATAAAACTGCAGTTTTTGTTCAGTAGTCAATATTCATCAGAATATACACCATTTTTATGTTAAAGATCTGAACAAAATTCTTTATACGTAAAAATTATAATGTTTTCGTTTTCTATTTATTTTGCATGTATTAGGGGGGAGTGGGGCATATAACCGTGCTAAGGGGGGTGCGCCAAGGGGTGTTCATTCGCAAAATTGATGTTTGAGAATTGTGTTTTTTGCATGAGTTGTTACCATTAAAAAAATATATTCTCGATTTTGTTTAGCCTTCCACAAGAAGCGACCCTCGCCATGCGGGAAAGGCAGGAGGTGGGAAGAGTCCACTGTCCAAAAACGTTATCAGTGGGAGGTTGCATCTGTCGTGAGTGATTTGTGGCCTCTTTTGTCCGCTTATTTGTAGAGGGGGAGAGGGGCCTGTGGTTTCAAGTAGGCTCTCTAGTTTCAAGAACATGTTGTCGCAATATTTGCCTTGGTCGGGATTTGATATTTTAAAATTTTCTAATGAAACTAAAAATACCTGAAAATTTAGAGACGCAACGCATAATAATTATAGACTTACAGACTTACTTGCTCAGTTAAAATAGTTGAAAATTTAATGTTACTTATGGGAGAGGATTAAAATTTTCTACATATAATTTTCATTACTTTTACACTGTAAAAAACCCCTTAAAATTTACGGTTTTAAATTGGCAGCTGGATTATGGAAAACAGTAAAAATTTTACGAAGTAAATCCGTAAGAACAACGATGTTTTACCTTGTAAAATGGTAAAACGCCGTCGTTTTTACGGATTCACTTTGTAATTTTTACGGTTTTGCACAACCAACCCAGCTGCCAGTTTAAAACCGTAAATTTTACGGGATTGTTTTACATGTATAATATGAAAAATATATAAATTATGAGACATTAAGATTTGTTTTGAGGATTTTTAAAAATAACACCCTTATTTATGCTCCAGATTGCATTATTTTACAATATATCTTAAATATGATAATTATATCTCAGTATAATATTTATTGAAGGTCGTTCTTTTTTTGTAAGATACTAATAAAAACATGACAAAAATGAGGAAATTGGTAAAAAAAAATAATGTAAAATATGCTTGATGTCTAATTTAAGATCACTAATTATAGTTTTGAATTAATTAGTGTAATTTTGTGTTTTTCCATATAAAATTTATAATTTTTGTGCTATTATTGAAAGTGCTCCAAGGAGTGTGGATACTAGTGGGGCACCTTGGGACAGTAAAAGAAGTGTCTAAAATTTCTCATCACAAATTCCCTAAAAGAGATAACTGGTCGGAAATTTTTTTTATTTGGATGCGTAAAGGAGTATATTTAATATATTATCTGTGTTTAGATTTAGTAAATATAATTCTATAGAACCATTTTGCAGAACGATTTTGAAAAATTTATAATGACTAACAGTAGAATTGAAAGAAAACCACAATAAGGATTTGTTTTTAAAGTAAAAAAAAATATTGTGAAGATACATAAATTTTTAAGCAAAAATATTTTGTGTAATATATTCTTTTCACGGAACCAATTTTTTCTTTACTGACCTTGTAAAATGTAAGAAACAACATTAAAAAAAAACCCTAATTAAAAAATACCATGAAAAATTCGACGGGAAAAGGTTCTAAAGCGCTACTTTCGTTAACAAACAAGAGCATTGAACATTCCTCAATATAGCCTCAAACTAGCTCACAAAATAGGAGCGGAGTGTGACTATAAAATTGATTCCTAAATTCGCTACTTATCGCTCATGAATCCGCCAAGATTGCACCGCCAAGTAACCAAACAGGTTGGGGTGCCGCATCTGGCGGTGAAGAGCAAGCGAAAGCAGGAAGCTCGCCAAAGCCTGCGGTAAACTGGATCGGGCCGTCTTTCGAGTTGGAACCCTCTCAAAGCAAGCTCGCAAAAAATGTAATAATAATGATCGAAATTTTTTTTTCGAATATTCTACTGGCAGCTTCTTATACTGCAAAAAAATCTGCCGCCTCTCAAAAATCTGCCGCCCTAGGCTCCAGCCTACTCAGCCTGCTGGTAAATCCGCCACTGATTCTGCTTGAATTCTTCCGCCACATCTCACATATAAGCTCGTTTTTTTGGCACATATTCTTTAAAAAAAATTGAAGGGTTTCAGCTTTAAAAATTTTTTTCAGAAAAAAAAAAATTAAAAATGTTTTTCAATTTTACAGAAAAACTTATTTTGGGGGAAAATTGTCTGAAGAGTTAAGATAAATTTAGGTGGGCAGCTGCCCCCCCTGGCTACGCCCATGTTCATACCCATGGGCGTAGCCAGGTTTCATGTTAGGGGGGGGGGCAAGGATACTTACCTGTTGTCTTGATGTTTCGAATACTAGTGACTAGGGGTTGACTCAACATTATTTCCCAGGCCCCTGATATCCCATGGCGAGTACTTTTACACGCTAAATTTTAGGGTATTTATACAAAGGATTTGAACTTTCACAAGCCTAACGTAAAAAAATGAGTAATGAATGTGAGCTTAAAAATGAGGGGTCTGGGTCCTCCAGATATTTTTTTTTAAATTCGCCCCTCGAACTAGTCTTTTAGCTCGTATTGAGACTCTTTGGGCCGAACAGAACCGCTTCTTGTAAGCCACTCAGTTTTCAAGGAAAATTATGTAAGATTGCTTCTAAAAGTTTTTCAAAAATTTTGTAACAAACTAAGAATTTAGGGGGGGGGCAGCTGCCCCTCCCTGGCTACGCCCATGTCCATACCATAAGGGAATATTTTCCCTCCCCAAATTTAAGCGAACGTTCGGGGTATAAGCCAAACACGCGACTAAATACACCAACATACAGGGATCAGATGATGATGGATACACGTGCTTTTCAAGTAAGTTGACTCACCGCCAGTGGCGTATATAACGGGGGGGGCCGAGGGGGCCCTGCCCCCCCCCCCCCGAAATCTGGACTAAGTGTACCAAACCAAGTTAAAACACTGTATTTTAGGGTCTAAATTCAAAAATTTTCTGGGGGAGGACCCCCAAACCCCCCTTTAATACTTGGAATTTTATTATTAACAACTTCATTACAATAAGTTCATCAAAATCCAAATCCTACCAAAAAATATATGTCCAAAATTCAAACTAAGTGTTCCAAAAACAATATATAAAACCCTGTTTTTAGGGGTAAAGTTCCAAAAATTTTCTGGGGAAGGACCCCAGATCCCCTTTTGTACTTGGAACTCTATTTTAATAACTATTTAAATATTAAGTTCATAAAAATGTACATTTAAAATTCGGACTTAGTTTACCAAAACTAGTTAAAAACCTGGGTTTTTTTAGTCAAACTTCAAAAAATTTTCTGGGGGAGGATATTCATAAACATATTCATAGGATGTCGATGTTACTGGTAACACTGGAGGAACTAATCGATAAATTCTTCGTGGACGAAATGTCCGGGGACGAAAACGACGTATCCCATTGTGGTTATGTAGTAGTAAGCATTATTTTCAGTGCTGAAGACGGAATTCCGTCTTCTTAAAAAATCTCTGAACACGGAATTCCGTCCCGGGTTTAGTAAAAGCGGGAACAAATTGCCTTGATTTTTTTTTAAATTTCAGCACTAACCTCGAAGGTTGCTTCTTTCTGACTTATTATTTGGTATTCTTGTAGTATATGCGATCTACCAGTTTTAATTTAGGGTAGATTGCGATCCCACAACCACGTGTTTTTCGTAGTGTTGCAGAGGCTAACGGCTAACCCGGAAGGCAAAGGCAAACCCGGAAATAAACCGGGTTTTTTTGGGAAGGGAATTTTGAAAATTTCCGGGAGTTTTCGGTAATTTTGAGCTTTGACACAGGAGAAGGAAAAAACATCTAATCTCGGTTAAGAAATCTTATTTATGTTGACATTAATAAGTAATAATAACATAATTAATAATAAGACAAACATTAATAAGTTTAAAAATAACAAGTGTTGAGAAAAAAAAACCATGAAAATTTTAACCTTAAGCCTAAAGATGGACCTCTTTGTTTATGTTCAAAACTTCCTCAAAATTCCCTATATTCCCCAAAATTCCCGGGTTTATTCCCTAAAATTCCCGGGTTTTATCCCATGTTTCAAAACCTGCGGGAATTTTGCATCTCTAGTTTTTCGCCTTCATAATTAAGAATACAGTCGACTCCGCTTTTAATGCGCACGTGAAAGAAGTGATATGCAGGACTAGCGAAAAGCGTCGCGGGGGTCATTCCATAGCCCCAGTAACAAAGAAAGTGGGTGTGGGGGGGGGCGGAAGAATGAATGGAATTCCATGAATTCACTCAAGCATGTAGATAAGGGTCACAAATTCAGCTACTGATAAGAAAGGAATGCACAGGTGGCTAGTTTTCCGTAAAAACGAATGTCAATGAGAGCTTGGGGTTATAAAATGACCCCGCGTGTCCCAACGGGTTAATTTAAATTTTAATTAATTAAATTAAATTTTTTTTCGATTTTATCAAAACTTGGTTTTTGGACTTATTCCCTTTTTCAACCTGACTATTCATTTATTTTATTGCTTGGTTTTCTTATAAATTATGCTTGAAATGAACAGTGACTGATCCATCAGGGGGTGGCACTCAGGAAAGTGCCCTCCCCCCCCTTGGACCCAAAAAATTACTCATAAGTACTAAAATAAGTCCCAAAAAGTACTCAAAATGAGTTAAAACCCTACTCACACAGGTCAGATTTCAAAAATTTTTTTCTGGGGAAGGACCACCATACCCCCCAGTGGTACCAAAAGGGGATCTTGATGAAAGGGGATAAAATTAACCCGAACCTAATGTATTGCTCCTATGGAGCTGGCCTGGCAGGGGCTTCCCCTGAACCAGGTTCGTAGGTTCAGGCACTTTTTCCAGGTCCGGCGTTTGATATTATAATGTTAATTAATTAATATTAACTATATGATCTTTTGATTTTCAGAAAAATGTCTGACTGGGGTATCAACGCAGATATGCAGGAAAAAGTCCGGATTGAAGACGGACCTCCCAATTCCTCCCCTCCTCCAGCACCCAAAGAACAATCATCGCCAAAGGCTTCTGAAGAGGTAACTGCAGCGGAGTTTTCGCTCATGCAAAAGTTTCTGCGGACTCAACTTGTTCAAGTCACTAGTGAAGTTGAGACTGTGCGGAACAACCCGAATTCTCCCCTCTATTCGGCCAAGTCGTTTAAAGAACTCAATTTGAGTCCCGAACTGCTCAAGGGTGTGTATTCCATGGGGTTCAACCAACCTTCCAAGATTCAAGAAGAGGCTCTGCCCATCCTCATTGCCGATCCCCCGATTAACATGATCGCTCAATCTCAGAACGGGACTGGGAAGACGGCAGCTTTTGTGTTGGCATCGCTTTCGAGGGTGAATCCCAGCCTGAACTACCCCCACGTTCTTATCCTCTCTCCGACCTACGAGCTGGCCATTCAAACCGGTAAGGTAGCCGAGAAAATGGCCCGGTTCTGCCCCTACATCCAAATTCGTTTTGCCATTCGTGGGGAGAACCTGGAAAAAGGGCACAAGATTACCGAGAACTTTCTAATCGGAACTCCTGGGAAAATTTTTGATTGGGCCATGCGTTACAAGTCCTTCGATTTGAGAAAAATTCAAGTGTTTGTCTTGGACGAGGCAGATGTGATGGTATCGACACAAGGCTATGAAGATCAGTCGATAAGGATACACAAGCAGCTCTCCAAAACGTGTCAAATGCTTTTGTTTTCCGCGACTTACTCCGAGGAGGTGATGCGATTTGCAGAACAAATCATACCAGATCCCGTTATTTTGAGGTTGAAACGGGAGGAGGAGTCATTGGACAATATAAAACAGTTTTACATAATATCCACGACACAGCAGGAAAAGTTTGAAGCGCTTTGCAATATCTATGGCACGGTTTCCATAGGTCAAGCAATGATTTTCTGCTATACGAAGAAAACCGCTGCTTGGCTGGCTGAAAAAATGGCTCGGGAAGGCCATGATGTTGCTCTTCTCTCTGGAGATCTGACTGTGGAGCAGAGAATTGCTGTGTTGAACAGATTTAGGGAAGGAAAGGAAAAGGTATGTCTAGTCCTTGTTCATGGTTGGCATGTTTACAAAATGGGCCTCTCAACCGCCCAGTTTCAGATAGTACTTCTATATTATAAATATCATTTTTAAAAAATCAACTTGTTAGTCTGACATTTATGCTGTTGTTAAATTAACAATATTGTAAAATTTTAAATTTATTAGGGTCCAATTAAACAATAACAATCATTTATCTATAAAGTATCACAATGATGCAAGCAATTCTAAATAAGAATGACTGAATTTTTTAGTTAATGTAAGAATTATAAATTCCACATTTATCCATCAGGTAAAGCATTTTTAATTCCAAGTTTTTTTAGTTGTAACTTCAGCTTGGAATTATCCAAGTTGTGTTGTATTAAGTTAAAATATATTTGTATTTAATAAAGTGTCTTGTATTTACAGGTGCTGATAACAACCAATGTCTGCGCACGTGGTATTGATGTGGAACAGGTTACCGTGGTTATTAACTTCGATTTACCGATGTGCCAAAATTATGAAGCTGATTGTGAAACATACTTGCATCGTATTGGAAGAACTGGCCGATTTGGCAAATCTGGTCTTGCCATTAATTTAGTAGATGGCAACAGGTCAAAGGCTATTCTTAAGCAAATAGAAAAGCATTTTGGAAAGCCTATTGTAAAGGTAGACGCCAATGAAATTGAGGATTTGGAAAAAATGGCCCAGAGATAAGATGAACTATTTTTTCTTGACGCTGTTTTTTACATGTTAAATCTCATAGAAATTAATTTTTGGCTGAAATTAGGATTTAAATAGAGCAATTTCACTCTCTATGTGCCTGAAACTAATTATGTTCTTTTGTATATTAAGAGTAATTTTTTAAGAGTTTAACTATATAAACTATCAGTAATCAAGCCTTAATTTTAAAAATTACTTAATTATTAATTACTTTTAAGTGGCACCAAAAATATAAAATACCCACCAGCAGGGGCTTGTGTAAGGTTGACTTTTAGTGCATACAGTATCAAAAGTGTTCTATTACAGCAACAGCTAGCTACCTGTTTAGTGGAATGACTTTTGCTCTTTCAAATTGTCTTAATGACCTAAGAATGAATTTTTACGTATACACCACTGATTGTAAGCAAAATGTCAGCATATTTTATGCATCAGATCAAAATTCTTGCACCATTAGACAAAAATATGTCTAGGAAATTATTTTAAATTTTTAAATTGTATTAACATTGCATCATCAATTAATTTCTATAAAATACCTCTTTGTTTATAAATATGTGCATCCCAAAGTATTTGCTGAAACTTAGAGTATCATAATGCATTATCCATTTTGTTGGAAAGATTTGTTCTTCATTTTAAAATTGTTGTAATAAAAATATCCTTAATAACTGAACACATCTTCTTTTGATATTATTTCATACTTGTTAATCTAGAGTTAACCTGTGGTCAATAGCAAATTTTCATGTGGTCCACAAAATGTTGAATTACCTTTTGCATGGGTCATCAGTCCTGGGGACGGAAATCTGTCTTCTTTAAAGTTCTGTGAACGGAATTCCTTTTTGGGTTTAATACGAAATGTAGAAGTAAGCCTGAGTTTCACAGATACAGCTTTAACTGTAAATTTAAGAAGCTATTTAATTGCTCCTATGATATTTTATAGGGTTTTCCTGCAATTTAAAAAATATGTATGCTATAGGCAATGTGATAAATCCAAGCATTATTAATAATGCCTGTGTATTGAGGCAAAGTGCTAAATGCCATTGAAGCATAAAAATAATTACAAATTCCACATTTTATAAAATTTGAGAAATTTAAAGTGGTTAGTAAAAATTTGCCTTTAAGTAATTAAATTTGATTTACATTTCCACAAATTGATCTTTTGAAATTTAGACTCAAGCATATGAATAATTACAAAAGTGGTCAAAATCGAATTATTGCGCAATAAGATATTTGGATTACCATCCCACTTAATTGGGTACCTGACGGAAAACGTAAAAGAGGTAGGCCGAGGCTTAAGGCTGAATAAGAGTAAAATTGGAGAAGTTCCCCAAGAAACTTAAAATCTAGATGAGTTTAGAGAAACTTGTAGAATACAGATGGCTATAGAGAGCATAAAAAGAGTTAAATATTTCATATTTTCACAAAAATTGAGAAATTTAAAGTGGTTAAATTTGATTTACCTATCAACAAATTGATCTTTTGAAATTTAGACTCAAGCATATGAATAATTACAAAAGTGGTCAAAATAGAATTATTGCGCAGTAAGATATTTGGATTACCATCGCACTTAATTGGGAACCTGACGGAAAACGTAAAAGAGGTAGGCCGAGGCTTAAGGCTGAATAAGAGGAAATTGGAGAAGTTCCCCAAGAAACTTAAAATCTAGATGAGTTTAGAGAAATTTGTAGAATACAGATGGCTATAGAGAGCATAAAAAGAGTTAAATATTTCATATTTTCACAAAAATTGAGACATTTAAAGTGGTTAAATTTGATTTACCTATCAACAAATTGATCTTTTGAAATTTAGACTCAAGCATATGAATAATTACAAAAGTGGTCAAAATAGAATTATTGCGCAGTAAGATATTTGGATTACCATCGCACTTAATTGGGAACCTGACGGAAAACGTAAAAGAGGTAGGCCGAGGCTTAAGGCTGAATAAGAGGAAATTGGAGAAGTTCCCCAAGAAACTTAAAATCTAGATGAGTTTAGAGAAACTTGTAGAATACAGATGGCTGTAGAGAGCATAAAAAGAGTTAAATATTTCATATTTTCACAAAAATTGAGAAATTTAAAGTGGTTAAATTTGATTTACCTATCAACAAATTGATCTTTTGAAATTTAGACTCAAGCATATGAATAATTACAAAAGTGGTCAAAATAGAATTATTGCGCAGTAAGATATTTGGATTACCATCGCACTTAATTGGGAACCTGACGGAAAACGTAAAAGAGGTAGGCCGAGGCTAAAGGCTGAATAAGAGGAAATTGGAGAAGTTCCCCAAGAAACTTAAAATCTAGATGAGTTTAGAGAAACTTGTAGAATACAGATGGCTATAGAGAGCATAAAAAGAGTTAAATATTTCATATTTTCACAAAAATTGAGAAATTTAAAGTGGTTAAATTTGATTTACCTATCAACAAATTGATCTTTTGAAATTTAGACTCAAGCATATGAATAATTACAAAAGTGGTCAAAATAGAATTATTGCGCAGTAAGATATTTGGATTACCATCGCACTTAATTGGGAACCAGACGGAAAACGTAAAAGAGGTAGGCCGATGCTTAAGGCTGAATAAGAGGAAATTGGAGAAGTTCCCCAAGAAACTTAAAATCTAGATGAGTTTAGAGAAACTTGTAGAATACAGATGAAATATTTCATATTTTCACAAAAATTGAGAAATTTAAAGTGGTTAAATTTGATTTACCTATCAACAAATTGATCTTTTGAAATTTAGACTCAAGCATATGAATAATTACAAAAGTGGTCAAAATAGAATTATTGCGCAGTAAGATATTTGGATTACCATCGCACTTAATTGGGAACCTGACGGAAAACGTAAAAGAGGTAGGCCGAGGCTTAAGACTGAATAAGAGGAAATTGGAGAAGTTCCCCAAGAAACTTAAAATCTAGATGAGTTTAGAGAAACTTGTAGAATACAGATGGCTATAGAGAGCATAAAAAGAGTTAAATATTTCATATTTTCACAAAAATTGAGAAATTTAAAGTGGTTAAATTTGATTTACCTATCAACAAATTGATCTTTTGAAATTTAGACTCAAGCATATGAATAATTACAAAAGTGGTCAAAATAGAATTATTGCGCAGTAAGATATTTGGATTACCATCGCACTTAATTGGGAACCTGACGGAAATCGTAAAAGAGGTAGGCCGAGGCTTAAGGCTGAATAAGAGGAAATTGGAGAAGTTCCCCAAGAAACTTAAAATCTAGATGAGTTTAGAGAAACTTGTAGAATACAGATGGCTATAGAGAGCATAAAAAGAGTTAAATATTTCATATTTTCACAAAAATTGAGAAATTTAAAGTGGTTAAATTTGATTTACCTATCAACAAATTGATCTTTTGAAATTTAGACTCAAGCATATGAATAATTACAAAAGTGGTCAAAATAGAATTATTGCTCAGTAAGATATTTAGATTACCATCGCACTTAATTGGGAACCTGACGGAAAACGTAAAAGAGGTAGGCCGAGGCTTAAGGCTGAATAAGAGGAAATTGGAGAAGTTCCCCAAGAAACTTAAAATCTAGATGAGTTTAGAGAAACTTGTAGAATACAGAAGGCTATAGAGAGCATAAAAAGAGTTAAATATTTCATATTTTCACAAAAATTGAGAAATTTAAAGTGGTTAAATTTGATTTACCTATCAACAAATTGATCTTTTGAAATTTAGACTCAAGCATATGAATAATTACAAAAGTGGTCAAAATAGAATTATTGCGCAGTAAGATATTTGGATTACCATCGCACTTAATTGGGAACCTGACGGAAAACGTAAAAGAGGTAGGCCGAGGCTTAAGGCTGAATAAGAGGAAATTGGAGAAGTTCCCCAAGAAACTTAAAATCTAGATGAGTTTAGAGAAACTTGTAGAATACAGATGGCTATAGAGAGCATAAAAAGAGTTAAATATTTCATATTTTCACAAAAATTGAGAAATTTAAAGTGGTCAGTAAAAACTTGCTTTAAAGCAAGGGCGTCATTTAGGGGGGGCAGGGGGGGGCAATTGCCCCCCCCCCAAGGTTTCCACTCTTAAGTGAAAAATTGCTGAGAGTCCCTGGAAAATTTTGTAATTTCCACAAGGAGCAACAGATTTAACCTAAAACATCCCAAAAGCAGTTAAAGCACTACTTTTGAGGGTCTAATTTCAAAATTTTCTGGGGGAGAACCCCCAATCCCCCTCCTGACCTTTGATGTCTGTTATACAATTTGTCTCCCTTGAAAATTTTGCCGCTTACAAGAAGTAGTTCCCTTTGGGAACCAGAGTTTGAAGCCCCTAGGAGTCTGGTTTAAAGGGGAATTTTCAAAAATTTTTACTTGGGGAGGATCTCCGCCCCCCCTTGAAAATTTTACCTTTATTTATACTTTTTTTCCCCTAGAAAATTCTATGCTTTACAAGGAACTGTTCTTTTTGAATGTAACCCAAAGGACCTCAAAATGAGCTGAAACACTACTTAAAAGAGGCAAATTTAAAAAAATTTTCTGGGGGAGGACCCCCAGACCCCCCCTTTAAAATTTTTAAATATATATTATGTTATACAGTATAGTTTCCTTGAAAATTCTGCCACTCACAACAAACAGTTCCCTCTGGATGCTCCCCAACGAGGTTGCAAGGGAGATAAAACCCTAGTTTAAAGGGAAATTTTCAAAAAAAAATTCTGAGGGAGGACCTCCGGGTCCCCTTGAAACTTTGATGTTTATTTGTAACTTTTTTCTCTAGAAATTATGTGGTTTACAAGGGGCTGTTCTCTTCGGATGTAACTTAAATGTTGTAAAAATGAAGCAAAATTTAAAAATTTTTCTGGGGGTGACCCCAGACCCCCCATATTTACTTAGAACTTATAATGTTGAGTCACCCCCCCCCAAAAAAAAAACAAGTCTGGTTACGGCGTGGCTCAGCCCCACTTAAAAAAAATCCTTGCCCCCCCAACCAAAAACTGAAATGACGCCCCTGCTTTAAAGTAATTAAATTTGATATACTTTTCAACAAATTGATCATTTGTGATCTTTTGAAATTTAGACTCAAGGATTTCGATAACTTAATCTTTAACAAAATAGCAATAATCAAATTAATAGATTTGATTATTGCTATTTGGATTGAGTTTTCGAAGCTGGGAAAAATTTTTCGTGGTTTTAATTATCTTTTGAACAATTTCACCCGAGTTGAACTTGTTCACATACATATGTTAAGACTATGAGAAAACAGGTATACATACTTATTTTTGTGGAAATTTGAACAGGAATTTCGAAAAGGAATGTCTTCGTGGTTTATACTAACACACAGGCCTGAGGAGAGGTGGGGGTACAATCCCCCGTGACCAGGGCCCGATTTAGAAAATTTGGAACACTAGGCCCAACATACCGGAAGGGGGCCCCCCGTTGCCACCTTAGTTGATGTATGAATGTAGAAAAGTAATTGTTAGCTTAGTGTGAAAATTCACTATCGTCAGGGAGTCGGGGGCAGACATGTTCTCGGTTATCTTTTACATTTTTTTACATTGCTAAAAGGTTTGGATTTTTATTTTCGATTTAAAAAAGGAATGAAAAAGCATTCTAGGAAGTATAAAAAGTTATTTCTACTATATATTTTTGTCAACTTTTTAAAATTAGGGGGCCCCCAAATTGTGGGGCCCCTAGGCCTGGGCCTTGTGGGACTAATGGTAAATCAGGCCCTGCCCGTGACCCAGAAATTTTCATATTGGAGGAATAAAATTTTGAATATTTTGGAAATTAATTTGTTCACCCTGAAGGCTGCTAAAAATGAGTAAATTTCAGTTTTCAAGAGGCGTATTTCAAAAATTCGCTAAAGTTTCAAACTCAAGATAAATCATTATTTAAGGCTTCAAGGCTTAACTTCATTTCAGAAAAAGCACATCCCTGGGTGTCTTTAATATTGTGAAAAGTATCCAAGAATGAGTTAAAAATTTCTTTTTTAAGGGTCGAATTTCCAAATTCCCTTGGGATTCCCCTAGAACCCCTTTAATGCTATCTCACTCAGTTCACAAGTATTTTCAGGGTACCTAATGGGTTAAAGGCAGCGTTCGAAATAATGGTAATTACTGGTCCGGGACAACTAAAAAACATCTCGGACCATTGGAATCAGAAAAACACTGGTCTGCTGGACCAGTGTGTGTGATGAAAAAATATCCCACCCTCCAGTTCTATCAGCGTTTTTGTAAAAATATATAGACGAGTTGTTCAGTGACAGCGGTATTTTAAGAGCGTTTGATGATTGCATTTGGTGAAGCATATTTTTGGCAGAACCCGAGATGTGGCGATATGGGAGCCCCCGGTGAAAAAGAAAAATTATTGAATATGTGTTAATTTTTAACATTACTATTTGGTACTCACATTCAGTGCAATAGTAACTATATTGTGTATAATAATATTTAAACTGATCCTTTTTAACTTATCAGACCAGTGGTTTTTTTTCCCACCAACGCGGTTAAAGGAACTTTCCTATGCATTCTGTATACGCTCTTGGGCAGCAGTACCTAATAAAGGTAAGGTCCATACCCATGGGCGTAGCCAGGTTTCATGTTAGGGGGGGGGGCAAGGATACTTACCTGTGCTCTTGATGTTTCGAATACTATTGACTAGGGGTTGACTCAACATTATTTACCAGGCCCCTTATATCCCATGGCGAGTACTTTTACACGCTAAATTTTAGGGTACTTATACAAAGGATTTGAACTTTTGCAAGCCTAACGTAAAAATATGAGTAATGAATGTGGGCTTAAAAATGAGGGGTCTGGGTCCTCCAGACATTTTTTTTTTTTAAATTCGCCCCTCGAAGTAGTGTTTTAGCTCATATTGAGACTCTTTGAGCCGAACAGAACCGCTTCTTGTCAGCCACACAGTTTTCAAGGAAAATTATGTACGATTGCTTTAATAAAGTTTTTCAAAAATTGCTTAACAAACTGAGAATTTAGGGGAGGGGGGCAGCTGCCCCTCTCTGCAGCCCCTGGCTACGCCCATGTCCATACCAAAAGGGAATATTTTCCCTCCCGAAATTCTTAAGCGTTCGTTCGGGGTATAAGGCAAACACGTGACTAAAAACACCAACAGGGATCAGCTGATGTTGGATACACGTGCTGACGTGCTTTTCAAGTAAGTTGACTCACCGATATGGGGATGCGCGAGCATGCTCCGTCTATCTGTGGTGTGGACACAAAGGCATTTCCAAAGAATTCCCAATGTTCTCTGGTATATCGTTTGAAATGAAAGGGAAGGGAGGGGTAAGGGGAAGGATTCCATGGACCCGTTTGTCCTCTCCGGAGGTTCCTAGGAATGCCAGGAAGGGTCTTTTCTTATCTGTCCTTTTCGTGTCCTGCTTAGGACAAGTGGCCGTGGACATCTAGGAAATGCACGAAATAGAGAAAACTGGGAGTAATTAAGACCAGTACGAAAGGGATCAGGGTTTTAACTGGACTTGTTTTCCGGTACAGAATGGTAGACATCTTATTTCAGACTGTTGGTTTCATTAAACTACACCCAAAGGGAGTGAATTCAATATACTATATCCCCATAAAACTGTGAAATTATCCAATTATTACAGATAGCTATTAACCATTGAAGGGTTTGGTGGATGAAGGGGCTATGTTCCCTAATAGCACCGTGACCAGTTTGTGACTGTCACTTGGGAGTCGCGGGCATGACCGTGAAGTCACCAGTAAGTGGCAGTGACAGCTTAATGTCCGGGGCTTGTGACCAAAAATCTGTGACCACTTGTGACTTCCCTGTGAAGTCACAACGTGACCTCTTTGTGTGTAAGTGACGTCCATGTAACGGCGCATCGTCGTCACGATGTGCCGGTATCACATTGTGACCATGATGTGACACCACAGCGTGGTCTCATTCACATTGTGACCATGATGTGACATCGCAGCGTGGTCTCATTCTGCCAAGTCGCGTTGTGACCCCGATGTAACTTCACATTAAGTTCCTTATTTCTTTTACTATTCTATATAAATTAAATGGAGAATTTTATGAAATATATGAAAATTTTAATTTAGCGTTATTATTTTTCTCTAATTCTTGTCAAGTAGATAATTTGAACCTTGTTAATGTTTTAATTAATGTATTCCAAGATTTTTATGATCAGCTATGATGATTTCTTATTGAAATAACTCAACGGTTTTTTGTTAATTACTAATCCTTAATTGATAGCCTTTATAAATATCTATTTTTAAATATTATTTATAGTTGTCACAACACTTTCAAAATAGATACCAATAAACTAATCAGATATATGTTTTATGTTTAAATTAAAATTCATTTAACATCCTAAAAAGTATATGTGTGCTATTTAATTTAAAAATAGCTTTTAACAATAATAATTGGTTGGAATTCCAATTTATATTTAAAATGTTCTATAAAAAGTACCTACCTTGACAATACACTACAATGCTATAACTGAAAAAAAAACTGTTATTTGTTTCTTCTTGCATTAACTTCCTTAATTACTTGTCCTTATTGCTGTATTTTCTTTTCTAACACTAAATAATCAAAAATTGTTATTCTGTTATCTGAATAAAGCCTTTCCTCAAGATAAAAATTCCTTTAAAGTTTATTAGATGCCTTATATAAATCAAGAAATTTGCTTCTATAGAGAAATTAATTTATATTTGGTCAGTATTCAATCTCTAATAAATAGCTTCTTTTTATAATATGAATTAATATTGGCTGTATTTTCAATTTATAATTATACTGAAATAATTGTTTCTTCTTGCATTACCTTCCTTAATTACATGCCCTTATTGCTTAATTATATTTTTTTATACATTTCAAAACATTTAACAATCAAGCATTGAATTATTTTTCCACTAACTAAGCAATTAAAATGCCATACCTTCTCTTTTAATGAAATGCACTCATCTCTACAAACAAAATATGGCACTGTAACTTCAATTTTAACATAAAAATAAATGTTGACTACTTTTTTAAACTAGTGAAAAATAAAATCTTTTAAACCCCCTCCACTTACTATTCATAGCTTTTGCCTTTGAACTCTCACAATTAACATTTTGATACAGTCATAAAAATTTTAAAAGATACAACCACTTTAAAAAGTATAAAATAATTTATTAAATATTATAAGCACAAAAAAGAATGCTTGTATTTTCAATAATGGACAATCTCAATCCTGTAAGGAAAAAGGTTTATATAAGTATTTTCACATAATTCTAACTATATTTTGAAGTTAAAATGTGTATGTTGCATGCATACAATTGCATTAAAACACTAAAAAATATCAACCTAGATCCTTTTAACCCAATCGACAGTTTATATTTTTTATTTTTATTATTTGTTAACATTAAGTTTCATCCTATTTAGTTTCAAATGAATAATTACTTTAAATAATAGTTTGCAAATTTCCAAAATTAAAGAATGGAAGAATTTGTACGATTTTTTTTTCTGATAAAAAATTTAAATATTGCTTAAATAATATTTTACCTTAAAATTTTCATATACCTTATTATCTACACACCTTGTAATTCTTTGTTTGATATTAAAACTCTAAAGTTCAAACCATAAATTTCTATTTGCCTTCTTGCAAACAATCAATTTTTTTAATTTTCCAACTAAATTTTGGACATAATATTTGATCTACAAAAAAGTGAACACTTTCTTCAAAAACAAGCATTTAAAGCCAAGGATATTGGCGCCAAGTAAGAAAAACGCGATCGTGAACCGTCCGTCAAGTTGTTTTTTTGCCCGCGTCCACGCCGTCAAAATGCCAACTTTACAGGCAAACGTCCGAAAGTATATGTATGAAAATACCTTTTTTGTCCGTGGAAATTTCTTCCACGAAAAAGAGGTATTTTGAGGAAAATTGTTAAAAAAGCGGAACATAATACAAAAAGTCACAAAAAGCGGAATTCCGCGGATCCGCGGAAAAATCACATCCCTGAGTAACACACGTTGAAATACGATCGATACATTGAGGTACAATTTTATGAATTTAATGAACGTAAAACAATTTAAAAACTCCTAATTTGGGTAAAATAGTATAAGTTACAATAAATATGTTAGTAAATTTTCAAAGAATACATGCAAAAAGAGAATGATAACTTATCAAAAATCCTATGCTTGAGTCAGAACACCAACCAACAGCAATATGGCGGCTTGTTTATCTCGGCCAAGACAAGACATGTCTCAGCTCTCAGCTCGGCGGGGAAGAAGGTGCATGCGCTATGCACTCGCTTTATATCGATATTGGGCAGGCGTGGCCGAAGGGTCACGCTGTGACGTCGCTGAGAAGACGTATCTGTGACAAGCCACACAATTCTTAAATAAATCTATATATTTTTTTGATAATGGTTTAAAAGGTGATTGATTCTTAAAATATGCATCGAGATGCGCGTCATATCCGATTTTCATAAATACACCTCTATAATTTAGTAAGTTAATAGGCTTATTAAAAAGTTTATAGGTTTGTTAAAAAACACAAGTCCACTTTTTGCTTAATAAATCGATAAATATTATTAAAAAATTTTTTTTTTGATTTTACTTATGAGTAAAGGACCGTTATGGCAAAGTTTTTCCAGAATTACGGGTTTCCATGGTGATTATGACGTAATTGAGAATTTTTGAAAGCATAATAGAGCCTACTGATCTTTAACGCGAATCAAACTGGAATATTTCCCAGATTTGAGTTCTCAGTTTGTTTACTTTTAAAGTTAGATTTTAATGCTTTACATATTTAGAAAGCTTATAAAAAATGATTCTAGGAATTGGAAAATTTAAGGGGAATCTATAAATATTGCGTTTGTAATTTAGGTTCAAAGAATTTTCGTTTAACTTGAAATTTTTCCCAAATATTGAGATAAATAGTTAAGATTTTCATATGTTGTAGTAGACCTTTAGACGAATAAAATATGTATCGCATTAAGGGATCGATGAATTAGTTCAGGATTTATAAATTATTCAAGCTTATTATTGTATTTATTATGTATACGGCCCCCTAATTAAAATTGGACCCTGAAAATTTGATAGAATGTGTAGATTTACACCATGAACAATATATGAAAATTTCATGGTCCTATTTCTAAGGGAAGTCCCTTAATTAGCCTATCCGGTGTATTTTAATACTTGAAAAAATCCCAGTTCAAAAACCTGGCTACCTATTTTGATGAATGAAATTTTAGTATGTTGTGCAACTCGAAGAGCTTCGAACGGCTCATCGCATTAATGTGGCGTGTGAAATTAACTAAGCGGGCTTGGGGGTCCCTCATCCCCATGCGCGAAACCGGTAGAGTCGCTGCCGGTAGGCCTAAAACGCTACACGAGGCACGTGCCATGCCAGACAAACTGGCGTGAAGCCTTTTTCTTTCTTTTGACTCAAAAGTAAAGGTCAAAAAAGGCCTCTTCGAGACCTTTAAGAAAAAGGTTTTTGCTAAAAGATATCTTAACATAACAATTATTTTGAGAGAAATTGGAGTTAAAGTGTTGGCAATTTCGATATTTATATACACGCTCCGGTACGAAGCTTGAAACTTTAAAAACAAAAACTAAGAACACTGCTTTTACAGACATGAAGAATAAAAAGAAATAAACGTTGGCATTTAAAATCTTATTTAGATACTTAATACAAAAGTCAAAATTGTTTATTTGTATACAACCCCTAATGAAGACTTGCCCCCGAGGGGAAAATGAAAATGCTCATTTTTGAATATTATCATCAGATTATAAAAATTATTTCGAACACAAGGAATAACAGGGTTCTTACAATTAAAATATTAACCCTAAATAATCAAGACTTTTCGATAAAAACCCCATATTTCTTTGCCTCAACTGTAAAAATCTTTTTGTATAATAATTTCACAACACTAAGCGGAGCCGGTGTGGTCCAGTGGCTAGCGCACGCGCTTGGCAATCCAACTGTCCCGGGTTCGATTCCGATGTCCTGGTATCTGTACTTTTGCTCAATAATAAATGTAAAAAAATAAATTACAGGATATGTGGTTAATTTTTTGTTTTAATTGGAAATACAGTAAGTAATCATCTTTGCATAATATTAATAAATAAAATAAATAAAAATTATGAATTTTAAGTCCAGAGCTTTGATACGCCATCTAGCGAATACGTTTTTAAGCTCGCCTATCCATTCAGGCTGACTGATGTGGGTTGTATATATAGTAATCCATATAATGTTATTTCTGCAAATTAACACGATTCACTTCCGTGCTCCCCTTTGGAGATTTAATTAATTACAGATATTTATTAAGATCGATTTTAGACAGAAATTTTAATGCTGATTACAGGTATTTTTTCTCCAAAATTAGAAAACAATTAAATAAAATGAACAATTAATTCAAGTCTGAAATTTCAAAAGCATTTTTCAGGCTATTTTAAGTGAATTTTTCCTTGAAATCAGAAATATAATCCTACTAAAACATGTCGTCACTAATCGGTCACACGGTGAAATCACAGAGACGTCATGGGGTGACGGGTCACCCCGAGGAATCGCAATGACGTTGCTGAGTGTTCACACGATGGCGGTTACAATGTGACCCCTTTGTGTAGTCGCATTTCAGTCACTCTGTGACCTGTGACTTGGGTGACCCTCAGTGACGTTATAGTGACGTCACTGTGACTTTGGTGCTATTAGGGATATTTTTTAAAGATAGAATCTAATTCAATGGATGACAGATACAGGTAAGTAAATAAAACTTGGTACATTAAAAAATAAATGTGATTAGACTAATTTCATACGCTCACTCAACGACCAAATCATCAGAAAACAAAAAAGTTGCAACAATAAAACTATGAACTTAAATTATGGTTTTGTTACATGATCACTTCATCTCCAAGCGCTTCAATTGTGTTCACTAATCCTAATCATTTATATTTTGATAATTACTTAACATTTTGATGATTAATCAACTAAATTAATAATAAATACTGATTACCTTTGATTTGTTATTGAAATATATAAGTAGTGTTTTTACAATTCCAAGGAATCAGGAAAAACAGCGAGCACCTAATTATTATTATCAAGGAATCGAATATAAATTCTTTTAATTGAATTGAATTTTATTTTCACTTAGTTAATAGATTCCAAGGAATAAAAAGGACAAAAGCAAACGGTTACAGCTTCAATTTCTAGGAAAAAATATTTATTCTACTTTTGTAATAGTACTACCAGGTTGGAATCGAATTCCTGAATAGAATCGAATGACTTTCTAGAACCCTACCTGCTAGTGCGAATGGCATGGCAAGAAGAAGTGGTGCAGGGTTGCCAGGTGAGAGAACCCACTCAAAGCTACTCAAAGCCAAATCGGGTTCCAAAAAAGGCCAAAAAAAAAGCCAAACTTTTTCAGAAGCGAAAAATAGCTTAAAAATACGTCATTTCAATTATTAGTAAAATTGGCGCAAGTTGCGCTCAAAAAATGAAAATATTTACTAAAAAATAAAAATTTTCATGCTTGTTCTGAATCTGAAATTCACTTGAAGCCCTCACAAAGGGAATTAGGAACCAAAGTAACAAAACGTTTGTCTCAGAAAATTAATAAAAACGTTATTTTGAACTACTAATGCCTATGAACTACAGAAAAATTGTGGCAAAATGGGGAAAACTGCTAAAAAAAAGTCAAATTTTCAGGATTTAACAAAAAAAGCCAGAAAAAAGCCAAAAAGCCAAACAAAAATTTCGAAGCCAAACGAGTTTGAAAAAAGCCAAATTTCTCGAATTTGGCCTTAAAAAAGCCAAATTGGCAACCCTGAAGTGGTGATTTGCAGTGCTTATCACAGGGGGTAGGAGAACTCGACCAATGAGAGGATCATGGACAATTACTTCATGCATTTCTGGCAACAAGGGCTTTTCCGAGGTCCCTCATCGGAAGAAAAATAAGTTCAGTTCCTCGTGTTCTCTTGACCGTTTCACCAGATCGTCCTAGCCTCTCCGCTGGTGGTGTTTTTATTTTGTCCTTCTGGATTTTGGGTAAGCCTGACCATGACACGTGGTCTCCTATCTCCTCTAATTATATTTTTTTATTAAATCTGTTATGTATATTGTATATATGCATTGTCTTTAGTGCTGAAGACGGAATTCCGTCTTCTTGAAAAATCTGTAAACACGGAATTCCGTTCCGGTTTTAATGAAACAGGGAAATTACATGGGTAACTGACTGACATTTTTGAAGGAAAACCATAAGTATTTTGTAATTTACTTCCCAAAAATAAATTAAAAAAAAATATTTTCCGTACATTTTATTGCTTTCCTTTTAGCTAAATCTAATAGCACAATTAAATTTTCAAAAATATTTTTATTTATTTTTTAAACAACATGGTAATTGACTGTCATTTGTACTGCATCAATGTCAGTCAGTGGAATTGTCTTGTAGCGATTTGTTATGATTTCATTCAGCATTAAACTTTGAATATATTGCTTCTTACTGAATTATTATTCTTTATTAAATAAGTTATGTATATGCACTCTTCAAGTGCTGAAGACTCGTAGGTTGCTTCTTTCTGACTTATTATTTGGTATTCTTGTAGTATATGCGATCTACCAGTTTTAATTTAGGGTAGATTGCGACCCCACAACCACGTGTTTTTCGCTTTCATAATTAAGAATACAGTCGACTCCGCTTTTGATGTAATCACTATTAATGTTATCGATCGGATGTTGGTGAAATTGACCATCACTCCTATTTAAATTAACGCTAAATATAGTTTTATGTGATCATTATATCGCTTAATGCTATCAAAATTCGGTGAAATCCCCATAAAACATCCTTTTTTCCTGTTTGAAAGCTAATTTTAATACATAAGCATACAAAATGTGGTATTATTTTAGTAGTGTTACATGTTTCGCTCTCATATTTTTCTTTAAGAATGGAAAATTTGCAAAATCCTTTATAAGTAATCTTTTTAAATACTTCAATTAGGACTACACAATTGTGATTTAAAAGCTAACACTCGAGTTACACTGTTTGAAACTTTCTAGTATCAAATCGCTTATTATTATCAATCTGATATTGTTATCATTCTACTATTGGACAAAAGTGATCACATTAACCCGTTGGGACGCGCGGGGTCATTTTATAACCCCAAGCTCTCATTGCCTTTCGTTTTTACGGAAAACTACCCATCTGTGCATTCCTTTCTTATCAGTAGCTGAGTTTCTGACCCTTATCTACATGCTAGAGTGAATTCATGGAATTCCATTCATTCTTCAGCCCCCCACACCCACTTTCTTTGTTACTGGGGCTATGGAATGACCCCCGCGACGCTTTTCGCTAGTCCTGCATATCACTTCTTTCGAGTGCGAGATGCAGTGTCAGGGCTCGATTTGAGGTGGTTTTTATATTTTTCATGGGCGTAGCCAGGTTTCATGTTAGGGGGGGGCAAGGCAAGGATTACTTACCTTTGCCCCATGACATGGTCTCAGGTACCCCTACGGGGAGTACTTTTACACGTTAAATTTTAGAGTAACTATACGAAGGGTTTGAACTTTTGCACTTTGCACACTAAACGTAAATAATAGTGTAATTAATGTGTGCTCTAACAAGTAAAATGGGGGGGGTCTGGGGGTCCTCCCTCAGAAAACTTTTTAAAATTTGCACCTTAAAGGTGTTTTAGCTCATTTTTAGACTCTTTGGCCAGAACAGAACCACCTCTTGTAAGTTGTAAGCCACATACTTTTCTAGGAAATTTATGTGGCTAATGACTAAAAGTGTAATTTGTAGAATCTAATCGAGTTGAGTAAATTCAATAAATTTTATCTATTTTATTTTATGTTACCGGGTGAAACTTTCGTATGTTTGGACATTAAAAAAAACATCAAGCTTGAGGAAAATACGCAACTGCTTTAATTACATAATAATTTAGAAGAGAATAAAGAAGAATACAAAGTTACAGTTAGTCTGAAAATAGTCCGAGCAACTTTGTATCAACTGTTCAAGTTGTTGCAGTTACTTTAATAACCATGATATAAGATATAACATTTAACAATAACCTTAAAATGTAAAAGTAAAACCGTCCTGCTTTATCAAATATTATTTAGCTTTTTTTTTTCACTCTTAAAGAAAAAATTCTCTTATTAGATATTTACAACAAATATAGTTTATCCCCCAAAACTAAGATGCAATTCTAAATTCAACTTACTTTAATTGCTGGTGATGGTGCAGGATTAAGGCTTTACATAATACGTCTATATATCAATATGGAGGACTGAAATACGTACTCTTTTTAAGTTCAATGCATGAAAACTAAATCACATATCTTAGACTAAAGGGTATTTTTTTCAGGAATAGCCAATGACCACACGGCTTTCTTTCTATTCGTTGAAAGGTCAGACGAAGCTTCGAAATAATAATGGCTGGGTTCACTAAAGACCCCTCTGTTTTGTGTAAACACTTGAGAAACACGTTGAAACAATTTCCTGACACACCCAGACACCTGAAGCCCCCTTGCTTGTTTGAGTCGTTGAGTGCCGAAGATTTATGATACCCTTTCACACCCCAATCCATTGTCAAAGGCAGAGGTGTACGTATAATTGGATTTTGTGGTTTGGGATAAGAGCATTTCCCCCTCACCCCTATTTCTTCTCCAATTAGGACAGTAGAGGACAACATAGGAAAGAGGTAGAGTTCACCCCCCGCTGGCTCCTGTACGTGAACAACAGGTGTGACCAGTAACGAGTTTACTTATCTTATTTTGGGGCTGTTTGTCAACTCTTCCCATTTCTAGCCGTTCAATAGATTTCCACTCCGCGGGAGGTGGTCAACTGGGGTTGTATCTTATCTCGTATCTTTGAATTTGTCGAATATTTTGACAGGCCCCGTCGTTTGGGGAACTAAAAATGCTGAATGAAATGAATTCTGCTCAGTGGAGGATTTACACATTTTCAAGGTATAGGCTGTAAAATTATTGCCGCCCTTCCGTCTACCTATCCCTTCCCTATGGCGGCACCCTTCCGTTCTACCTACCTTGTCATCTCCTAGCCCCCATGAAAAAAATCTTTGCCCCCCCCCTCAACCAAAAACTGAAATGACGCCCCTGCATTCACTGATTGACTATCAAACACTCTGTAACCTACTAACACAAATAGCTCTTCTGATCCATGGAGGTGAGAAACACGCACTAAATTAAATATTTGCGTCCTCATAATTTGAGGAAAATCATAATTTTTCATAATTAACATCTGTACACTTAATTAATCAAGCAAAAAATAAGTATTTATTCTTAGTGCATCTTTAACCTCCTTTAATTTGTTGCAACGAAGGTGAGCATCTTGAAGAACCGTTTTGAAAATAATGGACAAAACTATCCCTCAGACCACAAAAAATAACTTTTACCGCTCGATTTCACTACCGATAATACCAAAGCCCTACTCAAAATAAGGTAGAACCAAATTTTTACATCGCGCTGCCATCTAGACACTTTCAAAGGATTTAAAAGTTTGTACCATGGAAAGAGCCAAAAAAACAAGGGACACTACTCTATACGGGCTCTAAAAAAATATAAAGTCATGCTGAAAAAAATTATACATGCCAAAATTCTAAGCTTCTAACTCAGAAGTAATTTAAAACATAAAATTTTACTCCATTTCACTGTAATTAAATGATTAATCTAAGTAAGCATCTTTAGAGTAACTTTGGGCTTGGGACATGGTACGCAGGTGAGAATTGACTGTTGTATTGCAACTAAAATAAAACGAAATAAAAAACATCCGTGGATAAATATATCATCTGCCCTCGTTTAGGCTCCTACGAATACTAATAAAAAAAGTGAGTTCCAAAAAAAAATATTTATATTAAAATTAAATAGTAGTAAAAAAAGCTTACGGACAAGAAAAGAGCGATTTCTGTACCCACCCAGGAAAAGTAGCCAAAACAAGGTGCACGTGCACACTCATGACTCATGCGTGGACACTCCAGGGCTCTCAAAATGCATATTTCAGAAAAGTTCCAATGGGGGTGCCATTTCCATCCAGTTCTGACATATCGATGACTTAGGAGACACTCTCATTAAGAGTGCCTGTGACAAGTTAATTTTATCAGCTCATTAAGTATTATAATAAAAATAAAACTTAATATTTAACTCATCCTTAATAAAAAGTAAACTAACAAGGAAACGCTCTCTAGGGTGAACTCATAGAATTAGACGAAAATTTTACAGGGGTTAGTATATGGCTCAAAACACCTTCTGTAAAAAAATTAGCTGCTAAATTACAGTAGAAAAGCTGTAAAAAATTATTAAAAATTATCATATTTAACGCCAAATGTAACCCTACTAGGCGAGGATGCTTCCTTTGGCTCTGTGCCAAATGCTAGAATAAACTAACCGCGTTTTCTCTGAAGTAGTTTAAATGAGCGAATAATAAAAAAAAGGATTAAAAATGAATTAAAGGAGGAAAATTAAAAAAAAGGAAAGGAAATTAATTAAAAAACTGTTGTTTTAATGGATATTCTGAAGTACTTTTAACAAAATATCTCAATTTCACGCTAAATACAAATTTAATCATCCCATCTGATAGAAAATTCGCCAAGTCGCCAAATGGTGTTAACTGAATGTGGTTGGCATCTCAGAACCCAATTTTCAAAGTTAATTTACTCCTTTCCTAATGAAATTTAGCAGCTAATTTTTTTACAGTAAGTTTTTTGAGCCATCTTCTTATGCCTGTAAAATTTTCATCCAATTCTGTGAGTTCACCCTGAGAACGTTTCCTTGTAAGAGGGAAAATAAGTAGGTTTGATCCAATGAGGAATCAGTTTCAAGATTTCGCCTTCTCCTGATTGGCAGAGGTGATTGACTGGTGGAGTTTCAGCCTGAAGTGGCAACGGAACTAAAAGAGGAAAACTGCCTTTTGGACACTCTGTTAAGCTCTATACTCTGTGTTAGCTATTAAGGTAAGACAAAAACCAGAAGTTCAAAACTATTTTTTTTTTAAGTTTAAAACACAGATCATTGGAACAGCCTGGGAAAGAAGGAAAGGAAAAGAGAAAAAAAATATGGAGAGAAATTATATAGGGCCAGGTTAAAAGGTTTTTAGGGATCACCTGACAGAAGTAAAACAATGAGGAAATGTAAAAGCGACAAAGGAATAAAAAGAAAACACGAAAAGTCCAGATACGGCCCTGGTTTCCCCCCTAATGGTGGCCAAGTGGAGTACAACCACGTGACATTACAATAGGGTGTTGCCACCGCACCGACGACGGACATCCACGCATGCGCATTCCGCTCGGAACGCGATCCTATATAAACTGGTCCGCCTGGTCAAATGTCCTTTCTCGTTTCGCTGTCTTGTCTTGTGTTGTTGTACCTGTTCGTCTCGGCTCCGCAGTCCAGACCATTTCGACTTTTTGCTTAGCACCGCGTGTTTGCGTTTTGTTATACGTGCTCTTCAAGCATTTCCGGTAAGTCCATTCTTCTTTATGTATTTTTCGAGGTAATTTGATTTTTTTAAATGCTTCATAAGTACAATGGTTATCTCCATTTATTTACATAATTTTCGGTACTTTAGTATTAGTGCTTATAGAGTGCCATTTTATTGATATTTAAAGCAGGGAGGGCTATTTTAGTATGAAAGCAAATTACTAACACAATGATATATAGTGCTGTCCTTTAAAAACAACCCACTGTTTCATATTTTCTTCATTAAAAGCTTAATAAAAAGGATAATTAAATCGAACAAAAAACTGTACTAGCGGCTCATCCTCCCTAACATTTTAGTGCTAAGCATTTTTAATTCCAACTATCCATTACAAATTGGCTGTCAATTAAGTAAGAATTTGAAAAAACCCACTTTTTCCTAGAAGGACTCTAATTGGCGGACTGAGCTAAAACTTTAATATTTTATTCCCATATTAATGGGATAACATAAAAATGCTCTAAAGTCTTTATAACATACATTTTTACAAAATCTGTAAATCTGAAGCACATTTTTTGCCAAAAATCTACATTATCTTAGCTTGTTTAAAAAATAAGTAAATAAACCGTTCTTTGAACAGTTTATACATCCCTGACACTCTAAAGGGCATAGAAGGACAGGGTATATGAGATGGTAAAATTATTTTAATTATTTAATTAAAAAATCTCAATGGGTTGTTTTTAGGGTACAATTTGGAGTGGGTTGTTTTTAAAGGACAGCACTACATTCGGTAAACGTGAATAAACAATTTTTATTGAACAGTTAAAAATAATAAATTCAGGTAAGTTATATTATAGTAGTTTCTTACAATAACTTTTTGCGCGATTTTGTGTTTGCAAATTCATTGATGATATCGTCATAATTAATATTTGTCATTAATTGCGACTATGCACAAAAGAGTTAAAGAGTTTAACTTTTCTGGGCTTAAGGTTGATCTGAGATAATTTTTAATTCTTTTTAAACAAGAGAAGCTTCTCTCGTCCGAACAATTTGTCGCTGTGGTGTGCATAATGGGCTATGTCCAAGGGGCTATGCAATACAAAGGGCTATGTCCAAGTTTGGATAAATATTCTGCAAATTCTCTTTTCGCAGGAACGACGATATACTCTTTAATGATCTAGTTGAATCTGGTTTAATCAAAATGTTTTGTGAAGATAAATGACTATGAAAATGAATGCATTCTTCAACAAACTCAGTCTCTAAATCATTACAATACATTTTTTCTAAGGACAGGGCTTTTTTCCTTAGGGTTGATAGTGACAATTCACTCATTTCGGTCAGAAATGAAAATTTTTCATTGAACGTATCGTACGCCTTCTTCCTTTTTTCCAATTCGGATGCGAGTCCATCAATGATGACTAGAAATGTATTTACCCTGAAAGTGTAATGTCCTGGGTAAATGTATTTACCCCCATACTCATTTCTTCATCGGGTGTTTCATCAGAAAATTTTTTTCTTTTGGGTTGTCTTTTTCCCAGGTCTTTTGTGTACTGCTTCGACACACTTAATTCCATTGCCATTTCTTCGAAATACTCGAAGTTTTCTCGTTGATCTGCGAAAAACTTGCGAAGAGATTCATAAAGATCGGCTTCAGTAATCAAATCTACGGAAGAAGCATGGATTTGAACACTTACTTTGTTTATTCTTTCCAAAAAAATACTCCACACAACAACCATTAATGCTGTTTCCAGATTTTTTAATTTTGAAAGAATTCCCGTTGCTTCGTTTCGTGTGACGGGTTTTTCAACTAATTTAAAAATGTTACTGCATGAAACTTTAGTATTTTTACAGCTGGAAAATAGCCTTCCATTTTTCTTGTATCTGGTACTTTATCACCATTTTAACTATAATCCTCTGTTTGTTCAATGTCGACACTTTCACACGCTATAATGGGTAAAGTACGGCCGTAGGAGGAAGTAATAAAATGTTATTAGAATATTTTGATCAAAATTTTTGCTATTCTTAAAATTATAAAAACCCCGGACAAATTGCAACCCAGGACATTTCCCCGGACAGCATTGAAAACCCAGGACTGTCCTGGGTAAACCCGCACGTATGGTAAGCCTAGTAATTGCCTTCCGCCGCCATCCTTTGATGCTGGTTCCACGAAATCCAACTTGTGTCCGAACATGCAGCCAGAAAATGAAAGGGACCCCATGTGGTGAAGGAATGTTGGTTTTCAGATAAGCGTTTACCCCTATCAGAGATTAGGGACAATTCCCTGAATTGCTTCAAACTACACAGGAAGTCCATAACAAAACGCGAGCTTGCTTTGAGAGGGTTCCAACTCAGCAGTCCCCACCGCTTTGGTTCGGAGTGTGTTTGGCGACATTACTTGATCCGTCCGCGGAAATCGAGGACTTGGCGAAAACAGGGTTGCTTGGGAGAACTGGTCAGAGCTTGGCCTTTGGCTTGGCGTTGCACTGGGGTTGCAACAGTTTCAGGCGTGCTGCTGATAAGAAAAAGCTGAGCCCTCTCATTCCTTCACACCTTGTTGATCCATTACGCGTTGAGTGTGTCTGAATTGTAAGATTGCAAGAGCTGAATGTTATAATTTGGGGGGGGGGGGGGGGAGGAACCTGAATAATGAAGTAGGATAAAAACACCTGACAACTTCTGTTCGTACTTTATAATTTTTTCAAGATTTTTTCTAGAAAAATTCCCTTGAAGTTTAACCCCTTCGAGCCTACGGTGTCCCACGTCTATCATAATTTATAAATGGTCCCTTCGAATATAGAATTATTCTTCATTAATAAATTATCTCTATTTTGCAATAATACTGTAACTCTCTTGAAATTTAATTACTGTATATGTTACGGGCAAAGTGATTAATCGGGCATTATTAATAATGCCCGAAGTGGAGGCGGGCAAAGTGATAAATTTCATTGATAAATTCCATTGAATTTATCACATTGCCCTGGCATTATTAATAATGCCCGTTTTATCACATTGCCCGTAACATATATGCTATTTGGACAGCATATATTAAAGTAAATGTTACAGAAAAAACGTAGGTAGGGATTGTATAACCTAAAACAATCTTATCACAGTTACTTTAACATACAACTTTTTTAAGCTAAAAAAATAATTTTTTCAGAATGCAATTTTATTTTGATATAGATAGGGTAAAGGGGGTACATTTGTACATGGGGGAGATTAGAACAACCCAACACATCTCTTAGTTAAATTCTTTGAAATTTTTCTAAGGGTAAAAAACTCTGAAATTTAAGAAAGAAACATATAAATGTTCCAAATATTCAGTTCAATTGATTGTTGTAAATGTAAACTTTAATGTAAAATAAATTTGGTAGCTTCTAAAAATTAATTTTGCATTATTTATGCAGGCCTTTAAAAGTGCCCAAAGGGTGTTCAAATTTGCCCTGTTGAGAATGAATTCAATTTGGAAAGTTTTGATAATTGCTTCTAAAAAAGGTACCGAAATTTTAGGAAAGCTGTAAACTTATGAATATGATTATATTATTGAATAAGATGTTTCAATATCTTATAAATATACTAGCTGATTTGCCCGCGCGGTATAGTCTAAAGATGCAAACAATGTTTACTTTATGTTTTAAATAAAAACTGGTAGTCTGACTAGACGAGTCTTTTGACGTCCTACAATATTGAGGCGGTTTCGTTATGGAAATTAATTATTCCAGTGAATTCTGGGGGTGATGGTAACAATCAACATAACACAAACGCTGAAAAAACGTATCGTGCTAAATATTATAACTGTGTATTTATCATTTAGCTTTGTAGTACCCTCTTTCCAAAGGAGTCTTTCTCGTGGCGGTCAGATGAAATATTTAGTATTTATAGTTTTCATTATATTCGCACTTATGTGAACATTAAAAAAATTTTATTGGTTATATAATTTTTTATTTTCATAACATTTTTAAAAAGAGTATGTAGATAATCACACAAGGATTCTTCCATTTTCCAATATTTTATGTGTAAAAATATATACTACCTAATCCTTTATTTATAATTTCAAAATTATGTCATATATTGCAAAAGAACAATTAAAAATCTTAGACGGATTAGACGAACTGCATCAATAATGTATGCAAATCCCACACACCATTTTCTGAACATACCCATGACTTATGACTTATTTAGGAGGGTCCACGGAGGACCAAGCACTGCGACCTGAGGTCTATTGTACTATCCCCTGGAAGTAAATCCCTGCCCTTACAGTGGCCGAAGCGAAATTCAGCAATGACCTTACTGGAACGTCGAACATACCCATACATAAACGTTGGTATTTTAATTATATTATACAAAGTTTCTTGAAATTTACTGCTTTTTTCAGTTATTTATTTTGGGGTTAGTTTTGCCAAAGCAAGGAGTTATCCATGCATCAACTTTGATTAGTTTATGGTCAGCATGTTGTGCCCCGAGAAGATTCCACACACAGGAAATGAATCTTGAATGGACAAAGGAGGAAAAGAAAACACGTGAGCAGGTGTTCCTCCCCATTCGGTTAAAGGGGCAATCGTCTCTTTTCTAGGAAAAGGGTCGAAGAATGCGATAGCGGGAAAGCGACTGAACGTGGGCGTGGGAGGCATGGGCACCCTGCTGAAAACTTGTGGATTGCTTGAAAATGCGTCATCCGAATTCGGATTTCTTTAAGATTGTTTAAGTTGCAAAATTCATACTTGAATATCGTTTTAAAGCTTCCAATTAAGACTTACACAAACGTGATGGTTATGCAAACACACGAGTTACACTGTTTGCCACTTTTCTATATAGATCAGGTTATTATTATAAATCGGATATTGTTATCGTTCTGATCTTGGACAAATGTGATTACATTAAGCGGAGTCAACTGTATATTCACACACATACAATGCAAATTATTAATTTTTCTTACCGTTTCATTAAGAAATCTGAAGGAGTGAAAAATGGGACCTCTTATTAAAATAAAGTGGTGGGAAACTCTGTTCGAATGGTCAGGGCCCGACTTAAAAGTTTGGGGACCCAGGGCAAAAGACCCATTTGGGGGCCCCCGACATGTTTTAAAATAAAACTTAAATTTTTTTATTTGACTTAAATAACCAAATGAATCATCTGCAAACACTGTGTAAAAATTGTTTGCTCAAAAGCTTTATAAGCTTATTTTACACTTATTTCACATTTTCTTAGCTTTTTAAGCATTTTGGGGACCCCTTTGAAAGGGGGTGTGCCCTGAATGCCCTCCCAGAAATCAGGCTCTTGTAGTATAAAGACAACTAAAGGTACCCTTCAAACATTTTAATCCACGCCCCGAAAGTAACCTTTTAGACCTTAGTTCTTCCCTTAATTTATGTACCCTTCATTGACAATTATTTTTTAAATTAAAGTTAAGGTGTTTTACAAAACGAAATATTGCAAGAAATTTGTAGTTAAAACTTCTGAAAAACTAGGGTGATAATGGAATCATTTGATTAATCAAATTGTAATACACCTATATCCTATAATTAATTATATCAAATACTTGTTTTGTTATAAAACAAACAAATAATAGTTCTTCCCCGGAAATTTTTTGCAATTTGAACTTTAAAAACAAGGTTAAACTCATTTTCAGTGTTATATGATTAGACAATTTCAAAATCAATTTTTCTATGCTTTAACCAGTGCTGTAGCTGGAACTCATGCAGGGGCTCGACCCTTTTTTTTTTTTTGTTCCTAGAAACAAAATATTTTGTTGGGGTGATGTCCTCCCATTCTCAGCACTGGCCTCAACCTATTCTAAATGAAATCGTGTTAAATCATGGGGGGTCCGGGTCCATCCCCCTCTTATGCTAGGTGCCATTGTAAACTGGCACCATCCTTTATTATAAAGTTGGGAGAAACACATTCAGCAAATTTTCAGTCTCCCTCTCCCTCATAAGTTAAAAATAAGTTTTTAAAGAATGTTCCTAATTAGGGGGACGCGTCCCCCCCTGGGATCGACACCAGTGCCAGGAACACATAATTAATGAACATAAACGTAAAATTTACATTGCTTTCATAATACCATTTCAAAGAATTACATTAAGAAATGCATTAAATAAAAGGCTGAAAGAGTTGGGGTTTTTGAAATTTTTGTAAGAAAATTTTGTGGTCTTCTGAAGTTAAAAAAATTGTTTTTAAGTTTTTAAGTATGGGGGGGGACGCTGTTAAAGGTCTTAAATATTGGGAGGACGCGTCCCCCCCCCCCGTAAACGACGCCACTGGCTGAGCTGAGAGTATAAATTGTAATGAAAGACGTGATATTTAACGGTCAGCACTAAATTAACAATAATTTCAACTACTATAAATATTCAAGTGAATTCAAAATCCATGAAAAGAAAAAAAATGACGAACATTTTAGTGGGTATCGAATATTAGATTAGAAGGGAATTGAAACACTTGGTCTGCAGAAATAAAACTGCAGTTTTTGTTCAGTAGTCAATATTCATCAGAATATACACCATTTTTATGTTAAAGATCTGAACAAAATTCTTTATACGTAAAAATTATAATGTTTTCGTTTTCTATTTATTTTGCATGTATTAGGGGGGAGTGGGGCATATAACCGTGCTAAGGGGGGTGCGCCAAGGGGTGTTCATTCGCAAAATTGATGTTTGAGAATTGTGTTTTTTGCATGAGTTGTTACCATTAAAAAAATATATTCCCGATTTTGTTTAGCCTTCCACAAGAAGCGACCCTCGCCATGCGGGAAAGGCAGGAGGTGGGAAGAGTCCACTGTCCAAAAACGTTATCAGTGGGAGGTTGAATCTGTCGTGAGTGATTTGTGGCCTCTTTTGTCCGCTTATTTGTAGAGGGGGAGAGGGGCCTGTGGTTTCAAGTAGGCTCTCTAGTTTCAAGAACATGTTGTCGCAATATTTGCCTTGGTCGGGATTTGATATTTTAAAATTTTCTAATGAAACTAAAAATACCTGAAAATTTAGAGACGCAACGCATAATAATTATAGACTTACAGACTTACTTGCTCAGTTAAAATAGTTGAAAATTTAATGTTACTTATGGGAGAGGATTAAAATTTTCTACATATAATTTTCATTACTTTTACACTGTAAAAAACCCCTTAAAATTTACGGTTTTAAATTGGCAGCTGGATTATGGAAAACAGTAAAAATTTTACGAAGTAAATCCGTAAGAACAACGATGTTTTACCTTGTAAAATGGTAAAACGCCGTCGTTTTTACGGATTCACTTTGTAATTTTTACGGTTTTGCACAACCAACCCAGCTGCCAGTTTAAAACCGTAAATTTTACGGGATTGTTTTACATGTATAATATGAAAAATATATAAATTATGAGACATTAAGATTTGTTTTGAGAATTTTTAAAAATAACACCCTTATTTATGCTCCAGATTGCATTATTTTACAATATATCTTAAATATGATAATTATATCTCAGTATAATATTTATTGAAGGTCGTTCTTTTTTTGTAAGATACTAATAAAAACATGACAAAAATGAGGAAATTGGTAAAAAAAATAATGTAAAATATGCTTGATGTCTAATTTAAGATCACTAATTATAGTTTTGAATTAATTAGTGTAATTTTGTGTTTTTCCATATAAAATTTATAATTTTTGTGCTATTATTGAAAGTGCTCCAAGGAGTGTGGATACTAGTGGGGCACCTTGGGACAGTAAAAGAAGTGTTTAAAATTTCTCATCACAAATTCCCTAAAAGAGATAACTGGTCGGAAATTTTTTTTATTTGGATGCGTAAAGGAGTATATTTAATATATTATCTGTGTTTAGATTTAGTAAATATAATTCTATAGAACCATTTTGCAGAACGATTTTGAAAAATTTATAATGACTAACAGTAGAATTGAAAGAAAACCACAATAAGGATTTGTTTTTAAAGTAAAAAAAAAATATTGTGAAGATACATAAATTTTTAAGCAAAAATATTTTGTGTAATATATTCTTTTCACGGAACCAATTTTTTCTTTACTGACCTTGTAAAATGTAAGAAACAACATTAAAAAAAACCCTAATTAAAAAATACCATGAAAAATTCAACGGGAAAGGTTCTAAAGCGCTACTTTCGTTAACAAACAAGAGCATTGAACATTCCTCATATAGCCTCAAACTAGCTCACAAAATAGGAGCGGAGTGTGACTATAAAATTGATTCCTAAATTCGCTACTTATCGCTCATGAATCCGCCAAGATTGCACAGCCAAGTAACCAAACAGGTTGGGGTGCCGCATCTGGCGGTGAAGAGCAAGCGAAAGCAGGAAGCTCGCCAAAGCATGCGGTAAACTGGATCGGGCCGTCTTTCGAGTTGGAACCCTCTCAAAGCAAGCTCGCAAAAAATGTAATAATAATGATCGAAATTTTTTTTTTCGAATATTCTACGGGCAGCTTCTTATACTGCAAAAAAATCTGCCGCCTCTCAAAAATCTGCCGCCCTAGGCTCCAGCCTACTCAGCCTGCTGGTAAATCCGCCACTGATTCTGCTTGAATTCTTCCGCCACATCTCACATATAAGCTCGTTTTTTTGGCACATATTCTTTAAAAAAAATTGAAGGGTTTCAGCTTTAAAAATTTTTTTCAGAAAAAAAAATTTAAAAATGTTTTTCAATTTTACAGAAAAACTTATTTTTGGGGAAAATTTTCTGAAGAGTTAAGATAAATTTAGGGGGGCAGCTGCCCCCCCTGGCTACGCCCATGTTCATACCCATGGGCGTAGCCAGGTTTCATGTTAGGGGGGGGCAAGGATACTTACCTGTTGTCTTGATGTTTCGAATACTAGTGACTAGGGGTTGACTCAACATTATTTCCCAGGCCCCTTATATCCCATGGCGAGTACTTTTACACGCTAAATTTTAGGGTATTTATACAAAGGATTTGAACTTTTGCAAGCCTAACGTAAAAAAATGAGTAATGAATGTGAGCTTAAAAATGAGGGGTCTGGGTCCTCCAGATATTTTTTTTTAAATTCGCCCCTCGAACTAGTCTTTTAGCTCGTATTGAGACTCTTTGGGCCGAACAGAACCGCTTCTTGTAAGCCACACAGTTTTCAAGGAAAATTATGTAAGATTGCTTCTAAAAGTTTTTCAAAAATTTTGTAACAAACTAAGAATTTAGGGGGGGGGCAGCTGCCCCTCCCTGGCTACGCCGATGTCCATACCATAAGGGAATATTTTCCCTCCCCAAATTTAAGCGAACGTTCGGGGTATAAGCCAAACACGCGACTAAATACACCAACATACAGGGATCAGATGATGATGGATACACGTGCTTTTCAAGTAAGTTGACTCACCGCCAGTGGCGTATATAACGGGGGGGGGCCGAGGGGGCCCTGCCCCCCCCCCGAAATCTGAACTAAGTGTACCAAAACAAGTTAAAACACTGTATTTTAGGGTCTAAATTCAAAAATTTTCTGGGGGAGGACCCCCAAACCCCCCTTTAATACTTGGAATTTTATTATTAACAACTTCATTACAATAAGTTCATCAAAATCCAAATCCTACCAAAAAATATATGTCCAAAATTCAAACTAAGTGTTCCAAAAACAATATATAAAACCCTGTTTTTAGGGGTAAAGTTCCAAAAATTTTCTGGGGAAGGACCCCAGATCCCCTTTTGTACTTGGAACTCTATTTTAATAACTTTTTAAATATTAAGTTCATAAAAATGTACATTTAAAATTCGGACTTAGTTTACCAAAACTAGTTAAAAACCTGGGTTTTTTTAGTCAAACTTCAAAAAATTTTCTGGGGGAGGATATTCATAAACATATTCATAGGATGTCGATGTTACTGGTAACACTGGAGGAACTAATCGATAAATTCTTCGTGGACGAAATGTCCGGGGACGAAAACGACGTATCCCATTGTGGTTATGTAGTAGTAAGCATTATTTTCAGTGCTGAAGACGGAATTCCGTCTTCTTAAAAAATCTCTGAACACGGATTTAGGGTTTAGTAAAAGCGGGAACAAATTGCCTTGATTTTTTTTTAAATTTCAGCACTAACCTCGAAGGTTGCTTCTTTCTGACTTATTATTTGGTATTCTTGTAGTATATGCGATCTACCAGTTTTAATTTAGGGTAGATTGCGATCCCACAACCACGTGTTTTTCGTAGTGTTGCAGAGGCTAACGGCTAACCCGGAAGGCAAAGGCAAACCCGGAAATAAACCGGGTTTTTTTGGGAAGGGAATTTTGAAAATTTCCGGGAGTTTTCGGTAATTTTGAGCTTTGACACAGGAGAAGGAAAAAACATCTAATCTCGGTTAAGAAATCTTATTTATGTTGACATTAATAAGTAATAATAACATAATTAATAATAAGACAAACATTAATAAGTTTAAAAATAACAAGTGTTGAGAAAAAAAAACCATGAAAATTTTAACCTTAAGCCTAAAGATGGACCTCTTTGTTTATGTTCAAAACTTCCTCAAAATTCCCTATATTCCCCAAAATTCCCGGGTTTATTCCCTAAAATTCCCGGGTTTTATCCCATGTTTCAAAACCTGCGGGAATTTTGCATCTCTAGTTTTTCGCCTTCATAATTAAGAATACAGTCGACTCCGCTTTTAATGCGCACGTGAAAGAAGTGATATGCAGGACTAGCGAAAAGCGTCGCGGGGGTCATTCCATAGCCCCAGTAACAAAGAAAGTGGGTGTGGGGGGGGGCGGAAGAATGAATGGAATTCCATGAATTCACTCAAGCATGTAGATAAGGGTCACAAATTCAGCTACTGATAAGAAAGGAATGCACAGGTGGCTAGTTTTCCGTAAAAACGAATGTCAATGAGAGCTTGGGGTTATAAAATGACCCCGCGTGTCCCAACGGGTTAATTTAAATTTTAATTAATTAAATTAAATTTTTTTTCGATTTTATCAAAACTTGGTTTTTGGACTTATTCCCTTTTTCAACCTGACTATTCATTTATTTTATTGCTTGGTTTTCTTATAAATTATGCTTGAAATGAACAGTGACTGATCCATCAGGGGGTGGCACTCAGGAAAGTGCCCTCCCCCCCCTTGGACCCAAAAAATTACTCATAAGTACGAAAATAAGTCCCAAAAAGTACTCAAAATGAGTTAAAACCCTACTCACACAGGTCAGATTTCAAAAATTTTTTCTGGGGAAGGACCACCATACCCCCCAGTGGTACCAAAAGGGGATCTTGATGAAAGGGGATAAAATTAACCCGAACCTAATGTATTGCTCCTATGGAGCTGGCCTGGCAGGGGCTTCCCCTGAACCAGGTTCGTAGGTTCAGGCACTTTTTCCAGGTCCGGCGTTTGATATTATAATGTTAATTAATTAATATTAACTATATGATCTTTTGATTTTCAGAAAAATGTCTGACTGGGGTATCAACGCAGATATGCAGGAAAAAGTCCGGATTGAAGACGGACCTCCCAATTCCTCCCCTCCTCCAGCACCCAAAGAACAATCATCGCCAAAGGCTTCTGAAGAGGTAACTGCAGCGGAGTTTTCGCTCATGCAAAAGTTTCTGCGGACTCAACTTGTTCAAGTCACTAGTGAAGTTGAGACTGTGCGGAACAACCCGAATTCTCCCCTCTATTCGGCCAAGTCGTTTAAAGAACTCAATTTGAGTCCCGAACTGCTCAAGGGTGTGTATTCCATGGGGTTCAACCAACCTTCCAAGATTCAAGAAGAGGCTCTGCCCATCCTCATTGCCGATCCCCCGATTAACATGATCGCTCAATCTCAGAACGGGACTGGGAAGACGGCAGCTTTTGTGTTGGCATCGCTTTCGAGGGTGAATCCCAGCCTGAACTACCCCCACGTTCTTATCCTCTCTCCGACCTACGAGCTGGCCATTCAAACCGGTAAGGTAGCCGAGAAAATGGCCCGGTTCTGCCCCTACATCCAAATTCGTTTTGCCATTCGTGGGGAGAACCTGGAAAAGGGGCACAAGATTACCGAGAACTTTCTAATCGGAACTCCTGGGAAAATTTTTGATTGGGCCATGCGTTACAAGTCCTTCGATTTGAGAAAAATTCAAGTGTTTGTCTTGGACGAGGCAGATGTGATGGTATCGACACAAGGCTATGAAGATCAGTCGATAAGGATACACAAGCAGCTCTCCAAAACGTGTCAAATGCTTTTGTTTTCCGCGACTTACTCCGAGGAGGTGATGCGATTTGCAGAACAAATCATACCAGATCCCGTTATTTTGAGGTTGAAACGGGAGGAGGAGTCATTGGACAATATAAAACAGTTTTACATAATATCCACGACACAGCAGGAAAAGTTTGAAGCGCTTTGCAATATCTATGGCACGGTTTCCATAGGTCAAGCAATGATTTTCTGCTATACGAAGAAAACCTCTGCTTGGCTGGCTGAAAAAATGGCTAGGGAAGGCCATGACGTTGCTCTTCTCTCTGGAGATCTGACTGTGGAGCAGAGAATTGCTGTGTTGAACAGATTTAGGGAAGGAAAGGAAAAGGTATGTCTAGTCCTTGTTCATGGTTGGCATGTTTACAAAATGGGCCTCTCAACCGCCCAGTTTCAGATAGTACTTCTATATTATAAATATCATTTTTAAAAAATCAACTTGTTAGTCTGACATTTATGCTGTTGTTAAATTAACAATATTGTAAAATTTTAAATTTATTAGGGTCCAATTAAACAATAACAATCATTTATCTATAAAGTATCACAATGATGCAAGCAATTCTAAATAAGAATGACTGAATTTTTTAGTTAATGTAAGAATTATAAATTCCACATTTATCCATCAGGTAAAGCATTTTTAATTCCAAGTTTTTTTAGTTGTAACTTCAGCTTGGAATTATCCAAGTTGTGTTGTATTAAGTTAAAATATATTTGTATTTAATAAAGTGTCTTGTATTTACAGGTGCTGATAACAACCAATGTCTGCGCACGTGGTATTGATGTGGAACAGGTTACCGTGGTTATTAACTTCGATTTACCGATGTGCCAAAATTATGAAGCTGATTGTGAAACATACTTGCATCGTATTGGAAGAACTGGCCGATTTGGCAAATCTGGTCTTGCCATTAATTTAGTAGATGGCAACAGGTCAAAGGCTATTCTTAAGCAAATAGAAAAGCATTTTGGAAAGTCTATTGTAAAGGTAGACGCCAATGAAATTGAGGATTTGGAAAAAATGGCCCAGAGATAAGATGAACTATTTTTTCTTGACGCTGTTTTTTACATGTTAAATATCATAGAAATTAATTTTTGGCTGAAATTAGGATTTAAATAAAGCAATTTCACTCTCTATGTGCCTGAAACTAATTATGTTCTTTTGTATATTAAGAGTAATTTTTTAAGAGTTTAACTATATAAACTATCAGTAATCAAGCCTTAATTTTAAAAATTACTTAATTATTAATTACTTTTAAGTGGCACCAAAAATATAAAATACCCACCAGCAGGGGCTTGTGTAAGGTTGACTTTTAGTGCATACAGTATCAAAAGTGTTCTATTACAGCAACAGCTAGCTACCTGTTTAGTGGAATGACTTTTGCTCTTTCAAATTGTCTTAATGACCTAAGAATGAATTTTTACGGATACACCACTGATTGTAAGCAAAATGTCAGCATATTTTATGCATCAGATCAAAATTCTTGCACCATTAGACAAAAATATGTCTAGGAAATTATTTTAAATTTTTAAATTGTATTAACATTGCATCATCAATTAATTTCTATAAAATACCTCTTTGTTTATAAATATGTGCATCCCAAAGTATTTGCTGAAACTTTGAGTATCATAATGCATTATCCATTTTGTTGGAAAGATTTGTTCTTCATTTTAAAATTGTTGTAATAAAAATATCCTTAATAACTGAACACATCTTCTTTTGATATTATTTCATACTTGTTAATCTAGAGTTAACCTGTGGTCAATAGCAAATTTTCATGTGGTCCACAAAATGTTGAATTACCTTTTGCATGGGTCATCAGTCCTGGGGACGGAAATCTGTCTTCTTTAAAGTTCTGTGAACGGAATTCCTTTTTGGGTTTAATACGAAATGTAGAAGTAAGCCTGAGTTTCACAGATACAGCTTTAACTGTAAATTTAAGAAGCTATTTAATTGCTCCTATGATATTTTATAGGGTTTTCTTGCAATTTAAAAAATATGTATGCTATAGGCAATGTGATAAATCCAAGCATTATTAATAATGCCTGTGTATTGAGGCAAAGTGCTAAATGCCATTGAATTTATCACATTGCCCACCTGAACTTCTTGCATTATTATTAATGCATAAAAATAATTACAAAATCCACATTTTATAAAATTTGAGAAATTTAAAGTGGTTAGTAAAAATTTGCCTTAAAGTAATTAAATTTGATTTACATTTCCACAAATTGATCTTTTGAAATTTAGACTCAAGCATATGAATAATTACAAAAGTGGTCAAAATCGAATTATTGCGCAATAAGATATTTGGATTACCATCGCACTTAATTGGGTACCTGACGGAAAACGTAAAAGAGGTAGGCCGAGGCTTAAGGCTGAATAAGAGGAAATTGGAGAAGTTCCCCAAGAAACTTAAAATCTAGATGAGTTTAGAGAAACTTGTAGAATACAGATGGCTATAGAGAGCATAAAAAGAGTTAAATATTTCATATTTTCACAAAAATTGAGAAATTTAAAGTGGTTAAATTTGATTTACCTATCAACAAATTGATCTTTTGAAATTTAGACTCAAGCATATGAATAATTACAAAAGTGGTCAAAATAGAATTATTGCGCAGTAAGATATTTGGATTACCATCGCACTTAATTGGGAACCTGACGGAAAACGTAAAAGAGGTAGGCCGAGGCTTAAGGCTGAATAAGAGGAAATTGGAGAAGTTCCCCAAGAAACTTAAAATCTAGATGAGTTTAGAGAAACTTGTAGAATACAGATGGCTGTAGAGAGCATAAAAAGAGTTAAATATTTCATATTTTCACAAAAATTGAGAAATTTAAAGTGGTTAAATTTGATTTACCTATCAACAAATTGATCTTTTGAAATTTAGACTCAAGCATATGAATAATTACAAAAGTGGTCAAAATAGAATTATTGCGCAGTAAGATATTTGGATTACCTTCGCACTTAATTGGGAACCTGACGGAAAACGTAAAAGAGGTAGGCCGATGCTTAAGGCTGAATAAGAGGAAATTGGAGAAGTTCCCCAAGAAACTTAAAATCTAGATGAGTTTAGAGAAACTTGTAGAATACAGATGGCTATAGAGAGCATAAAAAGAGTTAAATATTTCATATTTTCACAAAAATTGAGAAATTTAAAGTGGTTAAATTTGATTTACCTATCAACAAATTGATCTTTTGAAATTTAGACTCAAGCATATGAATAATTACAAAAGTGGTCAAAATAGAATTATTGCGCAGTAAGATATTTGGATTACCATCGCACTTAATTGGGAACCTGACGGAAAACGTAAAAGAGGTAGGCCGAGGCTTAAGGCTGAATAAGAGGAAATTGGAGAAGTTCCCCAAGAAACTTAAAATCTAGATGAGTTTAGAGAAACTTGTAGAATACAGATGGCTATAGAGAGCATAAAAAGAGTTAAATATTTCATATTTTCACAAAAATTGAGAAATTTAAAGTGGTTAAATTTGATTTACCTATCAACAAATTGATCTTTTGAAATTTAGACTCAAGCATATGAATAATTACAAAAGTGGTCAAAATAGAATTATTGCGCAGTAAGATATTTGGATTACCATCGCACTTAATTGGGAACCTGACGGAAAACGTAAAAGAGGTAGGCCGAGGCTTAAGGCTGAATAAGAGGAAATTGGAGAAGTTCCCCAAGAAACTTAAAATCTAGATGAGTTTAGAGAAACTTGTAGAATACAGATGGCTATAGAGAGCATAAAAAGAGTTAAATATTTCATATTTTCACAAAAATTGAGAAATTTAAAGTGGTTAAATTTGATTTACCTATCAACAAATTGATCTTTTGAAATTTAGACTCAAGCATATGAATAATTACAAAAGTGGTCAAAATAGAATTATTGCGCAGTAAGATATTTGGATTACCATCGCACTTAATTGGGAACCTGACGGAAAACGTAAAAGAGGTAGGCCGAGGCTTAAGGCTGAATAAGAGGAAATTGGAGAAGTTCCCCAAGAAACTTAAAATCTAGATGAGTTTAGAGAAACTTGTAGAATACAGATGGCTATAGAGAGCATAAAAAGAGTTAAATATTTCATATTTTCACAAAAATTGAGAAATTTAAAGTGGTCAGTAAAAACTTGCTTTAAAGCAAGGGCGTCATTTAGGGGGGGCAGGGGGGGGCAATTGCCCCCCCCCCCCCAAGGTTTCCACTCTTAAGTGAAAAATTGCTGAGAGTCCCTGGAAAATTTTGTAATTTCCACAAGGAGCAACAGATTTAACCTAAAACATCCCAAAAGCAGTTAAAGCACTACTTTTGAGGGTCTAATTTCAAAATTTTCTGGGGGAGAACCCCCAATCCCCCTCCTGACCTTTGATGTCTGTTATACAATTTGTCTCCCTTGAAAATTTTGCCGCTTACAAGAAGCAGTTCCCTTTGGGAACCAGAGTTTGAAGCCCCTAGGAGTCTGGTTTAAAGGGGAATTTTCAAAAATTTTTACTTGGGGAGGATCTCCGCCCCCCCTTGAAAATTTTACGTTTATTTATACTTTTTTTCCCCTAGAAAATTCTATGCTTTACAAGGAACTGTTCTTTTTGAATGTAACCCAAATGACCTCAAAATGAGCTGAAACACTATTTAAAAGAGGCAAATTTAAAAAAATTTTCTGGGGGAGGACCCCCAGACCCCCCCCCTTTAAAATTTTTAAATATATATTATGTTATACAGTATAGTTTCCTTGAAAATTCTGCCACTCACAACAAACAGTTCCCTCTGGATGCTCCCCAACGAGGTTGCAAGGGAGATAAAACCCTAGTTTAAAGGGAAATTTTCAAAACAAATTCTGAGGGAGGACCTCCGGGTCCCCTTGAAACTTTGATGTTTATTTGTAACTTTTTTCTCTAGAAATTATGTGGTTTACAAGGGGCTGTTCTCTTCGGATGTAACTTAAATGTTGTAAAAATGAAGCAAAATTTAAAAATTTTTCTGGGGGTGACCCCAGACCCCCCATATTTACTTAGAACTTATAATGTTGAGTCACCCCCCCCCCCAAAAAAAAACAAGTCTGGTTACGGCGTGGCTCAGCCCCACTTAAAAAAAATCCTTGCCCCCCCAACCAAAAACTGAAATGACGACCCTGCTTTAAAGTAATTAAATTTGATATACTTTTCAACAAATTGATCATATGTGATCTTTTGAAATTTAGACTCAAGGATTTCGATAACTTAATCTTTAACAAAATAGCAATAATCAAATTAATAGATTTGATTATTGCTATTTGGATCGAGTTTTCGAAGCTGGGAAAAATTTTTCGTGGTTTTAATTATCTTTTGAACAATTTCACCCGAGTTGAACTTGTTCACATACATATGTTAAGACTATGAGAAAACAGGTATACATACTTATTTTTGTGGAAATTTGAACAGGAATTTCGAAAAGGAATGTCTTCGTGGTTTATACTAACACACAGGCCTGAGGAGAGGTGGGGGTACAATCCCCCGTGACCAGGGCCCGATTTAGAAAATTTGGAACACTAGGCCCAATATACCGGAAGGGGGCCCCCCGTTGCCACCTTAGTTGATGTATGAATGTAGAAAAGTAATTGTTAGCTTAGTGTGAAAATTCACTATCGTCAGGGAGTCGGGGGCAGACATGTTCTCGGTTATCTTTTACATTTTTTTACATTGCTAAAAGGTTTGGATTTTTATTTTCGATTTAAAAAAGGAATGAAAAAGCATTCTAGGAAGTATAAAAAGTTATTTCTACTATATATTTTTGTCAACTTTTTAAAATTAGGGGGCCCCCAAATTGTGGGGCCCCTAGGCCTGGGCCTTGTGGGACTAATGGTAAATCAGGCCCTGCCCGTGACCCAGAAATTTTCATATTGGAGGAATAATAATTTTGAATATTTTGGAAATTAATTTGTTCACCCTGAAGGCTGCTAAAAATGAGTAAATTTCAGTTTTCAAGAGGCGTATTTCAAAAATTCGCTAAAGTTTCAAACTCAAGATAAATCATTATTTAAGGCTTCAAGGCTTAACTTCATTTCAGAAAAAGCACATCCCTGGGTGTCTTTATAATATTGTGAAAAGTATCCAAGAATGAGTTAAAAATTTCTTTTTTAAGGGTCGAATTTCCAAATTCCCTTGGGATTCCCCTAGAACCCCTTTAATGCTATCTCACTCAGTTCACAAGTATTTTCAGGGTGCTTATTTTCGATTCCTACATGAAGAACGCAACAGTGTACCGATCGACCAATAGGAGTGTGCTTTAGCTCCTCCTCCTTCAAAAAAAAGAGACCACAAACCACAACAAGAACACGCTTTTGGTTTATGCTTTTTTTGTTTGTTCAAATACCTATTTTTTTTGTTATTATGATGGAGAATGAAATGGAGTTCTCTTCAGATACAAATTTCATTGAAAAAAGAAGATTTGGTAAAAGTAAGACTTAAAAGTTAAAGATAAATATGAATTTATGGTGTGGCTAAAGGTATTATGATGATTACTTCTGAAGTTTTTATCATTCATTTTTAAAGTGAATTCATCATTTGAGCAGATTGAGATAATTCAGAGTAGGGTTTTTTTTGCGATTTTTTAAATAAGTTATTACACAAAATTTTTCCTAATTTAAAAATAAGATAATATTTTTTCCTATACATGCTTGTCTCTGCATTTAGAGATGCTCAGCTAGGCATGTAGGAAGCAAATTAGATGTAAATTAAAAGAAATCATGAACATATTTTAAACATAGGGGAGAGATGGGTACCTGAAACATATTTTAGTAAATTATTTTTCTATTCAATGATATTACTTATTCAAACACACCTAATGTATATATTAAATAAAACTAATTCAAATAAGTTCCTGACTTTCATGAAATGTTCCTGTTCAAGTGACTGATTAGTTGATTGTTTGGCAAGTTTTATTTCTTATCAACATTTTGGTAAGGGATTTAATATTGATTTGATACTTAAACAAATCTTAATTGTAAAGCTAACATCACAGATTTTTCTTTGTGTTACATATAGTTATGTTTTAAAAGTCGCATGTAGACTACTATATAGTACAATGTGTATTTAGAAAAAAAGTTTCATTTAATGCTCATTTATATAATACTTATGAAGTCTAGTTTTCTCTTAAAAATTGCTAATTTATAAAGGAAAGTATGTGTCAAGATTTACATTAGTTGTCTGATATTATAAGCACTTCATTATTTATATTGTACCTACAAACATTATAAAGTTAATTTTCACTTAAAATGATTGTTCTTTTGAAAATTGGTCACACTGAAGTTGTGGGATGAGCGTTATTAAGCATTTTGCCTCAATAAAATTATTAAAATTAATCATTACTTGGCTACTTTCTCTTTCAGTTTATTCGGTTCAATTCCCTTAACGTTCCCGCTGAATATTGCAAAGCTTTTTTGTATGCTATACATACAGATATCAAAAAATTATACTGATTTTTATTGATAAACAGAATAGTTTATTGATTTCACTAAACATTTTAACCTATGAGTTTGAAATTAGTAATATTTCAACTTTTTGGTGCTCAAAAGAACATTACAGTATTTAGTAGGGTCGTAAATGGAATTGAATCCCGTTTATTCATATCTAACTCTCAAATTCTTATCTTTGCATGAATATATAACTAAGAAACTAACATGGCATTAATTAAAAATAAATGAAGCACAAATTTCCACGGTATCTTAAGAAGGATCTTTATTAAATTAACAAGTCATGTTTTTTACCCATAAGCCCAATAATTCATAAAATTAAAAACAATCAAGACATCTCAAGTTTTATAAAATGTAGGGTTAGACTTCAGTATGTCCTGCCAAATATTGCCAAGCTGTTTTAAAATTTAAGTATTAGAAAGATCTCAATTCAAAGCTAATCAATTAAAATATCTACAATTATATCAATGAAAGTCAAAAAAGGTAGAAACATTCGAATATTTTTCATCTAAAATGACTAAGCAATATTAAACAGGACAGTCTACATAATAAATATAGGGAATGATGAAGTTTGCAGAGTTATTGGTACTTTAAAATAAGCCAGACACAAATCTAGATCACTGGATTTATTGATAATCTTTCACTGTTAATGTTAAAACATAAAACAGTTAAAAGCTTCCTGCTAGTTAAGATATTTACATTTATATCATCATATAAAATACTTACAGTTAATAACTTTCAGCAGAAAACAAAGTTTTAGTTCCCATTTTCTATTTAAACATTTTAATCACAAAAAACACAGTTTATTGTTTACAACTTTACATATCGTCTATAAGAACTGCAGTAAACCTTTAGAGAGAATTCTCGCATCAGTAATTTATTCAACTAAGATGTAATTAACACCCGTAGTCTTTACTGCGACAATCCCTGAGCTGCATATTAACATTAATATATTATTTTGAGTATACTTTTTACTGTTTATAGCGCTCAATAGTGTGATCCACAATGTAAACAAAAGTCTCGACTTCGAATAGACAATAGACTCGTTTCCTCGCGGCGGCTTTGCCCTGTAGATGTAGGGAAGGGAGGAGCTAAAACGAGTAAACAAGCAATCCTATTGGTCGATCGGTACACTGCTGCGTTCTTCATGTAGGAATCGAAAATAAGCTTTCAGGGTACCTAATGGGTTAAAGGCAGCGTTCGAAATAATGGTAATTACTGGTCCGGGACAACTAAAAAACATCTCGGACCATTGGAATCAGAAAAACACTGGTCCGCCGGACCAGTGTGTGTGATGAAAAAATATCCCACCCTCCAGTTCTATCAGCGTTTTTGTAAAAATATATAGACGAGTTGTTCAGTGACAGCGGTATTTTAAGAGCGTTTGATGATTGCATTTGGTGAAGCATATTTTTGGCAGAACCCGAAATGTGGCGATATGGGAGCCCCCGGTGAAAAAGAAAAATTATTGAATATGTATTAATTTTTAACATTACTATTTGGTACTCACATTCAGTGCAATAGTAACTATATTGTGTATAATAATATTTAAACTGATCCTTTTTAACTTATCAGACCAGTGGTTTTTTTTCCCACCAACGCGGTTAAAGGAACTTTCCTATGCATTCTGTATACGCTCTTGGGCAGCAGTACCTAATAAAGGTAAGGTCCATACCCATGGGCGTAGCCAGGTTTCATGTTAGGGGGGGGCAAGGATACTTACCTGTGCTCTTGATGTTTCGAATACTAGTGACTAGGGGTTGACTCAACATTATTTCCCAGGCCCCTTATATCCCATGGCGAGTACTTTTACACGCTAAATTTTAGGGTACTTATACAAAGGATTTCAACTTTTGCAAGCCTAACGTAAAAATATGAGTAATGAATGTGGGCTTAAAAATGAGGGGTCTGGGTCCTCCAGACATTTTTTTTTTAAATTTGCCCCTCGAAGTAGTGTTCTAGCTCATATTGAGACTCTTTGGGCCGAACAGAACCGCTTCTTGTCGGCCACACAGTTTTCAAGGAAAATTATGTACGATTGCTTTAATAAAGTTTTTCAAAAATTGCTTGACAAACTGAGAATTTAGGGGGGGGGCAGCTGCCCCTCCCTGCACCCCCTTGCTACGCCCATGTCCATACCACAAGGGAATATTTTCCCTCCCGAAATTCTTAAGCGTTCGTTCGGGGTATAAGGCAAACACGTGACTAAAAACACCAACAGGGATCAGCTGATGTTGGAGTTGGATACACGTGCTTTTCAAGTAAGTTGACTCACTGCTATGGGATGGTATCCACTGGAAGTGCACCTCACGAAATGATGAAAGATGCTCCAGTTGATATACACGGGAACGAGACAGCAGATGTTCTGGCTAAAGAGGGTACTGGTGAGCCGTTGGACACACCCGATTCTCTAACTTATTTGGAGCTGTTCTCAAGAGCTAAAAGAGATTCAAGGTCCTCCTGGAACATCCCACCTGTTCACCATTGGTACCAGGGAAAGTGCCCAGGAGGTGCATTATTACTCAAGTGTGGTAGGCGAGACCAGACGACCATCACCAGGCTTATCAGTGGACACCTAAGATCAATGTCGTATTCCAACGGAAAAAAGGTTTTTCCAGCCTGTGTGAAGTGTGCCGACCATCAGGCCACTCCTGACCATATTCTGGATTGCCTGGGACTGTCCAGGCTGGATCTGTTGACGGATCCAATTTTGGTTTTAGACTTTTTGAGAGTGATGGAATTCATGGACCTGGTTTAGCGTTGCTAAACAAAGGAGATTTGCAACAACAACAACAACTGCTATGGGGATGCGCGCATGCTCCCTCTATCTTTGGTGTGAACACAAAGGGATTTTCCAAAGAATTCTCAATGTTCTCAGGTATCGTTTGAGTTGAAAGGGAAGGGAGGGTAGGGAGAAGGGCCCCGTTTGACCTCTCCGGAGGGTCCTAGGAATGCCAGGAAGGGTCTTTTTTTATCTGTCCTTTTCGTGTCCGGCTTAGGACAAGTGGCCGTGGGGGATCCGTTCAAAATCCCGACAATCAACTGCCCGACAGCTCAACTGCCCGACACCGTCTGCCCGACAGGTACGATTGCCCGACAAGTCACTTGCCCGACAGGTACGATTGCCCGACAGGTCACTTGCCCGACAGGTACGATTGCCCGACAGGTCACTTGCCCGACAGGTACGATTGCCCGACAGGTACGATTGCCCCACAAGACATTTGCCCGACAGGTACGATTGCCCGACAGGTACGTTTGCCCGACAATTCAATTGTCCTAGATACGAATCCATTACATTGTTGAAATATGAGGGGGCTTAATATTTTAGGTTCGGGTGGTTGTATGAAGCTGCGTCCCAGGGTACCCGGATATGATGACAAAAGGGGGCTATAGCCCCTAAAATTGAAGTTCTATCGGTAAAAAAGTGGCATGTCATTTAAAAATTTATCCCATAGGAATAGCATTGGCGGAAAGATAAAAGAACAATTAGCTAAGTAAAACTTAATTAACAACAAGGACTTAAGAAGGGACTTCCTAGTTAAGTTTAACTAATTCTACTTAAATTTCATGTTGCTTGACCACTGGTCAAGATTACTCTAGATGGCAAAAAATCAAAGTAAAGTAAATTTTTGAATTACTAATTGATATTCTGTATTCCCTATTGTTGTAACATGTCTTTTTGGTTCCGGCTGAGAAGGTCAGAAAAGCTAAAAATAGCGAGAAAAAGTGGATTGACCTCTGGTCAAATGATTTGACCAGCGATCAAGAACAAAATGTAACCCGTCTTTAGGCGTTTGAGCCCCCACATGACCTACTTCAGTGCAAAAGCATAGAAGTTGTAAAAAGTTGACTGGACTGACCAATGGTCAGCCGGAACCAAAAAGACATGTTACAACAATAGGGAATACAGAATATCAATGTGGGATTCGAACACTTCACCCTTTCTCCTATGAACTGAGCAGCACGAGCTAAGAGAGCAGCCACTGCCTCTTGAAGAAGAGGAGGGATCACGTCACGGAGAAGAAGGCATAAGAAGCTGGGAGGAGGCTTCGTGAAGGGATTCAGCGTGAGAGAGCGTGTTTCAGAGTGTGGTCGTCGTGGTGAGTTTTCGTGTTGCAATCGTCGGTTGAGTGCCACGGTGGATCATCGGTTGAGTGCCGGAGAGGATCATCGGCTGTGTGCTGGTTGGAGCGAGGGCTGTGTGCCTGGGATCATACACCGATCAAGGCTGAGCGCCTGAGATCGAGGCAACGTGTTGGTGGAATGGTTGTGGTGGATGCGGCGAGTCGGAGTGGAGAGCGTTACTTTTTAGATCACCTTTATTTACATTTTTACTGAAGATTCCATCAAGTACTAACCCATTTGTTGTTTTAAATAAACAGTTGTGTTTTTAAGTAGTTGTTCTCTTTTAAGACGCCCATCGGCTACCACATCTGGGGGCTCGAGAGTGAGAGGAACCTGTGGCCAACTGGATACCTGATCGCCGACCCATTGGACGAGGATTGAGCGTAGTGAGGAGGTAGGCAAGTGTGTGAGTTGGGCAGTGAGATTTTCGGCTACCTCATCGGTTGATATTTTCGTCCTGTTGGAGTAAGTACTCTTTTTTGTGAAAATGGCCTACTTGATGAGGGTACGCAAAGGCGATTTGCTGACATTGGCGTGTGATCTGGGATTTGAGGTCAAAGAGTCGAGTACTAAAAACTTACTGGTCGATGCTATTTCGTCTCAAAAGAAGTATGGGGAGGAGGTTTTAAAGGACTTGATCAAAGAAATAGTATTGGAGAGGGAAGAAAAAGAGCGTCGGGAAGAGGAGCGAGAAAAAGAGCGTCGGGAAGAGGAGCGAGAAAAAGAACAACGGGAGCATGAACTTGCTAAGCTGAAGTTGGAGGCTCAGACAGGGCAGAGTACAACCCCTACAGAACGCACTAAGGATCTTGCCAAGTTGATAGCACGTTTTGAGAGTAACAACGACATATCCCTGTATCTGGCTCTTTTTGAAAAGCAAATCCAAAGAGTTGGGGTCCCCAAGAAAGATTGGGTTATGCATCTTGTAGGCTTGCTCCCCTTGGAGATTATTGATTTTATCGGGCGAGAACCAAGTGAAAGAGCAGATGATTATGATCACATTAAGGGTATGCTGCTGAAACGTTTTAAACTTACCTCAGAACAGTTTAGGTACAACTTTTTGAATACTCAGAAAGAAGGAAATGCCTCGTGGAGAGATTTCGCGTTTAAACTCAAAATATACCTGGACGAGTGGATAGATGGTGTGGGGATCGCAACTTTTGAACAACTAAAAGAGTTAATGCTAGTTGATCACATCCGAGGAGAATTGCCCTGCGAGGTACAACGCCGGTTAGCAGACGCGCTGCCTAAAATCACGAAGGTGGAGGACTTGGTAAATAAGCTTGATGAATTCGATTTGAGGCGCCGATTTTTGAATCAAGATAGGGAAGAGCGTGAATGGCAGGCACACCAGAGGAAGCAGGTAAACTGGGTACAGAAGACTGAGGAGTTCGTGCCGAAGCAGAGGGGTGTTGGAAAATGCTATAAGTGTTTAGAGCAGGGCCACTGGGCGAAGGATTGCACTAACAAGAGCGAAGGGGTCAGATGTAAAAGGTGCAGAAAATTCGGACACAAAGTGAAAGAGTGTCAACTGGGAGGAATTGCTACAGTAGGAGTTGTACGCGCAAAACAGGATTCGATCAAGAAAGATAGCGAAGACATCCGGGTGGAAAAGATAGTACAGAGGGGCTTCAAGCAAGTTTTGTGTGAGCTGGAGAATTTAATGGAGGAAGCAAGAGCATGCGGTGTCCTTAGAAGTCAGGTGGAGAGGAAGTGGGTTAGGAAGAGAAGGAGACCTCCAAGAGTATACAGGGTCGGGGACCAGAGGGTCTTAAGGAGAGCGAGTTTGGACCGACCAGTGTTGAAGTTTTCCCATGATGATGTGTGTTTCTCTTTTAGTTCCAAGTTAAACCGAGGCGCTCCGAGCCGAGGGCGGCTGACAAGCAGGATGGCCGAGTTGTGGGATTCGAACACTTCACCCTTTCTCCTATGAACTGAGCAGCACGAGCTAAGAGAGCAGCCACTGCCTCTTGAAGAAGAGGAGGGATCACGTCACGGAGAAGAAGGCATAAGAAGCTGGGAGGAGGCTTCGTGAAGGGATTCAGCGTGAGAGAGCGTGTTTCAGAGTGTGGTCGTCGTGGTGAGTTTTCGTGTTGCAATCGTCGGTTGAGTGCCACGGTGGATCATCGGTTGAGTGCCGGAGAGGATCATCGGCTGTGTGCTGGTTGGAGCGAGGGCTGTGTGCCTGGGATCATACACCGATCAAGGCTGAGCGCCTGAGATCGAGGCAACGTGTTGGTGGAATGGTTGTGGTGGATGCGGCGAGTCGGAGTGGAGAGCGTTACTTTTTAGATCACCTTTATTTACATTTTTACTGAAGATTCCATCAAGTACTAACCCATTTGTTGTTTTAAATAAACAGTTGTGTTTTTAAGTAGTTGTTCTCTTTTAAGACGCCCATCGGCTACCACATCAATTTGTAACTCAAAAATTTACTTTACTTTGATTTTTTGCCATCTAGAGTAATCTTGACCAGTGGTCAAGCAACATGAAATTTAAGTAGAATTAGTTAAACTTAACTAGGAAGTCCCTTCTTATGTCCTTGTTGTTAATTAAGTTTTGCTTAGCTAATTGTTCTTTTATCTTTCCGCCAATGCTATTCCTATGGAAAAATTTTTAAATGACATGCCACTTTTTTACCGATAGAACCTCAATTTTAGGGGCTATAGTTAAAATAGGGAAAGATTAAAAGTTATTTACCTACTCTTTAAATACTTATTTTGTTCATTGTAAGATGATAAAGTAGTAAAAAGTGAAAAACACTCTTGAAAGGATACTATAAACAAAGGAAAGTAAATTATACTTTTCTAGAGATAAGACCATGTAAACTGATTTTTCCATTCAAATCAGTTTGATAGTTTTGGTTAAATTTAAATAGAAGTCAATTTTGATTATGTTACAGATAAAATTATTTTTAAAGGAATAATACAACACAACAACAAGGATTTATGGGAACAGCTATCCCGAATAGGACATCGTCTTAACAGCCCGCCGGCTAATCCACCAAATCTTATTATACAACATATAATTTATCTACGCATTTAAATGGTGGAAAAATAAACTAAATAAATATCTAAATAAATATCTAAATAAAATATATCAAGCATTTAACTTACTGGAAATAAGGACGCCACGCGATGTGGCGCCCGCCATTTCTTCAATAGTGAGTGACGTAATGGTAAACAAACTAGGCATTGCCATTTCAGAAAGTAGTAAAATCCAATAAATTCCAAAACTACGTGTGGCTCATTTTATAAAATAAAAATTATGCTCGATTAGAAAAATCATCAAGCTTTCAAAAGGAATCTTGATAAAAATGTAAATTTTCATATTTTTAGATAGCTGTGAAGGTATAACGAACGACAAGAATAAACTTTATCGCCCATCAGTGGCGGGTGTCCCCTACGTTTCGCCGAAAACCACTTTTCCTTCCCCCCTTACATCCTGTTTCACCTTCCCCGTAGGGAGATTTCGGCCAAACCTCCTAATCGAATACCATAGAATCGATGCCTAAATGCTGAATCGAATGCCTGTGAATCAAACCTACTGAAGAATCGATTCCTAGGAATCCTAGGAAAGTAATTGGCGAAACGAATTGAAGCTCTCCAGGGGGCACGGTGGTTTCTTATCTAAACACAGGTGTTTACCCATTGTTGAATTTGTCACGGTGCTACTCTTGTATTTTGAAGAGTGCACAAGGAATACGAATTCTTTTTCTGCATGGTAAACTATATAGATTTTTAACGATTTCTACATTTACCATATCCCAATAAAAAAATTGAACATTCATTAAAATTCCTTTATTAATAATTTTTTCTCAGGAATTTAATTAAATTTTTAGGTGAAATTATTCAATAATTAAAGCCTATTCCATGGACACTATTTTAACAACAATGTTATTCCATGAAACTTTTTACTTAAAAATTAAATCCTGAAAAAAATATGTTTTAAACTACACTTACCAGTTTTAAAACTTTGAATTTCTTTGAAACAGATTATAAAATATTAGTATGATTTTTAATCTATCTAGTGAGTTATATCTAGTTTTTTTATTAAAAAATTAATATTTTGTGTTATCTTTTCTTTTTAACAATGGACAATGGGGGTGAGCCGTGAGCGGATAGTTTTTTAAGCAGAAATAAAGCTATTTTCAGCACAATGATAGCAAAAAGGGGTCAAGGGATCATTTAAAATTTTCGAAACATAGCCAATGCTTTTCCTTGGGTATTTATACGTATGTATACATAGTTTGGGGCAGTTAGAAAGAAAAATGGATTTGTATAAAAGACAAACACACACAATCATTGACTTTTATTATATTAAATACCTCACAATTAAACCTTATACAGAACAGAATGTTTTTGTATAAACGAGTTAAAATAAAACTTTTTTGAAAATTTAAAAAAAAAAATAAAAAAATCCGAGATTGAAGATACTTTTACAGTATTTTTTTAAAATACACATATTTAGTAAAACCTTATAGGTACCCGAATATTATATAGCAAAGTGTATTTTAAGATTTAAAACTGCGATAAAAGAAAGCAATGTTTTATTTTAATTTTAATAATGTGTAAGCACTCCATGTACTATCAGTACTCGAAAGTATCAATTTAATTAATTAGCTCTAGTGGATAGAAGATGATTATTTTATTTGTTCTCATTCCTTAATTTTCAATCGAAAAATATTCATGACTAAAAAAATAATCGTACGAATTGGGAACTTTAAGAATCAAGGTTTCTAGAGATTATAACGATTAAGTATGATTTATCGCTTTCATTTTTATACAAATGAATAATACTTACTCTCTTAATGATAACGGTTACAGATCTAGTTAATCGGAACACGAACACTAGTTTTTATAATATAATTAATTAGCTCTAGTGGATTTAATTTTCCAAAGATGATTATTTTACTTGTGTTCACTTAATTTTCAATCAAAAAATATTCGTGACTGAAAAAATATTCGTACGAAAAAAATTGCAGGAAATCACAATGCGCCACGTGTTTCCCAACACAGAAAAAGATCTTTTTTCACCGCTTTGCTCGAAAAATACCAAACACATACGCATTAAGGTGTATATTTTCGCCTAATTAGGAACTTTAAGAATCAAGATTTTATAGAAATTGACCTATCTCTATATAACTAAGATTTATATATCGCTTTCATTCTTATACAATTGAATACTTTCTTAATGACAACTTTGCTATCACCATTACATAAAAATGCAATAGTCGGAGAGGAGATTTAAATATAAATTTAGTATTGGATCTCGTACCTTACTTGTATTGTACAGTTTTGGCATCGTGAATTTCAATAATATTCGAATTGAAGAAATTGACACTTCTTCAACTTGTATCGATAATTTTTAAGTAAAATATAATTCTCAAATCAAATTTTGTAGATGTTTACGTTTCATAACTGGTCATTATACCTTTATTCATTAAAGATTAAGAATTTTTAGATAATATCACATTTTTTACAATCCACCATTTTGGTCTTCGTGTAAACAGCATCGTTTAGTGTGAAAAAAATCACTTAGTGAATTACCCTTTTCCCAAACAAATAATCTTAATAAGAACAGGCTGATGCAATATCCTTGAATATTAGGCTTATGACAGCTTAAATCACAAGATTTTTTTTTCTGTATTAATGAGATGTAGATGGTATTCGGGAAAACTGTTTAAATTGGTTTCAATATTTAATACTCGAAAGCACCGCGTTAAGCTAAATAATTTATACGTACAGTCAATTTATCTTTGTAAAAAATGGAATACTATGTAAATTCGTTTGTATACAAATTAATATATCTCCTTAAATTTTATCATTTAAAGTAATGAAAATGATTTTGCATGGGGTAATGGGTCTGCAAACACTATTTTTTAAAATAAAAAAGATATTAATCCAAATTAGTGGCGGGTAAAAATTTAGTCTGGCTAGTACCTTAGAGCTGAAATTTCATGCCCTGCATTAAGCCATTAATTAACTTACCAATACACTCTTTGCGATTTTTTTTCCTGAATACAATTATTTTAATTTTTTAAACAGCTATTTGTGTTGAAATTTTTCGTATCATTACACAAATATACCACAGAAGAAGTAATATTAAATAATGTGCCACACATTTCCATCCAATATATTTGCAAACTTGTATAAAAATTTGTAGTATGTTTTTATATATACCATTATTCCAGAAAATGGGAAAACTAGTAAAAAGGTTTTCGAAATGGTTTCTAGTATGCGGAAAAAAAATTTACTTAGAAAACCTATTTCCCTGAAACAAAAGATATTTTTCCTGAAACAATGGAAAAAGTAGAGTTTAGAAGCTAAATTTCTTAGCTAAATAAATAGAAATGACACATAAACACTTATTTTATATTTTATACAGGGTGATTAAAAATTCATCATCAATATTTGGTGGTGAGGCAGAGGGGACCTAGACAAGCATATTTCGAATAGGAATGAGGGGGCGCAGCTAAAGAGCTATATAGGACCTAATGTAGTGCGAGAGCATTACAAAAGGCTGTTTTGCTAAAGCCCGTGTAACGAAACAAAACATAATGGAATGAAAAAAATTATTGCATGAGGTAAAGCAGTATCCGTACTACTTACACCTTAAATTTGATAGAAATTGAACCACTTGGTAAACCGTGAGGTGAGTTTTAAAACGTGCAATATTAATCTTTTAGCCAAAAAATTGAGTTTCCTTAGAGTGTAATAGTATTTAGAAAAATGATGATAGGGGATCGAGGAAGGAATTTCAATGATAATACATTTCTTTGAACAAATAAGGGATCTTGCATGATCATTGAAAATTCCTTCCCCGATCATCTCATTTTTATAAATACTACTGAGGAAACTCCTTTCTTTGGCTAAAACATTAATATTGCACTTTTTAAAACTCACCCCCACGGTTTAGCAAGTGGTTCAATTTCTAGCAAATTTATGGCGTAAGTAGTACGGATACTGCTTTACCTCAAGAATAAATTTTTTCCTTATATGTTTTTTTCGTTACACGGGGTTTGCCAAAACAGCCTTTTGTAACGCTCTCGCACTACATTAAGTCTTATAGCTCTTAAGGTGCGCCCTCTCATTCCTATTCGAAATATGCTCGTCTAGGTCCCTTACCTCCCCACCAAATATTGATGATGAATTCTGAATCATCCTGTATTATTACATTTTATTAGAAATCTCAGCTTTCCAAATGAAGATAGTGTCCAATACAATCCATGTAATTCATAAGGGTAATGTTGTTTGAAACCAACTCATTCTTTAACTTTGCAATTTTCTCATTAATTTTTTTGTATACTGTTTTTTTCTTGGGAGTTGATGCTGTTCCTACGTGCAACATTCTCATCACACCTTCATTTTCAATCTGAAGAGTTCTTATTAGTTCTATGAAGCTGAATATGTTCAAATGCGGATGAACGGCTCTTTTATTCAGTTTAGAATGAAAGCCTTCTACAAAATTATTAGTTCGCGATTGATCGTTGTCAAAATGATTCCAGAGGTCCCTAAATTTGGAAAAAAAAATATCTTAGTTATAATACATTTTAATAAAAAAGTGATAAATGTGTAGTCCAACCGCCCCGAGAAAACTTTGACATAAAAACAAAATTTTTTAAGGGAACTATAAAGTTCACTTTTTTTAAGCATTTATGGATTAACATTACCCCCAAAATTCAATGGAATAATTCGTTTCCATAACAACCACCACAGTATTGTACGACGTCCCACGTGTTTCTTGAGGAGGTCAGACTAACTACTTATAAAATCATTGTTAAGTATAGCTAAAATATCTCAATGGGTTTTTTAGGGTACAATATGGAGTATGTTTTTTAAAGGACAGCACTATATATTGAGAAAAACTTACATTGGAAATTTCGCTACGCATTCATCCAACCATGTGTCAGCTAAATAATTGTACATTTCAGTTGTCTGGGGCACATTTGGTTCATTTTCCTGAAGCCACAGGAATGCATCAACAACTTGATGTTCTGGTACTAAAGGGAGTGCAGCTATTCTCCGTATCCATTTTGTAACATCTCCATCGTTCTTGTAGTTACACACCAAGCCCAATTGCTGAACCTATGATGATTAGATGCAGGAGCATTAGCATTATTATGACTTAAAGTTTCATTATAAATCTAAGTAGTGCACTTTTACAAACCATAAGAATTAATAATTACTATATGTATAAAGTGGCATATCAGGCTACAAGCATTGCCAGGTTTGATACATGTAGCTTCTGTTTGGGTATTTGGTCGATTTTTTTAAAAATATAATATTTAGTGTTATAGTACAAAAAAGCGAAGCCGAATGGATGGGCTTAAAAATACTCCTTTAGTGCAGATGTCAGACACATCTAAAAGTTCGTAACGTGCAAGACACGATACCTTTTTGAAAGTTATGAGGCAAAACTCATAATTAAGATTTTTTAAAATAATTACTAAGAATGATGATACTTAAGAATTTTTTTCTTGGTTTTGTAAAAAAAAACGGTCACACCAAAGGTTTGAATGAAAAGAATAACTTTAGAATAGAAATTAACAAAAAAAAGAAGAATGGAAAATGTGAAGGGAATTTTTTTTACTATAATTGAATTATGGCGAGAATTAACTATGCTTACCTTTCTCCAAATACACTGAGTGTAATGAAAAAAACACCCTTTAACCATGCATTCTGGAAAAATACACTTTAATGCGTTAATAGAAGCTGCCTCGAAATCAAGCATACACTGCATAGGCTCGAATTTGAGGCCAAGGCTATGTGCTTTACTTTTAAGATTTTTAAACAATCGCACATACGTATCCTGGCTTTTATCAGGCAATAGTGCGTAAATGAAAGGGAACACTTGTCCCATGTATGTACCATGTATACTGTACAGTTGAAGGTGATACCCCCGTTTCGCCGAAAACAGTTTTTCCTTCCCCCCTTGTCGTAAAAAATCCCTACTGTCCCCTCTACCCTCCCCCTTAATCATCGATATTTCCCTCACATTTCGGGATCGGGCAAAGAAATCGATTCTGGAGTAGAATCGAATGCTTTTTCCCAATGGAACCCCTGTGGTGCACCGACCCTGTGACATTTTTATGACTTGTAACTCTTCATACCAATTTCTGACGCCCTTTGATATCCTGTCTTTTGTATTGGATAGTGTACTGAGCCAATTAGTTGGTTTCTTAGAAAACGTAAGTTCTTCACGTGAATATCTTATCTCCCCTCCTCTCCCCTAGGCTGTCTTCGTCGCTGGTATCATAAAAGTTTGCATTGACCGTTATGATAAAAAGACTAGCACAAAAATACTTTTTTTTTTTATAGAAGTTGAGTTTTGGGGATTCATTTCTCTCTCGGGGTCTTAGCACGAGCGCGTCGGTGTCTTCGTAGGTCTCTCTCGGTGTCGGTAGCGATGAACGAATTAAAATTTATAAAATCGAAACGAGGTGGTTATCTCGTCGAGTTTAATGATTTTCTTTTCCGCCTGGAAAGGAAGAAGGACAATACAGGGTATTATAAATGCGAGAGTGCTTCGAAGACGAAGTGCAATGCACGCATTGTAATTATATCAACCAGTTCTGATAGCCACCAAATAAAAAGGACATCTGGACATCACAACCACAACAAGCCTGTGAACATAATACAGAAATTAAAATTTTCTGCAAAGCTAAAAGAGAGAGCTATCAGGGAAAGTACTGTTCCTGTTCCAAGAATATACAAGTAAGTAATATATAATTTTCCTACAAGCCAATCTCTAATATAAATTTTTATAAGTAGTGGGATTTCCATGTTAATCTTTTCAAAAATCTGATATTTTTCAAAGGTATTTTAAATACTGCACGTTTTTAGGAATTTTGGATCGATTTAGACCATTTTTATTTTACATATATGCAAATACAACTAAGTTTCCAATAATAATTCTGTGTTTTTTTCCAAAAAAAAAAATGCACTATGAAGCAACATATCTAAAATTCTAGTTAAAATGCAGTGAACCCAATTTTGAATTTAGGTATCAAACATAGTGTATTCCTTTTCAGTTGCTAATTGCATGGAAATCCCAGCCCTGTTAATAAGCAATATACTGTAGAACCTCTGCATAACAACCCGTTTGTTTTAATGTCCAGTTGTAAAAGTACCATTATTTTATCATAGGAATAACGTTATTTTCTATACGTTATAGCAACCCCTAACAATTCATTCAGACTGTATAAAATATATTTTTAATTATTTTTTGTAGGGAAGAAATAGCTGAAACTGCTACATCTGATGAAGTGGCTTTGTGCCTACCAAGTTTTGCAGCATCTCAGAAATTTATGTATAAAGCTAGATCCTCCATAAGACCCCCATTGCCTCACAGCAAAATGGAGATCAATTTAACTGAACATTGGACTAAAACCAAACATGGGGACGATTTTCTCCTTCTTGATGATGGGGATGAAGAAAACAGAATGTTGGTAAGTAAAGTGTTATCTGATAACTATTTGCTTAATTATTATTTTCTATAAAATTTCTCCTCATATCTTTGGATCTATTTTCAGATTTTTGGAACAAAGGAAAATTTACATAAGCTTTGTATGTCAGAAAGAATCTACTTGGACGGAACATTTAAAGTCGTGCCGAAATTGTTTTTTCAACTGGGTGTCCCCTACGTTTCGCCGAAAACCACTTTTCCTTCCCCCCTTACATCCTGTTTCACCTTCCCCGTAGGGAGATTTCGGCCAAACCTCCTAATCGAATACCATAGAATCGATGCCTAAATGCTGAATCGAATGCCTGTGAATCAAACCTACTGAAGAATCGATTCCTAGGAATCCTAGGAAAGTAATTGGCGAAACGAATTGAAGCTCTCCAGGGGGCACGGTGGTTTCTTATCTAAACACAGGTGTTTACCCATTGTTGAATTTGTCACGGTGCTACTCTTGTATTTTGAAGAGTGCACAAGGAATACGAATTCTTTTTCTGCATGGTAAACTATATAGATTTTTAACGATTTCTACATTTACCATATCCCAATAAAAAAATTGAACATTCATTAAAATTCCTTTATTAATAATTTTTTCTCAGGAATTTAATTAAATTTTTAGGTGAAATTATTCAATAATTAAAGCCTATTCCATGGACACTATTTTAACAACAATGTTATTCCATGAAACTTTTTACTTAAAAATTAAATCCTGAAAAAAATATGTTTTAAACTACACTTACCAGTTTTAAAACTTTGAATTTCTTTGAAACAGATTATAAAATATTAGTATGATTTTTAATCTATCTAGTGAGTTATATCTAGTTTTTTTATTAAAAAATTAATATTTTGTGTTATCTTTTCTTTTTAACAATGGACAATGGGGGTGAGCCGTGAGCGGATAGTTTTTTAAGCAGAAATAAAGCTATTTTCAGCACAATGATAGCAAAAAGGGGTCAAGGGATCATTTAAAATTTTCGAAACATAGCCAATGCTTTTCCTTGGGTATTTATACGTATGTATACATAGTTTGGGGCAGTTAGAAAGAAAAATGGATTTGTATAAAAGACAAACACACACAATCATTGACTTTTATTATATTAAATACCTCACAATTAAACCTTATACAGAACAGAATGTTTTTGTATAAACGAGTTAAAATAAAACTTTTTTGAAAATTTAAAAAAAAAAATAAAAAAATCCGAGATTGAAGATACTTTTACAGTATTTTTTTAAAATACACATATTTAGTAAAACCTTATAGGTACCCGAATATTATATAGCAAAGTGTATTTTAAGATTTAAAACTGCGATAAAAGAAAGCAATGTTTTATTTTAATTTTAATAATGTGTAAGCACTCCATGTACTATCAGTACTCGAAAGTATCAATTTAATTAATTAGCTCTAGTGGATAGAAGATGATTATTTTATTTGTTCTCATTCCTTAATTTTCAATCGAAAAATATTCATGACTAAAAAAATAATCGTACGAATTGGGAACTTTAAGAATCAAGGTTTCTAGAGATTATAACGATTAAGTATGATTTATCGCTTTCATTTTTATACAAATGAATAATACTTACTCTCTTAATGATAACGGTTACAGATCTAGTTAATCGGAACACGAACACTAGTTTTTATAATATAATTAATTAGCTCTAGTGGATTTAATTTTCCAAAGATGATTATTTTACTTGTGTTCACTTAATTTTCAATCAAAAAATATTCGTGACTGAAAAAATATTCGTACGAAAAAAATTGCAGGAAATCACAATGCGCCACGTGTTTCCCAACACAGAAAAAGATCTTTTTTCACCGCTTTGCTCGAAAAATACCAAACACATACGCATTAAGGTGTATATTTTCGCCTAATTAGGAACTTTAAGAATCAAGATTTTATAGAAATTGACCTATCTCTATATAACTAAGATTTATATATCGCTTTCATTCTTATACAATTGAATACTTTCTTAATGACAACTTTGCTATCACCATTACATAAAAATGCAATAGTCGGAGAGGAGATTTAAATATAAATTTAGTATTGGATCTCGTACCTTACTTGTATTGTACAGTTTTGGCATCGTGAATTTCAATAATATTCGAATTGAAGAAATTGACACTTCTTCAACTTGTATCGATAATTTTTAAGTAAAATATAATTCTCAAATCAAATTTTGTAGATGTTTACGTTTCATAACTGGTCATTATACCTTTATTCATTAAAGATTAAGAATTTTTAGATAATATCACATTTTTTACAATCCACCATTTTGGTCTTCGTGTAAACAGCATCGTTTAGTGTGAAAAAAATCACTTAGTGAATTACCCTTTTCCCAAACAAATAATCTTAATAAGAACAGGCTGATGCAATATCCTTGAATATTAGGCTTATGACAGCTTAAATCACAAGATTTTTTTTTCTGTATTAATGAGATGTAGATGGTATTCGGGAAAACTGTTTAAATTGGTTTCAATATTTAATACTCGAAAGCACCGCGTTAAGCTAAATAATTTATACGTACAGTCAATTTATCTTTGTAAAAAATGGAATACTATGTAAATTCGTTTGTATACAAATTAATATATCTCCTTAAATTTTATCATTTAAAGTAATGAAAATGATTTTGCATGGGGTAATGGGTCTGCAAACACTATTTTTTAAAATAAAAAAGATATTAATCCAAATTAGTGGCGGGTAAAAATTTAGTCTGGCTAGTACCTTAGAGCTGAAATTTCATGCCCTGCATTAAGCCATTAATTAACTTACCAATACACTCTTTGCGATTTTTTTTCCTGAATACAATTATTTTAATTTTTTAAACAGCTATTTGTGTTGAAATTTTTCGTATCATTACACAAATATACCACAGAAGAAGTAATATTAAATAATGTGCCACACATTTCCATCCAATATATTTGCAAACTTGTATAAAAATTTGTAGTATGTTTTTATATATACCATTATTCCAGAAAATGGGAAAACTAGTAAAAAGGTTTTCGAAATGGTTTCTAGTATGCGGAAAAAAAATTTACTTAGAAAACCTATTTCCCTGAAACAAAAGATATTTTTCCTGAAACAATGGAAAAAGTAGAGTTTAGAAGCTAAATTTCTTAGCTAAATAAATAGAAATGACACATAAACACTTATTTTATATTTTATACAGGGTGATTAAAAATTCATCATCAATATTTGGTGGTGAGGCAGAGGGGACCTAGACAAGCATATTTCGAATAGGAATGAGGGGGCGCAGCTAAAGAGCTATATAGGACCTAATGTAGTGCGAGAGCATTACAAAAGGCTGTTTTGCTAAAGCCCGTGTAACGAAACAAAACATAATGGAATGAAAAAAATTATTGCATGAGGTAAAGCAGTATCCGTACTACTTACACCTTAAATTTGATAGAAATTGAACCACTTGGTAAACCGTGAGGTGAGTTTTAAAACGTGCAATATTAATCTTTTAGCCAAAAAATTGAGTTTCCTTAGAGTGTAATAGTATTTAGAAAAATGATGATAGGGGATCGAGGAAGGAATTTCAATGATAATACATTTCTTTGAACAAATAAGGGATCTTGCATGATCATTGAAAATTCCTTCCCCGATCATCTCATTTTTATAAATACTACTGAGGAAACTCCTTTCTTTGGCTAAAACATTAATATTGCACTTTTTAAAACTCACCCCCACGGTTTAGCAAGTGGTTCAATTTCTAGCAAATTTATGGCGTAAGTAGTACGGATACTGCTTTACCTCAAGAATAAATTTTTTCCTTATATGTTTTTTTCGTTACACGGGGTTTGCCAAAACAGCCTTTTGTAACGCTCTCGCACTACATTAAGTCTTATAGCTCTTAAGGTGCGCCCTCTCATTCCTATTCGAAATATGCTCGTCTAGGTCCCTTACCTCCCCACCAAATATTGATGATGAATTCTGAATCATCCTGTATTATTACATTTTATTAGAAATCTCAGCTTTCCAAATGAAGATAGTGTCCAATACAATCCATGTAATTCATAAGGGTAATGTTGTTTGAAACCAACTCATTCTTTAACTTTGCAATTTTCTCATTAATTTTTTTGTATACTGTTTTTTTCTTGGGAGTTGATGCTGTTCCTACGTGCAACATTCTCATCACACCTTCATTTTCAATCTGAAGAGTTCTTATTAGTTCTATGAAGCTGAATATGTTCAAATGCGGATGAACGGCTCTTTTATTCAGTTTAGAATGAAAGCCTTCTACAAAATTATTAGTTCGCGATTGATCGTTGTCAAAATGATTCCAGAGGTCCCTAAATTTGGAAAAAAAAATATCTTAGTTATAATACATTTTAATAAAAAAGTGATAAATGTGTAGTCCAACCGCCCCGAGAAAACTTTGACATAAAAACAAAATTTTTTAAGGGAACTATAAAGTTCACTTTTTTTAAGCATTTATGGATTAACATTACCCCCAAAATTCAATGGAATAATTCGTTTCCATAACAACCACCACAGTATTGTACGACGTCCCACGTGTTTCTTGAGGAGGTCAGACTAACTACTTATAAAATCATTGTTAAGTATAGCTAAAATATCTCAATGGGTTTTTTAGGGTACAATATGGAGTATGTTTTTTAAAGGACAGCACTATATATTGAGAAAAACTTACATTGGAAATTTCGCTACGCATTCATCCAACCATGTGTCAGCTAAATAATTGTACATTTCAGTTGTCTGGGGCACATTTGGTTCATTTTCCTGAAGCCACAGGAATGCATCAACAACTTGATGTTCTGGTACTAAAGGGAGTGCAGCTATTCTCCGTATCCATTTTGTAACATCTCCATCGTTCTTGTAGTTACACACCAAGCCCAATTGCTGAACCTATGATGATTAGATGCAGGAGCATTAGCATTATTATGACTTAAAGTTTCATTATAAATCTAAGTAGTGCACTTTTACAAACCATAAGAATTAATAATTACTATATGTATAAAGTGGCATATCAGGCTACAAGCATTGCCAGGTTTGATACATGTAGCTTCTGTTTGGGTATTTGGTCGATTTTTTTAAAAATATAATATTTAGTGTTATAGTACAAAAAAGCGAAGCCGAATGGATGGGCTTAAAAATACTCCTTTAGTGCAGATGTCAGACACATCTAAAAGTTCGTAACGTGCAAGACACGATACCTTTTTGAAAGTTATGAGGCAAAACTCATAATTAAGATTTTTTAAAATAATTACTAAGAATGATGATACTTAAGAATTTTTTTCTTGGTTTTGTAAAAAAAAACGGTCACACCAAAGGTTTGAATGAAAAGAATAACTTTAGAATAGAAATTAACAAAAAAAAGAAGAATGGAAAATGTGAAGGGAATTTTTTTTACTATAATTGAATTATGGCGAGAATTAACTATGCTTACCTTTCTCCAAATACACTGAGTGTAATGAAAAAAACACCCTTTAACCATGCATTCTGGAAAAATACACTTTAATGCGTTAATAGAAGCTGCCTCGAAATCAAGCATACACTGCATAGGCTCGAATTTGAGGCCAAGGCTATGTGCTTTACTTTTAAGATTTTTAAACAATCGCACATACGTATCCTGGCTTTTATCAGGCAATAGTGCGTAAATGAAAGGGAACACTTGTCCCATGTATGTACCATGTATACTGTACAGTTGAAAAAACAATTTCGGCACGACTTTAAATGTTCCGTCCAAGTAGATTCTTTCTGACATACAAAGCTTATGTAAATTTTCCTTTGTTCCAAAAATCTGAAAATAGATCCAAAGATATGAGGAGAAATTTTATAGAAAATAATAATTAAGCAAATAGTTATCAGATAACACTTTACTTACCAACATTCTGTTTTCTTCATCCCCATCATCAAGAAGGAGAAAATCGTCCCCATGTTTGGTTTTAGTCCAATGTTCAGTTAAATTGATCTCCATTTTGCTGTGAGGCAATGGGGGTCTTATGGAGGATCTAGCTTTATACATAAATTTCTGAGATGCTGCAAAACTTGGTAGGCACAAAGCCACTTCATCAGATGTAGCAGTTTCAGCTATTTCTTCCCTACAAAAAATAATTAAAAATATATTTTATACAGTCTGAATGAATTGTTAGGGGTTGCTATAACGTATAGAAAATAACGTTATTCCTATGATAAAATAATGGTACTTTTACAACTGGACATTAAAACAAACGGGTTGTTATGCAGAGGTTCTACAGTATATTGCTTATTAACAGGGCTGGGATTTCCATGCAATTAGCAACTGAAAAGGAATACACTATGTTTGATACCTAAATTCAAAATTGGGTTCACTGCATTTTAACTAGAATTTTAGATATGTTGCTTCATAGTGCATTTTTTTTTTTGGAAAAAAACACAGAATTATTATTGGAAACTTAGTTGTATTTGCATATATGTAAAATAAAAATGGTCTAAATCGATCCAAAATTCCTAAAAACGTGCAGTATTTAAAATACCTTTGAAAAATATCAGATTTTTGAAAAGATTAACATGGAAATCCCACTACTTATAAAAATTTATATTAGAGATTGGCTTGTAGGAAAATTATATATTACTTACTTGTATATTCTTGGAACAGGAACAGTACTTTCCCTGATAGCTCTCTCTTTTAGCTTTGCAGAAAATTTTAATTTCTGTATTATGTTCACAGGCTTGTTGTGGTTGTGATGTCCAGATGTCCTTTTTATTTGGTGGCTATCAGAACTGGTTGATATAATTACAATGCGTGCATTGCACTTCGTCTTCGAAGCACTCTCGCATTTATAATACCCTGTATTGTCCTTCTTCCTTTCCAGGCGGAAAAGAAAATCATTAAACTCGACGAGATAACCACCTCGTTTCGATTTTATAAATTTTAATTCGTTCATCGCTACCGACACCGAGAGAGACCTACGAAGACACCGACGCGCTCGTGCTAAGACCCCGAGAGAGAAATGAATCCCCAAAACTCAACTTCTATAAAAAAAAAAAGTATTTTTGTGCTAGTCTTTTTATCATAACGGTCAATGCAAACTTTTATGATACCAGCGACGAAGACAGCCTAGGGGAGAGGAGGGGAGATAAGATATTCACGTGAAGAACTTACGTTTTCTAAGAAACCAACTAATTGGCTCAGTACACTATCCAATACAAAAGACAGGATATCAAAGGGCGTCAGAAATTGGTATGAAGAGTTACAAGTCATAAAAATGTCACAGGGTCGGTGCACCACAGGGGTTCCATTGGGAAAAAGCATTCGATTCTACTCCAGAATCGATTTCTTTGCCCGATCCCGAAATGTGAGGGAAATATCGATGATTAAGGGGGAGGGTAGAGGGGACAGTAGGGATTTTTTACGACAAGGGGGGAAGGAAAAACTGTTTTCGGCGAAACGGGGGTATCACCCAGTGGCGTATATAGGAATTTATTTCGGGAGGGGCCCAAAAATTACTCCCCCCCAGCCCATCTCCCGCATATATAATAGATCCAATATAGCTTTTCAGGTGATAATTTAGGTCCTAAAAACTTAATATAGGGAAAGTTGTTATTAATAAAAATACAAGTACCAAAGGGGGGTCTGGGGGTGCTCCCCCATAAAATTTTTGGAAATTTGACTAAAAGAACCAGGTTTTTAACTAGATTTGGTACACTAAGTCCGAATTTTAGATGTACATTTTTATGAACTTAATATTTAAAAAGTTATTAAAATAAAGTTTCAAGTACAAAAAAGGATCTGGGGGTTCTTCCCCAGAAAATTTTTGGAACTTTACCCCTAAAAACAGGGTTTTATCTTGTTTTTGGTACATTTAGTCCGAATTTTGGACATATATTTTTCGGTAGAATTTGGATTTTGATGAACTTATTATAATAAAGTTGTTAATAATAAAATTCCAAGTACAAAAGGGGGGTTTGGGGGTCCCCCCAGAAAATTTTTTGAATTTTGACCCTAAAATACAGGGTTTTAACTGGTTTTGGTACACCTAGTCCGAATTTCGGGGGGGGGGGCAGGGCCCCCTCGGCCCCCCCTTATATACGCCACTGTCGCCCATCCATTCTGTTGGTTAATGCGTGGGGTATCTCTGCTCAGTGGGGATCTCTCGCTCGTAATTTTAGGTTCTCATTTACCCTCGCTCTGCTTTATTTTTTCTTATTTAACTTCATTAATAGTTCACATTATGACATTATTTTCGCTTTAATTTATACACTAATGCATGCATGTATCTTAATTTGTTGTGGGGAAAATATATTATTTACAGGCATTTCACTGTCGAAATAATGCATTTTTGTCGTTTTAAACCCAATAAATACTTTTCATATATTTTTTCTTTGATATAATCTTAAAGAGTTCTTCAAAATATACATCTTTTCAAATTTTCAAGCGATTTGTTACATATTTAGGGTTTTTTAAAGTCGAAAAAGAAAACGGTATTTTGAGTAAAAAAACACAAGTCTGAAAAAGCCCAATAATTGGTATTTAATAATAAGTTTGAATTTTTTTCAATTTTTATTTTTGTAAAGCAATGTGGTAAGCTTTTTCCAGAAATTCGGGTTGCTATGGTGATTCTGACGTCATCCAGGAATTTTCAAACACAAAAGAGGTTTACTTGTCTTTATAAGAATTCATTGCATTTTTTGGAGGTATAGAAAAAGGGGGAAAAGGGAAAAATATGAATGAACCCCCAAGTGTTTTACATCACGGTATTTCCTTTGATTAGTAGATTAAGAATATGTAAAGTATGAGGGGGTGGGTCCCATATTTCGGGAGTATTTCCGGTTTTATTGAAAAACTGAATATGGGCGTCACGCCCGGAGTTTTAAAGCTAAAGGTCTAAAATTTTAGTATTTTTACTTCCTCAAAATTCCATTTTGAACCATCTAACACACTAAGGGGTAGTACCCATATTTAGAGGTTTCGGGTCCATGTGCTCGTTCTAATTTTCACTTCCTAGCGCCCCTGCTTCTTTTTCCCGGTCTTTCTTCTAACACGGTTCTTAAAGGTCTTTAAGAGTTCTTCAAGAATCTGGTTACTGCTAAGCTTTCTGACAATTATTTGTAATGAAATATGCGAAAAACCGTCTTGGAAAACGAAACAATGAATTGAATTGTCTCTGGATCACGCAATTTTTACACTGTTTGTTAGTGATTCATACTGTTCGAATTTCCACTTTAAATGCTTTCATAAAATACAAATCACTACGCTGTGATCATAATAGATCCGCAGCTATTCAGCGTTAAAATTAGCATGTGTTAGGCTTAACGCACCACGAGGGGTCCTTTCTCACCAAACACTACTGTTTTCATCAGGTAGCTCTAAAACACCGATCGAGTATACATTTACACAGTTTATTGCAATACATTAAGCCAGATTAGATTGTCTGAAACACATCTGTATGTTTTTACATTGGTATCAATATTTCCAAAATTTTAATCTAACACCCCTGGTTCTTTTTTCCGGTCTTTCTAACATGGTTCTTAAAGGATTTTAAGAGTTCTTCAAGAATCTGGTTACTGCTAAGCTTTTCGACAGTTATTTCTAAAGAAATCTGTGAAAAACCGTCTTGGAAAACCAAACAATGAATTTAATTGTCTGTCTGGATCACGCAATTTTTACACCACTTCTTAGTAAGTCATACTGTTCGAAGCCCACTTTAAATGCTTTCATAAAATATAAATCACTAAGCTGTGATCATAATAGATCCGTAGCTATTCAGCATTAAAATTAGCATGTGTTAGGCTTAACGCACCACGAGGGGTTTGTTCCCGCCAAACACTACGGTTTTCGCCACTTAGCTCTAAAAATACCGATCGAGTATATACATTTGCACAGTTTATTGCAGTATATTATAAGGCAGATTATATTGTCCGAAACAAATTTGTGTACGTTTTTACATAGGTATGCATCAATATTTCCATAAATTTTCGTACAGGTATCGAATTATCCAGTATGTTTTTGAATTGATATCAAAATTTCTTTAGTTTTCGAGAAAATTTTTTTAAACAAATTAATATAATTTTATTTAAGTAATTGAAATACACTAATCAGTTATAATTAACCCCTGAAATAAATGTCACATTTACAACTCAATTATACTGCTACTACTATTATCACTGCTAAAATGACTTATTCTGAAAAAATTAAAAAAAAAACCCTTAGTTTAAACTAAAAAATAGGTTTACTAAGAAAGCTTTTTTTTTAAAATATTCTCTTTTAAAAATAATTAAATAAATCCTTACAAATAACTCTTAATTTTCCCGCTAGATGGCTGTACCAAAAATCGGCTGAAAAAGCTTCTCTACAACAGGCTCGAAAGTCACGTGACTGCCTCTCCCATCCGATATTCCTTCGACCTAGCTCTCCATGCTATGAAAGTAGCTTTTACAGCTTAAAAGCATTGGATGCTTGTTACCTAGCATGCCATGCTATTGTTGTGGGTAAGCTATGTACTACATAGCATCCCATGGTGGAAAGCATAAAAAAGCATAACATAGCACATCAAGGTACCTAGCTCTCCGTGCTATGAAGATAGCTTGGTTTGCTAAAAAGCATTGGATACTTGTTACCTAGCATGTCATGCTATTTTTTCGTAAGCTAGCTACATAGCATCACATGCTGGCAAGCATAAAAAAGCATAACCTAGCATAAATATCTAGCATACATAGCAAAAACTAGCAACATCTATCATATTTGTTTGCTAGTTCCAGCATAAAATTTTGACCTGGGAAGTAACTGTATTATAAAGACAAACATTAAGCCCAATTTAACTTTTTTTTAACTTTCTGTTTGCTAAAAATGATTGAAAACCGTATTTATGAACTACTACGTGAAAACTAGAGGGGGAGGGAGGGGGTCTTGGCATATACTACGGGTGGTCACCATCGACCTTAGAATACGGATAGACGGAGCATGCCCGCGCTTCTCCATAGCGGTGGACTCGGTGGACCGGTGGCGTATTTCCAATCGCGCACGTGGAGGAAGCCGCCAGAGGCAGCACTAGCGCGGAAGTGTGACGTTCGGTGGAGGAGCCAATAAGAATTGAAGACTGTAGGTTTGCATTTGTTTATGTTCTTAGGCGATTTGGCGCTCAATACGAATCTGCGTTCTTATGAATCTTTCTTTCATTGTTTTTATAACTTAAGCACGATGGAGGAAAATTTGTCTTTTATTTTAAAAGATATGCCAAAAGATTTCAATTTGGTCTTTGATAAGAAGACCAATAACAATATTCTATGCATCAGAGGCTCAATCAAGAATGAGGAAGAGGTGAAAAGGTTCATGGATGCTTTTCAGCTAATTACAGACACACACTGGACAAAACGTAGTAAAGAAAAAATTAAAACTTTCAGAGCTGAGTACACATTTTATTTTATTGTTTTATTCCATTTAGGCACCGAATTAGCTTTACGTAATTTTGATAGCTTTTAAGCATGTGGTATTAAAAGAAATTTCGAAGAACAAATTAAAAAATTAAAATAAACAATCAGACAGGGCTGATCTTGTGGTCGTTTTTTGAGCTGCAGCGCCGACAGCTACATAAGTTTTTCAAGACCAACAAATTTTAGAAATTTATTCTCCCCTCTCGAGCATAGGAAAATCCTTTCCAAAATGATCCCCATCATAAAAAATTAAGTACTTTTCCGTCTTTGATTTAAAATGTCTGGGCCAAAATTTCTTCTCAGCCGATTATAGAAGAACTCGTGAAAGGGAAAAGAAACAAAATGATGCTCAGAACAAATGAAATAGAACAGGAAGCCAGCTTTTCTTTCTTTTTTTATTCTCAGTTCCACAATCCACATGCATATGTTTATTCATTGAAAATTTTTTGTCCTCATAGAATTTAACTTAAAGGGACCAATAGTTGATTAAAACGCTTAAATAATGGTGATATAAAATCTCAAAATATTTTTCGGCTCTTTGTGCTAGAAGGTCAATTTTTACAAATGTTATTACATCTTTACCTGAATTTTAAAATAATATAAACTGTAAAAAAACTCGAGTTAAATCGTAACTGTAAACTAATATAGGTGATGCGGAAATTTACTTTTCCCTTTTTAATGACTTCTTTATTAATAAGCAAGTACTTTAAAATTTCTTTGCATACCTATTTAATATGTATAAATATAGAATGGATTTTAAAGGATTAGGATCTCAAAATTACATAGTTTTTTCATACATTTAGTTTTTTCTTAAAAGTTAAGCATTATAAAAAAGGATTTCCCACTCTTAAGAATAAAATATTTTCATTCACCTACTATTTAACACTTAAAACACTATGATCAAATCTTGTTGACTTACCAGTATTTTCTTCAAAAATTTCTAAACCATTATTCTCAGTTATTTTCTCTTGGTAATTTACTAAAAATATTAATTAGGGAACTACAACTGTAGTTGGTTCAAATAAAATTGTAGTAATTTCTTTTTTTTAATCCAAATTTAATTAAATGTATCTAAAAAAATTTTCATATGTAAATTTGTTCACTTCTTTTGCTCTTTTTATTACAACTGTAGTTTTATTCATACTAATTTTCTTGAATAAATCAATATAATTTAAGTATATGGAAGTTTAATCAAGTTACACTAGGATATTTTAGTTTTTATATTCCTCAAATAGGGATTAGTTTATCTATGTACAGCATAATTCAATGTGAACTCCTTCAATATGATAACCTTGCTTTAATATAAAAATTGTAGTAATTTTTCAAAAATAGGATATTAGTTTAGAAATATGAAAGTATTTTTTCTCATAAGTTTAAAACTATAACAGATTAACAGAACTTCAAACAGAAAAACAAAAAATAAAGCACAAGCAAAAACAAACTTTTATTATGATATATTGAATAAGTAGTACAAAAATTGTATCATGTAACCTTCATTTCAGTCAAAAACATACATTCAGACACTAACATACCCTTAGGATCTAAGCTAATTTATCTGAAATCTTAAGCTTAATCATTATGATAGTATAAAAAATATCAGAAAACATCAGTTTCCATCTCTTTTAAAGACCATTCTTAATACAAAGCATTTGAATTAAGTCACAATTACTAAGTATGAAATGCTATTTTTATATGACTGAATACAGAAATGTTCTCATGTATGTGGAGAAATATGTAATCTCGCTAGTGAGCTTGAATTATAGAAATAACTGTCAGTTAAATTTCACAGGTTTTATAGAATTATAAAAATTATTAATTGTAATAGTTGTAATGGTTAAACAGTAAGTACAAAGGACCAAACACATAATTATAATAATGTTAAATTAGTGATACAGAGGTTTAAGCATACTGGTGTAAACTATGATTAAAATATAGCTAACTCATGACTGAAATGATAAAGAAATTATCCTTAAAATCTTTTAAAAAATATCAGCCCATAAGAAATCTATGAAATTAAAAAAAGGTTCATGCTCAAAATATTCAATCTGCATCAGATGATTTTGATGATACTAGTGATGAAGTTGGTTTAGGGCAGCAGAATACAAGATGCACAAAAGCAGGGAGAGCAAATGGGCAGATCCAAGTTTCACCTCTAGACACAAAGGTCTCAAAAATCTTTTCAGAAATTTTAGGGAAACTGTTAAAAATTTTCCAAAAGATAAGATATAATCTATTGAATACATTGGTATATCTATATGTTACAGGCAAAGTGATGCCATCAATGATAAAATGATGATCATCAATGATGTGATAAAATCAATGATATTTATCACTTAGCGCAAAATATGCAGGTTTTATTAATAATGCCTAGATTCTTCACATTGCCCGTAACATATAAATAACCATAAATTTTAGAGCTTTATTAAACCTGACTTCCAAATACCAATTTTAAGTACAGAACCATAAAAATGTGTCGATATTTGAATTCAGGGATCCCCTTCGTCGGTGAAATAAAAATTTTGAACAACATGACACAATATATATACATTGCAATAAAAACATAGGTTGCGAACATAAAGAAATAATATTGAAAAATTACAAAGAGCAATGAATTTCGAAAGCTACCTAATGAATTTGATTTTTTCGAAAGCTACCTAATCCACAAATTTTCCTTTCTTGTTAACGATATGTCTAGCACACCCTTTATATCACCTATTTGGAAACTAAATTGTTAGCCCTTCATTGCTTTTTTAATTTTTCAATATTATTTCTTTCTCTATGTTGGCATATACCTATGTTTTTTTTGCATTGTATGTATGCAATGGGCAAAGTCATTAATCGGGCATTATTAATAATGCCTGAAGTGGAGACCGGCAAAGTGATAAATTTCATTCATAAATTCCACTGAATTTATCACATTGCCCGTTACATATATATCGTGTCATGTTGTTCAAAAATTTTATTTCACTGACGAAGGGGATCCACGTATCCCCGAAACTTAAGTCTGATTTTAACTTTTATTTATGTGCAAAATAAGAAAATGTTGTTTCTAACCTTCATGCCATATAATGTTTCGTTCAATTCCGTTAACTGTCCTGGTAAATATCACCAAGCTGTTTTCAACGTCAAAAATGAGATATTTCCAAAAATTACAACCGAGAAGTAATAGTTATATAGTAATGACAAGCAGAAAAATTTGTCAAAATATTTGGTATCTAAACCAAATTGGCAATTTATAACAGGACAGTTAACGGAACAGAACCTAATAATTTAACATGACTCTAACCACATGTACAAAATATGAACCCTTATTGAATGAACTATAAAATCCAACAAAAAACATAATTTACCTCGCATAAATAGCTATTATTACTTGGTGCCCAGTTTTCTCGACTCACTTGCACAGCCCATAAAGCTCTTCGCTGTTGCTTATTTTCGATTCCTACATGAAGAACGCAGCAGTGTACCGATCGACCAATAGGATTGCTTGTTTACTCGTTTTAGCTCCTCCCTTCCCTACATCTACAGGGCAAAGCCGCCGCGAGGAAACGAGTCTATTGTCTATTCGAAGTCGAGACTTTTGTTTACATTGTGGATCACACTATTGAGCGCTATAAACAGTAAAAAGTATACTCAAAATAATATATTAATGTTAATATGCAGCTCAGGGATTGTCGCAGTAAAGACTACGGGTGTTAATTACATCTTAGTTGAATAAATTACTGATGCGAGAATTCTCTCTAAAGGTTTACTGCAGTTCTTATAGACGATATGTAAAGTTGTAAACAATAAACTGTGTTTTTTGTGATTAAAATGTTTAAATAGAAAATGGGAACTAAAACTTTGTTTTCTGCTGAAAGTTATTAACTGTAAGTATTTTATATGATGATATAAATGTAAATATCTTAACTAGCAGGAAGCTTTTAACTGTTTTATGTTTTAACATTAACAGTGAAAGATTATCAATAAATCCAGTGATCTAGATTTGTGTCTGGCTTATTTTAAAGTACCAATAACTCTGCAAACTTCATCATTCCCTATATTTATTATGTAGACTGTCCTGTTTAATATTGCTTAGTCATTTTAGATGAAAAATATTCGAATGTTTCTACCTTTTTTGACTTTCATTGATATAATTGTAGATATTTTAATTGATTAGCTTTGAATTGAGATCTTTCTAATACTTAAATTTTAAAACAGCTTGGCAATATTTGGCAGGACATACTGAAGTCTAACCCTACATTTTATAAAACTTGAGATGTCTTGATTGTTTTTAATTTTATGAATTATTGGGCTTATGGGTAAAAAACATGACTTGTTAATTTAATAAAGATCCTTCTTAAGATACCGTGGAAATTTGTGCTTCATTTATTTTTAATTAATGCCATGTTAGTTTCTTAGTTATATATTCATGCAAAGATAAGAATTTGAGAGTTAGATATGAATAAACGGGATTCAATTCCATTTACGACCCTACTAAATACTGTAATGTTCTTTTGAGCACCAAAAAGTTGAAATATTACTAATTTCAAACTCATAGGTTAAAATGTTTAGTGAAATCAATAAACTATTCTGTTTATCAATAAAAATCAGTATAATTTTTTGATATCTGTATGTATAGCATACAAAAAAGCTTTGCAATATTCAGCGGGAACGTTAAGGGAATTGAACCGAATAAACTGAAAGAGAAAGTAGCCAAGTAATGATTAATTTTAATAATTTTATTGAGGCAAAATGCTTAATAACGCTCATCCCACAACTTCAGTGTGACCAATTTTCAAAAGAACAATCATTTTAAGTGAAAATTAACTTTATAATGTTTGTAGGTACAATATAAATAATGAAGTGCTTATAATATCAGACAACTAATGTAAATCTTGACACATACTTTCCTTTATAAATTAGCAATTTTTAAGAGAAAACTAGACTTCATAAGTATTATATAAATGAGCATTAAATGAAACTTTTTTTCTAAATACACATTGTACTATATAGTAGTCTACATGCGACTTTTAAAACATAACTATATGTAACACAAAGAAAAATCTGTGATGTTAGCTTTACAATTAAGATTTGTTTAAGTATCAAATCAATATTAAATCCCTTACCAAAATGTTGATAAGAAATAAAACTTGCCAAACAATCAACTAATCAGTCACTTGAACAGGAACATTTCATGAAAGTCAGGAACTTATTTGAATTAGTTTTATTTAATATATACATTAGGTGTGTTTGAATAAGTAATATCATTGAATAGAAAAATAATTTACTAAAATATGTTTCAGGTACCCATCTCTCCCCTATGTTTAAAATATGTTCATGATTTCTTTTAATTTACATCTAATTTGCTTCCTACATGCCTAGCTGAGCATCTCTAAATGCAGAGACAAGCATGTATAGGAAAAAATATTATCTTATTTTTAAATTAGGAAAAATTTTGTGTAATAACTTATTTAAAAAATCGCAAAAAAAACCCTACTCTGAATTATCTCAATCTGCTCAAATGATGAATTCACTTTAAAAATGAATGATAAAAACTTCAGAAGTAATCATCATAATACCTTTAGCCACACCATAAATTCATATTTATCTTTAACTTTTAAGTCTTACTTTTACCAAATCTTCTTTTTTCAATGAAATTTGTATCTGAAGAGAACTCCATTTCATTCTCCATCATAATAACAAAAAAAATAGGTATTTGAACAAACAAAAAAAGCATAAACCAAAAGCGTGTTCTTGTTGTGGTTTGTGGTCTCTTTTTTTTGAAGGAGGAGGAGCTAAAGCACACTCCTATTGGTCGATCGGTACACTGTTGCGTTCTTCATGTAGGAATCGAAAATAAGCTTCGCTGTTTATCCCTCGGAAAGACCTTCATTACGAAACCTTGTTCCGATCGGTTTGCACAATCCACTGCAACGCAACCAGGCATCTTGAAATCTGAAAAAACGTCAGTTAAGTTGAAATAGCTAAATGCACCTAACCAAATAAGCAGATCTTGCACATGCATGTATAAATGCTAACACAATAATTTACTTAAGAATACATAATTAGTAACTGTAGTTAAGTTGAAGTTTAAAATCAGTTTTAAGGTTTTAAGTAGATGTCAGCTTACTAAGCTGATTCATGCAAGCTATGTATTAAGGAACTGCCTAGAATAAATGTAATATCTGAATACTATGCAATACACTTAATTGTACATCACGTTTTTGAACTAGATATTCTATATTATCCCATTTCAGATTAGTAAGCACTGAATTTAATGGCTTTTAAGTGAATTACAACAGTTCAATAAATGACAATAACAGACACGAAGAACGAAAATACTATAAACAAGTGATATCAGCAATGCAACAGATTAAACAATATCACGCGTACACAGTGGCGGCTCGTGAGTTAATTAATAGGGTGTTCACACCTATTATATAAAAATTAAAATTTACAAAATATCTAGAAAGAGAAGGGATGGTGGTTCAATATACATAAATCTAACTTCTTTTAGTAGAAACATCTCTTTCTTGGAAATAATTTAAAAAAACCTAAATTATTCAGTTATTTACTGCATGCACTTTTATTCATAAAAAAATATGCATTTATATTTGTCATAAATGTCATCTTTAAATTCTGTTTTAAAGTCCCTATCTTTTCCTTTTGTAATTTGGACAATGCTCAGATGAGGTGTTGGTCTTAAGTTCTTTATTTGAACTTTTTTTTTCCAGCGGCAATTGGGAAAAATAAAGATGTTTTATCTCAAACACGGAAATTTTACTTGACGCCGTTACTTAAAAAGCATCCTAATTAATAACAAAAGTATTAAAATATTTTAATGAAAGATTTAAATTACATTTAAAAAGTGCTCTTACTCTTACTTTTCCATTAACCGAAAAAATCAGTTCAATCAGACGTCAAAAAAGAAAGCTGTGCCTCAAAAGTGAAGGCCTCGGCACACTAAATCTGTGCGTACGGGAATCTAAAATGCGAGGACGTAAGCTCAATATTCTACCGGCGAACAGTCGAGGTTTCTTCGGAATCTCATATTTTTTACGCTCACACGTGCGAAAAAGGAAAGAAAATAAATAAGAGTTCATTCTTTTTCTTTTTTTTTTTCGATTTCTTTCGCGTTTCCGGTAGTAAATTTTTCTTATTGACTAGGAGATGGGGTGGGGAGAAATATAATTCTAAGTATAAAAAAGAAATTGAGAATATATTTCCATTGATATTTATTTATCTTTATATTCGACTTTTTTTCTACATTTTCTGTGGGTGTTCACGTGCTCCTGTGCTCCTATGGACGAGCCGCCACTGCGCGTACACTTTTATGTGCTTTAAAAACAACTATATTTAAATTCAGTGAAACAAAACACTTCACTTTCAAAGATTTGTTTATAAACACGAGCTCTAAAGTATCCGAGTAGAGCAACCTGTTTGGCGTCCATTCAATCTCGAATATATCGCCAAATCATGCTTCTCTTTGGGTCGGAGAATTTAGCGTTTAAAATAATAATACACACTGCAAAACATTATGAATTTAAACAGGAATGCAATATTATCGATTAAAGTACATCCTAAATGCATTGATTAAACATTATAGTTCAAAACATCGCTTAGGATGCAAAAAATAAAACCATGAAGTTAGGCTTAATGAAATAAAATGATCTTTTAAGAAATACAGAGACGAATTTAACCTCGTTTGAAACAAGAAATAGATAAATTAAACATCATAGAATGTAAAAATAAAAATCAAATTGCATAACTTACCTTATTTTAAAAGGATTCCTTTCTTTTTTGACACAACTTTTCGTCCGCAATGTTAACTCTATGGAAGGAAACCTATCTATAGCCTGAGGAGGACGAGCTGCGCTACTGACCAATCAGCGTTGATTCCGGTCTGACGTCTCTCCTTTCTAGTGAGGCGCTCCGTTTTGAGAGCGACATCGGAAACGCGCTCTTTCGGTAGGAGGGAGGTCACGTGAGGTATGGGAAATTGGCGGAGCATGTTTCAACACAGTCCTCGCCGGCTTGCTACGTATTCTAAGGTCGATGGTGGTCACCCAGGGGGAGGGGTCAAAAATAGTAAAAAATAGGTCACGTAGTATGGGTACGTTCTCTAAAATACTTGCGAGTAATGAGGTAATTACACTCCAGATTTATTTTTAAATAATTATGCTAACAATAATAGAGTTTAAATTTACAAAAATACATATATTTGTGTAGAGGTGTGTGATATTTCACGAAAAAATCCATCCACCTTTATCTAACCACAGAATTATAAAAAAAATCATCAAAACTATATCTACCTTTGAGTAACCTATCCCCAAAAACAACATAATAATTTAATGTGTAATTTTTTTTTTAGAATTAACATATTTTTCAAATGAGGGAGGGCCTCAACTTTAAGCAAGTGGATCATTGTTTCTTACTTCATCACATTCAACCTTTTTGCGAAATTTCTTTAATTTAGAGCTTGAACTTTTCTCAATGGTTGTATACTTACGAATAGTTGTCTGTGAAACACTTACCTTCTCTTTTTTCGTTTTGTATTCAATGTAAATTCTAAAATAATTACCAACATGACAGGTTCGTGAGTCCCCCAAAACAACTTAATTTTCAATTTGTAAAAATTAGATTGTTTTGTATTGACACATTTTCATGTGAGGGTGTCACCCTTACCCAAGGGGCTCATTGTTGCTCACTTTCTACCAATTTCTGCTCAATTTCTACCAACATCCTGAAATGGGAAAGTGCATGCGAATATGGAATTATGTGATTTTGATCACACTTTTTGAATGTTAGACCACTAAGAGTCATCAGCTTTCAAGAAATCAACATTACAATAGTCAATTTAAATGCACAGCAATATTTAAAGACTTTGGTGGTAGTACGTTTTGTGTTTTCAAGATAAAGATAATTTCTTCATAGCAGAAAGTTCACTGTCAATGCCTATGTTATTTTGTTTTGGTTATTTATTGTGTACATACTTTGTACCCCACAAGAGTTAATACAATTAATTGAGTTATTGAACATTTTTACAATAATAAATCAGTATTACAGTTAAAAATAGAGCTAAGCATATAATTATTAAAATATTGAAAAGCAGACCATTTAGCCACAGAAAACTGTGTTTCCAAGGAGCACCACGGGGAGGTAGGTCTACATTGCACCTCAAAAATATTTTTGTTTAAATTTTACAATTTTTTTTAAAACTTAAAATCAATTTTTTTGCAAGTCACTGTTTCGTGTTTTGTTTTCAAGTTGACTATTTTTTTTCAAGTCAACAACTTCCAACTTTCAATCTTTTTCACTTTCAAGTCATGAGGAGTCAGGCGGCTAAACAGCATTGTCAGGGTTAGATCATCACAGCTGCAGAAATCTGAAAAGGACATTAATTCAGTAAAAAGGTATTGAAATAGATCATTTTCAAAATAAATATCAAATTAAATTAACGAAGTTGAGATTAAACGATCAAGTTATGTTGACTTGAAGGAGAACTTTAATATGCATTATTGTGTGATATTTATGCATTTTTAATTTCGATAATCCATCATGTTAAATTGGAGTATGATATTAAACTTATAAACTGATTTTTATGAAATGTGAAATTTTTATATAAAACTTACCAAAATATCAATTTATTTAGCTTAAATGCCGTAAATCTTTCGAGTGTTTTCCCTTGTGGCTTTTATGACATCTTCTACATCCACACTCTTCAAAGATGCAATGGTTTCCGCAACATCCATCGCCATGCTGGGATTAGAAAACTTTGTTCCATTGTTGGGTTTCTAAAAGTAAAACGTATTTAGAATTGTTGAATGTACTGAGCAATGTGCCAAACAATATAGAGAGTATTACAGAAAGGGTGAGCATATATTTAACTCAAGTTAATTGGCCTAATTATGGAAGTTAAAATTTATTAAATAAATTCATTCCCAAGCAATTTTTTGGTTTCCAAAAATTTTTCAATTTGGTTTGTTTAAACAAACAGCAGTAGGAACTTGGTATTACAAGCAAATTCAACCCGAATTAACCAATATCGACTTCGGTTAAGGTTCATAAAGATGAAATGTTATTGTTTAAAGCTAGTTCAATCAAGATAGATAAATTTCAAGAATGCTTACAGATCTCGGGATAAAGTAAGGAGCATCCGTCTCTAACAAAAGTCGAGAGAGGGGAATCCTCCGGGCGACTTCTCGAACTGGCACTGCCCTGGTATTCGTTAAAACATTAGTAAATCCAAAGAGAAGGTTCGGGAAATCCCTCAACCACTTTTCTGCCCAGTTCCATGAGTCGTTGAAACAGTGAAGGTGGATTCTGTAGTCAACAGGTAACTCCTGAAACATCATAAAAGTTAAGTACCACAAAAGCGAAAAATCCTCAAGAGGGGTGATTCTTCAACTTGTTCCTTATTTAATCCGTTCTCGACAAAATTTTTAGAATTAAAAAAAAAAACTTACCTCCTTGATTATCCGCATTGCATCTACATGGGCATCACGGCAATGAATCACTAAGTTGAGATTTTTGTGTTGCGCCATGCGGAGTTGCCTCCGGAAGACATCGAACTGCCTTTCCTTTGTGCAGTTATTCCTAAAATTACAACCAAGTTTCAATATAAAATTCGAATAATGCATAACACTATTAAATAGCGATTTGAAATAACGAATGGTTGAAGTCCGAATATTGTTCTCTAAATTTAAAATTTACTTTTTGAATATTCCACAAATAAATTTGTATTAAACTATCATAAGTAAAGAAATAATAATGCAATCATGATTTTATGAAGAAAATAAATTTTATACGTTAGGGAATATATTGGACATAATGATGAATGAATTGTTAAAGACTTATTGACCTATAACTAAAACTATTTTTAAAAAGCAATATTTTTTTCAATTTTAATAGGTCTAGGTATTTTATGAATCTTATCGATGGATTAAAAATTAATGTGAGAAGAAAAATATTTTTAATCAAGCGGAAGGAAATTTAAAAAATTCAGAAGTTTTTATATGTAAAGATAAAATGTAATAAAAATATTTATTTATAAGTTTAACATTGGAAATATGTAACCACATCTCAAATAACATCGGCTATAATACTTTAATCTCATATAGAAAAAAAATAACGGAACTTTTCATGTTTGCCTAAAAAAACTGCAACTTACCTGTTAGAATAGTCGAGTCCTATTTCTCCCAGAGCACGGACTTTAGGTTGATTCAAGACCTGGCTGAGATCTTGCTCGGTTTTCTCGGTGAAGTTCATAGCTTTGTGGGGGTGGCACCCAAATGCTCCGAAGACCATAGGATCATCAAGGAAGCGCTTCCAATGGAGCTCCTAAAAGCACAATTAGTATTTGAGTTCATTTTCAAAATATCGCAAAAAAAACGCGAGAAAAGAAAAGGAAAGAGAAACAGACCACAAGAACATCAAGTAAAGAGAAAATTGGAAAGAAGTAAAATTATCCTAGGAAAATGTCCATTTGATAAGTATAACGTTAAACACCTACTTTGCCGAAAGTATCTGGTTGGCAGAAAACTGCCACGCAGCCATCAAACGACTCCGGGAAGTTATATTCATTTCTGAATGCCTGGAATGATCCATTATACCTCATTCGGTCAAACAGAAAGTCTAAATGGCAGTGCGTGTCCACAAATCCACTTGAAGATCCCAGTACTCCCGTTCTCTTGTTGGTGGAAGGGAAGTTTTCAAGACGAAAACTTTCGGAAAAGACAGGCAATGCATACTCATCAACAGAGGGTAGACAACACGAACCTAAAAAAAAAACTTCAGTAAAACAGTCTTAGAGAAAACAATGAAACTTTTAATCTAAACACGCCTTAATATCTCGGGATGACACATAGATTTATGTTCAACTGTTAAAATTTGAAAGAAAATGAAGTATAATTATAAACTTAATTGAATTTATCTTTTTCACTTAATAAATAAAATATAAACATTAAAATATTTAAATAATAAACGATTTTCGGGGATCAAATGCTAGTGTTTCTTATTACCCCTAAGATTTGTTTGAATCGGGTAATAAGATCGAAGCGGGTTATTTTTAAGAATGATCTACAACCCTAGATTGAAGAACAAAAATTGAATTATACTATAGCGCTTTTAACCTCTAAAAAAGTTCAGTAAAAATTCCAAGATAATTTAATTGCAAAAACAAGATGAATTGAAATACTTGAAAAAGCATGAATTTACGTTTATGATTTAGCTGGTTGCATCAACTTCAAACGGGAATTTTTCACTAAAATATTTGTTCTAAAACGATAAAATTTTGATGGGATTATGTCTTAAAGATATTCTGTGATATTTGTTTCGTATTTTTAGGCCTACAAACAAAGTCTAACCCAAAAAGCACATGATTGATGAATCTCTGAAACGTTTGAGGGGCGTTACAGAGACCAAATGGTAAGACAAGAAATTCATAAAGACCAAAAGGCGTAATAACTGCCGTTTTTTCAACGTCAGAAGGACTAACAGGAATTTGATTAAATGCACGAACCAAGTCAATTTTACTGAAAATAGATTTTCCAGACAAATTTTGAGAAAAATCCTGTAAGTTTGGGAGGGGGTATTTATCAGGGACTGTTTTAGAGTTCAAAGCTCTATAGTCACCTGTAGGCCTATAGTCACCGTTCTTTTTAGGGACCATGTGCAATGCACTGCTCCAAGAACTCTTTGAAGGCCTGCATATGCCATGTTCAACCATATAGTTAAACTCTGCCTTGGCAGTTTCAAGTTGAGCAGGATTTAATCTCCTAACTTTAGACACAACCGGTTGACCCGTGGTTTCAATATGATGCACTATGTCGTGAAAAGCATCAATAGGCTTTGTTTTTACAATGGTGATCTCAGAAAATTCTTTTAACAGTTCATGATAACGAGAATCACCAACAATAGCCTTTACACTGGGTTGATCAGCACTACAGAAAATTGCTGAAATACGGTTTGAATGATTAGGGTCAATCAGTTTTGACCTTTTAATGTCTACTAGTAACCCAAACTGCTGCAGGAAGTCAGCCCCCAAAATAGGTTTTGACACATTAGCAATGGTAAAGTAAAAATCGTATTTTTTACCAAAACCTAAGTTTACAGACATAAACTTTTGACCAAAGGTTTGTATATTAGAGCCATTAGCGGCTTGCAATACATAATCAGTTGCTTTCCTGTGTCCTTTAAAAGACAACGGGAGCAAACTGATATCAGACCCGCTGTCAACTAAAAAATCTAATTTAGTTTTATGATCCCTAACAAATAATCGTTTACTCTTAAACCTTCCTGTTTGACAAAGGTCAACTTCATCAGAGTATTCACAGGGTTCGACACATTTATGGGCTTTTACCCCAAATTTTCTATGGTAAAAACATAACACTTTTTGCTTTGGGTTTTCTTTGTTTACATCCTTATTAACATTAGTAGGTTTACTACTAGAAGATCTGTTTTTAGATCCAAGTTCCCTTTTGAGATTTTGAATTTCACCAGATAAAAGCGTAACTTGCTTTGACAAATCATCGACTTGCTTTTGTAAAGAGGGATTTACAACGTTACATTCACTTGAAGCAGAATTTGTAACTTCAAAAATTTTGTCAGCCAAAGAAGCCAAATTACTTAATGGCTCAGTAGAAGCAGCCAAAATGGATTGAATGTTTAAGGGAAGTCTGGATACCCAAATAGACTTCAAGGCCTCATTAGGGAAAATATTACCCGAAAGATCTTTCATTTTGCGTAACAGCGTGGATGGTTTTAAATCATCCAATTGCAAGTCTGAGAGCAAAATTTTAATACGACTTGATTCTGAAAGTTCAAACTCACTAATCAATCTTTTCTTAACCGCTGTATACGGTTCAACTTTATCAGGATCGGTAATTAAATCAGCCACAGTAGACATGATTTTTTTCGTCCAAAGAAGCGATTAGATTAAAATACTTAGTCTTTTCAGTGGTGATACCAGAGACTTCAAAATTTGCTTCAATTTGGGCGAAAAAGAGTCTAGGGTTGTTAGGCCAAAACACACCAATTTTTTTACACCAATTTTATTCACCTCAGTTAAAGAGGGAGGGGTTGACTTAAGTTCAGAATCAAGCGCCATGGTGAAATTCAACACTCAAAATACACAAACTTATCAAAGATCAAAGAAATGGCCGAGCGTCACGTAACGAAGGGAAAGTAATTAAACAGGGTAACCGACATGGTAGCACTCGGCTTCATACTCACAATGACCAACTCAGCCTGCCGAGACATCAACATCAAGTACAACTGGAAAAATCATCCCACAATTCGGGTTGGTGGTGCCCAAAAGCCAGACCAGGTCATCTTAAATGACAACTGAATCAGCGACCGAAAAGGTGCCCAAAACAAGAACGGGTCACCAAAAATATGTGGGGCCTGATGAAATAAAACCACATATTTAAAAAACAAAGTTTATTCAACATGAACAAAACGAGTAACAGTGTAACTAACGAAACAACAACAAAAGCATATATATACAACAAAAACAGTTACGGTTAACAGTTAAGTATGATAGGAACGCGCAAGTCCGCCACAACACTATAAAAAGGTTTCTTATAACCCCATTCTCCCCTATTCTAATATTTCAACAAAACACTTTTCAATATATGACATGTGATATTGTTTCATGACTGTAAGAAAGTCGTGAAAATTTTTCTGAAATTTCGAAACTTTAAAATTAAAAATTGACATTCTCTTAAATTTTTAGCAGTCTGCAGTTGATTTAGTTCCTGTTTTAAGTATAAAACTTCTCCTCAAAATTTTAGAATGTTTTTGAATTTTAAATAAGGCTTCTGTATTGAAATTTTAAGCAACACTAAATATACATGAGGAATGGGGACTTAATGGAATTTGTTTGAATCTAAATTTGGACTCAATGTATATTTGTAAATTTTCTAATTAAACATAGCTACATAAAAAAATAGTAAATATAAATCAAAATTATGCACTCTGTTCCAGTAATAAATTCCTAAAAATATAAATCTTAACTGAATACTTACTTGAATATGAAGCTCCTAAAGTTTCTGTTCCCTTGTAGATGGAAGATCCATTTTCGGCAAGAAAACTCCTTGAGAACATGGGCAGGGAGTATTCATCAATAGTCGAAGTGGGAAAATAGCTAAAGTCTGAAAAGAAATAAATTCAGTAAAAGAGAACGCAAGCTAGTTAAAAAGCAATAACAATGAAACTTATTCCGAAAATTCCATGATATTTCGGGTTAATTAGTAGATTTTTGTTCATCGGTTAAAATTTGAACTGTGTTCTGGTGTGTCTAATACTTGAGCAATGTAGCTCCAATTTGGGTATAGTTTAGGTTTTGGATGAGCAGACGTCTCGGTTTTATAGACACAATGACGTTTTGTGCCACTCTATCCTGCTGACGAATAACCTACCTAAATGTCTAGCTTTTCCCCGCTAATTTAAAACTTTTTTAAGTAAAGCAAGGATTATTTCAAATTACAATTATATTCTTATTATATTTTATTCTGTTTTAATTTATTTATTCAGATTAGAGAGTGATAATTGTCATATTTACTTTGTTTTAGCATAAAGAAAATGTATTTAAAAAAGTTAAAGAAAAAATATAAAAAAAAAACATTGCAAAAGAATTTAACAGTGAAAATTTATTTTAAAAAGTTATTGTATGTAAACTAAAAACTAATTTCGATTCTACTTTCTATGTCTTAAAAGCAATTTCATCCCATACATTTAAAAAAAATGCATCTAACTATTTAAAAGAAAATAATATAACATGTTTACAAAAGAAGAGATTATAAATATGATAAAAGAATTCAAAACAGAAAATTTATTTTAAAAGCAGTTTAAAAAGCTATTTTATAACGAATTGAACACTAATAACGATTGTAGTTTCTATGAATTACGAAGGGTATCATACAGTAAATAAAAATAAGAAATTAAACACTTAAAAAACTATGTAAATAAATAAAGATCAATAAAATTAAAGACCTATTAAGTGAGCGAAATGTGTTTAAATGGTTAAGAAAAGAAGAGATGATAAATATTAAAAAAGTTTCAAAAGTAAAAATTTATTTTAAAAGCATTTTTAAGAAAAAAATACGTTAAGCACGACAATATTTTGAAGAGAAACTTTCATGAAGACTTTTTAAAGAGATTTTCTTTATAAACTAAACACTTAATTTTAATAATAATCAATTTAACCTGTAGCAAAATTTTTCATAAGATAAAAATTTGATACCATAACTCTTCAAAAACTATAAATAAACAATGAATCTGAGAAAAACTAACCAACCACGTGAACACAACAATAACGATGTAAATTATTACACTTAAGTTTTTGAGATAGAAAAACAATACACTTGAAAGGGTTCACAACAAAAAGAATCAATTATTCAACTTACTATTTCCAAACATGATTTGTAGTATCACTCTTCAGCAACACGGTGAACAATAGAGCGGCAACACAATTTTCGCACTATACACACTACTCGGTAACTTAACGATTTATTTCAAGCACAAAACAAAATAACTCTAAGATTTCAAGAGCCAAATTTTTGCCGCACGCTGTATATAAAGGCTTGTGAGTAACTGAACGATATCGTCTCTCCACAAGCTTATATAGCTAGCCCTGCTTTCCCTCCCCTATAAGACCACCTCAACCTATTGACATTGGTCCCCCTGACACGCCCAGCCATAACCTCCCACATCGTTGCTCGGACCAATTCCTCTAGTTGCTTCATTGTGCCACAGCTGCAATTGACTTCATAGTGTGGCGGCAAGTGGTAAGAAAGTGGTCATTCGTGCGATTTTTGTGATACAATTATGAGGCTTGGTTTTTCTGAAAGGTCTTTACACAACGAGTACAAATCCGGTTGTTTGACTCCTGAAATATGGTGCAGAGGCGCGTGGCGGGGGGCGCAAAATGGCGGATCGCGTTTCAAAAAACCGCAATATCTCTAATATTTATCGCTAAATAAATATTTCTTCAAGCTTAAATGTTAGTTTATTACATATTCTAATATGTTAGGAGCGGTGGTACTTTTTAGAATGGCGGATAATACCGAAAATTGGGAAATTCCAAATTCACTCTTTAATGGGGTTTCCCGTACTATTTATCGAGTTACAATGGTGAGGGTTGGTTTTTCTAAAAGGCATTAACTTAAAGAACACATATTTCAATGTTGCCACCACCAAAAACTGTGCACGGGGAAGAAAATTAAAAATGGCCGCCATCTCGTTTCAATGAAACGGCTACATCTTCTTTCTTTAGTGCAACAAAACGATTTTTTAAAGCTTAAATACTTTTTATATTGTTTCTACAAAAATTAGAGTGTGTGCATTTAACATCAAACAGCGGTTAATTCCAGACAACCTTCCTATCTAGTTGTCCCGGAAATTTTACACGTGCTAAAACTATTAGGTTCGGTTTTATTGAAAAGATATAATGATAAAGAAAAACATATCTATATATAAACATCATCAAAAATGTTGCGGGGGCAGGTAATTAAAAATGGCCGACCAACCACCGAATAAGGAAACAACAAATTTTTATAAATTATAGCTGCCGAGAAAAACTCTAAAAGCTCCATGACTTTTCCATGACAATTTTAGTTATACTCTGCATTAGCTATTGCAAATAATTAAACCTATTTTGATTTCTGATTAATAATAAATACATTTGTTGCCCTCTTATAGACGATTTCTATCAAGTTTTTAGTCTATTAGTCGGTGCTAACATCAGAATAATAAAATATTTTGGAATTAAAAACTATCCTGAAAAGTTTCATCTTTAATTTGTTCACCAATGCGTGATTTATTTTATGAATATGACGTATTTTATGAATATTTTACGAAATGGTATGACGTTTGTTGTTTTTTAGCTTGTTACCAAAAATGCAATAAAATAGGAAAGTGATGGGTATTAAAGTGAATGAGAGGATTAAACATTAAGCATGCAATATATTTAAACTAACGGTGAATTCCAAAGAGATTGCTTGATATAATTCTTTGTATGTAAAGCCCTGGTTTTTGTAAACACGGAAGAGGTCAAGATCCCCATTTGTTTTCCGTATCTGACAATCTTGGGTTGACGACACTTGTTTCCGGGAGGTCGCGGCTTTCCTTTGGTCAAACAATGACCACCCAAGCTTGCCCGACTTCTGAGTGTGTGGTCTCCTGTCGCGGAAGGAGTAATGTGACACTTCAACGTGGGTGATTCCGATAACGGAACCCCCTAATGACCACCTCATTTATGATGGCAATAAAAGGGGGAGTGGTCAAAAGATTTGGATAACGTATTATTTGCCAACAAAAATCATCTGAAGGATTAATTGCAAAACCCTTTGCATATGAAAAGGTTTTACAGAGTGTGGAAGAAAATGCCAATTACAAAAATGTGAAGTACCTCTTATCAAATATTCGTCTACGTGGAATGACTTCTGCCATACTGACAGAAAACAGAGCATCATGGCACCAAAGTTGTTACCAATATGTCATTAATATAAGAAATTTAGAGCTTGCCAAAAAGCGTTTTGAGAGTCTAACTCAGTCAACACCAATTCAAAGTGTAAAGGAAATGAACTCCCCAAGACTAACACGTTCTCATTCGATTCCTTACGAAAAAGATAAATGCTTCTTTTGTACTGGTCATCATATTCATCATAACTTTTCCAAAGAAAAATGTATTGTAATTCCTTTGTGATAATCAGGAAATATCGGATTTGTATAAATTTTACCTCTTTACTCTTTCGATTTAGTTTATTTTTTAGAACTTGCCTTGTAATAAAATGCTTTGATTGGCTGTGTTATAAAATATCTATATCTCTATATGGTAGTAAAATTAATGCTCCTAATTTCTTTTTGACTTTACTGTGCTGTTGTTGAGAATAGAATACTATATTGTATTTGTCTGTTGTTTTTTTTTTAATTTTGTGTTATAGGAAAGAAATAGCAGGTTAGTGGAATCATTCAGCCACTTGTATGATAAGAATTAAATAATGCAATAAAAATGGTGAATTTTATTTCAAAATATTTTATTATTCTGATGTTAGAACTGACTAATAGACTAAAAACTTGATAGAAACCATCTATAAGTGGGCAACAAATGTATTTATTATTAATCAGAAATCAACATAGGTTTAATTATTTGCAATAGCTAATGCAGAGTATAACTAAAACTGTCATGGAAAAGTCATGGAGCTTTTAGAGTTTTTCTCGGCAGCTATAATTTATAAAAATTTGTTGTTTCCTTATTCGGTGGTTGGTCGGCCATTTTTAATTACCTGCCCCCGCAACATTTTTGATGATGTTTATATATAGATATGTTTTTCTTTATCATTATATCTTTTCAATAAAACCGAACCTAATAGTTTTAGCACGTGTAAAATTTCCGGGACAACTAGATAGGAAGGTTGTCTGGAATTAACCGCTGTTTGATGTTAAATGCACACACTCTAATTTTTGTAGAAACAATATAAAAAGTATTTAAGCTTTAAAAAATCGTTTTGTTGCACTAAAGAAAAAGATGTAGCCGTTTCATTGAAACGAGATGGCGGCCATTTTTAATTTTATTCCCCGTGCACAGTTTTTGGTGGTGGCAACATTGAAAAATGTGTTCTTTAAGTTAATGCCTTTTAGAAAAATCAACCCCAACCATTGTAACTCGATAAATAGTACGGAAAACCCCATTAAAGAGTGAATTTGGAATTTCCCAATTTTCGGTATTATCCGCCATTCTAAAAAGTACCACCGCTCCTAACATATTAGAATATGTAATAAACTAACATTTAAGCTTGAAGAAATATTTATTTAGCGATAAATATTAGAGATATTGCGGTTTTTTGAAACGCGATCCGCCATTTTGCGCCCCCCACCACGTGCCTCTGCACCATATTTCAGGAGTCAAACAACCGGATTTGTACTCGTTGTGTAATGACCTTTCAGAAAAACCAAGCCTCATAATTGTATCAAAAAAATCGCACGGATGACCACTTGCCGCCTGAGAAAAACTAACCAACCACTTGAACACAACAATAACGATGTAAATTATTACACTTAAGTTTTTTGAGATAGAAAAACAATACACTTGAAAGGGTTCACAACAAAAAGAATCAATTATTCAACTTACTATTTCCAAACATGATTTGTAGTATCACTCTTCAGCAACACGGTGAACAATAGAGCGGCAACACAATTTTCGCACTATACACACTACTCGGTAACTTAACGATTTATTTCAAGCACAAAACAAAATAACTCTAAGATTTCAAGAGCCAAATTTTTGCCGCACGCTGTATATAAAGGCTTGTGAGCAACTGAACGATATCGTCTTTCCACAAGCTTATATAGCTAGCCCTGCTTTCCACCCTATAAGACCATCTCAACCTATTGACATTGATCCCCCTGACACGCCCAGCCATAACCTCCCACAGTTCAATTGACTTCAAGGCGTGAACACCCTCGGATTTCTATTCAAGCTGTCTAAACTTAAAACTAATGATTTCAAAAAACGCCCCTTCGTAGTACAAAAAGTATTCTTCCATAAGGAATAAAAGATTTTTAATCCTTTGTGCATGGCGGTTTCAACGTCCTTAGCCCTTCCCACACACAATACACCGAAATTCTTCTTTTACTTTCCCACGGATTAGAATTCATAAACTATTTCACAATAATTTTATAAATATGGAGGAAAACTTTCTTTCAATGAGAAATTTACAAGCATTTCATAGTGTATACCAGTGTTTCCCAACCTTTTTCGGTCCATGCCCCATCAAAGGCTTTCAAAATTTTTCATTCCCCCCATGTCCTTTATTTTTTTCGAAAACCCTTCTTGAAAAGTAAGCAAAACCTGGTGGTCCATACCCCACATGGGGGGAAATTTGGTTGAATATTTTCAAATTGCCCCCCCCCATAGAAATTCATATTGCGCACCGATGGGACGTGCCCCCCACGTTGGAAAACACTGGCGTATACTGTATATCAGTGGCTAGTCCAGGATTTTTGTCTGGGGGGGGGTTGAGTTTCAAATGTAACTTACATAGCAAGACTACTTATACGGTACTAAATATACTGAAAAAAAAACTGTGATCTTAAAATACCTATCAATGAATAAGGTACACATTTTTAACTGAAAATAATTTTTAACTTTAATTCATGATGCATTATTCAAATTTTATATCATTAAAATAAAATTTGTAATCATTGGCTCCTTTTTGGATTAATTTATCCAGCACTTCATAACTATATTTATATCAACACCACAATAAATGTTCATAAGGGCTATGTCAGTGAGCTTGCTCCAGTTGAATTTCTAAGATTGGTTTACAACCTTTTTTTTATGAATTCCACTCTGCAGAAGCTGTTGTTACAGGGGTCACTGCAAGTATTTTCAAAAGTTCATAAATATTAGGGAATATTTCCTTACCAATTTTTGATGTCTTGGCCTTGGCAACTTGGCATGATACTCTTCCACTCATTATTTTAGAAAGACAAAGTACTACACCCAAATCAATATTGAATTCATGTTTTCTGACCCTTAAACCCATAGTTCGATAATGGCAGTCATCGTAAAAAGTACCTCCCTAAACGAAATTTTAAAGTTTTTTTACATCATATTCGGTATTTAATATAATTCGGTATTTATATATTTAATTTATCAATGTAAATTCTAAAATAATTACCAACATGACAGGTTCGTGAGTCCCCCAAAACAACTTAATTTTCAATTTGTAAAAATTAAATTGTTTTGTATTAACACATTTTCATGTGAGGGTGTCACCCTTACCCAAGGGGCTCATTGTTGCTCACTTTGTCATGCATGACAATTGCAAGCAAATTTTCTTTCTTTTAGAGAGTCCAGTATACGTTCTAACAAACCCTACAAGAAATAAAAAATCAATACAAATTACACTCCTGTATTAAAAGAAGAAATAGTGCTACATACCATCTCCAGTTATTTCTCCACCTGATTTCACTACATATTATCTTCCACAATATGTGGACAGTTACAGGATCTTCAGTAGCCTCTTAGCCGCTGAGAGCAAGCGTTTCCAGGGAACACCACTTGGAGGTGGGCTACCATCGTTCCCCAAGGGACTGCGCCCCGTCCCGCCCTGACGGTTTTTGCGGCACAGCCCCCCCCCCTCAGATGGTGGTTGAGGGTAGTTTATGAGCGATTCCGATTTGAAACCAGATGTTGTTCACTTCTAGACAGAACCATTAGCATCTAAGACATGACCTCACATATCAATCAACGTGGAGCCTCTTGTTTGGTCCGAGCAGCTCTTCTTCGCTCTTCCTTTTCCTGGCAGATGAGGGGTAAGAGCCAAGGGTGATGGCGGGTAAAGCCAAGGGTGGATGCAGAACAGAAGACTCTTGTCTATTGATGAAATCCGTAAATATTAGCAATGAAAGCTTCTCCAAAATTTCCCGGATTTTCTCAGTATTGGGCAAAGAGATCTTAAGACTGAACTTCAACTTTCCATCCTCCAATGTTAAGCCTAAAAGAAATTGCAATAAGAGAATGGTTCGTGGAAACTGATTATTTATGACTTTTGCTTTAAAGAACATTGCGGCTTAAGGGTTGATTTTACTCGCAGGTAAACTGAAATTTTACAATTTATGTAGTATGTTTAATAATATTACAACCTTCTAAATTCTTTGCTTAAAAAAGAAATTGGTATGAAATAGGTTGAAAACTACAGGAAATGAAATATCATGTGCGTTATTTTTTTTTTAGGTTATGTTAATAGAAAGTAACGTTTTTTAATTAAAACATTTTGTTGGATATGATTTCAAGAAAACTTGGTAATGAATATTTTTACTGAAAAGTAAACTTACCCTCGAATTGAAAAGCAAACTTTAAAGCTTCGACATATGTCCGAAATCTGACCTTTTTCGACCCATCCGGCAAGTCTTGTAGAATAGTTATGCCCCATTCTTGAGCTTTTTCTCTGAGCCATCGCAGTCCTTGTCCCTTGTTCCGAGACCGTATAAATGTAAGAGTTACTTCTGTATGGTCCACCACACTGGGGTGCAGGGCAAAGACGGTTTTCAGGATGGTTTTAAGGCTATGAACTACCATGTCCGGATGCTTCTTCTTCGCTTGTTGAAGAACTTTGCAAACACTTGAAGAACCCATACGCACCCCATACTGTAGAAAAGGAATCGGCATTCCATCGGGTTCCATAGTTCTGTAAGGAAAATATTTCAGTATGCCTTGGAAAATTACATTAAATAAATGGAAAAATATGAATATACACGCCTTTTTCAGTGTTGTGAAGAAATTGTTTAATGTTTATTTCAAAATATATAAACAGTGATTAAGAAAAAGATTAAGGAACACATTTGACCTTACTTATAATCAGTAGAAATTTATTTATTAGTCAAGGTTTGGTTTGTGGTTGGAGGTAAGTCAATTGCAAAAGGCGTGTGAAAGTCGAGTCGTAAAACTCTTTATTGGTAATTAATTTATTTAATTGGTAGTTATGCGGGAAATGCAAACAACTCCATACCTGCCAACATTGGGATTATAGAAAAAGGAAGATTTAAAAACTGGAGATACCCACAGCATTTTTTACACTGATAAGTCAACAAGGGTGACAACAATACCATTCTCTACCTAAGTCAAGAGGTAGCATAAATGGACATCTTTCAGTAAAAAAAATCTAAGATGAACATTTTTAACAAAATATCTTTTTTTTAGTCCTTGCACAATGATGAATTGTGCAAGGCACAATCTTCGCAATTATGAAATCTGTCAATAAACATTCTGCATTGGTAACCCCTTTCTCATGCAATAAATTTTTTTATTAAGAGATCTAGCTATTCATTATTTCCAACAGCAGAATAACTACTTTTAAGCTTTAATCAAGTCAGATTAATAACTAATGAGAAAAAAACGGAAGAAATTGTTTGAAAAATGGATGACAGAATATTCTTTGGAAAAACGGAAATCTTCCGGCTAAAACGGAAGAGTTGGCAGCTATGCAAGTCCTTTTATTTTATTCACTAGTTAGTGCAAGTATGCCAGGCGTAAAGTTGCCACTGGCGAACCTGGATTTAGTTATTTAAATTATTCCAATTCTTGCCGAAATGTTGTAGCTTAAAGTGGGAAGGAAACAAGTTCTTTCTTTCAACCTCTTTTTATCTTTGCGCTTCAATGAGGTTTTGTGGAAATGCATTGCTGCAATGAGTGAAAATGATCGATAAAAAGAAAGAATTCTAGCTATTTCAAATTTTATCAAGAAAAGAAGAAAATTCAGATTTTTAATTTGCCTCTATTAATTAATACAAACAGCTTTGCAGAAGATAACAGATAGAATTTCTTTTTTTTCTTGAGAAGGGAATTCTGCAAGTAGTTTGTCTAATATTAGAAATAAGGGTAAGCATGAAAATAACAAATTATTTTAAACAAACTCCTGAAAACACCATATTTCAAACAAAGTACGTACCAAAAGAGGTAATTTTATGTGTTATCTTTTATAAAAAGAAACCTTATAGCATCGTATTAAAAATTAGACAAAGTATAATTATTTTACTATTATTTGGTTAAATTAATATTATTTTCTGTTCAGAACATATATCAATGATCTTATTTATGATAAAAGTTTGGAGTAATTTTACAATTCTACTCAGATACACTGTCTATTATTAAAAGAAATATGGTATTTTGGATTCAAATGATCCACACTCGAATTATGCAAACTGATTCATAGATAAATTTGAGATTAGACTCTATTCTATATTCTTTAAAATTATTTAACTTAATAATTAAAGTTAATGTTATAAGGTTTGCCCAATTTTATAAGTTGCATTAAAAGCTGTAACCGTAAAATATTCAGCAACTGATGTATCTAACTTTAGTTTTAGAAAATAAATTTTTGATTAAGAAGATTGAAATTTAGCTGTTTAAAAATTCTCTTCTATGAATAATTTTTTAAAGTTTTAGCACGGGAGTAAATTTTTATGGGAATGATTAAGAAATTTTATTTATCATAACATTAGAAAGCTATTTGTGTATAACCAATATCTAAAATATCATATAAAGATTTGTTTAAAATATCTATCAATTATATTATTATTTTAAGATATTTTTTACATTTTATAAAGATAAAGTAAGGAAATTTAACACTGAACCATGCTTTCCCAGGCGTTCACCGCCCCTGTATTATGAATGGACCCTTTAAGTCACCATAATCTTATAAGGCCCACGGATGTAACATTGGTAAATTTTCCTCAACATCTTAAGGAATAGTTTTGTATCAAGATAATTGAGGCGGAAAAAGAATGTGTGAAATATTTAAAGAAATATCGAATCGTAAGAACAATTATTACGTGATTATTTAGAATTACTATCGACTTCACACTAAAAATGATTTTTAATTATTTTGATGAAAAAAATTAGCTAACAAAAACGTTTCAAACATATTATAAATAATATTTGGTAATTTTTTTTCCAACAATATAAAATAAATTTTATACTAACTTTGTTGTTAAATTTGAATTTAGTCATATTTTTTTTTTTTTAATAAAAAATTAACTCGGCTATTTTAACATAACAACTTAAGAGACAGAAGTAGGACATTACCAAAATGTAATATTCTACTTTATATTTGATGTTATCAATGAAAAGTTTTAACAAGAACAAGAAAGAAATGAGGAAACAAGATAACTATACGCAACCAATAACTTGACAAAATCTCGAAATTAAACAACGATGCATCAATTATTTTCTTTCTAAATGCATTTTAAGAAATACTTTTATTTAGAGATTTAAAAAAAAAAATTTTATTAAAAAATCTAAATAGTCAATTTATGATGATGACCAAAAACTAAAAACATAAATTTTGTATATTTAAATTAGGTTTAACCCATTTTAGGCCAAGCATATAAATTTTAAAAAAATATTGTAATATTTTCATTGAAACATGCTTAAATAATATTTATTAAGACACAAAAAAAGTTTGGTGCAGAAAAAATAATATTTAATATGAGAAATGAAATGTTGCGTTTTCGCAACTTCGGCCGAATCAATGCACCAATCTTACGGGGGCAATCTATCAGTGGAAACCGTTGCCCGTCATGCGACGGGCAGAAATTCCGCTACGCTGTGGGATATTTTGTGGTTTTTGCTGTCTCAATACACATTCCTACCTCCTTCCCCACTCAATAAGAATGTAAGGGGCGTGGACGCTCTACTGCGGAGATTTACAAGTCATAAAACTGTCACGGGCTTTCCATTAAAAGCTCTTGCACCTGTGTTTTCCTTTACCTATCCCCTGAAATTCTATAACCCCCTACCAGTTGCTTAATATTTTTTGCACACAGATGTGCTGGACCCCTTATCTATGGTCTGAATAGAGGTCAGCATAGCTTGAAGGTCAAGCGCAATTTTCTAATGCAGGTGTATTGCAGGAAAAACTCCAGAACAGAAAGTGGATGCATAATTTATATTTAAATTTTCATTTTTTAAAGGTAGATAATAGTTTAAAACACCTCAGAGAATCAAATACATGATTCCATATGAAAGCATTACATTTTATTAAAATAAATTGTAGAGGAAATGTAGATTTTAGAAAGTGCATTGCGGGGAAAACTGGAGTTCAGCAAGCGAATTCTCAAGTTTGAACACTTGTAAAGGGACAAAAATTTTTGCATTTTTCTTCTATATCAAAACATATTTTAATATTAGCATGCAAATATGTGAAATTTAGGTAATAAAAAAAATTGATATTTTTAGCCGAATTTACATGGATTCGGCCAAAGTTGCGAAAACGCAACATTAAATTTAGATAAAATATTTTAAGTTTATTTAAGACAATTGTTTTATTTTTATTTTATTTATAGAACTTGTAACCTTAGTCCATTATAAAAACGTTAAATTGATCTTAAATGGATTAATTATACATTTTCAAAAATTCGACTTTGTCAATAACTGTTTCAAGTTAGAAAAATGACGTATTTTGAAAATTTGTTAAAAAATAATGGTTACTTCAATTTCATTACAAATATTTTTTTAATGTCTTCAGAAACCTTAACAATAGCCGAAAAATAAAATTTGAGAAAAATATGCGTCACAGTATTAATAAAAAAATATTTATTGAAATGTTGCGTTTTCGCAACTTTGGCCGAAAATGGGTACAGATAATCTGGAGACAGAGTTAATTGTAAACGTATATTTAAGAAATAAAGGGGCATTTCGATAAAATATCTATTGATATGGAAAGCAAAGATACTAAAATAATTATGAAAAGGGTAAACAAATATTTCACTTCTGATTTTCAGAGGAATTGATGTCATGAAAATTAAAATTTAACACAAAAGAAAATTCAGAACTTCATATGTCATTTAGAATAACTTATATACTCTCGGTATTTAAGTGTGTTAATTTTACATGCATTACTTAATGTTCATCAATGAAATATTTCACAAAAATCGAAATGAAAATAAACTTAACAGATAAAAAAACTGCTCATGCACATCAACACAATATACTTCATCACAATATAAACTAACCCTTAACGGTTTTTTTTCTCTCTAAGTTAAATTAAAATTGTTTAAAAAATGAAATTCGAAGAAATGAGACTAAGTATAATTGTTTAAAATATCATTTGATACCCAAAAACACGTCCATTTTTTAAACTTCAATCAACGAAACACAGTAATTCATATACCGATGCATAAAAATATAGAAGTGTAAATGAATATCATAATAAGTGGTTAATCATTAAAAACATAACCTATATTTCAGAATATTGTCCCTCATCTTTTATAAAAAGTCGCAATTCTTCGCTTAAATAAATGAATGAATTTAAAGTACTACTTCTAAAGTATCTAAATCAAAACATAAAAGTTGTACATACCTAAAACTTTGACTCTCGGATTCTTCAATCCGATTTAAGTTCCTCAACACTAGATCAGGACGGTTAATCATTGCCGGATACCACGCAACTATTCCATCAGGAATCGGTGGCTGCGAGAGAATCCACCGTGGTAACGGAGGAGCAGGATACACGAGGGAAGAAGTACAAATGCCATCACAACTACAACCCAACATATCTATACTCGACTGTAGAACAACACTTAATTATAACTCTTCACAAAATCACTACAGCACAACACCACCACTATCAAATTTTAACAGCTCACTTGATCACCAAGCACAGTGTACTACTCTAACTGCTACACTGAATACTATATATACGCTCAGCAAAGTTCCTAACGGAATTTTCTGGACAGCCAATGACACGACCGTCTCGCCGGTGTAAGAAGCCTGCCAAATGCGCTATGTGCCAACATTTGGCAACTTATCGCTTTTAACGGGTTTGTTTTTTTACACTCGTGTTTGTTTACTTTATCTCTGGTTCACTTACGTTTTATTATCATGAAAAGAAAAATCTGGAGTATTTTAAACAACAGTATTTGTTAAGTTTGTCCAGTTTACTTATTTTTCATCAACACTTTTTAATTAATAGATTTACAAGCCTGAATATTAATCAAAACTATGATTATTGCCGTTTTGTATTTTGGATTCCGGTCACATATTTTCCGTCTTGTGTACGACTTGTTATAAAGTCCCTCTCTAATTGTCTTAAAAAGATCACTATTTACATTTTTATAATAAACTAAGTAGAGTGCATAAAATGTACATTTCTTGAGAATCATATCTTTGGTTATGAAATGGTGTCTTTATGAATTAATTATATTTGCTTTAAGTTTGAGTTATAAGTGTTTTCTTAAAATAATTTTATTGTTCTTTGTAGTACCACAAAACAAATAAATCTGTACTTTGAACCCTCCAAAGTCTGAGTGTTCACCTTTTTCTCACAGCGGTGAAAGAGCAACTCAACCACGTGTTGTTGTGTTCGATCAAGTGGAGAGGAGACGTTTATCTATCCGGTCGCCAAATCTGTGCCTGAAACGCATCGCTATAATAGGGTTGCAAAAGAAGAGAAACATCCACGCATGCGCATTTGGCAGGCTTCTTGCACCGGCGAGACGGTCGTCCAATGACCGTGCAAGATATGTTACATAATGCTCCACCACTGTTGCCAAAGAAAAAAGTTATACCCACAACGAAAACAAGCGTTACCAAAGATATATAAGTAAATTACAAAAAGAACATCCATGATGCCGGATTAATTTTATGATATCACATTTACACAAAAATTACATGCGTTGCCAAAGAAAAAATTTTTATACAAGTAATTTACATAAGCAACCAAATAACCGATCAACCACTGGAACTGCCATTTCAGTCCAAACAAAGGTAAGCCTTGAATCTCTACATCGATTACATCAGCCCAGTGTCGGCTCGTGAGTTAATTAATAGGGTGTTCACACATATAAAAATTAAAATTTCCAAAATATCTAGAAAGAGAAGGGAGGGTTGATCAATACATAAATCTAACTTCTTTTTAGTAGAAACATCTTTCTCGGATATAATTTTAAGAACTTAAATTATTCAGTTATTCACTACAAGCACTTTTATTTTTAAAAAAATATGCATTCAATGGAAATGAACACACACTTATGAATAAAAAAAAGACTAATTTTTTTACACATTGAGATTTATACGCTATAACCTACGTATTTATGAGCGCTATAAAAGAAAGGTCATTTTTTCGTTCGAATTCCAATAAGAGAGTATAATTTCAGAAGAAAAAAATCCGTATTTTCCGTATCAAAGATTTTATGACGGTGGGGACACGGTTTAGTTATCTCATGAGTTCAAATGCGCTTTAAAAGAAAAAGTTGTTGAAAACTTTTTTCAGAAAAATCTTTTTTTTTCTTCATAAAAAAACGTATTTTTGAAAAATTAAAAAATGACGGTGCCCCCGCTGGATCCGCCACTGAAAGGGAAGCTGTGCCTCAAAAGCGAAGGTCTCGGCACACGAAATCTGTGCGCACGGGAATCCAAAATGCGAGGACGTAAGCTCAATATTCCCCCGGCAAGCAGTCGGGGTTTTTTCGGAATCTCGTATTTTTTACGCTCGCACGTGCGGAAGAGGAAAGAAAAATAAGAGTTCATTCTTTTTCGTTCATTTTTTTCGCGTTTCCGGTAGTAAATTTTTCTTATTGAGTAGAGAAGGGGGGGAGGGAACATAATTCTGAGTATAAAAAAGAAATTGAAAATATATTTCCATTGATATTTATTTATCTTTATATTCGACTTTTGTTCTACTTTTTCTGTGGGTGTGCACGTGCTCCTGTGCTCCTATGGACGAGCCGCCACTGCATCAGCCTTTAGTAAATGTAAACAAACATTACGAATACGAATACAACTTCTTGTAAAAATAATAGAAAGATTACTCTAAAATTATTTTATTGAAATTAGTTAAGTAAATAGCTTTAAAATTATATTATGTGGCTGTATCATAATCGCTATTTAATGACCTGTATCGATTACATCAGCCTTTAGTAAACATTACGAACAAATACACTTATTGACTTGACTTATTTTAAAAGTAATATTAGCCACGATTTCAGTCTCAATACTTATGATAACTTTCACATTTGTTCAACTTGTCGATTTGTTCATTTTGATAAGCTATGTTTATGCTTGTTTCTGAGTTATTGATTACTTAGTCATAAACTTTCTATGGCAAACAAGTTTCATATTACTTTTTAGGTTAAGTTTTTTGTCTGTTGTAGATTTGAGGAACTTTTTTTTAGATTAGTGGTATTCAAACTGCTTAATGTTCGTCTTCGGATTCTAGAATACAAATATAAACACATAGTTGAGTTTAAACTAAGAATTGTTATAGTACATGTTTTGTTGCTATTATGATATTAAGTAAACTTTTTTTGCAGATGTGAAATACCTGCCCTCTGGCTCTGTCGATAGATGTCTACTTGGCTTCATAAAAGTGAGTAGTTTTATGGTCTTATTCACTCCTATACACACATGTATTATACAACTTAAATCAGTATTTTTCAATTAGCCTGGCACATGCTCAGACTTGGATAATGCATTGTAATTGTAATGTTGTGTAATTTTCTTCAAGTGTCACAATCATTTAAATTTTGACTTAAAATTAGACAGTCGCATTGTTCACCAAAACTGTACGATGATTCTTTAACTTAACAGTAAAAAGAATTTACATTTGAAAAAAAACTTCTACGAGACTACGAGACTCCCAAGTTGCGTAACTATATTATCCAAGTCTGCACATGTCTCGCCAATCCGACTTCATCAACAACATTTTACAAGTTAAAAAATTAATATTGTTTAAAGCAACACTGTTGAGATGTTTTGATTTTTTAATTTGTCGTTTTATTTTTTCTGTGATTTATCAAAATACTTGGCTCTTGCGATTGGCTTAAATTTAAAGCATGTATTGTTCAGTCAAATACTTGGTCCATGTACATGGCTTGTTACTGAAATAACTTTGATAGTTAGAGACATCTTTTCTTGAAATACCCAACATCTCTCCCCCGGAAATTCTTATATCCCCTTCGATAATTTATTTTTTTTTTCTAGCCATTGGATCTTAAATTTCTCAAACTTAAAATAACCAAAAGTAGTGTTTTGTCGGCATTTTTTACTTTTATCTCATGTTTTAAAATTTTTTTTATTATTGTATTGATATAAATGTTAGTTATTGAGATATCTATATCTATAAAAGCCAAATACCACTGACTGACTGACTCATTCATTCACTCACTGGTAAGTAAGGAACACTCAACACGGAATCTCCGAAACTACTGGACCCAGAGGCTTGAAATTTGACAGAGACGTTCCTCTCAGCTATGCGACGCGCACTAAGAACGGATTTAAAAATCGAACGACTCCTTCCCTGTTTTTCGGCGCTTTTTCTACTCCGTTTTTCCCATTGAAATAGCATTATGCATTGTTGAAATGCGTAAATTGCAGTAGGTTTATTTCTGTCTTGAGATTTCGTCTGGCCTCATGTGATAAAATGTAATTTCAAAAATTTCACAATTTATAACAAATTAAGTCGAAAAATACAGTGTAAATTTCTATTTCAAAATTATAACAATTTTCAGGAAACATATAAATTCAAATAATTAATTTTGAAACAACATTTTCCTTTATTTGTAATTTTTTTCTAAAATAAATATATTTATGGAAAGGCTAAAATAAATGGTTTCCATGGAAACAGAGCTGAAATTATTTCATTGTTTCATGGGGCATGGTTTACTAGACTTATACATTCACTAAATTTTTATTGTTAAGTACTAGATAACAGTTTTTACTAAGAAGTTGGCTATCATGATAAAAGGAAAATGAGATTTATCAAGAATTTTATTATTTTGATAAAAATGTTTTTATTTTTGGAGATGTAGGATCATGCAAATAAAAATGGATTCTTTATCATTTTTGAATATAAATTAAATTAGGTATAGTTAAATATTTTGCTTTGGCGGCGGGAGTTGTTGACTGAATTACACATAGGGATTATTTTTTGATTAAATTAATATAATTTTTGGAAAACGATAGAAACTTCATATACGGTGTGTAACACAGAGTATAGAGCTTAACAGAGGTCTCATCTCCATAGAGCATTTTCAATCACATGACTCTGCCTAACAACGGCCTTAGCAACGTTGTTTTATTCCTCCAGTGACATCATGTGCGAATGCTGCTATTGGATACTTCTATGTCCCGCCCCTAACAACAGCCTTAGCAACGTTGATTTTGTCCTCCAAGTGACGTCATGTGCGAATGCTCTATAGACGCTAATGGTAACTTTTAAAGCATGGTTTTTCCCATAGAAAGTGTCACCCCCCTCAACTGGCTGAATAAGCTCCGCCCACCCTCTCCCGCTCGCCTTTCACTCAAATCGGAAGAGGGGGAAAAGGAAAAAAAGCTTTCTTAAATTTCCCTAAATTTAAAATAGTTTTGTCGGTCTTCTTGCCATGATTCAATCTTGGACTTTGAGTTTTTGAAACGCAGTTTTTCAAAGCACTACAGCGATTTTCTAAAACATTTCCAAAGAGATTACAAGTTTTTAATGTCATTTTAGTTCACTGACTGATATTTTTTTTATCATCCAAATGGCTTATTTATTGATGCATATATTAAAACTTTATGCCTACATTTAAAAATTGAATAGGCTTGAAAATATTAAATATTAAGGAAACAAAAAGTACAAAAACATTCAGAGCAAGTAATCATTTTTATTAAAGAAATTATTTTCACACATCAATTTGAACTTTTACACATCATATAACTTGTTTTTCTACAAAACTTACTTAAACTATGAATTTTGCATTTCACAATTTGTGTTATTTACAGTGCGACTTAAGTAACTCAAATATCTCTAATTCATGCATTTTTATTGATCCCTTGAACTCTATTTTATGTCAGTTTAGTATTTTTATTAGAGTTTTTGGATAATTATAACTTTTTGTTGGTATCTAGAGTTTTGAATTATCCAAGTTACACTGTATTACAATACTTCGCACTCATATTCTCTTTACATAAATTAGGATTAACTGATTGTTTACATTAGTTAATTTATAACATGGCACAAAATTAAATTCATGTTTAACATAAATTCAACAATGAAATTAATGAAGTGATGACAAATCAAGAGCTTTTAACTACAAAAAATAACATAATTTTGGAGATTTTTAAAAATGATACCACAATAACGATAAATGATAAACAAAATCTGCTTACCCCATTGTTTCAAAAATAAACATAATGCAAAATAACAAGTTTTAAAAGAAAAAGTAGATGTTTAAGTCTATTTAAAACTAATATTAATGATCTAAAAAAATAAATAACTACTTTAAAATATTTTATTTGAGAGTTTAATTTTTAAATGAAAAGATTCATGGAATAGCATTGTTGTTAAAACAGTCTCCATGGAAACGAGAATGTAAAATCCAAAGATGATCATATTATTGTAGTTTTTAAGAAAGTTCATTAAAAAGTTTTCTGAGTTCATTCATTTAAAAACTTAACATTAAGAGTTGAAAATATACTTAAATAAATTACGAAACTTGCCGATTATTTGTATTCTTTCTTGTAGAAATTTTGCCATTTCATCCGCTCTGATGTGAAATTATCGGAGATGCCAGATTAACAATTAAAACAAAAAAAAACAATCAAAGTTTAAAAAGAGAGGGATATTTTAATTCTAGCCAGGGATAATTTCACTACTTTAGGGAAAAAGTCTACAATTTGGGGAAAAGAAAGCAGCTCTGTCGTAATTAAAATGCAACGCCCTATATAAGTTACATATCCAATGAGGAATCAGTTTCAAGGTTTCGCCTTCTCCTGATTGGCAGAGGTGATTGGCTGGTGGAGTTTCAGCCTGAAGTGGCAACGGAACTAAAAGAGGAAAACTGCCTTTTGGACACTCTGTTAAGCTCTATACTCTGTGGTGTGTAACATCCTGTAGGAAATTATTACCAAGGGGTTCAAAGAGGGTTGTGATTTTTACTTCCTAAGTTTTTATCAAGTGATTTATAAAAACCGAAGGGTAATTTTTGAAAAAGGACATCGGAAATACTTCATAGAAATTTTGTTTAAGATTTTAAACTATAAATTTCTAAAGACTGATGATTTCAATTGGATTTTTCTTTTACAGCCACAGTAAAATGCGGGACGGGATACGTTAGGGTATATTTTCACAATAAGAAACCGGGATGAAAAAGACGACGGGGATGACGGGATGATAAGTGATTGCTAACCAGGAAAAGAAAAACCATATAACTCAATAAACCTGATGATTTAAATTGGATTGTTCTTTAACAGCCAAAGTTAAAAGCGGGGCGGGATGAGTTAGGGTATATTTTCAAAGTAAGGAACCGGGAAGAAAAACACGACGGGGGTGACGGGATGATAAGTGACTGCTAATCCAGAAAAAGAAAAGACATATAACTTGATAAACCTGATTATTTATTTCAATTTGATTGTTCTTTACAGCGAAGGTAACAACCAAATTTAAATGCGGAACGGGATGAGTTAGGGTATATTTTTACATTTAAGAACTGGGATGACAAAGACGACGGGATGATAAGTTCCAGAAAAAGAAAAGACATAACTTGAAAAACTTTTTAAAATATTTATGAATTAACTCAACCCGTGCAAGGCCGGGTAAGTCAGCTAGTCTATTATATACTTAACTTAATGAGTCTTGATCTGTGTTGATAAGGGAACATCCATAAATTATGTGAGGTGTTTTTTCTAAATTTTTGACCCCTTCCTCCTCTTTGGTTAGATTTTGCCGGACTTTTCCCCACACATTCTTAATGATATTTTCTTCAACGATTTATTGAATAAATTTCTTTGACATGTTCTAGCCACGTTTGTTTGTCTTGTTAGCATGAAGCCTAGCATATGCATTATACACTGCAAAAGTTTTGATACAAATCCATGTTGAAATCAAAACTATTTTCTTATGTATGTTTTAATTATCTAGACTGACTGACTAATGATTTGCTGTTCTAACTAATTTGTGCAGTTTTCCTGAACATGGAGCTAAAAAATTACAGAAGAAATGTATATTTTCTAAACTAAAAGTTGATGGCGAGATTTTAATTGACTTCCCCCTCCCCTGGTGAGGTTTTGCTGAACCTCTTCTTTTTGCCCTCATGTAATTTATTGATGTCCCTTAATCAACATATTAAATCTGGACAACTACTTACTGCCATATTCGTTGTCTCTGATTGGTGGAATCCTTCATTGACCAAGGATTTAACACCGATGCTTATGGCTATGAATATGGCTGATAGAGATGTTTCGAACACAGGGTTGTTGTCAGTTGTACTTCTTGTAATATTTTAAACTGAACATCAGTCTGAGCTAAACAATTTTTTGTCTCTGTGCCAGTACATTTCAACAGGCTGGTTTCTCGAAAACCGATGTGCATTTCACTTCATGCATTCCTTGTTAAGCTCAGACTGGTTTCAAAAATTATTTTGTTAAAACATTTTTTAGGGTAACTTGATATTTATAATTTTATATTTTTAGGTTCTATTGCTTAAAAAAAGGATGCATTCATCTTATCAGATGACATTTCATGGTCATGCTGTGTATTTTTGTAGTTTGCTTCATCTTCCACATTGAAATAAATGTAAATTGTGTTAATATATACTTAATTTTAACATTTTCATATTTAAGTAAATTAAAAAATGTGGAAATATAAGGTTAATAAGAGTGTATACTAGTTTATTCAATTAAACTTCTGTATTCATAGAAACATTAATAAGTTCTTTTTAAACATTTCAATGTAATTTGATTGTATGTTATAAAAAAAATTCTTGATTGAACTTCTGTTTTGAAAATTTTTTCCTTCTATTCTACATGCTGTAATTATTGTTATTTTTCCACACTTTGAAAGCTGCACAACAAATATTCTGAATAGGTTTAATATTTTGTAGAATTTTATAAAAGGCAGATAAAGGAGAAAATTGAATTCAAAAATTCTATTTTTTGCACATATATGTTTAATCATTTATGGTATTTGTACTCAATTTCTACAATGGGTTCTTATTGAATTGGGGGAAAAAGCATTTATTATAAATAGCTGAAACAGTATTTTTTGTAAACATTAAGCCAAGTATCCTAATCAAAAACCTTTTCCTAATTAATTGTGTAAATATCTTCCTGTATTTTTTTCATAATTAATGTTAATATCTCAGGTATATTCCAATAAAAAATGTGCTTGAACTTTCAATTAAATTAAAGAGTGAAATTAAATACTGTGTTCATAATATTGAGCAGAAATGTCTTAATTTAAAGTACTTTCTCTTAAGGGGTGGGCTTGGGGCTAACACTCATAGCCTCCCCAAGTTTTAAAAAAAAAAGATTAATAAGGGTAAATGAATGAAACAAATTTTCTGAACTTTTTAGCTCCCAGCCATTCACAATTTCTACAAAAGGATGCAATGAAAAATATTAGGAAGATTGTAAGGAACCTAGATTTCATAATCAAAGCTTTAGATTTCATAGACAAATTTGGAATTCGAGTAATACAGTATTTATAATGAAAAAGTAGGAACTGTTTAAAGGCAAATAAATTACTATTCTCATACCTACCAGAATATGATTATGTACCCCATAGAGATCAATTTTTTAAGAATAATTAAGTTTTTAATTTTGGAGAGAAATATAAGCTAAAAATTTATTTATTTCAAATTTACTGAGATATTTTTTTAGTTTCCAATAGAACTATCTGATCAACAGAAACTGCATTGAAAAAAAATATTTATTTTCCTCAATAGCTCAAAAATTTTAAGCATCAAAAATATTCCAGCTTAATATTTACATTATTTTAGTATTTGGTTTTGAAAACTTAATTAAATTACACGATGCTCTCAACAACTTGAGAGCATTAAAATTTGTGAACAACCACCACTTTCATAAAACATCTCATCAGATGCCTGCGAAAGTCTTAGTGCGCTTTTTAAAAAAGTGAATTTTCAAAACTAGAAACATGAAAAAGCCCGAGGTGAAGAGAAAACCAGGCACGTGGAGGCAGAAATCACTGCGATTGGTTAAGAGATTCCCCAAAAACTACGTCGCATAGCCTCCAACCCAAAATGCCCTAATCCCATTCCGCTACAAAATTCTGACGAACGGGAAGTAAGACCAACCTGTTTTGACGGAATTCGATTCCGCAAATTTCCAGATTATTCCGACGGGGGAGTGATTCGTCGTCGGACCGCGTGGGAAAGAATTTGTGGAATTTCGAACGGATGCACTTGGAAAAACTTGCTGATAAGAAGGGGTCAGTCTCCACGTAAGGGGAAGGTAGGAGAAAATTCTATTCAATTCGACCCAGCATGTGGTAAGGGGAAGGGGGTGGGGAATGTTGCTCGGTCTGTGAGACGTCACGTCCCCTGCTATGGGTTAAATAAAAGGTTATTTTTTGAAAAAAACGAAGTATCCATTTGGTGCTTTTATTTAAAAAAATATGGGAAAGATGTGGAGCCATATTTTGAATCAGTGGCGTATATAAGGGGGGGCCGAGGGGGCCCTGCCCCCCCCCCCCCCCGAAATTCGGACTAGGTGTACCAAAACAAGTTAAAACACTGTATTTTAGGGTCAAATTTCAAAAAAAATTCTGGTGGAGGACCCCAAAACCCCCCTTTTGTACACCATCAGGGGCGTAGCAAGAGGGAAGGATTCGGGGATATATCCGCCCCAAAGTTGAAATTTTCATTTTTTGACCATAGAAGAGAACTAAATTTACCATGGAGGACCGGCAACTGCTCGGCAACGGTTCGGTTCTGATTGGAGCGCGGGGAGTGCTACGTAACCGCGAGACCTACGGCCAGGGCCGGATTAACCATGTCGGGGACACTAGGCAGTGCATGTCTCGGGGCCCCTTTTCCCCCTGAAATATTTTTTCCCACCACAACGAACTTTTACTGATAATCACTACGTTGTAGATACGAAATAGAGACGTTTATTTTCATTTGTTTCAATGTTTTGCAATAAACGCTAGTTAAACCAGATCAAGAAAAATCGAAACAAATGAAAATATTTTTTTTATTAAATTATTTAGTTTGAATATAACTTAAGGAAAAGTTTGTAACAAGTACAAACGTGCAAAAAATATGCAGATATCATTATTTAAAAATAATGCACCAACCCCAGCCAGAAAAGTCTGCATAAAATCTGCAATAAAAGGCCTTAAATGAGAAAACTGCCTCAAAATACTTTAAAGTTATTAGGCACATTGTTCCGCAGTTTTTTTGCAGAAATTTTAAAGAATTTACACCGATTCTGCAGACAGACTGTAGATTTATTCTGCAGACTAAAATTTAAGGCAAAAGGTTTCAATTCCCTTCAGTTTTTGAGGTTATTCTGTAGTTTTCCTTCATTTTTCTGTGCAGATTTCTTGCAGACTTTTTATAAACTTAAAAGAAATTATTAACTTATTACCCTTTACTCTATGAGGGGTAGTAAGAAACAAGGTATTTTGCCAAATTTAGTCATGAAAACAAATATAAATACTCAGTCAGTTAAAAGTTAAGCAAAAAAAAAGTTTCACACAACTCAATATTTTTATTTATAACAATTAAAAAAATATGAGACGTTACAAATAAAATTCTTCTCTGTTTTCATTTGGGGAGACAAATTGATTTATTTTATTCACAATACTTGAAATTAAAATGAGCTATTTTGATGAATTATTTTACAAAAATGCATTTTAAAATTTAAGTGAGGAGTAAATTAGCTTCTTATACCTTACAGTTGTCTGTGAAAAGGAGGAAACAAGTAATTTTAAACTTAGCTTGATAAAACAATAAAAACCAGGAAACAGAATAATATGGAAAAAATAGGAAAAGTAAACTCCTAGAGATAAAAACAAATGTAACTTTTCCCCCTATGTTTAAATTCTGTAAATTTTATTACATTTAAATGTTTACCCTTCTAGCTTTTTTAGAAGCAAAATCTTTCAAAACCTCTTCAAAACTAATGCGTTCTAATACATCATATTCTATTGACATTATAGACAATGAATTTAATCTATTTTGAGCCATCGATGAACGAAGACAGTTTTTGATGAGTTTTAATTTTGAAAAGTTTCTTTCACCGGAGGCGTTCGTAATCATCAGTCATCTGTAGATCTGCAAGGCAGTCATTACATTTGGGAATGTAGATTGCACCATATTATTTACAATAAGTTGGTTTAACTCTTTAGCAGGGCCGTAACCAGACTTTTGTTTCGGGGGGGGGGGTTTGACTCAAAAAATTTCTGAGATACCTTCTTACGGGTACTTTTATATGTTAAGTTTTAGGTGACAACACTGGATTTAAATTTTGATGCACTACATTTCACAATTGTTTAAACAATATGAATTCGAAGTAAAAGGGGGGTCTGGGGGTCCTCCCCCAGAAATTTTTTGGAAATTTGCCCCTCAAAAGAGTGTTTTAGCTCATTTCTGAGACCCTTTAGAATTTAGATTACACCCATAGAGCACCACTCATTGTAAACGGCCGAATTTTCAAGGTAAAAAGAAGGTATATTGTAATAAATGGCGAAATGTTAAGGGGGTTTTTAGGTTCCTACTCCAGAAAAGTTTTTGAATTTTTCCCCTAATAGTGGCATTTTAACTCATTTTGAGATATAGGTAACATTAAAGAGGACCAATCCTTGTAAATCACACAAGTTTGAAGTGTGTTCTTTCCAGTGTGAAACACGTCATCGGCGGGCGGATCCCTCATCGTGTTGCCTTTTTCTTTTTCTAATACGCAGATTTTCATAACTGCAATTTGTTTTTTCTTACGCCTTTTTCTCATAATGGTCAAATAAATCTCTCTGGGATGTTAAAAAATCCACCAATGATTTTAACAGATCCACTGCCGTTCCAAGTTCGATAGTATTTTTCTACGATATACACATGAAACAAACATACTTTTAATGAGTCGAATTTGTGACTTACCCTTTACTTCTCGAGAATTAGTATAAAAAAGACACGAATACGAATGTACGACCAACAGCACGTTCATACAATATATACTTCCAAAGGACACTCTTTACTTTGTGAATTCTTCTGAAGTACGCCTATTAACAAGTGTCCATTGGTCTAGACATGCAGGTCACGTGTACATTTTCAACCTCTTTCTGTCCAAGGACAGAACAGACCCCTATCTGAAACTCGACCCCTTAATTGGAAATAGTTCCCAAAATAAACAAAACATTCCCGATGAATAGGGGGCCCCCCGGTGAAAATGTCCGAACGATTTATGACCGCGGTATTTCGACCCTTTTCCTCGCTTATCTGGAAGTGTGGGTATAGTAGCGCACATACAACACTGACAGGTGAACCCCTTTCTGATTAGGCTCGCTTGAATGGTCCCTACTTAGAGGGGCCCGTTTCTGATTAAACCGAGGCCCACATACGGATCTTCATGTTAAATTTCCACTTAAAGAAAATTTTAAAAAATCTTAGACCAGTGGGCCCCTGGCTGACGCGGGGCCCCTAGGCAGTTGCCTACTCTGCCTATTGGATAATCCGGCCCTGCCTACCTACGGCGCATGCGCCAACTGCGGTTTTTGCCGTCCAAATAGACACTTCCAACGGGAAAATAAATCTGTGCATTCTAGTATTTAAAAACACTACTCAGATGTACCCACATTTAAGCAATTAAGGAAGATATTTTTGTAGTATCGTGTTTTATTTAGTAACTTTAGTTCTTGTGTTTTTGTATTCTTAACTATTATTTGGTCACCTAAATGGACCAAGAGGTCCCAGGCGACTATGTGTATTGTTCTTGTGTTATTTTTTTTTTGTTCTCAAATAATATAAATGAATAAATAAACTTAACAAAAAACTAATCCCAAAGGCATTTTTGCCCGTTTTTTCTTTGTAGTTCTGTTTTATGCAATATGTCCCAAAGGAGCCTTATGTCATATAACCTAATACAACCAACCAACCAACCAACCCTTATTTGGCACCACCTTCACCTGTCTGAAGCTAGAGTTGAAAATATTTTCTAACATCCAAATTGAAACTGCTGAAGTCCCTACCGTGGGACATTAGTGAGACAATGTGCTGGTTGAGTTAATTTGCAATGCAAAATAGATCCCTAATCTTTCTGTCAAGCCTTGTGGAACATCGCGTTTCTATTTGTTCTTTAAAAGTCAGATTGGGCTTAAAAAAATCACTTTTCTCTTAAAAATTTTTTATATCTGGCCTCTAAATTGATACAATTTCTCCACGAAGGCTTAAGAAGTGCCCTGATTAACGAGACATTAGATTTCATGCTATCAAATGGTCACAAAAAGCGCGAAATGGCGGATTTTTTTTTCCCATTGGAGATTCTATCATTAGTGTTGACGCATTAATGACCTTAATGACTGAGGACTAGTAAACAGGTCTTAATTTCTTTCTATGGTAATTTGAGGGAATAATTACAGAGCTAACAATTTTTGCTTTGCTGCACAGTTCGACTTGGATTTTTTAACTTAGCTTTGGCTTGGGGGAGCCATTTGCTGTTTATTATCAAGGAACAAAAATGAGACCATTAAGGTTTTTAGGCACGTATTTTTTATACCAATGCCCTGGGGGAGCAACCGAGGATATTTTAGTGAAAGAATCTAACGTCTTGGAAGAAAAGTGCTGCGATCATTAACAGGAAATGTGCAGTTCACGTTCTGCCAATTTATATGGAGTAAAATATCTTCTTTAGGTTTTAGGTGTTTTAGCGTAGATTTAGAAAAAAAATTGGAACCATTATTGTATGTTGAAAAGAGTAGAGAAGAAATATAAAGTTTGGTTTTAACGCAATACGTAATTTAACTCTTTCAAGTCTTAAGTCTAGTCTCCACCAACTTATTGAGATCCAAAATCAATATGACTGTCTCTGATGCCATATGTTAACATTGGCGTGAATATTGACAAATATTTTTAAAGCATCCATCTAACATTTTCTTACTGTTGTTGGAATCAGAATAATTATTTCCTTCTTTCAAGTATTGAGTAAAATTCTAAAAAAGTTAATTAAACCTAAAATCCATTTTTAACTGAAACTCAAGACCAGTAAATATTTCATTCTAAAGAATCCCATGCTACAACAGTGTCAAATGGCTAATTTTTTTACCGTTCTGAAGGAAATGTTGTTTCTGTTTAGGTTTTATTATCCAATTTACTCATACTGAGTTTTACACGCCTACGAAACTAACCCTTTCCTTTTTTGCATCAAATCCAGTTACAGTATGTAAAGGTTCTGATCCCCTTAGACCTTAGACTCTTTATGTTTCTGATTTATTGAATGTCTTGAAATATGAGTAATTTAAAAACTAAAGGTAACTTGTTCAATGATTTTTCCAGTGTAGATGTTATCCACCAATTTTCTATTTCATAAAAATTGAAATGATGTAAAGCCGACATCTCCCACATCCTTATTAACTTTTTGCATTTTTCCAATGATTTTTCGCGTATCTTAACTCTTGTCCAATCAATATCAACAGTGTTTCTATTTCTCGTTTGAAGAAAATTCAATTCCCCAGAATCTCTTTTTATCATTGCGCGCTATACAAAATCGCATTCCTCTCGCACGCGATAAGACTGTTGCCATTCCGAGCGACGTAATTATCCGTCGAAAGTGCGAGAGGAAGCCTCATCATCTAATTTTTCGCCGAGCGGATGCCGAGATAAAATTTATTCAATTATGAATGGCAACGAAGAATTTTACGCCGCTTGATGGTTCTGATAACATTATAATTCCGTTACATCTTTTTCCTTTGGGACGAAGGCGAGAATTTGAAAGCATGCTAACAAGAAAAAGGGACTTTTTCTTCATTTCATTAATTTCGTATTAGTATTTCAGTTCTTTGTTCTCAATGAATGTAAATGAAACTTTCTTTTAGTCTGACTAGATTTTGAAACTAGTTAGTTCTAAGAAGTGATTGATTCTAAATACAGAATTTCTAATAATTCAGTTATAAAGTTTTGTAAATATTTTGTGAGAATAATGCCTTACAAATATCCCTAAATTGGATTCCAAATATAGATAATTTATATTAATATTTAAATATAACTTAATTATTATTAATAATAACAAGTAATATAATCACTTTTAGTAACACAGTCGACTCCGCTTAATGTGATCACTTTTGTCCAATAGTAGAATGATAACATTATCCGATTGATGATAATAAGCGATTTGGTACTAGAAAGTTTCAAACAGTGTAACGAGTGTTTGCTTAAAAATCACAATTAAGTAGTCCTAATTGAAGTATTTAAAACTATACCCTAGAATGTATTTTGCAACTTTTACATTCTTAAAGAAAAATATGAGAGTGGAACATGTTACTCTATTAAATTAATGACTCATTTTGTATGATTCTATATTAAAATTGGCCTTCAAATGGAAAAAAAGGAGGTTTTTAAGGGATTTCTCTTGATTTTGATAACATTAAGCGATATATTGATAAAACGATGTATTTTGCGTTAAGTTAAGTAGGAGTGATCGGGACCGGTTAATTTTCATAACATTATCCGATTGATAACATTAACCGTGATCACATTAAGCGGAGTCGATTGTGTAAAGAACTTCACATGAAGTTCTTTTATATTAGAGAGTTTGCATGTTATTACGTCAGTTAACAAAATATAGTGTTATTTCTCAAATCTGATCTTTTCATTTAAATTTGACTTTCTGCCTTGCATTTTTCTACACTGAATGAAACATTATCAAAGTGTTGTAAAGAATAAAAAGATTAGTCTATTCATCACGATAAAATTAGATTTCCATAAATTTCATAATGCACGCATTTAAAAATACCAGTCTTAAACTTTTGAAAGTCACGAAATATTTCGATATATCCCACACACTCGCTTCTTAAAAACTCTCCAGATATGGTGTTCTCTTTTAAGTTTAATTCTAAATAAACAAGAAAACTTTCCCTAAAGCCAAAGTGAGCGCTTCCCATAACTCAAAGGATTCATCCTAAGGAATGTGTGTGTAATACCATGAGATTAAGTTCAACCTATGCGTGAAGGCACACATAAATAAACAGAATTTGGCACTTTTGAGTACTTTCCCCGGTCCAATAGAAGTTTCCTCTCCATTTTGTAAAAGATTTTTGAAACTTTCGTGAACACAAGGAAAAAAACCCAAATAAGCAACTATCTTATCGCCGTTGGTTCTGTGATAATTATACTTAAACGATTTGATTCTTTTATGATTTATGGGAAATGCTCTGGAATTTTCTAGAACTTATGACCAAATGGATAGCTCTCCTTCTAACGTGAAAGATAATTTCTGGCGGTAAACGCTAATTGGGTGTACTCTACATCTAAATCCTCCACGTATTCTTTTTTTCGAATGAATATTTCTTCAAATGCACGTGACAACATTTCAAAATTAGTTCTTCTTTCTTCCAAAAATCTTCCTTCGTTTGAAATCAGCATCTGTTTTTGTTTCTTTCAGATAATTGTATTCTAATCAATCAATAGTAAACGATGATTTTCTCATTACCATATAGGCAGGTGATGTAAAAAGTGTTCTTTTACAAATGGAACATATTTGAATTGCAGTTGGATTAACGAGAATGAATAGCTTGTTTTATGATTATTCCTTCTATTACCTTTATGTCATGAACGAAGTTAAAGCGAATATCGAAGGGGAAAAACGTTCGATACGAGATAAATGTTCGCCATGAATAGCTTGCAACGGAATTTATGTTATTGCTTCCAAACACGCATCTTAGTTTGATTAGTCTTGATACAGATTTTCAATAGTATTAAGTGTGCAAAAAACCTTGGAGCAACGAGAAAGTTAATTACGGATAGAGTAAAAATAACATTTTCCAAATCTCCTTCGTTATCTGATACAAACGAGGCTGATATTCTTAGAATAACCAAGATACAGTTAAGATTTAAATAGGATCGTATATTTGTGTGATGTTTTTTTTTCTTAAATAAACACGAGTCTTTATTTGTCACAGGATATTTTCATTACTTTTAAGTTAAGCAAATAATGCTTAACTTAAAAGTAATGAATTGTTGTTATTATGTCGATGTATATGTTCCTTTTGAAATTTTATGTTTATGTATATGTATTGATGTAATGCTTTATGTTTTTCTAAGTACTTAAATATTCTGTACTTCTTTTTCATGTCCTTGATTTATTTATTGTTCATTTTTTTGTCCATGTCCGATAAATTCAATTCAATTTTAAAATATTACGCATCATATAAAAATCCCCTAAATTTACCGGATAAAAATTACTTTCAGCAAAAATGTCTCGTTAAACTCATAGCTAGTACCTGAGATAGACAAATTAAACTATTCTTGCAAATCCTATCCTTGAATACAGATAAAAGAATGATTTTCCATTTACAGCTAAAAAAAAATTATTGAAACAATACGGTGTCAAAGGTAAATAATTTTTCCTTGGATCAAGATTTCAGGAAATAGAAGCTTGAAGAAAAAGTACACTGTATTTGTATTAAACATAAATAATGATCAAATAATAAATACACACATTCGAAACTCCAAAACATAATTATTATCAAAGGAACTTGTTAAAATTACACATTATTGTTACTTACTCTTTAACGAAAGCTTTTCCACCTTTAGTAAAATATTTTTGACCATACTTCTATCAATCCTCACAGGATTTAACCATTAGTTGGAAACGAGAATTACAAATTCCTACAAAGTATAGTTCTGACTTTTTTTTAATTCACTTCAAAAATGAAGTTTTAAAAGCTTATAGCCCTCCATTATTTTTACTCATTAGAAACTTTTCAGCACTAATGAGGTCTCTTGATGTTTTTTTCACTGCCGTGTGGATTTTAAGGCAAAATGTAAGAAAAATATTATACGCAAATCGTTCAGTTTATTTAAACTTCATAAAGATCTCACATGAATAAATCAATATTGAAATGTGAAATTACTTTTTTTGTTGCGTAAAAGCTTTAAATTTCGATACAGGAACAAATTTACGCATTTGAGAACATTTAATTGCTTTCAAAACAGCTTCATGAATGTCTTAAAAACTATGAAAAATGTTTCAGCTTAATTTACATAACATAGGTTTTAGTAAATAGCGTTTAATATATCACTGGAAATGAACTAGTTTTGTTTATTTTGTAGGTTAGAAATTTGTGTAGTATTTTATTGGTACTTGCAACAATCTATATTTAAAAAAAATATTATAAGGTTTTCTTAAAGAGGTCTTGCAGATTTTTATCGAGTGATACTTGAAAAACTCAATTTACTTTGGGTAAAGTTGTGGTTTTAAATTTAAAAAAATTCCACATGATACATGATTGGTACGAAAATGTAAATGTACCGAAATTAACCCTTTCAAGTAAGATAACATTTCTGCTTTTAAATAATTTACATAATCCTACTAGCAAAGTAGCTCTTTATGATCATTTGGTGTCAACCTAATAGTTAAATCTTTAAGTAAGAAAATGTTGAAATTTTGCTTTTAGAAATTTTTTTCTGTGTGTGAATACACCGTTGTTAGTTGAAAAGTATTTCTTTAAATAACGGAAATTAAAAGGCAGCACTGTTGCCGGTGAATTTTTGTGTACTTTGAGGAAATATCCGTCTTTTCTTTTTCTGTCGAAGGAGAGAAACTTTCCGTTTTTATGAAAAAATTACGGAATTTTTTAGCTTTTATAGGAAGCAGCTTTTATAACAACTAATATTAAATTTACATAGTTTTACCACCTCACAATGAAATAGTGACATCACTTGAATAATTGTTTCCCACTAAAGAAAGGTTGGCTTTGAGTTCGACTGTGTACATACTTGTTTTTAAAATTTACTCTTTTTGTGGTGATTTTATTAAATCTAAATTCTTTATATAGGAAGAATTCACGGAAAAAACACGTTTTCTAGGGATTGGGAAAGTTTTCGTCAAAATACAACGAAACAATTAGTGTTTCAAAACAATTTTTACAGTGTATTTAATAAAATTAGTCTTCTTGTATCAACCAGATATGGAATCTCATTCACAAACACCTTTTCAACGGCATCTACTCTCCTACCCCCCTCTCGAACCCCCTCAAAGACCTTTCTCCCTCTCGTGCGGTGCGTAATAATGCTCATCATTTTCAAACTGCCACGACCAACTCCTCTTTGCATGACCACTGTCCTTTCTCCAGAGCATTATGGGGCTCTCCCTACTGTCATCACGGAAAGCTGTAATCAAAGAGAGAGTGACGTCATCGTACAAGCCCCGCCTACTTATCGGTCTTTGGGATTAAAGCGAACAGAGAGTGGTATTCAAGATGATGCTTTGGAGAATGCAGTACTTCAATAGTCCATTTGATATGGTTTGAATTGTACAAGAAACGTATCGAACCTTCATAGTACATTTTGGCATTTAATGTATTTTGCTACACTAGTTTCGAGTATCTTCACCATGGAATTGACTTCTGCCCTTGCGAGCACCTTTATTCAAACATATGAAGAAGATTCTGGGTTGTGTAGGTTTGATTTCATCAATAACTCTTTGGTATTACATCAATAAATTAGAATCAGTAACACTGGCTTATAGAAAAGGGGCAACGGAGGTGGAAAATGAAAATTCTGACCCCGCTACAACATGCAACTCTTAATATGCAACCTTCAAGGAGAAGCATATTTAAGGAACTTTCACTCCATAAGCTTGGTTAGAGGCCCTAGGTATAGGGGTGATTCTTTACCCTTATGAAGCCTACCCTGCGAAATTTGTCGTTCGAATTATGGAACACCCTATACGAGGAGCCTAGAAGCCAAGGGGTACCAGTGCAGTTTTTTTAGTATTGGAGTTAAGTGCACTAAGTAGTTGCTGTGGAGTCAAATATTGTTGTGGTAAAGGGATACAAGTGAATCAGGTCATGGTCACTGTATGGTGAAAAAGGTTTTCATAATTTGTATTAAAAAATTACTTATAATTTTTAAATGAGAGTTTAACTTTAACCCTGTTTTTCTCATTATCAATGTGCACGTGTAGTCACTTGTATCCCTTGGCTTCTAGGCTCCTCATATAGACACTTGCAAATATTACTTAACTAACACACCAATCTGTAAAGTCAACATCCTAAGTAGTTGACTCTTTATCAAAACAATATTCTCTAAACTTCCACAAAAACAAAATTTCCACTCCTGTGTTTGACTTTGAAACAATTCTGAAAAGAGAGGTATCATTATTTACCTGGAGCACATCACTGTCATATTTCTCGACGTCAGGTGGATCAATTTTCTGAGATCGTGAGGTGAGGTCATACCCCCACTGCGCCAATTGCAATCAAATTTTACATCACGTAGCGTAATTTCATGAGAGGCGATTGATGATTGGTCAGAAGTGTACAAGGAAAAGAAATTTTTCGATAATCTAGGGATGGAAAAAAAAGTTTTCTGAAGCTTTTGAGGCTTAATATCAAGATCTAAAGTTTATCGAGTTGTAAAATATAAAATTTAATGCTTTCTTCTTCCTATAATAAGGCATAATTTTAACAGTTAAAACCTTACAATACAATGGAACTTTTTATTTAAGTGTTTTGGGATTTTATTTATTGAACTCCTTTATGACGAATATACTCTCCAAAACTTCAATATTGTCAGCAATTTTCAAAAATTACAGTTAGGTCAGTTAACTCTTGTATAGTTCTAAACATATGACTGCACCTTTACGGCCGTATTCACCACTAACTTAACCTGGAATAAAAACTTTTAATTGGTAGTTTGAAAGGGTTACGAGTCAATCAAGATTTGTTCAAAAAGAGTAATTTCAAGTTAACTTTAGTGGTGAATACGGCTATAAGAGATGTTTTGTGGGATACTATGTGTGTGTATTTGGGTTAATGTAGCTGCATATTAGTTTCATTATTATTCCCCCCTTCGACAGCAACGTTTTCTGACCCTAGGACATCACTGCGTGGAAGTAGAAACTGCGTAAACGGAAAGCTCTTTAGGTTGTTACTAGGGGTTTCGGTACTCGAATCGTGATAAAAAGACGCTGTATACATGGGTTATAAAAATAATCATATTTTTAAATCGACGTTCTTCATTTCACTCAAAATTCAGACACCGCGCTGGGAACTAGTTTGTTTATCAGTGACGTAATTATAGGGTCAACTAACGTTGCTTTCTAGTATATCAGAAAGATAATGCATAAGTGTCGGTCTCAGATTCGTCAAATTATCTCCTGCACAGAACAAATCTTTGCACTTTCATCATCAAAATCACTACTTAACACACCAAATGCAGCTTCCGAGGAAAGCACGATTCAAGAAACACCAGCCCGCGGGCGGATACAAACCCAAACATTACACTGAAATTAACACAAAAATGGAACACCTAACTCGGCGAAACCGCTTTACTGTAGTAACGAAGTCGGATTTCAAAACATTTCCACTTAGGCGCTCTTCAAATTAAACTCGTCCTCCCTCCGTTTCCCTCCCCTTAAAAGCCCCCCCCCCCTCTAAATGGTCCCCCCAAGTAAACCGCCACCCGACAATGAAATTAATTAGGGGGTCCAAGCTCCCACGGTCTCGCCTTCAGACCGCTGACAGTTGCACGAGCACGCCTCTGAACGCTTTCGTTTGGAATTTTCCGCATTTCTGTTCTAATGAACATTCCCCCCTCCTTTAAGGGAGGAAGGGGGTTAATTGAGAGGGCATTTCTCCTGGAAACGGACTTTTGTTCCGAGGGTGTTCAAGCTCCTCTTGCAATGCGGGTTATTGTTTAAGACAGATACGTATTGACAGTGTCTTGAAGACCTTTCTGGAATAGACGACATTAGTGTGACGTCACTTGCTTGTTTGGAAACGTGTTGATTTCAATGTGATTGGTCCCGTGATTGGAAGTAAATCCGTACGGATCCAATCACGGATGGAATCAACGTTTCCAAACAAGCAAGTGACGTCATGACTAATGTCGTCTATTGAAAAACCTATATAGACCAGTTTAGTTTTCTTTGTTGGTTGGTTATTTAGGAGTTCATGGCACAAGCCCCCTTGTCTTGGTCCATCTTTTAGTTACGAAAAGCAGGTTATTTGAATTGACCTTAGGCGATAAAATATATATTTTCACCTGTTTCATCACCAGATTTATCAAAAACCCTGGACATTCCTCTTTAACGTTTCATAAAACTTATTAATTAAAAAAGAACATGTAAGAAGTTATTAACTGGGTAATTATTTTGAATTTTTTTTCTTTGTTATGAGATTTGATGTGTAATCTTCTTTTCAAACCCTTTAAAAAAAATAGGTCAAGTCAGTAAATTATAAAATATTTTTGACAAATAGTTCACTACTTAACAACACTAGAACGACGGGATGGGCTTTTTTGGCCCATCATTGCGGTTCAATCATTTCATTTCAACACTAATCAACCAAATAGCTTGAAATTTTCTGACTTTTCCTTATTTGACTCTATTAAAGAGCATACCAAACGGTTTTCATTTTTGTCTCATAGGAGCAAAGATAGCGAACCATATACCTAGAAAGACGGAGTGGGCTTTTTTGGACCGTACCACCACTGCTGTAGTTTCGTTCCGCTCGTATTTCCATGAAACTTTTCTATGGAAAGGGGGGATCTTCTTTGTTTGTTATCTCCTACATTTCGATTCGGTTTAGAACTTCCCCTTCACAGTGGGGGTATTGGTCGAGGGGAGGACGTTTCGAAGGTTGATGAATTTATGGAACCCAACCCACCATAAAGATAAAGGTTCTCACCATTGAATTTTGGCCTACAAGGTGACCAATAGGGCGTGTTTCTCATAAAAGAAGTACATTTTACAACTTACGCTTGAACTGTAACCGCTGTTTTCTTTGTATGGGGAAACTGCTAACCTTCACACCCTGTTGAGGCATTGAAAAGGATGCGTCCTGAAATGTACCCACAACCATACTTGGGAAAAGGAAGGAAGATAACAACTGACAGCTATTTTACAACAGTAAAACTGTGTGAAAAACTAAAATACCGAGCAACTAGCCTGGTTGGAACAATTAGAAGAGACCGTAGAAAGGTTCCGCCAACTGCAAAATTAGGAAAACAAAATCTTTATTCAACAATTGTTTATTTAAAAAAATAAAGACATAACCTTAACGGCACAGCACCGTAGTTATCGACAGCTAGAAGGAAACGAAAAAGCCGGATACAATAGCTTACTACAACGAAACTAATTATGGGGATGGCATCATTGTGGATCAAATGATACGACTGTATAGCACCAAATCAGGCTCTAGTCATTGGCCAGTTGGCCTATGCATGTTTTCTATAACATATTAGATATCTCTGCTGTAAATGCATGGATCTTATGCAAGGTAGTAGCCGGAAAAAAGAAATTAAGTCGTAGAAATTTCATCTTGAGATTATGTGAAGAGCTCCGTGCCCCTTAAGTGTCTGCCAAAGAAACAACTATTTCTACCATAAAAAAAGCATAAACCGAGAAGACGGCAGTTACGAAAAGGGTTATATGTAGAATTATAATATCCTGTGAAGGAAACAATACATTAAAGACATGCTTCGACAGTAAGAAATTATTCATTGCTCCAAATGTGCAAAATACGAATAAACAGGTCAGTTTTAAAAACTTTGCTTTATTTATTGAATGGGTTCTATTAATTATTCCTACCACTGTCATTTATCTAGAGTAGCAACTCATTTATCAGATCTATGGATACAAATGTAGTCAAAGCACTTTTCATTGCCATAATTACAATTTATTTTAATAATTAAAAATTATAAAATCCTATAGAAATCTGAAGATTGAGTCTCTATCTTATACTCTAACAGTTATTTATATGATATTATATTTTAGATGTATAAATAGCTCCGTATGCAAAAAAAACAAAGGTGGGCCAAAAAGGCCCACTCAGTCTTTCTAGGTATACAGCATAGTGTCGTCTTTCTAGTGTTAAAAACTCACCTAACCTCATTTCGGTACCCAAATTCTCGAACCCATCCCAGAAGCCCTCTAATTCATCTCTCCCATTAGCTCCTTCCAACTTCCCTATAACTAACGTGACCATTTATTTTTTAACTCAAAACGGGACATTGGTTTATTTAGGACTCTAAATGGAGTGTTCTTTGCACATTACAAGCGAATGTTTTAGTTGCAATTTTTTAACATTATTTATAACTGATTAAATTAATTTGAAATGTTTTTTGAGTTAACAATTCATATCATGCATATTAATTACTAATTGTAAACAAAAGCTGGTTTATTTAAATAACGGTTTAAGTATATACAAGTAAATATGAAGGTCATATTAAGAATAAGTGATAGTAACATTATAGAGAAATACATGATTATTTTTTGGAAGAGCAAAATCCTGAGAACCCCATGGTAGCAGTTATGTCAGGATCAGCATCGTCATCATGGATTTCGGCTTTCTTCATCTTTTTCTCTTTCCTTTTCTCTCGTCGATTTTCTTTAAATTTTTCTTCCTGTCAGGGAAAAGATAATTTTTACTGTCTTCTTTTTGTACATCATATTTTAATCTACTGTTAACTAACACTTTGTATCTCTTCTATTTTAATAATTAAAATATTTCATTAGAAGTTCCTTTTTTATGTAAAAAAACATTTAAATCTTTTACAATATTTTAAAAGTGATTATGAATCTATCAAATTTATTAAAAAGCTTGAATTACAAATCGGAAACAAAGGGAAAGGATTCTGGAAGTTTATACGTAGTTTTATAAAAATGTGTTGTTCAAAACATACGCTATCTAATCTATATAACTAAAGGGCTGAGTCTATTGTTGTTAAAATAGTCTCCATGGAAACGAGGATGCAAAATCAAAAGATGATCTTATAGAGCATTTTCAGTCATATGACTCGGACCTTAGCACCGTTGTTCCTGCCTGCCCTCCACGTCGTCAAGTGGGATGTCATGTGCGAATGCTTCTATTGGAGCATTTGCGATCACAAGACTCCGCCCCTAACAACCTCTGAAGCAACGGGGGAAAAACAGCCTTAGCAACGTTGTTATTGTCCTCCACGTCGTCAAGTGTGACGTCATGTGCGAATGCTTTACTGTAGTGTTTAAGAAAGTTGATCAACAAATCAAAAACTATTGTTAAATATCCAAAACCCTTTCAAGTGGAAATATCGTCTTTTTCTTAAATTGCAGGAATAAGTTTTATTTGTTAAATTTTACCAAAGATATAATGAAATCCTGAAGATATGATTAATTAAGGGCTCTAATTGAGCATTTTAAGTGATTTTGGAAGAATATTTTTCTAATATTTTGTTGTTTTTTATGGGAATCATGTAGTAAATGCAGAAATCGTTCAGAATTTCGAATGCTTGATTCGACACCTTTAACTAATCAAAATATGGTAGGAAATGTATTAAACATTTTCTTTAAAAAATCTCCACTTTCACACGTGCAAGGCCAGGCATATCAGCTAGTTTTAAATAAAACAAATACTTTGTAGTTTGCAATATTTTTTTTTAAAGTTGAAAAATATTTAAACACGTTACCTTAGTTTTTAATTCTTGCATTCTTTGATCAAAATCATAATCCTTTTCTTTTTCTTCTCTTTTCCTTTTATTCATTTCCATCCTCTGCTTAACTTGTTCAAGAGTTGGTCTTTCAACTCTCATAGACATTCCTAAATTTCGTTGATCTATAAAAAAGGAAAACGATAAAACTAAGTTAAAAATAAATCGTTTTAACAATATTTTTTAAATAGATAATTATGATTTGGAGAATATTTTATTTCTAACTGGGTAGTGTAAAATTTTGGACTTAATAATACTTGTTAGTTAGCTTAAATCACCCAAAATAATTTAAATGTTGGATTGGTTGATAGTTTGAAAAATAAGAAATTTTGTATTTTATTTTTCGAGCCTATGTTTTTTGCTCCTAGGCTTACCAACTTAAGGTTTTTACTTTTATTACACACACTTTTACTAGTTACAGTAGAACAGGCTACACAAGTACTATACCATCCTTAAAGTTTGAATATGTACTTACGCCTTTTTCCATTAATGTGGTCCAAGAAGTTGATAGAATCTTTCACAACACAATCACACACTTTGCAATAGTACCTAAAAGAGTATGCATTATTTATATCATTAACTTACTAAAAATTCCAGTCGTTTCAATAATTTTCTAACATAACAGGATAATTTCAAACATTATTGGCTCAAAATTTATTTCTACACAATAACCAATAATTTCTATATTATATAAGATTAATAGTAAGTTTAAAGAGTTTTAGCACAATCTTGGAGTTGAGTGTTTAAAAATGAAGGAAGGTTAAAAAAATTTCTAAGGAGTAACAGACAAATTCAGAAATTTTAAAGGTACACCACAAAATTAAAATCCATTTAAGAGACTAGGGAGACTTTTTGGATGCATGGATACAGATTTGATTACAAAATTGAAGGTTTCTTTTCGTTAGAATCAAATGTGAAAGAAGCAATAGTTCAAAGAAAAAGTATCCACAGTTTAATAAAAATACCATCTTAAATGTCTCTGAAAGAAATATGGAAATTAACTTACCCTCCAGTTTGAGATTGGGGAGTAGTTTTAGTGATAACACTTGTTTTTCCTAGTTTGGATTCTAGATCAACCTAAGAAGAAAATAACAGTATAAATTCAGAGATATTGTACTACCATGTAAACTGATCATTCTTTGCATTTGTTTAACTAATGCAAGTAAAATAAAGAAAATACACATTTATGTGTACAAAGAGTTTATGCTGGTAAAACTGGCAAAAACTTCACAACTCTGTTCTATAGGAATGCAAATGAAGTATTAAAAATTTTCCCCAATGCTAGAGAAACTAGATTACAGACTATTTGAGGTATTAAAATTGTTATGGTTGTTTCATGTGTTTATTTTCTACAGGAATTTTTTTTTTGTAAAGTCAAAAACTCTTTGAGATAATGGAATCCCATTGCGAGGCATTTTTACATCCAATATAAACAATCATTAATTCATATTTGAAAACACTTGTTTTTAGCATTACTAAAAGCACATTAAACTTTTATCTTTGAAAGATTAAACTCTTCCCAAATGTAGGAGAATGTGCCAAAATGCTTTTGAATTCTACTGTATATAATTTTTATAAAAGTAAAATCTTTAAAGCTCATATTAATGGTCATAGACATACTTGGAAGTACGATACAAAAATGCATAAAAACAATTTGGAATGAATCACTGGATTTATACTTACTCTGTAATCTCTTGGTTTCAAGAACTCCCTTCTCACTGGGGGCTGTTTATCAGATTTCCACTCTAAATCTTCTTCAAGTAACTTTTCTTGGGCTATTTTCTCATACTCTTCTCTATTCCATTTTCTCCTATAGTCATCTGGTCTCTGTAAGTGGTACACAATAAATTGAAAAGAAAATGGCAATAAAACAATTATCAAAATCATAACAAATGTCAGGTTGAAAAGTTGTTTTATTAAAACACAGATGTATATTAAATTCTTAAATTAAGTCTAAAGTAACTTTTTAAAATACATTGTCATATAAATAATTTAAAAACTTATATTTCCATATGACCTATAATTGATAAATAATAAGTTTATCTGTTTGAATACAAATACAAATACAAAGACTGACGACCAGCTACAGGCTCAAAGATCAACAAGGCTGGTCCTATGATTATGTATTCCTCAATTCCCACAGCCTATCCAATTGCCTCTTAAACTCAAACACTCCCTTTGAATATACTATATTTTCTGGCAACGCGTTCCATATGTCAATTACCCTATTGAAGTAGTAGTACTTCCTTAAATCCCGATTGACCTGTCTTATTTAGTTTATACCCATGGCCCCTTGTTCTGTTATCCTTGCTGAAACTTAAGCCCTCCGTATCCCCATGCTTTACCAACTTGAATAGCTGAATCAAATCCCCCCTCTCTCTTCTTTTTTCCAATGAATACATATTGAGCCTGCTCAAACGTTCATTATAATCCAGATCTGTTATCCCCTTAATTATTTTTGTAGCTCTGTGCTGTACCTTTTCAATTACCTCTATATCCTTCCTCATGTATGGAGCCCAGAATTGTACTGCATATTCAAGATGAGGTCTTACTAATCCCTTGTATAAAGGCAATATCATATTCTTATCCCTTGAAGTTACAATCCTTTTTATATACCCCAATAACCTATTTGCCTTTTTACCCGCAGCTGTACATTGATGACCCATTTTAAAATCCCTATGTATTAATACCCCTAGATCCTTGACTGATTCTCCCTTCTTTACCTTTGCTCCTTGTAGACAGTACTCAGCTTCACTATTCCTGTAACCCATATTAAATACTTGACATTTTCCTAAATTGAAAGACATACCCCATTTTACAGCCTATTCAGATATCATATCTAGATCACCTTGTAAATTCTCTATCTGTATCTTGGTATCCGCCTTCCCCTATATTTTTAAGTCATCTGCAAATATGCTTATTCTATTCCTGATCCCCTGCCCTATATCATCTATGAATATTATAAATGGTATTGGTCCCAAACTGATCCCTGAGGTACCCCACTTGTTACTTCTGTCCATTGTGAGTAATGTCCCTTTACCTGAACTCTCTGTTTCCTACCCAATAGCCAGTTCTTTATCCAAATCAATGTTTTCCCTTGAATCCCCAGCCTTTCCAATTTAAACAGTAATGCCTCATGAGGTACTTTATCAAAAGCTTTCTGGAAATCTAGGTACATGATATCAACCCTATACTCTTATTGTCCAGTTCCTCAGTAATTTTCCCTTAGAACTTTAATAGATTTGTGGCACATGACCTTCCCTTCCTAAATCCATAATGATTGTCTGATAGCAGTCCTCCCTCCTCCAAGAATAACATTATATGCTTTTTTTTAGCCAGGATTCATATATTTTACATATTACTAAGGTTAGAATTACTGGTCTATAGTTGCCCGGTTCACTTTTTTTTCCCTTTTTGAATATTGGAGTTATATTGGCCAATTTCCAATCCATTGGTACCCAACCCGTGCTATATGTTGTATTGAATATCATTAGAATTACATCTCCCAACTCTTCCGCGCATTCCACTAGTACTCTTGGATAAGTATCATCTGGCCCTGGTGCTTTAGTAGGCTTTATTCTTTTCAATTGGTGTACTATGTCTTCCCTATTAAATTTACAGTCTTTGATTGTACCTCCTGCAAAGGCTCCATCCCTATGTTCATCCTGTAATTTATAGTCACTATTGAAAACCCCCAGAAATTTTTTTTAGCACATTTGCCATTCCTACTTCATCCTGTATTAAATCACCTTCACTTCCCTCCAATGGGCCCAATGTAGTACTTAGTTTATTCTTACCCCCTGCATATGCAAAAATTTTTTTGGGGTTTGTATTTATCTCCATTGCCAGTTTTTCCTCCAAGGATACCTTTTGCCTTATACTCATATTTTTGAATGCCTTTCTAGCTTTCAGATATGCCTCCCTATCTCTGTCCCTACCTGTGCTTTTATATATCCTGTAAGTTCTTTGTTTTAACTTTAAAGCTTTATATGTTTCCCCTGAAAACCACATAGGAAGCAGATTTCTAGTTTTTCCCTTATTCCTGAAAGTTACATGTTTTTTTATCACCCTGTCCAATTTAATTTTGAATTCCTCCCATAGTTCAGAATAATGTGTTGCTATTAGTCCCCCTTTGAAGGTCTCCTTTAACTCTTGCCTTATCTTCAGAAAATTTACCTTCCTAAAATTTGGGATTATCCTACTATTGCTTGTGCATGCTGACTGAAAATTTATACTTAGTCTGATACTTCTATGATCACTCTCTCCTAGAGGTTCACCAATTACCAAGTCCTGTACCCTGTCCTCATCATTGCTGAATACCAAATCCAATATTGCATTATCCCTAGTAACTTCACCCACCATCTGGTACAAAAAACAATCCTGTATTACTTCCAAAAATTCTGCTCCTTTCCCATTTGTAGTTAGATTGTCTGTCCAGTCAATATGAGGATAGTTATAGTCCCCCATTAAGATTAATTCACCTAATTGACATGCTTCCTTTATCAGATTGCACATACCACTTTCCTGCTCTTCACTGCAAACAGGAGGTCTGTATATATTACCCAGTATTAGTCCTCTCCCTTTGTCTGTATTCAGTTTCACCCAGACTGATTCTATACCATCAGTCTTGCTATTTAACTTTAGCTCTGTACAATTCAAGAAACCTCTCACATAAATCAAAACGCCACCCCCTTTCCTTTGTACCCTATCCTCCCTAAGCAATGAGAATCCACTCAATTCCAATATTTGTTCATCCTCACTGCTTGCCCAGCTCTCAGTTATCCCTATGATGTCTATATCCTCTGTCTGTTCTGTACAATTCCCCTTAGCTCATCCATTTTATTTCTTGCACTCCGTGCATTACAATAGTATACCTTCAGCTTATTGTTTACCCTAATATTGCACTTACACTTGGTATTATTACCCATTGGTGTTCCCCCGAAATTACATTGAACAGACACCCCTCTATATCTCCTGTCCACCCCTGTTTGTAATCTAGTTTTTGCCCCCAGACAATCTAAAACCGGCTTCGCAACCTCCTTATTACCTATCTGACTCAAATGCAAGTTATCCCTGCCTACCCCCAATCCCTCCTACACTCCTTCCACACATCCAAAAAAAACAACTTTTCCCTCTTACATATCCCCTTTAACAGCTCATTCATTTTTTTGGCCTTCTGGTTCATCCACCCATTTCTAGCCCCGTACCTAGGCAATAACCCCAATACAATTGCCTCCACCCCTTTTGTTTTAGCCTCTGTCAATAATGAAGTTACGTCCCTCTCAAAATCTTCGTTTGTGGCCTTCCCGACATCATTTGTGCCAGCCCAAATCACCACCTTTGGTCTTGACCTTTTTATCGCACTCTTAGCTATTTTCCCTACCTGCTTTGCTCTAGCCCCAGGTATACAACACCTAACTACCTCCCTTTTCCTTCTTCCTACCATATCCCCTATTACTCAGACCATTGAGTCCCCTATAATCATCCCCTGAGTGACCGTGTCCACCTCTTCCCTAACTCCACACTGCACTGCCCCATCCTCTGTATTTCCAACCACAACCCCTTTCTTGCCCTTATCAACCTCCTCCTCTACATGTGCCTCGTCTCCACACTGAACACCAATATTACTCCCCTTAATCACTTTCTCCGCTAACCTCAACTTCAAAGTATTTAACTCCTCCCGCAAAACACCCACCTCAAAGCAACTCCCACACTTAAACTCCACCCTATCCTGCATCTTGACCCCGTTGACAACCCCCTTGTTTGCCTCAACCCAATTCTCGCATCCATCGCATTCAACAAACAAAACCCCACTATTTCCCTCTGATTTCATCTTCTTTAATATCCTTACCAGACCCATGTTAACCAAAGTAAACCAGTCATACACAGAACAAGCAATACATAATATCAATAATACAGAAACAGCCCTACACTTAATCTGTATACAGAATGAACAGGAATTAAAATACTCCACTAGCTTTGGACAGTCAACCGACAACTCAACTTCAACAAAATGCAAACAAACGAAGCACATGTCACAAGGACTTACTATTAAACCAAAAATCAACCCCTAAGAATAATTAAACACTAAAAAAGCAATGCAAAACATATTATCAGAAAGAAATACAAGTATACACCAGAAATAGTAATAATTAAATGGAAAAATGCAAACAAACGAAGCACGTGTCTCAAGGACTTACTATTAAACCAAAAAACAACCCCTAAGAACTATTAAACACTTGAAAAGCAATACGAAACATATTATCAGATAGAAATACAAGTAATACACCAAAAATAGTACTAATTATGAAAAACACTTAAAATCACTTATCCTCGGGAGATGCTTTTTCGCGACGCTCACAATGCAATGATGTTTGAAGAAAAACATCGATTTAATAAGAAAACACAAGAAGAGAAGATTAAAAATATGAAGTATAAACCGAATAATTTAACTTACTGGCATCTTGGAGGTTGAATTCAAAGTAATAAAACTTATAACTTAGAAGACGATAAAAACGCAACTACTCAAACGAAAGTCAGGAGCAAAGTGAGCGTTGAGTAACTAACGCACGGTTACGACCGTAGATCGCAGTTAAGGCGACATGCGGTCAACCCCCCTCCCAAAATTCACAGAGGGGTCAGTCAATGACGTGCGGCATAACGGCGCGCTGATTGGACGAGGCCGGCGCGCGTCTTTCCAATCCCTATCCACGCCAGCGCCTTGGCGCGTTCAACAGCTCCGAGGGTTGCAAAGATGCAAAGTTTTGCCACATTTTCCTATTTATTGCCTATTTGGCAATTTCTTTTAAGTCTTCTTAAGAACAGTGTTGTTTTATTATTTATTATTTTCGTAGATGGATATAAAATTCAACTTGCGCGATTTTTTATGTGATATTTTTATTAATACTGTTTGCTTATGAACTGATTCTTTTAATTAATAAAAACCCATTTTTATAGCAATTTATTTTTAGAATTGTTAAATGAAACTATTCCATTAATACTTTCTAGTGTAATAGTAATAGTTTTATGGGTTTAACTTAGTTTATTTTTTTAACTATTTTATTTTTTGTTGATATTTTTAGAAATTATTTTTTTTCTTATTATACCTACGTTTTACTATAAAATTTATGTACATCTACAACTTTGATTATATTAGTGAAAGATGAAGAAACTACCCAAAAATTTTCTTATAGTCCAACACAACTTTTTTAAACGTAAAACCGAATTAATTAGGAGTTTGACTAGAAGGATATTAAGGAATCAAGCATAACCTTTAACTTTAAACTATCCAAAATTTCTATTTCAACCGTTTGAGGTATAATTTGATCCATAACAATATAAGTATAGTACAAATTCAAAGGTGGTAATAAAATAATGACCCTACTTTAAAATTCTCTACTGACAAAACTATTGGTAGTAATAAAAAAAATCTGAAATTTTAAAGGGATGGGATTTTTTTTAAACAAAACAATGTTTATTATCCGTTCATAGATGGCACTTTACCTAAATTTTTGCCTTAAGAAAGTACCCAATTTTGTTGTGTAAAGGAAGAGTTATAATTTCTTTTCTTTTTCCTTATAAAAATACTTTCAGTTATAGCTTTTTTCAATTTAAGTTTAAATTATTTTAAGAAATGTGAAATTAGACTTAACAATCCTATCAAAATTAATCAAAATGTTTTTTTTTTTTATAAATTTTGAATATTTTCCTTCTGAAAAAATATCTTTATAAATTAATTTAATTACATTTCTTATAAAGAAGTAAAATATTATTTTAAAGAACAACTGAAATTTAAGATCTTTAATTTAACCATTTCCTTCATGGCTCCATTTCTTCGTTACTTTTTTAATAAATTACCTAGCGAAGTTTTCAAACTGAATCAAATATCCATCCGTCGCTTTTGAAAGCTTAGCGTTTATTTTTTTTTAATCTCAAAAATATTCCAATCAGTTGGATGATTTATTTTCGTTTTCGGTGCCATTCGTTTCCAATTCTTTTTAATATATTCCTTTCTTTCTTTTGTGGCGAAAGTTTGTTTCTTTATGTATGAACAAAAGTTGCAGATTTTTTGTTTATTTTAAATCAAAAAGCGCGGAAGTCGAAAACATCAAAACGCGAAAAAAAAAAACAGACGAAAGAAAACAACCAGACGGTGAAAATGCCAGCTGCGCGGCTAGAACAGAACTAACGTCGCCAGCGCGCTGCCGTGGATAGGGATTGGAAAGACGCGGCCGGCGCAAGCACACGTGCGCTCCTATTAGCCCAGTGTCTCATCTGCACAATATGAAAACCATCGGCCATCTTGTTTCTAAGATATCTCTCTGTGTAACATTAGGGTGGTCCTAAATTTTCAAACTCGGAATTTCTTTGGTCGCACCCCCCAACTTTTTTCCTTTAGGTATGAAATGAAAGTATACCAAATATTTTCCCAATATTTTAATATTAACACGTGCCGCATCGCGATTGAAGTTAGACTACGATAAAGGCGCAGAATTACGTAACAATCAGAGAGGAAAGCCGGCTCCCCTCGCTTTTTCTCCCGCATGACAGTAGACCTTACGGACGGTCCTCGGGCGTTTTAAAAAAGAGACTTTTAAAGGCGGAATCTTCATGGATTTTATAATAAACTTGAATGCATCCTACACTATGGTTATTTAGGGTAAGAAAAGGTAAACATAAAGTGCAAATCATTATTATAAGTGAACTCCAATGGAGGATTAAAGGCAGTGGCGGATCTATGGAGGGGGCTATAGGGGCTATAGCCCCCCCCTTGGGACTTAAGTTTACACTACATTAAATTGAACTTTTTCGAAAAAAAATTAAGTTTTTAGAAAATTTTGTTTAAATTTTCAAAATTTTAAACTTTTTTCAGTTTTTTGTAGCCTTTTTCACAATTCAAAGGGTCTACAAAGCATTAAGCCTCTTCCAAGATCTTTAGCCCCCTGCATTTTTATAAACTCCATTCACTATTTAAGGATTTCTAGAGGTTTTAGCCCTTACAATTTATTAGCCTCCTGCATGTTTGAAGGTTTGATTCGTAATTTAAAGGGTCTATCCAATGAGCTTAGCCCCTAAAAGCATTAGCCTCCTTGCGTTTTTATGTTTGTTACACTAATTTCCCTATCTTTAGCCCTATGAAACATTAGCCCCCTCTATGCTCTTTAATAGCCCTTACAAAGATTTTAGCCCTCTTGCGTTTTTAAATATATTTGGTTCACTATTTAATGAGCTTTATCCTTCCATGATCTTTAGCTCCTAGATAGATAGATAGATTCAATTCACAATTTAAAGGGGCCAATCAGTTTTAGCCCCCATAAAGAATTAGCCTCCTTGCGATGCTTTATTGTATTTAGTTCGCAATTTAATGAGCTTTAGCCTAAAAGCGTTAGCCCGCTCCAAGATCTTTAGCTTTCAGCACTTTAATATAAATGCGATTCAGAACTTGTTGATTCCAATGAGCTTTCTAAGCCTTACAAAGCATAACCTCCAAAATACTTAGCCCCTTACATTTTTATAGATTTGTTTCACATCTTAAAGGTTATGAGCTTTAGCCCCTCTGCAAGATCTTTAACTCCCTGGTTTTTATAAGATTCACTTTTTAAAAGGGTCTAATGCGCTAAGTCTCTTACAAAACATTTACTCTGTTAAAATAGAGACGGGGTTAGGGGGTTCAAACCACCCCCATGAAATTCTTATATCTTACAGTTTTTTCCTTTGAAAACGAGTACAAGAAATCATCTTTTTCGTGTGACACTCAAAGAGTCCCCAAATGACCAAAAATGAGTCAAAACACAACTTTTTTAGGGTCACATTTTCAAAAATTTTCTTGGGGGAGGTTCCCCCAAACGAGCCTCGGGATGGCCTCGTTATGCCTCGGGATGGATGTATTATTCACTAAACATTGAAATTAAGTGCACGAAAATTCACATTTGATCTATATTCTTGGAAAAAAAAATATTTGACTCAAATCATCGTAAAAAAACACCTCCCGGTTGACACACCCTTATTATTTTGATGTATTTAATGATTAACTAATTTAATTACTAATTAATTAGTTATATTTAACAATACTAGCCATTTACAATCAACACTGACCTCAATATTTAAGACATTAATGAATATTGTAAAAAGCACGGCTTTTTACTTCATTATCATCCTCAATCAGATTAAGTTAGCCCCCCCCTTGCTCATGTTCTAGATCCGCCACTGATTAAAGGTAAAGTGGAGGATCTTCCAATGAGGGTTGTGAGAAGACATTGCAGCAGCTATTTATGGTTTACTCGTTGATTATGACATATTGGACACAATCAAAGCCTTGTGCTGTGACACCAGTGCATCCAGTACGGGAATTAAAAACGGTGCATGTGTTCTGCTGGAACGAAAACTGAAGATATATTTGTTGTATCTTTTCCTTGCAGACATCATATTTAAGAAATAGTGTTAAAATCTGCTTTGGAAGCTTGTGTTATTGTATTCCCTGGACCTGATGTACTTAATTTAAACATTTTCAAAAAAGTCTTGGGATGTTATCGATAAACCAAAGTACTCATCTGGCATTAAAGATGAAGTTGTAACAAAAACACCATTGAAAGAGACAGAAGAAATTCTAAAATTTTCTAAAAAAAAAATTGAACACCAACCGAGAGATAACTACCGAGAGCTCCGACAGTTGACAATAATAGCATTGTTAGATTATCAAGAAGTAAAAATGATTAAATTTAGACAACCTAGTGCTCTCCATCATGCGAGATGGATGTCTAAAGCAATTTATTGCTTGAAGATGTTTATTTTTAGAAGCTAGTTTAATTTAATTTGGATATAATCAAAAACTAGAAGGATTAAAAGATATGAGTATATTTATTGTTAAGTTATACATTAGGGCTTGGTTTGGTGCGCAAAATTGACTCACAATACCCTCTTTCAAGATTTGAAATTCTTGAGGGACCTGTTTTTCTACAGAGAAATAAATAAAAATATATCTAAAGCAATAACAAAGAAAATGATTAGTCATGGATAGTATCTTACCGAGGAGACAGTTACCTTAACCTTTTTTGATGAGACTGTCCCCACACAGCAAAGAGCTTTGATGGCCAAAGGGTTAAAGAGAAAGAATCCACCAATGTATCAAAGCGGTTGCAAATTAGTTTTCAAGAACTGGGTAGAACTCAAAGAAAAATCTAGCCGATTTTATATCAAAACGAGCCTCAAACTTTTTTTTCAAAGGTGTAAGCTATTTTCAAAATTTATTTTTAAGGATCCTTTAACGTGGAGGTCGTGTGAAGATTCAGGTAGGGTTTATAAAGTCGTCAGTAATGATGTTTGCTGCAGAGAGGGGAATCAAGCTCATTGAAGAATATTACAACATTTTAACGCATAATGAGGAGCAAAAACAATACCTTTTAAAAATTTTCAAAGACAAAAGAGGTCATTATTCTTCATGTTCAAAGCATTCTCTGTCAATAAACTATTGAAATATATTTTTTAAATAATTTTGCGATTTTTCAAAATTTTGAGAATTTTGCTGTTTTCTCAGATTTTCACCCCTTTTGCGGCACGTGTTAATATTTATCGATTCGGATAAAATTTTTACCAGTTATTTACTACCCCATAAGTAAAAAAGTTAGGGGGTGCGACTTAAGAAATTCCGAAAAAAAATTTTTACCATTATGCTAAGGACCACCCTAATGTAACATTCATGGGCGGGTCCAGAGTGAGGCCCTGCGGCAATGCCCCCCCGAGAAACGCTAACAAATAGCTTAAAAAACACTTTTTAATGCTAAAATTAAAAAAAAAATTGTGCGTAAAAAAATTCCATCTATTAGCTTTTCCAAAAATTTAGAACTTAAGAACTTGGCATGGAAGAAAATATAACTTGTTTCATTTCTAACATTACTTTTTTAAATGAAATAATTTTTTCGAAAATAGGGTTTGCACGTAATGCCTAACTTAAGAATCACTTGTTGTCAGCAAAATATGCACTTCACTAACCCCCTCCTAGCTTAATATTTGAACGCCGCCCAATTATACAGGGTGTATCATAAATGGTGCAACAGACTTTCAGGGATGATAGTAGAAAGGGGGGTCGCAAATGAGTTTTAAGGGGGTGAAAATCACCAACAAAACTTGCATATTTGTGCAGGAAGAGACACAATGGTTCGATTCCGGTAGTTATTTTGTAAAACAACTTCAAATATTATAACTTCTTCTACTAAGCGAGTTTAACCCGCGAGGACGCGCGTGGGGTCCGTCAGACCCCAGCGTTCAAATAAACTTTCACAGAAACTCTAATTTTCAACCAAAAGAACTGAAACCCCGTGTAGCAGGGCCGGGTCCACGGAAACACTGTTTAATGCTAAAATTTAAAAAAAAAAAAAAAAAAATGGGAAAAAAAATTGTTTTTCTAAAAAATTTTAATTCATAATTTTAAGTGAGTTATTTTTTTTCCTCTAAGAACTTATTTTGTTTGTGCTTCTATGCAACTTGAGCACCAAGTGTAATTATTTAGAAGATATCAGAGCTACGCACATGGTAAATACTGATAAGAACAGAGGAATTCATTTCCTGCCCGGACATTCTGGAGAGTGACCTCCTGGAGTGTTGTGTGGTGTGCACGTGGTAAGTTGAGTTGAGTGCCACCTAAACTGTACGTCCCCCGGGGTACCCTGGGCCGGCGTCGAGAAATGTTAAAAGGGGCGCAGCGAACTCTACTGTTGTTCACATTCTCTTATAATTTAGAAACATTTTCGAGAACTTTTGTTGAAATATAAATTTCTTTGAGAGTGTGTTATCCTTAAGTTTAAAAACGGTAAAATTAAGTTTTCACTCTCAGAAATGATACCGTTTTCTTGCATATATCTCTTCTAATTCATATGTAAAAAAAATTTAATATTTGAAGATGTAAGAAAATGTAAATGTTAAGCTCAATTTATTAAGAGTTCAGCTGATATTATTTATTATACTTGTGCGAAACCTATTTAAGGATGGTTAAAATGGGTAGTGGTTGATTAAAATGGTTACAAAAATTTTTTAAAAGCAGAAGGTATTATTAGGGAATATTTAGGGCAGCAATAATTGATCCATTATGTCTTATATCGATGGATTGGGTCCATTTTCGAAATCGTATGTAAAGCATCATGAGTGTTTGTTTTTTATTAATTTATAAATGCTAGACCAAATACCAAAAATAAAAACCAAACACACCTGTTTAGTTAGTATATTTAGATCTTTATGACATGATATTTTTTCACAGAGTTGAAATTAACTGATTTTATTATAAAATCATTAAAAAATGTCTAGTATAGCTTAAATTTAAAAAGACAAAAAATTGAATTTGAAGAATTCAATTCATGATGCAACTTGGTATGTAGTTCGGCAAGTCATTTTTAAGCTATACATGGTTTCTTAAAATTATTATTAAAAATTACACATTTTCTTATTTAAATAATTACAACTTCTGATGAAAATTGAACATTGCTAAAGTTAACAAATAATAATTACATTAAATCGCTTTTAGTTGCCATTTTAAATCCTTATTTATTACTTTTTTTCGCCCCCTTATAAAAAGAAGACCGTAAAACCTCTTTCCAAGACTTATTGCCAAAACCGCAAATGGAGCGATAAAGAGCCTAAAGCTAAAGCATCAAACCCTATTTACGCCAAATTCTCCGGATCCTCTTTGAGCGCTAGTGCTGCCTCTGGTGGCTTCCTACACGTGCGCGATTGGAAATACGCGCACGGGACCGCGCTTTCGGTTGTTTTGCCTCTGCCGTGGAATCAATGCAACTTCCCATTTGAAAATGAAAAGATGTGTAACATTGTTTGTCGTAAAACTGTCAGAGTAGTCAAGGGGTGTTTATTGAAAACACAACTCCCACATTCCTCAGGACACCTGTTTTTCCTCTCCGCTTCCCGCTTCGCTTTTCCCAGAATTCAGTAGGCACCAGTCACACCACACTGAAAATTTTGCCCCCACTAGAGGTCTATGTCTTTGTCCCCTAACAAAAGCCACTGAAGCATGAAGGTCAAGGGCGATTTTCTAGTAATAGATAAGAATAACAGAAATAGGAAGGACCTCGAACAAAATGGAAAAGTGCTACACACATTTTCAAACTTTTTGCACGTTTTGGAGTAGCCTGCATTTTATTTTTCACACAACAGACTTTAACACTAACACCCATAGTTATTTTATTATTTTGCACATTACAATACCACTTGGTTAGGCTTACCATACGTCCTGGTTTACCCAGGACAGTGCTGGGTGTCGGAGGCTGTCCTGGGTACCAAAATGTCCTGGGTTTTCGTTATTTTAAGAATAGACAAAATTTTTTGTGAAATTTTCGATAAAAATTTTCGAACTGCATTTTTTTACCTACTTCTACGGCTTCACTTTACTCATATTTAGACTGCTGAAAGGGGCAGACTCTCTATTTGTACTGTCAAACACCTTTTAAATTGTAAAATTAACTCTGAACTTAATTGTTGTGAAATTTATGATTTAATTAAATCTAACAATATTTTTTTTAAAAAAGTGATGTCAAGTGAAAAGTACAAATGAGTATGTTATTTCAGTTTAAATTTTAAATTTTTTTTTAGTTTGGGTGTTTATTTAGTTTTTAATCCTTGATGGACCAATAGGTCGACAAAGTGTCCTAGGTTGAGCTCAAGAAAATATGGTAAGCCTACCCTTGTGACATTTTGCGCCAAACAAGACAGCATTTAAAAACCATAAATATGAAGGAACAAAAAGCGTTGCACTAATGTAATCTAATCATCTTTCATTAATATCAATAAAAACGACTCATTTAGTTTTTGAAAAAAGAAGAGAAGAGGACAAAGCGGAATATCACTAGCCAGCAAATGTCCCCAACTTTTACAAAAAAACAAACTCAGTTTAAAGCATTAGAACCATGATGGGTTAAAACATGATGTGTGTAACAAGTTATCATTCAAATTCATCTTATAAATCCTGGCTTCGAGATCAAGCCCTTCTAAAATAAAGAAAAGAAGATGGAATAGAGCATTAATTTCAAAGTTGACTGCAATCTGAGCAAAACAGAAAAAAAAGGAACATTCGAACATTACCATTAGTATTCTTAGGAGACATTCGATGTATTTGGTTATCCACTTTGATCTATCCAATGTGATGGAGTTCAAAATCTTTGATTTGGTAGTCAAAGAAAGATAAGGTTTTTCACCAATCAGGTAGATGGCGAAAAGTTCATGTTCTTTGGACAACTGCCGGCGCATTCAAGCCTAGGGTATTTTTAGGGACGTTTTTATATTTGGTGTCAAATTAAAATTTTAATCTGTGATTTTTTTTTGTTATTTTCCAGTTGTTTTGAGACTATTTACTATGTTTGTAAAAATATTCTAAAAATTAAAAATCTAGGCCTTAATAGAAGAAGAAATGCAGGGAACGTCCATAAATTACGTGAGATCAAAAAAGGGGGGGAGGGTGTCCAGCAAAATCTCAACAGGAGGAGGGATATATAAATCTCAAGTCAACTTTCAGTTTAGAGAATATACGAAAAATGAATAAAAAAAATGAATGGGGGTTCAACATTGATTTGTATCAAAGATTTTTTAATGTCTATGTTAAGCGCCATGCCGTCAAGACGAAATAAATGTAGATATACAGGGTGTCCCACGAAAAGTGGCCCAACCCCTAGAACTTTTGAACCCCTACAGATTTTGTCATGAAAGTGGGGTCTAGGTATAGTAAAGTGACCATGCCCTATCCGGTGAGACAACTTTTAACGCCCTCTAGCGGAAACTTTAGGAGTTAAAATTTTTATTTTAAAAACTATGTGAGGTATGTGGAAAAAATCAATGACTAAGTTGTAGAGCAGCCTCGATTCATTATAAATCGACACCTCCACCACAAAAATGCCTACAATAAAACTCATTAAACGCCCGTTTATTTAAATGTGATTTGGAACACTCAACCTCACGAAGAGCTTAAAACGCTTGCTTGTTTATTCGAGGTCTCGAACACTTAACCTCATGAAAATAAACTTTTACATTTACCGCTGATGCTGTATGTGCTTCCCGTTCGCGACAATGCACATTTGGACTCGATTGAATATCGAGTTGCACATTTTAGACCTCACACACAATAACGCATAATTAAGCAATAAAACCCAAAATTCAATAGCCTCTTAATTAGTATATCCATCGAGATAGAGCGTTTCAAGCACGAAGTTACTGCATGCAAAAGCGTTTCGTGAGGTTAAGTGTTCGAGACCTCAAATAAACAAGCAAGCGTTTTAAGCCCTTCGTGAGGTTGAGTGTTCCAAATCACAATTAAATAAACGGGCGTTTAATGAGTTTTATTGTAGGCATTTTTGTGGTGGAGGTGTCGATTTATAATGAATCGATGCTGCTCTACAACTTAGTCATTGACTTTTTCCACATACCTCACATAGATTTTAAAATAAAAATCATAACTCCTAAAGTTTCCGCTAGAGGGCGTCGAAAGTTGTCTCATCGGATAGGGCATGGTCACTTTACTGTACCTAGACCCCACTTTCATGACTATATCCGTAGGGGTTCAAAAGTTATAGGGATTGGGCCACTTTTCGTGGGACACCCTGTATACTAGACTGCAACGTTTCTTGACCCTGGAGAAACAAAGCAAAGAAACTAGTTCCCAGCACGGTGTCTGAATTCGGAGCGAAATTAAGAACTTCAATTTAGAACATTTTTTTTGTCAGTATTACGTGAATGCGAAATTTCAAACACATCGTTATTTTAAACAAAGTTTTCTTATTATGCTGTAGAATTGCTATTCTTGTAGTATTTAAAGTTCAGGGTTGTATAATTGTTATTTTTTTTGCAACAAATCGAATTAGTTTTATCTATCCAATATCTTTGGAAACAGTCACCACTAAGTTGTTATTAAAGCAGTTATAATGTTCAAATTTTAGCATGGGGCATTTAGTGTGAATAATCCGTTGCTCGGTTTTATTATTTACGAACTAATATTAATAGTTCAGCGATGGGACGTGGTAAAGCAGTCAGACCTTTATTTCTATACTAGAGTCAGAGTGCAACGATAATATTGACCTGAGAGATAAACACGTGGCGCGAATAATGCAATTTTGTGGGTGGGGGCGGTTAGATGGAATATTCAATTTACATAAGGTCCTTCGGGAGATAATTTAAAAAAATAATATCTTTAAAACTAGTACTGTTAAGCTGTTTTGAGACTTTAAACTGATATAAAATAAGTTTAAAAATAAGGGAGAAGGGGGGATATTAATTTAAAAAATGTTGACGTAAGCAGCATTGCTGGCAAAGTGGCTGACGTTGTGGGCAGTATAGAATTCCAAGTAAAAAAGGGGGTCTTACCCCAGAAAATTTAACTCTTAAAAACAGCATTTTAACTCGTTTTTATCAACTTAGTCCGATTTTGAGAGGGGAGGCCGGACCCCTTTCTGATTTTAACATGCCAAAAAGTGTTCTGAAACTGGGGCGGTCACCCCCTCCGCCCCCCACCACTTATATGATGTATTGAGTGTAACGAACGTATAAAAAATGGCGACGTTTGATCCGAAAGTGATAACGACCTCCGTGGAATATCGAAAACAATTTACATTTCTAAACAAGACATTACATTCAAGACGGATGAAAGAAATTTATTGATCTCAGAATCCGATATCGACTTTGAGAGCTGAAGATCCCGGAAAAGAATCTGTTAGGCACGCTTGTAATCATTCGCCGGTCACTAATCTTTTACCTTTTTTTTTGTTCAGTTTATTTTGCTGTCTTATTCATTCAGGATTTATTTTTAGCTGTTTTTCTGTTGTTCCGATTGAATATTTTAGGGGAGCCATTTTCTATTCAGCTTGATTGTCAGCTTCTCAGGGATTGTATTCGTAATTCAAAGAGAATTTAAGTCGTTTGACTTTTAACCTTTGAGATTTCTTGTGATGTGTGATATCAATTTTTTCTTTCTGCCATTTTGCGTAATTTTGTCTTCTCTTTTAAAGTGGTTTGGATTTTAAGAGAGATTTTAAAAAGAAAGAGATAATATAAATATGTTTATGTGAACAAGATAGAAAAACATAATAGGAATGAAATACTATACTAAATGTTTCATTTGAAATAGCACACTAAAGCATTAAAATTTATGTATTTTTATGAGAGTTTTATCATCAAAGCTCAAAACCCTTTACATTGAAAATACTTACGGTGCAATGGTATGCTTCAGTAATACTATACTTCCATTTGCATAAATATTGCCTATTGATCTAAAAGTGTTTTTCAGTGATATTAAAACAAACATATATTTACAATGCAGTTTCCCATGACGAGGCCCTGATTTACCATTAGGCCGCGTATTTTTATCTTTTATAGTTTTTGAGTTATTGATTTTTAAAATGTAATGTGTCAGTCTTTTTTGAGACACCCTTATTATACATAGATATATCAATTATATAAAAGACAGTAGGTATATTAATTATTTAATCCTTGTTAATCCTCTTCAAATAAATATATTTTTATTTATATTTTTCAATTTAAAGTTATTAAAAAATACATTTTTTAATATATGTATATTAGGGTGGTCCTTATTTGTATGGTAATTTTTTTTTTAGGAATTCCGTTGGTGACGCCCCCTAGTTTTGTGTCACTATAGAAAATAGTAATTTATGCAAAATTTAAGCTCATTCGGATGATAATAATAACACGTGCCGCAAAAGCCTTGAAGTTTTTAAAAAATACTGATTTTTTTACAAAACATAAAAAAAAACCCAAAGATTAAACCCTCCCATCTTCTTCTTGATTTTTTTATAAGAATCTAATATAGTTTTTGTTATAATGTCCCTGATTCCAATTCTTCTATCACCTCTCTTTCGGTAGTAAAAAATTTTCAAAGTAAAAATAACTCTTGTAAAGTTGTTTTTCCTGCATTTTAAAACAGCTAATAACTCTAGAACTATACAACTTAAAAACCTGAAATTAGAGCCATTCGGTTTGTAATTTTATTATCTTTGATTTGATGTGCAACATAACTGCCTTTCTTATAAATATTGTTTTCAAAATTGAAAAAAAAATGGGAAAAAAATTAAATAAAAAAAATTAAAAAAAAATTTTTATTAAGTAAATTTAAAGTTTTCCAACTCCTAAAATAAAAATTTCTGCCAAATTTCAAGTTGAAAATAAAATTTGATCATGTAGAAAAAAAATAAAAAATTGCGAAATTTTGGCAAGTCCCTTAATATTCCATATAAATCAACAAAAAAAAGCGATTCACTCATGGGGAATTCAAAAACTCCCTCGAGGGTGTACATACGATTTGTACCATGCAAAAAAATCCACTTAAATTTCAGAAAATACAACTCTTAGCCTATTCGGTACAAAATCTTACTAGAGAATTCATTTGTTACTTAAGTATAAGTTTGAATATTGACTCAACCGATTATTATTTAGAATTATGATTTTATTTTATTCTTTGATCTTCAAACACTTTTATTTCCTTTGATTTGGCAAGTTCGAAGTGAAAATTACGTAAAAACTTAATTCTAAGGAAAATTCAGGTGAAATATAGGCACATTGAATTAAGTTGGAAACTAACTCTGTAAGATTTTGTACCGAATCGGCTAATAGTTGTATATTCTGAAATTTAAGTGATTTTTTTTTGCATGGTACAAATTGTATGAACACCCTCAAGGGAGTTTTTGCATTCCCCATGATTGAATCGCTTTTTTTGTTAAATTGTATGGAATGTTAAGGAACTTGCCAAAATTTGGAAAATTTTTATTTTTTTCTACATGATCAAATTTTATTTTCAACTTGAAATTTGGCAGAAATGTTTATTTTAGGAGTTGGAAAACTTTAAATTTACTTAATAATTTATTTCAAATTTTTTTTTATTATATTTTTTCCCCATTTTTTTAATTTTGAAAAAAATATTTTTCAGAAAGACAGTTATGTTGCACATCAAATCAAAGATAATAAAATTACAAACCAAATGGCACTAATTTCAGGTTTTTAAGTTGTATAGTTCTAGAGTTATTAGCTGTTTTAAAATGCAGGAAAAACAACTTTACAAGAGTTATTTTTACTTTAAAAAATTTTTACTACCGAAAGAGAGGTGATAGAAGAATGGAATCTGGGACATTATAACAAAAACTATATTAGATTCTTATAAAAAAATCAAGAAGAATATGGGAGGGTTTAATCTTTGGTTTTTTGATGTTTTGTAAAAAAATCAGTATTTTTTAAAACTTTAAGGCTTTTACGGCACGGGTTAAAATTTTTTGATTGAGCTAAAATTTTGCAAAAATCATTTATTTGTATGATTGAACAATTTAGGGGGGGGGGCTTCACATAAAGATTTCCAAACTTTAAAAATAAGGACCACCCTAATGTATATTTAATTTTTAGCTTTGTTTTTAAAAAACCACTTACGTAAAGTTCTGTAAATGAGTAAAATTCGGAATCTGGAAGAAAACGTGAACTATGTCAATTTAAAAAATAAATTAAAATTGAAATAAAGATGTGATTTTAAAGTTTGACTGTGGGTATACCCGTTTGATTTAGCAATCATTAGAAAAATAAGAAACCAATTCAGCTTCTATCTTATTTGCTTGGAGTTTGAATTCATCGAAAATGTCAAGAAACTAATAATATCGCTCAAATGAATGCTATAAAGATGCAGCTTCCTGTTACAGCTACAACGATTGTTGTTGTCGTGTATGATTTAGTTCTAGACAAACAAAGCCGTTTGGCTAAACGGGTCACGTGATCTGACGTCACTGCTAGTAGGCGGCCAGTCCAAGCGAGAGCATGTTTACGCGTGTTGCAGTCCATGCATTCTACTACTTTCGACTGTCATTTGTGGATGTGTGTTTTTGTTCAGCGATATATAACTTCATGTTCTAATTAAGATTTTGGATTACAATCATCGTCAGGTTCTTACAGGTAAGGATTTCAGTATTTCAGTATTTTTTACCATCTATGTTGCTTGTAGCTCTTATTAGATCTTTTTATAAGTTTGTTTAGCACGTGTTTACCTTTCACTTGTTATCCTTTTGTGTTCAGCTAGAAGTTTTACGATAAAATTACATTTAAAAATTGTACTATCAGTTGTTTTTACTGCAGTTACTTAAGTTTGTAATAAATATATCACTTAATTAAGTATTTACATTTATAAGCTGTAATGCCCTCTAAGAAAAAAAAATTGAATTGCGAAAAAAACCATGAAGTTGAAAACATTTAAAATTACATTATAGTATTAAATCTGACATCTACTTAATAATTTTAAGAACGAGTATTTAACCCGGTGGGACTCGCGCCTACCGGCCGAACGTTGAGACTCGCGGGGGTTATGGAATAACCCCAACCGTTTTAGCTCTTTTCTACATAGTTAAAAATATTTTTTTTAATTGGAACAATAAATTTTTAGACATTTGAACTGATATTTTTCTATTTCCATTCTAAGTTCATTGTTTAAACTCTGTTTATTCACTCATTTGTTTTGTAATTACTCATAAGTGGAAAAGTCAAGTCTTTGATGAAACGTCGTCTATTTTTATACAAATTAGGCAGATTTTCATTAACCCGTAGCAGGGGAGGTGACGTCTCACAGACCGCACAACATTTTTCTCCCCTTCCCCCTACCACATGCTGGGTCGAATTGAATAGAATTTTCTCCTACCTTCCCCTTACGTGACCTTGAGACTGACCCCTTCTTATCAGCAAGTTTTTCCAAGTACATCCGTTCGAAATTCCACAAATTCTTTTCCACGCGGTCCAGCAGACCTCAGGTCCCACTCAGTGTAACGGTTTTTGTCCAGGCTTAGTATGCATGGCTTTGAAGCTCGGTCCGCGGAGATTAATTTATCCTTCTGATCCTGGTTATGCGGAAGAGTTGAAAAAAATTGTATGAAGTTGGGAGTGATTTTAGAGTGGTAAAGGTAACTGTGAATAAGATTTCTGTGAAAAATTCTAAATTTTTTGCTTCTAAAACACTGGTGAAAAACTGATACTTTAGGTAGTGTCAAATTTTTTTTTGTATTGTTCTACAATGAATTTTTTACAATTAAAACTTGCCTTACATATTAAATAATAAAAACAAAACAGTTAATTCATAATAGATGCATTTTATTTTAAATTATAAAGAATTTACTGCACCATGTGGTTTCTATCGAAAAATTTTAAGGCTCTTGGAAAATTGTCTGTGAAAACTTTTATTTTATCATAAAGTTAACAAATATTTTTCTATGAAGAGATAAATGTTCCAAGAACAATGTACTGAAATATCAGAATCATATCTTAATTAGAAATTTTTTTAAAAAATATAATGTCGCGCGGTCTGTGAGACCCCACGTCCCCTGGTATGTTCCATTTTTTCACCTCCCCTGTTACGGGTTAAATACAAATGTTATTCTTGTATTTCTCCTAGCAGCATTTAGAATGGAATAAAAGTTGACAAGTGGTTATATATTTAGTTTACGCGCAGTAGAATAAAAAATAACATTTTTCATCCTATGATCGTAACAATCAAAAACTGATACTTTTCTAAGAACACTACATAAAAGTCAATGAGAAAAACTGTAACGTTTTTTGTCTGTAATCAAAGTTTTCTTGGAAAAGAAAAACAAGTTAGATTAAATCTAAATGAATTTCTTTGAGTAGCATTAAATTCTAAGTTGATTTTGTATAAAAAAAACGAAAGCATTAGCGCTAATTGTCTTACGAACTTTATCTTTTTTATAAATTTCCAAAAAAATACATAAAAAATAAAAAAAACACCTCAAATCGAGCCCTGACACTGCATCTCGCACGCGAAAGAAGTGATATGCAGGACTAGCGAAAAGCGTCGCGGGGGTCATTCCATAGCCCCAGTAACAAAGAAAGTGGGTGTGGGGGGCGGAAGAATGAATGGAATTCCATGAATTCACTCTAGCATGTAGATAAGGGTCAGAAACTCAGCTACTGATAAGAAAGGAATGCACAGATGGGTAGTTTTCCGTAAAAACGAATGTCAATGTGAGCTTGGGGTTAAAAAATGACCCCGCGCGTCCTAACGGGTTAATGTAAGCAAATCCCAATAAATGATCATTCTAAAGCTAGTTGACCAAAAGTTTGAGAACTAAATGTAAGCAACTTTCAATAAATGATCTTTCTAAATAGACGACATTAGTGTGACGTCACTTGCTTGTTTGGAAACGTTGATTCTATCCGTGATTGGTTCCGTGATTGGAAGTAAATCCGTACGGATCCGTACAGAACCAATCACGGATGGAATCAACGTTTCCAAACAAGCAAGTGACGTATTGACTAATGTCGTCTATTCTAATGCTTGTTGACAAAAAGCTTGAAAAGCATCCAAAATCTATCTTTATAATCTTTTAACAATTGCTAATTTTAGTGTATTTATTATTTATAGATAATAGGATCTTATTATTGTGTTTTAAAAACTAGCTTAATTCGTACTTAGTTATAAATGTCAGTATATACAATTTTATTACACATATTCTTAACTGGGGAAAATATTTGCAACCTTTGCAGGTTTTTAGGCTTTTGATATTTTGAAGAAAAGTGATAGACCGGGAGCCAGCAACATATTTTGTCAGTCATTTCCTCTCAAGCGATATTTGGTGGAAAATTTCAGGAAGTTATATCATAAAGCCTGGTGAGCGTCAGCTGGCTGTAGGGCGGTGGAATAGACGTCAGCTGGTCGTTTAACATTTGGAGCGTCTTTCTCAAAGATTCTTTGCGGCTTCAATTACGCGAGAGAAAAAGAACAAGAGGGAAACTCCAGGGAAACTCAGTGAAACTGTTATGTTTTTGTTTACATTTCGATTTGCTTTGTATTGTTAGGAAATAGACCAACTTTCTTTAAAGAACAATAAATTATTACTTCTAAAAATTAATTACTAATCAATTTCCCTAAAGATAACTTTTAATTTCTTTTTATAAACCAAACCAACTTTTTGAAAGGACACTGTTTTAATTAATATTTTAGATATTTATTTGTTTTTCAGATAATTTTAAGTTGGCAATATTTAATTAATAATGTTCTAGAAGGGAATAGACGACATTAGTCAAAACGTCACTTGCTTGTTTGGAAACGTAGATTCCATCCGTGATTGGTTCCGTACGGATTGGTACGGATTTACCTCCAATCACGGAACCAATCACGGATAGAATCAACGTTTCCAAACAAGCAAGTGACGTCACACTAATGTCGTCTATTGTTTTTTGTTGACAACTTGAGACTTATGAAGTCAGGAAACGTTGAAAGGAAATCACTGAAAGTATAAATTTTTGTTCATGTTTGTTGGTTCCTTCTCCTAACCCAAGGCTGGATAATAATTAACAGATATTTATTTACATTATTTACAAAATCTTGATTTAAAACGATATCCGCCGCTCATGCGACCACACACCCTTTCGTACCTCTCCTCAATACAAAGCAAATCGAAATGTAAACAAAAACATAACAGTTTCATTGAGTTTCCCTGGAGTTTCCCTCTTGTTCTTTTTCTCTCGCGTAATTGAAGCCGCAATAAATCTTTGAGAAAGACGCTCCAAATGTTAAACGACCAGCTGACGTCTATTCCACCGCCCTACAGCCAGCTGACGCTCACCAGGCTTTATGATATAACTTCCTGAAATTTTCCACCAAATATCGCTTGAGAGGAAATGACTGACAAAATATGTTGCTGGCTCCCGGTCTATGAGGGGAATGGATAAAATGTACCATTGGCCCAAATCCTAAAAGGATAAGTTTTATTTCTTATTTTTAAAGCAATTTTTTGAATTTTTGTCTTTTGAACTAAGTCTCACTGTATTTTCTTTTATTTAGAAAAAGCCTCTGAAATGCTGAGTTCCATATTGGCGGGGTAATTATGATAAAGAAATAAAGTAGCTCTGCACAAATTTTCATCTATATGTGTAACAGATAATGACCTTAATGATATCAAAGATGAATATCCTTTATTAACATTTTTGGCAGGCTATAGTGTTCATTCTGTGTTATATGAATGTGTGTATATCTGTGTTATATGTTAAATTTAAATGTGAAAATTGTAAAAATAATTGAACTATTGGTAGAACTTTAGCTGAAGAGTCTAACTTCAAAATTATTTGTTCATTTGACAGAGGGGGACTAAAAAATACCCCACTGTAGATGTTGTTAATATTGTTGCTCATAATTATATTTTTAAAAAATTGACACACTATTAAAAAATTTTTGAAAGTCAAAAAATGATGTTGGTAACAAGCAAAAACAATATCTTGTTGGTACAAAAAAAGAAATTGGCTGCCATATCTGGTGTAACTTCTTAGTTTGATGTTTGTAGTTTAATTCATTTCTTTTGCACAATAAATTGTCTGTTTTGTAAGTTACTTGTGTATTCTTTCTCTTAAGTTACATTTGCTTTTGTGGGTAATATCTTAAAAATTCATTGTGAATGGAAGTAAATAAAAGTTTTAATTAACTAAGTTTATTATTTTACAGTATATGAAAGAAAGTAGATGTCAAATTAAAACAATTTTTTCTTCAATTACGTTGCATTCGACTTGATTAAAATTCGTCATAAAAAATTCTAATAGGGTATGTTCCAGTATTAAAAGGACAAGAAAGTAACTAAAATATTCTAAGTTTTAAAATAGTATAATTAAGGAAGAGATATATTTAAACATGAAATACTGAATATTTCAATAAATACAATTTAGTAGTAATAAAAGTTTTGATAGTATTTAGCAGAAGCAGGAAAGTTGTTTTAGATATAAGAAATTTTGAAATAATACTGCACTCTTTGTTAAAAATTTTCCCTAAAATGCAGTTTATAGAATGTCTCATAATATCATGACACAATTAAGATTAGTATTAAAATAAATACTTTTAATCCAAGCAATGTTATTTTTTTAACTGTTTTATTTTTATTATTTCATTTTCCCATTGATTTGTTGCATCTAATATATTAAGAAATGAAATTTTATGCAAGTTTGGTGTCTGTATGTTTTTGAATCTTAAAAATATCTAAAGTAATAATTTAGTTTGATAAACCAAGCATGTTTAGAAATATATATCTAGTTTTGATTCATAAGGTAGTTGAACAAAATTTTATTGTTAAACAATATATCTACAGGAAAATAGTTTAATGTACTATAATTGTAGCACCAAGTATTGATCTAAACAAAAGTTAATAAGTGTATATCCGATTTCCCGTTACAAAATAGCTGATGAAAAATAATTGTATCCCGAGAAAAACGTAAATCAGATGAATTGTTAATTATTTAAAATTAATTTTTAATTAATTTTAAATATAAAGTAATTTTATATATTATAAAGTAATTTTATATTTTATATATATATATATTAATTTTATATATAAAATAAGTTAAGCATTAATTTTTAAATTCATGTTTAAGAAAAGCGGTACGATAGCAGAATAGGCAGCGAGTAGGCAAAGGCGCGATAAGAAGGCAGTGCCTTCTAGTGCCTTCCAGCCAGCCGTCAGCCTACTGATGCTGACGTCACAAACACAAACCAGCCATACAGCTTTTTGTTCTAGGAGGCAGTGTACCAGCACCTACTAGCTACTACAACCTGTTGCCACTACCCTTCGCCTTCGGAGTGAGCGGTGGGTTTGTTTTGAAAGTCAACTGTAGTGAACCGAAGCAAGGTTTGTAGAGAGAGAAGGTTGGCTCATCCGTGACGTCACTCAATGGGAAGAGGGGTCTCTGCCAATGGCAATGCTCGTACAGAGCTGAGCTCTGTACAGCATTGCCATGACGTCACGGATGAGCCAACCTTGTCGTTCTACACGACCGTCTCGCCGGTGTCAGGCACTCCTGTCCAAGTCAGGCGCCAAGTCAGGCACTCCTGTCCAGTCCAGGTCGACAGATGTTTGAAGCCCTCCGGGCTAGGTACTTCATCGATACGTCCACCCCTCGTCTCTTGTCCTCGCTCTGCTCGTCTCGTGCTCGTGCTCGGTCTAAACTGGTTTTGGGTATTGTGATTTACTTTTACTATTAAGAAATTGTTTTGCGGATAAAAGGTAAGAATGTTGTTATACTACTATTTACTTGCTGAGCTATGTATACAAACTTGAAATCTGAGAAACGCGTAAAAATATATATAGGATAAATCTTTTTCATTGTTCACCTATATTCTCTTTATTTTAAAGTGTGGTCAAATTATTTTGTAGCTTATTATTTATTTTATAAATTCCAAGTGTTTACTTTTATGAAAGCACACACACGCAATTTTGAAAAACCTGTATTTTTTTATATGTGTTTAAAGTTTGAGCATTGATTCGGTTAGATGAGAAGTGTTAGCAATTATTTTTCGATTTAATTATACCTGCTGTGCAAAAATTAAGGACGTTTAAGGACAAAATTAAGGATGTTCTTTCAACATAAAACCCAGTAGAATTATTTTTTATCTATGAAAATCATACTATGAAATGAGATGTTCAATGAATGGGAATATTGGGCCCCGATAATAAATTTTCCCTAGCACTAATTTAAAGGGGTAAATGGATGGGCCCTCCATTGATAAGGCGTGGAAGTCATCCGATACGATCACGTGGAGCTGGACCCTATTAGAAATTTTTTATTGGACCAATAAATTTTTTTATTGGAACCATTAGATTTTATTGGTCCCAGAGAAATTTTTATTGGACCAATAAAACTTTATGGGACCAATAGAATGTAGTCCACTGAAAATAGCGAAAAAAAGGGCCGAACCTCAAACAAATTGCAATAAAAGGTTTCTCAACGGTGTTCACTTAGGAATTACCCCAATAATAACATACTAAAAATCGGACCATGGGAAATTTAATTTTTTTTAAATTTTTAAAAAATGGCCGAAAAAAAATTTCGAAAAAAACCAATACACAAATACAGACATGTGATACATGTTTATAGGTTATTTTTGAGTGCTGAAACCGAATACAGCCTTTAGTTTTGAAAAAAAATTGAAATTTCAATTTTTTAAATTAATTTGAATAATTAGCTATATGAAAACATTAAAACACCCCTAAAAACCTAACTAAAAGGTCAAAAGAGATAAATCCAACGGTTTTCATTTAGATATGACCTAAGTATTAACATACTAAAATTTGAAAATTTTACGAGTGAAAAAAGTTAATTTTTCTTTAAAATTTCAATTTTTTTTTTCGAAAAATGCATTTTTTTTTCAAAATGGTGCCATAAACTTTTGAGGCTTTTGAAAAGGTCATTTTTCAGTGGATATTGTCCACAGATAGTTATATAATGGAAAACCGGTGGAATTTACTTTTAACTAATTAGTTAAGTAATTAATTTCATAAATTGAAATTGGTGAAATGTAGGTCTAACTTCCAAACAAGTAAAAACAGGTGATACTTTGGCATACTTCTATCAAACATTTTTGAAATAACAATTACATACTATTAAAAGCAAAAACCTTTCAAAAAAATTCAATTTTTAAAAAAATTCAAAAATTTTAAAAATTTAAAATTTTAATAAATTTTAATATTACTATATAAACTTGTAACAGATGTTTATAAGTCAATTTTTAAATGTGTTGCCGAAAAATGCAATGTTTTTACAATACAAATTGAAACAGAGTTTAAAATTTAAAACTTTTGAAAAACTTTTTAATTATGTAAAACTAGTCCCTACACCTGTAACAAATTGCAATAAAAGCTTTTTCAACGGTTTTCACTTAAAAGTAGCCTAAATAACAACATACTAAAAATCGGACAAAATCGGACTATGGGAAATTTAATTTTTTAACTTTTTTTTATAAAAACAGCCATTATAAAGCAAAAAATTTAATTTTTTTCGTAAAGGTATGTAATGCATGTTTATAGGTTAATTTTCTATCAGGATGCTGAAAAATTAAATATTTTTGCCATAAAAATTGAAAGATAGTTGAAAATTTTAAAATTTTAAATTTTTTTTATTATGTTAAAAACTAGCCCCTACACGTGGAATAAATTGCAATAAAAGCTTTTTCAATGGTTTTCACTTAGAAATAGCCTAAATAACAACATACTAAAAATCGGACTGTTAGAAATGTAATTTTTAATTTTTTATAAAAACAGGCATTATGAAATAAAAAAAAAATTTTTTTCGAAAAGACATGTAATACACGTTTATAGGTTACTTTTCGATTATGATTCAGAAAAACATCATATTTCTGCAATAAAATTTAAAAAAGAGTTAAATATTTTAAATTTTTAACAAAGATTTTAAAATTTTAAAACTAAATTTCTTAGTTTTTAAAATAGTCCGATTTTTTCCGATTTTAAATATGTAGTTATTTAGACCATTCCTAGGTGAAAACCGTTAAAAAAGCTTTTATTGCAATTTATTCCACGTGTAGGGACTAGTTTTTAACATAATAAAAAAAATTAAAAATTTTAAAATTTTCAACTATCTTTCAATTTTTATGGCAAAAATATTTAATTTTTCAGCATCCTGATAGAAAATTAACCTATAAACATGCATTACATACCTTTACGAAAAAAATTAAATTTTTTGCTTTATAATGGCTGTTTTTATAAAAAAAAGTTAAAAAATTAAATTTCCCATAGTCCGATTTTGTCCGATTTTTAGTATGTTGTTATTTAGGCTACTTTTAAGTGAAAACCGTTGAAAAAGCTTTTATTGCAATTTGTTACAGGTGTAGGGACTAGTTTTACATAATTAAAAATTTTTTCAAAAGTTTTAAATTTTAAACTCTGTTTCAATTTTTATTGTAAAAACATTACATTTTTCGGCATCACATTTAAAAATTGACCTATAAACATGTGTTACAAGTGTATATAGTAATATTAAAATTTATTAAAATTTTAAATTTTTAAAATTTTTGAATTTTTTAAAAAATTGAATTTTTTTTAAAGGTTTTTGCTTTTAATAGTATGTAATTGTTATTTCAAAAATTTTTGATAGAAGTATGCCAAAGTATCACCTGTTTTTACTTGTTTGGAAGTTAGACCTACATTTCACCAATTTCAATTTATGAAATTAATTACTTAACTAATTAGTTAAAAGTAAATTCCACCGGTTTTCCATTATATAACTATCTGTGGACAATATCCACTGAAAAATGACCTTTTCAAAAGCCTCAAAAGTTTATGGCACCATTTTGAAAAAAAAAATTGAAATTTTAAAAAAAATTAACTTTTTTCACTCGTAAAATTTTCAAATTTTAGTATGTTAATACTTAGGTCATATCTAAATGAAAACCGTTGGATTTATCTCTTTTGACCTTTTAGTTAGGTTTTTAGGGGTGTTTTAATGTTTTCATATAGCTAATTATTCAAATTAATTTAAAAAATTGAAATTTCAATTTTTTTCAAAACTAAAGGCTGTATTCGGTTTCAGCACTCAAAAATAACCTATAAACATGTATCACATGTCTGTATTTGTGTATTGGTTTTTTTCGAAATTTTTTTTCGGCCATTTTTTAAAAATTTAAAAAAAATTAAATTTCCCATGGTCCGATTTTGTCCGATTTTTAGTATGTTATTATTGGGGTAATTCCTAAGTGAAAACCGTTGAGAAACCTTTTATTGCAATTTGTTTGAGGTTCAACTCTATTTTCAGTGGACTAATGTTTTATGGGTGTTATGAGAATGTTTTATTGGACCATTAGGATTGTTTACGAGACCAAAAGAGTTGCATGTTTTTGGAGCTCCAGCCTGATGCTTCACAAGTCCTGCATTTTTTTTAGTCAAGGTCGAGATTTTTTAATAGTTTGTGTCCCCCGACGAGATCTACAATTCAAGACTTTATTTGTGCCATTTGGATTATTATTTTTTGAATTATTATGGAACTTTAAAGTTTCATCGCACGTGCAACATGGAGGCGTTGCTACCGATTGACGATGCCTTTATCCACCATGGCTGATCTAATCAAGTAAGTGTCTCGGAAAGCATACCTATCGATTCTCCTCGGCCTCCCTTAAATTTCAATGCATAATATGTGTCATTAGCTTTCCCCTGTCCGAAATTATAGAACTTGGAATCGAACCCGGGCTAACCCTAAATGGCCATGCTGTCGCCATAGCGTCCCGCTGCAATGCACGATGAAATTCTCCCTAAAAAGTGTATACAAATCATTTGTTCATTTACTTTTTCTTGATGATTTCTACTAAATTGCGGAAATTTTTTGTATCAATATCGGTTAAATGAGCAAAGAACTTAATTTAAAGGAAATATTTATAATTTTTTTTTCTGATTAGTGAAATTTATGCATTTTGAAGTATTCACATCAATTTATTTGCATATTTAACTTGAATTTACAGAAAACATTTTTGTGTTATGGTCCTCAAACTTTCTATATGACAACACAATTTTATGGATTCATGCTGCATAAAAATTGTATAGGTACCAATAAACTTTTATTGGTTGGTTGGTTGGCCCAATAGAAATTTTTAATGTGTTATGGAAATTTTTTTTATTGGATCCAATAAAAAATTTCCAATAGGGGAGGAACTACAGGGTGTCCCAAAAAAGACTGACGCATTTTAAAAATCAATAACTCGAAAACTAAAAAAGATAAAAATATGCGGTTTCTTGCATCTTACTCAAGGGGGCAAAGAATTTTCGTACTCAAAATTTCAAAATTTTAGTTCCAAAATGCATTTGTAGATGGCAGCACGAGAAGTTTTCCCGAAATTTAGGTATAAACTGTCAGCGGAATCCCTGCTATTGCCTTGTGGTAGGAAAATGGAAGTTGAGAGATAGAATCGATTTCAGAATCGAATTAAATTGCAATGCTTTAGCTAGTTGGTTGTTTGATTGATCTTTTATGGCACAGAGGAGAAATTGTTTGGATTTAATTCTGGTTTAGGGTATTTTCGTCCCCGGACATTTCGTCCCCGAAAAAATTATCGATTACTTCCTCCAGTGTTACCAGTAACATCGACATCCTATGAATATGTTTATGCGCATGCTCCGGATTTTAGCGATCTCGGACACGATTCTAGGTATCACTACTGTCTCTAATCAGCACAAATGTTAAGAGTGATCGCAATTGTAAAAACTGCGTAGTAGTGACAATGCTTCGTCAAGAGGAATCTAGATTTGTAATTTTATTTTTTCTAATTGATTTAAAAAGGGTTATATACTACACTCCTGCACGTGCAAGACTTTTTTCTGGGCTGATTTTCAGTGCTGATTACAGATATTTCATCACAATTGTGATTTGAAAGATTTTAAATTTTTTTAAATTGATTTAAAAAGGGTTTAATACTACCCTCCTGCACTTGCAAGACTTTTTTCTGGGCAGCTTTTAAGTGCTGATTACAGATATTTTATCAGAACTGTGGTTTGAAAGATTTTAAAATTTTAAATTTTTTTAAATTGATTTAAAAAGTGTTTAATACTACCCTCCTACACTTGCAAGACTTTTTCCTTGGCTGCTTTTAAGTGCTGATTAAGATATTTCATCAAAATTGTGGTTTGAAAGATTTTAAAATTTTAAATTTTTTTAAATTGATTTAAAAAGGGTTTAATACTACCCTCCTACACTTGCAAGACTTTTTCCTTGGCTGCTTTTAAGTGCTGATTAAGATATTTCATCAAAATTGTGGTTTGAAAGATTTTAAAATTTTAAATTTTTTTAAATTCATTTAAAAAGGGTTTAATACTACCCTCCTACACTTGCAAGAGTTTTTTCTGGGCTGCTTTTAAGTGCTGATTAAGATATTTCATCAAAATTGTGGTTTGAAAGATTTTAAAATTTTAAATTTTTTTAAATTGATTTAAAAAGGGTTTTTAACTACCCTCCTGCACTTGCAAGACTTTTTTCTGTGCTGCTTTTAAGCGCTGATTACAGATATATTTTATCAGAACTGTGGTTTGAAAGATTTTAAAATTTTAAATTTTTTTAAATTGATTTAAAAAGGGTTTAATACTACCCTCCTGCACTTGCAAGAGTTTTTTCTGGGCTGCTTTTTAGTGCTGATTACAGATATTTCATCAAAACTGTAGTTTGAAAGATTTTAAAATTTAATTTTTTTTTAAATTGATTTAAAAAGGGTTTAATACTTACCGTCCTGCACTTGCAATACTTTTTTCTGGGCTGTGCAAAATTCAGCACTTAAAAGCAGCCCAGAAAAAACTCTTGGAAGTGCAGGAGGGTAGTATTAAACCCATTTTAAATGAATTTAAAAAAATTTAAAATTTTAAAATCTTTCAAACCACAGTTTTGATGAAATATCTGTAATCAGCACTAAAAAGCAGCCCAGAAAAAACTCTTGCAAGTGCAGGAGGGTAGTATTAAACCCTTTTTAAATGAAATTAAAAAAATTTAAAATTTTAAAATCTTTCAAACTACAGTTTTGATGAAATATCTGTAATCAGCACTAAAAAGCAGCCCAGAAAAAACTCTTGCAAGTGCAGGAGGGTAGTATTAAACCCTTTTTAAATCAATTAAAAAAAATTTAAAATTTTAAAATCTTTCAAACTACAGTTTTGATGAAATATCTGTAATCAGCACTAAAAAGCAGCCCAGAAAAAACTCTTGCAAGTGCAGGAGGGTAGTATTAAACCCTTTTTAAATCAATTTAAAAAAATTTAAAATTTTAAAATCTTTCAAACTACAGTTTTGATGAAATATCTGTAATCAGCACTAAAAAGCAGCCCAGAAAAAACTCTTGCAAGTGCAGGAGGGTAGTATTACACCCTTTTTAAATCAATTTAAAAAAATTTTAAATTTTAAAATCTTTCAAACTACAGTTTTGATGAAATATCTGTAATCAGCACTAAAAAGCAGCCCAGAAAAAACTCTTGCAAGTGCAGGAGGGTAGTATTAAACCTTTTTTAAATGAATTTTAAAAAAAATTAAAATTTTAAAATCTTTCAAACCACAGTTCTGATAAAATATATGTAATCAGCACTTAAAAGCAGCCCAGAAAAAAGTCTTGCAAGTGCAGGAGGGTAGTATTAAACCCTTTTCAAATGAATTTAAAAAAAATAAAATTTTAAAATCTTTCAAACCACAGTTTTGATGAAATATCTGTAATCAGCACTTAAAAGCAGCCCTGAAAAAACTCTTGCAAGTGCAGGAGGGTAGTATTAAACCCTTTTTAAATAAATTTAAAAAAAATTAAAATTTTAAAATCTTTCAAACCACAGTTTTGATGAAATATCTGTAATCAGCACTAAAAAGCAGCCCAGAAAAAACTCTTGCAAGTGCAAGAGGGTAAGTATTAAACCCTTTTTAAATCAATTTAAAAAAATTTAAAATTTTAAAATCTTTCAAACCACAGTTCTGATAAAATATATGTAATCAGCACTTAAAAGCAGCCCAGAAAAAAGTCTTGCAAGTGCAGGAGGGTAGTATTAAACCCTTTTTAAATCAATTTAAAAAATTTAAAATTTTAAAATCTTTCAAACCACAATTTTGATGAAATATCTGTAATCAGGTATTAAACCCTTTTTTAATCAATTTTAAAAAAAATTAAAATTTTAAAATCTTTCAGACCACAGAAAAAAGTCTTGTACGTGCAGGAGTGTAGTATATAACCCTTTTTAAATCAATTAGAAAAAATAAAATTACAAATCTAGATTCCTCTTGACGAGGCATTGTCACTACTACGCAGTTTTTACAATTGCGGTCACTCTTAACATTTGTGCTGATTAGAGACAGTAGTGATACCTAGAATCGTGTCCGAGATCGCTAAGATCCGGAGCATGCGCATAGACATATTCATAGGATGTCGATGTTACTGGTAACACTGGAGGAACTAGTCGATAATTTTTTCGGGGACGAAATGTCCGGGGACGAAAACGACGTATCCCTTTAATTCTAAATAATAAAATCTTTGGGAAATCGAACTTTGAGTTCTAATTGGAAATTACTTTTAAGGAATATCATAGAAAATTAGAACATGATTTCTGACGAAGGCTGCGCCATTAATTGTTTAATCTAGTGGGTTATACACATTTAACCGGAAACTTTTTTATTTAAAATTTCTATATGAAGCGTTTTTCACTGCTTTTTTTCAGAGGATGGTTATGTAAAATATTTTAAAGGGAAATCAAAGTTTTAGAATCTTTGAGATAACTTTTTATAGAGGGGATATTAAATTTGACTTGGTGTTTGAGAAAGGGCCCCGATCAGACTAAGTTACACTAAATTTAAACTACATTTATTTTCGGAATTAAATAAGTGGATGAATTTGGCAAGAATTTCAGTGGAAGTGCGGAACTCCTTTAAACTATTATTTTAGTGAAAATAGGGTTGGTTGGCTGAAAAATGATCTTTCGGAGTTAAACAGAATATATTTATATTTTTTTTTATTTTGGCATGCTGATTTTTCTATTGGGCTCAAGAAGAATCAGGATGTCAAAAAATAATAAATTTCGTATTGTCTGTTTAACCCCATATGTTTATTTTACCCCACCCATCACTACTCGCATATGTAATGTACCCACATCTCAATCGAATTATGAGTAGGTTGGGGTGGGGAAAAATGGGTCTAGTGGGGTAAAATAGGTCTAGCTATTTTAACAGTTTATAGCCGCGTTCACAACAGCCAACCTGTTCAACCGGAGAAAGAGCTAAAGAAGTAGGGGAAAAGGGATCTCCGAAAACCAGCCGTGAGGAAATTTAATAGCCCGTTCACAAGAGCACTCGTCCTACCAGTAGAAAGAATCACGTGACAAGCGAGCGAGCTCGTAGATATGCGGGAAGCGAGCGAGAGCGCTGTCTACGAGAGTTGATCCAATTAAAACATTTCCTACTGCTATTGCCCAGGAGAGAATTTCCAACTGATAGTCAAGTGATTTATTCCCTGCGTAGGGAGAGCGGTGGAAGAAGAACCGGTTTTCTCTGCCTTTCGTCCGGTAGAATGGCTGTTGTGAACGCGGCTAATATTTATAAAATTTAATGTTTTTTTTTTGGCATACTGATTTTACTTGAGTCTCAATAAAAATAAGCATGCCAAAAACATTAAATTTTATAAATATAAACTGCTAAAATCCCTAGACATATTTTACCCCACTAGACCCATTTTCCCACCCAATATTAATGACCTACATCCGCCATAGAAACTTGCAAGTTTAATAGAAAACCCGGTAATCTAGGATATTCACTCGGAACACAATCACCCCTGTTATGTGCATCGCAGCACAAACTACCATATACTGTTCTTCTAAAGATCACCAATAATCTAAACTTCTCATTCCCTCAATAAACGTTTAAAGAATTCATTTGGATTTCACCTATTTAGAAAAAATTAATGCGTATTTAACAAAATCAAATTCAGTAATTTGAAAAATATTGGCTGAAATGAGAGATCCGTCTTAAGGGGAGGACCACGGTTTGGTTTAGTTGTCAAACTGATTCAAAGCGCAACCCAAATCTTAATATTTTCCTTAGATCGAATCTTAAATCTTCCGAGAATCGAATACGATTCGTTCAGGATCGAACAACATTCGATTCTGTGAATCGGATTTTTAATCAAACTTTGGTTTTCCTGTCACAAGTTAAGTAATAAGGATTATTCCGATACCTTTTCCCTAAATCCCTCAAAAAATTCTTGTGCTGCCATCTAGTTAAAATTTTGGAACTAAAATCGAAAATTCTGGGATGAAAATTCTTTGGCCTAACAAGTAGGGGGCAAGAAACCGCACATTTTTATCTTTTTTAGTTTTTGAGTTATTGATTTTTAAAATGCGTCAGTCTTTTTTGGGACACCCTGTATAATCCCGTGGAGATTGCAACATCAAGCTGTCGGTGAGTTTTTGAGTATCTAATAAATTAATAATGTTTAAAACTTTACATCATACTTGCCAACTTTTACAAATTGTCCGTCTAGTTTTACGGTATTACGGATGGATCAGAAAATTGTACGGATATGGAATGAAAACGCAAAGGATTCGCGACGTAAATAATTTTCTCAAAAATCTCTTTACTTTAAAACCAGATTCCTCTGCTAATCCCTGCCCCACAGAGAAATATCCTAACAGAGGGTCCACGAGGCTATTTTCAAATGCGTTACTGATGTGAGGGCGCCACACTAGACTCTGGAACGTATGCCGGCCGCTTAAATCTCTCGCCAAATTAGAACTCAGCGCATGCGCAGAAAGGTGTTTTCGATCTCCCGTAGGCAGCCGGAAAATGATTCGGACTGGATCCAGACGCTAGTGAGTTTAGTGCGATCCCAGCGCCACAATTCTCCCAACCTGTAACAAGATGTCATGATTTTCGATTTCCATTATGGCCTATGGCCGTGGACTCTCTGTTCTAGTACTTTGTGCCTTGCCCTTACCATTTTCTCAAGTATGGATCTTTCATTGAGGGAAATTTGGATTTTTTTTTTGCAAATCTTTTTCAGACTCGTCTGCGAGTCTTGGCACGCGCTCACCCGGTAAGGCGGTAAGTTTGCTTCTTCCCGTGTTCCGATCCGTGTTTAACTATCTATTAGGGTGGGCCGAAAACACACTTTATTTTTTATTTATGTTCTAATAGCGCGGAAAGGGTGCCACTTGGGTCCAATAAAAACGGTGTGAAATGGTTTTTCGATTGGATAATATCTTAGGCTCCCGCATCGCACTTAAAGTTTGAAAAAATTGATGACTTTTTTACAAAACAACTAAAAAACCAAAGATTAAACTCTAAAATATTGTTCATGATTTTTTTATGAGGAACTAATATAATTATAGACTTAAAGTCTCAGGTTCCATTCTTCTATCATCCTTTTTTTGTTAGATATAATTTTTTAATGTTCAAAGAAATTATGTAAAGTTGTTTTTTCTGCATTTTTAAAAAGCTAATAACTCTAGAACTATACAACTTAAAAACCTGAAATCAAACCCATTTTGTTCGTTAATTTTTTGTCTTTGATTTGGTGTGCATAATGACCATCATTTTCAAAAAGTTTAATTCAGAATTTAAAAAAAAGTGAAAAAAATAAAAAAAAAAATTTTTTTTTTGAAAAAATATTAAAAACATTTTAACTCTTAAAATGAACATTTCTACCAAATTTCAAGTTGAAAATAAAATTTAATCATGTATAAAAAAATAAAAATAATCTTCATTTAGGCAAATCCTTTAAACATTCCCTAAAATTATACAACAAGAGCGATTCACTCTTGGAGAGTTCATAAAATCGCTTGAGGGTGTTCATTGACCATTCCAAAGTTATTATATTTCATTTTCTTTAAAAAAACGCAGCTGTTGGAACAACAGGAAGTGACTAAACGGGGAGGATTTTCTAACAGTCCTAAATCTGTGTTTTTCTAGAAAAATTGCATGATCTTTAAATTGCATGATCGTTAAAAAATTTTTGATGTAGGTATATCAGGGAAATTTTAAAATTATAGTCAAGGAAAAGTCAGGGAAATTTTTTCCGCAGATTCTGTAGCCACCCTGTTACACTCTATAACCCCTGTAATTTAAGAGAGAAAAGTAATAGTAAAGGACGTTGCACTCATCAAAGCTTATGATGCACTACCGATGGACATAAAGGTCATAAGGAATTAAATTCCCCGAATTCGTTCGAAGTGAAATGATGAAATTAGATGTTAAATTAATATATTAAAGGTCAGTGAAACAACTTTTAATGTAAAAAAGCGCTTTTCAACAAAAATTCTCGTTTTTAGCAGATCAAACCCAAAATGTATTCTTAAATAGGGGTTGTTGTGCTTTTTTAGATAAAAAAACTTTGAAACTTTTAAACATGAGTTTCTTTTTTTATGAATAGAACTTTATTTTAAACCGTACAGACCGGAAATGACATGGATTATTCTTATACCAGAAGTGAAAATCGATTTTCTTTTTAACGGTTATAAAATTTCCTCTTTTTAACATACTGGAAGGAAAATAATTAAAAACTTCCTTCAAAATTTCAACATTCACAATGAATATACAATTTTCATAACTTTAACCCTTCACTGCACAGTGGTGTGTCATATTTGGCACATATCAATAAAACTCCTCAATTTTCCAATATGCGTTAAATGTAAGTGATCTAAGTTTTGTGCCACATCTTGAACATACATATGTATAGTATTAACTACTCAGTTAGGATCTAGATGGCAGCACCTCACTAATTTTTAGGTTTTTTATGTATCCAAAACAGTTGTAGCCATTTTGTATGCAACCTAAGATTTTGATTGATCTTTTTGTTAATACAGTAATATTTTTTTGTACTATTAAGTAATTCATTTTCATAATTTTATTTCTACTATGTAAGTTGTCAACACTCCTATGCAGAACGCATATACCTTTTTTCGTGTTGTCACGTTTTTGCTACTGAAGTTTTTCTCATTAAACAAAGTTTTGAAGTCTTTCTTTTGTTTATATTTTGTTTTTTTTTTATAGAAGATCTTTTTGCACATCATTTAACTTTCACTCTGCTGTAAAGTTGAATTCACATAGACACTTTTTTATCAGGAAATCTTGAAAATATCTCTTGGTAAGTAAAGAGACATTTATATACATCATATATTTCTTATTTAAATTGATTTTTCGTAAAAACAATTATTACATCAACTTGAAATCTTGTTTTTATGTTTGTGCCAGATATGGCACAAAGCGCAGTAAGGCTGGAAAGAGCGTGGCACGCAAGAGGGCCACTCACAGGAACAAATCAGTGCAATATTATTTGCATCTAATGGAGGCTTTACCATAGAGTAGTAATAGTGGGCCTTACACCAGCGTTAGAAATTGGGAAAAAAAGCCACTGGTCCTGTGGACAAGTGCTTCGCCAATCTTACTGGTCCGCGATAAAAATCACTGGTCCGACAAATTAAAAAGGACCGGTTTAAATACATATTATTATTATAAAGTAACTATTGCTCTGAATGTGAATACCAAATACTAATGTTAAAAATCAATACATATTTAATAATAGGTTTTTCTTTTTCACCGGGGCCTCCCCTATCCCATATCACCACATTTCGGATTTTGTCCAAAATATGTACTTGCTTCATCAAATGCACTTAAAATACCGCTATCACTGAACAACTCTTCTAAATATTTTTACACGTGCTAGGGAAATCACTGGTCCGGCGGACCAGTGAATTTCTGATTCCACTGGTCCGAGCCATTTTTTAGTTGTCCTGGACCAGCAAATCACCCCAATTTCGAACGCTGTTTTACACCACTCGGTTTGCGGCTGCCGCAGTAACTCAGCGACCTCTCGAAAGAATCGCTAGATCGACACAAGCAGCCACTTACGACAGCCGCTAGTGTCGTAAATCGATTCTGGCGCCCTCTTTCGAGAGGTCGCTGAGTTACTGCGGCAGCCGCAAACCGAGTGGTGTAAAGCCTCCATAAGAGTGACAAAGATTCCATTGGACTTTCTGATGATAGTTTGGGGGATCTATCATTTAATATTACTAAAAAGAGATGAGAAGATGGCATTTCTTCATCAGAATAGGACCTTGACAACACTATAACAAACAAAATGTGGACAATAAAGTTGCTTCAACAACTACTAAACATAAGTTTTTATGTTAGTTCACTAATTTGGTTGATAGATCATGAATGAATTCAAAAAATATTCATACGAAAATATTCAAAGACAAATGCAAATATTGTAATATGGACGAAACAGAATCATGGGAACACGTATTTTTATATTGTCCTATGTATCGTTTTTACAGATTAATGTATCTTTCTCCTTTTATTGGGTATCTAAATAACTTTAATGGTTTCCTCACATACAATCATAAGAATTTTTTTGCAATAGTAAATTTTATTAAATCAGCTCAAAAGTTGAACCAGTTCCTGTTGGAAAATTGTTCTTTAGACTCCTGAGGGTTTTTTTTTCTTCTCTTTTTTTGGTAATTGTATTTTGGTTCTATATTTAGCAAGGGCGGTTCCAGACCAGATTTTCGGGGGGGGGGCCATGTCAAAGTCGGAGGGTATTACATTCGAAATTTTCAGTGCCTCAGAAAATTTTTTGAAGAGTGCTTGCTTTCAAGCAGCTTTTTAGGGGTTTATAGTAACTTAGAGGATATCCAGGGCCCGTGCCATTATTTTAGAAAGTGGGGGGGGGATGAAACATTTTTGTAAGGCCATAATAATACTTGTGTTCGCGAGGTGTTTGGCTCCCGAATTTCCAAGTATAACATAAATAAAATGCGAAACTTTGTAAAAGTTATAAAGGTTTCTTCAGATAATGCTAGCTCGAAAGCAAATGTGGGGGGGTCTGGGGGTCCTCCCCCAGAAAATTTTGTGAAATTTGGCTTCAAATAGAAGTTTTTCTACTCATTTTTGTACATTTGGTATCCATTGGATAACACCTAAAGAGGGTAACTTCTTGTACTCCTAAAAGGAGAGGAGAGAAACAAGTTCAATGAGAAAACAGTAAATAAGTAACCATGAGAAATTAATAGGGGGTCTGGGGGGTGCCCCCTAGAAAATTTTTGAAAATTTGCCTCTAAAAATAAAGTTTCAGCTCATTTTTAAACCACAGAATTTTCAAGGATGAAATAATATAAATAGATGCCCAATTTTGAAAAGGGCCGGGGGTCCTCTTCTGAAAATTTTTGCAAATACGCCCATTTAAACTATAGTATTACCGGTTTGAGAGGGCTTGAGCCCCATCCAATGTTAGCTGAAGGGGGGCTAAGCCCCCCCCAATATTTTGTGATGTTTGGATATTTTCTTGTTTGGAATCCCCTTTAAGAGCGGTTATTTGGGGAGAGGGTAACCCACAAAAGGTCTCAGAATGTGTTAAAAATTTCTTTAAGGGTCAAATTTTAAAAAATTTCTTGGAGAGAGCCCCCAAACTTTGGAATTAAGCTGAAATGATACTTTTAACAGAGAAATTTCTAAAATTTTTCTGGGAGAGATCGCCCAGACCCCCATCTTATTTCAAGCTCGCATTATTACACAAAACTTTTACATTAAATGCACCTTAAAATATTACACCTTTGCGATATTTAAAGGGACATGTAACGAAATTTAATCTATACATCTGATACAAAATTAGGTAATTAGGCACGTAAACTTAATGGTTGTTTCTTTTAATTTTACGTTTTTTAATGTCTTGTACTGGCCCTCCCCCCCAATATTTTATAAAATTTGGCGCCTATGGATGTCCAAATATTGAAGGGGGGTTTGGGGGTTCTCCCCCAGAAAATTTTTTGAATTTTAACATTAAGAAAGTGTTTTTTAAGCTATTTGTTAGGGTTTCTCGGGGGGGGGCATGGCCCCCAGGCCCCCCCCCCTGGACCCGCCCCTGATATTTAGTCTATTTATATGCTTTGTTTTTATCTTGCACTTATTTGTATGCTTTGATATTTTTGTATTTTGGTGTATGGGCCAGCTAGCCTTTTCTGCCAATAAACTTATTATTATTACTTATTATTATAGCAGGGCGTTTAGAGTTGGTCCCTAAGTCCCTAAAAGTACCTAAAACTTTTTTAGGTCCCTAAAAGTCCCTTTTTTTGGCTTTTGGTCCCTAAAGTACCTTTTTTCTCAAAAAAAATGCAGATGGCCCTCCCCGAGAAACCCTTGCAAATAGCTTAAAAAACACTTTTTTAATACTAAAATTCTAAAATTTTCTGTGGGAGAACCCCCAAACCCCCCTCTAAACTGTTGACACCTGTTTTATTGTTTTCCTCTCGAAAGTTCTGCTGCTTAGAAGAAATTCAAAGGTCCTCTTTTGGGTGTTCCCCAAAGTGTTTCAAAATAGATAAAGCACTAGTTTAATAGGGCATATTATAAAAATTTTCCTGGGGGAGGACCCCCAGCCCCATCTAAAATTTAGTGTAAAAGATTTTTTCCTTGAAGATTCTGTAGTTTACAAGGTTTTAAAATGAGCTGAAATTTACTTTTAGAGAAAATTTTTCTGGAGGAGTGACTCCCCCCCCCAGTTTTTACTTGCAGCTCAAATTGTAAAATCTTGACATTATGTGTAAAATGATTCGGTGGTACTTTAAGAGATCTAAAACTTTAGGTTAGTAAATTAACGTTGAGTCAACTTAAATTTGGACAAATTTCAACAAAAATTTGGTTGCAGCCCTATAATATAGTTCACTAATTTTAATTAATACTAAAATAATGTATAAATGAGGAATAAAATGCATAAAATTAAAGTGTTTAAATCAGTTTTTTGTTCAGGAAGGGATAGTGGACATTATGGCTTTTATCGGTATAGCCCCACACGACGCAGGCGTAACTGATTACACAGGGGAACAATTTTTAACATAATTTCTGTTGACTTCTATTTTTTTGCTGTTTTTGAATCACTTATAGCCGCTGAATCCAAAAGTAAAATTAGTTTTTGTCTATCACGTCAACTTTTTGAGATACAGGGTACCCCCAAAATGCGCATAAAAAGAAAATTAAATGACTTTGAATTCGATTTTCAGGGTCAAAAAGCATTACTTTAGTCTTTAAACTACACCCGAGGGGACAAGAAAGGTTAAACTTTCTAAAAAATGAAAATTTGTGGTGAATAGGTAGGGTTATTACCCCCCTAAAAACGCAAAAAAATCGCTAAAAATAGTAGGATTTGTTATACCCCATTTATTTCACTTATTTTTGAAGCAATTCATTTTTAAAGGGTCCTAACCGTTCCCCAAAGACCCAAATTTAATAATGATATGCAGCAATGATTTTTAAGAAAAGCGGTTGAGGAGTTATCGCCCCCGAAGCACCCGCAGAAGGGTTCGGAAGACTTCCTGAATCGCGATGGCGCACGCGCGCTCAAGAAAATATATTCATGCTTCGAAAATTTTCAAAATGACATTTTTCTTATATTATAAGTCTTTCCTAAGTAGAAATTCTTTGGTTCGTTAGTAACTGGCCGGTTTCATGGAGGTATTCCATGTTTCTTAGCGCGCGTGCGAAGAAACATGAAATACCTCCATGAAACCGGCCAGTTACTAACGAACCAATAAGAGTCTTCCGAACCCTTCCGCGGGTGCTTCGGGGGCGATAACTCCTCAACCGCTTTTCCTAAAAATCATTGCTGCATATCATTATTAAATTTGGGTCCTTGGAGAACGGTTAGGACTCTTTAAAAATGAATTGCTTCAAAAATAAGTGAAATAAATGGGGTATAACAAATCCTACTATTTTTAGCGATTTTTTTTTTGCGTTTTTAGGGGGTAATAACCCCTTAAACCTACCCATTCACCACAAATTTTCATTTTTTAGAAAGTCAACCTTTCTTGTCCCCTCGGGTGTAGTTTAAAGACTAAAGTAATGATTTTTGACCCTGAAAATCGAATTCAAAGTCATTTAATTTTCTTTTATGCGCATTTTGGGGGTACCCTGTATCTCAAAAAGTTGACGTGATAGACAAAAACTAATTTTACTTTTGGATTCAGGGGCTAAAAGTGATTCAAAAACAAGTCACAGTTCTAAGTCAACGAAAATGCTGTTCCCCAGTGTTATTGGTCTGAGTAGTGACTTGTAAATGAGCAACTTATTTTTTAAGGATAATGCTGAGTCCCTGGCAATTAAGGGGTATAATAAATTTTGAGACACCAGGAACTTTTGCCTAATTGTAGAGATATGCTTGGCGAACCACAGTTTGGAGTCCATCGTGACTCCCAAGTATAGTACTGACTTACTCCACGGTATCTCTAGTCCATGTAATTTAAGGGGAGGAGGCAAGGCTCTCTTGCGAGTAAACATGATTGACTGGCATTTGTCAACATTAATATCTATTTTTGAGTTATTTAACCAGGTTTCTAGGGTATTTAAATAATTTTGGATATTTTCCTTAACCATGAATATATTTTTGTTTTGGTTCAAAATGGATGTGTCGTCAGCAAACAGGCCAAGTAAAATACTATTTTTAGGGATGTCATTAATAAACATGTTGAATAGAGTGGGACCAAGTATGGATCCCTGAGGGGTAACTGCAAGTATTTTACGTGGAGTAGAAAAGGTATTGTTTATTCGAACTTTAAGTGTCTGTTTGTAAGGTACGAGTAAATAAGCTGTGTAATGTCTTTTGGAATATTCATATTAATCATTTTATAAATCAAAGCACCAATCCAAACTCGATTAAACGCTTTTGATATGTCCAAAAAGAGCCCCCCAGTAGCCTCTGCCTTCGCCAAACCCTCATGGGCATACTCCAAGACCCTCAGCAATTGGGTATCCGGTCAGAATCCCGAAAGCCACAATCCCGACAACCCAGTTTCCCGACAAGACAGAATCCCGAAAGGGTCAAAATCCCGACAGTGTCGAAATCCCGACAAGCCACTTGCCCGACACCCCAAAATCCCGAATGGGTCGAAATCCCGACACCCCAAAATCCCGAATGGGTCGAAATCCCGACACCCCGAAATCCCGACTAGGTCGAAATCCCGACATCCCAAAATCCCGACACCCCAAAATTCCGACAGGTCAGAATCCCGACAATCAAATGACTGACATGTAAGTTGCCCGACGAGTACGTTTTCCCGACAACTCATTTTGGTCTCTAATTTTAAATATAGGCATTCTATTTAAGTTTCATGTTGCTTGACCACTGGTCAAGATTGGTCTATATGGCTAAGAATCATTATAAATTAATGTTGGAGTTGCTAATAGGTATTTTGTATTCCCTATTGTTATAACATGTCTTTTTGGTTCCGACTGACCATTGGTCAATCCAGTTAACTTTTTGGTACTTCCATGCTTTGGCACTTGAAGTAGGTCATGTGGGGGGCTCAAACCAAATGTCTTCAGACGGGTAACATTTTGGGCTTGACCACTGGTCAATATCTCTTGACCATTGGTCAATCCAGTTTTCCTCGCTATATTCAGCTTTTCTGACCTTCTCTTTCTATCTCGCTGTTATTTTGGGGGTCCCTGACCTTTGGTTACTCCCATTTGACCACTGGTAACTTTTGAATTTTTCGACTTTATAACTCCTTTTTTATGTGGGAGTCTCTCTAACAGTATAATGTGCTAGTCAATTATAGTGGGAACTTTTTTCGTTTAAACACAAATTAAAATAGGGTTTCCTACACTGTAAAAAAATCCCGTCAAATTTACGGTTTTAAACTGGCATCTGGGTTGGTTGTGGAAAACTGTAAAACATATCTGTAAAAACAACGGTGTTTTACCTTTCAAAACCAAAATCATGGGTTAAAATGGTAAATGCCGTTGTTTTTACGGATTTACTTGGATTAAAATGGTAAAACGTCGTTGTTTTTACGGATTTACTTCGTAATTTTCACGGTTTTTCACAACCAACCCAGCTGCCAGTTTAAAACCGTAAATTTTACGGGATTTATTTACAGTGTATTATCGGTTTTTTTCTTCTTCTGTGCCGGACCCGGAATGTTTACACATTAATAACCTAGACGATTTATATAGTTTTTTAAAGCCCACTCCTCGTAAGTCAAATTTTAATTTATTTCATGTTAATATCAGGAGTCTATGTTCTAATTTTGATGTTCTTTTATCAGTTATTTCAAACTCGTTAAACAATACTCTGTTATTATTTTATCTGAAATCTGGATTTATGAATGCGAAACTTCTTTCTATAATTTTGATGGTTTTAATTCCTTTTTCTGCTGTAGAAATGACAATAGGTCTGGTGGTATTGCTGTATTTACTAAAAATAATTTAAATTTCTCTAACCTTGATATTGTTTTTGTCACAGCTGAAATAATTGTTTTGCATTCCAAGTCACTAAATATCACCTTAATTTCTATTTATCGAAACTTAGAATATAGTATTGATACCTTTAACTCTGAATTTAAGAATGTTTTAAATAGGTTAAAATTTTCTAATATCATAATTATGGGTGATATAAATATCAATATTTTAAGAAATGAAAATAATACCCTGGAATACTTAAGTATTCTCTCTGAGCATGGATTTCAAAACTTTTTGGATAAACCCACCAGATCTGTTTTGTCTTCATCTACATGTTTGGATCATGGTTTTGCTAAAACTAATATGTTTACTATCAAGACTGGAATCTTCAAAACTGATATAAGTGATCATTTTCCCACCTTGTGTAAATTGCAAAATTGTGATACTTCCTGTAATGAAGATAAACTTGTCTCTTCTCTTTTCTTAAATCATTCTTTGTTCTATGGTTTCTTAAATACTTATGTATATAAATTTCATCCTTATTTGAGTCTTGATATTCAGTACCAGAATTTGATTTCGGATATATATAATATTAAAAATAATTTTAAATACCCCAAGTCTCCGAAGAAGAAATTAAAGAAACAATGGATGACATCAGAGATTCTAATCCTTATCAGAAGAAAAGAGAAATTATTTAATAAGTTGAGAAAATACCCATGGGATCTTGTTTATAAGATTGCATATAAAACCACTATTTCAGAATTGAAACGAATTATCAAATTTACTAAAACTCAGTTTTATAAAAATAAGTTTGAAGCATTGAATTCTAGTAAACAAAAATGGAAAATTGTCAATGACTTAGCGAATAATGCTAATTATAGTAAATCCTGTATTTTGCCTCAAGACTTAAATGAATCTGACTCGGCTTTTCAATTTAACGAGATATTTAATAACTCAAGTCAGATATCTTCTAACATAGAATTGTCAGCTTGTCAAAGATATATCATCCCTTGTTTATCTTCATTTGTTTTCTTTGATGTTACTGAAATTGATGTTCTGGATACTTTAAAATCCTTTACAAAATCAGATTCTTTTGATTTTGATGGTATTAGTGTGAAATATTTGAGATTGATTGCCTCTAATAACATTGGTTTTTTAACTAATTTTATTAATTTTTCTTTCCATTCGTGTGTTTTCCTTAGTTCGTTGAAAAGAGCAACCGTATCTTCTATTTATAAATCTGGTAGTAAGAATGATCTCACTAACTACCTTCCTATTTCAATTTTGCCTGCATTCTCAAAAATAATCGAAAAAATCATACCTAAAAGGATGTATAAATTTTTGTTTACTACTAATTTTTTCGCCCCCAATCAATACGGATTTATAGAAGGTCGCTCCAATGAAATGGTTCTATTGGAATTCTCTAAATTTATACATAATAGCATAGATAAAAGTAAAATTACGGTAGCAATTTTTCTAGATATGAGAAAGGCATTCGATAATGTAAATCATCTTTTATTAATACATAAATTGGAAAATGCTGGTTTTAGAGGTGATGTATTAAAATGGTTTATCTCGTATCTAACGGATAGAACTCAGAGAGTAAAGGTTGGCAATAGTTTTAGCGAATATAAAGGAATCAATCATGGTGTTCCTCAGGGATCTATTTTAGGACCCTTATTTTTTTTAATATTTATTAATGATTTATGCAAGTTAAAACTATTTGGCAAAATTCTAACTTATGCAGATGATTCAGTTGTATTATATTCTTGCTCCCATACTAACGAATTAATAATGCAAATAGAATCTGACTTAATCGAAATTGAAACTTGGTTCAGTGCAAATGATTTAGCTTTAAATTTAAATAAAACAAAATAAATTCACTTTAAATTAAGACAATCTGAGTCCAACTTAAATATAAAGTATCACACATCCTGTAACAGAAATCTCAACACCTGTCAATGTCACACTCTGCAATCTGTTTTTAGTTTGAAATATTTAGGTTTGCATATTGATGCGAATCTTAAATGGAAAACTCATATCAACGAACTGGGGAAAAAGTTACGTTTTGTTTTAGTAAAATTTTACCACCTTAAAAATAAAATTGGTTTATCATTTCTAAAAACTTTATATTTTGCATGGTTTTATTCTTTATTTAATTACGGTGCTATCGTTTGGGGGGGGGGGTGAATACAAGTCCAATCTCCTTCCAATTATCTCAATCCAAAACAAAATATTTAAAATTCTTAATCCTCAACCCTATCCAAATAATTTTAGAACCCTTAGATTACTACCAATTCGACACAATGCATATTTCCGTATTTTACTTCACCTTTTTCGACATAAATCTTTGTGTAACTTGGGTAATCGAAGTTACAATACTAGATCAACTGCAAGCTATCAGATACCAAAATTTTCCAAAGATATATTTTCTAAAAGTTTCTATTATCTTACACCTAAATTATATAACAGTTTACCTCTAAATTTAATTACTATTACTAAATATTCCACTTTTAAAAGAAAACTACATGACTTCATAATAAATATTGACGACTTGGATTCATATTTTTCCCTCAATTGAAGCAATCTATTTATAATCAGTTATCCATCTTATTGCCATTATTTATTTACTCATTTTCTTAAGTTGTTATAATTTTTTTTAAATTTATTTTGGTATTTTATGTAAAATACATTCTCTGTCACCTGAACGGGAATTGTCAAATTTCCCCTTGGCGTCAAATGTTTTTTTCCTTGTGTTTTTGTAAAAAATTTTTGTGCAGTAAATAAAGTTATTATTATTATTATTATCGGGTGGTTAAAAAAAAAGAAGCTATATAGTCGAAAAATTCAAGTTACCAATAGTCAAATGGGATTGTGCAAAGGTCAGGGACCCCCAAAATAACAGCGATAGAAAGAGAAGGTCAGAAAAGCTGAATATAGCGAGAAAAACTGGATTGACCACTGGTCAAGAGATATTGACCAGCGGTCAAGCCCAAAATGTTACCCGTCGGAAGGCATTTGGTTTGAGCCCCCCACATGACCTACTTCAAGTGCCAAAGCATGGAAGTACCAAAAAGTTAACTGGATTGACCAATGGTCAGCTGGAACCAAATAGACATGTTATAACAATAGGGAATACAAAATATATTAGCACCTCCAACATTAATTTAATATGATTCTTAGTCATAAAAACCAATCTTGACCAGTGGTCAAGCAACATGAAACTTAAATAGAATGCCCATATTTAAAATTAGAGACCAAAATGAGTTGTCGGGAAAACGTACTCGTCGGGCAACTTACATGTCGGTCATTTGACTGTCGGGATTTTGACCTGTCGGGATTTTGGAATGTCGGGATTTCGACCTAGTCGGGATTTTGGGGTGTCGGGATTTCGACCCATTCGGGATTTTGGGGTGTCGGGATTTCGACCCATTCGGGATTTTGGGGTGTCGGGATTTCGACCCCTCGGGATTTTGGGGTGTCGGGATTTCGACCCATTCGGGATTTTGGGGTGTCGGGATTTCGACCCTGTCGGGATTTTGGGGTGTCGGGATTTCGACCCATTCGGGATTTTGGGATGTCGGGATTTCGACCCTATCGGGCAAGTGTCTTGTCGGGATTTTGACTCATTCGGGATTATGGCTGTCGGGCAAGTGGCTTGTCGGGATTTTGGGGTAGAACCCAGCAATTGTTGTTGTGTGGAGAGTCCCGGTCTAAACCCGAACTGTTCCGGTATAATTATGTTATTTGTGTTAAGGAATGAGTTAAGTCTATTTAAAATTACTTTTTCTGCTATTTTTGCTATTGTAGGTAGGAGGCTTATTGGTCTATAGTTAGTGGGGTTATCTGCTGGCTTTCCAGGTTTTAATATTGTAGTCCAGGCAAATTAGACATTGACCCGGACATTCAATATAACAGGCTGAAAATTGGTGGAAATGTAGAGGATAGGGTTCTGATTGATATCCTAAAATTCCCAAAAATTCTATGTGGGGGAAAATCCGCCATTTTGAAAAAAACGGCTGCCATCTTGGATTACGTTTTTAAGCATAGCGACTCAACCAAGCGTTCGATTGAGTTCGTTTTTGTCCTAAATTGTTTACTAATGAGTATATTAAGAGGCAACATCAAAAAGTTCGAAACAAGAAATTTAATTTAATTATAATTAATTTTTATATAAAAAAGGCTTTGCTGCGTAAAAAGGTAGGTAGATATTCCAAATAAAAAGCTGAAAATTGGTTGAAATGTTGAGGATAGTATTCTAATTGATACCCCAAAATTCCCAAAAAATCCATTGAGGGGAAACCGCCATTTCGAACAACAGCCGCAATCTTGGATTGCGTTTTCAAGCATTGCGACTGTCCCAAGCGTTCGATTGTGTTCGTTTTTGCTCCAAATTGTTTAATAATAAGTATTTTAAGAGACAACGTCAAAAAGTTCGAAATAAAAAAGTTAATTTAATTATAATTAATTTTTATTTAATTAAATTTTTGCTGGGTCAAAATACAGATAGACATTCAAAATAACAAGCTGAAAATTGGTGGACACGTAAAGGATAGTGTGCTGATTGATATACCAAAATTCCCAAAAAATCCCTCTTGGGGAAAATCTCCCACTTTGAAAAAAGCCCCGTCATCTTGGACCCGCAATTTTAGCATAGTGGTAGTCTAATTTTCTCTTTACACAACAATGAAACTTCCCCAAAACACATTGTTGTAGCCGAAAAAAGATGGAATTTTAAAGTCTAATATTTCAAAAACTATTCAAGCGATTAAAGTAAATTTGGGCTTAAAATGTAGATCATTTATTCAATAAAAACATGCCAATACGTGCATGGTCAAAAATATCACCGTTTGGTTGCAACTAAATCAAATAGTATGAACAAAATGGTCAAAATGAGAAACCAAACTAAACTCCAAACGAAATAGCAACCAAACGGTGATATTTTTGACCATACACGTAATGGCATGTTTTTATTGAATAAATAATCTACATTTTAAGCCCAAATTTACTTTAATCGCTTAAATAGGTTTTGAAATATTCGACTTTAAAATTCCATCTTTTTTCGGCTACAACAATGTGTTTTGGGGAAGTTTCATTGTTGTGTAAAGAGAAAATTAGACTACCACTATGCTAAAATTGCGGGTCCAAGATGACGGGGCTTTTTTCAAAGTGGGAGATTTTCCCCAAGAGGGATTTTTTGGGAATTTTGGTACATCAATCAGCACACTATCCTTTACGTTTCCACCAATTTTCAGCTTGTTATTTTGAAGATCTATCTGTATTTTGACCCAGCAAAAATTTAATTAAATAAAAATTAATTATAATTAAATTTACTTTTTTATTTCGAACTTTTTTGACGTTGTCTCTTAAAATACTTATTATTAAACAATTTGGAGCAAAAACGAACACAATAGACAATTGGAACAGTCGCAATGCTTGAAAACGCAATCCAAGATTGCGGCTGTTGTTCGAAATGGCGGTTTCCCCTGAATGGATTTTTTGGGAATTTCGGGGTATCAATTAGGATACTATCCTTAACATTTCCACCAATTTTCAGCTTTTTATTTGGAATATCTACCTACCTTTTTACGCAGCAAAGCCTTTTTTAAATAAAAATTAATTATAATTAAATTAAATTTCCTGTTTCGAACTTTTTGATGTTGCCTCTTAATATACTCATTAGTAAACAATTTAGGACAAAAACGAACTCAATCGAACGCTTGGTTGAGTCGCTATGCTTAAAAACGTAATCCAAGATGGCAGCCGTTTTTTCAAAATGGCGGATTTTCCCCCACATAGAATTTTTGGGAATTTTAGGATATCAATCAGAACCCTATCCTCTACATTTCCACCAATTTTCAGCCTGTTATATTGAATGTCCGGGTTTGGCCCTTATTTTGTCTAATTTGCCTGGACTAGTTTGTTTTTTTACAACAGTAGTCATCTTTGAGTCATCAAGCAGCATACATCTGATGACTAGGATCTCAGTCATCTTACATCTGGGGGCTCGAGAGTGAGAGGAACCTGTGGCCAACTGGATACCGTCGGATACAATCGGAGCGGAGAGAACCGGAGTGAAAAGGCCCGGAGTGGGAAGAATCTGAGCAAAAAGTCGGAGTGAGAGCTGGACGGAGATCATCGGGGAAGTGGAAAAAGGCGAGTGAGTTGAAAGGGAGCAAGCTGTCCGTGTGGTGAGAAATAACTGTAAGTACATTTTATCTATCGCGGCATAGGAAGAGGGACTTGGTAACTCTAGTTGAAGAGTTAGGGCTAAACATGCCTGAACCATGTAACATTGCGAGTTTAGCTAGATCTATTTTGGGGTGTGCGAACTATGATGAAAACTCATGCAAGGATATGCTTAAAAATATCGTTGAGGAGAGGGAGGAAAGAGCTAAGGAAAAGGAAGAAGAGCTAAACTTACAAAAGTTGAAATTAGAAGCTACCGCAAAACAAGTAAATTGGGTGCAAGAACCAGTGAAGGATCTTTCTAAGTTAATCGCAAAGTTTGACGATAGTCAAGACATTTCGCTTTACCTATCCCTATTCGAAAAACAAATACAGAGGCTTAAAGTAGAAAAAGAAGATTAGGTCATGTATCTAGTGGGTCTTTTACCTCTGGACATAGTTAATTTTGTGGCAAAGGAACCAACAGAGAAAGCCGATGATTATGAGCACATCAAAAGCATGTTACTACGAAGATTTAGGTTAACGCCCGAGCAAATTAGATACAACTTCCTTAATACCCAAAAAGATGGAAATTCATCGTGGAGGGATTATGCGTTCAAATTGAAAATATACCAGGATGAGTGGGTAGAAGGTGTTGGGATCACGAGTTTTAAACAGCTAAAAGAACTTATGTTGGTTGATCATATCCGAAGAGAATTACCCTACGAGGTGCAACACCAGTTAACAGACGCGTTACCCAAGATTACGAAGGTGGAGGACTTAGTGAACAAACTTGATGAGTTCGACTTGAGGCACCGTTTTTTAGATGAAGATCGAAGAGAGGGAAGCACGACGCGTGGATGGCAGGGACACCAAAAGATGCACAGATATTATATAATATATTTTATACATAATATATAGATCCTAAAAATACGTTCAAAAATAGTAACTTCTTACTTTCTTCTTTACTAAAAACTCTTGACCAATATAATATTTGCAAGTTAATTATTATTTAAGTAATTCTTTAATTATTCTATTATTTAATTCCTGGGTTTTATTTGCTTTAAATCACATTTAGACTTTTAAAGTGGTTTTAAAACCTGATTCAGGAATGTAATTGCCTAAGTGTGTGTTTAAAGCTGAGTAAAAACATTGTGTTTTTTAAATTACGTGAATACAAGAAGAGTTTGAAACCCCAAAGAGTTAGAAAAGGAGATAAAGCACTAGTTTAAAGAGGAATTTTCAAAAATTTTTACTGGGAGACGATTTCCGCCCCCCCCACTTGAAAATCTGACGTTTACTTATAACTTTTTTCCCCTAGAAAATTCCATGCTTTACATGGAACTGTTCTATTTCGGATGTAAGCAAAAGGGCCTCAAAATGAGCTGAAACACTACTTTAAGAGGCAAATTTCAAAAAATTTTCTGGGGGAGAACCCCAAGAGCCCCCTTTCAAATTTTTACATGTATAAGTTATACAGTGTATTTCTCTTCAAAATTTTGCCGCTTACAACAAGCGGTTCCCCAATGAGGTTGCAAAGGGGATAATAAACTAGTTTTAAGGGAAATTTTCAAAAAAAATTTTGAGGGAGGACCTTTGGCTCCCCTTGAAACTGTGACGTTTATTTGTAACTTTTTCTCTAGAAAATTATGTGGTTTACAAGGGGCTGTTCTCTTTTGTATGTAACTTAGTTGGTGTAAAAAAAATGAGCCAAAATTTCAAAATATTTCTTGGGGCCAGACCCCCCCATTTAGAGCTCATGACGTTTGAGTCACCTCCCTTCCCCCCCCAAAAAAAAAATAAAACAGTATGGTTACGGCGTGGCCCAGTCCCACTTAAAAAAATTCTTTGCCCCCCCAACCAAAAACTGAAATGACACCCCTGGCATGATTAATAATTAAATGATATTTTTTTTTGCTTTACTAATAGGTAAAGAATTTGCCAGTATGGTTTCTTCATCACTTGACCAACTACGTTCATCAGCATCACTGCGATATTTAGCGTGTGACGTGAAGTATCTCCATGGAAACTACTTGATTCATCAGTTGGTGCTCACCGACAACAATTCCGAGCCAAGCAACGAAAGCAAAATCCGCGCCGCATTGCGGTCGTTCCCTGCTGATCGAGTGAATGCGAGGAACGACGACGGACTCACGGCTCTCCATCTGGCTGTGATAAAGCGAAACTATTTCATGGTCAAGATGTTGCTATCGTTCCTGCCAAATAAAATCGATGTTGATGCCCATTGGGTTAATGATGGAAGTTTCTTGTATTTAACAGGTGCTGATTGCCGTTTTCCGTATTTAAATGATAAAAACAATTGCGACATGACCGATAGTTTGGATAATAAGTGCTCTACACCGATTCACTTTGCTGTTCAATTGAATCATACCGATATACTCAAGCTGTTAATCAGCAAAGGTGCATCTTTGAGTGTTGAAACATCTTATGGAAGGACCCCGCTTCATATTGCAGTGCGCTGTGGGTGTTTGGAAGCGGTCAAAGTTTTAGTGGAAAGTGGGGCTGCTTTAGATTCTGCGGATTGTAAGGGTTCTACATCGCTTCATCTCGCAGCTAGACTAAATCAAATCGAAATACTCGAGCTGTTAATCAGCAAAGGTGCACCTTTGAATGCTAAAGATTCGCGTGGATTGACCCCTCTGCATAATGCAGTGGACTTTAGGTGTTTGAAAGCAGTCGAAGTTTTAGTGGAAAGTGGGGCTGCTTTAAATGAGCTCAGCCCCTTTGGTGCTACACCGCTTCATTTTGCAGCTCAGAGTCAAAATCGAATCGCAATACTGGAGCTGTTAATCCGCAAAGGTGCATCTGTGAGTGTTAAAAATTATAATGGATATTCCCCTCTTCACATAGCAGTGGAGTCTGGGGGTTTGGAAGCAGTCGAAGCTTTAGTAAATAGTGGTGCTGCTTTAGATGAGGGTAGTTTTCTTGGTTCTACACCGCTTCATTTTGCAGCGAATCGAAATGAAATCGATATACTGGAGCTGTTAATCCGCAAAGGTGCATCTGTGAATGCTAAAAATCGTTATGAAAATTCCCCTCTTCATTTTGCAGCGAAGAGTGGGAGATTGGAAGCAGTCAAAGTTTTAGTCGAAAGTGGCGCTGCTTTAGATTCTGTGAATATTGATGGTTCTACACCGCTTAGAATAGCTGAAGTACAAAATTACATTGACATAGTTGAATATTTAAACGGCAAGCTTGCTAATGTAAATGCATTAGACAGGGATGACAGAATTTCAGTTCCTGAAAGAGGAAATGCAGCACAATTTGAATCACCATTTAAAAAAAGGCGTATCGAGTGAGTGCCGACGTATTGGCCTTGTGGTTAGAACATTGGGGGGATAGTAGACACCTATAGTCTGTGTAAATAGAATCGGCGGTTGACCTTGAGTTTTTTCTCCATGTATTTCTTCTGCGTTGCCATGGTAAAGCATGACGTGAAACCGCCGATTTTATTTACACAGACTATAGACGAGTCAGAATCACATAGGATTTGGGGGTCCCTGACCAAATCCCAGGAGCAAAAAGCAATCTAGGCCGATGGATACTTTGATACTTTTATAAGAATGATACTTTTCATAAGAATATTATTTAAATAATTATTTTTTCAAACAGTAAAAGTTGGGATTCGAACCCAGTTAAATGTAATTGACCTAACGGATCTTTGACGCTAGGCTCTCCTCGTTAGGCCATCAAACCTTAGACCCTCAAACCCTTGAACTCCGTAGAAGAATATCTGTATTTAAATTTTTTTACAACATATTAAATAACACAATTGATTGTCCCTCTATCTTGCAACAATTTAAACTCCATGTCCCTAAACATATCACTCGCAATAACCCTAACAGCACCGTGATAGAAATGTGATAATTTTGTGACAATCACATTGGAGTCACAGGTGTGATTGTGATATCACTGTGATACCTATGTGATTCTCCTATGTCCGGAATTTGTGATAAATATCTGTGATAATTTGTGAAGTTACAATGTGATGAGATTGCGATAATTTGATGTCCATGCGACATCGCATCGTTATCACAACGTGACGAATCACCTTGCATTAACTGTGATATCGCGACGCAATGACAGCGTGGCGTATCACTAGAAGATATCATTACAAGATCCCCTTGTGACTCGCGTGTGATGCAGGTCACAAAATGACTTAACCGTGATATCTCGATGCTGTCTGTACGTGACTCGTCCTTATGCGACGCTCATGTGATAGTACTGCCACGTACCACACCGTGACGAATCACCTTGTAACTTAGGTGTGACATCGCACCGTTATCACAACGTGACGAATCATTTTGTAACTCGAATGTGATATCGCGACGCTATCACAGCGTGACGTATCATTAGAGGATATTGCGGCGTACTTCAAGAGCGTGACACCCGCGCGCTCCTCACGCTAGGTCAAACCCCGGTGACGACGGGATCTGGCAACGCTCCCACCTCAGGGGAAGTTCCAGCCCTGAGACTACAACTTTCACTCCTTACTCGACCGGTGGTCGCACTACTGACTAATGACTATCTATCTCTCTCGGCTAAACAGTATGCTGATTAGGCCTAACCTAACACTGATGTAATAAGAAGAATAAATGTTGTTAAGTTTTTATCATTCAAATATACAAACGGTTTCGTCTATTATTTAAGTAAACAGAAGGTGCAAATGCCCCTCCTGTATTGGTGACCCAAGACCCAAGGACCTTTTCGCAAGACTTCTTTTTGGATACCCCACGTGGCCATTAGCTGGAGCTCAACTTCACCCGGGTAAGCATACCTTTTTATTCCAACGTTTTGTCAATTGAGCTGCTAATTTAATTTCATTACCTTTCCTATGTCATTGCCGGACCAATCCGTCGCGGCTACCACCCCCAATAACTCAATCGACGTCTCCCCTAACGGAGAAAACAGTAATAAAATGAGTGTAAAACTACCTCCATTCTGGGACAAACACCCAGCCTTGTGGTTTGTAAGCATTGAAGCCCAATTTAGAGTTGCAGGTATCACGCAAGATACCACGCAATATTACTGTGTGGTTTCGGCACTTAATTCGGAAATCTTAAATTTCGTCAGTGACATAGTATTGGCACCCCCATAAACAGATAAATACCAAACCCTTAAAACTAGACCTATCGCGGAGTTCTCGGATTCCGAGCAGCGGAGAATTAAAGCCGTTCTTTCGGAGTTAGTCCTGGGAGATGACAAACCCTCCCAATTGCTCCGAAGGATGAGGCAGCTCTCCGGCACCCTCGGAGAGGATTATTTGAGAACGCTCTGGCTACAACGTTTACCTACCCAAACCCAAGCCATCCTTTCCATCTCCGACGCGACCGTTGATAAATGGGCACTCATGGCCGACAAAATCCACGAGACGTCAGGTCTCGGAGTAGAGGAAATAACCAAGGACATAAGCCCCCCATCAGAATATGGTGAATTGCGCGCTCAAATAGCAGAAATCTCTAAACAAGTAGAACGCTTATCTAGGAATCGTGAGCGCTCGAGCGGAACGAATGCTCCTATCCCCCCCCACACAGCACAAACGTCCAGAAAAGGTCTATTTCTCGTCCAAATACTTCCAAAATAAGTCCAAGAACATCCATGTCCAAAAGATACCTCTAATAGACATCTAGTGGACGTAACTTTTGGATGATCTAGTTCTTGTCATTTTTTGGACGTCTATTAGATATCCATAAATTACGTTTTATAGATCATCCAGAAAAAACATCCAATAGACATCCAATGGATATCCAATAATTTCTATCAGACTGAGTGGCATCGGCTCTCGCCATTTTATTTATTTACATGACGAAACATGGAACATGGAAGCAAAAAGCGAGCCCGAGCGGAGCGTGATTCCAAATGCGAGGGAGGCCTGTATTTAAATAATTATTTTTCTTGTTTCTGTTAAATATTGTTTTTTAAACTCTGATATACAATCATCTTTAATGAGGAAGAAGACGAAACGGCCTAAGTTGGGCTGTAATACGCGAGCGGAAGCGGTATGTCTTAACGTGCATGAATTAAAGGTAAGCAAATTTTTAACCTTTCTATTTCATTATCATTTGTCTCAATATGTAGAAAAAATAATTTTTTTTATTTTTTTAAGTTCGTTCCGGCCCAGCCGGAAGAACTCGTTTCAAACACTGTTGTTGTTTAACTTGTATTTGTGGTTTATAGCTTCAGTATTTTTATAAACGATCGTTTTGATTTAAAAAGTAAGTTAACAGATGACGAGATAAAAACGAAAACTCTATCAAAAGGGTTGGGCTATATAGAATCCAATTCTGTTCTGAATCAAATGAATACAGATTTATAAGAACACCTTAACTTAAACTTGTAAAAATTGAGTAATTTGATTTTTCAGATTCCCAGTTTTGTCATTGTACTTTTTGTATATTCTTCTGTTTTAAGTTATTTATTCAGTAGTAAAATATATATCTGAAATTCCTCTAACGTTAATACTTTTCAACAGGTCAACCCTCTGAAGCTTACTCTCTTCAGCAAAGTTCTCCAGCTTCTCCTGTGACGGGTAGCCCACCAGTTCTTCGCTTCTCTCCCCGGTCTTGCCAGTTTCCTTCACTGCTCTGGTTGCTTGTGTCGCAGACATCCTACGTCCCCCAGCACAGAACTAAACTTCTGAGTTCTGGAATCCGACAGCAATATCACCGATCAGCTTGGCGAGCACCCTCTAACTGTGTGACCCACAGCTGGATGGACATTCCAGTCAAATGCTAGACCTCGCCTCAGCTAGCAAGGCGAGTTCCCCTCTAGTTCCAGCAAACTCTTCGTGCATGACTGTTTCCGATCATAAGTTTTTGGTCGACTGTGTAAACACAGTCCAGTGCCTTAATAATTTCGGGACAAACGGCTTACATATGTGCTGACAGCGCGTCGCTCCCACAGACCGGCTGGCGCATTAGTGTGGCTCCATTTAAAAAGCCTCTGAATTTATTTTAGAGGATTTGCAAGACTTATTTATGATGCATTTAGAAGATGAGTATTGTAAATTTATTGTTCTCTTCCAATTTCTTAGGATATGCAAGTGTTCTACGCATAGACCTAGGAATATAATTTAGATGGAGCATGCGTGCACACCCCCATAGCAGTAAGCAGTTTTGTTTGGGATGATAGGGCCATCATCCCAACTCAAAAAGCATGTGTATCCCAACAACGGCTGATTGCTGTTGTTGTGTTTAGTCAGGGTTTTTACTTTTACACCAAATGGTCGCGTAAGAATTATGCACCAAAAAAAGTTATTTTCAAGTGCTAGTAGTGGTGGGCAATATAACATGAGGATTTTCACGGGACAGAATTTCAAGTTAAGTACCAGATTTGAAGATATACTCTGATTTGGCACCCATAAAATCTTCCATTCCCTCGATACAAAATTTTTTCAATCTTCGGCAATCAAAATGTTTTTAAGATTGACTTTGATCTTAAAAACTTTTCTTGAAGCCATAAAATTGGGTTACTGCTAATAACTTTAAGGTCTTGGCATAAAATTCTTAGGCAGTCATCTGGTGTATTAGCAAAACACACAACTGAAAACTACAACAGCGATTAGCTGATGTTGGGATACTCACTAAACATGTCGACCCAAACAATGCCCGTTTGCTCATTCTATCAGTATTCCAAAATCAATAGTTCTACGAGCCTGAAAATATATTTTTATCATTTGATTTTGAAATGGATGTGTTAATGCTTTTACTATGTAAGTTAATGCTATTTAAAAAATTAACTTGGTTTTGTTAACCTGGTTGAAGACTGTTCACAACCAAATTGCAAACATAAACTTAAAATTATCGAATGAATGCTTTTGATAACAGTCCTGCTTAATATCGGCAAGCAGTTTTGAATGGCATATATTCAAATATCAACAAATTTTTATGGTTTTAATTGATATAACTGAACAGTTATTCACTTAACTGAACATTTTAATCTATGAGTTTGAAATTATTAAGCAATGTTTTTATTTTTTGGTGTCTAAAAGAGCTTGGCGGCATTTGGCAGGACCGTTAACGGAATTGAACACCTGCACTTTAAATGTTAAATTAAATTGAACACCTGCACTTTAAATGTTAAATTAAATTGAACACCTGCACTTTAAATGTGTCTTTTTTTTTAATTAATTTTTACATACTAAAATTATATTTTTTATTTACCTATAGTTCTCAGTGGTCTTTTCACCACTTATTGGTAACTAGTTTGTAAACATTGCAATGTTGTCAACCTAGTTAAACGACTGTTGAAGCCTCCAGGATTAACAATGTTTCCACGGTTTCCGAGCGATTAGATTGGCTGTGCAGCAAAAATGTAAATGGGTTTTTTTCATGGTAAAAAGTAATAAGGGATTTCAGTATAATTAGAATGCAAGTTTTTTCTCCAGATATGTTGTACATATTTATCAATAAGTTTCTTGAGATAAATTTTCTGGGGAAAAAGACAAATTTTAGTTTACAAAAACATATAAAGAGATAAATAAACTGATTGGGGCTCCCACAACCCTATTAAACTTGGATTTCCCTGTTCCCAACTGCCTAATGAAGAAAGACAGACTAAACTAATATTTCATCAATATTTTTAAATTCTTGTAAAGCATATTTCTCGACATTCTAATTTAGAGTATTCCATTAAATGAATGAAAATGATGGCTAAAAATTGCCAATATAAAGTTTGGAAATTTTAACTATTTTAATTCAGATATAGATTGTTTGCATTATTTGTTTTTGTTTTTATCTTGTATAGGGTTTCAAACTCAAATAAAATGTATTCTTTTAGACTGATTGATTTGATATTGCATTGTTACTTTGAAACAAATTACTATATTAACTTTATTTTCTAAAGGTTGTTTAGAATAAAGATGTTCACTGTTTAATATCTCAGTAGTTAATATTTAGTATATTTTATGTAAGATAAAAGAGATTATAGACGATTGTTATCACACAGTATTCATTCTTCATTCAAAAAGCATCAGAAATCTACTGGGGTTTTTTTTGCACAAAATGATTTTAAGAAGTTTATATTTAAATTCCTATTTTAAAGAAAACAATTTCACTGTTTTAAAACTAAAAATTGCACAATTTATTGCATTAATGAAGCCAAATTTGAAATTCTAGCATATAACTCACATGCAGTTTTTATTATGTACTGAAATTAAAAGTATTTGTGAATTTGACATCAAATTTTGAAGTTATAAAAGGGCTGCTTTGAATCAAAATTGCTGTCAAATATTATTTGGAGCTGCAAATAACCAGGTAAGTAAACGTTGCAAACTCAGTTTAATTGCTATGAAAAGTATAGAAAAAAAGATGAATACATGAGCAATTGCCCAATTTATTAAATATTCCCATGTGGGAGAAGAACACTAAGAAGAATGTATAAAAATGTGAAATAAAAGTAAGGAATAGTTATTAAACTCAATAGTATATTTGCTAAGAAAAAAAGATTAATATGCAGCAACAAAAAGTATATAAAATTAATATATACATATAAAAGCATTAGTTTAAATGTATTGAATTTGAAAATATCTGCAGTTATTTTCAAATTCAATTCAGAGACCATGGTCTTTAGGTGACATTTCCTGGACGTTTTATGGATGATCCAAAAACATCCAAAGACTCATCCAGTTCACATCCATTTGGACGTCCAATGGATATGAACTAGACGTTTCTGGATGATCCATCAACTAGACGTTTCTGTATGATCCAAAACTCATCCAGTTAACGTCCAATGGATGTAAACTAGATGTTTCTGGATGATCCAAAAACTAGACGTTTCTGGACGTTTTATGGATGATCCAAAAAGATCCAAAAACTCATCCATTTAACGTCGATGAGAACATCCAATGGATATCCATTAGATGTCTTCTGGATTGTCTATAGAGGACATTCTAACGTTTTCTGCACGTTTTCTGGATCCTTATTAGACTATTTCTGGATGTTCTTATATCCATGCTTGACGTCCATTAGACATCTACTGGACCTTTCTGTGTTGTGTGGGCCTTAGTCGCCCTCGCTCCCCAACCCCTGATAAGCCTAGAGATTTGTGCTGGTATCACTGGAAATACGGGGAACGGGCTAGGAAATGCTTATTACCTTGCAAATTTAGATATAACCAGGAAAACTAGCGGGGAAATCGCATACTTTGGCGCAATGCGATTTCAAACCTAATAACAGAAGCCGCCTTTTTGTTCAGGATCCCATCACATATTTAACTTATTTGGTAGATAGCGGCAGCGACGTGTGTGTTCTACCAGCCAATAACAAAGCCTTAAAATCTAGTACGGATTTAACGTTGTTTTCCGCGTCAGGCTCGAATATTAAAACATATGGTGTGAAAAACATAACATTAAGCCTAGGTCTACGCCGAAAATTTCAATGGACCTTTGTACTGGCGGATATAAGTAAACCTATCATAGGCGCCGATTTTTTGAGCCACTACGGTTTACTCATAGATCTAAAAAACCGTTGTCTCAGGGACCCCTTAACCAATCTTAGCACTAACGGCAAAACATCATCTAAAGATAACACCCCCCAGGTTACGCTCATTGCATCTAACGCTGCTTATCGGGAAATTCTGCAGAAATACAACGATGTTATTCGCCCTTATCCTAAATTAAGGGAAGTAAAGCATAATACTGTCCATCGGATAATTACACGCGGCCAACCAGTTTACGCACGCCCTCGCAGATTACACCCAGCAAAATTAGCAGCAGCTCGACGTGAATTCGAATACATGGTAGAGCATGGTATTTGTAGGCCTAGTACATCTAACTGGTCTAGCCCCCTTCATATGGTCCCTAAAGATTCCGGCAAAGATTTTAGACCCACAGGTGATTATAGAGCCTTAAATAATATAACTGTTCCTGATAGGTACCCTTTGCCACATTTGCAGGATTTTTCCAGTCAATTACACGGAACCGTGATTTACTCAAAGATAGACTTAGTAAGGGCATACCATCAAATCCCAGTGCATCCTGAGGATATACCCAAAACTGCCATAACAACTCCATTTGGACTCTTTGAATTTTTGTACACCCCTTTTGGCTTATCCAACGCTGCAAAAACTTTTCAACGTTTTATCAACGAAGTTTTGCAGGGTTTCGACTTCATATTTGTCTACCTGGACGATATCCTTATCGCTAGTCGGTCAGCAGAAGAACACAAAACACATCTCGAATGTGTTTTAAAGCGTCTCTCTGACTATGGCATGCGCATAAATTTAAATAAATGCGTTTTAGGAGTTCCCGAATTGTCATTTTTGGGATACTTAGTAAATAATATATCTACTAATATCAAAGATCAATGGAAGGTAGTAAATGACATTTTAAATGAAAATAAACTTCCAATTTTACCTTCTCAGGATAATCTACAAGATTTAGTTTGGAAATTTAACTGTCATTTTTCATCGGTGTTTAATACTTCCAACATTAATATACCCTCAGATATATTAAACAAAATCAATCAAATGTTAATAGTTTATTTTTTGGATCTGTAAATAAGTTAGAAGTTTCTAGGGTTATAAATTCTCTTCCAAACAAAAAATCAACCGGGTTGGATAAAATTAACAAAAGTATGATTATTATATTATTCAATTGTTATTCTGATTTCATAACTAATCTAATCAATCTTTCGTTTGATGAAGGTATATTCTTTACTGATCTAAAACATCCTTAGTAGTACCTGTTTTTAAAAAGGGAAACAAAAATGATTTAAATAACTATCGTCCGATTTCTCTTCTGAGTATATTTTCAAAAATTATCGAAAAAATTATGCACAATAGTCTGACCAATTTCTTAGTAATGCATCATCTAATAGCTGATAACCAATATGGTTTTCGTAAGGGAAGAAGTACTGAATTAGCTTTAATGAATTTCACAAAAATCATTTACTCCAATGTGAACAAAAATCTCAAAACTGCCGCTATTTTCCTGGATATAAGCAAAGCTTTTGATACCGTTAATCATATCCTTCTTTTAAAGAAATTATATTCTATTGGTATTGGAGGAAATATTTACTCTTGGTTTGAATCATATTTAAGCGGAAGAAGTCAATTGGTTAAAATTAATGATATTTGTAGTGGAAAGTTATCAATCAATGGTGGTGTGCCCCAGGGATCCATCTTAGGACCCTTATTATTTTTAATCTTTATAAATGATTTTTGTCAGTTAAATTTAGGTTGTGATATTATTACATTTGCAGATGATACTGTTCTTGTGTTTTCTGTTCAAGATTTAGTTTGGAAATTTAACTGTCATTCATCATCTATTCTTATGTTTGATTTCAGAAGAAGGTTTCACATAAAACTGAGTGAGGTTTGTATTTGTATGTTTGTTTGGAACATCAATTACAAACTTTTCTCGGTTACCCGATTCATCAGAAGAGTGTCCTACTGAAAGATTGTGTTATGTATACAGATTTATTTGGATATTTCTAATATTTGGGTTTCTAAACAGCTTGGCGATATTAAGCGGGACGAATGCCGGAATATTGAACCAAAATTTTGCTATAATTTGTTCGAGTTCAATCTAAAATATTTTGTTTTTGATCTGGTGTTAGGATAAAACTATTGCCAAAAAAATGAAAATCAGTGTATTGTTGAATTTTTTTCAAAAACGTTTCAATTCTGGGAAATTGGTTACACCTTAATACACAAATAACGCCCAAATTGTTATGTACTTGTATTTTAACTTTATTTTGTATTGTGAGAACTTTTAGAAGAAGTGTGATATGACATGTTCAAAACTGAAAAATTAAAGTTACTTATCCATTAGCTGGGCACAAGCAAAAAATCACCAAATATTGTAGAATGAATTAAGGAATTCTCTGTTCCAACGGTCACCTCCTGCACAAGAACATATGCCTCCGGCGCATTTGTTTTGTTTTTCGTTGACTGTTTTGTCATTTGCTTCGCTTGGCGAGCATTTGGTTCACATTTGGCGACATTTGTGCCCAGCTAACGGATAAGTACTAAAATAAAATAGTTTCTAGTGGAAGTTCTAGTTCCTAGTCCTGATATTTTTTAAGTCTTTTGTTATTTTTTTATTAATTATGTGTTGATTTTAGGAGAAGGAAACTGGATACCCCTGGATAACTGGATTGAATTTACTAACTTTAAAAAAGTTGTTGGTCGACAACTTAAACAAACTGGGTGAGGTTTGTTTTTGAATGTTTATTTGAAACATCAATTACAAATTTTTCCCGGTTAACAGTCACATCATGGGAAAAAATTTACCAACCTATGTCTTTACCCCTTTTTATTTGTAATATTCATTCACCTTTTATTTGTTCATTACATTATTATTTTTTTAAAGATATTCATTTGTAATAAAATTTAGAACTGTATTGTGATTTCTTTGGTAATTAAATTTGTTACAGTACATACTTTTAATGTACAAAATAAATCTGATTAATATAATATGTGATTAATATGACTATCATCGTTATGCCAAAAACCTATATTTCTAGAAAAATCTCTGTTTTCTTGGACATTAAGAATTAGTCTAATGTTAATTTCTATTCTTATGTTGAATAGTTCTTTAAAACCTTTGGTAAGACAAAAAAAAAATAACTTTTAAAATCAAAAATTAATTTTTCCATATCATATAGGTATCACTACTTGGCAGGTGATGATTCTGTTGTTTTTGAAGAATTGGCACATGACCTTCAAAAAGTGTAAGGGCACTCAAAGTTACGGTATGTTGACAAAAAAGTCCCCTCCTTACTCAAACTTTAATTTCCTCGTTCCCAACCACCATACCTAGCAAAGAATTTAGAGAACAGACTATAAATTGCCTTCTTCACTATATAACCATAAGTCATAATTTTCTGTTTTTGGAGGTTTTTCTTGATGTGTTACGTGCTTGATGTGAACGAAAACCTTTTATCTGAACATTTTTCACCCATCCAAAGTCGAGTCATCAATTTAAATAAAACAATACAGTTTATAAAATAAAATTATCTCTTTAAATTCCTTTTACCCATCCTTGAATTATTTAAAATATATAGAAATTGAAATACACATGCCAAATTGCATTGTTTGAAAAGAACAGAACAGGTATGTACAAAGAGTAAAAATTTTTTCAGTACATATTACCCACTTTAATGTATGTAATCAGATTTAAAATATTATGGCAACTTATTACATGCTGTGATTTTACGTATCATGTAAATATTAAAACAAAGAAGAGTAATATTCATTAACATTTCTGATATGTAGTACTATTTACTGTAAGATTTATTTTTCTTGCTTCTGTTCACATAACAAAAAAGGGAATACGGGTTAGGCGAGTTGTAACTTGATGCATAAATTATTTTGTCTTCAGGTTTTTACTGTGTACCAATTCTTTTTGAACCCATGTGATCTACCACCAAATATACCAAACACAATTTTGAATTCTCTAAAATCTGAATTTGAGATTTATAAGGAGACACAGTTGATTTATTTTATTGAAACTAGTTGGATAATTCTTTCTTTCTAGTTAGATTTCATTCTTGCTGACAAAGGGGATCAAAGTATCCTCGAAACATAGTACAATTTTTAATATTTTACGTGTAAAATAAAACCGTTGCCTTTTAAATCTTCTTCGGTTTGATAATTATCCTATTATAAACTTTAAAATAGATTTAAATTGTCTCTTTTTTTTAAATAAATTCATTATCAAGGTTTGTAAATGCTAAAACATAATCAAACTCAAGATTTTTAAATGGTGTAACAAGAATTTCTTTTTTTTTCTCTCTATATATAATGAAGGTGTCCCTGCCTGCCTGCCTGGCTGCGTAATTCTAATTCCCCCACGGACAAGGAACAACCATTGGCAATCTTCCAATCTGATCGCGTTTCTCCTCAGCGCGCGGGCTTTTTTTTGTTCATTTTTCACCCCAACTCCTCCATTTCCACATTCTTTCTGAAAAGGAAAGTAATTCTTTCGTTGATTTCGTCTGCAATCTCTGTCGTAGTCATTTTTACTCGCATGATGAAATTATTGCGGATAAATTTGAATTCAGACAAAATACTAACGCAGTTATAAAAATAATTACTCACGAAATTTGGCATTAGCTGTACACAACAATTTACCAAATGCAAAGAACCATTAGAAACTCGAACAATTTAAAGTGTTAATTTTTTATTATTATTTTTTTTTAATTTTGAGGTATTTTCATTAGAATTTTGGGATATTTTCATTAGAATTTTGTAGTATTTTCATTAGAATTTTGTGGTGTTTTCATTAGAATTTGTGGTATTTTCATTAGAAGTTTGTGGTATTTTCATATTGTGTTTGAAAAGAAATAAATAGGTATTTGCTTTGAATTTTTGAGGTTCATGTTTTTATGTATAAACTGTATTATTAAATTCCTTCAGTGATCATTAAGAGCCTGTTAATTTTAATTATTTCTGAAGTAATTATTGATCAGAGCTTATTAAAGAATAATCACGATACAAATGGACTAGTTCCACATTTTATTTTTATTTTTTTATTCTATTCAGCTTTTCGAAAAACCCCTAAAACCGAGATATTTTTTCATTCTGATAGTTATTTATTTTTTTATTGCAACTCAAAGTTCGCGTTCTGAAAAGCGCGCGAAAAACGGCGCTTCAGGTTCGTGACGTCACTCGGCCCAAACTCGGTCTACTACGACTTGCAGACGTCATTTGCAAAACAACGCCATGATTTAGATTTTTTGACTTGTTAACACTGAATAAGGAACATTCGAGTTTTTGTTATTAACATTAATGTTACGATATGAAAACAAACGCCTTGATGTTAATTTTTAATGGCTATCTCTATTCAAATCACAGTTTAATAAGTAGAAATCTGAAATAAGCATAAAGCATCAAAAATATCTTTTAATTTAACAAAATTGATACAACAATAAACAAAAACGTGATGCCAGCGGAAAAAAATGTAAAAATACATACCAAAAGAATTAATGCTTGATTCTCATCAGTTTAATTTTATAATAAATTAAAGAATTTAATGTAGTTAAACAAAAATTATTTACTGTTAGAAGAATTCGAATATTCAACGATTTGTTTTGATTTATAATTGATTTTACGTTTTTATTTTACTAGTGATTTTAGGTTCGTGACGTCACTCGGCCCCGATGGCTTCACAACCATTTCACAACTCGGGCGATTGCATCATTTGTTGACGACTTTTATTTCCTTAATATCTAAGTAAATAAATTTTTTAGATAAATTTCGATAGTAGATTTCAATTTGACACAACATATGCTGTAATAATAAACCACAAAATCGAAAGTTTGAAAAATATGGAACTACCTCATTATTAATAAATCCAATAGATCCAATGAAAATGTTGTATCGATTGAAAACTACTTTGATAATTATTTTAACACCACCTTTATTAGATAGAAGTTAATGCGAATGTTTCCTTCCATTCTGGCTGTGTGCGAACGATCGTGAAGAAACTTAATCCATCTGCAGTTAACAAATTATTCGCTATCCGTTGGAGGCCAACAATGACATACATAAAATCTTTACCGTACATAGCATTTGAGCATTTCATTGCGATGCTTAATAGTCCAGTAACCAGGTAGTTTTTTCAGGAAAAAAATCCGGAAGTTTTTTTCTCAACGGTTTTATATGTTTTCGAGGGTGCTGAATCCGAATCTGAACTTTGCATACAAAATTTCGAATGGCATTTTGGTGAAAATTCGAAAAAACCCTAAAATTCCACCCCATTTTTTGATTTTCTACTTGTAGAACGGAAAGTATGGGTTTCTCATGAAAATGTCAATTATGGAAAATAAAGAAGATAAAAAAATATACAAAATTGTCAATTACAACTTTTTTGTCAGACCAATAGTTAGGCCACTAGAGCGCGCTGAAAAACAGACATTTTTTGGCCTTTCCGCGAAAAAATGGAAAACACTCGCTTCCACCCTCTACAAAAGGAAAAATATTCACTTTATCAAAAAAAAAAATTACACCACGTGAAAGAGCATTTAATTCTCTACAAATAACGTGCCTTAAATTATTATTTTTTTGAGAAGGGGGAGGGAGCGAGGTAAAGATCAAGAATTAAATTTTTGCGCCTTACAGCCAAAACGAACTTTTGCAGTAGTTAATCTCCAATCTGCGCCTTACTTCCGGTATATTACCAATAAAATAGGTTGTTTTGAATAAATTGATGACTAAGCATGCCTAAAAAAATAATTTTTAAAATTTATTTATGAAATATTAGGTATTTTAGGCGGAAATTCAATCAAATTTTTAAATTCATATAATAAATTATGGGAATATTTTAATGAACGAATTTATATGGATTTTGCATTGCTGAATCCAAATTTTAAGTTTATTTTCATTTAAAAAGTCAACTTCACATAAAAAAATGCAAAAAATCTCAAATTTTCGCTTTTTTGTTCTATTTTCACCGATTGTCTCAAAAACTATTCGTTTCTCGAAAAAAGGAAGTACACCAAATTAAAGTACATAAAATTTCCTATAAGATGCACTGGTTCGTTTTTATTTTGCGAGAAGCAGTGTACGCTTTAGAGCGTTCTGAAGGAAAGGGATTTTCATGTTTCTGTGTAAAGTCAAGAAACAGATGTAATTCAGAGCGCTCTAGCGACAATACCTCACATTATAAAGTAAAAGTTGACTAGTGTATTTTGTAGGAAATTAAATGTACTTTCATGTGGTATAAACTATTTGTCTGTGACGTGTATATATTTGGAGCTGTAGAGGGGGAAAGGGAACGTTCTTAACTTTTTTTGTAGAAAGTCAAAAAAATCGCTGCGCTTCAAAACGCTTTAAAATGTACACCGCTCCTTGCAAAATAAAAACGAGTCAGTGCATCTTATAGGAAATTTTACGTACTTTAATTTGGTGTACTTCTTTTTTTTCAAGAAACGAATAGTTTCTGAGAAAATCGGTGAAAATCGAACAAAAAAGCGAAAATTTGAGATTTTTTCCGATTTTCGATATGAAGCCGAGTTCCCACGAGGGCACAATTTTGATATTCGTAATCAGCGCCTTCGAAAACATATAAAACCGTCGAAAAAAACCTTCTATGTAAATATTTTTAAAAAAAGTACCGATTGCCTATGTTAATAGGTAATATAGTCCAGAAACCAGGTAGTTTTTACAGGAAAAAAATCCGGAAGTTTTTTTCTCAACGGTTTTATATGTTTTCGAGGGTGCTGAATCCGAATCTGAACTTTGCATACAAAATTTCGAATGGCATTTTAGTGAAAATTCGAAAAAACCCTAAAATTTCACCCCATTTTTTAATTTTCTGCTTGTAGAACGGAAAGTATGGGTTTCTGATGAAAATGTTAAATATAGAAAATAAAGAGGGTAAAACAATCTACAAAATTGTTAATTACAACTTTTTTGTCAGACCAATAGTTTAGCCTTTAAAGCGCACTAAAAATCTGGCAATATTCACCCCTGAGGCGGAAAATTCACCATATCTTCTGTAAAAAAGTAACATTTGATTTAAATAGGAAACACTACTTTAATAACTTCTTGTATGATTTAATCTTAATTTCTATCCCAATGATTATTAATTAAATTAATTATTCTTAAGTATTTTCCCCCAGAAACGGTTTTTTTTGGCCAATGAAAAATTCATTTGCTTGTTCATTTTTATTTGTGCAAGGAACCAACTTCCACTGAAAGTCTTTTGTTAAGTATTAACTACTTTACTTTCGATCTTTGCCTTCGCTCCCTCCTCCTTCTCAAAAATATAATTTAAGGAAAGTTATTTATAGAAAATTAAATGCTCTTTCACGTGGTGTAAAATTTTTGTTGATAAAGTGAATATTTTTCATTTTGTAGAGGGTAGAAGAGCGCGTTTTCCATTTTTTTGCGGAAAGGCCAAAAAATGGCTGTTTTTCAGCGCGCTCTAGCGGCCAAACTATTCGTCTGACAAAAAAGTTGTAATTGGCAACTTTTTAGGTTGTTATATTTTCTTTATTTTCTATAATTAACATTTTCATGAGAAACCCATACTTTCCGTTCTACAAGTAGAAAATCAAAAAATGGGGTGAAATTTTAGGGTTTTTTCGAATTTTCACTAAAATGCCATTCGAAATTTTGTATGCAAAGTTCAGATTCGGATTCAGCACCCTCGAAAACATATAAAACCGTTGAGAAAAAAACTTCCGGATTTTTTTCCTGAAACACCCCTTTTTTGACACCTGGTTACTGGACTATAACTTAACAGTCCGAAAGAAGGTGGCGAAAATCGAAAAAGCAAGCGGTTCTTCTTTTTTCCCCCGTTCCTCCGCTCGCGTATAAGCACTTGTTCCTTGCCCATGTGGGAATTAGAATTACGCTGCCTGGCTGGGTTCCTGGGTTTGTCCGGATCAGATTTGACTCAATTTCTCCAAAACTACCCGTCCGAATCGAACCAAACTTGGTACACATACGTAAGGGGACGGGGGAAAGACAATGGCATCATTTCCAAATTTCTAAAACCACCCCTTCATCCCCTATAAGGCCTTTTTGTAAAAATCGCCTTACTTCTCCACTAAAGAAGATCTGTTTAACTCGCATTGTTGCAAATAATACAACAAAAACAATTTTAAACATAAAACAAAGTATTTAAAGATGAAACTGGACTAATTTTTTTAAAAAAAGGTTATAAATACTTTTAAAACTTGAAAACTGTCCATATAAAAAACTTTATAACAGTATTTTCTTATTAAAAACTCCATTTTCCATGAAATTTTAAGTTGAAACAGAAAGAATTATTAAGAATTAGACTGGTTAAAGTAATAATGGAAATTTTTTTTAGAAAGTTGATGATAGAAACACTAGATCAATTGTTATTTAACCTTATAATTTGTTTCTATGGGGTAGTTTAGCGGGATTTTTTTTAAATTTAACAGGGGGTATTTACAAATTTTGGGATTTTAAATATCTGTAATAATTTTAATTGATTTTTTTTCACTAAGAATGGATAATTTGGTAACTGCCCTATTGGAAAAAGTTCACAATACCAGTATCAAAATGATACTAGAACCAGTATAAATCATACTGGAACTAGTATCCATACTAGAAAAACATACTGGAAATTTTAAAACCAGTATGATACCATACTGGAAACTTTAAAACAAGTATGAAACAATACTGGAAATTTCGATACTGGTTTTAATGGATACTGGGAACTTCAATACCAGTATGAATCAATACTGGAAATTTCGATACTAGTTTTAATGGATACTGGGAATTTCAATACAAGTATGAATCAATACTGGAAATTTCGATACTGGTTTTAATGAATACTGGAAATTTCAATACCATTATGAACAACACTGGGAATTTCGATTCTGGTTTTAATGAATACTGGGAATTTCAATACCATTATGATCAACAATGGAAATTTTGAAACCGGTATGAAACCATACTGGGGAACGTTGATACCAGTTTTAATGAATACTTTAAATTTTTATATACTAGTATAGAATGTACAAGAATTTTTAAGTGCACTTTATCCAGCCTGACGGAACCCAATGGGAGTTGAAAAATACTACTTTGGCGAAGCTCTTGTCCCAGTTTCAAATTATGCCGTATATTTTTGGTTTTGGGTCGTAGGTTTTTAACGTCCAAGAGTCCATTTCTAGATAATTCGTGTTTTACATAGGGGATTCAAATGAAAAATAACACGAAACTATAACATAACGATCCCTAATTTTAATGTTATGAACATCCGGCCATCAAAATTTATTTACTCACATCATAAGCATAACTACACAAAACTCTCAAAATTGTTATTGTTAAATATAATAAAAAAAATTAACATAAATTAAATAATAACTAATATTAATTAAATAATAACTAAATTCTTAAATTAAATTGAATAATGTTATAAAATTTAATAATTAAAAATATTCACATCATAACTACAAAACTTTTCTCAAAATCTATAAATCTAATGAAAATAATTAAAATATATTAAATAAAAACTATGTCCTTTAAATAATTTAAAACATAAGCGTCGTAAAAATGCCGGATCAAAACAACAAAACTTTTCTCATAATCTATAAATAAAATAATTAAAACATTATAATATTAAATAAAACGTATTAATTAACAACTATGTCCTTTAAATAAGTCAAAATAACAGCGTCGCTTAGTTGTCGGGCACCAGGATACGAACCCGTGTACTCTCAGTTAGCAAGCCCACACTCTACCATCTGGGCCATCAGGCCACGTTTCATATCAAGCAATTACGTAATTGTTACTCATTACCTCCAAAGAAGCCAAAATCTTTCCCCAAATCTCTGTCGCCAACGCTGACGTTCGAGCATGCGCACAAACTGACTTTTCAGCTCTCATTGGGAGACGTCAGACGATCCAAAGGCTACTGAATTTTTATTACCAATTTTAAAACATACTGAAAATTTAAATACCAGTATAGAATTTGTTGACTTTTTTTTATTCCAACCTTTATTTTTTTAGGTCATAAACTTAAAAATATTTGAAATTTCTCGAAAAATAAAGAAATTTTGATATCAATTCCAAAACATACTTGATAATTCGATACCTGTATGAAATTTTTGAAAATATTGGAACATACCTATGTAAAAACGTGCAGAAATTTGTTTCGGACAGTATAATCTGGCTTATAATATATTGCAATAAATTGTGTAAAAGTATATACGCGATCGTTACTTTTAGAGCTACGAAAACCGTAGTGTTTGGCGGAAACAAACCCCTCGTAGTGCGTTAAGCCTAACACATGCTAATTTTAACGCTGAATAGCTGCGGATCTGTTATGATCACAGCTTAGTGATTTATATTTTATGAAAGCATTTAAAGTGGGAATTTGAACAGTATGAATCACTGCCAAATAGTGTAAAAATTGCTTGATCCAGAGACAATTCAATTCATTGTTTCGTTTTCCAAGACGGTTTTTCACAGATTTCTCTAGAAATAACTGTCAGAAAAGCTTATCAGTATTCAGATTCTTGAAGAACTCAAAGACCTTTAAGAACCGTGTTAGAAAGTGGCGAAAACCGTAGTGTTTGGAGGGAATAGACCCCTCGTGGTGCGTTAAGCCTAACACATGCTAATTTTAACGCTGAATAGCTGCGGATCTGTTATGATCACAGCTTAGTAATTTATATTTTATGAAAGCATTTAAAGTGGGAATTTGAACAGTATGAATCACTAACAAATAGTGTAAAAATTGCGTGATCCAGAGACAATTCAATTCATTGTTTCGTTTTCCAAGACGGTTTTTCGCAGATTTCTCTAGAAATAGTTGTCAGAAAGCTTAGCAGTAAATAGATTCTTGAAGAACGCTTAAAGACCTTTAACAACCGTTTTAGAAACACCGGGAAAAAGAAGCAGGGGCGTTAGGAAGTGAAAATTAGAACGAGCACATGGACCCGAAACCTCGAAATATGGGTACTAACCCTTAGTGTGTTAGATGGTTCTAAAGGGAATTTTGAGGAAGTAAAAATACTAAAATTTTATACCTTTAGCTCTAAAACTCCGGGCGTGACGCCCAGAATCAGTTTTTCAATAAAACCGGAAAAACTCCCGAAATATGGGACCCACCCCCTCATACTTTATATATTCTTAATCTACTAATCAAAGGGAATACAGTGTTATAAAACACTTGGGGGTTCATTCATATTTTCCCCCTTTCCCCGTTTTTCTATACCCCCAAAAAATGCAATGGATTCTTACAAAGACAAGTAAACCTCTTTTGTGTTTGAAAATTCCTGGATGACGTCAGAATCCCCATGGCAACCCGAATTTCTGGAAAAAGTTTACCACATTACTTAACTACAAAAATAAAAATTAAAAAAAATTCAAACTTATTATTAAATACCAATTTTTGGGCATTTTCGAACTTGTGTTTTTTACTCGAAAAACTGTTTTTTTCCCACTCTGAAAATCTGTCTAATTGAACATCAAATTGCACAAAAATTTGATACATGTTATTTTTTTAGGTCCTTTTTAAGTTTATTCAATTGAAATGTTTTTAAAGAGCGTTAACCAGGTCTTAAATACCCCCAAAACGCATTATTTCGACTTGGAAATACTTGCAAATAATAAATTGCCCCGCACTATAGATTAAAAAAAAAATGTATGCATTAATATTCAAATGCAATGAAAATAATGTCATAATGTGAATAATAGACGACATTAGTCAAAACGTCACTTGCTTGTTTGGAAACGTAGATTCCATCCGTGATTGGTTCCGTACGGATTGGTACGGATTTACCTCCAATCACGGAACCAATCACGGATAGAATCAACGTTTCCAAACAAGCAAGTGACGTCACACTAATGTCGTCTATTTAATCTTTTAATGACGTAAGTAAAAAAATAAACGGGGACAGGGCAGGACGATTTACTAACAAACAGAATGGCTGTATTGTGTATACATGTCGTTCTTGACTTTTCGATAATTTAATTACTATAAAATTTCTTCAAGATTCCTTTTGAAAATTTTATTTACTCCAGTGATTTACTTTTATATCAGGGTTTAATGTTTTTAGATACCGTCTTGTATTATTTTTATTCTACCTACAAAGGCACAGCAAAGATTTGGATTTTTTTCTGGAAATGGCAACAGAAGCCATTTGTTTTTGTTTTTTAGTTGTTGAGTTGAATTCCGGCCGCGTGTTCCGGCTCATCTCTTTTCAAGTAAGTTAAATGTTCATTATATTTTAATTAGAATTATCTTTTTCCTTTTGAACAAAATAAAAACAGTGTTGCTTAAAATTTATTAAATGTTTTCATGAGTAATTTCTAGAATACCTCCAACAAGTCCGATTTGGGATCATTATGCCCGGATGTGCCCGGCACATCCTTTTGTAATGAAGATTTATACTATGCATTTATTTCTTGGTTTTCTTCCTTTAAAAATAATGTTTATACATTTGAATTACAAAACAAATATTTTGACTTTAGGACTTTTTCTTTTTCACCCCTTTTCCCCACCATGGGGGAAGTGGATATAAGGTGTGCTTTTTCTAATGTTTTGCTGTGAAAAATTTGTATGGTTAGGCTTCTATATTAACCTATAAAGCGACTCCCTTTAGGCAGCATATGTCTTATGCTCAACTACTTTATTAACCTATATGAACATAAAAATAATTAAATTCAGTTATTAAATTATTAATTCAAGAAATTAGAAATATTTATTTGCTTGGTTATAGGACACCTATTTTATATAAAACAGCCTGAATTTAAAGCACCTCTTCAAAACTTGAACACACTTAGGAATATCTTTGCTGCTGAAACTAATGGCATAATATATATGCAAGTACAGAATATTTTGCTTTTGAGTTCAAATGTGTTAACATTTCGTTAAATACTGTCAAGCTGAAGTGTGATTCAAGTGTGATTCTGATTTTGAAAACTAGGATGAAGAAAATAATTTTAAAATGCCCTTAAAATTTTAGCTTTAAAAGGGTTCTACTTGACTTTCAAAATTACCAATTTAATTTACAAGATGGATATTTTTACCCTTTTGTTTAAGAATATGTAGTTATATAGAGTTGGGATTAATGAGAAAAATAAAATATAGTGGTCCATGATATAAAAAATTTTGTGATCTGTTTGGGTTTTGGAAGCACTATACAATGCATTCATACAGTCCTTGAACTTATTCTTTAATGTATTGTGTTTTTGACCAAAGGCAAATTCTTGATGAGTTTCATTTCTAAAGTTTATATCAAGCATGGGTGCCACTCTTCCATCCCCGGGACGGAATTCCGTCATTTTAAAATTTCAATGAACGGAATTCCGTCCCAGGTATATTGCGAAACGCAAAATTAGTACTAAATTCCAATACCTACATTGAACATTTGGTTCAATTCCGTTAACGTTCCTGCTAAATATTGCCATGCTTTTGAGAATGCCATACATTCAAATATCAACATTTTAAAATTTTTATTGAAAATATGAATAGTTTTTTATCTATATAAACATTTTAATCGAAGTCTAAAATTGTTTTAGCAATACATTACTAATTAAAACAGAAAGGCTTTCACGGCCGGATGTATTCAAAGTTAAAGTTTCCGGGCTTGGTTGCCTTGGTCTCGATGTTAAAAACTTGGACGTTTCACCCAAAACTGTGTTGGGCATCATAAGCTGTTTTTTTTTACGTTATGTGGTTGATTACGTGAGAGAAAAAACATCTGATGATGCCCAACACAGTTTTGGGTGAAACGTCCAAATTTTTAACATCGAGACCACGGCAACCAAGCCCGGAAACTTTTACTTCGAATACATTACTACTTTTTTGGTATCCAAAAGAGCATAGCGGTATTTAGCGGGAACATTAACGGAATTGAACAGCACATTTTGACCACAAGTAACATGGTTTTACTCACATACAGCTTTATCTTGATTTAAAATTTAAGGAACTATAATTGTTCATGATATTTTATGAATTTTCATGCAATTAAAAAAAATTGCTAGACTGGATGAAAATGATTAATACGATACTTTAAAGTTCCGTCTTGCAAATTTTGAAAAGTGGCCCCCATGTATTCAGTGTTTATGTCTATTTAATATTGTTTTTGGCTAATTGCTGATCATGTGTGATATTACATATGAATCAAAATGCATGCACATGTTAATGATTCCCCATTACAACTGTTCACACACATTACATACAATACATAATAGTTCTCTTAGTTGCTATCCCTTGAACCATCAGTATCAGCAACACATTTAATGGGCTTTAACTTTAACTATGCATTTTCAGAAGCACTGCGCATGGGCAGATTTAAGGGGGTGCATTGCACCCCCAACTTTTTGAGAAAATTAAATTTTTATAGGGAAAATCATGTTTTTAAAGCCATCCGGGACAGTTTGCACCCCCAAGATTTCCACTACAACAATATTGAAGTAGTAACAATTTTTAACCTTTTTAAATGTTTTGTTACTGACTTCTGTTCTGTTTAGGTCTTGTAACATTTAATTTGCAGTATTTAGCATATTTTATTTTCTTTTTCTTTCCCTGTCTTTAATTTGTTGAAATATTTTGCTAAGTTTTATTCCAAGAGATCTATTTATTATCATCCTAAGTGTACTATATCCGTAAATTATGCACAATTATATTTTGATAGTTTCTTTTACAGGGTTCCCACGGGCCTTGAAAAGTACTTGAATTTCATTTTTAAATTAAAGGGCCCTGGAAAGTATGCTTGAATTTAGTGCTAAGTTCTTAAAAGTCCTTGAATTTTATTTGAAATATTTTAATTTGGAATTCTTTTCAGTTCGAACATGAAAAGTTAATCAAATAGTTAATATCCTGTTAGCATATTGTAGAACAGGTATAACTTGCCTACTTGAATTTTTCTGTTTGACTTTCCCAAAAGAAGTAAAATATAGTAGTATGTTTTGAAATTGTTAAATATAGTAATAGTAATATTATAATTAATCTTTGCTATAAGAAAGGTTTTTGAAGTAAGGGTACTAAAGGGGGAGAAAAGTTTTTTTTACTTGTAAATGGCTTTTCCGCCTTTCTATGTTAGTTCATGAAAAATTTTTAATTTAAGCCCTTAAATACTTGATTTTTTTCCTCACAAAAGAGTGGGAACTATGTTTTAAGTACATTTCAACTTTAAGGAATAAAGTTGAAATGTTTTCAGGAAATAATGCTTTTGACTTTTAAGTGCAATTTCTAACACAATTTTACAGTGTCATCAGCCTATTCCTTTACACTTGATCATACATCTGTGTTCCTTTGCATTCAACTGCATGTATCATTGCTGATGTTTCTCTTGATTATTTCAGGTCTGCCCGGCATCTTTCAGTGGGATATTTAACAGAATCTAATGTGGGTGAATCCTGCGAGTTTGGGTTTTGCACTAGTAATATAGTTTTCTTTCTTATAATTGTCATTTTGGTTTCAATATAATAATACATTCATTATGCTTAATTTTATAACTAAAGGGTCCTTTTTCTATGGGAGAAAAGACAAAACTAATTCCTACTTAGATTAATGGTACACATTGATGAAAATTCATATAATTACATGAGTGAGTCTACTAGTCATACTTTTATGAGAGTAGAAAGAGTGATTTGGTGTTAAATAGGCACATGGACGTATGGTCAATAGGTATATGATGGACTAAGCTAAATTAACTTAAAGCACTGAAATATTTTACTTTGTAAACAATTTAGAAACAGCATGTTTAGTTATTATATTGTGAACTTGTTAATTACTTTTTACTTCTTAACACCATGTTCATACTATGCTTATTACTAAAAAATTGCTTATTAATAAGTTAGTGTTTATTACTAAACAGTATTTTCATTGCAGTAAAATTAATAAATGAATAAAATAAGTTAATTTTCGCGTAGGAAAACATTCTATCAGTGAAAATTTTTTTTGCCATAAAGAAGTTAAGAGAAGCTAAGTGGCGTAGTGGATCTTGCTGCCACCCCACAGGCCCGAGTTCTATTCCCGTGTTGGGGAAGGCGGACTCATGGTGGATTTACACCATCATGTCAAAAGCGGCGATATGGGTCAACAGCGATTCAAAAGAAGCAATAGAAAACCTCTAAGCCTCGAAAACGACTACTGTTCGCCAGTTTTGACGCGGTGGTGTTAACCCACCATCAGAATTACGCTTCATTCCTCCGGGGTGATAAAATGAGGACCAAATATATACTTGATGGAGAAACAAGGGTATTTTGAATCCGATGACTGACTTTCATAGTCACACTTTCTGTAACAGCTAGGCTTATGGCCTCACTAAGTGAGGCTGGTTATACAGGAGTTTGCAGGTCTAACGACCTAGGTGGTACTCCCTCAAGTATCCCTCCCATTGTTTCATTAAAGAAATTAATAGATTCAAAGTTAGACATTCTAACTTCCCCAAAACACACAACAAATAAGGTTTAACAAATATTATTTCCAAACCATGGCTTACTAGATACTATACAGGCTAGCTGAGTATGGAAATCATTAAAAATCCAAATGGCAATACTTGACAAACTGGCAAAGCATATCCACAGTGTTAAAGGCGGTGGGTGATATAGGTAGGACTTGTGGCGATCCAAGCAGGAAAAGTTGTCAAATGGTTTTCATTGTTCAAAACTCGGCTAGCCTGTATAGCATCTAGTAAGCCGTGTCCAAACTATACTAATAAATTTTAATTTCTTTGTTAGCATTTAAATCACGCATAATTATATATTTTGATAGTTTCTTTAAGTACATTAAAGTCCAAATGTACTTAAAGAAACTATCAAAATATATAATTGTGCGTAATTTAAATGCTAACAACGAACTTAAAATTTATTCCTTTTATTTATTCCAAGAATTAAGGTGAAATGTTTTCAGGAAATAACACTTTCAACTTTTAAGTGCAATTTCTAACACAATTTTACAGTGTCATCAGCCTATTCCTTTACACTTGATCATACATCTGTGTTCCTTTGCATTCAACTTCAAGTATCATCGCTGATGTTTCTCTTGATTATTTCAGGTCTGCCCAGCATCTTTCAGTGGGAAATGATATTGAAGTCTCCCACCAGTGGCTCTGCAAGCAGGCCAGAGGTGGATGCTGTGTCTGCGGATAGCAGTACAAACAGATGGAACTTTGTTGCAAGTAGGTTTAACCTCTTTATACAGAAAACCTTTCCATAAAAAAATTAAAAGAATCTAATGTGGGGGCATCCTGCGAGTTTGGGTTACATACTAGTAATATAGTTTTCTTTCATATAATTGTCATTTTGGTTTCAATGTAATAATACACTCATTAGGCTTAATTTTATAATTAAAGGGTACTTTTTCTATAGGAGAAAAGGCAAAACTAAGTTTTTGAGATTAATGGTACACATTGATGGTGATATCACATTTGTGGGTTGAAAACAAGTGGCTAAAGTGACATTGTATTTAAACTTGTAATGAAGGGTGTGAGAAGTGGCCAATTCTATAAACATTGGCAATATTCAGCTAACCCTCTGTTGCCATCTCTTTAATCTGATTGTTTCTGTAATTCATTATTGTTCCAAGCTCACAAGCAATGGTTTATTAACATTTTAACCGTTTTTATTAAACCTGTTCTTAATTTATTGGTAATAATTTAAACAACTGGAATGAGGCATATAGAATCCAACTATTTCCAACATAGCTCAACATTGTTGCTGATTTGAAGAGCAATCACAATTTTTGGACGATGCTGCAGTCTAACGTGGTATAGCAGATTTAATATATATTTTTTGCGTTGCAATTCCTTTTCCTTATTTGCCTTGATAATTTTTTTCAAATCTTTACCCTGTTCTTCCTTATCATAATTGGAGCCCTGTAAATTTCTGCACTATCTTATAAGGCTTGGAAACATCCCTCGTTTTCTTTTTTAATCCAACTACCAAGGCCAAAAGGTCCAAAACACTTCCTTATTTCAATTTAAATTAAATTATCATATTAATTTCAGCATATGTAATCATCCAGCATCTTGGTTGTTAATTTTCTTGACAATAAAATGAATGACATTTTTTAAAATCTTTTTTATTCTAGCTGCAATAACCCTTGTAAATTTTGCACTTTATATACTTTAGATGTATTTGGCAAATATCTTGTGACTTATTAATTTACACATTTGTGTTTTGTTTCAGATTAAATGCGGTTCGACCCTAGTATGTGAACGAGAGTACTGCAACACCATCACCATCACCTGGGGGTACAATGCTCGAAGGAACCAGGCTAGGAAGGACAACTTTATCTCCTCTAGCCCCTCAGGTGTATCTGGGATACCACCCTTTCCTTTCGGTGTCAGGGACACCATACCCTTGTGGTCACAGTGTTTGGGACACTGCACCCTTCGCCCCCTTGAAGTCTCTGGAAGACTAAAACTGTCATCATCTTCGATAGTTTTGACCTCCTTCTGGTTTTATGGCTTTTTCTCGAAATCAACTTTGCCGACAAGAGGTCCCTTTTCGCTTTCCGCCTCACATATTGTGATTGTGCATGGTTTTAATTACAATTTAGTCTGATGTTTCTGTTGATTTAGTATTGTTCTCTTGTATAAACCTGTGTCCCATAAATGTACATAACATATGACTGTATTCTTGTACTTTTTTGTATTGTGTATTCTTGTACTCTTTTGGTTTGTAGAAGTAGTTTTTCACAGGTTCTTGTATGATACTGGTTCCGGCATCATACTGGTTCTAGTAATACTGGTTCCGTTACCATACCCGGTATGATAACGGAACTAGTATATACTAGAACCATTATGATACCGGGTTATGAAACACCGGAACTAGTATGATACTAGAACCAGTATGATACTAGAACTAGTATGATACTAGAACTAGTATCATACTGGTTCTAGTATATACTAGAACCATTATAATACCGGGTTATGAAACACCGGAACTAGTATGATACTAGAACCAGTATGATACTAGAACTAGTATCATACTGGTTCTAGTATCATACTAGTTCCGGTGTTTCATAACCCGGTTTAATTTTTTTTCATACCGGAAATTTTTTTTCCAATAGGGTGTCGGAATTAAATGTGCAACACCGGAACTGGATGGGTTAGGTTAGATTTACAAAGTTGGAACCGGGAGGGAAAAGGCACCGGGAACAACGGGATATGAAAAAGGTACCGGGAACACCGGGATATGAAAAAATACCGGGAACACCGGGATATGAAAAATTACCGGGAGAACCAAGATATGAAAAAATACTTGGAACACCTGGATATGAAAAACTACCGGGAATACCGGGATGATTGGTAATTACGGTTACAGAAAATTAGACATGTAACTTGAGAAAACATTAAAAAAATAAATTGATAGACTCCACCCGTGCAAGGCCGGGCATATCAGCTAGTAATCTATAAAATCAGTCAGTTCTACACATTATTACAAACCAAAATTTTACAAATTACACTTTAACACTAATGACTTCCTCTGAGGAAAGAGATGCAAGAGATTTTAAAAACTATTGAAATAAAATCCATCTTATGTGTTCTGTTTATATGCAGGTTCCTAACTATCCATGGAATCTTGGAAAGTATTGCTTGTTAGAGCAATCGAAATTTTCGCTCTTGTTATCAGTGTAAAGCTTTTTATTGATTTAACATTAATTATTTTGTTGGTTATAAAAGTAATTTCTACCCTCTAAAATGTATTGATCTAATTCAGCATCTTACGAACTTAATATTTTGAGAATTGTGAAGAAAACCCGAATTAAAACAATCGGGATACTTTATTAATCATCAATTCAAGTTTTGGTTTAAAAAACCAGCATATTCTTTTTGTCTTTCATATTTTTCAAAATATAAATAAACAAAACTCTAGGCATGATGGGATCGATTTTACGTAACAACTTCGACTAGTCACGTGATCAGTGACGTCAAATCCCTGGATTTCAAGAGTGGCTATGTAAACGGGTTTTTAACCCTATGTAGACGGTTCGGCCGTTTTACGGCCCAAACACCAACCTCCTTTAACAGCGGGAAAAAATCCTGCTTTGCCTTCCCCCCGCGCTCCGAGAGAATGTCGTTTCGTTATCTCAGTGGGCAGTGGGGTGGGGAGTCGCTTTCGCCCGGCGCGGAAGTGTCCATTTTCGAGATTTGACTGATTACGGGTGTGGGGCCCGAAAATTTGTATTTTCTCACAGCTCTTTCAAGGGAATCTTCTCGATGAAGAAATAATATTTATTAACAAAATTAATCATATAATTGACATCATGGTATTTTGGGATACTTAATAAAATATGTGTTGTGTTTTTTAAATTACCAAGATTGTTTTTTGTATCTCAATATAAATATTTGTTTTGATCAGAATTTATTTCCAAAATATGACCTCCTGGAACTAAAATGTCATTGTACATCAGGGACATAAAGATTTAATATTGTCAAATATTATGGATGATTCAGAATATTTTAGGCTTTTGGAAATTTCTAGCGTTTTAGTGTAGTATAGATCTTTTATACATCTTTCAATGCAGAAAATTCAAACTCACAGAACTATTAAGATAAACAAAAGGCAAGAGAAATAGCTTTTATACAGATTTCATGACGGTTTATATTATTTTTATGACAAAGGAAAACACTTCTAATGCGTTTTTGTAAAGGATAAACGTTAAAATTTATCTTATATCAAAGAACTGATCTGATATCTAATTCGGAGTATTTTGAAAATGGACATCTTGCAATCGTCTCTATTCAATAATTACGAACAGATTCGTATTCGTACATGTGCATCGAATGCATTAATTTTTGAAAGAGAATTTTGGCCATAGGTATGCACCAATCTTGTCTAATAGGACGATATTCTCAGATGAGTGTAGAAGACCTAAATTCAAAGATTTCAATACTTCAATTAAGTCCGTAAGAAGAATACTAATTGATAGGATTTAATTAATCCAATATCTCAATCGAATATTATTCTAATAGAAAAGTAAACTGTTCAAAGCACAAGGAGAAAATGCATTTTATAGGGGGATTTTTACGGTGTAACAGCCTATCTAAGAGGCTAAACTACAAAATTTTTCAGTCGGAGCATATCAATGAATAGTTGATAGGATTTTATTAATCCAGCATCTCAATCGCGAATATTATGCTGATAGAAAAGTAAACTGTTGAAAGCACAATGAGAAAATGCGTTTATTGGGGATTTGTATGGTGTGAGAGCCTGTCTAAGAGGCTATACTACACAATTTTTAATATTACCCAACCCAGACATTTTGAGTAAATTAAATAACATCCATTTATTCGTCAAAGCAAGTTGTTTTGGGGATTTTTTACGGTGTAACAGCCTATATCTAAGAGGCTAAACTACAAAATTTTTCAGTCGGAGCCCATTGAATAATTGATAGAATTTAATTAATCCAGCATCTCAATCGAATATTATGCTGATAGAAAAGTAAAATGTTGAAAGCACAATGAGAAATGCGTTTATTGGGGGAATTTTATGGTGTAAGAGCCAGTCTAAGAGACTAAACTACAGAATTCTTCAGTCGGAGCATACCAATGAATAATTGATAGGATTTAATTAATCCAGCATCTCAATCGAATATTATGCTAATAGAAAAGAGTATAAATGTTCTCTTATTTTAAGTATCCTTAACTCAACTAATCATAATTATGAAACTTCTTTAATTTTTTTCAAGATTTCAACCCTTACTTTGTAAATTACAAACCCTGATGATTATTCACAGGTTTTATTTTAATTTTTTTAATTAATAGAAGTAATCTTTTTATGAATGTCACATTTATCTCTAACGCATCAAACTATTTTTCCTGTAGAAAATAAAATTTATGTTCTAAAACATAATTTAAGAAAATTCTATAAATTGAGATGTTATTTACTGTTGCCATTTTTTGACTTCAATGATAAATTTCTTAATATTTCGAAATTAAAGGTAATTTGAGATTATTCGTTATTCATAAAATCAAACTAAGTAAAGCAAAAAAAAAACATCGCAAGACAACACAGCAGTCCAGAGGTCCAGAGGCAAGAGAGCCTGGTGAAGGGAGCCGACATTCCTAGAACAAGATCCGTCTCTCCTTGGAGGGGAGATAAAAAACCCATTAACTGTCGGGTGCTCCCGCCCCCCATGACAACTTTTTCCGTTCTAAGGGGGAAGGAAATAGCCGGCCGACGGCTCTCGCTGTTTGTCGAAGATTTGGGTTTTGGAGAGCCGTCGTTAAAGAGTTAAGCACATTTTCAGATTCCCCTCCAAATCCCAAAATCCTGCATTTTACCCGGCATTTTCGGTGGGCTATGTAAACGGGGCCTTATATATTAAAATAATTTGGTTTTTCTTTCGGCCGGCAGCCAGGCCGCACCCCCGTTCCGATTTGTACAAACTCGGTCTTGATCGAAAGCTTTCCACCCCTAGATGAGCCAATAATATAACACGTTCCTCCAAAACCTTCCATTTTTAAATTATGCGTTTTTTCATTTTACCCCCATGTTAACTCTATGGGGAGGTTCCGTTCGGCCGGCCGCCAGCCCGAACCCCTGAACCGATTTGGACAAACTCGGTCTTGATCGAAAGATTTCCAACCCTAGAGGAGCCAATAATATGTCACGTTCCTTCAAAGCATTCCATTTTTAAATTATAAATTCATTTCAATTTTCCCCATTGTTTTCAGTTGATATTTTTACCAACACAGGCAAAACGTCTTTTAAAGAGCGTGAAGAAAATCTACTTTGAAATTATCAAACTTCAATGTTTTGACGTTTTACTAGATTTAAACGGAAAAAAATAACCACCCATGAATAACTTGTAGAAAGTATACGTTTTTGGCAACAAGAAGGTTAAGGGCGGCTCGCAAAGAGCAAGCAAATACCTCTATCTACTATCTATTCTATTCTATTCTACTAGATTTATCGTGACAGGATACTAGGCGCATTGGATTTATAAAAAAAAAATACTGGTACAGGTTTAATTGAAGTATTACTTCTTTCTCTTCAGATGACACATAAGAATAAATTAGTTGTGGTTAAAAAAACCTATAATTTGATTGAAAATATTGAACAGTTTAGCGCTGACGATGTAGCTTAAAAAAAGTAATAAATTGTAAAAAATTTAACTGCGCTGTAAGCGTGTGGTAGTAACGAGCGAAGCTCGCATCAGCGCCAAAGGCGCGTAATCTAGCTGGTAAGACGCGGCTTTGCCGGGTCAAACCAGCTAGTTTGTTTAGTAATTGTTTTCTTGCCTTGTTCTTGTGTTATTATACTGCCATTATTTCTTTAATAATTTGCAATTTTATTTAAGTGTAGATTCTCTCTATCGCCTGGAAGGGCTAGTCTTTACACTTGGAGATTCATATTATATGTCTTGTTTTTGTTTTGTATTCTTGTATTAAATTTGTGAAATAATTTAAAAAAAAAACTTATACTTTTTTTTTGTTCTTTGAACATTCTGATATAAAATATTTAGCAATGGAAAAGCGTGTTCTGTTAGAATTCTTATAAATCTATTTAATCACTAAAATAATAATTAAAAAAGATGTGTAGGAGTTGTAATTACTTCCAGGTTAACAATCTATTGGAAAAAGGTTTATTAAAACTATTTATATAACTTTAAATGCAGCTTCAAATCTAATGCAAAATTTTCTCTCGGCAAAATTGCAATTTACTTAACTGAAAATATAAACTGAGCTTTCAAAACAAACAATAATGATGAATTAAAATAAAAACAAAATTACTGTAAGATTCCGGATACTAATTTGATTCATACAAATGATTTTTTACTTTTAAAGATTACGAAGAGCAAATTTTGAATATCGCGTTAGTCGGCCATTTTGTAAACAAAACAAATTTCGCCAAGAAAAACAACTACTGCGCATGCTCCGTAGGTTAACCAAAGCCTAGCCAGCGCACAATCGGGCGGCTTAAAATCTGTTGGTTTAGCTCCTAAAACAACGTTAACCAGAGGATATGAATAATAAAGCTGACCTATGCCGGCCGGCTTAGGGTTACAAGAGGGATGTGAATAATGCCGTTAATGGCTCTAAAATTCAACTCAGCCACTAATGGCCAACAATCAGCAGTTTTTGTTGTGAAAACACACCTTTATTTTTCCTTATTTGTCAGTGTGTTATCCTGTTGGTTGGTCGGTATAAAGCCCTGGATGAAGACGTTACTTAAGTAGCGACATGAGTTCAATCGTCCGCCATTGTGGTGAAATGCGCTATTCTCTCATAAAGTCCGCTATGAGGGAAAGGAGTTGCAAGAGTTGAAAAAAAAATTGTTTCTTTTCCAACCTCTGCGAGAAGTTGGTTATTTTGAAAGAAATAATAATTATTACTCAGGCTGTTTTATAACTTTAACTTTATTAGGGAAAACGATTTTAAGTATTGTTTATAGCTTTGATTTTAAGATACTGGATGGATATTATTGTTAAATTTGTATTTTTAAAGATATTTTGAATTAGTTTTTTGAGGCCACGACATGCATATCAAATCTGCTACATATGTATGTTAAAAAATTAATCAAAAACGATGTGTTGTTTTTTTATAATGACCTGATCACTTTACAAAATCAATACGGGTGATTAATTTAACAAGTGAGCAGAATAAATGCAATACATAACTTGCGCATCATTACAAATATAATTCCGTAAAACTTGATTAGGATAAATATAATTAAGTTATTTTAAACTTACCTCACAAGGTGTATTAATATGAAAATCTATCGCACTGGCTCTGGGCTTAAATACCATTTCACCACAATGGCGACTGTTTACATGCGTGACTGTTAAACGTCCAATCAAAATCAAAAGCGGCAAGATCAACAAGATCAAAGTATGTCGCTACTTAAGTAACGTCTTCATCCAGGGTTTTAGGTCGGTATAGGTAGGACTTGAGGCGATACTAGAGGGGAAGTAGTCAAATGGTTTTCATTATTTAAAACTTGGCTAGCCTGTATAGTATCTAGTAAGCCGTGCTTTTACCAACATTGTTGGGGATTATGCATAATCCTTGGACTGATCACATTTACCGTAACTTATATAATTCATATATTAATAATTTAGAACTGTAAAATAGATTAAAACATTTTCAAACATATTGAGGGGTAAACATACCTTTCTTCTTTTTTAACTCGGAGTTGACACATTAGCTCTCAGCAATCTGCACTGAACCACAGGCACTGAAATGAGAGTAGGGTACAATCAGTTATTATTAAAAATCCCACCATTGAACCATACTACTCATTTAATCACGGTCAGGAACATGGAACATAAATGCAGTCTGGACACACATCCCCTACAAAGCCAAACCAAAAAATGCTAGTTAAGTCACAATGACTTTTTTTATACACAAAATGAATTCTGACATTTTAGATTTTATGATTAAAAATAAGTTTATCAATAGGATTTAAAAGTCATGGCCTATAAGTATAGCTGTTTTACATGCCTCGCGACACAGCAGTCGGCAATGTTCAAGAAGATAAGCAATAACTCCCCAAAAATCTTAAACTTGAAAACTTTTTAACAGTCTAGAATTGTTATAACTTACTTTCAGATTATTTATCATTATTTGTAACCTGGCTAACAATTTTAATTATCTGGCTTTGTAAGAGTGTATGACATCAGCATTGCATTTGTGACATGTTCCTATACAGAGGGTATTAAAACTCGGTACTTTTCCGTTAAAGGGGGCCATAAAAAAATCGCTCACAAAATAACATTATGGATTTTACAATTTCGGAATAACTGAGGGATGAAAACTCTGCAAATAAAAAAAATTTAACCAGCGCCACAACCCCTTTTTAAAAGAAAAGTACCCTGAACTGTATGCTGAGGGGACCTAAAGAAGCATACTTGTGTAATAATGGGTGATATACTAGACATCAACTTAAGTTAACCCTACGACGTCACTAACAAACAAAGTAGTTCCCATCGCGGTGTCTGAATTTTTAGTGAAATTAAGAACTTTAATATAGAAATATGATTATTTTGTTAAACCTATGTGTATATATAGTGCTTTTCAATCACGATTTGCGTACCAAAACTCCTCCTATCAACATAACAGGCTTCGTATTTACCGATTTCTCCTTCCGCATTTGTGACGTACTGGGTTCAAGAAACGTTGCAGTCTAGTAGTCATGTTGGGGGGACTAGAGTGCCTAGATAGTGAAGAGTGGCGCCAACCGAAAGAGAAATCTGATTGGTCGTTTACCCCCTCAGGCACTTTGGTAAACGCTCCCATAGACTTAACATGGGAGATGCGAGAAGGTCCTAAAAAATCGCCGAAATTCTTCAAATAAAGGTATGTATCATTTGGAAACCTTGATATTTTCATTAAGAAATGTTTCAAGTTTAATAATTAACCAAAATTAATCTCCTAAAGTGTCTTATTATTTTGCTTTTGTCCATTATTTTACGTCGCTGGCTATGAAGCAGTCGATGAAGTAATCGTAACGTTTTTAACGAGAAATAACTGCTGTAAAATCTTTAAATACACTCACAATTGATCATTTATGCTATATATTGTGTTTTTGTTGTTTAATGTCACATAAATGAGAAATAAATGCATTTTTTAAAGTTGTAAACAACGGCCATGTGGTATAGAGGTTTGGCGTTGCTTTTTTATCGCCATTTCGCCAATGTGTACAATCCTTGTTTACATACTTGGTTATTGCTTTGCGAGAATTAATTCAGATTTGAACTGGTTACTCTTTTAAAGTTAATTTTTGAAATTTTTCATTTGTGTAAGCTTGATTGATTAAAATTCTAGCTTTTTAAAGTTTTATTTTAAAATGTAAATAGTATGTTATAATTGCTTAATCTCTTGTATATTCATTTGCTAGCACAGTTCCATAAATGTTATCTTGTTGTTTTGCATAATTTTCAATCAACTATATACAAAAATGCCAGACTTCTTCAGCATGCTTGCATTAATACAAAAGTATCAATTTTGAAATTTCTTTTTCAAAGCGTAAAAACTGCATTTCTTAAAATATAATGTTACCTTATTTTATTAATTATTATATCTACTTTAATTTTAATAGATACCTGGTTGTTCAGCATTCAACTGCTCAATTAGATCAGAGCAGGGTTTTGCTCTGAAAGTTTTTCCTAAGAATCCGGAAAGAAGAAAACTATGTAAAATTTGTTGTGCCTTGAAATAAAGAGTTAAACATTTTAACAATTACTCTTATTTGATATGAATTGTGTAAAATTTTCGACTTTTTTTTAAATAAAATAACTGATTTATAAAATTTAGATGACTTGTGTTTTTACTACTTTTTTTACTTTAAAGAACATATTGAAATTTTACTAATTATGTCTCTAAGTTTAGTTCGTGGATTGTTATTTGAATAACAGAATCTTGAGTTTCCTTAAGTATAATTTATAACCCAAAGATTAAAGAAAATAAAATTGCTCTAACTGGCCTTAAGCTCTTAGTAGGCTAAACATCTTGACCCTATTTAGTTATATTTCAGCATTTATAATAAAGATTTCTGCAGAAAAGTTGCCCTAAATCTCGACTAATAAAAACATTAAATTCTGAGTAATGTTTTAAGTTTAAGTTATCAAAAACTTTTAATACTCTTCCAGAAGTTTAAACTTCTTAAATTAACCCCAAACTGCGAATTGAAACCTAATTGTATTTTTTAAAAAAGAAATCACGGGGGAATTGGAAAACGAAACGCCGAAGAAAAATCCCGAATTTTAGTGTTGAAAACCGCCGTGAGTGTATGCCAAAGGAGCGATAAAGATGCCAGCATGGCTAAGTTTAGTATCTCTCTTTGGCAACCCAACGGGCTTCCGAGCGTGCGCGAGCCTGAATTGTCGCCACTCTTCCCCATACAGGCACTCTAGGGGGGACTTTTCAGGAGTCTGCAAAAAGAGGGTTGGACCCAAGGTCTAGGTGCCTGGCTATTTGCTTGGAGAAGTATTTAAAGTCTGATACTAACTGATACAATTCCATCCATAAGCAGAAAAATTTAGTGACACAGTCGACTCCGCTTGATGTGATCACGTCTAATGTTATCGATTGGATATGTCATCAAAATTGACCAGTTTCGTTAACTCCTATTTAATTTAATGTAAAATGTGCCACTTAAGATCAACATTTTGCTTAATGTTATCAAAATTTGGTGAAATCCCCTCAAAACCTCTTTTCCAGTTTAAGGCCAATTTTAATACGTGATCATACAAAATCAGGGGTCTGTATAGGTTTTTTTAAGAGGTACCTATTTTGTGAAAATTTAGGGCTAATTTGTGAAAAATTTTAACTATTAAGTTTAACTATTGAGAGAATATACTTTAACTAGCTGACTTACCCGGCCTTGCACGGGTTGAGTTAATTCATAAATATTTTAAAAAGTTTTTCAAGTTATGTCTTTTCTTTTTCTGGAACTTATCATCCCGTCGTCCCCGTCGTCTTTTTCATCCCAGTTCTTAACTGTAAAAATATACCCTAACCCATCCCGTCCCGCATTTAAATTTGGCTGTTACCTTCGCTGTAAAGAACAATCAAATTGAAATAAATCATCAGGTTTATCAAGTTTTATATGTCTTTTCTATTTCTGGATTAGCAGTCACTTATCATCCCGTCACCCCCGTCGTGTTTTTCTTCCCGGTTCCTTACTTTGAAAATAAACCCTAACTCATCCCGCCCCGCTTTTAACTTTGGTTGTTAAAGAACAATCCAATTTAAATCATCAGGTTTATTGAGTTATATGGTTTTTCTTTTCCTGGTTAGCAATCACTTATCATCCCGTCGTCCCCGTCGTCTTTTTCATCCCGGTTTTCTTACTGTGAAAATATACCCTAACGTATCCCGTCCCGCATATTACTGTGGCTGTAAAAGAACAATCCAATTGAAATCATCAGTCTTTTGAAATTTATAGTTTAAAATCTTAAACAAAATTTCTATGAAGTATTTCCGATGTCCTTTTCAAAAATTACGCTTCGGTTTTTATAAATCCCTTGATAAAAACTTAGAAAGTAAAAATCACAACCCTCTTTGAGCCCCTTGGGAATAATTTCCTACAGGATGTTACAAACCGTAATATGAAGTTTCTATCGTTTTCCAAAAATGATATTTATTTAATCAAAAAATAATCCCTATGTGTAATTCAGTCAAAACTCCCGCCGCCAAAACAAAATATTTAACATCACCTAATTTATTTTATATTCAAAAATGATAAAGAATCCATTTTTATTTGCATGATCCTACATCTCCAAAAATAAAAACATTTTTATCAAAATAATGATAAATCTCATTTTCCTTTTATCATCATAGCCAACTTCTTAGTAAAAACGGTTTTCTAGTACTTAACAATAAAAATTTAGTGAATGTATAAGTCTATATAGTAAACCATGCCCCGTGAAACAATGAAATTATTTCAGCTCTGTTTCCATGGAAACCATTTATTTTAGCCTTTCCATAAATATATTTATTTTAGAAAAAAATTAAAATTACAAATAAAGGAAAATGCTGTTTCAAAATTAATTATTTGAATTTATATGTTTCCTGAAAATTGTTATAATTTTTAAACAGAAATTTACACTGCTTTTCGTCTTAATTTGTTATAAATTATGAAATTTTTGAAATTATATTTTATCACATGAGGCCAGACGAAACCTCAAGAGAGAAATAAACCTACTGCAATTTACGCATTTCAACAATGCATAATGCTATTTCAATGGGAAAAACGGAGTAGAAAAAGCGCCGAAAAACGGGGAAGGAGTCGTTGGATTTTTAAATCCGTTCTTAGTGCTCGTCGCATAGCTGAGAGGAAGGTCTCTGTCAAATTTCAAGCCTCTGGGTCCAGTAGTTTCGGAGATTCCGTGTTGAGTGTTCCTTACTTACCAGTGAATGAATGAGTCAGTCAGTCAGTCAGTGGTATTTGGCTTTTATAGATATAGATAGAGAACTTTCATTCAAAAATGTTTTTCTACTATACCGTTAAATGTTAAAAAAAAATACTGTTTTGCGGTACCTTCACAAATTCACCAATTGATAAAACATTACTTTCACAAATTCAGTTTTAGTAAAAAGGTACCTTCACAAATTAAATTTATGAAAGAAATTTCTATAGGAAGCTATACCTATTCTCTTAATATTTAACTTTTTAGCCATTCTAGACTGAATTATCTTTTGTTTTTAATGTTTAAAAATTATTTACATGAGATTTTGAACATATTTTCACAAATTCACTGAGAAAGTTTCACAAATTACCACTAAATTTTCACAAAATAGGTACCTCTTAAAAAAACCTAAACAGACCCCTGATTGTGCACAGGTCTGGAAAAAATTCTATCAAATTTGTTTCCCAAAATCTTGGGAGGATTTCGGTACTTCAGGATTAGGCCATCGTAGATTTATTCAAAACTAGCTGATATGCCCGCCGTAGTTCGGGGGAAAAAAGGCTAACCAAACTGTGTGTTAAAATAAATAAGTATTTTCTTCACTGTATTCCTTTCCGAGGCGTCATTTAGGTGCAACTGCCTTCCTGCTAGAATTTCTTTTTGATGCCATACTACTTCCTTAAGATGTAAAAAACCCTTTATAAATACAACCTGTTTAGATTTAATGTGTGAAATCCCCATCCCCGTTTTTAAAGAGTAATTTTTCAAAATAGAAAAAGTAGGGGGACCCTTCTGTACCCCCTTATTTTTTCTTTTTAATGCCCTTAGCTCCCTCCATCCATTTCTGCAATTCGTATAAATGTATAACTCATACAAATCTCTCTGCCTTCGCTTCACAATAAAGGTTATTATTGAACACCAATTTCTATAGATAACCATTTTTTAATTGTGAGAATTTTTTTCAAATCAGGGGGAGACCCCCTGAACCCCATTTTATTGATTTATCACCAACTCATTCATTGACAGAAATTTCAAACATGAAATAAAAGTAAACATCATTTGAATCGACACCAACTATTGATAAAATGCCTCTGATAAAATGTTGTTTAATTTGAACTTTGCTGGAAATACTTAAATTTGATTACATAGAAAAAAAGAATAAAATTGTTCAGTGGAACGGTTTTTGGTTACTATAAAAAAAATATTTAATCTTCAAAAATTATTTATTTATCAGAGTTTTAAAAAATTCCACCTGTTATAGAGTGTTTTCAGGTGACGTCACAACCGGTTATTTTCTTTTAACTGTGTACCTTCTGTAGGGCTTTTAACTGTTGCTAAGGCCGTTGTTTATCTGTTCCTAAGACGGTTTTTAGGTATGGGGTCATGTGATTGCAAATGCTCCAATAGAAAAATTCCACGGCTAGTCATTTTTGTAACTGTTAACCTCTGTAGGGCAAAAAACTGTAACAACCTTCTGTTGCTATGGCCGTTGTTATGTCCGAGTCATGTGATTGAAAATGCTCTATAAAACATTTTCAAATAAATATTTCCAACAATAGAGGTTTTGCATCACCTGGAAGGAGCAATAACCGTTACCAATTTAAAATTGAAGGCTAAGCATAAGAATTTAGAAAAGAGCCGAAAAATGCTGCTTGGAATGCATTGATTTTAAAAATTCTTTTTCGCAAACCTTCCTGGTTGTATGAGGAACAATATGCTAAAATTTCATAACAATCACATTAATAATGTGGATGCTAGAATGCAAGAACAAAAAACGGGAATAATTAATTAAAACTCCGTGCACCCCTTCCAGAATGGAATATCGAAAAATCCAGAAATTACTTTCTTTGAAATACTCTCAAGAAGGTATTAGCAACAGTTCACTTCGTAATATCGATTTCTCGGTATTGTTTTCTTTGAAAATGTAAAACTTTGCTTATGCTCAGCAAAAACGGGGTTTTGGAATTTTCAGGACGCTTAAAATTCGAATATCCAAAATCTGAAAAATGCCTTTCTATAGATATTTTTCCTAGGTACCTTCCTGCGAAATAACGAAGATCTGGGGTCATTATTGAGACACCGCTAGGCTCAAAAACGTCCAAAACTCCCTGTGGGTCAGAAAAAAGAAATTTCGAAAAATACCTTCTTATTGCGCGTATACACCTTAAGGTCTTCCACCCTACCAAGTTTCGAGTCTTTAGCCCCGGTAGATTTGTAGATTTTGGTGTGCGTTGATGAGTGAGTGAGTGAGTGGTAAAGCTCTTTTATTATTATAGATTGCCAAAAATAATCAAAAAATAATAAATGTAACACCCTCAGAATATCCCAATAAGCACTGTTTCTCTTTATTTTTGTTACATTCTAACGTGTAAACATTAAAACCCTTGCTCCTATAAGTACGATTAGAGATTTGTGCCTGCCTAATCCTAAAGTTACTGGGGTTTTTTTTTATAATTTTCCCACTCGCGTATTATTCGCATGCCCAATTAGCCGTATTAAGAAATCATAAAAGAAAAGGGAAAATATTTACTTACTTGAATTGCGCCAGCCCAGCACAGCGTGGCTTGGGCTGGCGCCATGATGGAGGAGAAAATATTTCTTGCTTCATTTCACTTCGAACTCGAACCGAACGTTGTTGGTGGTTTGTGCTCTGTGGATTTGTGTGTAGGTGGGTGAAATGGTGAAATTAAACAAAAAAAAACCCCGACAATTAGTATTTTTTTAGCAGTATTTCAAGCAAACTGTCCATGTCATTATAAAATTTTGTTTCTTTTTTCATTCAGGATGTTAGTTCGTTGAGAAAATAGGTCATTTTTATGAACTGAATAAGAATCAAACCAATCAAAACTGATCAAAACAACCAAGATTCGGTAATAAATCACTTAAATAGAGCATTTTCAACATAGAGATCTAATAGTATATTAGAGTGGACGTCACGTGACTTTCACTGAATTGACAAGGCGCCATGTTTCCATCGGCCAGCCGTAATGTTAAGTCAATGGAAGGGGTCTCAAAAATGCATTAAAAAAGTTTCCCAGCTGAAATATCCCTTAAAGACCGATCAAAATGCAAATAGGACCAAAAAATACATCTTTTAACACCAAAATTAAATACCTTTCGTGCAGTTTTCTTGGTTTTTCATCTCGATTTTTCTACCGTAAGCCTAATATAATTGTTTTCTCGTCAAAAACCATTGTTATGCAGATTTTGCCTCTTGTTAATTTGGAGGGCTGCAAAAATGTTTTTTAAAAACACTAGTATAACGAAAATATGTAAGAATAAAAGTAACACTTTATGTAAGTTTTGTCTCTGTTTTATACACCTAAGGAATTTAATTTAATTAAATGTTAAGTTTGACAGTATAATATTCTAAAATTCTTATTCTTAAGATATTATTATATTTTTATTTCTACTAGTGTTTTAAAATATTTCCAAAACCCTCCAAATTAAAAAGAGGCAAAATCTGCATAACAATGGTTTTTGACGAGAAAACAGTTATTTTAGGCTTACGGTAGAAAAATCGAGATGAAAAACCAAGAAAACTGCACGAAAGGTATTTAATTTTGGTGTTAAAAGATGTATTTTTTGGTCCTATGTGCATTTCGATCGGTCTTTAAGGGATATTTCAGCTGGGAAACTTTTTAAATTTTCAACTAAAACTTTTTAAATAAACTTTCTATCATAAAACTTTCTATCATAAAAACTGCAAAACTTTATAATTGGCGGCCATCTTGGACGCCATCTTAAAAATCACATCGGTAACAAGTTTTTTAAAAAAATGAAAACCTATTTTAATTTAAACCTTAGCTTTAGTTAAAGCAAATAGAAAAAATAAACTAGAGGCATATCAAGCGAAGAACGTTTCACGGTCGCCATTTTGAATATGACCCCCCAAAATGGGTCATAAAAAAAATTCCACCAAAATATTCGTAATCTAAGCATCAAAATCTGTGGAACAGAACCTTAAAATCTAACCTTGTACTAACCAGTCGCTCAGAAAGCTATATTTACTACATCTCAATACCCATCTTCCTTTCCGAAACCCATCAATCTGTTAGGATGAAAGTGGTGTAAGTCCATTAAAGCTAATTTAAAGCACTTTCAGTTAAAATTTGATAAAAGTTGATCCGCAGCAAAAATTGTGTCCCTGCCTAAAGACAAATCCACCCCACAAAGTAAAAATATAAGCAATTCTAAATTTTTAGCACATGTTTTTAGAAAACCTTCAATTACACAAAACGAAGTTCAGTGGACTTACACCACTTTCATCCTAACCAGCTCAATTTGGAGTTACTTCGATTCAGTGGAGTTTATTCGAAGAAATTCGGAATTTAATTCCTTACTTCCGCCGGTAGTGCATTATAATGGTGGATTTACATCACGCGACAGTGACAGAAACTTACAGACCTTTCTAAAGAGGGCGCTAGAATCGATTTGCAACATTAGCGGCTGTCGAATGCCACAAATTGATTCTAGCGCCCTCTTTCGAAAGGTCTGTAAGTTGCTGTTGCTTGTCACGTGGTGTAAATCCACCATAAGTTTCGATGAGTGCCACGTCCCTAAGTAGTACTTTTTGCTCTTAAATAAATATCTCCGTTAATACACATAAATAAATATAATCTAAATAAGTCCTAAATATCACATTTGAACCAGTTTTATCACATGTGTTTTAATATTGGCATTAAAAACCTGGAAATAAAATAAACTTTTACATAATATTAACTCACCAAGGTCCTTTAGGATTCTTAAGCAATCCTCAGAAAACCCACCTCACTTAACTCACTTTATAATACAACAAAACCATTAGCAGAAGAAACATCGACCAACTTTCCAAACATACGTCATCTCCATGAATAACACTCTTAAAAGTTTGAATATTTATTTACTTTAACTTATCAAAAATTATTTAATCAAAGTGTTTTCCTTAAAAAAATGCAGCACGTCTATTAATAACAATAACTATTATTAATCAACATTCTAAAAAAAAAACATCAATAAATCTTTTGAATACAATATTGTACCGCCTAGTAACTCCATCGAATACCTAGTGTTTAAAATCATTCATATTTTTTAATTCAAGTCATATTAAAGCATTGACTTGTTAAACAATAGAGCATTTTCAATCACATGACTCGGACCTAACAACGGCCTTAGCAACTTACATTTTTTTGCCCTACAGGTTAACAGTTACAGAAAATGACTAGCCGTGGAATTCTTCTATTGGAGCATTTGCAATCACGTGATCCCATACCTAAAAACCGCCTTAGCAACAGATAAACAACGGCCTTAGCAACAGTTAAAAGCCCTACAGTAGGTACAAAGTTAAAAGAAAATAACCGGTTGTGACGTCACCTGAAAACACTCTATACCCTTGAAAGCCATTGAAAATAATGAGTTGGAGGAAAAACCTATATGACATTCAATGTTTACAATTAATTTCGATTATCAGACTAAAATTTATGAAATTCTGACAAAATGTGTGACGTCTTAGTAGGAAATAGATATCTGTAAGTTTTTAGAATACTTTTATGAGTCGTTGAATGATGTTTAGGAAGTACTACTTTTCAAAATGTGAAAAATTTTGTTTCATCATTAAATATTACGTCAATTGGTTGTTGTGATTGGTTACACAATAAGTTGTTTGGCTTGTAATCTTGCTTCCCATTCCAGTCCAATAATTCCAGGGGTTCCAAAACCCTTCGGGACCACCACCCCCTTACAAATTTTCCACCTAATTTGCTTAAATTTCATAGAACTTCATATAACGTTTTGTATTATTAAAAATACTTTACTTTACAACCAAGCAAAATAAAATTTTGAAAATCTAGTATATGGACGGACAGTATTCAAAAGTTGCTTTCTATACCCCTTAAAATTTTATTTGAAATAATTAGGTTCATTATTCGACTCTATACTTTTATAAAATTTAATTCCAAAATAATTCCTTACATATATACTTTCGGAAATCCTTTGTTTTCTACCCAGGGCGTGTATCCCCTTTGCTATACGTCTAAAGGTAAGGAAATTCAGTATTCCACCTGAAATTTTCCTTTTTTCATCTCAAAAATTACTTAAAATTATTGATATCTCAATCCATAGGTAAAGGGGGTCCTCCCCGGGAAATTTCTTAATTTTATCATTTTAAAAAGTGATTTTAAGCAACTTTTATGGGACTTTCGAATAGTTTTTATACATAAAAATGACATTAAGCAATAGTTTAAAAGTTGGCAACCCCCTCCAATTTTCTATCAAATCATCACCGCCCGCCAAGAATATTTTAACGCCCCCTGGTGGTGGTGGTATCGCCCACTTTGGGCACCACTGATTCTATTCAATCATATTAAATAAGTTGTAAATGCTCAAACAGATTATTTATCGATAGTGTTCTCTTCATTGTAAATAGGTCTGTATAACTTGAGTTTAATTGAATCGCCAGTTTGAAAAACGGAATAAGTCCAAAAAATAGGAAATTAACTGTTTGTGTGCGAAAAAAAAATCTCCAAGCTTTGCTCTACACCAGTGGTTCTCAACCTTTTTAAGGCTACCGCCTCCTAAAGGTGCGGAAAGTTTTTCAACGGCCCCCACTAAGAAAAATCTGTAATTTAGGGTATGAGGAAGGGCGATTACTTAATATTAAAAGTAATTTTAAGTGTAGTGTTAGTAAACTTAGGCTACAAATTTGTTGAAAAGGGAACTTGGCAACCTGCTGATACTCTTCTAAGTAAAAACAGTTATTTTTACATATTAATTTGCCTACAAAATATGTTTTTACTCTTTTTTGTGTTCTCATTCCTGGCTACTTACTTAAAACTGATAATAGGCTGCTTAAAGTAACGAAAATTAGTGATATCTGATATTATTTTAGATCCTAAAAATACGTTCAAAATTAGTAACTTCTTACTTTTTTCTTTTCTAAAAACTCTCGACCAATATAATTTTTGCAATTTAATTACTATTATTTTATTAATTATTAAATTATTCTTTCAACTAATTCCTGTATTTTATTTGCTTTAAGTTACATTTTGACTTTTAAAGTGGTTTTAAAACCTGATTCAGGAATGCAATTGCCTAGGTGTGAGTTTTAAGCTGAGTAAAATGTCTTTCTTAAAATTTTGTGAAAAGGTACTCCTTGATTTTTATTTGTGGAAATTTGTATGAAGGTCTGAGACCTCAGGGGGTCTCCAATGTTCCAAATTGAGTCGATATCTTCTGCCTACAAGAAGTGTTTTTTTCTCAATGATTAATTTTCATTGTCCACAAGAGACAGGAGAATTAAACTGTAATAAAATAATTATTCTTATAAGGAGGAGTTCAATAGTTCATTCCTATCGGAATGAAACTTGGTAAAACCGAAATATATTTTAAAATAAAGAATGGTAATAGGTATTTATAGAATTTAGAGTCCTAATTTTTTACCCAAAAAGTGCTTATACAGTCCTTAAAAAGTGCTTGTTTTTTTTAACATGTTTAAATATGCGCCCAGTTTAATTTAAAAGTGGTTTCACTTTTTTTTTTATCCAGTGATTATATCAAATCAAGGGGGATTTTGAGGGAGTACCTAGGTCGTTGGACCTTCAAACTCCAGTATAACTAGCCTCACTGGGTGAGGCCATGAGCTGAACAGTTACAGAACGTGTGACTTGAAAGTCACAATCAGCTGAGGAGTGGCTAGCTTGATGCTAACCCCCTCTTGATTTCCCCAAGTAACCTTGGTACTCATTTTATCGACCCCGGAGGGATGAAGGGCTGAGTCTGCCTTGCCCGTGGACCGGAATTTGAACCCCGGGCCTGTGGTGTGGGAGCGCGAAGCGCTTCCTCTACGCCACCGGGCTTCAGTGATTATATGACTCCATCGATATTCACTTATTCTATTTATAGTGCTTTAATGACTCAGTTTCATAAAATTTTTTAATTTTATTTGTCTCTGTTTATCTATTTTCTTATCTTTTGTGCTGTAAACGGAGCGGACACACAGTTTAATTCTCGAATAAAGTGGTTTTAAAGATATTTGTTCAGCTGAAATTTCATAAAGTTGAAGAAGGGAAAGAGTCCATCCTCTTTTTTGAACTGTAAAACATTTTTAAATACACATAATGTTTTCGATGATTGTTCTGTATTCTTAACAGTGTCATTAATTTCCTGTAAAAATTTGGTGGATATAGAATGGAAATTCCATTACTTATATAGTTTTTTTTTTCGATTTTCTCAAAATTTCGCTTTTGGACTTATTCCCTTCTTCTAACTGACGATTCAATATTAGTTCGCGACTGTTTTTCAACATTCATTTCTTGTATACATATAATGTTAAGAAAAATAAAGGGAGGGTAGGGTTTGAATTTACCAATTTCGAAACTTTATTGGTTAACATATTACTTCCACTACAGAAAAGTGAGGTCAGCTCTTTGAGAGTAAATTAATATAATTTGCGATACAACATTTCTTTAGGATAAGGATTTTCCCATAAAATTGAACCAATTTGGGCGTGCACCAATATTCTGCTAAATTTGTGTATACAGGGTGTTTCAAAAGTCCATTTCACAGCTTTCTCCTAGGGTCATGGAAGCATATAGAGTCGATTGAGCAAGGTTTCAGTGTCCCTAGCAGCAAAATGAAAAAGTTAAAAAAAATAACCAATGTTAGCACTTTTTTGAGCCTTGAAGTAGGGGCCGTCCACAAATTTAGAAACTGCTCCGATGTCGTGTCAACGAATTTCATCGATTTTGAATTCAAATATGAAAGAAATCTCATTTTTGAAGTGGAGATGGTATTTAATTTTGTACGGCCACTTTTTCAAAGTTCAAAAATGTGCTAACTTTCGTCGTTAATATCTCATCGAATAATTAAGAAAATTTCATGAAATGTTTTTCTGTGAGTTTGTAATGATTATTGGCAACAAATTTCCAACATAACTTTTCGCTCTATCTCTTTTAACTTTTAAATTAATTATTTTATTATTTTGCCACTAGGGGCGCTGAAATCTGGTTGAACACTTCAACTTGTTGCCCGTAACATATATGCATGATTAGTAATTAGATGATAATTTTTTTTTGCTTTACTAATAGGTAAAGAATTGGCCGGTATGGATTCTTCATCAAGTGACCAAGTACCTCCACCAGCATCGCTGCAATCCTTAGTGTGTAACGTGAAGTATCCCTATGGAAACTATTTGATTCATCAGTTGGTGCTCACCAACAACAATTCCGAGCCGAGCGACGAAAGCTGCATCCGCGCCCAACTGCGGTCGTTCCCTGCTGATCGAGTGAATGCGAGGAACGACGACGGACTCGGCTCTACATCTGGCTGTGATAAAGCGAAACTATTTCATGGTCAAGATGTTGCTATCGAGCCTGCCAAATACCATCGATGTTGATGCCCATTGGGTTAATGATGGAAGTTTCTTGTATTTAACAGGTGCTGATTGTCATTTTCCGTACTTAAACGATAAAAACAATTGCGACAAAACCGATAGTTTGGATAATAAGTGCTCTACACCGATTCACTTTGCTGTTCAATTGAATCATACCGATATACTCAAGCTGTTAATCAGCAAAGGTGCATCTTTGAGTGTTGAAACATCTTATGGAAGGACCCCGCTTCATATTGCAGTGCGCTGTGGGTGTTTGGAAGCGGTCAAACTATTAGTGGAAAGCGGTGCTGCTTTAGATTCTGCGGATAGTAAGGGTTCTACATCGCTTCATCTTGCAGCGAGACTAAACCAAATCGAAATACTCGAGCTGTTAATCAGCAAAGGTGCATCTGTGAATGCTAAAAATTGGTACGGGAAGACCCCTCTTCATAATGCAATGGACTCTGGGTGTTTGGAAGCGGTCAAAGTATTAGTAGAAAGTGGTGATGCTTTAAAATCTGTGGATAGTGATGCTTCTACACCGCTTTCGCTTGCAGTTCATTGTGAAGAAATTGAAATACTAGAGCTGTTAATCCGCAAAGGTGCATCTGTGAATACTAAAAATGTGTTTGGAAGCACCCCTCTTCATTTTGCCGCGAATAAGGGACATTCGGAAGCAGTCCAAGTTTTAGTGGAAAGTGAGGCTGCTTTAGATTCTGTGGATAGTAAGGGTTCTACGCCGCTTAGAATTGCAGAAGAACGATATTACATTGACATAGTTGAATATTTAAACTGCAAACTTGCTAATGTGAATGCAGTAGACAGCGATGACAGAATTTTAGTTCCTGAAGGAGCAAATGCAGCAAACTTTGGCCAACCACCATTTAAAAGAATGCGTAGGAAATAATTCCTAAAACACATTTTCTTTAAAATTGATCCTTTTTCCAGTGAATGAATTTCTCTTATAAAAAGATATGCAATTTATTTTCCTTTTTACATTTTTTATATGAAAGTCTGTGATCCTGTATTTTTTTTTTTAAATAAAGTTTAAATAATGCTGTTAAGAGTTTTGTAGAATAGTCCACTGAAAATAGCGAAAAAAAGGGCCGAACCTCAAACGAATTGCAATAAAAGGTTTCTCAACGGTTTTCACTTAGGAATTACCCCAATAATAAGATAATAAAAATCGGACAAAATCGGACCATGGGAAATTTAATTTTTTTTAAATTTTTAAAAAATGTCCGAAAAAAAATTTCGAAACAAAACAATACACAAATACAGACATGTGATACATGTTTATAGGTTATTTTTGAGTTCTGAAACCGAATACAGCCTTTAGTTTTGAAAAAAAATTGAAATTTTAATTTTTTAAATTAATTTGAATAATTAGCTATATGAAAACATTAAAACACCCCTAAAAACCTAACTAAAAGGTCAAAAGAGATAAATCCAACGGTTTTCATTTAGACATGACCTAAGTATTAACATACTAAAATTTGAAAATTTTACGCGTGAAAAAAATTAATATTTTTTTAAAATTTCAATTTTTTTTTTCGAAAAATGCATTTTTTTTTTCAAAATGGTGCCATAAACTTTTGAGGCTTTTGAAAAGGTCATTTTTCAATGGATATTGTCCACAGATAGTTATATAATGGAAAACCGGTGGAATTTACTTTTAACTAATTAGTTAAGTAATTAATTTCATAAATTGAAATTGGTGAAATGTAGGTCTAACTTCCAAAAAAGTAAAAACAGGTGATACTTTGGCATACTTCTATCGAAAATTTTTGAAATAACAATTACATACTATTAAAAGCAAAAACTTTTCAAAAAAATTCAATTTTTTAAAAAATTCAAAAATTTTAAAAATTTAAAATTTTAATAAATTTTAATATTACTATATAAACTTGTAACACATGTTTATAGGTCAATTTTTAAATGTGATGCCGAAAAATGTAATGTTTTTACAATAAAAATTGAAACGGAGTTTAAAATTTAAAATTTTTGAAAAATTTTTTAATTATGTAAAACTAGTCCCTACACCTGTAACAAATTGCAATAAAAGCTTTTTCAACGGTTTTCACTTAAAAGTAGCCTAAATAACAACATACTAAAAATCGGACAAAATCGGACTATGGGAAATTTAATTTTTTAACTTTTTTTTATAAAAACAGCCATTATAAAGCAAAAAATTTAATTTTTTTCGTAAAGGTATGTAATGCATGTTTATAGGTTAATTTTCTATCAGGATGCTGAAAAACTAAATATTTTTGCCATAAAAATTGAAAGATAGTTGAAAATTTAAAAATTTTAATTTTTTTTTATTATGTTAAAAACTAGCCCCTACTCGTGGAATAAATTGCAATAAAAGCTTTTTCAATGGCTTTCACTTAGAAATAGCCTAAATAACAACATACTAAAAATCGGACAAAATCGGACTGTTAGAAATGTAATTTTTTTAATTTTTTATAAAAACAGGCATTATGAAATAAAATTTTTTTTTTCGAAAAGACATGTAATACATGTTTATAGGTTACTTTTCGATTATGATTCAGAAAAACATCATATTTCTGCAATAAAATTTAAAAAAGAGTTAAACATTTTAAATTTTTAACAAAGATTTTAAAATTTTAAAACTAAATTTCTTAGTTCTTAAAATAGTCCGATTTTTTCCGATTTTAAATATGTAGTTATTTAGACCATTCCTAGGTGAAAACCGTTTAAAAAGCTTTTATTGCAATTTATTCCACGTGTAGGGACTAGTTTTTAACACAATAAAAAAATTAAAAATTTTAAAATTTTCAACTATCTTTCAATTTTTATGGCAAAAATATTTAATTTTTCAGCATCCTGATAGAAAATTAACCTATAAACATGCATTACATACCTTTACGAAAAAAATTAAATTTTTTGCTTTATAATGGCTGTTTTTATAAAAAAAAGTTAAAAAATTAAATTTCCCATAGTCCGATTTTGTCCGATTTTTAGTATGTTGTTATTTAGGCTACTTTTAAGTGTAAACCGTTGAAAAAGCTTTTATTGCAATTTGTTACAGGTGTAGGGACTAGTTTTACATAATTAAAAAATTTTTCAAAAATTTTAAATTTTAAACTCTGTTTCAATTTTTATTGTAAAAACATTACATTTTTCGGCATCACATTTAAAAATTGACCTATAAACATGTGTTACAAGTTTATATAGTAATATTAAAATTTATTAAAATTTTAAATTTTTAAAATTTTTGAATTTTTTAAAAAATTGAATTTTTTTGAAAAGTTTTTGCTTTTAATAGTATGTAATTGTTATTTCAAAAATTTTTGATAGAAGTATGCCAAAGTATCACCTGTTTTTACTTGTTTGGAAGTTAGACCTACATTTCACCAATTTCAATTTATGAAATTAATTACTTAACTAATTAGTTAAAAGTAAATTCCACCGGTTTTCCATTATATAACTATCTGTGGACAATATCCACTGAAAAATGACCTTTTCAAAAGCCTCAAAAGTTTATGGCACCATTTTGAAAAAAAAAATGCATTTTTCGAAAAATAAAATTGAAATTTTAAAAAAAAATTATTTTTTTTCACTCGTAAAATTTTCAAATTTTAGTATGTTAATACTTAGGTCATATCTAAATGAAAACCGTTGGATTTATCTCTTTTGACCTTTTAGTTAGGTTTTTAGGGGTGTTTTATTGTTTTCATATAGCTAATTATTCAAATTAATTTAAAAAATTGAAATTTCAATTTTTTTTCAAAACTAAAGGCTGTATTCGGTTTCAGAACTTAAAAATAACCTATAAACATGTATCACATGTCTGTATTTGTGTATTGGTTTTTTTCGAAATTTTTTTTCGGCCATTTTTTAAAAATTTAAAAAAAATTAAATTTCCCATGGTCCGATTTTGTCCGATTTTTAGTATGTTATTATTGGGGTCATTCCTAAGTGAAAACCGTTGAGAAACCTTTTATTGCAATTTGTTGGAGGTTCAACTCTATTTTCAGTGGACTAGAAATCTAGGTTGGGGGTGAAAATAGATAAAAAAATTATCTGTATTACTCAATGTTTATGTTGACTTATTTTTTTATAATAATACTATTTATTAACCAAAATATTTTTTACAAGTAATAACAAATGTTATACCTAGGGGACAGCTAAGGTGTCCAAAAAAAATTTACGTGACAACTTTATAATCAAAGAAAAGTAAAGAAAAAAAATGAAAAAGTACAAAAAATAAATTTGGCATATTAAGCTGGATAAAAATTTAAAGTCAATTTAAGTCTTTTAACTTTTGAGATGTCTTGTGATGTGTAATACCTATCAATTGTTTTCTTTTTGTCTTTTTCTTCATTTTTAAAGTAGTTTGAATGTTAAAAGAGATTTAAAAAAGAAAGAGATAATAAATATGTTCATGTGATCATGATAGAAAAACATGGGTAATGTAATACTAAATGCTACTAAATATTTCATTTAAAATAGCGCAATAGAGCATTCGCACATGACGTCACTTGGAGGACAAAATCAACGTTGCTCAGGCTGTTGTTAGGGGCGGGACATAGAAGTATCCAATAGCAGCATTCGCACATGATGTCACTGGAGGAATAAAACAACGTTGCTAAGGCCGTTGTTAGGCAGAGTCATGTGATTGAAAATGCTCTACAAAGCATTAAAATTTATATATTTCGTTAGAGTTTTATCATCAAAATCATTGTTGTTGTTGTCTTATGCCACTTGGAATATCCAAGCTCCATCCGCAAAGCGGATAGGATTTAAGGCAAAGGGGGTGCGGCTCCTGAGCTCCGACTTCAGAAATCCGAGATGGGCCAAAAAGTGTCAAAGTGAGTCCGTGAGGGGTCGTATCCATATTAGTGGCTACAGGGAGGGGGGTTTTATTTGGGGCCTCTTTGTAATTTTTGTAGAAACGATTATTTTGGACGCGACCCCTTGTGGATAAAATGTAGGCAAAGAATAGCCTGTATTGCTGTCTCAAGTGGTTTTATGACACCTTAATTGTTCTATTTTTTTCTGTTTTTGACACCCCTGACCCTGGCTACGTGATAGTGGAGAAGGGGATGGCATTTTGTATTTGTAGAGGTCAGATAGTTTAATTTTTGTTGTGGAGCTGGTGCTATTGGCCGTCGCTGTTGCTCCTGTCATACGAGTTGTTGGATTGGATTACATCAATATTTTTTGAGTTTTAATTAACTAATAAATTTTTTTCTTAATATTTTTCTGCGTATTTTCTTTTTTGCCGGGGGAGCGAAAGTGCACCCCCTTGCACTCCGCGCCCATTTACTTAGTTCTCTGGAGCCTGGGGGGTGCAAGTGCACCCTCTTGCACCCCCTCCTGGTGCCCATGTTTTTAATATATGTATATTTAATATTTAGCGGTGAATTTGAACTGTGTTAATTTAAAAAATAAATTAAAATTAAAATAAAGAAATAATTTTAAAGTATGACTATGGGTATACCCGTATGATTTTGCATCGAGAAAAATAAGAAACAAAATAGAAATTTCTATTCAACTTCTTTCTTATTTGCTTGGAGTTTGAATTCATCGAAAATGCTAAGAAACTAATATCGCTCAAGTAAATGTTATAAAGATGCAGATTCCTGTTACAGCTACAACGATTATGTAACTCTTTACATTCTGAATCAAAATTAAAAAAAAAAGTTATTTTATTGGGTCCAAAAATCTTTCAAGTGATTCTTTCTTCACAGTTATTCATTAGCTTCTTTTCTATAAGGGATTTCCTCTCAAAAACTTGAATCGGAACCTCATTCATTTTATTGAAGTCTTCTATGCAAATGTCAAAGGTTCTGTAATGATTCGATGATGAAATGCACCCTTTTAAGTAATCTTTAACTCACAATTCCTCTATTTCCATTTCCAACACTCGTTCTTTTTTTTCTCAACACCCCAGGGACGAGGAGAGGTCAACTCCCTCGAAGCGAAAATTCTAACAGGGGATCTTTATGGATAATTCAATTCACGAAAATAGTTCGAATAAATGGTGCTTTATTCCCCTTTTCGAAATCGTTCTAGAACGGAAAGAGGAATTAAGCGGGACTAGAATGTCCTGTTAAAACGATGCTTATTCTGTTGATGGGTTAAGAAAGTTCTTGAAAGAGATATGCTATTATCACGTTCACCAGTCTTTGAAACTTTGCCTGTTAACCTGCTAGAAAACATTTTGAATAAAATTTAAAAACATTTAAAGGAGCGATTAAAAAAAAATTGATAGTTTTGAAGTCGAAAAAAAACCCTCAAATTCAGGTGAAACTTTTATTTGCCCCTCTTATAAATCAAACACGGATCCTCGTTTGGCGATCAGAAAAGAATTAATGTAATCATTACTGGTGATCACAATTTTAATGATTATCTGCGATCATTATTTTCTGAGTAATAAATTTTGCTCCGATAGATAAAAATCCTTTTAGTCATGTGAAAGATCGCCAAAGGATAGAAAGTACCTCGATTATTCTAAAGAAATACTGAAGAGAACGCCTATCCTCGAAAAGTTAGATTGGGGGGTTTTGGCGAAGAGTAAACGATATGTTTTTGACGTTGTTGGGTTTTTATGATTGATCGAAATATTTTTCATCGTGAATTAATCATTATTATCGGAGTAAACTTTAGAGCTAAAAAGTATTCATTATTTTTAATCAAAACAACACTGTAAAAAAATCCCGTAAAATTTACGGTTTTAAACTGGCAGCTGGGGTGGTTGTGGAAAACCGTAAAAATTACTGAGTAAATCCGTAAAAACAACGGTGTTTTACCTTGCAAAACCAAAATCATGGGTCAAAATAGTAAAAAGCCGTTTACAGATTAACTTCGTAATTTTTACGGTTTTCCACAACCAACCCAGCTGCCAGTTTAAAACCTTAAATTTTACGGGAATTTTTTACAGTGTAAGAAATCTCAAAAATCTCATCATGAGTTTTTTTGCCCAAAAGATTTTACTCAAAATGTAATCATTAAACCAGATTTTGAAGATTAAGTGTAATCATTAAATTCAAACCCTGCTTGGGGAAAAATTCTTTCCCATAACCAAACCAATTTGTAAGGCAAATGTGGACTACTTAGCCGGGGTAAACTGAAACATTCTCTAATGTCAGTAGAAGAAAACCGCTCAACCCCATTAGCCAAGCAGGGTTTTCTTATTTACCCTCAACCTCAAACAAGATTTCCGTTGTTTCCTTCATATGAATAGGATATCGTCAGACAGATGAGTTGTCCCCATCCTCAAAGACCAAGAGTGTTCTCAATATATTTTATTCAATTATATTAACAAGTGAATACAATCATTAACTGCCATTGGACGTAACTGCCACAACCTTTATTTTTACACCTCCCGAATGAAAACGAAACAAATTTCCGAATTCAATTTATTAGGCTACCCCATTAATTGCACTATTTAATTACTCTCCAATCGAAATCTTCCGGTGGTCTTCCATTCAATTAGTCTTTAACTGCTGGTCGTCGTTCGCAGACTCGAAATCTCTGTTTAATGGACACTCCGGTCGCTTATGTTGGCCGACCCTCTGTTGCGCACAGATAATGGTCATTTGATTTGGGGTCAGTGTAGGTCACTCGTCCGGCCCTTATCTCCTGGTTCGGTGTTATGCATTAGTTTGAGGGTTACGGGTGATCAAAATGCCATTAAATTCATTGGATAGCAGGAGAGATTGTGTAATTACGACTTTTGGCTGCTTTGGGGTGTTTGAAATGTATTTAGTAAAATCATAATATCTGGAAAAAGATAGAAAGGGTTTTGAAATCTTGTTAATTTTTTGTCTATTTTTAAATTGCATGAAATCACTACTGTCCGTCATCCACGGCTTACTAGATACTATACAGGCTAGCCGAGTTTTCAACAATGAAAACCATTTGTCAACTTTTCCCGCTTGGATCGCCACAAGTCCTACCTATATCACCCACCGCCTTCAACACTGTGGATATGCTTTGCCAGTTTGTCCAGTATTGCCATCTGGATTTTTAATGATTTCCGTACTCGGCTAGCCTGTATTCTAGTAAGCCGTGGTCTATCACAAGATGAGCTCTGGACTAGTTTCCTAGCTGTGGCAGTTGTTATAGAAACTATACTAAACAAATGGATGTAAGAAATGTAAACGAGAGCTCATCTTGTGATAGACAGACAGTACACTCGTATTTAATTTTTTTAATCGCTATATTAACTTGCTGATAAGAATTTGTCGAAACAACAACAACAACAAGTCAAGAAACACAATCTCCAAGTATTCTTATTGGATTTAACTTTGTGTGAATCTAATACATTTGCTAAAATCGACAGGATTTCTATGTATTTCTCAATTCCGTTATTCTGACAAAATAATATTTTTAAAACAATTTAAAATGTTTAGAGTTATACACATATTTACCTTCCATGGATGTTTTTTTGACGTTTCGCGTACGTCCTACAATGGCCTTTGACCCGTTATTTTAAGACTTCTTAAGAAATAACTTTTCTTAATTCTTGTTCTTCTCGACTAATTTCTGTGACGCAGAATTTTCTTGTATGGACCTTGCATCATAAAAATCCAAACACCACCACCATAAACGTTCCCTTTAAAAATCTTATAACCCGATATTTAAAAAAAAATTGAAGAAAACTTAGTATTATTCTACTATTGTCTTTTATTCTCTAACTTCCGAAATTTACAGACCGTAATAACTTTACGGAATAGAAAATTTGACATTTCCGGAAGATCTTATTAAAATTTTACAATATATTCACTAAGTCTATTCACAAGATAAAGGTCCAATTTTTTTTTATCTAATAAACATAAACTGGTAGATGTTATTTCTGACAATTTAAAAGCTGACATTAATCACCCCAGATTAAGATTAGAATCTTGGAGTTGATTACTCTAGGAATGGAAAGATTCAAAAATTCTTCTTCTCTAACATCTTTTCAAAGTTTCAGAGAGTGATCTGATCCCATAAATCATTTCTCCATTGAACAGTTGTCACCGGAGTACGTAACGTTGATAAATTATGGCATGCTTCCGATTTAACTTATTTTACGTGTACTTTTTCGCATTTTTAGAAGGCTATGCTATCATTTTCTCGAGAAATATATCGAGTTAAAGGTTGAGACCCAACGAAAAACGTCATCCAAGAACAAAAATGTGCATGGCTTGGACATGGAAGGAGGTGAATCTATAAAAATGAGAGAAAATGTGCATTTTTTGTTTGATGCCAATTTTTAAAAAAAAAGATTATATAAAATTTCATAAATGTATAAGTACTTTTATTATATCTATTCTCTCTAATGTATAGTATAGTATTTAATTTAAATTTTATTGAACATTAAAAAAGCAACATGGAAGTTTTAGTGTTAAAGAAATTTTTGAATTGTTAACTGAATTAATTTTTTTATCCAACGAACTTGATAAGTATAAACAGCAAATGAAAATATCTTCTTAAATCTGAAAGACACTCCAAGTATTTAACTCCAGGTAAGATTTTTTATGGGGGAAAATAAGAGGATTTTAATAAAGGTATAAAACTGGTGCCATAGAGAAAACCTCGCCTAGATTCCTTAAAGAACTAACCATTAAGTCTTTAAAATACGATGGACACAAATTTTACGATAAGGGTCTTTAAAAACATCCCTTTTACTTAAAAGCAAGCTTAGGCATTCTTTCGACTTACGGAATAAGAATCGAATTTACTGCAAGGGATAAGGAATATTAAGTCCCAAAAATAGCATCGAATTTTAATGCTAATGGTGGGTCTCACGTGGAATTTATCGGTCAGTATAATTAAATGACGTCCCATTAGCAAACCTTAACGGCTATTTAATATCTTAAATTCTTCCCCAGAAATGGCAATAACGCATTACCTTAATAATTCTATTCTGATACTGATCTCCAGCCACAAAAAAAGGTCTTGAGGTGTCTTGACGCTAATAATAATTGAGATTTCTCAGTCTTTCTTATCGTTTGTGCCCCGAGCCGTTGCCAAAGAAAATTCAATTATTCTTTATCGCCATAACGCAGTGTAATGGGATCTTGAGCTTGCGTTTGTTTAGGTGAAAGTTATCTACCACAAACTGGCAACACGACGCTGCTTTTGTCGTGATAATCTGAATATTATGCAAATTGAGATCTGAATTTTCTTGTCCTTAGTATGGAATTTACATTCGAAACAAGGCGCGTCAGAAACTTCGGCCATTTTGAATTTTCGCAGGGTGGGGAAAAGAATAAAAAAAAAATGGCGAAACTCTATACGTCTCATGTTGATTACTTTGGACGGCCGAATGGAATACAGATTGATTGCTTCAAATTGAGTACGGGAGAAATCGCTCTTCTGTTAGCACTTTCCCCTAAACGTGAAACCCCTTTGTGAAGATTTTAATAAAACGCTGCAAGGAAAATATGTTTCAGACTCAAATAATAATTTTTTATAAGAATAAGAATATATCTAAGTTTACTTTCATGTTATTATCTAGTGAAATTTATCAAATGAATTTATGTATTTCTTCTCTTACGAATAAATAAAAATGTATCGAGCTTGTATTACAGTGTGAATTTAAATTGAATTATGCTAGGAGCTTGTTTTGTCATTTAAATTGCATTGTGAAAGTGAAGGAATTCGATGTTTGCTTTTCATACCAATGGAATGCATACTCTGTTATCTAAAACACATTTATGGATGGATGGATTTAGGTTCAAAAGTATGTATAGCAGTGCTTTGCAACTTTTCATGAAATTAATACCCACCTAATTTTTTTTTAAAATTGTTCAGTTTCCTTCTTACTCGTGACTTTTCTTGAGATACTCTCTTTCTTAGTAACTCTGTAAAAGTTGTTTTTCCCTGACTATCTTCTTATAACAGAAAAAAAAATGGTGCATAGTGACTGGAAAATGGTGTAACACAATTTTAAACACATGAAAAAAAGGTATTTTTTAAAAGTGCCAAATAAAATGTTTTATCTGATTTTTAGCTTTTTCTCCGTCTCCATAATCATCAATTTCAAACCCTGGAAGAAAGTACTTTAAAATTGTTAACATTTCCTCTATACTATTAACGTGAATTCTTCCCTACATCGATTTATACAATTCACACACACTGACTACTTGGGAAATGCAGTGTTAAGTAGACATGCTTCAATTTAACTATCAGCAAGCTGATTGGGGGCCCGATTAATTGTAATTGTGGAACCAAATACATTGTGCCATTTCAATCAGTGATACGAGCAAGCACCAAGCAAGGTTCTCCCCCTCATACTATATAGTATTATAGCTCTAGTCTAGAATAATGAAGTCTAAAGCATTTAGTTGGGGTTTTCTGTACTTTTGTTAACACGTTGATTGCCAACTACGAGATATCTCGTAGGTTGTGTACTTGCCCAGGAAACGGGTTATTTCGCCCATTATTATTTGCCATGTGTGTACAACTACGAGTAAATTCGTAGCATACCAGTGTAAATATGAATAGAGGGCCTCAGGAATGAGAAAAAATCAGGTAAACAACACTGGGTAAGTAAACAACCTACGAGATATCTCGTAGTTGGCAATCAACGTTTAAGAATGTTTTAAAAATATATGCATCCTAAAAGTGTGATTAAAATGCATTAGAAAAGTCCAAATTATGCAACAAAGCATTAGGATTCTTCCTAACAAATGTTCCGTACTAAAATTAGTTCTTCCTTAAAGGTGCTTTAGTTTCTTCTATTTTTAAAACTACTACTTTGTTAGTTTATTTTGAATAAAAAAAGAATGCCTTACATTTGCCGAACTTAATTGCTTATTTATTAAGTGCTACCTAATTGGCAACTTTACATTTCCTAATGATTTCTGAGCAATTGATGAAAAAGCTCTTTTTATGGAAATCAGTTAATCTCCTAAAATCCGAAGCCTTCCCATAATTAAAAATGCCCCTCCAAGTTCTTATTCAAAAATATGTCGTCCCATTCAACTCAGAACAATCCGCACTTTAATGAACATTAGTTAAAAACTATTTATTTTGCAGCAATTTAATTTCCTTCTCATTAAGTCAGCAACATTCGCGAAATGGCAGCTTGAAAGGGATGAAGAACATTTCTCTGGGATTGATTTGGAGTGAAAGAAAAAACACCATTCCCGAGGATCGGATGGAATCAAAACAACTATTCTGAGAAACACTGAAAGGTCTTGGCGCTAACAATGTCGATTCCTGATGAGAAAATGGACTTAGAAGAGTAAGTAATTAAAATCCGTCGGTTTGTTTCTTTGGGCGTCTCTTTGCATAGAGTAAAAATGAACAGAGTGGGTTTCGAATATCTTTCCTCATTAAAACGACAGTTATCCAGTACCCAGACAGAAATAGAAATGTAAGGTTTTATAAACGCTGTTGCAACCTTACGGTTTAATCCATTTAAGGTTTTTGTAAAGTTGTCATTGTCATTGACAACCTGTAATTGTAAAAACAACCTGCGCTAGTTGATGCCTAAAAGGTCCATGGTAACCTTATATTACTGCGGAAAATCCTTGAAACAAGGTTAGAAAATGAGGTATTTGAGGTTTCGAGAACGTTTTTTAGTGGGTTTCTATAATTTTTTTCTGCAACCTTGTCATTTAAATCCTTATATGACACTTTTTCGGCAAACCTTGTTTTCGGGAAACCCAATGACAGTAAAAAGATAAAATTAACAGTAAGGTTACATGCTATCTGGGTATCATTCACAGAATTGAAAAGTGAACTGCTTCTCCAGTGTTTATAAAAAATAGCAAAAAGTACCATAATGTGAATAAAAAATGCAAGTCTAAAACTTTTACAAATCGATAGACTGGAATATATTTGCTTATAATCTTGTGCAAATTATGAGTATATTTTAATGATATTATACTGATCTTACTGATGACAAGGTTATTCAGTTACAATCTCAACAAGTTTAACTGTAACTGTATCCTGTTCAGTTTTTAACAGAAAAAATCATGAAAATTCCAAATTTTAAATAATGTTTCAAAGTATATCGATGTCTGTCTGGCAAAGTTGTTAGGAAGATGTGCGCACTACTTATTACCATCACTATCTTTACTGTTTTATTGTGATTCTTAAGGAGTTGTGAGTACTACTTTCATCATTCCCTAAATTACTGGAAATAGAGAATCGAGCTATTGTTCAAAGTTCTTATAGAGTGTCGTTTTTTATTTAGATTGTTTAAGTGTATTTACGTTTTTAACAGTTCATACTGTGGCGCAATATGCATCACTTTGCTAGTTTAAAAAACAAAGCCCTACACTTTGTTCAAGCCCTCAAAGCATTTTTACAACATTAAAACTCATGACTTGTTCATTTTTAAATAAGAAATCTTAATTATCACTCTTAATAAACATACAACAAATTGTTGTTTAATTGAGACAAGCCTGACGGATTTAAATGAGTAACTTAAGTAAATACTAGTTGAATTTTCAACTTTTGAAGCAGTTGGAAAAAACCTTACGAAAACACCAAAAATGCTTTATTTCTGAGACATTATTGCAAACAATTTTCAAAACTCAAGATAGATAAGAGTGTCTAATTACTTATTGTGTAGTGGCAACACCCAATATGGATGCGAGATTAAAGTTGAAGTGGTTAGTTTTTTCGATGTATAATTAATTGAAAGAGAAGCTTTGCGTTAATCAAACTGACAAGCCAGAATGTTTGCGTTATTTAATCATTGGGGAACATTCTTTTCTGCAACTGTTAAAAAAGAATCCCACCCCATTCCCACCCCCCACTCCCATGAAAAACAACCCACCCGAATTCCGCCATTTTTTTGCTAACGAATCAACAAGCGATGTTTTTTCATTCAATTGTTATTACTGGCTTGGCGGTTACAGTTAAGAAGAGATAATTGCGTTTCCCCATTATTTCAATTTTCTACGTCACGTCTGGGGATGAAAAAAGAACTCGGGAAAAATACCGACATGAGGGTATTAAATTATCGCCCCGGCTAAACGATTTGCAACCGATTTTTTTTTTCAAGATGGCGGTTGCGAGAAATTCCATCCGAAAGATTTCTTATAAAGCCTTGTTTTTTTTAACGGTTTTGGGAGAAAAATATCTCGGTGTTCATATGAAATTGCGAGATGCTTTTATTTTGCATAATTAACGGCGAAACTGAATTCCAAAGGTCATATTTTCCCATTAACTCTCTCTTGAATTGGGGGAAAAATGAAAAATGGTAAGTGCTATCCCCATGTTTTTTTTTCTGAAGTTAAATTGGGTGGATAATGTGTTAAAAATACTATCAATCCCAACTTATTTCATAACCCCTTGTTCATAAATATTAGGCGGGAACAAATGCCAAGTTTTCTATAAAATGGCGGAAATATTCAAACATTGAAATAAAAACCATTTAAATGAAACTAGAAGTATTGCTTTTAATTTTAAACATGTTTTGAAGCGAAATTTGTAAAAGGTTGCCAATAAAGTCCGATTGAAGAGATTTGCGTCCCTCTATTCCTAAAGTTATAAAAAATCATAATTAAACTATTATACTACAATAAAAAACTTTTTATAGATATAATAAAAATTTATAGATAAAAGAGATTTATAGATATTTATAGATATAGACATAAACATATTTTTTCGTTTGAATACATACTAAGGAATGAAAATTCCTAAAACTTATCAGATGCAATAACTGTTTTCTAAATAAAATCCCACCCAAAAGATAGGGGTTCGAATGAAATAAAAGAATGAAGATAAGACTGTTTTGAGAATTACTCTTTTTCCTTCACATGGAAAATAAATCTCGATTCAAAAAAAAATATCGAATTATGAGCGAGCACTTTACAAAACCTGGGACTTTAAAATCACGTTTCCAAATGAATAATTTCAACTTTTTGATGGCATAGAGTGTTTTCAGGTGACGTCACAACCGGTTATTTTCTTTTAACTGTGTACCTTCTGTAGGGCTTTTAACTGTTGCTAAGGCCGTTGTTTATCTGTTGCTAAGGCGGTTTTTAGGTATGGGATCACATGATTGCAAATGCTCCAATAGAAGAATTCCACGGCTAGTCATTTTCTGTAACTGTTAACCTCTGTAGGGCAAAAAACTGTAACATCTTCTGTTGCTAAGGCCGTTGTTATGTCCAAGTCATGTGATTGAAAATGCTCTATTGTGCCTTTAAAAGGCTTAAGGATTTATTCCTTTATTCTAAAAGAAATCAACAAACAAGGTTGATTCTCCATCAAGAATGATGAAAACTAACGATGGCACTAGTGGACGATAATTTTCGAAAAAGATTTCTTACACAATTTCCAAAAGGATAATTACCCAATGTTTCTGTTGTTCTGCAGGAATAAAAGTTTAATAAGTTTAAGAACGTTTTTTTTTTTTGCTCCGAAAAATTTTCGTCGACATAGAAAGAATAATCCTTGTAATTAATCTCTGAACTCGAAGTTCTAATAATTAGTTGGAGTTTTATGCGCCTTTCAACATTGGGAATGGTAATTATTCTGAAAGATATTCTCACCTTTTTTAGGACAGAGATAATCTTGTTTTCGCGTCTCGAAAAGCGTATGTTCTTGATGAAATTTGGATCTCCCTGAACAAAAGTATGAATAAATTACAATTAGTAAAGATTTATTATTTAGGATCATCAAAAACAAAAAAAAACCTTCACAATTTCACGAAATATAATACGAAATGGTAGGTACCTTATTCTAATATCTTCTTTAAACTGGCTTCTCAATATATTTAAAATATACTTATTTATTTTTGGATTGGATTGCTTCTTCACAAAACTCAGCTCATTTAAATTAACTCACTTTATAAAACAATAAAAAAAAAAAAACCTAGCAGAAGAAACAACAACCAAGTTTTTGAAAATACGTCACAGGTCATCTCCATGAATAATCCTCCCTTAAAAGTTTGAATATTTATTAACTCTAAATTATCAATAATTTAATCAAAATGTTTTCTTAAAAAATATTCAGAACGTCTGTTAATAACTATGTATTGTTAATCAACATTCTGAAAAAATGTGCCATAATGAATCATTTACATTCAATATGATACCTAGTAACGCGTAAAACCCAGTGTTTTATCATTCAGGTTTGGTTTTTTGGTAACATATATTTTCCGGTATGTGTGCTTGATCTCAAGGATCCGCTTATACACCTTCGTCAAGTAAGACAGACACAACAGAATTTTTACTGGCACAAAGAAGGAAAATACACCCAGGGGCGAGGTGAGAATCGAACTCACGACGGGGCAGTGCGCAGACTGCTGGCGTGAAAGGCAGAGGAGCAAACCGAACAGGCCATCCCGTCCCCTATTATCATTCATATTTTTGTTTAAACCCAGACTTGAACAATATAAACAATACCCCTTTTAAGCTTTTGAAAATAAAAAGAGACAAAACCAATATGACACTCAATGTTTACAATTAATTTAGATTATCAGATTAAAAATTATAAATTTCAGACAAAATTTGTGTAAATTTTAGTACGAAATAGCGTATCTGTAAGTTTTTAAAGTATAGTTTTACCAGTCTTTGAATGACATTTTATTTAGAAAGTACTTTTGTAAAACGTGAAAAAAATTTGTTCCATCATAAAATATGGCGTCAATTGGTCGTTGTGATTGGTTACATAATATGTTGTTTGACAGTACTTGCTTTGTAACTGCGACCTTATCCGTAATCAAAAAAATGGAAATACTAGTTTAAAATTCAGATTCTCCCCCCAAAAGAATCCGAACAGTTTGATACTAAAAATGTGTTTTGCGGATCAGTTATTAAAAAGTTGTTCTCTGGAAACCTCTCCCCCCAAATTTTTTTTTAGAACAGAGAGATTATTTTTAATGTTTTTAATTGAAATACAAAGTAGATGAGATGTGCATATTTTTTTTCTCCTTCAAAAATTACCAGAATTAAAATTGCATTAAAGTCAAGGAACCTTCTATTCCAGACATGCTTAAATCCCTTATTTAGGAATGCAGCTTATTTTCCCAACGACTTTTTGACACATTTCCATACATTGAAAAATCAACAGATTTCTTTGTTGACAAGAAAACACGTGTTACAAGATGTGTCTTAAAGTATGTCGGCTTTTCAAAGACAGCTTAAAATATTAGGGTAATTTCGACGTTAGAGTGGAAGAAATAAAGGATTAGGAGAGAACTTGTCATACGTTGTAATGAAAAATTCGATTTTCTCTTTATCCCATGTCCGATAATGTGCCTTGTCTTCAAACGCAAAGCATAATCATTATTTAATTAGTTCGCCGGTATTTTCTATAAAAAATGTTTTACAGTGTCAATCTTAGCCAAATTAAAGTTAAGCTTGATCGATAAAAAGACAGATAAAAATATTTCGCTTCACATTTCGTTATTAGGAATGTTTTTCCTTTTCCTTTTAAAAGGGAATTTTGTAATTAACTATTTAATTTTTATTAAAACTTTTGAATGTAAACAACTTATTCTCTTTATTAATTATGTTTGCACTAGAAACATTAAAAAATAATGTTACAAATGAAATTAACAAAATCATTCTGGTTACAAAGTTTTATATTTTTTCGTTGAAATATCAAATTACATATGAGTTGATGCTTAATATGTTCCTTCACGAAATCTCAAATTAACTTTTGAAAACATATTTTAGTTATGTAACACAATTATTTTATAGTAGAAATTAAATTAAAGTATTTTTTAAATGTATAATTGGATATTTTAAAGGAAATAAGAAATTTAATTAAATTAGGTGATACCGCAATTGCAAACAGTTTCAAAAACAATTTGTGTAGAATAAATTATTTTCTACAATATTTGGAAAAATCGATATTACGCATTTATCTCATTATTATCATTCCTGTTTATTTCTTTACATACAATACATATTTATTAGAAATTGGGTTTGAAATAGTTTTAAGTTACGATTACTGTTTTAACAATTAATTGAAAAATGTTGTATGTTTTGATAGCATGTTTGTATTGAAGAGCAGAAAAAAAAACATGGTGACATATATTTCGTACATACGATTTTGTTTAATTAAAGTAATTCAAATATTTCTGACACTTTTTATCTGTATAAATAAAATTTATATAAATCCTTTTATGATATTAAAAGTATCGTGTAAATGGGTCATGACCCATATCTAAAGTATATAATACAACCGAAATTGAAAAGCATGGGAAAGGTTATCTTTTTTAAAAACCAACTTTGAAATTTATTAAAAGTTACCGGTTAGTTAAAGTTTATTCAGTTAAAATTTGTGTAAAACAGTAAACTGTAATAAAATCTTTAGGTTACAAGGACAAATAATATTAATAATTGTAATAGAAGACAAAACGTTGTTCGTTAAAGAAATTTACGAATTTTTGTCTTCAGCTCATTCTTATCTTAACAGAAACATAATTACTCACTAATTCTGTACAATTCCGTTAGAGTCCCTGCTAAGTATCGCCAATATCCAAATCGCTAAATATATCCAAATATCAACAAAATTTTCTGACTTTTATTAATAAACTGAATAGTTATTGATCTAATTAAACATTTTAATTCAGGAGTTTGAAATTATTTATGAATATTTCTACTTTTTGTTGTCTAAAAATCTAAAAGAACAGGGCGATATTTAGCTGGGACTCTAACGGAATGGAACCACCAATTCTAAATAATGTAATACGATAAAGAGATAATCATAGATACTTTCCAAAATATGAAGCATCCTTTACATTGACTTATATAATTCGTATATCCACATTAAATAAGCGTAAGATGTATTTTTAAGTATTATTTACAAAATAATTTATCTTCAAACAAGCGTTTAGAAATGTTTCTAAACTAATGTTTTGATAAAGTCTTGGAAAAATAAATGTGTCCTTTTCTGGACCAGATTATTTGAACATAATTTCTTACATTAAACAAAAACACAAAAGATAAATGTTTTCTCTACAATAATAACGCTCAGTTTTCTTTTTGAATCTATCTTATATTAGAATCAAAAAGTAAAAGCATCTGGCAACAGTAATTTATCTACCGTCTCTAGCGAAACATCCCACACATTCAGCTAATTAGATCGCTTTCTCGTATATATCGTCGCCATGACGAGATTTCTAAACACACACAAAAAAGAATTCCGACGGGTCTATAAGTTGTTAGATAATAAAGTATAACAAGTTTTCTCTGAAATGCTTCAGAAGTTTTTTCACGTAAATTATGTAGGTTTATGTGTAGATTCATGTCATTAGTAGGTACTGATGAAGTTAGTATGAAAAAGAAATATGTCGGGATACTCTCAAGGTAAATAAATACCTTTTATACTGATTCCTAATGTCCTTGTTCGTGTTTGATAACATTATTAATGAATGCAGGGAGTAGCGTTTCTAATTTCTATAAGAGGCATTTTAAAAAATTGTTTTAGTGGTAATGGTGACTTGTAAAGATGAAAGTGTGACTTCTAACCTTATAATTCATATGTATTGTTTATTATAAGGAAATACAGTTTTTACAGTAATACAATCAAAGAAATCACTTTTGAGAATAGAAGCATATATTAGTTACTTTAACGATAAATGTTTTAAAGAATTAATGAAAGATAGCTCCAAGTTGTATTAAACACAATATATTTTATAGTAGTAGTGAATAAAACCATGTGTTCCGACAGCGAGAGAGGATGGCGAATTGGATATAAAATTACCTGTACTTATGTCATGGTGAAGTTGCCTTACTCTTTATCATAGGCGTAACCAGGGAGGGGGGTTATTGGGGTTGTAACCCCCCCCATTACATCGACAGTTTCTAAAACATGAAAAACTGAAAAAAATTTCCTTCACAAGGAAGGCGGTTCACAAGGAACTGTTCTTTTAAGAACTAAACCAAAGGGCCTCAAAATGAATTTAAACACTACATTGAGAGACGAATTTTTAAAAAAATTCTGGGGGAGAACCCCCAAACCCCCTCTAAATTTTTACGTCTGTTATACTGTGTTTTCCCTTGAAAGTTAAGCCTCTTAGATGAAGTTTTCCCTTCGGAAGTTTTGCAAAAAAAAAAACCAAAATATTATACCTATATTATGAAAAGGGAGTAATATGTTGGAGGGGTTCACTGGTCGGAGTAACACCCCCATGGGTCGTCTCTAATTACGCCACTGCTCTTTATTGATCGGTATCCCTTTTGTGGCGGGCAATATAGTTGGGATAATAACAATTATGAGTAGAAAGCTGATAAGGAGCCCGTGGAGGAATATTATATTACTACTTTATTATAATTTAAACATAAAGCTAACTATTTACAGTACATTAAAAGGGGAAAACCGAAAATCCTGACTCTTCTTTCAAAAACTATTTTTAAAAACTATCCACTCATAACCTTGCTCATAACTATTATTTCTCGAGATATAACATTTAAAACCACATGGGATGCCACAATACATAACTTCAAAAACATTACTATAGAGTTTTTCAATCACATGACTCGGACCTAACAACGGCCTTAGCAACAGAAAATGTTACAGTTTTTTGCCCTACAGAGGTTAACAGTTACAGAAAATGACTAGCCGTGGAATTCTTCTATTGGAGCATTTGCAATCACGTGATCCCATTTCAAAAAACCGCCTTAGTAACAGATAAACAACGGCCTTAGCAACAGTTAAAAGCCCTACAGAAGGTACACAGTTAAAAGAAAATAACCGGTTGTGACGTCACCTGAAAATACTCTATTTATTTGGTTTGGGTCGCCGGTGTAAATAACGGAGTTTCTTAAACCAGGTTCACTTGGAACGGTAAGTGAGTCATGTTAATGCGTGTTATATTAAGGTTCTTCAAATTAGAGGTTAAACACGGTAGAACATCAATATTTCCCATTAAAACCATTCACATTTTTCCTGAAAGTATCCTTTGAACTTATAAATTAATTCTTTTCTCAAAAGTTTCGTTTTTCCAAATGGAAGTTAATGTCCTAAATGGAACACTTTAATGCGGCTTTGACATTCCAGCAACTGAGTGTTTAATGGATTTAGCTCCCTTCGCGTTTAAAACTAGATTGCAACTGTAGATGGAATTCGCAAACTTCCAATGGAACGCATACCATAGCGATCCTCTTAACGTGGTTCTTTTCTTTTAAACCTGTTTAATGGGAGGACATTACGTTGGCTTTTCATGAAACGCACTTCTGTGGAAAAGCTATAACTTTTGCTTTGGGGGGTTTTATAATGCCTTTGTTTAAATAGTTTAACGGTATTCCACGGTCCTCTTGTGTTGTGCTGATTGTGTGGGTTTGTATTGCTTGTCCTAAAAGGTTCAAGGGAATTTAAATAACGTTAGGTTTCAGATAAATTGTCTATTAAAACGCAATAAAATAGAATTCGTAATCAAGATATTTTAAAAACTTTACAGCAGAGGTTCTTAAACTTTCGATCACCTCAGCCCCCCTTTGTGTAACAGCCAGACATCGCGGCCCCCCAAGATTAACCAGTAACCAGACTTTTGTCTCGGAGGGGGGGGAGGGTTGACTCAACATTATTCCTAAGGTACTCCCTAACGAAAATATTTATACGTTGAGTTTTAGATTACTTAAAAGTAGTAGTATTTAAATTATATCCCACATTATGTTAAAATTTTACAATTACTCTTAGTAATAATGGAGGGTCTGGGGGTCTCCCCCAGAAAAATATTGAAAATTTTCCTTAAAAAGTTGTGCTTTTTAAATCATTTTCAGACATTTTTGGTTGCACTCGAAGAGAACAGGTCCTTATAAACCACAGAATTTTCAAGGAAAAGAATTATAAATAATTCAAAGAATTATAAAAAAGTCAAAGAATTATAAAAAAGTCAAAATTTCGAGGGGGTTAGGGGTTCTTTCCCGAGAAAATTATTTGAAATTTGTTCCTTTAAACTAGTGTTTTATCTCATTTTGTAACTCTTTGGAGAACATTCAAAAGTAGCTTGAGTGTTACCAAAGGTAACTCGCGGACCCCCTAGGAAGGCACTGGGGACCCCCGGGGGTCCGTGGATCGAACCGCTGCGTTACAGTAACCCTCCATATTCTACTATATACTATTGAAAGCTTAGTAACCGTTACTCTCATTTTTTGGCAAAATAAAGTGATAAGAACTAAGCATTTTTCAAAACAAACGATCAAATACCTGCATTCTGTTTTTTAAATGAAATATTCTTAATACATAATTTTTAACGCTGCCTTTTCTCTAACCACAAATCTGAATGAAAAGCGGATTAACCTTCAAACAAATGTAATCGGTGAATGCCACATCAGCGAAAGCACCAAACCGCAACCATTAATTTTAACTGGAAATATTGTTCTAAAAAAATTTCCGCTGATTCTTTCACCATCATCAGCATTAAATCATGGCACGTGGAAATCAAAACAAGCACTGAACTGGATGCCTGGATGAAATAAAGAAATTGAAATCGGCAACAATCGTTTAAGAAAAGGAAAATAGAATTCATCAGACTATCAAATAATCCCCCGATTCAATTGAAATTCTGATTTGTTTTTTTTCTCAGGGTTTTTCTCCCGGTTTCAGCGAAATCATTTCCTCGTCTACTTGGTTGGATTACCAATTGCAGGGATATCGAGGAATGTATTGTTCAGATTTCGTTTATGTTGTTCTAAGTGGACATTGGCTGATGGAAGGGGTTTAAGGATGAATCATTCAATCTGATGTTGCTCAGAGAGAAAGGAGATATTTGCCTGGCCTCAAGCTATACCTCTTTATGAAATATTACTTGTGTATTGATGCGTTTCCTAAAGTAGAACATGCGTAGCAACATGTATCGATATATCAAACTAAAGATAAATAAATCCTTTTACCAACGAACGAGAAAGAATCTTGCATATGATTCTTAATAAAAAGACGAGGAATGAAATAAAAGAAAAAATCTAAAACTCTACCCGTGCAAGGCTGGTCATATCAACTAGAATTTTCAATTAATAAATCTTTTTAACTCAATATACTACATTTGTTTTTCAGTTTTGAAAATCATTAAATTCCAATAAAGCAAGTAAGAAACCAATATGTTTACGTAAAATACACCTTGTTTGTCTACTTTTTGATTTATGTCTAATTGCTTTATTTAACAAAATGCCTAATTTAATTATCTTTATAACGAACCAAATAGTTTGATTACTTCTGTAAGCAAATAGGGTTGTTTGCTTAAAGTACTAATTTGGCTCACGTTTCAAATTTAAACATCCCAGAAGTTCCCTTCTTTTTTCGTATTAATATCCGCCATGTTTTGTTCCTTCTAATTTTTCTATAATACACAAGCAACAAAAACCCTGAATGAAAATTCTAATGGAACGCAAAAATTAAAATTTCAAAAGGAACAAGCAGCTACTTTGCATCTAAATGCACTCAATCGCTCCTAATTTCTCGGTCACATTATTCTTTTACCTTGCTCAAACAAAACCTGACACCAATGTTACTTCCAATAAATAGAAATGAAACTATTTCATCTGCACTTCAAAGCTAACTTGCCATTAGAAACCCTAAAAACAAAGTGCCGAATCTAATTAGTTTCGTTTTATTTTTAAATACCTCGATTGATTCTCGTTTTTAATACCACTTCTCTGCCATTGGGGATTACTTTTGCAAAACAGTTTGGATGAATATATGACTAAAAGCGTATGACACAACGGGGAATTATTTTTCCTCCAGGATTCCAACTCATTACGATTATTCTAAAGCGTTCCTACCCGCCGTGTAACTTTATGTGGGTGCGCTTATCTGGGCATGCTAAACGTAAAAATAATTTGAATGGAAAGGGGGGAAAATATAGTCCTGTGTAGGACTGGGCGATATTGAAATTTTGATATCGCGATATATCGTCGATCAAATATCGATATTTCACGATATATCGATATTTCGTCAAAATATCGATATATCGTGAAATATCGATATATCGTCGAAATATCGTCAATTTCGATATATCGTCAATTTCGATATATCGTCTATTTCGGTATATCGTCGATATATCGTCAATTTCGATATATCGTCTATTTCGGTATATCGTCGAAATATCGTCAATTTCGATATATCGTCTATTTCGGTATATCGTCGATATATCGTCAATTTCGATGTATCGTCAATTTCGATATATCGTCTATTTCGGTATATCGTCGAAATATCGTCAATTTCGATATATCGTGGAAATATCGTCATATCGTCAATGCTGTGGGGGCTCCATGTTCCTCCATGGGGGGCTCAAACCAAACGCCTTGGGACGTGCAACATTTTGGTCTTGAGCACTGGTCAAGATCTCTTGACCAGTGGTCAATCCATTTTTTCTCGCTATATGTAACCTTTCTGACCATCTGTTTCAGTCTCGTGGTTGTTTTGGGGTTCCCTGATCTTTGGAAACCCCATTTGACCACTGGTCAAGATAGCTAAAATTCATTACAAAATAAATGTTGGAGTTGCTAACTGATATTTTGTAATCTCTATTGTTATGACATGTGTCTTTGGTTACGACTGATGTTTTTCTGAACTTTAATTTTTTTTGAATTTTTGAGAATTTTTGGCTGACCCCTTTTTGAGAATATCCGAAAGTAAATCCGCGCTTTAGAAGATTAGGCGGGAAAGACCTATGAAATTCAGGGGAGTTCCATGGTCTCAACAAACTATTGTCATGTCTCACTTTTATGATGGATGGCTAATAAAATGTAGTGCACATACTTAAAAAATTATAGGGATTTTATATTCTTAGGATCCTTAACTTCAAGTAAACATAAATTATTTAGAAATTCTAATCAATATTTCAAGGATTAAAAAAGATTGCAAAAATGAGAATTTCGTTAAACGAGCTGCCAGGATAGGAAGTACGAAAATTTCTGAGGGGGCATTATTATTACGTATTTAATAATAAAAATACTTAATCTAAAACAAAATTTACGCTGTAAATATTTGTATTTTAATGGTTAATCAGTGTTTTGCATAATTAATGAGGCGATTGATTTGGATTTGAAAAGTAATATGTATCTTTTCAACTGTTTTGATGATCGAAACGCCAGTCTTCTTAAGCAATGTAGTATTTGCTGTTGGATGATTTGATTAAAATTATTTATCCTACTTGAAAAATTATACTGTACTTATGTTCTTACAGCGTTTATTTTCAAATATGTCTAAAAAAAGTTAGGACTTGCATAACAAATTTCGACGATTAATTAAGATTGCTAAAACGTAAATTCAGTTCAGAAGCTCTTCATTTCGAAAAAGGGGAATCCCCGCCACCGCCATTGCTGAACTTCTTCGTGTATGCCAGCAGGGGAGTTCCTTTTTCGAAATTGAATTTACGTTTCAGCAATCCTAATTCATCTTCGAAATTTCTCATGAAAGTCGAAGCTTTTTTACGGAAAATTGAATATAAGGGTCGTAACAACATAAGTACAGTATAATTTTTCAAGTAGGATTAAAAATTTTAAGCAAATCATTTTTTTATAAAGAACAGCAAATACAACGCCATAACTAAAGATCTGCGTTTAAATCCTCTTAAGTTGTTGAAAAGTCTCATAAACCTAATCGGTCGAAATTTTTAATAGAATTTCTGAATATTCTCGGTTTACTTGAAGCTAAGGACCGTAAGTATATAAAATCCAAATTATTTTTTAATTATGTGCTCTATAAACTTTGCAGTTAGTGTTGGGCGTGAAATTGGCTTTCAGAGAACAAAGACGAGTTATCGAAAACATCCCGATGTTTCCAATCATCGTGAGAACCACGATATATCGAAATTATCGATATTCACGATATATCGATATATGACCACTGGTCAAGACCAAAATGATGCACGTCCCAAGGCGTTTGGTTTGAGCCCCCACTTGACCTACTTCAATGCCAAAGCATAGAAGTAGTAAAAACTTGATCGGATTGACCAATGGTCAACCGGAACAAAAGAGACATGTTATAAGAATAGGGAATTCAAAATATCAATTAGCAACTCCAACATTTATTTAATAATGAATTTTAACCATATAGAGCAATCTTGACCAGTGGTCAAGCAACACGAAACCTAATTAGAAAGCCCATATTTATAATTAGAGACCAAAGTGAGTCGGGCAAACGCTCCGTTATGGAGAAAATCCAACACCTCCTAGAGATAAACAAGCCATACAACAGGTTTGTGACGTCACGAAGCGAAGGCTATGCAGTTTCACCGTATTCCCAAGTTTCGCTGCACGGAATCAACCGAAGTCCCTCAGTTTTTTAATAATTATATGATTTGGTAGTACAATAATGATGGTAATCATTTAGATTAAATTTTATTAAAGTATATTATATTAAATTTATTTCATATTTCCGAGAATTTTTACGAAGTTTACCCGATTGAGCAATTATAAATATCCTTTAAGATTTATCTTCTTAAAACATAAAAGTATTTTGGCAGAGTAGAAAAAATAAAAAGTAGGAATAAAGAAAGAATATAAACAAATACTAAGTCAGATACATTTTTAAGCAAAGTATATCTTTTTATTAAAACAAGTCAAACATTCAATATTACACTTCTCTCATCTATCTTTTAATAATACAATACACAATAAGTTGTGTTTCACAAAAACAATACAAAATTTACTTACATGTAGCTCTTTTTTTAAGATTTTTCTTACACAAATTCAATGGTTTTAGGACATTTTTTGAGACAGCTGTATGTTTATTTTCCGAAACAGTTCCATTTTTATTTCTTGAAACAATTTTACTTTTATTTTCTGAACCAATTTTACTTTTTTTTTCTGGGTCAGTTTTAGTTTTATTCTTTGAAACAGTTTCAGTTTTAGAGTCAGTTTTAAGTTTCTTTGTTGAACACTTGGAACCTTCAAGTGTGTTTAATTTTCTTTTTTTCAACAATTCACTTTTTAAATTATCATTTTTATTTTTGCAATGATTTTTTAACATAATATTTATGCAAGAATTTACAATATAGTTTTGTAGTAGCATACAAGAATGATTGTTCTCACATGGCTCAAAATCTAACGACTTTTCCTCTGAGGATAAAAAACTATTGATTAGAGAAAATGCTATTGCTCTATGATTGTTACTTTTCAAAAACTCTTCTTCATAGTCTTTGGATATTAACTTTTTTACTACTAAATAGGCAGTAGAAACCACATCAATTACAGCAATAATAGGATATTTCAACCCCCCTCTATCTAAATCTTTAATTTTGTTATAGGTGGAAGAACTTTGTTCTTTTGGAATTGTTAATTTTTGTTTGCAAAAATTGCATTTTAATTTATTCATACAAACATTGACACAGTAACCCGCAATAAAACATAGTACCTCTTCCACTTCAACAATATCTAATATCTCTTCATCAGTAATAGAAAAATTGAACTTTTGTCTTATAAACACAATGTGATTTTTAGGAAGACTTAAATCAAGAGGTAGATTCTCGCTTTCTTTTAAATCACATTCTTGAACATTACAAGGACCAAAACGATTAGAATTGAGTTTTAACGGTAACATAGATTGAACTCTTAATTTTTTTTCTACTTCTAACAACTGAGTGTAAGAGACATGGTATTGGGAACCTGCAAGTTGTCTATATTTGCCAAACCTATTTTCTAAATTATCTGTTTGGAATTTACCGGTCAATATGTAATTCAACCCTAACTCGTCTTTGCAATATCTGGCTAACTCTATTATTGCATATGTTGTTTGCGATAATGCAGTATGCGTTTCATTAGTTAAATGACCATTATCATTACTAGCTATTTTCCAGTTCTCTAACCAAGTTAAAAAAGAATATAAGAACTGACATTTAATGTCATCTTCTGCAAAAACAAGAGGTTCTTGGTACACATTTCTCTTGTGTGTACCTTTAAAGATAGACTTAACATTCATTATTTCCCACCATGTCAGAATTATTCTGATAAAATCAGCTGTACCTTTGTAGTGAGGGAGTGCGTATTTAGAACCTGCTTTGATTAAACCATCAATTATATGTGAATTAAAAACTTGGACAACTAACTTAACATTTTGTCTATCTAAATTTGAAGGGAATATGGATTTATAAGTTAATGTGTGGCACTCTTTAAGTACTTCACTTTTTTCGATTTCATATATAGTTTTTAAACTATCGAAACTGGCTATTTGCATTTCTAAGTGACCTGATGGTAATTGTTCACTTTGTTCAAAAGCCGGGAAAAAAAGAGACTTGTCAGCATTTTTTTGGTTAATCCAGTTGTTCCTTACACATTTGAATAAATGTACTGGATCTCGAACATAAAAAAGGGGTCTAGATGGATCTACTGGGTGTTGATATAAAAATGTTTGCTTAGGGGGCGTAGAAAACATGGCTATTGCACGTCTATTAACAGAATTATTGTCACTAGAGATACAAATTATTTTAAAACCTAAACTTTCTAACTCTTCAATTAAAGTAACAACAATTGAATGTAACAAGTCTGCATTAATAGATTGAATAGGCAAAATTTTTACAACATCTTTATAAGAAGAACCAATGCTTTGTATCATAAAAACAAATGCTGTTACTGCAGCATTTGAAGCATTAATCGATATTCCCAAAATATCCCCACCCTTATAATCAAAATAGGGTTTTAAATAAATTTCATCCATTAATAAAACAACTGTCTTGTCCTTTTCATTTAAATGGCAAAATTTAGTTTTAATATAATCGTAATTGTTATCTTTTTTTGGATCAACATTATACTTTGAGCAAAGCATTCTTAAAGTATTTGGATGAGGCAAAATTAAGTAACTACTTTTTCTTAGGAATCTATAACTGTGAGGAGAGATAGAAAATAATAAAGAACTTAATATTAAAAAATTCGAACTATAACTATGGGAATTCTTCTTTTGCTTTAACAAGGAGATTTGCTCCAAAATAAAAGTTATCACATTTTGATTACTCTCTTCCAATTCCTCTTTTACAGACAATAATAGTTCACTGGCACTATCTAATGAATCATTCATTACATCAGATAAATTTTCTAAATCACTTAAAATATCAGATATCTCGTTAACATTAGTAACTTTATAAGGTAATATAAACTTACCCACTTTTTTAATACTAGCTTTTTTTTGGAATGCTGAAAGGATACACTCTCTATTTATGGTTACTGATTTCATAATTTCTGGATAAGGAAATGTTTTTACAATGAAGTACACGATGCTGTCATCATTTTTAACTAGTATCCAGTTATTGGGATTTGTTGAATTGTCGATGAGGGATAACATTTCTTCATAAGTAGAAAACATACGACTGCTTTCATAGGCTTTAGCACTTTCTAAACTAGCACTTAAAGCGTCTTTCAGTCTTGAATTTTCAAGCAGTTCTTTCTTTGATTCCGGAGACATTCTTCGGCACACTGTTTTCGTCATATATTTTGGACATCCTTGTAGTTGCGAGGGAATAGCATCTTTTTTCAAACGGCTGTTTTTCAGATTCACAATGATTTGGTCTCCTTTCTTTTCATCGAATCCCTCCACAGATGTAAGAATGTCTTCTTTGATAAAATGAAGCTGGCAAACCTATTAAAATATTAGATATTATAAGCGAAATCCAACTAGTCTAAAACTTCATCATGCACTGATGTATCATGTTTAATCATGCATCATGATTGTTCATATATATTATATATATATAACTTTATATTTACTTTAAAAAGTAATTTTAAACTTTATAAGAACCAAGTTTAAGTTACATTAAAATTTTATTGAATAAATTATGGCTTCATTCTAAGTTAAGAAAAATTTTAACTTACTCTAGAATGTTTTGTTGGCTCAAAGTTCTCCCGGTTTATCGCTGCAATCCATTTTTTCTTTAAATCTGGATCTTGGGGGAATCTATACACTGGAACAGTATCTGTGTTTTTATAATTACCCCGACAATTGGGGACGCAACATTTATAGGGCATTATAAAAACTGCTAGATTTGAGACCGCTGATTGAGACACCACGCACGTGGGAGCAACGGTCGAAATGAAGGGAAATCCCCGCCGAAGTAATTTTCGACCAATCGTTGATGGCCTACACTTGCTGACGTCACACAACCTAGTAGAACGTGTTGTATGGCTTGTTATCTCTAGGAGGTGTTGGAAAATCACGATATATCGAAGTCGACGATGTATCGAGAAATATCGCCATTCCCGATAAATCGAAGGCGACGATAAATCGGGAAATATCGATAAAGACGATAAATCGTGAAGTATCGAAATAGACGATATACCGTGAATAGACGATATATCGTGAATAGACGATATATCGTGAATTGACGATATATCGTGAGTAGACGATATATCGTGAAATGACGATATATCGAAAAAATACCGAAATGACGATATATCGAAAAAATATCGATATGACGATATATCGAAAAAATACCGAAATGACGATATATCGAAAAAATACCGAAATGACGATATATCGAAAAAATATCGATATGACGATATATCGAAAAAATATCGATTTCAATATCGATATATCGATATTGGATTGATATCGATATTTTTTGATATATCGATATATCGCCCAGTCCTAGTCCTGTGTCTTCTTACTATTGACGATTCAGAGTTGAATGGAAAACTAAAACAGAGAAATCATGTTCATGAAGGAATTATTTCAGATGGGTAAGAATCGCTGTTCCCCTAGGTAAATTGTTTGATATTTTCCTAAGAGCTTATTGAATAACATGTGAAGAATGTTAATTATGCAGTTTTTCGGGTAAATGTGGTTCGTTTAAATTTAAAAGCTTGAAAACTTGAAAAATGAATGTTTTTGAACAAAAATGCTTTCTACTTCTGTAGTTCAAAATCCTATATTTTAATTAGTTCAAAGTTAATTCACATCAGTTTAAAAGGAACATTCGAGTTTTAATAATTTAAGATTTGATTTGTCACCCTACTTCCCGTATGTAACCCTTAATTGTCTTTATTAGGGGCCTTGTGTCATAAAAACCTTCTAAACAACCAACCAACGAATCAACGTCTTTATGCGTAAGAGATCACGTAGATGCCCCCCCTTGAATTTGAAATCACACTGTGTGGAGAACTTTAAAGGATTGAAAATTAAATTTGGTTAAGAAACTCAGAACTTGAAAAAGACATTTATATCATTAACGAGCACTCAGATATAATAAAAAGGAATTTCACGGGGAGACGAATTTTTGACGAAGAATTTGCATTAATGCTTGCGTATGAAGAGAGAAAAAAATATTACCTTCATAGTTAGCGAGTTCCGAAGTTGTATGGAAGCAAATATGTCAGACAAGAAAAAACTACTCATGTTTGCGGCTTCTACAGACAAAAAGCCTGTTGTTTGTTACTGAAGCAATCGCACATGGCTTATATCATGGTGATAAAAACCAGGAATGTCATATGCTTTATTTTTCCTGTTTGCGTAAGAATGCGCTCTTTGCCAGATATTTATGTTAATTTTCAAACTATTGCATATGATAAATTAACAAATTATAGTATCAATCAGGGGCGTATATAAAGGGGGCCCCACTTGGATGTTTGAACTAGACTCAAAAACGAGTTAAAATGCTGTTTTTTATGGTTAATTCACAAAAAAAAAAATTTGATGGAGGACCCACAGCCCCCTTTTTCTACTTAGATTTCTATATTATCCACAAACTTTTCACATTAAGCAAATAAACAATTAATACCAAAAATGTTCCAAAAAGCGATATTTAAAATCTTATATGAATGCATGGGAGGGGCTTGAGGGGACTCTTAGATGGTTCTGGTCATCTCCCAAGGTGCAAAAATCTATCTGTTGAACTGACGATGGTGAATGGATATTTGGACGAACCCCAAAAAAGAATTTCTATATACGCCACTGATACCCATAACTTATATTTTTTGGTTTTTAGTTCCCATCTGTCTGATTAACTTTAATGGAATTGATTGAATAACAGTTTTTCTATTCTGAATTCACAATACCCACAAAATACAGACAACCAATATCGTCAAACGCAGCTCACTAACGTTAAAAAGGAACCCCCACAAAACCCACCATAAATTCCTACACCTTCTTGAACATAACTCCTCTTTTCTCAGTACATCTTCCAATGATTTCCTCACAAAAAACGCACCGCGATCCACTCGGAACCCGCAGATATGATACTCCATAAAAATTACCCTCGGATTTGATAGCCGTGGTTTCTATTTTTTGCGCATAATATTCCGCAGCAGTAAAACAAGGAATAGGCGGCGAAATCCAATTTGTTTTCGGAAACTGACTCCAGGGGGAGTAAAACGCTATTTTATGATCAGTGGCGAGTGCCGTAAAAGCGGTTTTCCGCCCATTGTATTTATAGGTTATGGCTAAAAAAGTCCGTTTCACAGCTTTTATTTGGAACCAACGTCTCTAAGGGTAATGGATGTATAGTCTACCCCTAGGTAAATGACTGTGAGGATTCATTGAGATGATCTCACAGCGTCCCTATAGAGGGGAAAAAATTAAAAAGTTATTTAAAAAGCTAAAGAAGAAAAGAATAAAAACTTCAATGGAAATATTATTTGCAATATCACGACAAACGCACAGAAAAAAAGTTGCATGGAAATATCTTAAATATTTGAGGAGATATTAGCATGTGAAAAAAATTTTTCAGGCCTCAAACACAGGAAAAACTACGCAAATTTGTAAGTTTTTTATTATTATTATTATTTTTAAATTAAAAGTTGTCTTTATTTAACTCAAAAAAAAACTCAAAACCACTGACAGACTTTCTTAAAAAGTAAAAAGTAAAAGATGAAATAAAGATGGGAAGTTAACGGATGAACAAAAGTCCCATTTGTATAATAACTGGATGAATAACTCCGAATGTTACTCTACAAAACATTACTAACGCCATGCGCAGTGATTTAATCTCCAAGAAAATTCACCCTTTTCTACAAATGGTCTCCCTGATAAATGATGATGATGAGGAGGAGGATATCACACTGTAAAAATCGATCTAAAACGGGGCGATATAATCCAATGATCTCACCGAATCGAATTCTCCTTTTCTAAGAATAGAAATAATAAAAACATCAACTGCTGCTGCTGGAATAAGTCCGAGAATCATCGCTCGATAACTGATCCGTAATCCCCTTTTTTTTTTAAGAAAACAGAATCAAATATTGAATCCATATTTGGTCAAATCTAAGAGGGATCGAAAAGAGGGAGGTTTGGTGAATTGGTCGCCTTTACTTAAAGAAAGAGAAATTAGAGAATCATTAAAGCACGTAGCACATATTAGTTCGATGTAACTGCTAAAATTTACTATTTTAAGAAATTAAAAGTTAGGGTTAATTTTTCCCTCATTGTTTCCCAATGTGTGGTTGAAGAGGTAATACAAAAAAAACTAATAAAGAAAAAAATTATGTGAAAGGTTCCTAAGGGTGTTAAGGAATTTTCATAACAATGTTTATTTCGTAACTAATTCAAAAATGACTTACAAGGAGTGCCCCCCAGACCCCCCAAATTTAATTACAGGGATGTGATTTTTCCACGGATCCGCGGCATTCCGCTTTTTGTAACATTTTGTATTATGTTCCGTGTTTTTAACAATTCCGTGTATTTAACAGTAAGTGATGACTCTTAGTCTTATTGGTCTACTAAAGGGTATGATCAAAATCACATAATTCCATATTCGCACGCAACTTTAAAATTTCGTTTAGGGAGGTACTTTTTACGATGACTGCCATTATCGAACTATGGGTTTAAGGGTCAGAAAGTATGAATTCAATATTGATTTGGGTGTAGTACTTTGTCTTTCTAAAATAATGAGTGTAAGAGTATCATGCCAAGTTGCCAAGGCCAAGACATCAAAAATTGGTAAGGAAATATTCCCTAATATTTATGAACTTTTGAAAATACTTGCAGTGACCCCTGTAACAACAGCTTCTGCAGAGTGGAATTCATAAAAAAAAGGTTGAAAACCAATCTTAGAAATTCAACTGGAGCAAGCTCACTGACATAGCCCTTATGAACATTTATTATGGTGTTGATATAAATATAGTTATGAAGTGCTGGATAAATTAATCCAAAAAGGAGCCAATGATAAATTTTATTTTAATGATATAAAATTTGAATAATGCATCATGAATATAACAATTTAAAGTTAAAAAATTATTTTCAGTTAAAAAATGTGTACCTTATTCATTGATAGGTCTTTTAAGATCACAGTTTTTTTCTCAGTATATTTAGTACCGTATAAGTAGTCTTGTTATGCAAGTTACATTCGAAACTCAGCCCCCCCCCACACAAAAATCATGGACTAGCCACTGATATACAGTATACGCCAGTGTTTCCCAACGTGGGGGGCACGTCTCATCGGTGGGCAATATGAATTTCTATGGGGGGGGGGCAATTTGAAAATATTCAACCAAATTGCCCCCCAGGTGGGGTATGGACCACCAGGTTTTTCTTACTTTTCTAGAAGGATTTTCAAAAAAAATAAAGGACATGGGGGGCATGAAAAATTTAGAAAGCCTTTGATGGGGCATGGACCGAAAAAGGTTGGGAAACACTGGTATACACTATGAAATGCTTGTAAATTTCTCATTGAAAGAAAGTTTTCCTCCATATTTATAAAATTATTGTGAAATAGTTTATGAATTCTAATCCGTGGGAAAGTAAAAGAAGAATTTCGGTGTATTGTGAGTGGGAAGGGCTAAGGACGTTGAAACCGCCATGCACAAAGGATTTAAATCATTTATTCCTTATGGAAGAATACTTTTTCTACTACGGAGGGGCGTTTTTTGAAATCATTAGTTATAAGTTTAGACAGCTTGAATAGAAATCCGAGGGTGTTCACGCCTTGAAGTCAGTTGCAGCTGTGGCACAATGAAGCAACTAGATGAATTGGTCTGAGCAACGATGTGGGAGGTTATGGCTGGGCGTGTCAGGGGGATCAATGTCAATAGGTTGAGGTGGTCTTATAGGGTGGAAAGCAGGGCTAGCTATATAAGCTTGTGGAGAGACGATATCGTTCAGTTGCTCACAAGCCTTTATATACAGCGTGCGGCAAAAATTTGGTTCTTGAAATCTTAGAGTTATTTTGTTTTGTGCTTTAAATAATTCGTTAAGTTACTCCTTTCCGAGTAGTGTATATAGTGCGAAAATTGTGTTGCCGCTCTATTGTTCACCGTGTTGCTGAAGAGTGATACTACAAATCATGTTTGGAAATAGTAAGTTGAATAATTGATTCTTTTTGTTGTGAACCCTTTCAAGTGTATTGTTTTTCTATCTCAAAAACTTAAGTGTAATAATTTACATCGTTATTGTTGTGTTCACGTGGTTGGTTAGTTTTTCTCAGATTCATTGTTTATTTATAGTTCTTGAAGAGTTATGGTATCAAATTTTTATCTTATGAAAAATTTTGTTAATTTGATTATTATTAAAATTAAGTGTTTAGTTAATAAAGAAAATCTTTTTAAAACGTCTTTATGAAAGTTTCTCTTCAAAATATTGTCGTGCTTAACGTAATTTTTTCTTAAAAATGCTTTTAAAATAAATTTTTACTTTTGAAACTTTTTTTAATATTTATCATCTCTTCTTTTCTTAACCATTTAAACACATTTCGCTCACTTAATAGGTCTTTAATTTTATTGATCTTTATTTATTTACATAGTTTTTTAAGTGTTAATTTCTTATTTTTATTTACTGTATGATACCCTTCGTAATTCATAGAAACTACAATCGTTATTAGTGTTCAATTCGTTATAAAATAGCTTTTTAAACTGCTTTTAAAATAAATTTTCTGTTTTGAATTCTTTTATCATATTTATAATCTCTTCTTTTGTAAACATGTTATATTATTTTCTTTTAAATAGTTAGTTGCATTTTTTTTAAATGTATGGGATGAAATTGTTTTTAAGACATAGAAAGTAGACTCGAAATTAGTTTTTAGTTAACATACAATAACTTTTTAAAATAAATTTTCACTTTTAAATTCTTTTGCAATGTTTTTTTTTATATTTTTTCTATAACTTTTTTAAATACATTTTCTTCATGCTAAAACAAAGTAAATATGACAATTATCACTCTCTAATCTGAATAAATAAATTAAAACAGAATAAAATATAATAAGAATATAATTGTAATTTGAAATAATCCTTGCTTTACTTAAAAAAAGTTTTAAATTAGCGGGGAAAAGCGAGACATTTAGGTAGGTTATTCGTCAGCAGGATAGAGTGGCACAAAACGTCATTGTCTCTATAAAACCGAGACGTCTGCTCATCCAAAACCTAAACTATACCCAAATTGGAGCTACATTGCTCAAGTATTAGACACACCGGAACACTGTTCAAATTTTAACCGATGAACAAGAATCTACTAATTAACCCGAAATGTCATGGAATTTTCGGAATAAGTTTCATTGTTATTGCTTTTTAACTAGCTTGCGTTCTCTTTTACTGAATTTATTTCTTTTCAGACTTTAGCTATTTTCCCACTTCGACTATTGATGAATACGCCCTGCCCATGTTCTCAAAGAGTTTCCTTGCCGAAAATGGATCTTCCATCTACAAGGGAACAGAAACTTTAGGAGCTTCATATTCAAGTAAGTATTCAGTTAAGATTTATATTTTTAGGAATTTATTACTGGAACAGAGTGCATAATTTTAATTTATATTTACTATTTTTTTATGTAGCTATGTTTAATTAGAAAATTTACAAACATACATTGAGTCCAAATTTAGATTTAAACAAATTCCATTAAGTCCCCATTCCTCATGTATATTTAGTGTTGCTTAAAATTTCAATACAGAAGCCTTATTTAAAATTCAAAAACATTCTAAAATTTTGAGGAGAAGTTTTATACTTAAAACAGGAACTAAATCAACTGCAGACTGCTAAAAATTTAAGAGAATGTCAATTTTTAATTTTAAAGTTTCGAAATTTCAGAAAAATTTTCACGACTTTCCCATGAAACGATATCACATGTCATATATTGAAAAGTGTTTTGTTGACATATTAGAATAGGGGAGAATGGGGTTATAAGAAACCTTTTTATAGTGTGCTTTGTGTGTAGGCCTAAAAATACGAAACAAATATCACAGAATATCTTTAAGACATAATCCCATCAAAATTTTATCGTTTTAGAACAAATATTTTAGTGAAAAATTCCCGTTTGAAGTTGATGCAACCAGCTAAATCATAAACGTAAATTCATGCTTTTTCAAGTATTTCAATTCATCTTGTTTTTGCAATTAAATTATCTTGGAATTTTTACTGAACTTTTTTAGAGGTTAAAAGCGCTATAGTAGTAAACAATTTTATATATATAGTTTATATATATATTTTATATATATAGTATATATTTATATATATAGTAGTAATTCAATTTTTGTTCTTCAATCTAGGGTTGTAGATCATTCCAGTGTTGCCAGACATTTGGACGAAAAAGTCGCGGATCACAGCCCTAAAAGTCGCGGATTTGAAATTTTTGGAGCCCAAATATTAAATCTGTAGTAAAATTGTTGGTACATACTTTTAACAAAGTTAATTATTATTATTATATAAACTCATTCCTTTTTTAAAATATTATTTTAAATTTTTAATATTTATTTCAACTAGAACTAATTTTCAAAATTCTCTTTCATAAAATCAAATTTTTACAATAAAATATTCTAATTTTTTAACCCTTTATTAGTTAGATACCTTATTAATCTAAAACAGTGTTGTACATAGAAATTTATTTCAGAAGGGGCCCCAAATTATTCCTCAATGCATATCTAATAGGTCCAATGTAACTTTAATACATTTTCAGGTAGAATTTGTGACTTAGGTAGAATTATGTGACTTACAGAACTTTATATAAGAAAAGTTGTGAGCAACAAAATTCCAAGTCCAAAGGGGGTCTTCCCCCAGAAAATTTTTGGAAATTTGACCGCAAAAACAGGGTTTTAACTTGTTTTGGTACGCCAAGTCTGAATTTCGGGGGAACTTCGGAACATTACCACACCAGAAGTGTTAATTTGTAATTATTATTTCAATTTTTTTCTCAAAACATAAAAGTCGCGGATTGAAAATGTTGTAGCCCAAATTTAATTTTTAAGTAGCCCAAAAGTAGCCTGTCGCCCAAAACAAAATTTTTGTCGCAAAGGACCTTCAAAAGGAGCCCAATCCGCTACTTATAGCCCAATCTGGCAACACTGGATCATTCTTAAAAATACCCCGCTTCGATCTTATTACCCGATTCAAACAAATCTTAGTAGTAATAAGAAACACTAGCATTTTATCCCCGAAAATCGTTTATTATTTTAATGTTTATATTTTATTTATTAAGTGAAAAGATAAATTCAATCAAGTTTATAATTATACTTCATTTTCCATCAAATTTAACAGTTGAACATAAATCTATGTGTCATCCCGAGATATTAAGGCGTGTTTAGATTAAAAGTTTCATTGTTTTCTCTAAGGCTGTTTTACTGAAGTTTTTTTTTTTTAGGTTCGTGTTGTCTACCCTCTGTTGATGAGTACGCATTGCCTGTCTTTTCCGAAAGTTTTCGTCTTGAAAACTTCCCTTCCACCAACACGAGAACGGGAGTACTGGGATCTTCAAGTGGATTTGTGGACACGCACTGCCATTTAGACTTTCTGTTTGACCGAATGAGGTATAATGGATCATTCCAGGCATTCAGAAATGAATATAACTTCCCGGAGTCGTTTGATGGCTGCGTGGCAGTTTTCTGCCAACCAGATACTTTCGGCAAAGTAGGTGTTTAATGTTATACTTATCAAATGGACATTTTCCTAGGATAATTTTACTTCTTTCTAATTTTCTCTTTACTTGATGATCTTGTGGTCTGTTTCTCTCTCCTTTTCTTTTCTCGCGGTTTTTTTTGCAATATTTTTAAAATGAACTAAATACTAATTGTGCTTTTAGGAGCTCCATTGGAAGCGCTTCCTTGATGATCCTATGGTCTTCGGAGCATTTGGGTGCCACCCCCACAAAGCTATGAACTTCACCGAGAAAACCGAGCAAGATCTCAGCCAGGTCTTGAATCAACCTAAAGTCCGTGCTCTGGGAGAAATAGGACTCGACTATTCTAACAGGTAAGTTGCAGTTTTTTCAGGCAAACATGAAAGGTTCCGTCATTTTTTTCTATATGAGATTAAAGTATTATAGCCGATGTCATTTGAAATGTGGTTACATATTTCCAATGTTAAACTTATAAATAAATATTTTTATTACATTTTATCTTTACATATAAAAACTTCTGAATTTTTTAAATTTCCTTCCGCTTGATTAAAAATATTTTTCTTCTCACATTAAATTTTAATCCATCGATAAGATTCATAAAATACCTAGACCTATTAAAATTGAAAAAAATATTGCTTTTTAAAAATAGTTTTAGTTATAGGCCAATAAGTCCATAGCAATTAATTAATCATTATGTGCAATATATTCCCTAACGTATAAAATTTATTTTCTTCATAAAATCATGATTGCATTATTATTTCTTTACTTATGATAGTTTAATACAAATTTATTTGCGGAATATTCAAAAAGTAAATTTTAAATTTAGAGAATAATATTCGGACTTCAACCATTCGTTATTTCAAATCGCTATTTAATAGTGTTATGCATTATTCGAATTTTATATTGAAACTTGGTTGTAATTTTAGGAATAACTGCACGAAGGAAAGGCAGTTCGATGTCTTCCGGAGGCAACTCCGCATGGCGCAACACAAAAATCTCAACTTAGTGATTCATTGCCGTGATGCCCATGTAGATGCAATGCGGATAATCAAGGAGGTAAGTTTTTTTTTTTAATTCTAAAAACTTTGTCGAGAACGGATTAAGGAACAAGTTGAAGAATCACCCCTCTTGAGGATTTTTCGCATTTGTGGTACTTAACTTTTATGATGTTTCAGGAGTTACCTGTTGACTACAGAATCCACCTTCACTGTTTCAACGACTCATGGAACTGGGCAGAAAAGTGGTTGAGGGATTTCCCGAACCTTCTCTTTGGATTTACTAATGTTTTAACGAATACCAGGGCATGGGCGTAGCCAGGGGGAGGCAGGGGGGGGGGCAGCTGCCCCCCCCTAAATTTTTCATAACTCTTCAGAAATTTTCCCCCAAATAATTTTTTCTGTAAAATTGAAAAACATTTTAAATTTTTTTTTTCTGAAAAATTTTTTTTAAAGCTGAAACCCTTCAATTTTTTTTAAAGTATACTACGGCTTCGAGCTTCTGTCGCTTGACCTCATCTGACCCCCGGGAGATCCCACACCGATTTGGGGTCCGCGCGACGAGCATTTCGGTTCGGGGTTCCCAGATAATTCCTCTTTGCGCTTTTCTTGGCAAGTGAGGAGGATTGCATTAGGTCGGAGTTTCTTCTTTTCCAAGGGATTTAACGTTTTTCGCCGAGAGTGGAATTTTTTCTTTTGTGTTCAGGGCCTCTGACTCTGTCTTACGCAAATAACATTTCCCCTTTAGGTGAATACGGACCTCCATGTTTTTAATGGGGGTGCTTCACTATAACAGTAAAATTTCAAATTTTAAAAGAGTTCACATAATATTTCTCTTTAATTGACAAAAATTCATTAAAATTAACATTAAAATAGTTATGGAAGTAAATCTATTACAATTAATAATTAATTACAATTAATAAGGAAATATATTAAAAACCGAAAAAAATGTATAACTCAAAAGGGACTGAGCGAAAGTCAATATTTTTGAAAATCAAATTTCAAGCTAATTTTGGGGTAATTAAATTTTTGAATTTTTCTATATTTCTTTGGTTATTTAGTAAACTACTAAAACTAATCAAAGAATTATGATTATAATATTTTATATTATCTTATTTTTTCTCGAATCAAGATGAACGTTTTACTTCTTAAAGCTTGAACTAGCTTTAAAAGTACTAAATATAAGGCTTTTAAGTTTCACTTTTTTACATTTTCTGATGTTTCTCTACGTTAACACGTGATTTTAATGATATCTTTAACGCAAAATATTAAATTAAAATCATCATTGTGATTACGGAGGTTTATGTGTGTTTTTAGTATCTCTAATGTTGGACATTTTATATACGTATAAGATATGTATATTCTATAAACTATATAGATTTTTAATGTTTTGGGAGTCTTAATATGTAATTAGAAATAATACCACAGCAAAGTGCATAGGTGCAAAGTGCAAAACGATTAAACCTATTTAAATGATTTTTTATAAATGAAACATTTTTAATCCTATAACATAAAGCTACATTATTATGACAATTTAGTGTGATTTGAACTTTTTTTATTAATAATTTTGAACACAAAATCCTAAAAATATGTTTAAATATCTCAAATAAACCAATTCTACCCCTTTACAACTAATTTGTTGTTTTAAAACTCATTAAAACAAAGTTTTAACTCGTTGTTTGCATTATCGAACTGTAAAGATATGAAAATTATTTAATTCAGTTTTTAATTCATTCTCTAACGAAATAAAAATATCTATACGTAACACCATCAAAACTCATCTTAGAAAAGAAATGCGAACCCCGCACTTCTTTGGAACGCCAACTTTGGCATAGTTTCGGGCGGGAGGAACAATATGTTGGCGAGCGTAGGCCAATCCCAACACCCCTTAAAAAAGTAAACCGTCCCGTTTCTCCTAGGGCTGCCAAGCGACAGAAAGTCAGAGCCGTAGTATATATGTGCCAAAAAAACGAGCTTATATGTGAGATGTGGCGGAAGAATTCACGCAGAATTCATTTCATTCGGCATTTTTAGTTCCCCAAACGACCGAGCCAGTCAAAATATTCGACAACTTCAAAGATACGAGATAAGATACAACCCCAGTTGACCACCTCCCGCGGAGTGGAAATCTATTGAACGGCTAGAAATGGGAAGTGTTGACAAACAGCCCCAAGATAAGATAAGGGTAAAGTAAACTCGTTACTGGTCACACCTGTTGTTCACATACAGGAGCCAGCGGGGGGTGAACGCTCCCTCTTTCCTGTTGTCCTCTACTGTCCTAATTGGAGAAGAAATAGGGGTGAGGGGGAAATGCTCTTCCCATACCACAAAATCCAATTATACGTACACCTCCTGCCTTTGACAATGGATTGGGGTGTGAAAGGATATCATAAATCTTCGGCACTCAACGACTCAAACAAGCAAGGGGGCTTTAGGTGTCTGGATGTGTCAGGAAATTGTTTCAACGTGTTTCTCAAGTGTTTACACAAAAACAGAGGGGTCTTTTGTGAACCCAGCCATTATTATTTCGAAGCTTTGGCTGACCTTTCAACGAATAGAAAGAAAGCCGTGTGGTCATTGGCTATTCCTGCAGAAAATTCCCTTTAGTCTAAGATATGTGATTTAGTTTTCAAGCATTGAACTTAAAAAGAGTACGTATTTCAGTCCTCCATATTGATATCTAGACGTATTATGTAAAGCCTTAATCCAGCACCATCACCAGCAATTAAAGTAAGTTGAATTTAGTATTGCATCTTAGTTTTGGGGGATAAACTATTTGTTTTAAAATATCTAATAAGAGAATTTTTTCGTTAAGAGTGAAAAAAAAAGCTAAATAATATTTGAAAAAGCAGGACGGTTTTACTTTTACATTTTAAGGTTATTGTTAAATGTTATATCTTATATCATGGTTATTCAAGTAACTGCAACAACTTGAACTGTTGATACAAAGTTGCTCGGACTATTTTCAGACTAACTGTAACTTTGTATTCTTCTTCAGTCTCTTCTAAATTATTATGTAATTAAAGCAGTTGCGTATTTTCCTCAAGCTTGGTGTTTTTTTTAATGTCCAAACATACGAAAGTTTCACCCGGTAACATAAAATAAAATAGATAAAATTTATTGAATTTAACTCAACTCGATTAGATTCTACAAATTATACTTTTAGTCATTAGCCACATGAATTCCCTAGAATAGTATGTGGCTTACAACTTACAAGAGGTGGTTCTGTTCTGGCCAAAGAGTCTAAAAATGAGCTAAAACACTACTTAAAGGTGCAAATTTTAAAAAGTTTTCTGGGGGAGGACCCCCAGACCCCCCCATTTTTCTTAGAGCACACATCAATTACACTATTATTTAAGTTAAGTGTGCAAAAGTTCAAACCCTTCGTATAATTACTCTAAAATTTAACGTGTAAAAGTACTATGTAAAGTACGTGTAAAAGTATACAGTTACCTGAGACCATGACATGGGGCAAATGTAAATATCCTTGCCCCCCCCTAACATGGAACCTGGCTACGCCCATGTACCAGGGCAGTGCCAGTTCGAGAAGTCGCCCGGAGGATTCCCCTCTCTCGACTTTTGTTAGAGACGGATGCTCCTTACTTTATCCCGAGATCTGTAAGTATTTTTGAAATTTATCTATCTTGATTGAACTAGCTTAAAACAATAACATTTCATCTTTATTGAACCTTAACCGAAGTCGCTATTGGTTAATTCGGGTTGAATTTGCTTGTAATACCAAGTTCCTACTGCTGTTTGTTTAAACAAACCAAATTGAAAAATTTTTGGAAACCAAAAAATTGCTTGGGAATGAATTTACTTAATAAATTTTAACTTCCATAATTAGGCCAATTAACTTGAGTTAAATATATGCTCACCCTTTCTGTAATACTCTCTATATTGTTTGGCACATTGCTCAGTACATTCAACAATTCTAAATACGTTTTACTTTTAGAAACCCAACAATGGAACAAAGTTTTCTAATCCCAGCATGGCGATGGATGTTGCGGAAACCATTGCATCTTTGAAGAGTGTGGATGTAGAAGATGTCATAAAAGCCACAAGGGAAAACACTCGAAAGATTTACGGCATTTAAGCTAAATAAATTGATATTTTGGTAAGTTTTATATAAAAATTTCACATTTCATAAAAATCAGTTTATAAGTTTAATATCATACTCCAATTTAACATGATGGATTATCGAAATTAAAAATGCATAAATATCACACAATAATGCATATTAAAGTTCTCCTTCAAGTCAACATAACTTGATCGTTTAATCTCAACTTCGTTAATTTAATTTGATATTTATTTTGAAAATGATCTATTTCAATACCTTTTTACTGAATTAATGTCCTTTTCAGATTTCTGCAGCTGTGATGATCTAACCCTGACAATGCTGTTTAGCCGCCTGACTCCTCATGACTTGAAAGTGAAAAAGATTGAAAGTTGGAAGTTGTTGACTTGAAAAAAAATAGTCAACTTGAAAACAAAACACGAAACAGTGACTTGCAAAAAAATTGATTTTAAGTTTTTAAAAAAATTGTAAAATTTAAACAAAAATATTTTTGAGGTGCAATGTAGACCTACCTCCCCGTGGTGCTCCTTGGAAACACAGTTTTCTGTGGCTAAATGGTCTGCTTTTCAATATTTTAATAATTATATGCTTAGCTCTATTTTTAACTGTAATACTGATTTATTATTGTAAAAATGTTCAATAACTCAATTAATTGTATTAACTCTTGTGGGGTACAAAGTATATACACAATAAATAACCAAAACAAAATAACCTAGGCATTGACAGTGAACTTTCTGCTATGAAGAAATTATCTTTATCTTGAAAACACAAAACGTACTACCACCAAAGTCTTTAAATATTGCTGTTCATTTAAATTGACTATTGTAATGTTGATTTCTTGAAAGCTGATGACTCTTAGTGGTCTAACATTCAAAAAATGTGATCAAAATCACATAATTCCATATTCGCATGCACTTTCCCATTTCAGGATGTTGGTAGACATTGAGCAGAAATTGGTAGAAAGTGAGCAACAATGAGCCCCTTGGGTAAGGGTGACACCCTCACATGAAAATGTGTCAATACAAAACAATTTAATTTTTACAAATTGAAAATTAAGTTGTTTTGGGGGACTCACGAACCTGTCATGTTGGTAACTATTTTAGAATTTACATTGAATACAAAACGAAAAAAGAGAAGGTAAGTGTTTCACAGACAACTATTCGTAAGTATACAACCATTGAGAAAAGTTCAAGCTCTAAATTAAAGAAATTTCGCAAGAAGGTTGAATGTGATGAAGTAAGAAACAATGATCCACTTGCTTAAAGTTGATGCCCTCCCTCATTTGAAAAATATGTTAATTCTAAAAAAATTACACATTAAATTATTATGTTGTTTTTGGGGATAGGTTACTTAAAGGTAGATATAGTTTTGATGATTTTTTTTATAATTCTGTGGTTAGATAAAGGTGGATGGATTTTTTCGTGAAATATCACACACCTCTACACAAATATATGTATTTTTGTAAATTTAAACTCTATTATTGTTAGCATAATTATTTAAAAATATATCTGGAGTGTAATTACGTCATTACTGGCAAGTATTTTAGGGAACGTACCCATACTACGTGACCTATTTTTTACTATTTTTGACCCCACCCCCATTGGTGACCACTAGGGTGTCCCGAAAAAATTTTTTTCGGCTTTCGCTAATGCAAGACCCCTCAAAATTTGCGTAATTGATCGTAGATTACAAAAATGTTTTTAAAAACAAAATTAAACTATATCTTCAGGGCTCTACCCATCGTTTAAGTTTTAAAAATTGTCATTTTTATGGAGATCATTCGCTCTATTCGTAATTTAGGCTCCTAATCTTTCAACCTCCCTCAAGTTTCAACTTGTTTTGAGTACTTATCTTACGAGTGTTTTCTCCGAAGCAAAAGTAATTTTTAAGCTTTAAAAGTACAGATGTGATTTTTAAAAAAAATGAGTTCAAGGCGTAGTGACACTACTCGCGCTATGTTAAACAACTTGACGATCGACAGCTACCAACTATAAGGGACGTCATTAAATGTATTTTATATATCAAGACCGACCTAAAATTGACATTTTTCATACATTATAAGTCTTTCCTAAGTGAAAATTCTTCGATTCGTTAGTAACTTGCCGGTTTTATGGGGGTATTCGATGGTTCAAGCTGTTCGCTCTTGCGCATAGCTATCCGCCCTTGAAACATCGAATACCCCATAGAACCGGCCGGTTACTGACGAATCGAAGAATTTCCACTTAGAAAAGACATATAATGTAAGAAAAATGTCATTTTTAAACTTTTCAAAGCATGAAAATAATTTCCTAAACGCGCTTGCGCTAGAGAGTCTTTCGAAACCTTGCGCGAGTGCTTTAGGGACGCTAACACCTCAACCGCTTTTAGTAAAAATCATTGCTGCATATTGTCATCAAATTTGGGTACTTGGGGAAAGGTTAGGACCCTTCAAAAGTGAAATGCGTAAAAATTAAGAGGAAAAAATATCGTATCAAATCCTCTATAATTTTTAGCTATTTTTTGCATTTTTAAGGGGGCAATAACCCCTTAAATCTATCTATTTGTTACAAAATTTCATATTTTAGGAATTTCATCCTTCCTTGTCTCTTTGGGAGTAATTTAAAGACATGAGTAAAGTTTTTTGACCCTGAAAATCGAATTCAAAGTCATTAAGTCATCAAAAAGCGCAATAATGGGGGAGGGGGCTGTTCCCCGAAAATCCCGAGCCAATTGAGAATTTTGATGGTGATTTTCGTGTTTAGTGACCTAAAATCTATAAGAAATGACTATTTTCATCAAGGAAAAAAAATTTTAGGTACAATTTGTTGAACAGTGTTACAGCTCCGCCGGTATTTCTAATGAGGTCCTTCAAATCATGGCAAAAGGTAAGAGCTTGAATATTGTTGACTTTCCTTGCCACACACAATCACTGGAAAGATGTGTTAAACTGGTAACAGAGGCCTCACAAAGAGCAACTGACGTAAATTCTAGAGATGGCTTTATGAGAACAAGGTTACAATCTCGAGCAGAAATGCCAAATTTTTGACTTCAGAATGAATTTAGTTTTGTCATCAAATATAAGATCAATTTTATTTATTATGTTTTTCAGTCATGTTTCGTTTATCTCTGTAATAAAATTCCCTTTAAACTTGAATTTTATAATATTTTAGGCATACGGTAATAGGTCTGTAGAAACGAAACTTCAAGACGAGGTAGAGCCCTCAAGATGACCCGCAATTCAATTTTTTTTACCATTTTCATAATCTGTGTAAAATTACACAACTTTTGATACCTCTTGCGATAGTGTAGCTCGAAAAAAACTTTTTTCCATATATGAACGGGACACCCTAGTGACCACCCGTAGTATATGCCAAGACCCCCTCCCTCCCCCACTAGTTTTCACGTAGTAGTTCATAAATACGGTTTTCAATCATTTTTAGCAAACAGAAAGTTAAAAAAAAAGATAAATTGGGCTTAATATTTGTCTTTATAATACAGTTACTTGTCTCGTGACGCCAAGAGTGCGTGCATACAAGTGGAAAATATATTATCAAGAAGAAAAAACTAATGTAAAAGTTATTGTAACAGTAACTTAATTAATTAAAACAAGTATTTTTTTCTTTAATTTTTGACTGCGTGACGAAATCCTAAACCCCCCCTCCCCCCTGTGACCAAGAGTGGTTGTGGGAGGGATTTTAGAGTGGTAAAGATAACTATGAATAAGATTTCTGTGAAAAATTCAAAATTTTTTTGCTTCTAAAACACTGGTGAAAAACTGGTACTTCAGGCAGTGTCAAAAATTTTTTGTATTGTTCTACAATGAGTTTTCTCCTATTAAAACTTGCATTACATATTAAATAACAAAGGCAAAAAGTTTACTTCATAATATATGCGTTTTATTTTAAATTATAAAACATTTACTGCACTATGTGGTTTCTATCGAAAAATTTAAGGCTATTGGACAACCTTTTCTATTTTTATGTAATATTCATTATTGAAATGTCCTTGTTTTTCTCCTTTCCAATATAAATTAGTCATCACCGAATTTATTCTCTAGCTTCACTAAATCAAAATTATTTACATAAAATTTTTTATTCTAAGTTAATTTAACAATATTTGGGGGCACCCATGAAATACCTGTTAATCTTCTGAAAATCCACGCGAATCTGATGATTTTTTTATATTCTAAAACACATTGGCACAGCTAAAATAAACAGATATTTTACATTCAAATGAAAATTCTTCATAATCTAAATAAAGTTTCTGATCTGCACTTACTGGATATATAGTTTACAATGCAGATAAAGAATTCTACACGCATTCCTTGTCCATTCTTCAGAATAAAGGAGGTGGTACCGTAAATAATTCAACTCCTGGTTCACCTGGTAAATCACTTGTTTGTTGATAAACACACCTGTTCATGAACAACAAAAGCCAGGAAACAGGGGGCTGTACCCCCTTGACAGATAAGAGGTAAGAATTTCAATAGAAAGGCAATAAACCCAGAGAGTTCCAATTCAGTAACATACCTCACAATACGGGAAACGTGCGAGAAATCGCCCTAGTCGCCTTTTTTGACCCCCGGTTTGCTTTGATTTAAAGACAAAACTATTGTGTTCCATATTCACTGGTTTAAACTCCCGCATTTAAATAAATAATTTTAATGAATTTATTTTGTGAATTTATTTTGTGAAGAAAAAAGTGCCAATTTTGTCAAAGTTCGAAGAATTCTTAAAAATAGAATTCAAGTTGCAAACGTTTTGTAAAAATTACCAACAATTATTCATATTCTTGTTATTAATGGACAAAAATTATAAATATGTATCTTTATTTCTTTTTGGTGAAAAAAATCTTAAAAATGTTCCCAAAATGGGAGCTTTGGCGCTTAATGGGTTAAAATTAATCTGGCAGTGATGTTTCTTTTCGTAATTTTACATGTATATCTGTGGCAACGCTTGTATTTGGTTGCTTATGTAAATTACTTGTATAAAAATTTTTTCTTTGGCAACGCATGTAATTTTTGTGTATATGTGATATCATAAAGTTAATCTGGCATCATGGATGTTCTTTTTGTAATTTACTTATATATCTTTGGCAACGCTTGTTTTCGTTGTGGGTATAACTTTTTCTTTGGCAACAGTGGTGGAGCATTATGTAACATATCTTGCACGGTCATTGGCTGTCCAGAAAATTCCGTTAGGAACTTTGCTGAGCGTATATATAGTATTCAGTGTAGCAGTTAGAGTAGTACACTGTGCTTGGTGATCAAGTGAGCTATTAAAATTTGATAGTGGTGGTGTTGTGCTTTAGTGATTTTGTGAAGAGTTATAATTAAGTGTTGTTCTACAGTCGAGTATAGATATGTTGGGTTGCAGTTGTGATACTATTTGTACTTCTTCCCTCGTGTATCCTGCTCCTCCGTTACCACGGTGGATTCTCTCGCAGCCACCGATTCCTGATGGAATAGTTGCGTGGTATCCGGCAATGATTAACCGTCCTGATCTAGTGTTGAGGAACTTAAATCGGATTGAAGAATCCGAGAGTCAAAGTTTTAGGTATGTACAACTTTTATGTTTTGATTTAGATACTTTAGAAGTAGTACTTTAAATTCATTCATTTATTTAAGCGAAGAATTGCGACTTTTTATAAAAGTTGAGGGACAATATTCTGAAATATAGGTTATGTTTTTAATGATTAACCACTTATTATGATATTCATTTACACTTCTATATTTTTATGCATCGGTATATGAATTACTGTGTTTCGTTGATTGAAGTTTAAAAAATGGACATGTTTTTGGGTATCAAATGATATTTTAAACAATTATACTTAGTCTCATTTCTTCGAATTTCATTTTTTAAACAATTTTAATTTAACTTAGAGAGAAAAAAAAAACGTTAAGGGTTAGTTTATATTGTGATGAAGTATATTGTGTTGATGTGCATGAGCAGTTTTTTTATCTGTTAAGTTTATTTTCATTTCGATTTTTGTGAAATATTTCATTGATGAACATTAAGTAATGCATGTAAAATTAACACACTTAAATACCGAGAGTATATAAGTTATTCTAAATGACATATGAAGTTCTGAATTTTCTTTTGTGTTAAATTTTAATTTTCATGATATCAATTCCTCTGAAAATCAGAAGTGAAATATTTGTTTACCCTTTTCATAATTATTTTAGTATCTTTGCTTTCCATATCAATAGATATTTTATCGAAATGCCCCTTTATTTCTTAAATATACGTTTACAATTAACTCTGTCTCCAGATTATCTGTACCCATTTTCGGCCAAAAATGCGAAAACGCAACATTTCAATAAATATTTTTTTATTAATACTGTGACGCATATTTTTCTCAAATTTTATTTTTCGGCTATTGTTAAGGTTTCAAGCATGGTTCAGTGTTAAATTTCCTTACTTCATCTTTATAAAATGTAAAAAATATCTTAAAATAATAATATAATTAATAGATATTTTAAACAAATCTTTATATGATATTTTAGATATTGGTATTACACAAATAGCTTTCTAATGTTATGATAAATAAAATTTCTTAATCATTCCCATAAAAATTTACTCCCGTGCTAAAACTTTAAAAAATTATTCATAGAAAATAATTTTTTAACAGCTAAATTTCAATCTTCTTAATTAAAAATTTATTTTCTAAAACTAAAGTTAGATACATCAGTTGCTGAATATTTTACGGTTACAGCTTTTAATGCAACTTATAAAATTGGGCAAACCTCATAACATTAACTTTTATTATTAAGTTAAATAATTTTAAAGAATATAGAATAGAGTCTAATCTCAAATTTAGGTATGAATCAGTTTGCATAATTCGAGTGTGGATCATTTGAATCCAAAATACCATATTTCTTTTAATAATAGACAGTGTATCTGAGTAGAATTGTAAAATTACTCCAAACTTTTATCATAAATAAGATCATTGATATATGTTCTGAACAGAAAATAATATTAATTTAACCAATTAATAGTAAAATAATTATACTTTGTCTAATTTTCAATACGATGCTATAAAGTTTCTTTTTATAAAAGATAACACATAAAATTACCTCTTTTGGTACGTACTTTGTTTGAAATATGGTGTTTTCAGGAGTTTGTTTAAAATAATTTGTTATTTTCATGCTTACCCTTATTTCTAATATTAGACAAACTACTTGCAGAATTCCCTTCTCAAGAAAAAAAAGAAATTCTATCTGTTATCTTCTGCAAAGCTGTTTGTATTAATTAATAGAGGCAAATTAAAAATCTGAATTTTCTTCTTTTCTTGATAAAATTTGAAATAGCTAGAATTCTTGCTTTTTATCGATCATTTTCACTCATTGCCAGCAATGCATTTCCACAAAACCTCATTGAAGCGCAAAGATAAAAAGAGGTTGAAAGAAAGAACTTGTTTCCTTCCCACTCCAAGCTACAACATTTCGGCAAGAATTGGAATAATTTAAATAACTAAATCCAGGTTCGCCAGCGGAAACTTTACACCTGGCTTACTTGCATTAACTAGTGAATAAAATAAAAGGACTTGCAGAGCTGCCAACTCTTCCGTTTTAGCCGGAAGATTTCCGTTTTTCCAAAGAAAATTCTGTCATCCGTTTTTCAATCAATTTCTTCCGTTTTTTTCTCATTAGTTATTAATCTGACTTGATTAAAGCTTAAAAGTAGTTATTCTGCTGTTGGAAATAATGAATAGCTAGATCTCTTAATAAAAAAAAAATTATTGCATGAGAAAGGGGTTACCAATGCAGAATGTTTATTGACAGATTTCATAATTGCCAAGATTGTGCCTTGCACAATTCATCATTGTGCAAGGACTAAAAAATAGATATTTTGTTAAAAATGTTCTTCTTAGATTTTTTTACTGAAAGATGTCCATTTATGCTACCTCTTGACTTAGGTAGAGAATGGTATTGTTGTCACCCTTGTTGACTTATCAGTGTAAAAAATGCTGTGGGTATCTCCAGTTTTAAATCTTCCTTTTTCTGTAATCCCAATGTTGGCAGGTATGGAGTTGTTTGCATTTCCCGCATAACTACCAATTAAATAAATTAATTACCAATAAAGAGTTTTACGACTCGACTTTCACACGCCTTTTGCAATTGACTTACAACTCCAACCACAAACCAAACCTTGACTAATAAATTAATTTCTACTGATTATAAGTAAGGTCAAATGTGTTCCTTAATGATTATCTTTTTCTTAATCACTGTTTATATATTTTGAAATAAACATTAAACAATTTCTTCACAACACTGGAAAAGGCGTGTATATTCATATTTTTCCATTTATTTAATGTAATTTTCCAAGGCATACTGAAATATTTTCCTTACAGAACTATGGAACCCGATGGAATGCCGATTCCTTTTCTACAGTATGGGGTGCGTATGGGTTCTTCAAGTGTGTGCAAAGTTCTTCAACAAGCGAAGAAGAAGCATCCGGACATGGTAGTTCATAGCCTTAAAACCATCTTGAAAACCGTCTTTGCCCTGCACCCCAGTGTGGTGGACCATACAGAAGTAACTCTTACATTTATACGGTCTCGGAACAAGGGACAAGGACTGCGATGGCTGAGAGAAAAAGCTCAAGAATGGGGCATAACTATTCTACAAGACTTGCCGGATGGGTCGAAAAAGGTCAGATTTCGGACATATGTCGAAGCTTTAAAGTTTGCTTTTCAATTCGAGGGTAAGTTTACTTTTCAGTAAAAATATTCATTACCAAGTTTTCTTGAAATCATATCCAACAAAATGTTTTAATTAAAAAACGTTACTTTCTATTAACATAACCTAAAAAAAAATAACGCACATGATATTTTATTTCCTGTAGTTTTCAACCTATTTCATACCAATTTCTTTTTTAAGCAAAGAATTTAGAAGGTTGTAATATTATTAAACATACTACATAAATTGTAAAATTTCAGTTTACCTACGAGTAAAATCAACCCTTAAGCCGCAATGTTCTTTAAAGCAAAAGTCATAAATAATCAGTTTCCACGAACCATTCTCTTATTGCAATTTCTTTCAGGCTTAACATTGGAGGATGGAAAGTTGAAGTTCAGTCTTAAGATCTCTTTGCCCAATACTGAGAAAATCTGGGAAATTTTGGAGAAGCTTTCATTGCTAATATTTACGGATTTCATCAATAGACAAGAGTCTTCTGTTCTGCATCCACCCTTGGCTTTACCCGCCATCACCCTTGGCTTTTACCCCTCTTCTGCCAGGAAAAGGAAGAGCGAAGAAGAGCTGCTCGGACCAAACAAGAGGCTCCACGTTGATTGATATGTGAGGTCATGTTTTGGATGCTAATGGTTCTGTCTAGAAGTGAACAACATCTGGTTTCAAATCGGAATCGCTCATAAACTACCCTCAACCACCATCTGAGGGGGGGGCTGTGCCGCAAAAACCGTCAGGGCGGGACGGGGCGCAGTCCCTTGGGGAACGATGGTAGCCCACCTCCAAGTGGTGTTCCCTGGAAACGCTTGCTCTCAGCGGCTAAGAGGCTACTGAAGATCCTGTAACTGTCCACATATTGTGGAAGATAATATGTAGTGAAATCAGGTGGAGAAATAACTGGAGATGGTATGTAGCACTATTTCTTCTTTTAATACAGGAGTGTAATTTGTATTGATTTTTTATTTCTTGTAGGGTTTGTTAGAACGTATTCTGGACTCTCCAAAAGAAAGAAAATTTGCTTGCAATTGTCATGCATGACAAAGTGAGCAACAATGAGCCCCTTGGGTAAGGGTGACACCCTCACATGATAATGTGTTAATACAAAACAATTTAATTTTTACAAATTGAAAATTAAGTTGTTTTGGGGGACTCACGAACCTGTCATGTTGGTAATTATTTTAGAATTTACATTGATAAATTAAATATATAAAAACCGAAATATATTAAATACCGAATATGATGTAAAAAAAACTTTAAAATTTCGTTTAGGGAGGTACTTTTTACGATGACTGCCATTATCGAACTATGGGTCTAAGGGTCAGAAAACATGAATTCAATATTGATTTGGGTGTAGTACTTTGTCTTTCTAAAATAATGAGTGTAAGAGTATCATACCAAGTTGCCAAGGCCAAGACATCAAAAATTGGTAAGGAAATATTCCCTAATATTTATGAACTTTTGAAAATACTTGCAGTGACCCCTGTAACAACAGCTTCTGCAGAGTGGAATTCATAAAAAAAAGGTTGAAAACCAATCTTAGAAATTCAACTGGAGCAAGCTCACTGACATAGCCCTTATGAACATTTATTATGGTGTTGATATAAATATAGTTATGAAGTGCTGGATAAATTAATCCAAAAAGGAGCCAATGATAAATTTTATTTTAATGATATAAAATTTGAATAATGCATCATGAATATAACAATTTAAAGTTAAAAAATTATTTTCAGTTAAAAAATGTGTACCTTATTCATTGATAGGTCTTTTAAGATCACAGTTTTTTTCTCAGTATATTTAGTACCGTATAAGTAGTCTTGTTATGCAAGTTACATTCGAAACTCAGCCCCCCCCCACACAAAAATCATGGACTAGCCACTGATATACAGTATACGCCAGTGTTTCCCAACGTGGGGGGCACGTCTCATCGGTGGGCAATATGAATTTCTATGGGGGGGGGGGCAATTTGAAAATATTCAACCAAATTGCCCCCCAGGTGGGGTATGGACCACCAGGTTTTTCTTACTTTTCTAGAAGGATTTTCAAAAAAAATAAAGGACATGGGGGGCATGAAAAATTTAGAAAGCCTTTGATGGGGCATGGACCGAAAAAGGTTGGGAAACACTGGTATACACTATGAAATGCTTGTAAATTTCTCATTGAAAGAAAGTTTTCCTCCATATTTATAAAATTATTGTGAAATAGTTTATGAATTCTAATCCGTGGGAAAGTAAAAGAAGAATTTCGGTGTATTGTGAGTGGGAAGGGCTAAGGACGTTGAAACCGCCATGCACAAAGGATTTAAATCATTTATTCCTTATGGAAGAATACTTTTTCTACTACGGAGGGGCGTTTTTTGAAATCATTAGTTATAAGTTTAGACAGCTTGAATAGAAATCCGAGGGTGTTCACGCCTTGAAGTCAGTTGCAGCTGTGGCACAATGAAGCAACTAGATGAATTGGTCTGAGCAACGATGTGGGAGGTTATGGCTGGGCGTGTCAGGGGGATCAATGTCAATAGGTTGAGGTGGTCTTATAGGGTGGAAAGCAGGGCTAGCTATATAAGCTTGTGGAGAGACGATATCGTTCAGTTGCTCACAAGCCTTTATATACAGCGTGCGGCAAAAATTTGGTTCTTGAAATCTTAGAGTTATTTTGTTTTGTGCTTTAAATAATTCGTTAAGTTACTCCTTTCCGAGTAGTGTATATAGTGCGAAAATTGTGTTGCCGCTCTATTGTTCACCGTGTTGCTGAAGAGTGATACTACAAATCATGTTTGGAAATAGTAAGTTGAATAATTGATTCTTTTTGTTGTGAACCCTTTCAAGTGTATTGTTTTTCTATCTCAAAAACTTAAGTGTAATAATTTACATCGTTATTGTTGTGTTCACGTGGTTGGTTAGTTTTTCTCAGATTCATTGTTTATTTATAGTTTTTGAAGAGTTATGGTATCAAATTTTTATCTTATGAAAAAGTTTGTTAATTTGATTATTATTAAAATTAAGTGTTTAGTTAATAAAGAAAATCTTTTTAAAACGTCTTTATGAAAGTTTCTCTTCAAAATATTGTCGTGCTTAACGTAATTTTTTCTTAAAAATGCTTTTAAAATAAATTTTTACTTTTGAAACTTTTTTTAATATTTATCATCTCTTCTTTTCTTAACCATTTAAACACATTTCGCTCACTTAATAGGTCTTTAATTTTATTGATCTTTATTTATTTACATAGTTTTTTAAGTGTTAATTTCTTATTTTTATTTACTGTATGATACCCTTCGTAATTCATAGAAACTACAATCGTTATTAGTGTTCAATTCGTTATAAAATAGCTTTTTAAACTGCTTTTAAAATAAATTTTCTGTTTTGAATTCTTTTATCATATTTATAATCTCTTCTTTTGTAAACATGTTATATTATTTTCTTTTAAATAGTTAGTTGCATTTTTTTTAAATGTATGGGATGAAATTGTTTTTAAGACATAGAAAGTAGACTCGAAATTAGTTTTTAGTTAACATACAATAACTTTTTAAAATAAATTTTCACTTTTAAATTATTTTGCAATGTTTTTTTTTTATATTTTTTCTATAACTTTTTTAAATACATTTTCTTCATGCTAAAACAAAGTAAATATGACAATTATCACTCTCTAATCTGAATAAATAAATTAAAACAGAATAAAATATAATAAGAATATAATTGTAATTTGAAATAATCCTTGCTTTACTTAAAAAAAGTTTTAAATTAGCGGGGAAAAGCGAGACATTTAGGTAGGTTATTCGTCAGCAGGATAGAGTGGCACAAAACGTCATTGTCTCTATAAAACCGAGACGTCTGCTCATCCAAAACCTAAACTATACCCAAATTGGAGCTACATTGCTCAAGTATTAGACACACCGGAACACTGTTCAAATTTTAACCGATGAACAAGAATCTACTAATTAACCCGAAATGTCATGGAATTTTCGGAATAAGTTTCATTGTTATTGCTTTTTAACTAGCTTGCGTTCTCTTTTACTGAATTTATTTCTTTTCAGACTTTAGCTATTTTCCCACTTCGACTATTGATGAATACGCCCTGCCAACACCTCCTAGAGATAACAAGCCATACAACACGTTCTACTAGGTTGTGTGACGTCAGCAAGTGTAGGCCATCAACGATTGGTCGAAAATTACTTCGGCGGGGATTTCCCTTCATTTCGACCGTTGCTCCCACGTGCGTGGTGTCTCAATCAGCGGTCTCAAATCTAGCAGTTTTTATAATGCCCTATAAATGTTGCGTCCCCAATTGTCGGGGTAATTATAAAAACACAGATACTGTTCCAGTGTATAGATTCCCCCAAGATCCAGATTTAAAGAAAAAATGGATTGCAGCGATAAACCGGGAGAACTTTGAGCCAACAAAACATTCTAGAGTAAGTTAAAATTTTTCTTAACTTAGAATGAAGCCATAATTTATTCAATAAAATTTTAATGTAACTTAAACTTGGTTCTTATAAAGTTTAAAATTACTTTTTAAAGTAAATATAAAGTTATATATATATAATATATATGAACAATCATGATGCATGATTAAACATGATACATCAGTGCATGATGAAGTTTTAGACTAGTTGGATTTCGCTTATAATATCTAATATTTTAATAGGTTTGCCAGCTTCATTTTATCAAAGAAGACATTCTTACATCTGTGGAGGGATTCGATGAAAAGAAAGGAGACCAAATCATTGTGAATCTGAAAAACAGCCGTTTGAAAAAAGATGCTATTCCCTCGCAACTACAAGGATGTCCAAAATATATGACGAAAACAGTGTGCCGAAGAATGTCTCCGGAATCAAAGAAAGAACTGCTTGAAAATTCAAGACTGAAAGACGCTTTAAGTGCTAGTTTAGAAAGTGCTAAAGCCTATGAAAGCAGTCGTATGTTTTCTACTTATGAAGAAATGTTATCCCTCATCGACAATTCAACAAATCCCAATAACTGGATACTAGTTAAAAATGATGACAGCATCGTGTACTTCATTGTAAAAACATTTCCTTATCCAGAAATTATGAAATCAGTAACCATAAATAGAGAGTGTATCCTTTCAGCATTCCAAAAAAAAGCTAGTATTAAAAAAGTGGGTAAGTTTATATTACCTTATAAAGTTACTAATGTTAACGAGATATCTGATATTTTAAGTGATTTAGAAAATTTATCTGATGTAATGAATGATTCATTAGATAGTGCCAGTGAACTATTATTGTCTGTAAAAGAGGAATTGGAAGAGAGTAATCAAAATGTGATAACTTTTATTTTGGAGCAAATCTCCTTGTTAAAGCAAAAGAAGAATTCCCATAGTTATAGTTCGAATTTTTTAATATTAAGTTCTTTATTATTTTCTATCTCTCCTCACAGTTATAGATTCCTAAGAAAAAGTAGTTACTTAATTTTGCCTCATCCAAATACTTTAAGAATGCTTTGCTCAAAGTATAATGTTGATCCAAAAAAAGATAACAATTACGATTATATTAAAACTAAATTTTGCCATTTAAATGAAAAGGACAAGACAGTTGTTTTATTAATGGATGAAATTTATTTAAAACCCTATTTTGATTATAAGGGTGGGGATATTTTGGGAATATCGATTAATGCTTCAAATGCTGCAGTAACAGCATTTGTTTTTATGATACAAAGCATTGGTTCTTCTTATAAAGATGTTGTAAAAATTTTGCCTATTCAATCTATTAATGCAGACTTGTTACATTCAATTGTTGTTACTTTAATTGAAGAGTTAGAAAGTTTAGGTTTTAAAATAATTTGTATCTCTAGTGACAATAATTCTGTTAATAGACGTGCAATAGCCATGTTTTCTACGCCCCCTAAGCAAACATTTTTATATCAACACCCAGTAGATCCATCTAGACCCCTTTTTTATGTTCGAGATCCAGTACATTTATTCAAATGTGTAAGGAACAACTGGATTAACCAAAAAAATGCTGACAAGTCTCTTTTTTTCCCGGCTTTTGAACAAAGTGAACAATTACCATCAGGTCACTTAGAAATGCAAATAGCCAGTTTCGATAGTTTAAAAACTATATATGAAATCGAAAAAAGTGAAGTACTTAAAGAGTGCCACACATTAACTTATAAATCCATATTCCCTTCAAATTTAGATAGACAAAATGTTAAGTTAGTTGTCCAAGTTTTTAATTCACATATAATTGATGGTTTAATCAAAGCAGGTTCTAAATACGCACTCCCTCACTACAAAGGTACAGCTGATTTTATCAGAATAATTCTGACATGGTGGGAAATAATGAATGTTAAGTCTATCTTTAAAGGTACACACAAGAGAAATGTGTACCAAGAACCTCTTGTTTTTGCAGAAGATGACATTAAATGTCAGTTCTTATATTCTTTTTTAACTTGGTTAGAGAACTGGAAAATAGCTAGTAATGATAATGGTCATTTAACTAATGAAACGCATACTGCATTATCGCAAACAACATATGCAATAATAGAGTTAGCCAGATATTGCAAAGACGAGTTAGGGTTGAATTACATATTGACCGGTAAATTCCAAACAGATAATTTAGAAAATAGGTTTGGCAAATATAGACAACTTGCAGGTTCCCAATACCATGTCTCTTACACTCAGTTGTTAGAAGTAGAAAAAAAATTAAGAGTTCAATCTATGTTACCGTTAAAACTCAATTCTAATCGTTTTGGTCCTTGTAATGTTCAAGAATGTGATTTAAAAGAAAGCGAGAATCTACCTCTTGATTTAAGTCTTCCTAAAAATCACATTGTGTTTATAAGACAAAAGTTCAATTTTTCTATTACTGATGAAGAGATATTAGATATTGTTGAAGTGGAAGAGGTACTATGTTTTATTGCGGGTTACTGTGTCAATGTTTGTATGAATAAATTAAAATGCAATTTTTGCAAACAAAAATTAACAATTCCAAAAGAACAAAGTTCTTCCACCTATAACAAAATTAAAGATTTAGATAGAGGGGGGTTGAAATATCCTATTATTGCTGTAATTGATGTGGTTTCTACTGCCTATTTAGTAGTAAAAAAGTTAATATCCAAAGACTATGAAGAAGAGTTTTTGAAAAGTAACAATCATAGAGCAATAGCATTTTCTCTAATCAATAGTTTTTTATCCTCAGAGGAAAAGTCGTTAGATTTTGAGCCATGTGAGAACAATCATTCTTGTATGCTACTACAAAACTATATTGTAAATTCTTGCATAAATATTATGTTAAAAAATCATTGCAAAAATAAAAATGATAATTTAAAAAGTGAATTGTTGAAAAAAAGAAAATTAAACACACTTGAAGGTTCCAAGTGTTCAACAAAGAAACTTAAAACTGACTCTAAAACTGAAACTGTTTCAAAGAATAAAACTAAAACTGACCCAGAAAAAAAAAGTAAAATTGGTTCAGAAAATAAAAGTAAAATTGTTTCAAGAAATAAAAATGGAACTGTTTCGGAAAATAAACATACAGCTGTCTCAAAAAATGTCCTAAAACCATTGAATTTGTGTAAGAAAAATCTTAAAAAAAGAGCTACATGTAAGTAAATTTTGTATTGTTTTTGTGAAACACAACTTATTGTGTATTGTATTATTAAAAGATAGATGAGAGAAGTGTAATATTGAATGTTTGACTTGTTTTAATAAAAAGATATACTTTGCTTAAAAATGTATCTGACTTAGTATTTGTTTATATTCTTTCTTTATTCCTACTTTTTATTTTTTCTACTCTGCCAAAATACTTTTATGTTTTAAGAAGATAAATCTTAAAGGATATTTATAATTGCTCAATCGGGTAAACTTCGTAAAAATTCTCGGAAATATGAAATAAATTTAATATAATATACTTTAATAAAATTTAATCTAAATGATTACCATCATTATTGTACTACCAAATCATATAATTATTAAAAAACTGAGGGACTTCGGTTGATTCCGTGCAGCGAAACTTGGGAATACGGTGAAACTGCATAGCCTTCGCTTCGTGACGTCACAAACCTGTTGTATGGCTTGTTTATCTCTAGGAGGTGTTGGCCCTGCCCATGTTCTCAAAGAGTTTCCTTGCCGAAAATGGATCTTCCATCTACAAGGGAACAGAAACTTTAGGAGCTTCATATTCAAGTAAGTATTCAGTTAAGATTTATATTTTTAGGAATTTATTACTGGAACAGAGTGCATAATTTTAATTTATATTTACTATTTTTTTATGTAGCTATGTTTAATTAGAAAATTTACAAACATACATTGAGTCCAAATTTAGATTTAAACAAATTCCATTAAGTCCCCATTCCTCATGTATATTTAGTGTTGCTTAAAATTTCAATACAGAAGCCTTATTTAAAATTCAAAAACATTCTAAAATTTTGAGGAGAAGTTTTATACTTAAAACAGGAACTAAATCAACTGCAGACTGCTAAAAATTTAAGAGAATGTCAATTTTTAATTTTAAAGTTTCGAAATTTCAGAAAAATTTTCACGACTTTCCCATGAAACGATATCACATGTCATATATTGAAAAGTGTTTTGTTGACATATTAGAATAGGGGAGAATGGGGTTATAAGAAACCTTTTTATAGTGTGCTTTGTGTGTAGGCCTAAAAATACGAAACAAATATCACAGAATATCTTTAAGACATAATCCCATCAAAATTTTATCGTTTTAGAACAAATATTTTAGTGAAAAATTCCCGTTTGAAGTTGATGCAACCAGCTAAATCATAAACGTAAATTCATGCTTTTTCAAGTATTTCAATTCATCTTGTTTTTGCAATTAAATTATCTTGGAATTTTTACTGAACTTTTTTAGAGGTTAAAAGCGCTATAGTAGTAAACAATTTTATATATATAGTTTATATATATATGTGAGGAATCGAACACTCAACCCCGTTGAGTGTATTTTTAAGCAGCGAAGTAGCAGGTGAAGTGTAGCTGTGGCTGTAACTGGTGATGATCACAATAAAAGGCTGTGTGCTCGGGAAGTTCTGCTGGTTTTTAGATATTTTAACTGATTTTAAATGTTTTAAATAAAGTTGTATTCATTCTCAAACTTAGTGTCGTTTCTTGAGGCACGACAATAGTCGGCAGGACTCTATCTCCGGGAACACGGCGGCTGCGACCATGGCATTTCTCGGGAAGCTTAGAAAAAATGAGCTAATCATCTTGGCTGAGGAAGTTGGCTTGGAATTAGATTCTGAAATGACGGTGAAGAGGATAAAGGATACGGTTTTGTGTGATCCGAAGTACGATGTTGAAGCGGCTAAAATAATAGTGGAACGCCTGGTTGAGGAAAGAAAACTTTCATCGGAAACTGGGAATCGTTGTGGATCGTCTTCGTCATTCGCGTGGAATCAATTGATCCAGAGATACGACCCAGAGGTCGATGAAATGGTACTGTATTTGAGATCTTTCGAGACAAGAGCGGAAATAGCCGGGATTCCACGGGATCAGAGGGTGGCAGTTTTGCTGGGGGCTCTGCCAACCGAGATGTCAAATCAATTGGCACGAGAACCGCAGTCTCATCTGCAGAATTATGAAAAAGTGAAGGAGTTATTGCTAAAGAGATACAGATTAAATCCAGAGGAGCTGAAGACAAAGTTTTTTGGTTCTGTTAGGCAGCGGGGACTTTCGTGGAGAGCCTTCGCCCATGGGTTGTCTGCGTACTTTGATGATTGGATTGGCGAACTCAAAGTCGAAACGTTCCAGCAGCTAAGGAACTTGATGATTGCGAACCAGATGAAGTTTAGGGTTGCTCCTCAGGTCAGAATGGAGTTTTTGAACACTTGGAGTACCATGAATGAACCATTTGATTTGGCTGAACATCTTGATGAATACGAAATGCTGCGTAGTGGTCTTGACAGTTACAGATCAAGACCAAGCACCTATGTTTCTGGGGGGCATCGCCCATCTGATCCATCATTTTTGAGGAGTCAGGGCTCTCGGGAAAATCGTGGTCGTTATAATTTTGTCAACAGGCGTGCTGATCCCAGTGACGTTCGGAGAAGCAACTGTTTGGGGAATGATGATTTCCGCCCTCCGACGCGGGAGACTCATCAAGGGGTGCCCCCTCGTGCTCACTATGGAGAGAGTGTCCCTGGTCCGTCGGAGCAAGTCGATCGTGAGGCTTCTTGACCGCTGGGTATACGACTGCTGCATGTTGATATGGTGTTCCAGGGATGCAGTGGTCGGGAGAAACTTATCCCGGGCGTTTTGGACACAGGGAGTACGGTGAGTGTTTTGCCTCGGAGGTTTCTGGAAGGTATTCAGTATACTGAAAGTGATGATAATTTTGGAGTATTACAACAAACAAAGGGTAAAATTGAAGAGTTTATTCCTGTTTGGGTTTTGGTAAAGGTTGGTAACAAAAAGAAAAACATTAAAATGCTTTGCATTGATACTGAAATTGAGTACTGCTTACTTTCAATGGATCATATCTGTGTGTTTGATTTGGGTATTGACTTTAGGGACTTGACCGTTAAACAGGGTGATGTGGTAATGGTACCTGAGACAAAACTAGGGAGTGCTGGTATTAAAAGTACTAATAGTGTGAACAGAGTGGGAGTTAAGCGGGAGAGTTTGCCGGGTTGTTCTGATGGTTCTCTATCAGCGACTGTGGGTCAACAAGACGCCGATCTTGTGGAAGATAAACCACCACTAGTGAGGGCAGATCCTAGACTCACGGCGCTGTTAGGGCAATACGGGCAAATCTTTTCTAAAGATAGCTACGATGTAGGTGAGATCAGGTTAGAACCTGTGAAGGTTGAGTTAACCAGTCAGTTGCCAGTCTCTATTCGTCCTTATAGGTGCTCTCCAGCTGATAACAGAGAAATTGAATCCCAAATAAATAAATTATTAGAGGCTAAGATCATAAAGCCTTCGCATAGTCCGTATTCATCACCAGTGACTTCACCAGTTAACATACAATAACTTTTTAAAATAAATTTTCACTTTTAAATTATTTTGCAATGTTTTTTTTTTATATTTTTTCTATAACTTTTTTAAATACATTTTCTTCATGCTAAAACAAAGTAAATATGACAATTATCACTCTCTAATCTGAATAAATAAATTAAAACAGAATAAAATATAATAAGAATATAATTGTAATTTGAAATAATCCTTGCTTTACTTAAAAAAAGTTTTAAATTAGCGGGGAAAAGCGAGACATTTAGGTAGGTTATTCGTCAGCAGGATAGAGTGGCACAAAACGTCATTGTCTCTATAAAACCGAGACGTCTGCTCATCCAAAACCTAAACTATACCCAAATTGGAGCTACATTGCTCAAGTATTAGACACACCGGAACACTGTTCAAATTTTAACCGATGAACAAGAATCTACTAATTAACCCGAAATGTCATGGAATTTTCGGAATAAGTTTCATTGTTATTGCTTTTTAACTAGCTTGCGTTCTCTTTTACTGAATTTATTTCTTTTCAGACTTTAGCTATTTTCCCACTTCGACTATTGATGAATACGCCCTGCCCATGTTCTCAAAGAGTTTCCTTGCCGAAAATGGATCTTCCATCTACAAGGGAACAGAAACTTTAGGAGCTTCATATTCAAGTAAGTATTCAGTTAAGATTTATATTTTTAGGAATTTATTACTGGAACAGAGTGCATAATTTTAATTTATATTTACTATTTTTTTATGTAGCTATGTTTAATTAGAAAATTTACAAACATACATTGAGTCCAAATTTAGATTTAAACAAATTCCATTAAGTCCCCATTCCTCATGTATATTTAGTGTTGCTTAAAATTTCAATACAGAAGCCTTATTTAAAATTCAAAAACATTCTAAAATTTTGAGGAGAAGTTTTATACTTAAAACAGGAACTAAATCAACTGCAGACTGCTAAAAATTTAAGAGAATGTCAATTTTTAATTTTAAAGTTTCGAAATTTCAGAAAAATTTTCACGACTTTCCCATGAAACGATATCACATGTCATATATTGAAAAGTGTTTTGTTGACATATTAGAATAGGGGAGAATGGGGTTATAAGAAACCTTTTTATAGTGTGCTTTGTGTGTAGGCCTAAAAATACGAAACAAATATCACAGAATATCTTTAAGACATAATCCCATCAAAATTTTATCGTTTTAGAACAAATATTTTAGTGAAAAATTCCCGTTTGAAGTTGATGCAACCAGCTAAATCATAAACGTAAATTCATGCTTTTTCAAGTATTTCAATTCATCTTGTTTTTGCAATTAAATTATCTTGGAATTTTTACTGAACTTTTTTAGAGGTTAAAAGCGCTATAGTAGTAAACAATTTTATATATATAGTTTATATATATATTTTATATATATAGTATATATTTATATATATAGTAGTAATTCAATTTTTGTTCTTCAATCTAGGGTTGTAGATCATTCTTTAAAATACCCCGCTTCGATCTTATTACCCGATTCAAACAAATCTTAGTAGTAATAAGAAACACTAGCATTTTATCCCCGAAAATCGTTTATTATTTTAATGTTTATATTTTATTTATTAAGTGAAAAAGATAAATTCAATCAAGTTTATAATTATACTTCATTTTCCATCAAATTTAACAGTTGAACATAAATCTATGTGTCATCCCGAGATATTAAGGCGTGTTTAGATTAAAAGTTTCATTGTTTTCTCTAAGACTGTTTTACTGAAGTTTTTTTTTTTAGGTTCGTGTTGTCTACCCTCTGTTGATGAGTACGCATTGCCTGTCTTTTCCGAAAGTTTTCGTCTTGAAAACTTCCCTTCCACCAACACGAGAACGGGAGTACTGGGATCTTCAAGTGGATTTGTGGACACGCACTGCCATTTAGACTTTCTGTTTGACCGAATGAGGTATAATGGATCATTCCAGGCATTCAGAAATGAATATAACTTCCCGGAGTCGTTTGATGGCTGCGTGGCAGTTTTCTGCCAACCAGATACTTTCGGCAAAGTAGGTGTTTAATGTTATACTTATCAAATGGACATTTTCCTAGGATAATTTTACTTCTTTCTAATTTTCTCTTTACTTGATGATCTTGTGGTCTGTTTCTCTCTCCTTTTCTTTTCTCGCGGTTTTTTTTGCAATATTTTTAAAATGAACTCAAATACTAATTGTGCTTTTAGGAGCTCCATTGGAAGCGCTTCCTTGATGATCCTATGGTCTTCGGAGCATTTGGGTGCCACCCCCACAAAGCTATGAACTTCACCGAGAAAACCGAGCAAGATCTCAGCCAGGTCTTGAATCAACCTAAAGTCCGTGCTCTGGGAGAAATAGGACTCGACTATTCTAACAGGTAAGTTGCAGTTTTTTCAGGCAAACATGAAAGGTTCCGTCATTTTTTTCTATATGAGATTAAAGTATTATAGCCGATGTCATTTGAAATGTGGTTACATATTTCCAATGTTAAACTTATAAATAAATATTTTTATTACATTTTATCTTTACATATAAAAACTTCTGAATTTTTTAAATTTCCTTCCGCTTGATTAAAAATATTTTTCTTCTCACATTAAATTTTAATCCATCGATAAGATTCATAAAATACCTAGACCTATTAAAATTGAAAAAAATATTGCTTTTTAAAAATAGTTTTAGTTATAGGCCAATAAGTCCATAGCAATTAATTAATCATTATGTGCAATATATTCCCTAACGTATAAAATTTATTTTCTTCATAAAATCATGATTGCATTATTATTTCTTTACTTATGATAGTTTAATACAAATTTATTTGCGGAATATTCAAAAAGTAAATTTTAAATTTAGAGAATAATATTCGGACTTCAACCATTCGTTATTTCAAATCGCTATTTAATAGTGTTATGCATTATTCGAATTTTATATTGAAACTTGGTTGTAATTTTAGGAATAACTGCACGAAGGAAAGGCAGTTCGATGTCTTCCGGAGGCAACTCCGCATGGCGCAACACAAAAATCTCAACTTAGTGATTCATTGCCGTGATGCCCATGTAGATGCAATGCGGATAATCAAGGAGGTAAGTTTTTTTTTTTAATTCTAAAAACTTTGTCGAGAACGGATTAAGGAACAAGTTGAAGAATCACCCCTCTTGAGGATTTTTCGCATTTGTGGTACTTAACTTTTATGATGTTTCAGGAGTTACCTGTTGACTACAGAATCCACCTTCACTGTTTCAACGACTCATGGAACTGGGCAGAAAAGTGGTTGAGGGATTTCCCGAACCTTCTCTTTGGATTTACTAATGTTTTAACGAATACCAGGGCAGTGCCAGTTCGAGAAGTCGCCCGGAGGATTCCCCTCTCTCGACTTTTGTTAGAGACGGATGCTCCTTACTTTATCCCGAGATCTGTAAGTATTTTTGAAATTTATCTATCTTGATTGAACTAGCTTAAAACAATAACATTTCATCTTTATTGAACCTTAACCGAAGTCGCTATTGGTTAATTCGGGTTGAATTTGCTTGTAATACCAAGTTCCTACTGCTGTTTGTTTAAACAAACCAAATTGAAAAATTTTTGGAAACCAAAAAATTGCTTGGGAATGAATTTACTTAATAAATTTTAACTTCCATAATTAGGCCAATTAACTTGAGTTAAATATATGCTCACCCTTTCTGTAATACTCTCTATATTGTTTGGCACATTGCTCAGTACATTCAACAATTCTAAATACGTTTTACTTTTAGAAACCCAACAATGGAACAAAGTTTTCTAATCCCAGCATGGCGATGGATGTTGCGGAAACCATTGCATCTTTGAAGAGTGTGGATGTAGAAGATGTCATAAAAGCCACAAGGGAAAACACTCGAAAGATTTACGGCATTTAAGCTAAATAAATTGATATTTTGGTAAGTTTTATATAAAAATTTCACATTTCATAAAAATCAGTTTATAAGTTTAATATCATACTCCAATTTAACATGATGGATTATCGAAATTAAAAATGCATAAATATCACACAATAATGCATATTAAAGTTCTCCTTCAAGTCAACATAACTTGATCGTTTAATCTCAACTTCGTTAATTTAATTTGATATTTATTTTGAAAATGATCTATTTCAATACCTTTTTACTGAATTAATGTCCTTTTCAGATTTCTGCAGCTGTGATGATCTAACCCTGACAATGCTGTTTAGCCGCCTGACTCCTCATGACTTGAAAGTGAAAAAGATTGAAAGTTGGAAGTTGTTGACTTGAAAAAAAATAGTCAACTTGAAAACAAAACACGAAACAGTGACTTGCAAAAAAATTGATTTTAAGTTTTTAAAAAAATTGTAAAATTTAAACAAAAATATTTTTGAGGTGCAATGTAGACCTACCTCCCCGTGGTGCTCCTTGGAAACACAGTTTTCTGTGGCTAAATGGTCTGCTTTTCAATATTTTAATAATTATATGCTTAGCTCTATTTTTAACTGTAATACTGATTTATTATTGTAAAAATGTTCAATAACTCAATTAATTGTATTAACTCTTGTGGGGTACAAAGTATATACACAATAAATAACCAAAACAAAATAACCTAGGCATTGACAGTGAACTTTCTGCTATGAAGAAATTATCTTTATCTTGAAAACACAAAACGTACTACCACCAAAGTCTTTAAATATTGCTGTGCATTTAAATTGACTATTGTAATGTTGATTTCTTGAAAGCTGATGACTCTTAGTGGTCTAACATTCAAAAAATGTGATCAAAATCACATAATTCCATATTCGCATGCACTTTCCCATTTCAGGATGTTGGTAGACATTGAGCAGAAATTGGTAGAAAGTGAGCAACAATGAGCCCCTTGGGTAAGGGTGACACCCTCACATGAAAATGTGTCAATACAAAACAATTTAATTTTTACAAATTGAAAATTAAGTTGTTTTGGGGGACTCACGAACCTGTCATGTTGGTAACTATTTTAGAATTTACATTGAATACAAAACGAAAAAAGAGAAGGTAAGTGTTTCACAGACAACTATTCGTAAGTATACAACCATTGAGAAAAGTTCAAGCTCTAAATTAAAGAAATTTCGCAAGAAGGTTGAATGTGATGAAGTAAGAAACAATGATCCACTTGCTTAAAGTTGATGCCCTCCCTCATTTGAAAAATATGTTAATTCTAAAAAAATTACACATTAAATTATTATGTTGTTTTTGGGGATAGGTTACTTAAAGGTAGATATAGTTTTGATGATTTTTTTTATAATTCTGTGGTTAGATAAAGGTGGATGGATTTTTTCGTGAAATATCACACACCTCTACACAAATATATGTATTTTTGTAAATTTAAACTCTATTATTGTTAGCATAATTATTTAAAAATATATCTGGAGTGTAATTACGTCATTACTGGCAAGTATTTTAGGGAACGTACCCATACTACGTGACCTATTTTTTACTATTTTTGACCCCACCCCCATTGGTGACCACCCGTAGTATATGCCAAGACCCCCTCCCTCCCCCACTAGTTTTCACGTAGTAGTTCATAAATACGGTTTTCAATCATTTTTAGCAAACAGAAAGTTAAAAAAAAAGATAAATTGGGCTTAATATTTGTCTTTATAATACAGTTACTTGTCTCGTGACGCCAAGAGTGCGTGCATACAAGTGGAAAATATATTATCAAGAAGAAAAAACTAATGTAAAAGTTAATGTAACAGTAACTTAATTAATTAGGCCGCTAGGCGTCGCAGAGTGAGTGTCGCGAAAAATTGCTCCGGTTTGGTGAGTCATTTTTTGACGTTATTTTAGTTCTAAGTAGTGTATCTGTGTTTTATTCAGGGTATTTACATCTAATTAATAGGCTCTTATTGCTTTATAAGTGTTAAATTGTTCTTAGGGTTTAGTTTTTGTAGTTATTTAGTAGGCCTTGCATCACGTGGCTCGTTTGTTTACATTTCACATTTGTGTAACCGAGTGGAGTTGAGTTGTTGACTAACTGCTCTTAGGTTATTAAGTATTTGAATTTCAACTTTTTCTGTATATATAATTTAGGAGAGTACTTTTTCTGTGTATTTGACTTAGTACAGTATTTTTCTTGCATCACGTGCCTCGTTTGTTTACATTTCACATTTGTGTAACCAAGTGGAGTTGAGTTGTTGACTAACTTCTCTTAGGTTATAAAGTATTTGAATTCCAACTTTTTCTGTAAATATAATTTAGGAGAGTACTTTTTCTGTGTATTTGACATAGTACAGAATTTTTCTAGTGCTTATTCTGTTTGTTGATATCAATTACTGCATTTTCTGTATATTTGTATTATCTGTATATTTTTTACTTTTGGTTAGGATGGGTTTAGTGAGGAATTTAAAGGAGATGAGAACAGGGGGAGCTAGCGGGGATTTGTACGTGGAATGTGATGTGTGTGGGAATTTGATTGAGGCTAAAAAGGGTGGTTTAACTGAGGTAAGCAGGCAGGAGAAGGTTAACTTTACTTGTAGTAGCTGTAAGGAGGTGGGTGTTTTGCGAGAGGAGTTGGAGACTTTGAGGTTAAAGTTAGCTGGGGAAGTGGAAAGGGTTGATGTTCAGGGTGTGGAGCATGTAGATCAGAGGGAGGAGGTTGACATGGTTACTAAAGGGCTGGTACTTGGAGATTCAATGGTTAGGGTTTTGGGGGACATGGTTGGGAGGAAGAAGCGCAATTTTGCACGATGTTGCTTGCCAGGCGCTAGGGCAAAAAATTTAGTTGAGGCAGTTAAGGGAGGGGTGGTTAAGGGGGAGGAAAAGGCAGTTGTGTGGGTGGGAACTAACGACGTTGGGAGGACATCTAATGAAGAGTTTGAGATGGAGGTGGGTACCCTTTTAGGGGACATTAAGTCCCAAGGGGCAGAGGTTACGGTTTTGGGGTTACTACCCAGGTATGGGTTAAATAATGGGCGGTCAAATCAAAGGGCAAAAGAGATGAACGGGTTGTTAAGGGATTTGTGTAAGAGGGAGGAGGTTAAATTCTTGGATGTGTGGAAGGTTTGTAGGAGGGAATGGTTGGGCAGGGACAGTGTGCATTTGAGCCGTATAGGTAACAGGGAGGTTGGGAAGCTGGTTTTGGAAACTTTAAACTCAAAAAACTGATTAAAGAGCGGGTAAGGGCAAAACCTGGTGGGTTAAGAAAATATTTAAATATTTCTTTGGTAAATATTAGGCCATTCAAAAACGACAGGAAAACTAATAGGAAAATATTATGTAATCATGGTAAAAACTATTTAAAAGTATATTATTGTAATGCTCGTAGCATAAGGAATAAAATGGATGAGTTAAGAGGCATTGCAGAATATGAGGCTTTGGATATCATTGGAATTACAGAAAGCTGGGCAAACAGTGAGGATTCATTAATTTTAGCGTTAAATGGGTTCACAATTTTCAGGGATGATAGAGAAAATAAAAAAGGAGGAGGGGTGTTAATCTATGTTAGGGATTCTTTAATTTTTTCGGAAATTAAGTTAAACTGTAAACCTGAGGGTATCGAATCAGTCTGGGTAAAACTAATGAACGATAAGGGAAAATGCTTAATTATAGGAAATATATATAAACCTCCGAATAGCAGTGAACAACAGGAAAATGACATGTGTAAGCTAATTCAAGAAGCTTCTCAAAAGGGAGAATTGGTATTAATGGGTGACTTTAACTATCCGAACATTGACTGGGAGAACAACCATGTAGTTTCCGGCAAAGGCTCAGAGTTTTTGGAGGGGATTCAAGATTGTTTTCTACACCAGATGGTAAATGAAGGGACTAGGGACAGTGCTATTTTAGATCTAGTTTTTACCAATGAAGAGGAAAGGGTCAGGGATTTAACTACGGGGGAACATTTAGGAGAAAGCGACCATAGAAGTATTAGGTTTAGTATCAATTTTCAGTCTACAATAGTATGTAACACAAGAATTATTCCAAATTTTAAAAGGGCAAACTTTCAAAATATCAGGGTTGAATTAAAGGAGACATTTAGTAGGGGTTTGAAAGAAAAGCAATCAGGTCGACAATGGGAAGAATTTAAGGGTATTTTAAACAAGGTGATAAAAAATCATATAATATTTAAGCAAAAAGGGAAATTGCGTAAAATGACACCCATGTGGTTTTCATGGGAAACGAGAAAGGCATTGAAGTTGAAACAAAAATCGTTTAAATTATACAAACGCACTGGTAATGATAGTGATAGGGAGGCTTATTTAAAGGCTAGAAAAGATTTCAAATACATCAGTAGGAGGCAGAAAATGGCTTTAGAGGAAAAACTTGCTAGGGACATCATTCGAAACCCAAAGGAATTTTATGCGTATGCGGGAGAGAAGATTAAAGTAAATTCTACCTTGGGGCCATTAAAGTCAGGAGAGGGCATATTTGTTCAGGATGATGTGGGTATGGCAAATTTGTTAAATGATTTTTTCACAGGGGTTTTTAATAAGAACTTTAAATTTACGGGTGACTATACAGTAGTTAGTAATGGAGGTGGGGTAATTCCGGATTGTAGTTTTAATAGGGAGGAAATTATTCATCTACTAAAAGGCATTAAGCCATCTAAAGCACCAGGGCCAGATGATATTTATCCTAAAGTTCTGGTGGAATGCGCAGAAGAATTGGGGGACATAATTCTGACAATCTTTAAATCAACATACGATTCGGGTTTGGTACCAAATGATTGGAAAATAGCGAACGTAACACCAATATTTAAAAAGGGACCCAAATGCGATCCGGGCAATTATAGACCAGTGAGTTTAACTTCAGTCATCTGTAAGATTTTCGAGACCGTACTAAAAAAACACTTAATGCTGTACTTAGAAGGGGTTAACATACTTTCAGACTACCAGTTTGGATTCAGAAAGGGAAAGTCGTGTCAAACAAACCTGTTAAAGTTCTATGACGAAGTAACAAAGGAGTTGGATAAGAAAAATAGTGTAGATATATTTTACATAGATTTTCAAAAGGCCTTCGATAAAGTTCCACATGAGGCACTGCTCTTTAAATTGGAAAAAATGGGTATCAGGGGTAAAACATTATTGTGGATTAGGAACTGGTTGATAGGTAGGAAGCAGAGGGTGCAAGTCAAGGGTAATTATTCTCAGTGGGCAGAGGTCAAGAGTGGTGTACCTCAGGGGTCAGTATTGGGACCGATTCTCTTTATAATTTTCATCAACGATATTAGTCAGGATATCAAGAACAAAATTAGCATCTTTGCTGATGACTTAAAAATTTGGGGGAGGGTAGATACTCAGGAGCAAATTCAAAATTTACAAAGCGATCTAGATATTTTATCGGTATGGGCAGAAAAATGGGGTATGTCCTTTAACATAGGTAAATGTCAGGTATTGCACATGGGTTGTAGCAATAGTAGGGCTGAATTTTATCTGCAAGGGGATAAAATAAAAGAGGGTGATAGTATAAGAGATCTAGGGGTGATAGTAAATGAAGACTTTAAATTGAAACATCAGTGTTCAGCTGCAAGTAAAAAAGCTAATAGGATGTTGGGATACATTAAAAAAACTGTTTCTTCAAGGTCCGGAAACATTATTTTGCCATTATATAGAGGCTTGGTAAGGCCTCATCTCGAATATGCTGTTCAGTTCTGGTCTCCATACTTAAAAAAAGATATAGATTTAGTTGAAAGGGTTCAGCATAGGGCAACTAAATTGGTCAAGGGTATATCTAGTTTTAGTTACGAGGAAAGACTTAAGAAGTTAAATATGTTCACTTTAGAGAAAAGAAGGGCTAGAGGGGATTTGATTCAACTTTTTAAAATGTTAAAACAAGGGGACACAGAGGGACTAGATTTCTGTACGGGTAATAGAACGAGGGGTCACAGTTTAAAATTGAATAAGGCAAGTTTTAAACGGGATTTTAGGAAGCATTATTTTTTTAATAGAGTAGTGGATAAATGGAATGCATTACCTGAATCGATAGTTAACTCAAGTGGGGTGGACGAGTTAAGAAAAGTAGACGAATACTGGAAATCGGGGGGAGGTTGAATTGAATAGACTGGATCAACCTTGCTGGGCTTTTAGCCTGTAGTTGATCGACTATATTGTCGCGTAGGTTTGAAGAAACTAAGAACTTAAAAGAAATTGATTTATTGGCAAAAAGATCAGATCAAAGAATAGCATACGACCTCCACACTTGGGATTGCATTGCTTATATACAAGAAGAAGAAAAATGAAATAAACATAAGCGGTTGTCTTCTTGACGTTAACATAAAGTAAAGAAACGAAAAGTTCCTTTGGTTTTATAGATGTTCGAGTCCGAGATATAGATTCGAGTCCGGAATGCTTCATTGTTCCTCTCTCAAAAGAACAGAGTCTCTCTGTTAAATGTTAACTTTTCCTCGGGAACGTGTGGTTGGACCCGAATATTTCTCTTTTTGATGATCTAACACACCATCAGGCTCTAGACGAGGAGTCTTCGGCGGCGGTGATTCTTCTTCCTTCCCTCGTTCTTCATGACTTCCTATTTCTTGTTCCAGGGGGTCGTAATAAGGCTTCATTCTCAACACATGGACTGTATCTCGGGGTTTCCTTCTTTTAGACAGGGGGTCAAAATCTTGCACTTCGTAGGTAACGTCAGATAATTGCCTTAATACTTGGAAGGGGCCAAAGTACCTTTTCAAGAGCTTTTCTGAAAGACCGACCTTACGAATTGGAATAAAGATCCATACTAGATCTCCAGGCCGATACTTAACTGGCCGATGCTTGGCGTCGTATACTTGACGGTCTTTTTGTTGAGCCTCTAAAGTCCGAATTCGTGACAGCTGTCTAGATTCTTCGGCTTGATTTACTAGCTGGCTAAGACGATCGGATTGGACTTCATCGATGCTATACGGGAACAAAGTATCCAATGTAGTATCAGCTTCACGGCCATACGTTAAGTAGAAAGGAGTGAATCCGGTGGTGTCCTGCTTGGCCGTGTTGTATGCAAAAGTGACAAATGGTAGAATCTCATCCCACGTTTTTTGTTCAACGTCTACATACATCGATAGCATATCTGCCAAAGTTTTATTTAGACGTTCGGTCAAACCATTAGTTTGAGGATGGTATGCCGTAGTCATGCGATGAATCACATTGCAGAGTCTGTTAAGTTCCGAAATTAACTTCGATTGGAACACCTGTCCTCTGTCAGTAATGATCGTTCTCGGTGCACCATGCTTCAATATAATTTCTTCTACCATAAATTTAGCTACTTCAGGGGCTTCAGCCGATGGTAAAGCTCTTGTTATAGCGTAACGGGTTAGGTAATCCGTACACACTATGATCCATTTGTTTCCAGCGTTGGATTTTGGAAATCGTCCTAGTAGATCCATGCCCACTCGGTGAAATGATGCTTCTGCTGGAGGTATAGGCATCAACTGACCAGGGGGCTTCTGGGGAACTGTCTTTCTTCTTTGACATTCTTTACAGTGCATCACATAACGACGTACACTTCGATATAGTCCTGGCCAGTAAAATCTCTTGCGCAACCTGTCATACGTCTTTATAAATCCCAGATGACCAGCTGTAGGTTCGTCATGGAAATGTTTTAGAACATCCAGTCTCAAGTGCCTTGGAATAACCGGTAGCCAACTGTTACCAAGGGGGTCAAAGTTCTTTTTATACAGGATTCCATCCATTACTTCCAGGTCTACTTTGGGAGGCTGCTTTTCTGGACGCTCATAAGACTGAATGTACTCCGACAACTCAGGATCTTTACTTTGTTCTAGGGCAAAATCAATACAGGGAGTTATGGCACTGACGTCTTCTGTAAAAGTCTTGTCGTTGATAGGATTTCTGGAAAGGCTGTCTGCGTCTTTATGCTTTCTCCCACTTTTGTATACAATAGAAATATCGTATTCTTGGAGCCTTAGCGCCCATCTTGCCAATCTTCCAGAAGGATCCTTTAAACTAGCTAACCAACATAACGAATGATGGTCAGTTACGATTGTGAATGACTTCCCAAAAAGATAAGGGCGAAATTTCATTATGGCCCATACTGCAGCAAGGCATTCCCTTTCCGTTGTTGAGTAATTTTTTTCAGCTTTTGACAAGGTCCTAGACGCATAGGCTATGACTCTTTCTTTGGCATCTTGAACTTGAACCAACACAGCACCAATACCATAGCCACTTGCATCAGTATGTAATTCAGTGGGGGATGTTTCGTCAAATAAAGCTAAAATGGGTTCGGAAATTAGTGCTGACTTCAGATCTTCAAAGGCATTCTCTTGAATAGGGGTCCACTTAAACTTAGAATCTCCTTTTAATAAATTTTGAAGATGTTGTGCCCGGTAGCAATAATCCTTGATAAAGCGTCTGAAGTACGAACACAGCCCTAGGAAGCTTCTGACGTCATGAATGCTCTTCGGAGTAGGGAAATCTTGAACAGCCCGTACTTTATCTGGATCTGGTTTAACCCCTTCACCAGAAACTAGATGACCAAGGACTTTGATTTCTCGGGCGGCGAACAGGCATTTCTTGGGATTGAGCACAAGTCCCGCTTCTTGGATACATTTAAGGACGCACTCTAGTCTATTTAGATGCTCAGTAAAGGTTTGGGAGAACACCACAATGTCATCCAAATAACAGAGGCACATTTGCCACTTGAGGTGACGCAGTACATTGTCCATTGTCCGCTCGAACGTTGCTGGAGCATTGCAAAGTCCAAACGGCATTACTCTAAATTCATATAGACCTTCACTTGTGATGAATGCCGTCTTTTCCCGATCTGCCTCGTCCACTTCGATTTGCCAGTACCCCGAATAGAGATCCATGGAAGAGAAATATTTTGCCCCCTTCAAGCAATCCAGTGTATCATCGATCCGAGGCAAGGGGTAGACGTCTTTCTTGGTAACCTTATTCAGACGACGATAGTCAACACAAAAGCGCCAACTACCATCCTTTTTCCTCACAAGGACGACAGGAGAAGACCATGGACTTTCGGACGGCTGGATTACGCCTTTTTCTAACATCTTTTCTACTTCGTCATGAATTATTCGACGTTCTGTTTGCGACACTCTGTATGGTCTCTGCTTGACAGGAGAATGCTCCCCAGTGTGTATTTTGTGCTTGACAGGAATTCGGGGATGGCCAATTGCTAAGTTTTCATTAAAAGCGACTGAAAATTTCTTTAAAATATCTAAAAGCTTCGTTTTTTGTTCCCAGCTGAGATTAGGTGCTAACATCCGTTCGTAATTTATTAACCTCTTATTTACTTCACAGATATCTTCATAAGAGGGCACCTCAGACAGAGTATTTAGAAAGGTCAAATTAATACACTCGGCATAACCTACACACATACCTTTTAGCACACGTTGGGCTTCTTTTCGTCCATTAGCTATCCACAGTTCTCCATTTTTATTTAAAATGCTGATCACAGAAGATGGGGATACAATTTCTTGATTTATCAACATGAACTTATTACCCTCTACCAGCACATCGGCGTTTTCATCAAGTACAGCGGGAACAGATATTTGTATCTTTTTTATAGAATGTGCTGGTATCAAACTATCTGCTACGGCATATACACCCCATTTTCTAGGCGGTGGTTCCTCGGAAACCAGTTCATCAAATACAAAGGTCTTTCGGCCACAATCTATGACGGCTTGATACGCCTTTAAGAAATCCCATCCTAGTATGACCTCATGGCTACATTTAGGTAAAATGGTAAACTGAAAAGTCCTGGTTATGTTTTTGATCGTTAGTCGAAGGACGCAGCTTCCTATTGGAGTAACGCAACTACCGTCTGCTACTTTTAAGATTACGTTTTGCGGAAGTTGAAACATGGTTTTCTTTAACTTGCGACGGTACTCCTCTGAAATAACTGAAAAGGATGCTCCTGAGTCCACAAGAGCTCTCACCGGTTGATCATCAATGATAACGTCAATAAAGTTTTCATGCATGGCGGCAGTGGGAGGGTTTTGAGAACAAGCGGCCCCACCTCCAATGGAGGTCGCGCTGCTCAGTTTTCCTCAATGCGGCGACTCGGCGATCGACTGGATCTTCTGTAGGGGGACGGCGATCTAAAGCGGCGGGACGGCGATTGTCTTCGCGACAAACCCGGGGACGAGACCATATCCGCAGGTCGGCTAAATTCCTCGTCGGAGCGGGAAGGAGAGTTACGTCCATAGTTCTTGCGATGCTCATCAAGCTTCCTGTCTCTGCAATAGCGCACAACGTGCCCAGGGCGTCCACAGTAGAAACAAACGGGACGATTGTCAGTGGTACGCCACAAGTCTGTTTTCCTAGGAGATGCTTCTTGGGTTGGCTTCGGTTTATAGGGCGATAATTGGACTTGGCGTCTAGGCGGTGGGGCGATTCGTCCGACATATCCATCAGATATAGGAGCTAAAGATCTCTCCACTTCTTCCCGGACAATAGCTCCAATTGTTTGTAGACTTGTTTTAGGTTCTTCAAATTGAGGAGCTGTAAGACGCTGCAATTCCTCGCGGACAATTTTTCGAATCAGCGATGGCAGGTCCGATTCATCGTCCAGGTCCATTGATGCAACTGGGACCACATTTGGTAATCTAGTGAATTTTTTATGTCCGACTCTTTTCTGTTGCATTTCTTCAATGTAATGGCACCATTTTATGAAGTCCCCTGTTGTCTGTACTTCTTTCGTCAACAATGCCTGGTAAACGTCTTCCGCTATTCCTTTCATGAGGTGAGATACTCTCTCGTCTTCTGACATGTCCACATCTATTTGATTGCACAGTGACAAAACGTCTTGAATGTAAGACTGACTGGCCTCTCCAGATTTCTGAGCTCGGCATTTCAAGCGATCCTTTGCTCGTCGTACATGTAGCTTACTGTCACCAAAAGTTTTCTGCAGCTCGGCTTCAAAGGCCTTCCACGAGTTCAGAAGATCTTCATTGTTTTCGAACCATGCTTTCGCGGTCCCATCAAGGAAGAAGTACACATTAGCAAGACAAAGAGTTTCGTCCCACTGGTTGAACTTGGACACCCGGAGGTATTCTTTTAACCACTTTGTAGGATCTTCCCCAGGATCTCCTTTGAAAATAGTTGGCTTTCTTGGTTCTCTAATAACTGGTGGAGCCAACAGGACAGGTTGCAGGGTAGGCGATGGAGGGACTGGAATAAGAGGAGTCTTAACTTCAGTTTCTACCATCTTCGGTTGTTGTCGTCGAGGAGGTGGAACGTAGAGACCGAATTCCGGCGAAAGATTTAAAACCCTACGGCTTCGTTTCAGATCAGATGTTTCCAAAACTGTCTTTCCTTCCAGAATGAGTTAACTACCCGGCGCTTCCACCAAAAATGTCGCGTAGGTTTGAAGAAACTAAGAACTTAAAAGAAATTGATTTATTGGCAAAAAGATCAGATCAAAGAATAGCATACGACCTCCACACTTGGGATTGCATTGCTTATATACAAGAAGAAGAAAAATGAAATAAACATAAGCGGTTGTCTTCTTGACGTTAACATAAAGTAAAGAAACGAAAAGTTCCTTTGGTTTTATAGATGTTCGAGTCCGAGATATAGATTCGAGTCCGGAATGCTTCAATATTTGTATTTGTATTTGTATAATTAAAACAAGTATTTTTTTCTTTAATTTTTGACTGCGTGACGAAATCTTAAACCCCCCCTCCCCCCTGTGACCAAGAGTGGTTGTGGGAGGGATTTTAGAGTGGTAAAGATAACTATGAATAAGATTTCTGTGAAAAATTCAAAATTTTTTTGCTTCTAAAACACTGGTGAAAAACTGGTACTTCAGGCAGTGTCAAAAATTTTTTGTATTGTTCTACAATGAGTTTTCTCCTATTAAAACTTGCATTACATATTAAATAACAAAGGCAAAAAGTTTACTTCATAATATATGCGTTTTATTTTAAATTATAAAACATTTACTGCACTATGTGGTTTCTATCGAAAAATTTAAGGCTATTGGACAACCTTTTCTATTTTTATGTAATATTCATTATTGAAATGTCCTTGTTTTTCTCCTTTCTAATATAAATTAGTCATCACCGAATTTATTCTCTAGCTTCACTAAATCAAAATTATTTACATAAAATTTTTTATTCTAAGTTAATTTAACAATATTTGGGGGCACCCATGAAATACCTGTTAATCTTCTGAAAATCCACGCGAATCTGATGATTTTTTTATATTCTAAAACACATTGGCACAGCTAAAATAAACAGATATTTTACATTCAAATGAAAATTCTTCATAATCTAAATAAAGTTTCTGATCTGCACTTACTGGATATATAGTTTACAATGCAGATAAAGAATTCTACACGCATTCCTTGTCCATTCTTCAGAATAAAGGAGGTGGTACCGTAAATAATTCAACTCCTGGTTCACCTGGTAAATCACTTGTTTGTTGATAAACACACCTGTTCATGAACAACAAAAGCCAGGAAACAGGGGGCTGTACCCCCTTGACAGATAAGAGGTAAGAATTTCAATAGAAAGGCAATTAACCCAGAGAGTTCAAATTCAGTAACATACCTCACAATACGGGAAACGTGCGAGAAATCGCCCTAGTCGCCTTTTTTGACCCCCGGTTTGCTTTGATTTAAAGACAAAACTATTGTGTTCCATATTCACTGGTTTAAACTCCCGCATTTGAATAAATAATTTTTAGTGAATTTATTTTGTGAAGAAAAAAGTGCCAATTTTGTCAAAGTTCGAAGAATTCTTAAAAATAGAATTCAAGTTGCAAACGTTTTGTAAAAATTACCAACAATTATTCATATTCTTGTTATTAATGGACAAAAATTATAAATATGTATCTTTATTTCTTTTTGGTGAAAAAAATCTTAAAAATGTTCCCAAAATGGGAGCTTTGGCGCTTAATGGGTTAAAATTAATCTGGCAGTGATGTTTCTTTTCGTAATTTTACATGTATATCTGTGGCAACGCTTGTATTTGGTTGCTTATGTAAATTACTTGTATAAAAATTTTTTCTTTGGCAACGCATGTAATTTTTGTGTATATGTGATATCATAAAGTTAATCTGGCATCATGGATGTTCTTTTTGTAATTTACTTATATATCTTTGGCAACGCTTGTTTTCGTTGTGGGTATAACTTTTTCTTTGGCAACAGTGGTGGAGCATTATGTAACATATCTTGCACGGTCATTGGCTGTCCAGAAAATTCCGTTAGGAACTTTGCTGAGCGTATATATAGTATTCAGTGTAGCAGTTAGAGTAGTACACTGTGCTTGGTGATCAAGTGAGCTATTAAAATTTGATAGTGGTGGTGTTGTGCTTTAGTGATTTTGTGAAGAGTTATAATTAAGTGTTGTTCTACAGTCGAGTATAGATATGTTGGGTTGCAGTTGTGATACTATTTGTACTTCTTCTCTCGTGTATCCTGCTCCTCCGTTACCACGGTGGATTCTCTCGCAGCCACCGATTCCTGATGGAATAGTTGCGTGGTATCCGGCAATGATTAACCGTCCTGATCTAGTGTTGAGGAACTTAAATCGGATTGAAGAATCCGAGAGTCAAAGTTTTAGGTATGTACAACTTTTATGTTTTGATTTAGATACTTTAGAAGTAGTACTTTAAATTCATTCATTTATTTAAGCGAAGAATTGCGACTTTTTATAAAAGTTGAGGGACAATATTCTGAAATATAGGTTATGTTTTTAATGATTAACCACTTATTATGATATTCATTTACACTTCTATATTTTTATGCATCGGTATATGAATTACTGTGTTTCGTTGATTGAAGTTTAAAAAATGGACGTGTTTTTGGGTATCAAATGATATTTTAAACAATTATACTTAGTCTCATTTCTTCGAATTTCATTTTTTAAACAATTTTAATTTAACTTAGAGAGAAAAAAAAACGTTAAGTGTTAGTTTATATTGTGATGAAGTATATTGTGTTGATGTGCATGAGCAGTTTTTTTATCTGTTAAGTTTATTTTCATTTCGATTTTTGTGAAATATTTCATTGATGAACATTAAGTAATGCATGTAAAATTAACACACTTAAATACCGAGAGTATATAAGTTATTCTAAATGACATATGAAGTTCTGAATTCTCTTTTGTGTTAAATTTTAATTTTCATGATATCAATTCCTCTGAAAATCAGAAGTGAAATATTTGTTTACCCTTTTCATAATTATTTTAGTATCTTTGCTTTACATATCAATAGATATTTTATCGAAATGCCCCTTTATTTCTTAAATATACGTTTACAATTAACTCTGTCTCCAGATTATCTGTACCCATTTTCGGCCAAAAATGCGAAAACGCAACATTTCAATAAATATTTTTTTATTAATACTGTGACGCATATTTTTCTCAAATTTTATTTTTCGGCTATTGTTAAGGTTTCAAGCATGGTTCAGTGTTAAATTTCCTTACTTCATCTTTATAAAATGTAAAAAATATCTTAAAATAATAATATAATTAATAGATATTTTAAACAAATCTTTATATGATATTTTAGATATTGGTATTACACAAATAGCTTTCTAATGTTATGATAAATAAAATTTCTTAATCATTCCCATAAAAATTTACTCCCGTGCTAAAACTTTAAAAAATTATTCATAGAAGAGAATTTTTTAACAGCTAAATTTCAATCTTCTTAATCAAAAATTTATTTTCTAAAACTAAAGTTAGATACATCAGTTGCTGAATATTTTACGGTTACAGCTTTTAATGCAACTTATAAAATTGGACAAACCTCATAACATTAACTTTTATTATTAAGTTAAATAATTTTAAAGAATATAGAATAGAGTCTAATCTCAAATTTAGGTATGAATCAGTTTGCATAATTCGAGTGTGGATCATTTGAATCCAAAATACCATATTTCTTTTAATAATAGACAGTGTATCTGAGTAGAATTGTAAAATTACTCCAAACTTTTATCATAAATAAGATCATTGATATATGTTCTGAACAGAAAATAATATTAATTTAACCAATTAATAGTAAAATAATTATACTTTGTCTAATTTTCAATACGATGCTATAAAGTTTCTTTTTATAAAAGATAACACATAAAATTACCTCTTTTGGTACGTACTTTGTTTGAAATATGGTGTTTTCAGGAGTTTGTTTAAAATAATTTGTTATTTTCATGCTTACCCTTATTTCTAATATTAGACAAACTACTTGCAGAATTCCCTTCTCAAGAAAAAAAAGAAATTCTATCTGTTATCTTCTGCAAAGCTGTTTGTATTAATTAATAGAGGCAAATTAAAAATCTGAATTTTCTTCTTTTCTTGATAAAATTTGAAATAGCTAGAATTCTTGCTTTTTATCGATCATTTTCACTCATTGCCAGCAATGCATTTCCACAAAACCTCATTGAAGCGCAAAGATAAAAAGAGGTTGAAAGAAAGAACTTGTTTCCTTCCCACTCCAAGCTACAACATTTCGGCAAGAATTGGAATAATTTAAATAACTAAATCCAGGTTCGCCAGCGGAAACTTTACACCTGGCTTACTTGCATTAACTAGTGAATAAAATAAAAGGACTTGCAGAGCTGCCAACTCTTCCGTTTTAGCCGGAAGATTTCCGTTTTTCCAAAGAAAATTCTGTCATCCGTTTTTCAATCAATTTCTTCCGTTTTTTTTTCTCATTAGTTATTAATCTGACTTGATTAAAGCTTAAAAGTAGTTATTCTGCTGTTGGAAATAATGAATAGCTAGATCTCTTAATAAAAAAAAAATTATTGCATGAGAAAGGGGTTACCAATGCAGAATGTTTATTGACAGATTTCATAATTGCCAAGATTGTGCCTTGCACAATTCATCATTGTGCAAGGACTAAAAAATAGATATTTTGTTAAAAATGTTCTTCTTAGATTTTTTTACTGAAAGATGTCCATTTATGCTACCTCTTGACTTAGGTAGAGAATGGTATTGTTGTCACCCTTGTTGACTTATCAGTGTAAAAAATGCTGTGGGTATCTCCAGTTTTAAATCTTCCTTTTTCTGTAATCCCAATGTTGGCAGGTATGGAGTTGTTTGCATTTCCCGCATAACTACCAATTAAATAAATTAATTACCAATAAAGAGTTTTACGACTCGACTTTCACACGCCTTTTGCAATTGACTTACAACTCCAACCACAAACCAAACCTTGACTAATAAATTAATTTCTACTGATTATAAGTAAGGTCAAATGTGTTCCTTAATGATTATCTTTTTCTTAATCACTGTTTATATATTTTGAAATAAACATTAAACAATTTCTTCACAACACTGGAAACGGCGTGTATATTCATATTTTTCCATTTATTTAATGTAATTTTCCAAGGCATACTGAAATATTTTCCTTACAGAACTATGGAACCCGATGGAATGCCGATTCCTTTTCTACAGTATGGGGTGCGTATGGGTTCTTCAAGTGTGTGCAAAGTTCTTCAACAAGCGAAGAAGAAGCATCCGGACATGGTAGTTCATAGCCTTAAAACCATCTTGAAAACCGTCTTTGCCCTGCACCCCAGTGTGGTGGACCATACAGAAGTAACTCTTACATTTATACGGTCTCGGAACAAGGGACAAGGACTGCGATGGCTGAGAGAAAAAGCTCAAGAATGGGGCATAACTATTCTACAAGACTTGCCGGATGGGTCGAAAAAGGTCAGATTTCGGACATATGTCGAAGCTTTAAAGTTTGCTTTTCAATTCGAGGGTAAGTTTACTTTTCAGTAAAAATATTCATTACCAAGTTTTCTTGAAATCATATCCAACAAAATGTTTTAATTAAAAAACGTTACTTTCTATTAACATAACCTAAAAAAAAATAACGCACATGATATTTTATTTCCTGTAGTTTTCAACCTATTTCATACCAATTTCTTTTTTAAGCAAAGAATTTAGAAGGTTGTAATATTATTAAACATACTACATAAATTGTAAAATTTCAGTTTACCTACGAGTAAAATCAACCCTTAAGCCGCAATGTTCTTTAAAGCAAAAGTCATAAATAATCAGTTTCCACGAACCATTCTCTAAATTGCAATTTCTTTCAGGCTTAACATTGGAGGATGGAAAGTTGAAGTTCAGTCTTAAGATCTCTTTGCCCAATACTGAGAAAATCTGGGAAATTTTGGAGAAGCTTTCATTGCTAATATTTACGGATTTCATCAATAGACAAGAGTCTTCTGTTCTGCATCCACCCTTGGCTTTACCCGCCATCACCCTTGGCTTTTACCCCTCTTCTGCCAGGAAAAGGAAGAGCGAAGAAGAGCTGCTCGGACCAAACAAGAGGCTCCACGTTGATTGATATGTGAGGTCATGTTTTGGATGCTAATGGTTCTGTCTAGAAGTGAACAACATCTGGTTTCAAATCGGAATCGCTCATAAACTACCCTCAACCACCATCTGAGGGGGGGGCTGTGCCGCAAAAACCGTCAGGGCGGGACGGGGCGCAGTCCCTTGGGGAACGATGGTAGCCCACCTCCAAGTGGTGTTCCCTGGAAACGCTTGCTCTCAGCGGCTAAGAGGCTACTGAAGATCCTGTAACTGTCCACATATTGTGGAAGATAATATGTAGTGAAATCAGGTGGAGAAATAACTGGAGATGGTATGTAGCACTATTTCTTCTTTTAATACAGGAGTGTAATATGTATTGATTTTTTATTTTTTGTAGGGTTTGTTAGAACGTATTCTGGACTCTCCAAAAGAAAGAAAATTTGCTTGCAATTGTCATGCATGACAAAGTGAGCAACAATGAGCCCCTTGGGTAAGGGTGACACCCTCACATGATAATGTGTTAATACAAAACAATTTAATTTTTACAAATTTAAAATTAAGTTGTTTTGGGGGACTCACGAACCTGTCATGTTGGTAATTATTTTAGAATTTACATTGATAAATTAAATATATAAAAACCGAAATATATTAAATACCGAATATGATGTAAAAAAAACTTTAAAATTTCGTTTAGGGAGGTACTTTTTACGATGACTGCCATTATCGAACTATGGGTCTAAGGTTCAGAAAACATGAATTCAATATTGATTTGGGTGTAGTACTTTGTCTTTCTAAAATAATGAGTGTAAGAGTATCATACCAAGTTGCCAAGGCTAAGACATCAAAAATTGGTAATAAAATATTCCCTAATATTTATGAACTTTTGAAAATACTTGCAGTGACCCCTGTAACAACAGCTTCTGCAGAGTGGAATTCATAAAAAAAAAGTTGAAAACCAATCTTAGAAATTCAACTGGAGCAAGCTCACTGACATAGCCCTTATGAACATTTATTATGGTGTTGATATAAATATAGTTATGAAGTGCTGGATAAATTAATCCAAAAAGGAGCCAATGATAAATTTTATTTTAATGATATAAAATTTGAATAATGCATCATGAATATAACAATTTAAAGTTAAAAAATTATTTTAAGTTAAAAAATGTGTACCTTATTCATTGATAGGTCTTTTAAGATCACAGTTTTTTTCTCAGTATATTTAGTACCGTATAAGTAGTCTTGTTATGCAAGTTACATTCGAAACTCAGCCCCCCCCCACACAAAAATCATGGACTAGCCACTGATATACAGTATACGCCAGTGTTTCCCAACGTGGGGGGCACGTCTCATCGGTGGGCAATATGAATTTCTATGGGGGGGGGCAATTTGAAAATATTCAACCAAATTGCCCCCCAAGTGGTGTATGGACCACCAGGTTTTTCTTACTTTTCTAGAAGGATTTTTAAAAAAAATAAAGGACATGGGGGGCATGAAAAATTTAGAAAGCCTTTGATGGGGCATGGACCGAAAAAGGTTGGGAAACACTGGTATACACTATGAAATGCTTGTAAATTTCTCATTGAAAGAAAGTTTTCCTCCATATTTATAAAAGTATTGTGAAATAGTTTATGAATTCTAATCCGTGGGAAAGTAAAAGAAGAATTTCGGTGTATTGTGTGTGGGAAGGGCTAAGGACGTTGAAACCGCCACGCACAAAGGATTTAAATCTTTTATTCCTTATGGAAGAATACTTTTTCTACTACGGAGGGGCGTTTTTTGAAATCATTAGTTATAAGTTTAGACAGCTTGAATAGAAATCCGAGGGTGTTCACGCCTTGAAGTCAGTTGCAGCTGTGGCACAATGAAGCAACTAGATGAATTGGTCTGAGCAACGATGTGGGAGGTTATGGCTGGGCGTGTCAGGGGGATCAATGTCAATAGGTTGAGGTGGTCTTATAGGGTGGAAAGCAGGGCTAGCTATATAAGCTTGTGGAGAGACGATATCGTTCAGTTGCTCACAAGCCTTTATATACAGCGTGCGGCAAAAATTTGGTTCTTGAAATCTTAGAGTTATTTTGTTTTGTGCTTTAAATAATTCGTTAAGTTACTCCTTTCCGAGTAGTGTATATAGTGCGAAAATTGTGTTGCCGCTCTATTGTTCACCGTGTTGCTGAAGAGTGATACTACAAATCATGTTTGGAAATAGTAAGTTGAATAATTGATTCTTTTTGTTGTGAACCCTTTCAAGTGTATTGTTTTTCTATCTCAAAAACTTAAGTGTAGTAATTTACATCGTTATTGTTGTGTTCACGTGGTTGGTTAGTTTTTCTCAGATTCATTGTTTATTTATAGTTTTTGAAGAGTTATGGTATCAAATTTTTATCTTATGAAAAAGTTTGTTAATTTGATTATTATTAAAATTAAGTGTTTAGTTAATAAAGAAAATCTTTTTAAAACGTCTTTATGAAAGTTTCTCTTCAAAATATTGTCGTGCTTAACGTAATTTTTTCTTAAAAATGCTTTTAAAATAAATTTTTACTTTTGAAACTTTTTTAATATTTATCATCTCTTCTTTTCTTAACCATTTAAACACATTTCGCTCACTTAATAGGTCTTTAATTTTATTGATCTTTATTTATTTACATAGTTTTTTAAGTGTTAAATTCTTATTTTTATTTACTGTATGATACCCTTCGTAATTCATAGAAACTACAATCGTTATTAGTGTTCAATTCGTTATAAAATAGCTTTTTAAACTGCTTTTAAAATAAATTTTCTGTTTTGAATTCTTTTATCATATTTATAATCTCTTCTTTTGTAAACATGTTATATTATTTTCTTTTAAATAGTTAGTTGCATTTTTTTTAAATGTATGGGATGAAATTGTTTTTAAGACATAGAAAGTAGACTCGAAATTAGTTTTTAGTTAACATACAATAACTTTTTAAAATAAATTTTCACTTTTAAATTCTTTTGCAATGTTTTTTTTTATATTTTTTCTATAACTTTTTTAAATACATTTTCTTCATGCTAAAACAAAGTAAATATGACAATTATCACTCTCTAATCTGAATAAATAAATTAAAACAGAATAAAATATAATAAGAATATAATTGTAATTTGAAATAATCCTTGCTTTACTTAAAAAAAGTTTTAAATTAGCGGGGAAAAGCGAGACATTTAGGTAGGTTATTCGTCAGCAGGATAGAGTGGCACAAAACGTCATTGTCTCTATAAAACCGAGACGTCTGCTCATCCAAAACCTAAACTATACCCAAATTGGAGCTACATTGCTCAAGTATTAGACACACCGGAACACTGTTCAAATTTTAACCGATGAACAAGAATCTACTAATTAACCCGAAATGTCATGGAATTTTCGGAATAAGTTTCATTGTTATTGCTTTTTAACTAGCTTGCGTTCTCTTTTACTGAATTTATTTCTTTTCAGACTTTAGCTATTTTCCCACTTCGACTATTGATGAATACGCCCTGCCCATGTTCTCAAAGAGTTTCCTTGCCGAAAATGGATCTTCCATCTACAAGGGAACAGAAACTTTAGGAGCTTCATATTCAAGTAAGTATTCAGTTAAGATTTATATTTTTAGGAATTTATTACTGGAACAGAGTGCATAATTTTAATTTATATTTACTATTTTTTTATGTAGCTATGTTTAATTAGAAAATTTACAAACATACATTGAGTCCAAATTTAGATTTAAACAAATTCCATTAAGTCCCCATTCCTCATGTATATTTAGTGTTGCTTAAAATTTCAATACAGAAGCCTTATTTAAAATTCAAAAACATTCTAAAATTTTGAGGAGAAGTTTTATACTTAAAACAGGAACTAAATCAACTGCAGACTGCTAAAAATTTAAGAGAATGTCAATTTTTAATTTTAAAGTTTCGAAATTTCAGAAAAATTTTCACGACTTTCCCATGAAACGATATCACATGTCATATATTGAAAAGTGTTTTGTTGACATATTAGAATAGGGGAGAATGGGGTTATAAGAAACCTTTTTATAGTGTGCTTTGTGTGTAGGCCTAAAAATACGAAACAAATATCACAGAATATCTTTAAGACATAATCCCATCAAAATTTTATCGTTTTAGAACAAATATTTTAGTGAAAAATTCCCGTTTGAAGTTGATGCAACCAGCTAAATCATAAACGTAAATTCATGCTTTTTCAAGTATTTCAATTCATCTTGTTTTTGCAATTAAATTATCTTGGAATTTTTACTGAACTTTTTTAGAGGTTAAAAGCGCTATAGTAGTAAACAATTTTATATATATAGTTTATATATATATTTTATATATATAGTATATATTTATATATATAGTAGTAATTCAATTTTTGTTCTTCAATCTAGGGTTGTAGATCATTCTTAAAAATACCCCGCTTCGATCTTATTACCCGATTCAAACAAATCTTAGTAGTAATAAGAAACACTAGCATTTTATCCCCGAAAATCGTTTATTATTTTAATGTTTATATTTTATTTATTAAGTGAAAAAGATAAATTCAATCAAGTTTATAATTATACTTCATTTTCCATCAAATTTAACAGTTGAACATAAATCTATGTGTCATCCCGAGATATTAAGGCGTGTTTAGATTAAAAGTTTCATTGTTTTCTCTAAGGCTGTTTTACTGAAGTTTTTTTTTTAGGTTCGTGTTGTCTACCCTCTGTTGATGAGTACGCATTGCCTGTCTTTTCCGAAAGTTTTCGTCTTGAAAACTTCCCTTCCACCAACACGAGAACGGGAGTACTGGGATCTTCAAGTGGATTTGTGGACACGCACTGCCATTTAGACTTTCTGTTTGACCGAATGAGGTATAATGGATCATTCCAGGCATTCAGAAATGAATATAACTTCCCGGAGTCGTTTGATGGCTGCGTGGCAGTTTTCTGCCAACCAGATACTTTCGGCAAAGTAGGTGTTTAATGTTATACTTATCAAATGGACATTTTCCTAGGATAATTTTACTTCTTTCTAATTTTCTCTTTACTTGATGATCTTGTGGTCTGTTTCTCTCTCCTTTTCTTTTCTCGCGGTTTTTTTTGCAATATTTTTAAAATGAACTCAAATACTAATTGTGCTTTTAGGAGCTCCATTGGAAGCGCTTCCTTGATGATCCTATGGTCTTCGGAGCATTTGGGTGCCACCCCCACAAAGCTATGAACTTCACCGAGAAAACCGAGCAAGATCTCAGCCAGGTCTTGAATCAACCTAAAGTTCGTGCTCTGGGAGAAATAGGACTCGACTATTCTAACAGGTAAGTTGCAGTTTTTTCAGGCAAACATGAAAGGTTCCGTCATTTTTTTCTATATGAGATTAAAGTATTATAGCCGATGTCATTTGAAATGTGGTTACATATTTCCAATGTTAAACTTATAAATAAATATTTTTATTACATTTTATCTTTACATATAAAAACTTCTGAATTTTTTAAATTTCCTTCCGCTTGATTAAAAATATTTTTCTTCTCACATTAAATTTTAATCCATCGATAAGATTCATAAAATACCTAGACCTATTTAAATTGAAAAAAATATTGCTTTTTAAAAATAGTTTTAGTTATAGGCCAATAAGTCCATAGCAATTAATTAATCATTATGTCCAATATATTCCCTAACGTATAAAATTTATTTTCTTCATAAAATCATGATTGCATTATTATTTCTTTACTTATGATAGTTTAATACAAATTTATTTGCGGAATATTCAAAAAGTAAATTTTAAATTTAGAGAATAATATTCGGACTTCAACCATTCGTTATTTCAAATCGCTATTTAATAGTGTTATGCATTATTCGAATTTTATATTGAAACTTGGTTGTAATTTTAGGAATAACTGCACGAAGGAAAGGCAGTTCGATGTCTTCCGGAGGCAACTCCGCATGGCGCAACACAAAAATCTCAACTTAGTGATTCATTGCCGTGATGCCCATGTAGATGCAATGCGGATAATCAAGGAGGTAAGTTTTTTTTTTTAATTCTAAAAACTTTGTCGAGAACGGATTAAAGGAACAAGTTGAAGAATCACCCCTCTTGAGGATTTTTCGCATTTGTGGTACTTAACTTTTATGATGTTTCAGGAGTTACCTGTTGACTACAGAATCCACCTTCACTGTTTCAACGACTCATGGAACTGGGCAGAAAAGTGGTTGAGGGATTTCCCGAACCTTCTCTTTGGATTTACTAATGTTTTAACGAATACCAGGGCAGTGCCAGTTCGAGAAGTCGCCCGGAGGATTCCCCTCTCTCGACTTTTGTTAGAGACGGATGCTCCTTACTTTATCCCGAGATCTGTAAGTATTTTTGAAATTTATCTATCTTGATTGAACTAGCTTAAAACAATAACATTTCATCTTTATTGAACCTTAACCGAAGTCGCTATTGGTTAATTCGGGTTGAATTTGCTTGTAATACCAAGTTCCTACTGCTGTTTGTTTAAACAAACCAAATTGAAAAATTTTTGGAAACCAAAAAATTGCTTGGGAATGAATTTACTTAATAAATTTTAACTTCCATAATTAGGCCAATTAACTTGAGTTAAATATATGCTCACCCTTTCTGTAATACTCTCTATATTGTTTGGCACATTGCTCAGTACATTCAACAATTCTAAATACGTTTTACTTTTAGAAACCCAACAATGGAACAAAGTTTTCTAATCCCAGCATGGCGATGGATGTTGCGGAAACCATTGCATCTTTGAAGAGTGTGGATGTAGAAGATGTCATAAAAGCCACAAGGGAAAACACTCGAAAGATTTACGGCATTTAAGCTAAATAAATTGATATTTTGGTAAGTTTTATATAAAAATTTCACATTTCATAAAAATCAGTTTATAAGTTTAATATCATACTCCAATTTAACATGATGGATTATCGAAATTAAAAATGCATAAATATCACACAATAATGCATATTAAAGTTCTCCTTCAAGTCAACATAACTTGATCGTTTAATCTCAACTTCGTTAATTTAATTTGATATTTATTTTGAAAATGATCTATTTCAATACCTTTTTACTGAATTAATGTCCTTTTCAGATTTCTGAAGCTGTGATGGTCTAACCCTGACAATGCTGTTTAGCCGCCTGACTCCTCATGACTTGAAAGTGAAAAAGATTGAAAGTTGGAAGTTGTTGACTTGAAAAAAAATAGTCAACTTGAAAACAAAACACGAAACAGTGACTTGCAAAAAAATTGATTTTAAGTTTTTAAAAAAATTGTAAAATTTAAACAAAAATATTTTTGAGGTGCAATGTAGACCTACCTCCCCGTGGTGCTCCTTGGAAACACAGTTTTCTGTGGCTAAATGGTCTGCTTTTCAATATTTTAATAATTATATGCTTAGCTCTATTTTTAACTGTAATACTGATTTATTATTGTAAAAATGTTCAATAACTCAATTAATTGTATTAACTCTTGTGGGGTACAAAGTATATACACAATAAATAACCAAAACAAAATAACCTAGGCATTGACAGTGAACTTTCTGCTATGAAGAAATTATCTTTATCTTGAAAACACAAAACGTACTACCACCAAAGTCTTTAAATATTGCTGTGCATTTAAATTGACTATTGTAATGTTGATTTCTTGAAAGCTGATGACTCTTAGTGGTCTAACATTCAAAAAATGTGATCAAAATCACATAATTCCATATTCGCATGCACTTTCCCATTTCAGGATGTTGGTAGACATTGAGCAGAAATTGGTAGAAAGTGAGCAACAATGAGCCCCTTGGGTAAGGGTGACACCCTCACATGAAAATGTGTCAATACAAAACAATTTAATTTTTACAAATTGAAAATTAAGTTGTTTTGGGGGACTCACGAACCTGTCATGTTGGTAACTATTTTAGAATTTACATTGAATACAAAACGAAAAAAGAGAAGGTAAGTGTTTCACAGACAACTATTCGTAAGTATACAACCATTGAGAAAAGTTCAAGCTCTAAATTAAAGAAATTTCGCAAGAAGGTTGAATGTGATGAAGTAAGAAACAATGATCCACTTGCTTAAAGTTGATGCCCTCCCTCATTTGAAAAATATGTTAATTCTAAAAAAATTACACATTAAATTATTATGTTGTTTTTGGGGATAGGTTACTTAAAGGTAGATATAGTTTTGATGATTTTTTTTATAATTCTGTGGTTAGATAAAGGTGGATGGATTTTTTCGTGAAATATCACACACCTCTACACAAATATATGTATTTTTGTAAATTTAAACTCTATTATTGTTAGCATAATTATTTAAAAATATATCTGGAGTGTAATTACGTCATTACTGGCAAGTATTTTAGGGAACGTACCCATACTACGTGACCTATTTTTTACTATTTTTGACCCCACCCCCATTGGTGACCACCCGTAGTATATGCCAATACCCCTCCCTCCCCCACTAGTTTTCACGTAGTAGTTCATAAATACGGTTTTCAATCATTTTTAGCAAACAGAAAGTTAAAAAAAAAGATAAATTGGGCTTAATATTTGTCTTTATAATACAGTTACTTGTCTCGTGACGCCTAAAGCCCTGGATGGAGAGAGCCGAGTAGCTCTCTCAAGTAGCGACATACTTTTCCACTGGCGCCTCGCGCCGCTTTCGATTTTTATTGGACGTCAGAGTCACGTGCACAAACACCGCCATTTTGAGGACTATTGCTTCGAGTCGAATGTGTGTTCTTCATTACGTATTCTAATTACTTATGGTATAAGTATTAGTATTGTGCAAACTAGTAAATAATTTTGTTAATCATATGATTCATTTTATGATTAGAAAGAAAAATAAAGAGTTAGAACAAAATAGAGTTAAAAAATGCTCTAGTAAGAGCATTGGCATGAGAGTTGCTGCTTCAGAAATAAAGTAATATAAAAACAATATTTACTTTTGAATGCATTTAGCCATATTTTTTCAATCGTTTGTAGGATATTTGTAATATTCCACTTTCCATTAATTCAGATGAAATATTTTCTTGCAATATTTAAATTTCGAATAATATTTTTTGTGTGATGACTAAGTGACAATTTTATTATTAGTGAAAATTATTACTGGTTTAAAAAGCACTAGTAATTATTATGTAACAATATGTAAAATTTTATTGATGTAATGTTACCTGCAATCAATAAAATATTTTTTGAATGTATATTTTAATTTAACCATATTTTTTTCTATTGTTTGAAAGATATTTTGTTTGCAGGGTTTCTCTTTCCATCAATATGGAAGAAACATTTTCTAATTTTTTTTTTAAAAAAAAAATTTTTTTTCAAAACAATTTTTTTTCAAAACAATTTTTTTTCTTTGTCATTGGTTTAAGTATCTAAATTTATAATTAGTGATAATTACTACTAGTTTGAAAAGCACCACTAATTATTATGGAATAAAATATGAAATTTTAATGATGGATTGTTGCCTTATTCAAATTCATTACTAATATAAGCAGTGTTCGGCAACTAGTGGTCAAAAAATAGTTAACTACCAACTACTAACTAGTCTGGGAAAATCTAGTTGCAACTAGTAGTTAACTATTTTTTCCTGGGACTAGTTACAACTAGTAGTTAACTGTTTCCCAAAGTAGTTAACTACTAGTTAACTAGTCTATTTAATTTCATAACCTATATTTTGCCCAAATTCTAATACATCTTTCTTATCTATTATACATTAAAAACGCGCAAAAAGGGCCTTTAATTTTGGTTATGGTATTTTGAGTACTCTACCATCTTAATTAAAATAGTTACAGTACAATTTTTTCTATATTTTGATAAAAATTTCAATAAGAATTTTTTTGAAAGTAGTTGAAATTTTGAAAGTAGTTTCAACTAGTAGTTATTAAAAAAAGTAGTTCAACTACTAGTTAACTACTAGTTGATCAGTAGTTAACTACTAGTTGCAACTAGTTCTAGTTAACTAGTGTCGAACATTAAATATAAGTAATTACACTCTTTATGAAAGTGAAGGATAAACTTAATATTTTTTGCTTGATGTATAAAAGAATCACTTAACTTATTACTAAGATTATTGGAAAAAATCATTTTCTTTACTTCGATCGTAAAAAATTAATTAATACTGAAATTAAAAAAAAAAACTTTATTATTTAATATTAATAGTATTTATCAAGATGATGAACTAATTAGCATTATGATAAAAATTGTAGTTTTGGATTCATAAATAGGGAATGATGTAAAATACAAGTATATAACTTTTTATTATAATGATACCAAAAAGGGGAAGAAATAAATCTATCCTGAAATTAATAAAAACATTCATTGATGTATATTAATCCTTCTTCATCAAGCTGATAAACAAATTAATATAAAGATCTTAGTTTTGCATTGATAATAGGGATAGTATGGGGTCGCATAGTTATTGGGGAATGATGTATAATATAGGTATATAACTTTTTTTCTTATTTTGAAACCAAAATGAGAAGAAATAAGTCACTTCTGAAGTTAAAATAAAAACGTGTATTTATTATTAATCATTCATGACTTTATCAAGATGGTAAACTAATCACTAATGCACTTGCATTTTCATATTTTATGCTACAATGCATTCATAACTTTCGTTGGATGAAATGTGTAAGAAAAGTAGAGTTTTCTATTCTATAATTGAAATTCCCAGAAATGCGAGATTTTTTATAAGTCGCACTATTAAACTTATTATATACTTCGAGAAATGTTTTTTTTTTATTTTGCAGCTAAGAATATTTGAGCAAATTACTCCACACACCTTACAGGTGTCAGTAAATTTTATTTAGGGGTGAAAACAATCCTTAAGTGTAGCTAAAAAGCTTCCTGACAATTTTTCTGTGGCCAGTTCGAAAAGCGATCCTCGGTTTTTTACATTGCCGACTGCCGGAGAGAGTAGCGCTAGTCCTCAAAATGGCGGACGATTGAGCTTGTCGCTACTTGAGCGAGGTACGGCTCGCTCCATCCAGGGCTTTAGTGACGCCAAGAGTGCGTGCATACAAGTGGAAAATATATTATCAAGAAGAAAAAACTAATGTAAAAGTTATTGTAACAGTAACTTAATTAATTAAAACAAGTATTTTTTTCTTTAATTTTTGACTGCGTGACGAAATCCTAAACCCCCCCTCCCCCCTGTGACCAAGAGTGGTTGTGGGATTGATTTTAGAGTGGTAAAGATAACTATGAATAAGATTTCTGTGAAAAATTCAAAATTTTTTTGCTTCTAAAACACTGGTGAAAAACTGGTACTTCAGGCAGTGTCAAAAATTTTTTGTATTGTTCTACAATGAGTTTTCTCCTATTAAAACTTGCATTACATATTAAATAACAAAGGCAAAAAGTTTACTTCATAATATATGCGTTTTATTTTAAATTATAAAACATTTACTGCACTATGTGGTTTCTATCGAAAAATTTAAGGCTATTGGACAACCTTTTCTATTTTTATGTAATATTCATCATTGAAATGTCCTTGTTTTTCTCCTTTCTAATATAAATTAGTCATCACCGAATTTATTCTCTAGCTTCACTAAATCAAAATTATTTACATAAAATTTTTTATTCTAAGTTAATTTAACAATATTTGGGGGCACCCATGAAATACCTGTTAATCTTCTGAAAATCCACGCGAATCTGATGATTTTTTTATATTCTAAAACACATTGGCACAGCTAAAATAAACAGATATTTTACATTCAAATGAAAATTCTTCATAATCTAAATAAAGTTTCTGATCTGCACTTACTGGATATATAGTTTACAATGCAGATAAAGAATTCTACACGCATTCCTTGTCCATTCTTCAGAATAAAGGAGGTGGTACCGTAAATAATTCAACTCCTGGTTCACCTGGTAAATCACTTGTTTGTTGATAAACACACCTGTTCATGAACAACAAAAGCCAGGAAACAGGGGGCTGTACCCCCTTGACAGATAAGAGGTAAGAATTTCAATAGAAAGGCAATAAACCCAGAGAGTTCCAATTCAGTAACATACCTCACAATACGGGAAACGTGCGAGAAATCGCCCTAGTCGCCTTTTTTGACCCCCGGTTTGCTTTGATTTAAAGACAAAACTATTGTGTTCCATATTCACTGGTTTAAACTCCCGCATTTGAATAAATAATTTTTAGTGAATTTATTTTGTGAAGAAAAAAGTGCCAATTTTGTCAAAGTTCGAAGAATTCTTAAAAATAGAATTCAAGTTGCAAACGTTTTGTAAAAATTACCAACAATTATTCATATTCTTGTTATTAATGGACAAAAATTATAAATATGTATCTTTATTTCTTTTTGGTGAAAAAAATCTTAAAAATGTTCCCAAAATGGGAGCTTTGGCGCTTAATGGGTTAAAATTAATCTGGCAGTGATGTTTCTTTTCGTAATTTTACATGTATATCTGTGGCAACGCTTGTATTTGGTTGCTTATGTAAATTACTTGTATAAAAATTTTTTCTTTGGCAACGCATGTAATTTTTGTGTATATGTGATATCATAAAGTTAATCTGGCATCATGGATGTTCTTTTTGTAATTTACTTATATATCTTTGGCAACGCTTGTTTTCGTTGTGGGTATAACTTTTTCTTTGGCAACAGTGGTGGAGCATTATGTAACATATCTTGCACGGTCATTGGCTGTCCAGAAAATTCCGTTAGGAACTTTGCTGAGCGTATATATAGTATTCAGTGTAGCAGTTAGAGTAGTACACTGTGCTTGGTGATCAAGTGAGCTATTAAAATTTGATAGTGGTGGTGTTGTGCTTTAGTGATTTTGTGAAGAGTTATAATTAAGTGTTGTTCTACAGTCGAGTATAGATATGTTGGGTTGCAGTTGTGATACTATTTGTACTTCTTCTCTCGTGTATCCTGCTCCTCCGTTACCACGGTGGATTCTCTCGCAGCCACCGATTCCTGATGGAATAGTTGCGTGGTATCCGGCAATGATTAACCGTCCTGATCTAGTGTTGAGGAACTTAAATCGGATTGAAGAATCCGAGAGTCAAAGTTTTAGGTATGTACAACTTTTATGTTTTGATTTAGATACTTTAGAAGTAGTACTTTAAATTCATTCATTTATTTAAGCGAAGAATTGCGACTTTTTATAAAAGTTGAGGGACAATATTCTGAAATATAGGTTATGTTTTTAATGATTAACCACTTATTATGATATTCATTTACACTTCTATATTTTTATGCATCGGTATATGAATTACTGTGTTTCGTTGATTGAAGTTTAAAAAATGGACGTGTTTTTGGGTATCAAATGATATTTTAAACAATTATACTTAGTCTCATTTCTTCGAATTTCATTTTTTAAACAATTTTAATTTAACTTAGAGAGAAAAAAAAACGTTAAGTGTTAGTTTATATTGTGATGAAGTATATTGTGTTGATGTGCATGAGCAGTTTTTTTATCTGTTAAGTTTATTTTCATTTCGATTTTTGTGAAATATTTCATTGATGAACATTAAGTAATGCATGTAAAATTAACACACTTAAATACCGAGAGTATATAAGTTATTCTAAATGACATATGAAGTTCTGAATTTTCTTTTGTGTTAAATTTTAATTTTCATGATATCAATTCCTCTGAAAATCAGAAGTGAAATATTTGTTTACCCTTTTCATAATTATTTTAGTATCTTTGCTTTCCATATCAATAGATATTTTATCGAAATGCCCCTTTATTTCTTAAATATACGTTTACAATTAACTCTGTCTCCAGATTATCTGTACCCATTTTCGGCCAAAAATGCGAATACGCAACATTTCAATAAATATTTTTTTATTAATACTGTGACGCATATTTTTCTCAAATTTTATTTTTCGGCTATTGTTAAGGTTTCAAGCATGGTTCAGTGTTAAATTTCCTTACTTCATCTTTATAAAATGTAAAAAATATCTTAAAATAATAATATAATTAATAGATATTTTAAACAAATCTTTATATGATATTTTAGATATTGGTATTACACAAATAGCTTTCTAATGTTATGATAAATAAAATTTCTTAATCATTCCCATAAAAATTTACTCCCGTGCTAAAACTTTAAAAAATTATTCATAGAAGAGAATTTTTTAACAGCTAAATTTCAATCTTCTTAATCAAAAATTTATTTTCTAAAACTAAAGTTAGATACATCAGTTGCTGAATATTTTACGGTTACAGCTTTTAATGCAACTTATAAAATTGGGCAAACCTCATAACATTAACTTTTATTATTAAGTTAAATAATTTTAAAGAATATAGAATAGAGTCTAATCTCAAATTTAGGTATGAATCAGTTTGCATAATTCGAGTGTGGATCATTTGAATCCAAAATACCATATTTCTTTTAATAATAGACAGTGTATCTGAGTAGAATTGTAAAATTACTCCAAACTTTTATCATAAATAAGATCATTGATATATGTTCTGAACAGAAAATAATATTAATTTAACCAATTAATAGTAAAATAATTATTCTTTGTCTAATTTTCAATACGATGCTATAAAGTTTCTTTTTATAAAAGATAACACATAAAATTACCTCTTTTGGTACGTACTTTGTTTGAAATATGGTGTTTTAAGGAGTTTGTTTAAAATAATTTGTTATTTTCATGCTTACCCTTATTTCTAATATTAGACAAACTACTTGCAGAATTCCCTTCTCAAGAAAAAAAAAAGAAATTCTATCTGTTATCTTCTGCAAAGCTGTTTGTATTAATTAATAGAGGCAAATTAAAAATCTGAATTTTCTTCTTTTCTTGATAAAATTTGAAATAGCTAGAATTCTTGCTTTTTATCGATCATTTTCACTCATTGCCAGCAATGCATTTCCACAAAACCTCATTGAAGCGCAAAGATAAAAAGAGGTTGAAAGAAAGAACTTGTTTCCTTCCCACTCCAAGCTACAACATTTCGGCAAGAATTGGAATAATTTAAATAACTAAATCCAGGTTCGCCAGCGGAAACTTTACACCTGGCTTACTTGCATTAACTAGTGAATAAAATAAAAGGACTTGCAGAGCTGCCAACTCTTCCGTTTTAGCCGGAAGATTTCCGTTTTTCCAAAGAAAATTCTGTCATCCGTTTTTCAATCAATTTCTTCCGTTTTTTTTTCTCATTAGTTATTAATCTGACTTGATTAAAACTTAAAAGTAGTTATTCTGCTGTTGGAAATAATGAATAGCTAGATCTCTTAATAAAAAAAAATTATTGCATGAGAAAGGGGTTACCAATGCAGAATGTTTATTGACAGATTTCATAATTGCCAAGATTGTGCCTTGCACAATTCATCATTGTGCAAGGACTAAAAAATAGATATTTTGTTAAAAATGTTCTTCTTAGATTTTTTTACTGAAAGATGTCCATTTATGCTACCTCTTGACTTAGGTAGAGAATGGTATTGTTGTCACCCTTGTTGACTTATCAGTGTAAAAAATGCTGTGGGTATCTCCAGTTTTAAATCTTCCTTTTTCTGTAATCCCAATGTTGGCAGGTATGGAGTTGTTTGCATTTCCCGCATAACTACCAATTAAATAAATTAATTACCAATAAAGAGTTTTACGACTCGACTTTCACACGCCTTTTGCAATTGACTTACAACTCCAACCACAAACCAAACCTTGACTAATAAATTAATTTCTACTGATTATAAGTAAGGTCAAATGTGTTCCTTAATGATTATCTTTTTCTTAATCACTGTTTATATATTTTGAAATAAACATTAAACAATTTCTTCACAACACTGGAAAAGGCGTGTGTATTCATATTTTTCCATTTATTTAATGTAATTTTCCAAGGCATACTGAAATATTTTCCTTACAGAACTATGGAACCCGATGGAATGCCGATTCCTTTTCTACAGTATGGGGTGCGTATGGGTTCTTCAAGTGTGTGCAAAGTTCTTCAACAAGCGAAGAAGAAGCATCCGGACATGGTAGTTCATAGCCTTAAAACCATCTTGAAAACCGTCTTTGCCCTGCACCCCAGTGTGGTGGACCATACAGAAGTAACTCTTACATTTATACGGTCTCGGAACAAGGGACAAGGACTGCGATGGCTGAGAGAAAAAGCTCAAGAATGGGGCATAACTATTCTACAAGACTTGCCGGATGGGTCGAAAAAGGTCAGATTTCGGACATATGTCGAAGCTTTAAAGTTTGCTTTTCAATTCGAGGGTAAGTTTACTTTTCAGTAAAAATATTCATTACCAAGTTTTCTTGAAATCATATCCAACAAAATGTTTTAATTAAAAAACGTTACTTTCTATTAACATAACCTAAAAAAAAATAACGCACATGATATTTTATTTCCTGTAGTTTTCAACCTATTTCATACCAATTTCTTTTTTAAGCAAAGAATTTAGAAGGTTGTAATATTATTAAACATACTACATAAATTGTAAAATTTCAGTTTACCTACGAGTAAAATCAACCCTTAAGCCGCAATGTTCTTTAAAGCAAAAGTCATAAATAATCAGTTTCCACGAACCATTCTCTTATTGCAATTTCTTTCAGGCTTAACATTGGAGGATGGAAAGTTGAAGTTCAGTCTTAAGATCTCTTTGCCCAATACTGAGAAAATCCGGGAAATTTTGGAGAAGCTTTCATTGCTAATATTTACGGATTTCATCAATAGACAAGAGTCTTCTGTTCTGCATCCACCCTTGGCTTTACCCGCCATCACCCTTGGCTTTTACCCCTCTTCTGCCAGGAAAAGGAAGAGCGAAGAAGAGCTGCTCGGACCAAACAAGAGGCTCCACGTTGATTGATATGTGAGGTCATGTTTTGGATGCTAATGGTTCTGTCTAGAAGTGAACAACATCTGGTTTCAAATCGGAATCGCTCATAAACTACCCTCAACCACCATCTGAGGGGGGGCTGTGCCGCAAAAACCGTCAGGGCGGGACGGGGCGCAGTCCCTTGGGGAACGATGGTAGCCCACCTCCAAGTGGTGTTCCCTGGAAACGCTTGCTCTCAGCGGCTAAGAGGCTACTGAAGATCCTGTAACTGTCCACATATTGTGGAAGATAATATGTAGTAAAATCAGGTGGAGAAATAACTGGAGATGGTATGTAGCACTATTTCTTCTTTTAATACAGGAGTGTAATTTGTATTGATTTTTTATTTCTTGTAGGCTTTGTTAGAACGTATTCTGGACTCTCCAAAAGAAAGAAAATTTACTTGCAATTGTCATGCATGACAAAGTGAGCAACAATGAGCCCCTTGGGTAAGGGTGACACCCTCACATGATAATGTGTTAATACAAAACAATTTAATTTTTACAAATTTAAAATTAAGTTGTTTTGGGGGACTCACGAACCTGTCATGTTGGTAATTATTTTAGAATTTACATTGATAAATTAAATATATAAAAACCGAAATATATTAAATACCGAATATGATGTAAAAAAAACTTTAAAATTTCGTTTAGGGAGGTACTTTTTACGATGACTGCCATTATCGAACTATGGGTCTAAGGGTCAGAAAACATGAATTCAATATTGATTTGGGTGTAGTACTTTGTCTTTCTAAAATAATGAGTGTAAGAGTATCATACCAAGTTGCCAAGGCCAAGACATCAAAAATTGGTAAGGAAATATTCCCTAATATTTATGAACTTTTGAAAATACTTGCAGTGACCCCTGTAACAACAGCTTCTGCAGAGTGGAATTCATAAAAAAAAGGTTGAAAACCAATCTTAGAAATTCAACTGGAGCAAGCTCACTGACATAGCCCTTATGAACATTTATTATGGTGTTGATATAAATATAGTTATGAAGTGCTGGATAAATTAATCCAAAAAGGAGCCAATGATAAATTTTATTTTAATGATATAAAATTTGAATAATGCATCATGAATATAACAATTTAAAGTTAAAAAATTATTTTCAGTTAAAAAATGTGTACCTTATTCATTGATAGGTCTTTTAAGATCACAGTTTTTTTCTCAGTATATTTAGTACCGTATAAGTAGTCTTGTTATGCAAGTTACATTCGAAACTCAGCCCCCCCCCACACAAAAATCATGGACTAGCCACTGATATACAGTATACGCCAGTGTTTCCCAACGTGGGGGGCACGTCTCATCGGTGGGCAATATGAATTTCTATGGGGGGGGGGGCAATTTGAAAATATTCAACCAAATTGCCCCCCAGGTGGGGTATGGACCACCAGGTTTTTCTTACTTTTCTAGAAGGATTTTCAAAAAAAATAAAGGACATGGGGGGCATGAAAAATTTAGAAAGCCTTTGATGGGGCATGGACCGAAAAAGGTTGGGAAACACTGGTATACACTATGAAATGCTTGTAAATTTCTCATTGAAAGAAAGTTTTCCTCCATATTTATAAAATTATTGTGAAATAGTTTATGAATTCTAATTCGTGGGAAAGTAAAAGAAGAATTTCGGTGTATTGTGTGTGGGAAGGGCTAAGGACGTTGAAACCGCCACGCACAAAGGATTTAAATCTTTTATTCCTTATGGAAGAATACTTTTTCTACTACGGAGGGGCGTTTTTTGAAATCATTAGTTATAAGTTTAGACAGCTTGAATAGAAATCCGAGGGTGTTCACGCCTTGAAGTCAGTTGCAGCTGTGGCACAATGAAGCAACTAGATGAATTGGTCTGAGCAACGATGTGGGAGGTTATGGCTGGGCGTGTCAGGGGGATCAATGTCAATAGGTTGAGGTGGTCTTATAGGGTGGAAAGCAGGGCTAGCTATATAAGCTTGTGGAGAGACGATATCGTTCAGTTGCTCACAAGCCTTTATATACAGCGTGCGGCAAAAATTTGGTTCTTGAAATCTTAGAGTTATTTTGTTTTGTGCTTTAAATAATTCGTTAAGTTACTCCTTTCCGAGTAGTGTATATAGTGCGAAAATTGTGTTGCCGCTCTATTGTTCACCGTGTTGCTGAAGAGTGATACTACAAATCATGTTTGGAAATAGTAAGTTGAATAATTGATTCTTTTTGTTGTGAACCCTTTCAAGTGTATTGTTTTTCTATCTCAAAAACTTAAGTGTAATAATTTACATCGTTATTGTTGTGTTCACGTGGTTGGTTAGTTTTTCTCAGATTCATTGTTTATTTATAGTTTTTGAAGAGTTATGGTATCAAATTTTTATCTTATGAAAAAGTTTGTTAATTTGATTATTATTAAAATTAAGTGTTTAGTTAATAAAGAAAATCTTTTTAAAACGTCTTTATGAAAGTTTCTCTTCAAAATTTTGTCGTGCTTAACGTAATTTTTTCTTAAAAATGCTTTTAAAATAAATTTTTACTTTTGAAACTTTTTTTAATATTTATCATCTCTTCTTTTCTTAACCATTTAAACACATTTCGCTCACTTAATAGGTCTTTAATTTTATTGATCTTTATTTATTTACATAGTTTTTTAAGTGTTAATTTCTTATTTTTATTTACTGTATGATACCCTTCGTAATTCATAGAAACTACAATCGTTATTAGTGTTCAATTCGTTATAAAATAGCTTTTTAAACTGCTTTTAAAATAAATTTTCTGTTTTGAATTCTTTTATCATATTTATAATCTCTTCTTTTGTAAACATGTTATATTATTTTCTTTTAAATAGTTAGTTGCATTTTTTTTAAATGTATGGGATGAAATTGTTTTTAAGACATAGAAAGTAGACTCGAAATTAGTTTTTAGTTAACATACAATAACTTTTTAAAATAAATTTTCACTTTTAAATTCTTTTGCAATGTTTTTTTTTATATTTTTTCTATAACTTTTTTAAATACATTTTCTTCATGCTAAAACAAAGTAAATATGACAATTATCACTCTCTAATCTGAATAAATAAATTAAAACAGAATAAAATATAATAAGAATATAATTGTAATTTGAAATAATCCTTGCTTTACTTAAAAAAAGTTTTAAATTAGCGGGGAAAAGCGAGACATTTAGGTAGGTTATTCGTCAGCAGGATAGAGTGGCACAAAACGTCATTGTCTCTATAAAACCGAGACGTCTGCTCATCCAAAACCTAAACTATACCCAAATTGGAGCTACATTGCTCAAGTATTAGACACACCGGAACACTGTTCAAATTTTAACCGATGAACAAGAATCTACTAATTAACCCGAAATGTCATGGAATTTTCGGAATAAGTTTCATTGTTATTGCTTTTTAACTAGCTTGCGTTCTCTTTTACTGAATTTATTTCTTTTCAGACTTTAGCTATTTTCCCACTTCGACTATTGATGAATACGCCCTGCCCATGTTCTCAAAGAGTTTCCTTGCCGAAAATGGATCTTCCATCTACAAGGGAACAGAAACTTTAGGAGCTTCATATTCAAGTAAGTATTCAGTTAAGATTTATATTTTTAGGAATTTATTACTGGAACAGAGTGCATAATTTTAATTTATATTTACTATTTTTTTATGTAGCTATGTTTAATTAGAAAATTTACAAACATACATTGAGTCCAAATTTAGATTTAAACAAATTCCATTAAGTCCCCATTCCTCATGTATATTTAGTGTTGCTTAAAATTTCAATACAGAAGCCTTATTTAAAATTCAAAAACATTCTAAAATTTTGAGGAGAAGTTTTATACTTAAAACAGGAACTAAATCAACTGCAGACTGCTAAAAATTTAAGAGAATGTCAATTTTTAATTTTAAAGTTTCGAAATTTCAGAAAAATTTTCACGACTTTCCCATGAAACGATATCACATGTCATATATTGAAAAGTGTTTTGTTGACATATTAGAATAGGGGAGAATGGGGTTATAAGAAACCTTTTTATAGTGTGCTTTGTGTGTAGGCCTAAAAATACGAAACAAATATCACAGAATATCTTTAAGACATAATCCCATCAAAATTTTATCGTTTTAGAACAAATATTTTAGTGAAAAATTCCCGTTTGAAGTTGATGCAACCAGCTAAATCATAAACGTAAATTCATGCTTTTTCAAGTATTTTAATTCATCTTGTTTTTGCAATTAAATTATCTTGGAATTTTTACTGAACTTTTTTAGAGGTTAAAAGCGCTATAGTAGTAAACAATTTTATATATATAGTTTATATATATATTTTATATATATAGTATATATTTATATATATAGTAGTAATTCAATTTTTGTTCTTCAATCTAGGGTTGTAGATCATTCTTAAAAATACCCCGCTTCGATCTTATTACCCGATTCAAACAAATCTTAGGGGTAATAAGAAACACTAGCATTTTATCCCCGAAAATCGTTTATTATTTTAATGTTTATATTTTATTTATTAAGTGAAAAAGATAAATTCAATCAAGTTTATAATTATACTTCATTTTCCATCAAATTTAACAGTTGAACATAAATCTATGTGTCATCCCGAGATATTAAGGCGTGTTTAGATTAAAAGTTTCATTGTTTTCTCTAAGGCTGTTTTACTGAAGTTTTTTTTTTTTAGGTTCGTGTTGTCTACCCTCTGTTGATGAGTACGCATTGCCTGTCTTTTCCGAAAGTTTTCGTCTTGAAAACTTCCCTTCCACCAACAAGAGAACGGGAGTACTGGGATCTTCAAGTGGATTTGTGGACACGCACTGCCATTTAGACTTTCTGTTTGACCGAATGAGGTATAATGGATCATTCCAGGCATTCAGAAATGAATATAACTTCCCGGAGTCGTTTGATGGCTGCGTGGCAGTTTTCTGCCAACCAGATACTTTCGGCAAAGTAGGTGTTTAATGTTATACTTATCAAATGGACATTTTCCTAGGATAATTTTACTTCTTTCTAATTTTCTCTTTACTTGATGATCTTGTGGTCTGTTTCTCTCTCCTTTTCTTTTCTCGCGGTTTTTTTTGCAATATTTTTAAAATGAACTCAAATACTAATTGTGCTTTTAGGAGCTCCATTGGAAGCGCTTCCTTGATGATCCTATGGTCTTCGGAGCATTTGGGTGCCACCCCCACAAAGCTATGAACTTCACCGAGAAAACCGAGCAAGATCTCAGCCAGGTCTTGAATCAACCTAAAGTCCGTGCTCTGGGAGAAATAGGACTCGACTATTCTAACAGGTAAGTTGCAGTTTTTTCAGGCAAACATGAAAGGTTCCGTCATTTTTTTCTATATGAGATTAAAGTATTATAGCCGATGTCATTTGAAATGTGGTTACATATTTCCAATGTTAAACTTATAAATAAATATTTTTATTACATTTTATCTTTACATATAAAAACTTCTGAATTTTTTAAATTTCCTTCCGCTTGATTAAAAATATTTTTCTTCTCACATTAAATTTTAATCCATCGATAAGATTCATAAAATACCTAGACCTATTAAAATTGAAAAAAATATTGCTTTTTAAAAATAGTTTTAGTTATAGGCCAATAAGTCCATAACAATTAATTAATCATTATGTCCAATATATTCCCTAACGTATAAAATTTATTTTCTTCATAAAATCATGATTGCATTATTATTTCTTTACTTATGATAGTTTAATACAAATTTATTTGCGGAATATTCAAAAAGTAAATTTTAAATTTAGAGAATAATATTCGGACTTCAACCATTCGTTATTTCAAATCGCTATTTAATAGTGTTATGCATTATTCGAATTTTATATTGAAACTTGGTTGTAATTTTAGGAATAACTGCACGAAGGAAAGGCAGTTCGATGTCTTCCGGAGGCAACTCCGCATGGCGCAACACAAAAATCTCAACTTAGTGATTCATTGCCGTGATGCCCATGTAGATGCAATGCGGATAATCAAGGAGGTAAGTTTTTTTTTTTAATTCTAAAAACTTTGTCGAGAACGGATTAAAGGAACAAGTTGAAGAATCACCCCTCTTGAGGATTTTTCGCATTTGTGGTACTTAACTTTTATGATGTTTCAGGAGTTACCTGTTGACTACAGAATCCACCTTCACTGTTTCAACGACTCATGGAACTGGGCAGAAAAGTGGTTGAGGGATTTCCCGAACCTTCTCTTTGGATTTACTAATGTTTTAACGAATACCAGGGCAGTGCCAGTTCGAGAAGTCGCCCGGAGGATTCCCCTCTCTCGACTTTTGTTAGAGACGGATGCTCCTTACTTTATCCCGAGATCTGTAAGTATTTTTGAAATTTATCTATCTTGATTGAACTAGCTTAAAACAATAACATTTCATCTTTATTGAACCTTAACCGAAGTCGCTATTGGTTAATTCGGGTTGAATTTGCTTGTAATACCAAGTTCCTACTGCTGTTTGTTTAAACAAACCAAATTGAAAAATTTTTGGAAACCAAAAAATTGCTTGGGAATGAATTTATTTAATAAATTTTAACTTCCATAATTAGGCCAATTAACTTGAGTTAAATATATGCTCACCCTTTCTGTAATACTCTCTATATTGTTTGGCACATTGCTCAGTACATTCAACAATTCTAAATACGTTTTACTTTTAGAAACCCAACAATGGAACAAAGTTTTCTAATCCCAGCATGGCGATGGATGTTGCGGAAACCATTGCATCTTTGAAGAGTGTGGATGTAGAAGATGTCATAAAAGCCACAAGGGAAAACACTCGAAAGATTTACGGCATTTAAGCTAAATAAATTGATATTTTGGTAAGTTTTATATAAAAATTTCACATTTCATAAAAATCAGTTTATAAGTTTAATATCATACTCCAATTTAACATGATGGATTATCGAAATTAAAAATGCATAAATATCACACAATAATGCATATTAAAGTTCTCCTTCAAGTCAACATAACTTGATCGTTTAATCTCAACTTCGTTAATTTAATTTGATATTTATTTTGAAAATGATCTATTTCAATACCTTTTTACTGAATTAATGTCCTTTTCAGATTTCTGCAGCTGTGATGATCTAACCCTGACAATGCTGTTTAGCCGCCTGACTCCTCATGACTTGAAAGTGAAAAAGATTGAAAGTTGGAAGTTGTTGACTTGAAAAAAAATAGTCAACTTGAAAACAAAACACGAAACAGTGACTTGCAAAAAAATTGATTTTAAGTTTTTAAAAAAATTGTAAAATTTAAACAAAAATATTTTTGAGGTGCAATGTAGACCTACCTCCCCGTGGTGCTCCTTGGAAACACAGTTTTCTGTGGCTAAATGGTCTGCTTTTCAATATTTTAATAATTATATGCTTAGCTCTATTTTTAACTGTAATACCCAGGTCAAAATTTATGCTGGAATTTCTTTGCTAGACAAGCATAGTATGCTATGTTCAAGCTAGGAAAAATAGCATAAACTAGCAAAAATGTTTGCTAGTTCCACCATGATCACCTAGCATGCCATGTCATGTATTGGAACACTTTTTATGCTACCTAGCATAGAAAATCTAGCTTCCGTTGCTAGATTTTTTATGCTAACTAGCATAAAAATCTAGCAACACAAGCTAGATTTTGTATGCTAGTTAGCATAAAAAATCTAGCAACGGAAGCTAGATTTTCTATGCTAGATAGCATAAAAAGTGTTCCAATACACGACATGGCATGCTAGGTTATTATGGTGGACCTAGCAAACATTTATGCTATTTTTCCTAGCTTAAACATACCAACTAATTAAAAATTCTAGCAACATATGCTAGATTCTAGCATATAAATCTAGCTTGTGCTGCTAAAAAAGCTTGCTAGTCTAGCTTGTACTGCTAGAAAAAGCTTGCTAGTCTAGCTTGTACTGCTAGAAAAAGCTTGCTATTCTAGCATACAAAATCTAGCTTGTATTACTGGAAAAGGTTTGCTATTCTAGTATTATTTTTCTAGCACCAGATGCTGTTAATTTGTATATTATTCTAGCATTGCTTTTCTAGCATCAGTTGCTGTTATTTTTATATTATTTTAGCATTACTTTTCTACCATCAGTTGCCTTTATTTTTTATATAAGCCTATTATAGTGCTATAGGCTGCAGCAATACTTTTCTAAATCTTCAGTTCTAAATTCAGTTTTTTCTAAAAGAGCATGTTTATTACCTGCCAGTTGTTCTAATTTTTTACTATTCTAATAACTTTTTTTCAACCATTTAAATAAATTTATTTCTTCTTATTATTCTTTCTTATTTCTTTTAAATAAAAAAAGAATAAAGCTTTAACATTTAAAAATATTTATTTAAAGCTTCAACATTTCAAAACATATTTTTTTTTTCATCTCAGGCAGGTCCTTTTCTTATTTCATCAATTCTCTTTTCATTTGATCTAAAATAGAAATAGAGCAATTAATAACAAAATATGACTATAAATGATTAATGAAAATGCGCTTAAAATTTTTTGAAATACCACCTTTGGCCAAAAAAAAATCTAAATGGCTTATACAAGGGTTAATTATAGGTAATTGTTTTCAAATATACAGATATACTTCAGATATACTTTAATTTCATTAGAAATTAAAGTGAATTCTAATTTAATTTCAAACACCAGTACTTCATTACTATTTTAAAATCCCATATTTTTTTAGTTACCAACACATTTCTGTCTTAAGCTTAAAATCCTGCAAAGTTTATTTTTATCTAATAAAAGAACATTTTCTGTAGTTGTTGGCAGAAGTTTAAATTTGGCATTATTTCTATTCAAATTTCTCAATAATTAAAAAAATAATTTTTAATAAATACTTTTTTGCAGGATTTTCAGTTTTAGATTAGCTCTCGGAAAATAACAATTATTTATTTAGTTCATATTTTTAAAAAATGCTTCCTAACCCAGTCGGTTACCTTAGGAGTCAAATTTCCAAAAAAACAATCCTGACACAGAAACCCTCTTTTTAATAAAAAGCTAATTATAATTTACAAACACTTATGACTAAGAAAAGGAGTATTTTTCACCATAACCACTGGTTCGGGAAAGGTTTGGAAACTCCAACTCTCAAGCGTCACCTCCTTCCTACAGAGAGTGGAGGAAGAAGCCTTCCTCCACTCTCTTGCGTTACCTTCCTATGCCGTGCTGATGAGTCCTAACAAGGACGAAACCGGTCCATGGCTGGAGGTGACGCTTGAGAGTTGGAGTTTCCAAACGTATGACTAAAGTTACTTACTTTACTTTATCCAATGTCCATCTGTGGCTTTTCGATCAAATGTCCTGGAGGACTGGCAGAGAGGGCACATATCGTCACCAGCCAGCCCAATGCAGTGGAGGTGGGCCTGCGAGAAAAGTTAATTAAATGGTTACAATGGGACAATTTCATTATAATATACAGGGTGTTTCAATAACAATATATTTATTAAATTATTTTCCCCTAGACACATACTTCCAATTACCAAGTTTTCATGTAAAGAAAAGTTTCATATAAAGAAGAAAAATATTAAACTAGTTTAGTTTATGTTCCATGGGGGTCTACTTAACAAAATGCAGAAAAAAAATTTGACGGACCATGTAGTTTAAAATTTTCAACTAATTTATTTTTTTACTATTTCCTGAAAAAGCCACAATAACCTCTACCTCAATATCTTGCTGAGATACTAAAAATTTAAAACTGGTGATACCACTTTATAGCACCTTTTTATGGAACCAAACAGAGTTCATCTACTAATTTAAGTTGAACCTGCTTTTAGGCAGTAATAGAAATAACTTCAAAAATTAATTTGTGAAGAGCCCATAAAAAATTTATACATGTATATCTCAGTGAACTTTGAAGATATTGAGATAAGAGTTTTTTGTGGGTCTTACTTAGAAAATAAAAAAAAATTGGCGAGTTGAAAATTTTTAACTACAGGGGCCATATAAAAATAAATTTAGTTTATGCATTTTCTAAAGGAGTTTCAACTAGTCTCATCTAATTCTTTGCTTTTTAAAATGAAGATTTGCAATTGAAAGTATGTCTAGGGGAGATATTTTAAGAAAGTCTATTGTTACACTTTATTTAAAACACCCATAATACATCCCCAGAATTTGTGCTTTATTAAAATATTGGAATTAATCTCCAATTAATTAAGATTTGGGTTGAGCCCCAAAAGTATATAGTACTTAGTAATATTTAAGCTGTTCCCTAAAATATTAATTGTTAATACATATTCTTTGAAAAACAAAATAAAGCTATACCAATACCTTCATTTTGAAAGTCTTATTTTTAAAAAAATGCTTGTTTAAATCCTGAAACACTCCAAAATAATTAATTTCAGGCAAAAAAAGTGTTCTAACAGCATTGGTTGTTATAAAAATTTGGGTATTTTGAAAATTAATGAATATGTATGTACAACCCGGCTTACTAGATACTATACTAGATATAGTAAACACATGGTACAACACATATTAGCTATACCTTCATTATGAGGGTCAAATTTTGAAAACAAATTTCCTGGGGGAAACCAGAAACAACCTTTTTAATAAAAAAAACCCTTAATTATAAAAACTCTTGGACAAGTTACTTACTTAATCAACGCCTATCCAGGGCATTAGTCCTGGCCTAGTGTCCAGTTGCAGTAAATACTGGGGGGACATTCTCAGCAGGCAGTCTTATGCAGGGGAGGTGGGCCTAAAGGTAGAAGACAATAGTTATGAATATTACCATTTAAACGGGGTGCTGAATTTTAAAAAAACCTTTGGTGTTCCTGTGAAAACCGTGTTCCTGTGATGTGAAATGGCTTTAACCACTTAAAAGGTTATGTTTATATTTAATTAAATCCCAATTATAATTATTTATATTAATAGCTCAAAATAAAATTATAGGTGATTAATTATAGGTACTCAATTCACTTATTCAACAAAGTAGCCTTTTAATTCGCAAACAAAAAAACAGGAAGACTTATTTGATACTCTAGTTCATATATCTTTTTGTATTTTGATCCAAAAAGATTTCCTGAAAACATTTCAACTTAATTCTTTAAAGTCGAAATGTACTTAAGAGAAACTATCAAAATATATAATCATGCATAATTTAAATGCTAAAAAAGAATCGATATAGTTTGGAAATAATATTTGTTAAACCTTATTTGTCGTTTGTTTTTGGAAAGTTAGAATTTCTTTAATGAAACAATGAGGGGGATACTTGAGGGAGTACCTAGGTCATTAGGCCTTCAAACTCCAGTATAACCAGCCTCACTTAGTGAGGCCATAAGCAGAGCTGTTACAGAAAGTGTGACTATGAAAGTCACAGTCATCGGAGGTAGAATACCCTTGTTTCCCCAAGTATATATTTGGTCCTCATTTTATCACCCCAGAGGAATGAAACCAAAGGCTGATGGTGGATTTACACCACCTCGTCAAAAGCAGCGAACAGTGGTTGTCGGTGGTTAATCTTAGGAATTTAGTTTTGTCTTTTCTCCCATAGAAAAAAGGACCCTTTAATTATAAAATTAAGCATAATGCATGTATTATTACATTGAAACCAAAATGACAATTATAAGAAAGAATACTATATAATTAGTGTGAAACCCAAATTCGCAGGATTAACCCACATTAGATTCTTTTAATTTAGGGGTAATTTACACTTAGGATGGTAATAAATAATCTTTTGGAATAAATTATAAAACTACGCAAAATATTTCAACAAATTAAAGACAGGGGAAGAAAAAGAAAATAAATTAAGCTAACATTGAATGCTGAATGGCTGAAAAACCCATAAAATATCACATGAACAGGTCCTTAAATGTTACAAATTAAAGCTGTATCTGTGTAAAACAGGATTATTTCTTGGCAAAAGGAGTTATGTAAGTACCAAAATTTAGTACAAATTGCTGTCGATTTTACTTTTCATATTAAAGCCAAGACGGAATTCCGTTCACAAAACTTTTAGAAAGACGGAATTCCGTCCTGAGGACTGAAGAGTGGCACCCATGCTCATCAAGCATTTGCCTGTTGTCAAAAACACAATACATTAAAGAATAATTTCCAGGACTGGGTATGAGTGCTTCCAAAACCCAAACAAATCCCCAAACTTTTTATATTCATTGACCACTATATACATATTTTATTTTTGTCATTGATCCCAACTCTATAACCACATATTCTTTAAACAAAAATTAAAGGGTAAAATCTCCATCTTGTAAATTAAATTGGTAATTTTGAAAGTCAAGTAGACCCCTTTAAAAGCATTGCATTTAAAATTCTTTATACTTCATCCTATATTTTCAAAATCAGAATCACACTAAGGCATCTTGTACGAAGTTGTGAAAAGGGTTTATATACCTAGCATTTAACTGCCTGGAAATTTTATAGCAACCAATTCTTATCAACCACCCCTAGTAGTGCTTTAGACTGAAAAGTGAAAACCCAAATATTCAGATATTTTTTTTTCAAAACAAAAGTAGGTTCAACTACATTATCTCTCTCATTTAATATTGCTTTAATCTGTTTGGGACATTAAAAATTAGAAGTATTGCCAAAAATTGTAACTAACCAAAAAAGTAATACAGCTTCTATGACTAATATTAATGAGAATCACAAAGATTTGTTGACTTTTAAATATTTGTTGTCCACATCAACTTGGCGGTATTTAACAAAAAGTTATCACAATTGAACTAGAAAGCAAATTATTCTGTACTTACTATACATAATATATCATCCCGTCAGTCTCGGCAGCTTAGTTGAGCTTTGACTTTTAGCAATCTGGTGGGCATCCAGTGATACTTGTGCTTCAAGTAGTATTTTTACGGTAATTTCTTCTTATCCTAAAAAATATAAAACATTAACAAAGTGGATTCAAATGTGGAAAAGGTGATTTAAATTCAGGCTTTTTTTTTATAAAAAAGGTCCAGTAAACCAAGCAAATAAATATTTTATTGAATTAATGTCTTAATTTAATTAGGAACAGCTTTAGAAAAGGTCTGCTTGCCTCCATGTTAAACCACAGCTCCGACAACATCATGATTAAGTGTTGTCAGTATAGAGATCTACCTAATCGTACTATTAGATCTCTAACAATATTATACTAATTACTATTATTTCTAATAATAATATTAACAATTAGATCTCAATGGTTGTTGTGTCAGTCATAAATTGACCTATGGTTAAACATGGCGAAAAGCGGACCTTTTCTAAAGCTGTACCTTTAATTATTATCAGAGGTGCCGGGTTTTGAAAATCAGTGGGGTTGCTCATATTCATTTTATGAAGTCAGAGTGCTGTGACGAGTACTTTTACACGAAGAATTTTAACTTTTGAGCACTAAACATCAAAATTTTTGAAATTTGAACTCGTAAAAAGGAGGGTCCAGAGGTAGTGTTTTAGCTCATTTTGAGACTCTGGGTTAGACCCGAACAGAACCGCTAGTAGCATATAAATGGGAAAAGTAGTACATAAATAGGTTTAAAAATTGCAGGGGGGTTAGTGGGCTCTCTCCTACCAAAAATATTTTGAAATTAGCCCCTAGAAAGTAGTTTTATTTTATTTGTGTGTGCACCTTTGTACTACCCTCAAAGAAGCCTTTTGAAAGCGGCAGAAATTTCAGGGAAAAAAATATTAATAGTAGTGTTTTAATCCATTTTAAGACCTTTTGGGTTGCATGCGAAGAAGACCCTTCCTTGTAAGTTGCATAATTTAAAAAAAAAAAACAGTAGTAATTCATACTTGAGACAAGCTAGAAAAATGTCCAATGGGGCAGGGCCGTAACCAGACCTTTGTTTCGGGTGGGGTTTTGTTGATCAAACATTTATTCGGAGGTACCTCCTTACGATACGAGTACTTTTTTATGTCAAGTTTTAAATGACTTGCACATTTTATATTAATTTTAGTGATGTTAATTTTAAATAGGTCTTTTGGATTATACACCTTAAGAGCACGAGTCCTTGTAAGCGGCAGAATCTTTGAAGAAACCCAGTAATATAAACAAAAATTTTTGAGGGGGGTTAAGGTTTGGAAATTTTCCAAAATCACCGCTCCTTGTGAGTCACATAATTTTTAAGGGGAAACAGAAAATAAAAAATTGATGTCCAAATTTCGGGAAGGGTTTGAACCCCTAAAACCACCCCCTTGGGTTGGCCCTGCCACTGCCATGGGGGTGCCTTTTCTTTGACACTGGATCCCGTTGTGTGATATTGATGACTTTGGGACAAAAATACTCTCATTAAGAGTGCCTGTGTCAAGTTTTTTTTATTAGCTCATAAAAAAAAATTTTAGACAAGAAGTTTTTCATGGGGGTGCTTCGCACCTCCACATAAATTTTAGGGGTTGCTCAACCACCCCCGGAGTCGGCGCCCCTGATTATTATATTAATATAGGTTAATAATGAACCCTAACCATTCAATTTTTTCACAGCAACACACCTTATCAGGGGTGGATCCAGTGGGGGGGAAATGAGGCAGAGTGAGTGGAAAACATAGTCCTAAAGTCAAAATATTAGTTTTCCCAATTTAAATATATATAAACATTATAGTCCACTGAAAATAGAGTTGAACCTCCAACAAATTGCAATAAAAGGTTTCTCAACGGTTTTCACTTAGGAATGACCCCAATAATAACATACTAAAAATCGGACAAAATCGGACCATGGGAAATTTAATTTTTTTTAAATTTTTAAAAAATGGCTGAAAAAAAATTTCGAAAAAAAACAATACACAAATACAGACATGTGATACATGTTTATAGGTTATTTTTGAGTGCTGAAACCGAATACAGCCTTTAGTTTTGAAAAAAAATTGAAATTTCAATTTTTTAAATTAATTTGAATAATTAGCTATATGAAAACAATAAAACACCCCTAAAAACCTAACTAAAAGGTCAAAAGAGATAAATCCAACGGTTTTCATTTAGATATGACCTAAGTATTAACATACTAAAATTTGAAAATTTTACGAGTGAAAAAAGTTAATTTTTTTTAAAATTTCAATTTTTTTTTTCGAAAAATGCATTTTTTTTTCAAAATGGTGCCATAAACTTTTGAGGCTTTTGAAAAGGTCATTTTTCAGTGGATATTGTCCACAGATAGTTATATAATGGAAAACCGGTGGAATTTACTTTTAACTAATTAGTTAAGTAATTAATTTCATAAATTGAAATTGGTGAAATGTAGGTCTAACTTCCAAACAAGTAAAAACAGGTGATACTTTGGCATACTTCTATCAAAAATTTTTGAAATAACAATTACATACTATAAAAAGCAAAAACCTTTCAAAAAAATTCAATTTTTTAAAAAATTCAAAAATTTTAAAAATTTAAAATTTTAATAAATTTTAATATTACTATATAAACTTGTAACACATGTTTATAGGTCAATTTTTAAATGTGATGCCGAAAAATGTAATGTTTTTACAATAAAAATTGAAACAGAGTTTAAAATTTAAAATTTTTGAAAAATTTTTTAATTATGTAAAACTAGTCCCTACACCTGTAACAAATTGCAATAAAAGCTTTTTCAACGGTTTTCACTTAAAAGTAGCCTAAATAACAACATACTAAAAATCGGACAAAATCGGACTATGGGAAATTTAATTTTTTAACTTTTTTTTATAAAAACAGCCATTATAACGCAAAAAATTTAATTTTTTTCGTAAAGGTATGTAATGCATGTTTATAGGTTAATTTTCTATCAGGATGCTGAAAAATTAAATATTTTTGCCATAAAAATTGAAAGATAGTTGAAAATTTTAAAATTTTTAATTTTTTTATTATGTTAAAAACTAGTCCCTACACGTGGAATAAATTGCAATAAAAGCTTTTTCAACGGTTTTCACCTAGGAATGGTCTAAATAACTACATATTTAAAATCGAAAAAAATCGGACTATTTTAAGAACTAAGAAATTTAGTTTTAAAATTTTAAAATCTTTGTTAAAAATTTAAAACGTTTAACTCTTTTTTAAATTGTATTGCAGGAATATGATTTTTTTCTGAATCATAATCGAAAAGTAACCTATAAACGTGTATTACATGTCTTTTCGAAAAAAAAAAAATTTATTTCATAATGCCTGTTTTTATAAAAAATTAAAAATTACATTTCTAACAGTCCGATTTTGTCCGATTTTTAGTATGTTGTTATTTAGGCTATTTCTAAGTGAAAACCATTGAAAAAGCTTTTATTGCAATTTATTCCACGTGTAGGGGCTAGTTTTTAACATAATAAAAAAAAATTTAAATTTTAAAATTTTCAACTATCTTTCAATTTTTATGGCAAAAATATTTAATTTTTCAGCATCCTGATAGAAAATTAGCCTATAAACACGCATTACATACCATTACGAAAAAAATTAAGTTTTTTGCTTTATAATGGCTGTTTTTATAAAAAAAAATTAAAAACTTAAATTTACCATAGTCCGATTTTGTCCGATTTTTAGTATGTTGTTATTTAGGCTACTTCTAAGTGAAAACCGTTGAAAAAGCTTTTATTGCAATTTGTTACAGGTGTAGGGACTAGTTTTACATAATTAAAAATGTTTCAAAAATTTTAAATTTTAAACTCTGTTTCAATTTTTATTGTAAAAACATTACATTTTTCGGCATCACATTTAAAAATTGACCTATAAACATGTGTTACAAGTTTATATAGTAATATTAAAATTTATTAAAATTTTAAATTTTTAAAATTTTTGAATTTTTTAAAAAATTGAATTTTTTTGAAAGGTTTTTGCTTTTTATAGTATGTAATTGTTATTTCAAAAATTTTTGATAGAAGTATGCCAAAGTATCACCTGTTTTTACTTGTTTGGAAGTTAGACCTACATTTCACCAATTTCAATTTATGAAATTAATTACTTAACTAATTAGTTAAAAGTAAATTCCACCGGTTTTCCATTATATAACTATCTGTGGACAATATCCACTGAAAAATGACCTTTTCAAAAGCCTCAAAAGTTTATGGCACCATTTTGAAAAAAAAATGCATTTTTCGAAAAAAAAAATTGAAATTTTAAAAAAAAGTTAACTTTTTTCACTCGTAAAATTTTCAAATTTTAGTATGTTAATACTTAGGTCATATCTAAATGAAAACCGTTGGATTTATCTCTTTTGACCTTTTAGTTAGGTTTTTAGGGGTGTTTTATTGTTTTCATATAGCTAATTATTCAAATTAATTTAAAAAATTGAAATTTCAAATTTTTTTCAAAACTAAAGGCTGTATTCGGTTTCAGCACTCAAAAATAACCTATAAACATGTATCACATGTCTGTATTTGTGTATTGGTTTTTTTTCGAAATTTTTTTTCGGCCATTTTTTAAAAATTTAAAAAAAATTAAATTTCCCATGGTCCGATTTTGTCCGATTTTTAGTATGTTATTATTGGGGTAATTCCTAAGTGAAAACCGTTGAGAAACCTTTTATTGCAATTTGTTTGAGGTTCGGCCCTTTTTTTCGCTATTTTCAGTGGACTATTATATGTATTTGGAGGAAGAATAAACAAGAAATGAATGCATCGCATAAATCTTCGTTACTTAAGTTCAGTCTGCCCCAATGATAACAAATCGGATTTTGTTTAGGTGTTCTAGAAATTAAAAGCAGCACTGTTTTTATTTTTCTGAAAAGAAAAAGAGGATACTAATTCTAATTAATAATATTGAACTTACTTGAAAAGAGAAGATCAAGCCATGCTGCATGCTTCGGCTTCGGGCGGGAATATTGGTCAACAAACGATTTGTGTTGCCATTTCCAGAAATCAATCCAATAAATCAAAATCTTTGCTGTGCATGAGGCTCAGATTAAAGAATAAAATAATCCCCCTTTATTTTTTACAACTGATTAAATCATTCAAATTATGACATTATTTTCAATGCATTTCAATATTAATGCAAACATTTTTTTTTGTAATCTATAGAGAGGGCAATTTATCATTACTATGGTATTACCAGGTGAAAATAATGAGTTTTTTGGCATCAAAGACCCTGTAAACGCTTTTTAAAAAACATTTCAATTGAATAAACTTTTAAAGGACCTCAAAATATAATAAATATCAAATTTTTGTGCAATTTGATGTTTAATTAGGCAGATTTTCAGAGTCGGGGAAAAAACAGTTTTTTGAATAAAAAACACAAGTTCGAAAAGGCCTAAAAATTGGTATTTAATAATAAGTTTGAATTTCTTTCAATTTTTATTTTTGTAGTTAAGTAATGTGGTTAGCTTTTTCCAGAAATTCGGGTTGCCATGGTGATTCTGACGTCATCCAGGAATTTTTAAACACAAAAGAGGTCTACTTGTCTTTATAAGAATCCATTGCATTTTTTGGAAGTATAGAAAAAGGGGGAAAGGGGAAAAATATGAATGAACCCCCAAGTGTTTTACATTACGGTATTCCCTTTGATTAGTAGATTAAGAATATGTAAAGTATGAGGGGGTGGGTCCCATATTTCGGGAGTTTTTCCGGTTTTATTGAAAAACTGAATCTGGGCGTCAAGCCCGGAGTTTTAGAGCTGAAAGTCTAAAATTTTAGTATTTTTACTTCCTCAAAATTCCCTTTAGAACAATGTAACACACTAAGGGGTAGTACCCATATTTCGAGGTTTCGGGTACATGTGCTCGTTCTAAATTTCACTTCCTAACGCCCCTGCTTCTTTTTCCCGGTCTTTCTAACACGGTTCTTAAAGGTCTTTAAGAGTTCTTCGAGAATCTGGTTACTGCTAAGCTTTCCGACGATTATTTCTAAAGAAATCTGTGAAAAACCGTCTTGGAAACCAAACAATGAATTGAATTGTCTCTGGATCACGCAATTTTTACACTTTTTCTTAGTGATTCCTAATGTTCTAATCCCCACTTTAAATGCTTTCATAAAATATAAATCACTAAGCTGTGATCAAAATAGATCCGGAGCTATTCAGCGTTAAGTGAGCTTGTGTTAGGCTTAATAAAGCACCACGGTCCACGAGAGGTCTGTTCCTGCCAAACACTACTGTTTTCAACACTTAGCCCTAAAAGTACCGATCGAGTATACATTTACACAGTTTATTGTAATACATTAAGCCAGATTAGATTGTCTGAAACACAATTCTGTATGTTTTTATATTGGTATCAATATTTCCAAAATTTTAATCTAACACCCCTCTGGTTCTTTTTTCCAGTCTTTCTAACATGGTTCTTAAAGGTTTTTAAGAGTTCTTCAAGAATCTGGTTACTGCTAATAAGCTTTCCGACAGTTATTTCTAAAGAAATATGTGAAAAACCGTCTTAGAAAACCAAACAATGAATTTAATTGTCTGGATCACGTAATTTTTACACCACTTCATTTCATAGCAAGTCATACTGTTCGAAGCCCACTATAAAAGCTTTCATAAAATATAAATCGCTGTGATCATAATAAATCCGTAGTTATTCAGCGTTAAAGTTAGCATGTATTAGGCTTAACGCACCACGAGGGGTTTGTTCCAGCCAAACACAACGATTTTCGCCACTTAGCTCTAAAAATACCGATTGAGTATATTTGCACAGTTTATTGCAATATATTATAAGCCAGATTATATTGTCCGAAACAAATTTCTGTAAGTTTTTACATAGGGATGCATCAATATTTCCAAAAACTTTCGTATCGAATTATCCAGTATGTTTTGGAATTGGTATCAAAATTTCTTTATTTTTAGAGAAATTTTTTTTAAACAAATTAATATTATTTTATTTAACTAATTAAAATAAACTAATCAATTATAATTAACCCCTGAAATAAATGTCACATTTACAACTCAATTATACTGCTACTACTATTATCACTGCTATTGTAAGATGACTTATTCTGAAACAATTTAAAAAAACAACTTAGTTTGAACTACGTTTAACAAAAAAATCGGTTTAATAAAAAAGGTTTTTTTAATATTCTCTTTTAAAAATAATCAAATAAATCCGTACAAATAACTCTTAATTTTTCCGCTAGATGGCTGTACCAAAAATTGTTCCGGCTGGATGCTATGAAAGTAGCTTTAACAGCTTAAAAGCATTGGATGCTTGTTACCTAGCATGCCATGCTATTGTTGGGTAAGCTAGCTACATAGCATCCCATGGTGGAAAGACTGGAAAGCATAAAAAAGCATAAAATAGCACATCTTGGTACCTAGCTATCCGTGCTATGAAGATAGCTTGGTTTGCTAAAAAGCATTGGATACTTGTTATCTAGCATGTCATGCTATTTTTTCGTAAGCTAGCTACATAGCATCACATGCTGGCAAGCATAAAAAAGCATAAAATAGCAGATAAAGCTACCTAGCTCTCCATGCTATGAAGATAGCTTGGTTTGCTAAAAAGCATTGGATACTTGTTATCCAGCATGTCATGCTATTTTTTCGTAAGCTAGCTACATAGCATCCCATGCTGGCAAGCATAAAATAGCAGATCAAGCTACCTAGCTCTCCATAGCATCCCATGCTGGCAAGCATAAAAAAGCATAACCTAGCATAAACATCTAGCATACATAGCAAAAACTAGCAAAATCTAGCATTTTTCTTTGCTAGTTCCAGCATAAAATTTTGACCTGGGTACTGATTTATTATTGTAAAAATGTTCAATAACTCAATTAATTGTATTAACTCTTGTGGGGTACAAAGTATATACACAATAAATAACCAAAACAAAATAACCTAGGCATTGATAGTGAACTTTCTGCTATGAAGAAATTATCTTTATCTTGAAAACACAAAACGTACTACCACCAAAGTCTTTAAATATTGCTGTGCATTTAAATTGACTATTGTAATGTTGATTTCTTGAAAGCTGATGACTCTTAGTGGTCTAACATTCAAAAAATGTGATCAAAATCACATAATTCCATATTCGCATGCACTTTCCCATTTCAGGATGTTGGTAGACATTGAGCAGAAATTGGTAGAAAGTGAGCAACAATGAGCCCCTTGGGTAAGGGTGACACCCTCACATGAAAATGTGTCAATACAAAACAATTTAATTTTTACAAATTGAAAATTAAGTTGTTTTGGGGGACTCACGAACCTGTCATGTTGGTAACTATTTTAGAATTTACATTGAATACAAAACGAAAAAAGAGAAGGTAAGTGTTTCACAGACAACTATTCGTAAGTATACAACCATTGAGAAAAGTTCAAGCTCTAAATTAAAGAAATTTCGCAAGAAGGTTGAATGTGATGAAGTAAGAAACAATGATCCACTTGCTTAAAGTTGATGCCCTCCCTCATTTGAAAAATATGTTAATTCTAAAAAAATTACACATTAAATTATTATGTTGTTTTTGGGGATAGGTTACTTAAAGGTAGATATAGTTTTGATGATTTTTTTTATAATTCTGTGGTTAGATAAAGGTGGATGGATTTTTTCGTGAAATATCACACACCTCTACACAAATATATGTATTTTTGTAAATTTAAACTCTATTATTGTTAGCATAATTATTTAAAAATATATCTGGAGTGTAATTACGTCATTACTGGCAAGTATTTTAGGGAACGTACCCATACTACGTGACCTATTTTTTACTATTTTTGACCCCATCCCCATTGGTGACCACCCGTAGTATATGCCAAGACCCCCTCCCTCCCCCACTAGTTTTCACGTAGTAGTTCATAAATACGGTTTTCAATCATTTTTAGCAAACAGAAAGTTAAAAAAAAAGATAAATTGGGCTTAATATTTGTCTTTATAATACAGTTACTTGTCTCGTGACGCCAAGAGTGCGTGCATACAAGTGGAAAATATATTATCAAGAAGAAAAAACTAATGTAAAAGTTATTGTAACAGTAACTTAATTAATTAAAACAAGTATTTTTTTCTTTAATTTTTGACTGCGTGACGAAATCCTAAACCCCCCCTCCCCCCTGTGACCAAGAGTGGTTGTGGGAGGGATTTTAGAGTGGTAAAGATAACTATGAATAAGATTTCTGTGAAAAATTCAAAATTTTTTTGCTTCTAAAACACTGGTGAAAAACTGGTACTTCAGGCAGTGTCAAAAATTTTTTGTATTGTTCTACAATGAGTTTTCTCCTATTAAAACTTGCATTACATATTAAATAACAAAGGCAAAAAGTTTACTTCATAATATATGCGTTTTATTTTAAATTATAAAACATTTACTGCACTATGTGGTTTCTATCGAAAAATTTAAGGCTATTGGACAACCTTTTCTATTTTTATGTAATATTCATTATTGAAATGTCCTTGTTTTTCTCCTTTCTAATATAAATTAGTCATCACCGAATTTATTCACTAGCTTCACTAAATCAAAATTATTTACATAAAATTTTTTATTCTAAGTTAATTTAACAATATTTGGGGGCACCCATGAAATACCTGTTAATCTTCTGAAAATCCACGCGAATCTGATGATTTTTTTATATTCTAAAACACATTGGCACAGCTAAAATAAACAGATATTTTACATTCAAATGAAAATTCTTCATAATCTAAATAAAGTTTCTGATCTGCACTTACTGGATATATAGTTTACAATGCAGATAAAGAATTCTACACGCATTCCTTGTCCATTCTTCAGAATAAAGGAGGTGGTACCGTAAATAATTCAACTCCTGGTTCACCTGGTAAATCACTTGTTTGTTGATAAACACACCTGTTCATGAACAACAAAAGCCAGGAAACAGGGGGCTGTACCCCCTTGACAGATAAGAGGTAAGAATTTCAATAGAAAGGCAATAAACCCAGAGAGTTCCAATTCAGTAACATACCTCACAATACGGGAAACGTGCGAGAAATCGCCCTAGTCGCCTTTTTTGACCCCCGGTTTGCTTTGATTTAAAGACAAAACTATTGTGTTCCATATTCACTGGTTTAAACTCCCGCATTTGAATAAATAATTTTTAGTGAATTTATTTTGTGAAGAAAAAAGTGCCAATTTTGTCAAAGTTCGAAGAATTCTTAAGAATAGAATTCAAGTTGCAAACGTTTTGTAAAAATTACCAACAATTATTCATATTCTTGTTATTAATGGACAAAAATTATAAATATGTATCTTTATTTCTTTTTGGTGAAAAAAATCTTAAAAATGTTCCCAAAATGGGAGCTTTGGCGCTTAATGGGTTAAAATTAATCTGGCAGTGATGTTTCTTTTCGTAATTTTACATGTATATCTGTGGCAACGCTTGTATTTGGTTGCTTATGTAAATTACTTGTATAAAAATTTTTTCTTTGGCAACGCATGTAATTTTTGTGTATATGTGATATCATAAAGTTAATCTGGCATCATGGATGTTCTTTTTGTAATTTACTTATATATCTTTGGCAACGCTTGTTTTCGTTGTGGGTATAACTTTTTCTTTGGCAACAGTGGTGGAGCATTATGTAACATATCTTGCACGGTCATTGGCTGTCCAGAAAATTCCGTTAGGAACTTTGCTGAGCGTATATATAGTATTCAGTGTAGCAGTTAGAGTAGTACACTGTGCTTGGTGATCAAGTGAGCTATTAAAATTTGATAGTGGTGGTGTTGTGCTTTAGTGATTTTGTGAAGAGTTATAATTAAGTGTTGTTCTACAGTCGAGTATAGATATGTTGGGTTGCAGTTGTGATACTATTTGTACTTCTTCCCTCGTGTATCCTGCTCCTCCGTTACCACGGTGGATTCTCTCGCAGCCACCGATTCCTGATGGAATAGTTGCGTGGTATCCGGCAATGATTAACCGTCCTGATCTAGTGTTGAGGAACTTAAATCGGATTGAAGAATCCGAGAGTCAAAGTTTTAGGTATGTACAACTTTTATGTTTTGATTTAGATACTTTAGAAGTAGTACTTTAAATTCATTCATTTATTTAAGCGAAGAATTGCGACTTTTTATAAAAGTTGAGGGACAATATTCTGAAATATAGGTTATGTTTTTAATGATTAACCACTTATTATGATATTCATTTACACTTCTATATTTTTATGCATCGGTATATGAATTACTGTGTTTCGTTGATTGAAGTTTAAAAAATGGACGTGTTTATGGGTATCAAATGATATTTTAAACAATTATACTTAGTCTCATTTCTTCGAATTTCATTTTTTAAACAATTTTAATTTAACTTAGAGAGAAAAAAAAACGTTAAGGGTTAGTTTATATTGTGATGAAGTATATTGTGTTGATGTGCATGAGCAGTTTTTTTATCTGTTAAGTTTATTTTCATTTCGATTTTTGTGAAATATTTCATTGATGAACATTAAGTAATGCATGTAAAATTAACACACTTAAATACCGAGAGTATATAAGTTATTCTAAATGACATATGAAGTTCTGAATTTTCTTTTGTGTTAAATTTTAATTTTCATGATATCAATTCCTCTGAAAATCAGAAGTGAAATATTTGTTTACCCTTTTCATAATTATTTTAGTATCTTTGCTTTCCATATCAATAGATATTTTATCGAAATGCCCCTTTATTTCTTAAATATACGTTTACAATTAACTCTGTCTCCAGATTATCTGTACCCATTTTCGGCCAAAGTTGCGAAAACGCAACATTTCAATAAATATTTTTTTATTAATACTGTGACGCATATTTTTCTCAAATTTTATTTTTCGGCTATTGTTAAGGTTTCAAGCATGGTTCAGTGTTAAATTTCCTTACTTCATCTTTATAAAATGTAAAAAATATCTTAAAATAATAATATAATTAATAGATATTTAAAACAAATCTTTATATGATATTTTAGATATTGGTATTACACAAATAGCTTTCTAATGTTATGATAAATAAAATTTCTTAATCATTCCCATAAAAATTTACTCCCGTGCTAAAACTTTAAAAAATTATTCATAGAAGAGAATTTTTTAACAGCTAAATTTCAATCTTCTTAATCAAAAATTTATTTTCTAAAACTAAAGTTAGATACATCAGTTGCTGAATATTTTACGGTTACAGCTTTTAATGCAACTTATAAAATTGGGCAAACCTCATAACATTAACTTTTATTATTAAGTTAAATAATTTTAAAGAATATAGAATAGAGTCTAATCTCAAATTTAGGTATGAATCAGTTTGCATAATTCGAGTGTGGATCATTTGAATCCAAAATACCATATTTCTTTTAATAATAGACAGTGTATCTGAGTAGAATTGTAAAATTACTCCAAACTTTTATCATAAATAAGATCATTGATATATGTTCTGAACAGAAAATAATATTAATTTAACCAATTAATAGTAAAATAATTATACTTTGTCTAATTTTCAATACGATGCTATAAAGTTTCTTTTTATAAAAGATAACACATAAAATTACCTCTTTTGGTACATACTTTGTTTGAAATATGGTGTTTTCAGGAGTTTGTTTAAAATAATTTGTTATTTCCATGCTTACCCTTATTTCTAATATTAGACAAACTACTTGCAGAATTCCCTTCTCAAGAAAAAAAAGAAATTCTATCTGTTATCTTCTGCAAAGCTGTTTGTATTAATTAATAGAGGCAAATTAAAAATCTGAATTTTCTTCTTTTCTTGATAAAATTTGAAATAGCTAGAATTCTTGCTTTTTATCGATCATTTTCACTCATTGCCAGCAATGCATTTCCACAAAACCTCATTGAAGCGCAAAGATAAAAAGAGGTTGAAAGAAAGAACTTGTTTCCTTCCCACTCCAAGCTACAACATTTCGGCAAGAATTGGAATAATTTAAATAACTAAATCCAGGTTCGCCAGCGGAAACTTTACACCTGGCTTACTTGCATTAACTAGTGAATAAAATAAAAGGACTTGCAGAGCTGCCAACTCTTCCGTTTTAGCCGGAAGATTTCCGTTTTTCCAAAGAAAATTCTGTCATCCGTTTTTCAATCAATTTCTTCCGTTTTTTTTCTCATTAGTTATTAATCTGACTTGATTAAAACTTAAAAGTAGTTATTCTGCTGTTGGAAATAATGAATAGCTAGATCTCTTAATAAAAAAAAATTATTGCATGAGAAAGGGGTTACCAATGCAGAATGTTTATTGACAGATTTCATAATTGCCAAGATTGTGCCTTGCACAATTCATCATTGTGCAAGGACTAAAAAATAGATATTTTGTTAAAAATGTTCTTCTTAGATTTTTTTACTGAAAGATGTCCATTTATGCTACCTCTTGACTTAGGTAGAGAATGGTATTGTTGTCACCCTTGTTGACTTATCAGTGTAAAAAATGCTGTGGGTATCTCCAGTTTTAAATCTTCCTTTTTCTGTAATCCCAATGTTGGCAGGTATGGAGTTGTTTGCATTTCCCGCATAACTACCAATTAAATAAATTAATTACCAATAAAGAGTTTTACGACTCGACTTTCACACGCCTTTTGCAATTGACTTACAACTCCAACCACAAACCAAACCTTGACTAATAAATTAATTTCTACTGATTATAAGTAAGGTCAAATGTGTTCCTTAATGATTATCTTTTTCTTAATCACTGTTTATATATTTTGAAATAAACATTAAACAATTTCTTCACAACACTGGAAAAGGCGTGTATATTCATATTTTTCCATTTATTTCCAAGGCATACTGAAATATTTTCCTTACAGAACTATGGAACCCGATGGAATGCCGATTCCTTTTCTACAGTATGGGGTGCGTATGGGTTCTTCAAGTGTGTGCAAAGTTCTTCAACAAGCGAAGAAGAAGCATCCGGACATGGTAGTTCATAGCCTTAAAACCATCTTGAAAACCGTCTTTGCCCTGCACCCCAGTGTGGTGGACCATACAGAAGTAACTCTTACATTTATACGGTCTCGGAACAAGGGACAAGGACTGCGATGGCTGAGAGAAAAAGCTCAAGAATGGGGCATAACTATTCTACAAGACTTGCCGGATGGGTCGAAAAAGGTCAGATTTCGGACATATGTCGAAGCTTTAAAGTTTGCTTTTCAATTCGAGGGTAAGTTTACTTTTCAGTAAAAATATTCATTACCAAGTTTTCTTGAAATCATATCCAACAAAATGTTTTAATTAAAAAACGTTACTTTCTATTAACATAACCTAAAAAAAAATAACGCACATGATATTTTATTTCCTGTAGTTTTCAACCTATTTCATACCAATTTCTTTTTTAAGCAAAGAATTTAGAAGGTTGTAATATTATTAAACATACTACATAAATTGTAAAATTTCAGTTTACCTACGAGTAAAATCAACCCTTAAGCCGCAATGTTCTTTAAAGCAAAAGTCATAAATAATCAGTTTCCACGAACCATTCTCTTATTGCAATTTCTTTCAGGCTTAACATTGGAGGATGGAAAGTTGAAGTTCAGTCCAATACTCTCTCTCTATATAGTTCTCTCTATATATCTCTATCTCTCTATATAATATAATAGAGTAGAGATCTCTTTGCCCAATACTGAGAAAATCCGGGAAATTTTGGAGAAGCTTTCATTGCTAATATTTACGGATTTCATCAATAGACAAGAGTCTTCTGTTCTGCATCCACCCTTGGCTTTACCCGCCATCACCCTTGGCTTTTACCCCTCTTCTGCCAGGAAAAGGAAGAGCGAAGAAGAGCTGCTCGGACCAAACAAGAGGCTCCACGTTGATTGATATGTGAGGTCATGTTTTGGATGCTAATGGTTCTGTCTAGAAGTGAACAACATCTGGTTTCAAATCGGAATCGCTCATAAACTACCCTCAACCACCATCTGAGGGGGGGGCTGTGCCGCAAAAACCGTCAGGGCGGGACGGGGTGCAGTCCCTTGGGGAACGATGGTAGCCCACCTCCAAGTGGTGTTCCCTGGAAACGCTTGCTCTCAGCGGCTAAGAGGCTACTGAAGATCCTGTAACTGTCCACATATTGTGGAAGATAATATGTAGTGAAATCAGGTGGAGAAATAACTGGAGATGGTATGTAGCACTATTTCTTCTTTTAATACAGGAGTGTAATTTGTATTGATTTTTTATTTCTTGTAGGCTTTGTTAGAACGTATTCTGGACTCTCCAAAAGAAAGAAAATTTACTTGCAATTGTCATGCATGACAAAGTGAGCAACAATGAGCCCCTTGGGTAAGGGTGACACCCTCACATGATAATGTGTTAATACAAAACAATTTAATTTTTACAAATTTAAAATTAAGTTGTTTTGGGGGACTCACGAACCTGTCATGTTGGTAATTATTTTAGAATTTACATTGATAAATTAAATATATAAAAACCGAAATATATTAAATACCGAATATGATGTAAAAAAAACTTTAAAATTTCGTTTAGGGAGGTACTTTTTACGATGACTGCCATTATCGAACTATGGGTCTAAGGGTCAGAAAACATGAATTCAATATTGATTTGGGTGTAGTACTTTGTCTTTCTAAAATAATGAGTGTAAGAGTATCATACCAAGTTGCCAAGGCCAAGACATCAAAAATTGGTAAGGAAATATTCCCTAATATTTATGAACTTTTGAAAATACTTGCAGTGACCCCTGTAACAACAGCTTCTGCAGAGTGGAATTCATAAAAAAAAGGTTGAAAACCAATCTTAGAAATTCAACTGGAGCAAGCTCACTGACATAGCCCTTATGAACATTTATTATGGTGTTGATATAAATATAGTTATGAAGTGCTGGATAAATTAATCCAAAAAGGAGCCAATGATAAATTTTATTTTAATGATATAAAATTTGAATAATGCATCATGAATATAACAATTTAAAGTTAAAAAATTATTTTCAGTTAAAAAATGTGTACCTTATTCATTGATAGGTCTTTTAAGATCACAGTTTTTTTCTCAGTATATTTAGTACCGTATAAGTAGTCTTGTTATGCAAGTTACATTCGAAACTCAGCCCCCCCCCACACAAAAATCATGGACTAGCCACTGATATACAGTATACGCCAGTGTTTCCCAACGTGGGGGGCACGTCTCATCGGTGGGCAATATGAATTTCTATGGGGGGGGGCAATTTGAAAATATTCAACCAAATTGCCCCCCAGGTGGGGTATGGACCACCAGGTTTTTCTTACTTTTCTAGAAGGATTTTCAAAAAAAATAAAGGACATGGGGGGCATGAAAAATTTAGAAAGCCTTTGATGGGGCATGGACCGAAAAAGGTTGGGAAACACTGGTATACACTATGAAATGCTTGTAAATTTCTCATTGAAAGAAAGTTTTCCTCCATATTTATAAAATTATTGTGAAATAGTTTATGAATTCTAATTCGTGGGAAAGTAAAAGAAGAATTTCGGTGTATTGTGTGTGGGAAGGGCTAAGGACGTTGAAACCGCCACGCACAAAGGATTTAAATCTTTTATTCCTTATGGAAGAATACTTTTTCTACTACGGAGGGGCGTTTTTTGAAATCATTAGTTATAAGTTTAGACAGCTTGAATAGAAATCCGAGGGTGTTCACGCCTTGAAGTCAGTTGCAGCTGTGGCACAATGAAGCAACTAGATGAATTGGTCTGAGCAACGATGTGGGAGGTTATGGCTGGGCGTGTCAGGGGGATCAATGTCAATAGGTTGAGGTGGTCTTATAGGGTGGAAAGCAGGGCTAGCTATATAAGCTTGTGGAGAGACGATATCGTTCAGTTGCTCACAAGCCTTTATATACAGCGTGCGGCAAAAATTTGGTTCTTGAAATCTTAGAGTTATTTTGTTTTGTGCTTTAAATAATTCGTTAAGTTACTCCTTTCCGAGTAGTGTATATAGTGCGAAAATTGTGTTGCCGCTCTATTGTTCACCGTGTTGCTGAAGAGTGATACTACAAATCATGTTTGGAAATAGTAAGTTGAATAATTGATTCTTTTTGTTGTGAACCCTTTCAAGTGTATTGTTTTTCTATCTCAAAAACTTAAGTGTAATAATTTACATCGTTATTGTTGTGTTCACGTGGTTGGTTAGTTTTTCTCAGATTCATTGTTTATTTATAGTTTTTGAAGAGTTATGGTATCAAATTTTTATCTTATGAAAAAGTTTGTTAATTTGATTATTATTAAAATTAAGTGTTTAGTTAATAAAGAAAATCTTTTTAAAACGTCTTTATGAAAGTTTCTCTTCAAAATTTTGTCGTGCTTAACGTAATTTTTTCTTAAAAATGCTTTTAAAATAAATTTTTACTTTTGAAACTTTTTTAATATTTATCATCTCTTCTTTTCTTAACCATTTAAACACATTTCGCTCACTTAATAGGTCTTTAATTTTATTGATCTTTATTTATTTACATAGTTTTTTAAGTGTTAAATTCTTATTTTTATTTACTGTATGATACCCTTCGTAATTCATAGAAACTACAATCGTTATTAGTGTTCAATTCGTTATAAAATAGCTTTTTAAACTGCTTTTAAAATAAATTTTCTGTTTTGAATTCTTTTATCATATTTATAATCTCTTCTTTTGTAAACATGTTATATTATTTTCTTTTAAATAGTTAGTTGCATTTTTTTTAAATGTATGGGATGAAATTGTTTTTAAGACATAGAAAGTAGACTCGAAATTAGTTTTTAGTTAACATACAATAACTTTTTAAAATAAATTTTCACTTTTAAATTCTTTTGCAATGTTTTTTTTTATATTTTTTCTATAACTTTTTTAAATACATTTTCTTCATGCTAAAACAAAGTAAATATGACAATTATCACTCTCTAATCTGAATAAATAAATTAAAACAGAATAAAATATAATTGTAATTTGAAATAATCCTTGCTTTACTTAAAAAAAGTTTTAAATTAGCTGGGAAAAGCGAGACATTTAGGTAGGTTATTCGTCAGCAGGATAGAATGGCACAAAACGTCATTGTCTCTATAAAACCGAGACGTCTGCTCATCCAAAACCTAAACTATACCCAAATTGGAGCTACATTGCTCAAGTATTAGACACACCGGAACACTGTTCAAATTTTAACCGATGAACAAGAATCTACTAATTAACCCGAAATGTCATGGAAGTTTCGGAATAAGTTTCATTGTTATTGCTTTTTAACTAGCTTGCGTTCTCTTTTACTGAATTTATTTCTTTTCAGACTTTAGCTATTTTCCCACTTCGACTATTGATGAATACGCCCTGCCCATGTTCTCAAAGAGTTTCCTTGCCGAAAATGGATCTTCCATCTACAAGGGAACAGAAACTTTAGGAGCTTCATATTCAAGTAAGTATTCAGTTAAGATTTATATTTTTAGGAATTTATTACTGGAACAGAGTGCATAATTTTAATTTATATTTACTATTTTTTTATGTAGCTATGTTTAATTAGAAAATTTACAAACATACATTGAGTCCAAATTTAGATTTAAACAAATTCCATTAAGTCCCCATTCCTCATGTATATTTAGTGTTGCTTAAAATTTCAATACAGAAGCCTTATTTAAAATTCAAAAACATTCTAAAATTTTGAGGAGAAGTTTTATACTTAAAACAGGAACTAAATCAACTGCAGACTGCTAAAAATTTAAGAGAATGTCAATTTTTAATTTTAAAGTTTCGAAATTTCAGAAAAATTTTCACGACTTTCCCATGAAACGATATCACATGTCATATATTGAAAAGTGTTTTGTTGACATATTAGAATAGGGGAGAATGGGGTTATAAGAAACCTTTTTATAGTGTGCTTTGTGTGTAGGCCTAAAAATACGAAACAAATATCACAGAATATCTTTAAGACATAATCCCATCAAAATTTTATCGTTTTAGAACAAATATTTTAGTGAAAAATTCCCGTTTGAAGTTGATGCAACCAGCTAAATCATAAACGTAAATTCATGCTTTTTCAAGTATTTTAATTCATCTTGTTTTTGCAATTAAATTATCTTGGAATTTTTACTGAACTTTTTTAGAGGTTAAAAGCGCTATAGTAGTAAACAATTTTATATATATAGTTTATATATATATTTTATATATATAGTATATATTTATATATATAGTAGTAATTCAATTTTTGTTCTTCAATCTAGGGTTGTAGATCATTCTTAAAAATACCCCGCTTCGATCTTATTACCCGATTCAAACAAATCTTAGGGGTAATAAGAAACACTAGCATTTTATCCCCGAAAATCGTTTATTATTTTAATGTTTATATTTTATTTATTAAGTGAAAAAGATAAATTCAATCAAGTTTATAATTATACTTCATTTTCCATCAAATTTAACAGTTGAACATAAATCTATGTGTCATCCCGAGATATTAAGGCGTGTTTAGATTAAAAGTTTCATTGTTTTCTCTAAGGCTGTTTTACTGAAGTTTTTTTTTTTTAGGTTCGTGTTGTCTACCCTCTGTTGATGAGTACGCATTGCCTGTCTTTTCCGAAAGTTTTCGTCTTGAAAACTTCCCTTCCACCAACAAGAGAACGGGAGTACTGGGATCTTCAAGTGGATTTGTGGACACGCACTGCCATTTAGACTTTCTGTTTGACCGAATGAGGTATAATGGATCATTCCAGGCATTCAGAAATGAATATAACTTCCCGGAGTCGTTTGATGGCTGCGTGGCAGTTTTCTGCCAACCAGATACTTTCGGCAAAGTAGGTGTTTAATGTTATACTTATCAAATGGACATTTTCCTAGGATAATTTTACTTCTTTCTAATTTTCTCTTTACTTGATGATCTTGTGGTCTGTTTCTCTCTCCTTTTCTTTTCTCGCGGTTTTTTTTGCAATATTTTTAAAATGAACTCAAATACTAATTGTGCTTTTAGGAGCTCCATTGGAAGCGCTTCCTTGATGATCCTATGGTCTTCGGAGCATTTGGGTGCCACCCCCACAAAGCTATGAACTTCACCGAGAAAACCGAGCAAGATCTCAGCCAGGTCTTGAATCAACCTAAAGTCCGTGCTCTGGGAGAAATAGGACTCGACTATTCTAACAGGTAAGTTGCAGTTTTTTCAGGCAAACATGAAAGGTTCCGTCATTTTTTTCTATATGAGATTAAAGTATTATAGCCGATGTCATTTGAAATGTGGTTACATATTTCCAATGTTAAACTTATAAATAAATATTTTTATTACATTTTATCTTTACATATAAAAACTTCTGAATTTTTTAAATTTCCTTCCGCTTGATTAAAAATATTTTTCTTCTCACATTAAATTTTAATCCATCGATAAGATTCATAAAATACCTAGACCTATTAAAATTGAAAAAAATATTGCTTTTTAAAAATAGTTTTAGTTATAGGCCAATAAGTCCATAACAATTAATTAATCATTATGTCCAATATATTCCCTAACGTATAAAATTTATTTTCTTCATAAAATCATGATTGCATTATTATTTCTTTACTTATGATAGTTTAATACAAATTTATTTGCGGAATATTCAAAAAGTAAATTTTAAATTTAGAGAATAATATTCGGACTTCAACCATTCGTTATTTCAAATCGCTATTTAATAGTGTTATGCATTATTCGAATTTTATATTGAAACTTGGTTGTAATTTTAGGAATAACTGCACGAAGGAAAGGCAGTTCGATGTCTTCCGGAGGCAACTCCGCATGGCGCAACACAAAAATCTCAACTTAGTGATTCATTGCCGTGATGCCCATGTAGATGCAATGCGGATAATCAAGGAGGTAAGTTTTTTTTTTTAATTCTAAAAACTTTGTCGAGAACGGATTAAAGGAACAAGTTGAAGAATCACCCCTCTTGAGGATTTTTCGCATTTGTGGTACTTAACTTTTATGATGTTTCAGGAGTTACCTGTTGACTACAGAATCCACCTTCACTGTTTCAACGACTCATGGAACTGGGCAGAAAAGTGGTTGAGGGATTTCCCGAACCTTCTCTTTGGATTTACTAATGTTTTAACGAATACCAGGGCAGTGCCAGTTCGAGAAGTCGCCCGGAGGATTCCCCTCTCTCGACTTTTGTTAGAGACGGATGCTCCTTACTTTATCCCGAGATCTGTAAGTATTTTTGAAATTTATCTATCTTGATTGAACTAGCTTAAAACAATAACATTTCATCTTTATTGAACCTTAACCGAAGTCGCTATTGGTTAATTCGGGTTGAATTTGCTTGTAATACCAAGTTCCTACTGCTGTTTGTTTAAACAAACCAAATTGAAAAATTTTTGGAAACCAAAAAATTGCTTGGGAATGAATTTATTTAATAAATTTTAACTTCCATAATTAGGCCAATTAACTTGAGTTAAATATATGCTCACCCTTTCTGTAATACTCTCTATATTGTTTGGCACATTGCTCAGTACATTCAACAATTCTAAATACGTTTTACTTTTAGAAACCCAAAAATGGAACAAAGTTTTCTAATCCCAGCATGGCGATGGATGTTGCGGAAACCATTGCATCTTTGAAGAGTGTGGATGTAGAAGATGTCATAAAAGCCACAAGGGAAAACACTCGAAAGATTTACGGCATTTAAGCTAAATAAATTGATATTTTGGTAAGTTTTATATAAAAATTTCACATTTCATAAAAATCAGTTTATAAGTTTAATATCATACTCCAATTTAACATGATGGATTATCGAAATTAAAAATGCATAAATATCACACAATAATGCATATTAAAGTTCTCCTTCAAGTCAACATAACTTGATCGTTTAATCTCAACTTCGTTAATTTAATTTGATATTTATTTTGAAAATGATCTATTTCAATACCTTTTTACTGAATTAATGTCCTTTTCAGATTTCTGCAGCTGTGATGATCTAACCCTGACAATGCTGTTTAGCCGCCTGACTCCTCATGACTTGAAAGTGAAAAAGATTGAAAGTTGGAAGTTGTTGACTTGAAAAAAAATAGTCAACTTGAAAACAAAACACGAAACAGTGACTTGCAAAAAAATTGATTTTAAGTTTTTAAAAAAATTGTAAAATTTAAACAAAAATATTTTTGAGGTGCAATGTAGACCTACCTCCCCGTGGTGCTCCTTGGAAACACAGTTTTCTGTGGCTAAATGGTCTGCTTTTCAATATTTTAATAATTATATGCTTAGCTCTATTTTTAACTGTAATACTGATTTATTATTGTAAAAATGTTCAATAACTCAATTAATTGTATTAACTCTTGTGGGGTACAAAGTATATACACAATAAATAACCAAAACAAAATAACCTAGGCATTGACAGTGAACTTTCTGCTATGAAGAAATTATCTTTATCTTGAAAACACAAAACGTACTACCACCAAAGTCTTTAAATATTGCTGTGCATTTAAATTGACTATTGTAATGTTGATTTCTTGAAAGCTGATGACTCTTAGTGGTCTAACATTCAAAAAATGTGATCAAAATCACATAATTCCATATTCGCATGCACTTTCCCATTTCAGGATGTTGGTAGACATTGAGCAGAAATTGGTAGAAAGTGAGCAACAATGAGCCCCTTGGGTAAGGGTGACACCCTCACATGAAAATGTGTCAATACAAAACAATTTAATTTTTACAAATTGAAAATTAAGTTGTTTTGGGGGACTCACGAACCTGTCATGTTGGTAACTATTTTAGAATTTACATTGAATACAAAACGAAAAAAGAGAAGGTAAGTGTTTCACAGACAACTATTCGTAAGTATACAACCATTGAGAAAAGTTCAAGCTCTAAATTAAAGAAATTTCGCAAGAAGGTTGAATGTGATGAAGTAAGAAACAATGATCCACTTGCTTAAAGTTGATGCCCTCCCTCATTTGAAAAATATGTTAATTCTAAAAAAATTACACATTAAATTATTATGTTGTTTTTGGGGATAGGTTACTTAAAGGTAGATATAGTTTTGATGATTTTTTTTATAATTCTGTGGTTAGATAAAGGTGGATGGATTTTTTCGTGAAATATCACACACCTCTACACAAATATATGTATTTTTGTAAATTTAAACTCTATTATTGTTAGCATAATTATTTAAAAATATATCTGGAGTGTAATTACGTCATTACTGGCAAGTATTTTAGGGAACGTACCCATACTACGTGACCTATTTTTTACTATTTTTGACCCCACCCCCATTGGTGACCACCCGTAGTATATGCCAAGACCCCCTCCCTCCCCCACTAGTTTTCACGTAGTAGTTCATAAATACGGTTTTCAATCATTTTTAGCAAACAGAAAGTTAAAAAAAAAGATAAATTGGGCTTAATATTTGTCTTTATAATACAGTTACTTGTCTCGTGACGCCAAGAGTGCGTGCATACAAGTGGAAAATATATTATCAAGAAGAAAAAACTAATGTAAAAGTTATTGTAACAGTAACTTAATTAATTAAAACAAGTATTTTTTTCTTTAATTTTTGACTGCGTGACGAAATCCTAAACCCCCCCTCCCCCCTGTGACCAAGAGTGGTTGTGGGAGGGATTTTAGAGTGGTAAAGATAAGTATGAATAAGATTTCTGTGAAAAATTCAAAATTTTTTTGCTTCTAAAACACTGGTGAAAAACTGGTACTTCAAGCAGTGTCAAAAATTTTTTGTATTGTTCTACAATGAGTTTTCTCCTATTAAAACTTGCATTACATATTAAATAACAAAGGCAAAAAGTTTACTTCATAATATATGCGTTTTATTTTAAATTATAAAACATTTACTGCACTATGTGGTTTCTATCGAAAAATTTAAGGCTATTGGACAACCTTTTCTATTTTAATGTAATATTCATTATTGAAATGTCCTTGTTTTTCTCCTTTCCAATATAAATTAGTCATCACCGAATTTATTCTCTAGCTTCACTAAATCAAAATTATTTACATAAAATTTTTTATTCTAAGTTAATTTAACAATATTTGGGGGCACCCATGAAATACCTGTTAATCTTCTGAAAATCCACGCGAATCTGATGATTTTTTTATATTCTAAAACACATTGGCACAGCTAAAATAAACAGATATTTTACATTCAAATGAAAATTCTTCATAATCTAAATAAAGTTTCTGATCTGCACTTACTGGATATATAGTTTACAATGCAGATAAAGAATTCTACACGCATTCCTTGTCCATTCTTCAGAATAAAGGAGGTGGTACCGTAAATAATTCAACTCCTGGTTCACCTGGTAAATCACTTGTTTGTTGATAAACACACCTGTTCATGAACAACAAAAGCCAGGAAACAGGGGGCTGTACCCCCTTGACAGATAAGAGGTAAGAATTTCAATAGAAAGGCAATAAACCCAGAGAGTTCCAATTCAGTAACATACCTCACAATACGGGAAACGTGCGAGAAATCGCCCTAGTCGCCTTTTTTGACCCCCGGTTTGCTTTGATTTAAAGACAAAACTATTGTGTTCCATATTCACTGGTTTAAACTCCCGCATTTGAATAAATAATTTTTAGTGAATTTATTTTGTGAAGAAAAAAGTGCCAATTTTGTCAAAGTTCGAAGAATTCTTAAGAATAGAATTCAAGTTGCAAACGTTTTGTAAAAATTACCAACAATTATTCATATTCTTGTTATTAATGGACAAAAATTATAAATATGTATCTTTATTTCTTTTTGGTGAAAAAAATCTTAAAAATGTTCCCAAAATGGGAGCTTTGGCGCTTAATGGGTTAAAATTAATCTGGCAGTGATGTTTCTTTTCGTAATTTTACATGTATATCTGTGGCAACGCTTGTATTTGGTTGCTTATGTAAATTACTTGTATAAAAATTTTTTCTTTGGCAACGCATGTAATTTTTGTGTATATGTGATATCATAAAGTTAATCTGGCATCATGGATGTTCTTTTTGTAATTTACTTATATATCTTTGGCAACGCTTGTTTTCGTTGTGGGTATAACTTTTTCTTTGGCAACAGTGGTGGAGCATTATGTAACATATCTTGCACGGTCATTGGCTGTCCAGAAAATTCCGTTAGGAACTTTGCTGAGCGTATATATAGTATTCAGTGTAGCAGTTAGAGTAGTACACTGTGCTTGGTGATCAAGTGAGCTATTAAAATTTGATAGTGGTGGTGTTGTGCTTTAGTGATTTTGTGAAGAGTTATAATTAAGTGTTGTTCTACAGTCGAGTATAGATATGTTGGGTTGCAGTTGTGATACTATTTGTACTTCTTCCCTCGTGTATCCTGCTCCTCCGTTACCACGGTGGATTCTCTCGCAGCCACCGATTCCTGATGGAATAGTTGCGTGGTATCCGGCAATGATTAACCGTCCTGATCTAGTGTTGAGGAACTTAAATCGGATTGAAGAATCCGAGAGTCAAAGTTTTAGGTATGTACAACTTTTATGTTTTGATTTAGATACTTTAGAAGTAGTACTTTAAATTCATTCATTTATTTAAGCGAAGAATTGCGACTTTTTATAAAAGTTGAGGGACAATATTCTGAAATATAGGTTATGTTTTTAATGATTAACCACTTATTATGATATTCATTTACACTTCTATATTTTTATGCATCGGTATATGAATTACTGTGTTTCGTTGATTGAAGTTTAAAAAATGGACGTGTTTTTGGGTATCAAATGATATTTTAAACAATTATACTTAGTCTCATTTCTTCGAATTTCATTTTTTAAACAATTTTATTTAACTTAGAGAGAAAAAAAACGTTAAGGGTTAGTTTATATTGTGATGAAGTATATTGTGTTGATGTGCATGAGCAGTTTTTTTATCTGTTAAGTTTATTTTCATTTCGATTTTTGTGAAATATTTCATTGATGAACATTAAGTAATGCATGTAAAATTAACACACTTAAATACCGAGAGTATATAAGTTATTCTAAATGACATATGAAGTTCTGAATTTTCTTTTGTGTTAAATTTTAATTTTCATGATATCAATTCCTCTGAAAATCAGAAGTGAAATATTTGTTTACCCTTTTCATAATTATTTTAGTATCTTTGCTTTCCATATCAATAGATATTTTATCGAAATGCCCCTTTATTTCTTAAATATACGTTTACAATTAACTCTGTCTCCAGATTATCTGTACCCATTTTCGGCCAAAAATGCGAAAACGCAACATTTCAATAAATATTTTTTTATTAATACTGTGACGCATATTTTTCTCAAATTTTATTTTTCGGCTATTGTTAAGGTTTCAAGCATGGTTCAGTGTTAAATTTCCTTACTTCATCTTTATAAAATGTAAAAAATATCTTAAAATAATAATATAATTAATAGATATTTTAAACAAATCTTTATATGATATTTTAGATATTGGTATTACACAAATAGCTTTCTAATGTTATGATAAATAAAATTTCTTAATCATTCCCATAAAAATTTACTCCCGTGCTAAAACTTTAAAAAATTATTCATAGAAGAGAATTTTTTAACAGCTAAATTTCAATCTTCTTAATCAAAAATTTATTTTCTAAAACTAAAGTTAGATACATCAGTTGCTGAATATTTTACGGTTACAGCTTTTAATGCAACTTATAAAATTGGGCAAACCTCATAACATTAACTTTTATTATTAAGTTAAATAATTTTAAAGAATATAGAATAGAGTCTAATCTCAAATTTAGGTATGAATCAGTTTGCATAATTCGAGTGTGGATCATTTGAATCCAAAATACCATATTTCTTTTAATAATAGACAGTGTATCTGAGTAGAATTGTAAAATTACTCCAAACTTTTATCATAAATAAGATCATTGATATATGTTCTGAACAGAAAATAATATTAATTTAACCAATTAATAGTAAAATAATTATACTTTGTCTAATTTTCAATACGATGCTATAAAGTTTCTTTTTATAAAAGATAACACATAAAATTACCTCTTTTGGTACGTACTTTGTTTGAAATATGGTGTTTTCAGGAGTTTGTTTAAAATAATTTGTTATTTTCATGCTTACCCTTATTTCTAATATTAGACAAACTACTTGCAGAATTCCCTTCTCAAGAAAAAAAAGAAATTCTATCTGTTATCTTCTGCAAAGCTGTTTGTATTAATTAATAGAGGCAAATTAAAAATCTGAATTTTCTTCTTTTCTTGATAAAATTTGAAATAGCTAGAATTCTTGCTTTTTATCGATCATTTTCACTCATTGCCAGCAATGCATTTCCACAAAACCTCATTGAAGCGCAAAGATAAAAAGAGGTTGAAAGAAAGAACTTGTTTCCTTCCCACTCCAAGCTACAACATTTCGGCAAGAATTGGAATAATTTAAATAACTAAATCCAGGTTCGCCAGCGGAAACTTTACACCTGGCTTACTTGCATTAACTAGTGAATAAAATAAAAGGACTTGCAGAGCTGCCAACTCTTCCGTTTTAGCCGGAAGATTTCCGTTTTTCCAAAGAAAATTCTGTCATCCGTTTTTCAATCAATTTCTTCCGTTTTTTTTCTCATTAGTTATTAATCTGACTTGATTAAAACTTAAAAGTAGTTATTCTGCTGTTGGAAATAATGAATAGCTAGATCTCTTAATAAAAAAAAATTATTGCATGAGAAAGGGGTTACCAATGCAGAATGTTTATTGACAGATTTCATAATTGCCAAGATTGTGCCTTGCACAATTCATCATTGTGCAAGGACTAAAAAATAGATATTTTGTTAAAAATGTTCTTCTTAGATTTTTTTACTGAAAGATGTCCATTTATGCTACCTCTTGACTTAGGTAGAGAATGGTATTGTTGTCACCCTTGTTGACTTATCAGTGTAAAAAATGCTGTGGGTATCTCCAGTTTTAAATCTTCCTTTTTCTGTAATCCCAATGTTGGCAGGTATGGAGTTGTTTGCATTTCCCGCATAACTACCAATTAAATAAATTAATTACCAATAAAGAGTTTTACGACTCGACTTTCACACGCCTTTTGCAATTGACTTACAACTCCAACCACAAACCAAACCTTGACTAATAAATTAATTTCTACTGATTATAAGTAAGGTCAAATGTGTTCCTTAATGATTATCTTTTTCTTAATCACTGTTTATATATTTTGAAATAAACATTAAACAATTTCTTCACAACACTGGAAAAGGCGTGTGTATTCATATTTTTCCATTTATTTAATGTAATTTTCCAAGGCATACTGAAATATTTTCCTTACAGAACTATGGAACCCGATGGAATGCCGATTCCTTTTCTACAGTATGGGGTGCGTATGGGTTCTTCAAGTGTGTGCAAAGTTCTTCAACAAGCGAAGAAGAAGCATCCGGACATGGTAGTTCATAGCCTTAAAACCATCTTGAAAACCGTCTTTGCCCTGCACCCCAGTGTGGTGGACCATACAGAAGTAACTCTTACATTTATACGGTCTCGGAACAAGGGACAAGGACTGCGATGGCTGAGAGAAAAAGCTCAAGAATGGGGCATAACTATTCTACAAGACTTGCCGGATGGGTCGAAAAAGGTCAGATTTCGGACATATGTCGAAGCTTTAAAGTTTGCTTTTCAATTCGAGGGTAAGTTTACTTTTCAGTAAAAATATTCATTACCAAGTTTTCTTGAAATCATATCCAACAAAATGTTTTAATTAAAAAACGTTACTTTCTATTAACATAACCTAAAAAAAAATAACGCACATGATATTTTATTTCCTGTAGTTTTCAACCTATTTCATACCAATTTCTTTTTTAAGCAAAGAATTTAGAAGGTTGTAATATTATTAAACATACTACATAAATTGTAAAATTTCAGTTTACCTACGAGTAAAATCAACCCTTAAGCCGCAATGTTCTTTAAAGCAAAAGTCATAAATAATCAGTTTCCACGAACCATTCTCTTATTGCAATTTCTTTCAGGCTTAACATTGGAGGATGGAAAGTTGAAGTTCAGTCTTAAGATCTCTTTGCCCAATACTGAGAAAATCCGGGAAATTTTGGAGAAGCTTTCATTGCTAATATTTACGGATTTCATCAATAGACAAGAGTCTTCTGTTCTGCATCCACCCTTGGCTTTACCCGCCATCACCCTTGGCTTTTACCCCTCTTCTGCCAGGAAAAGGAAGAGCGAAGAAGAGCTGCTCGGACCAAACAAGAGGCTCCACGTTGATTGATATGTGAGGTCATGTTTTGGATGCTAATGGTTCTGTCTAGAAGTGAACAACATCTGGTTTCAAATCGGAATCGCTCATAAACTACCCTCAACCACCATCTGAGGGGGGGGGCTGTGCCGCAAAAACCGTCAGGGCGGGACGGGGCGCAGTCCCTTGGGGAACGATGGTAGCCCACCTCCAAGTGGTGTTCCCTGGATACGCTTGCTCTCAGCGGCTAAGAGGCTACTGAAGATCCTGTAACTGTCCACATATTGTGGAAGATAATATATAGTGAAATCAGGTGGAGAAATAACTGGAGATGGTATGTAGCACTATTTCTTCTTTTAATACAGGAGTGTAATTTGTATTGATTTTTTATTTCTTGTAGGGTTTGTTAGAACGTATTCTGGACTCTCCAAAAGAAAGAAAATTTACTTGCAATTGTCATGCATGACAAAGTGAGCAACAATGAGCCCCTTGGGTAAGGGTGACACCCTCACATGATAATGTGTTAATACAAAACAATTTAATTTTTACAAATTTAAAATTAAGTTGTTTTGGGGGACTCACGAACCTGTCATGTTGGTAATTATTTTAGAATTTACATTGATAAATTAAATATATAAAAACCGAAATATATTAAATACCGAATATGATGTAAAAAAAACTTTAAAATTTCGTTTAGGGAGGTACTTTTTACGATGACTGCCATTATCGAACTATGGGTCTAAGGGTCAGAAAACATGAATTCAATATTGATTTGGGTGTAGTACTTTGTCTTTCTAAAATAATGAGTGTAAGAGTATCATACCAAGTTGCCAAGGCCAAGACATCAAAAATTGGTAAGGAAATATTCCCTAATATTTATGAACTTTTGAAAATACTTGCAGTGACCCCTGTAACAACAGCTTCTGCAGAGTGGAATTCATAAAAAAAAGGTTGAAAACCAATCTTAGAAATTCAACTGGAGCAAGCTCACTGACATAGCCCTTATGAACATTTATTATGGTGTTGATATAAATATAGTTATGAAGTGCTGGATAAATTAATCCAAAAAGGAGCCAATGATAAATTTTATTTTAATGATATAAAATTTGAATAATGCATCATGAATATAACAATTTAAAGTTAAAAAATTATTTTCAGTTAAAAAATGTGTACCTTATTCATTGATAGGTCTTTTAAGATCACAGTTTTTTTCTCAGTATATTTAGTACCGTATAAGTAGTCTTGTTATGCAAGTTACATTCGAAACTCAGCCCCCCCCCACGCAAAAATCATGGACTAGCCACTGATATACAGTATACGCCAGTGTTTCCCAACGTGGGGGGCACGTCTCATCGGTGGGCAATATGAATTTCTATGGGGGGGGGGGCAATTTGAAAATATTCAACCAAATTGCCCCCCAGGTGGGGTATGGACCACCAGGTTTTTCTTACTTTTCTAGAAGGATTTTCAAAAAAAATAAAGGACATGGGGGGCATGAAAAATTTAGAAAGCCTTTGATGGGGCATGGACCGAAAAAGGTTGGGAAACACTGGTATACACTATGAAATGCTTGTAAATTTCTCATTGAAAGAAAGTTTTCCTCCATATTTATAAAATTATTGTGAAATAGTTTATGAATTCTAATCCGTGGGAAAGTAAAAGAAGAATTTCGGTGTATTGTGTGTGGGAAGGGCTAAGGACGTTGAAACCGCCACGCACAAAGGATTTAAATCTTTTATTCCTTATGGAAGAATACTTTTTCTACTACGGAGGGGCGTTTTTTGAAATCATTAGTTATAAGTTTAGACAGCTTGAATAGAAATCCGAGGGTGTTCACGCCTTGAAGTCAGTTGCAGCTGTGGCACAATGAAGCAACTAGATGAATTGGTCTGAGCAACGATGTGGGAGGTTATGGCTGGGCGTGTCAGGGGGATCAATGTCAATAGGTTGAGGTGGTCTTATAGGGTGGAAAGCAGGGCTAGCTATATAAGCTTGTGGAGAGACGATATCGTTCAGTTGCTCACAAGCCTTTATATACAGCGTGCGGCAAAAATTTGGTTCTTGAAATCTTAGAGTTATTTTGTTTTGTGCTTTAAATAATTCGTTAAGTTACTCCTTTCCGAGTAGTGTATATAGTGCGAAAATTGTGTTGCCGCTCTATTGTTCACCGTGTTGCTGAAGAGTGATACTACAAATCATGTTTGGAAATAGTAAGTTGAATAATTGATTCTTTTTGTTGTGAACCCTTTCAAGTGTATTGTTTTTCTATCTCAAAAACTTAAGTGTAATAATTTACATCGTTATTGTTGTGTTCACGTGGTTGGTTAGTTTTTCTCAGATTCATTGTTTGTTTATAGTTTTTGAAGAGTTATGGTATCAAATTTTTATCTTATGAAAAAGTTTGTTAATTTGATTATTATTAAAATTAAGTGTTTAGTTAATAAAGAAAATCTTTTTAAAACGTCTTTATGAAAGTTTCTCTTCAAAATTTTGTCGTGCTTAACGTAATTTTTTCTTAAAAATGCTTTTAAAATAAATTTTTACTTTTGAAACTTTTTTAATATTTATCATATCTTCTTTTCTTAACCATTTAAACACATTTCGCTCACTTAATAGGTCTTTAATTTTATTGATCTTTATTTATTTACATAGTTTTTTAAGTGTTAATTTCTTATTTTTATTTACTGTATGATACCCTTCGTAATTCATAGAAACTACAATCGTTATTAGTGTTCAATTCGTTATAAAATAGCTTTTTAAACTGCTTTTAAAATAAATTTTCTGTTTTGAATTCTTTTATCATATTTATAATCTCTTCTTTTGTAAACATGTTATATTATTTTCTTTTAAATAGTTAGTTGCATTTTTTTTAAATGTATGGGATGAAATTGTTTTTAAGACATAGAAAGTAGACTCGAAATTAGTTTTTAGTTAACATACAATAACTTTTTAAAATAAATTTTCACTTTTAAATTCTTTTGCAATGTTTTTTTTTATATTTTTTCTATAACTTTTTTAAATACATTTTCTTCATGCTAAAACAAAGTAAATATGACAATTATCACTCTCTAATCTGAATAAATAAATTAAAACAGAATAAAATATAATAAGAATATAATTGTAATTTGAAATAATCCTTGCTTTACTTAAAAAAAGTTTTAAATTAGCGGGGAAAAGCGAGACATTTAGGTAGGTTATTCGTCAGCAGGATAGAGTGGCACAAAACGTCATTGTCTCTATAAAACCGAGACGTCTGCTCATCCAAAACCTAAACTATACCCAAATTGGAGCTACATTGCTCAAGTATTAGACACACCGGAACACTGTTCAAATTTTAACCGATGAACAAGAATCTACTAATTAACCCGAAATGTCATGGAATTTTCGGAATAAGTTTCATTGTTATTGCTTTTTAACTAGCTTGCGTTCTCTTTTACTGAATTTATTTCTTTTCAGACTTTAGCTATTTTCCCACTTCGACTATTGATGAATACGCCCTGCCCATGTTCTCAAAGAGTTTCCTTGCCGAAAATGGATCTTCCATCTACAAGGGAACAGAAACTTTAGGAGCTTCATATTCAAGTAAGTATTCAGTTAAGATTTATATTTTTAGGAATTTATTACTGGAACAGAGTGCATAATTTTAATTTATATTTACTATTTTTTTATGTAGCTATGTTTAATTAGAAAATTTACAAACATACATTGAGTCCAAATTTAGATTTAAACAAATTCCATTAAGTCCCCATTCCTCATGTATATTTAGTGTTGCTTAAAATTTCAATACAGAAGCCATATTTAAAATTCAAAAACATTCTAAAATTTTGAGGAGAAGTTTTATACTTAAAACAGGAACTAAATCAACTGCAGACTGCTAAAAATTTAAGAGAATGTCAATTTTTAATTTTAAAGTTTCGAAATTTCAGAAAAATTTTCACGACTTTCCCATGAAACGATATCACATGTCATATATTGAAAAGTGTTTTGTTGACATATTAGAATAGGGGAGAATGGGGTTATAAGAAACCTTTTTATAGTGTGCTTTGTGTGTAGGCCTAAAAATACGAAACAAATATCACTGAATATCTTTAAGACATAATCCCATCAAAATTTTATCGTTTTAGAACAAATATTTTAGTGAAAAATTCCCGTTTGAAATTGATGCAACCAGCTAAATCATAAACGTAAATTCATGCTTTTTCAAGTATTTTAATTCATCTTGTTTTTGCAATTAAATTATCTTGGAATTTTTACTGAACTTTTTTAGAGGTTAAAAGCGCTATAGTAGTAAACAATTTTATATATATAGTTTATATATATATTTTATATATATAGTATATATTTATATATATAGTAATAATTCAATTTTTGTTCTTCAATCTAGGGTTGTAGATCATTCTTAAAAATACCCCGCTTCGATCTTATTACCCGATTCAAACAAATCTTAGGGGTAATAAGAAACACTAGCATTTTATCCCCGAAAATCGTTTATTATTTTAATGTTTATATTTTATTTATTAAGTGAAAAAGATAAATTCAATCAAGTTTATAATTATACTTCATTTTCCATCAAATTTAACAGTTGAACATAAATCTATGTGTCATCCCGAGATATTAAGGCGTGTTTAGATTAAAAGTTTCATTGTTTTCTCTAAGGCTGTTTTACTGAAGTTTTTTTTTTTTAGGTTCGTGTTGTCTACCCTCTGTTGATGAGTACGCATTGCCTGTCTTTTCCGAAAGTTTTCGTCTTGAAAACTTCCCTTCCACCAACAAGAGAACGGGAGTACTGGGATCTTCAAGTGGATTTGTGGACACGCACTGCCATTTAGACTTTCTGTTTGACCGAATGAGGTATAATGGATCATTCCAGGCATTCAGAAATGAATATAACTTCCCGGAGTCGTTTGATGGCTGCGTGGCAGTTTTCTGCCAACCAGATACTTTCGGCAAAGTAGGTGTTTAATGTTATACTTATCAAATGGACATTTTCCTAGGATAATTTTACTTCTTTCTAATTTTCTCTTTACTTGATGATCTTGTGGTCTGTTTCTCTCTCCTTTTCTTTTCTCGCGGTTTTTTTTGCAATATTTTTAAAATGAACTCAAATACTAATTGTGCTTTTAGGAGCTCCATTGGAAGCGCTTCCTTGATGATCCTATGGTCTTCGGAGCATTTGGGTGCCACCCCCACAAAGCTATGAACTTCACCGAGAAAACCGAGCAAGATCTCAGCCAGGTCTTGAATCAACCTAAAGTCCGTGCTCTGGGAGAAATAGGACTCGACTATTCTAACAGGTAAGTTGCAGTTTTTTCAGGCAAACATGAAAGGTTCCGTCATTTTTTTCTATATGAGATTAAAGTATTATAGCCGATGTCATTTGAAATGTGGTTACATATTTCCAATGTTAAACTTATAAATAAATATTTTTATTACATTTTATCTTTACATATAAAAACTTCTGAATTTTTTAAATTTCCTTCCGCTTGATTAAAAATATTTTTCTTCTCACATTAAATTTTAATCCATCGATAAGATTCATAAAATACCTAGACCTATTAAAATTGAAAAAAATATTGCTTTTTAAAAATAGTTTTAGTTATAGGCCAATAAGTCCATAACAATTAATTAATCATTATGTCCAATATATTCCCTAACGTATAAAATTTATTTTCTTCATAAAATCATGATTGCATTATTATTTCTTTACTTATGATAGTTTAACACAAATTTATTTGCGGAATATTCAAAAAGTAAATTTTAAATTTAGAGAATAATATTCGGACTTCAACCATTCGTTATTTCAAATCGCTATTTAATAGTGTTATGCATTATTCGAATTTTATATTGAAACTTGGTTGTAATTTTAGGAATAACTGCACGAAGGAAAGGCAGTTCGATGTCTTCCGGAGGCAACTCCGCATGGCGCAACACAAAAATCTCAACTTAGTGATTCATTGCCGTGATGCCCATGTAGATGCAATGCGGATAATCAAGGAGGTAAGTTTTTTTTTTTAATTCTAAAAACTTTGTCGAGAACGGATTAAAGGAACAAGTTGAAGAATCACCCCTCTTGAGGATTTTTCGCATTTGTGGTACTTAACTTTTATGATGTTTCAGGAGTTACCTGTTGACTACAGAATCCACCTTCACTGTTTCAACGACTCATGGAACTGGGCAGAAAAGTGGTTGAGGGATTTCCCGAACCTTCTCTTTGGATTTACTAATGTTTTAACGAATACCAGGGCAGTGCCAGTTCGAGAAGTCGCCCGGAGGATTCCCCTCTCTCGACTTTTGTTAGAGACGGATGCTCCTTACTTTATCCCGAGATCTGTAAGTATTTTTGAAATTTATCTATCTTGATTGAACTAGCTTAAAACAATAACATTTCATCTTTATTGAACCTTAACCGAAGTCGCTATTGGTTAATTCGGGTTGAATTTGCTTGTAATACCAAGTTCCTACTGCTGTTTGTTTAAACAAACCAAATTGAAAAATTTTTGGAAACCAAAAAATTGCTTGGGAATGAATTTATTTAATAAATTTTAACTTCCATAATTAGGCCAATTAACTTGAGTTAAATATATGCTCACCCTTTCTGTAATACTCTCTATATTGTTTGGCACATTGCTCAGTACATTCAACAATTCTAAATACGTTTTACTTTTAGAAACCCAACAATGGAACAAAGTTTTCTAATCCCAGCATGGCGATGGATGTTGCGGAAACCATTGCATCTTTGAAGAGTGTGGATGTAGAAGATGTCATAAAAGCCACAAGGGAAAACACTCGAAAGATTTACGGCATTTAAGCTAAATAAATTGATATTTTGGTAAGTTTTATATAAAAATTTCACATTTCATAAAAATCAGTTTATAAGTTTAATATCATACTCCAATTTAACATGATGGATTATCGAAATTAAAAATGCATAAATATCACACAATAATGCATATTAAAGTTCTCCTTCAAGTCAACATAACTTGATCGTTTAATCTCAACTTCGTTAATTTAATTTGATATTTATTTTGAAAATGATCTATTTAAATACCTTTTTACTGAATTAATGTCCTTTTCAGATTTCTGCAGCTGTGATGATCTAACCCTGACAATGCTGTTTAGCCGCCTGACTCCTCATGACTTGAAAGTGAAAAAGATTGAAAGTTGGAAGTTGTTGACTTGAAAAAAAATAGTCAACTTGAAAACAAAACACGAAACAGTGACTTGCAAAAAAATTGATTTTAAGTTTTTAAAAAAATTGTAAAATTTAAACAAAAATATTTTTGAGGTGCAATGTAGACCTACCTCCCCGTGGTGCTCCTTGGAAACACAGTTTTCTGTGGCTAAATGGTCTGCTTTTCAATATTTTAATAATTATATGCTTAGCTCTATTTTTAACTGTAATACTGATTTATTATTGTAAAAATGTTCAATAACTCAATTAATTGTATTAACTCTTGTGGGGTACAAAGTATATACACAATAAATAACCAAAACAAAATAACCTAGGCATTGACAGTGAACTTTCTGCTATGAAGAAATTATCTTTATCTTGAAAACACAAAACGTACTACCACCAACGTCTTTAAATATTGCTGTGCATTTAAATTGACTATTGTAATGTTGATTTCTTGAAAGCTGATGACTCTTAGTGGTCTAACATTCAAAAAATGTGATCAAAATCACATAATTCCATATTCGCATGCACTTTCCCATTTCAGGATGTTGGTAGACATTGAGCAGAAATTGGTAGAAAGTGAGCAACAATGAGCCCCTTGGGTAAGGGTGACACCCTCACATGAAAATGTGTCAATACAAAACAATTTAATTTTTACAAATTGAAAATTAAGTTGTTTTGGGGGACTCACGAACCTGTCATGTTGGTAACTATTTTAGAATTTACATTGAATACAAAACGAAAAAAGAGAAGGTAAGTGTTTCACAGACAACTATTCGTAAGTATACAACCATTGAGAAAAGTTCAAGCTCTAAATTAAAGAAATTTCGCAAGAAGGTTGAATGTGATGAAGTAAGAAACAATGATCCACTTGCTTAAAGTTGATGCCCTCCCTCATTTGAAAAATATGTTAATTCTAAAAAAATTACACATTAAATTATTATGTTGTTTTTGGGGATAGGTTACTTAAAGGTAGATATAGTTTTGATGATTTTTTTTATAATTCTGTGGTTAGATAAAGGTGGATGGATTTTTTCGTGAAATATCACACACCTCTACACAAATATATGTATTTTTGTAAATTTAAACTCTATTATTGTTAGCATAATTATTTAAAAATATATCTGGAGTGTAATTACGTCATTACTGGCAAGTATTTTAGGGAACGTACCCATACTACGTGACCTATTTTTTACTATTTTTGACCCCACCCCCATTGGTGACCACCCGTAGTATATGCCAAGACCCCCTCCCTCCCGCACTAGTTTTCACGTAGTAGTTCATAAATACGGTTTTCAATCATTTTTAGCAAACAGAAAGTTAAAAAAAAAGATAAATTGGGCTTAATATTTGTCTTTATAATACAGTTACTTGTCTCGTGACGCCAAGAGTGCGTGCATACAAGTGGAAAATATATTATCAAGAAGAAAAAACTAATGTAAAAGTTATTGTAACAGTAACTTAATTAATTAAAACAAGTATTTTTTTCTTTAATTTTTGACTGCGTGACGAAATCCTAAACCCCCCCTCCCCCCTGTGACCAAGAGTGGTTGTGGGAGGGATTTTAGAGTGGTAAAGATAACTATGAATAAGATTTCTGTGAAAAATTCAAAATTTTTTTGCTTCTAAAACACTGGTGAAAAACTGGTACTTCAGGCAGTGTCAAAAAATTTTTGTATTGTTCTACAATGAGTTTTCTCCTATTAAAACTTGCATTACATATTAAATAACAAAGGCAAAAAGTTTACTTCATAATATATGCGTTTTATTTTAAATTATAAAACATTTACTGCACTATGTGGTTTCTATCGAAAAATTTAAGGCTATTGGACAACCTTTTCTATTTTTATGTAATATTCATTATTGAAATGTCCTTGTTTTTCTCCTTTCTAATATAAATTAGTCATCACCGAATTTATTCTCTAGCTTCACTAAATCAAAATTATTTACATAAAATTTTTTATTCTAAGTTAATTTAACAATATTTGGGGGCACCCATGAAATACCTGTTAATCTTCTGAAAATCCACGCGAATCTGATGATTTTTTTATATTCTAAAACACATTGGCACAGCTAAAATAAACAGATATTTTACATTCAAATGAAAATTCTTCATAATCTAAATAAAGTTTCTGATCTGCACTTACTGGATATATAGTTTACAATGCAGATAAAGAATTCTACACGCATTCCTTGTCCATTCTTCAGAATAAAGGAGGTGGTACCGTAAATAATTCAACTCCTGGTTCACCTGGTAAATCACTTGTTTGTTGATAAACACACCTGTTCATGAACAACAAAAGCCAGGAAACAGGGGGCTGTACCCCCTTGACAGATAAGAGGTAAGAATTTCAATAGAAAGGATAAACCCAGAGAGTTCCAATTCAGTAACATACCTCACAATACGGGAAACGTGCGAGAAATCGCCCTAGTCGCCTTTTTTGACCCCCGGTTTGCTTTGATTTAAAGACAAAACTATTGTGTTCCATATTCACTGGTTTAAACTCCCGCATTTGAATAAATAATTTTTAGTGAATTTATTTTGTGAAGAAAAAAGTGCCAATTTTGTCAAAGTTCGAAGAATTCTTAAGAATAGAATTCAAGTTGCAAACGTTTTGTAAAAATTACCAACAATTATTCATATTCTTGTTATTAATGGACAAAAATTATAAATATGTATCTTTATTTCTTTTTGGTGAAAAAAATCTTAAAAATGTTCCCAAAATGGGAGCTTTGGCGCTTAATGGGTTAAAATTAATCTGGCAGTGATGTTTCTTTTCGTAATTTTACATGTATATCTGTGGCAACGCTTGTATTTGGTTGCTTATGTAAATTACTTGTATAAAAATTTTTTCTTTGGCAACGCATGTAATTTTTGTGTATATGTGATATCATAAAGTTAATCTGGCATCATGGATGTTCTTTTTGTAATTTACTTATATATCTTTGGCAACGCTTGTTTTCGTTGTGGGTATAACTTTTTCTTTGGCAACAGTGGTGGAGCATTATGTAACATATCTTGCACGGTCATTGGCTGTCCAGAAAATTCCGTTAGGAACTTTGCTGAGCGTATATATAGTATTCAGTGTAGCAGTTAGAGTAGTACACTGTGCTTGGTGATCAAGTGAGCTATTAAAATTTGATAGTGGTGGTGTTGTGCTTTAGTGATTTTGTGAAGAGTTATAATTAAGTGTTGTTCTACAGTCGAGTATAGATATGTTGGGTTGCAGTTGTGATACTATTTGTACTTCTTCCCTCGTGTATCCTGCTCCTCCGTTACCACGGTGGATTCTCTCGCAGCCACCGATTCCTGATGGAATAGTTGCGTGGTATCCGGCAATGATTAACCGTCCTGATCTAGTGTTGAGGAACTTAAATCGGATTGAAGAATCCGAGAGTCAAAGTTTTAGGTATGTACAACTTTTATGTTTTGATTTAGATACTTTAGAAGTAGTACTTTAAATTCATTCATTTATTTAAGCGAAGAATTGCGACTTTTTATAAAAGTTGAGGGACAATATTCTGAAATATAGGTTATGTTTTTAATGATTAACCACTTATTATGATATTCATTTACACTTCTATATTTTTATGCATCGGTATATGAATTACTGTGTTTCGTTGATTGAAGTTTAAAAAATGGACGTGTTTTTGGGTATCAAATGATATTTTAAACAATTATACTTAGTCTCATTTCTTCGAATTTCATTTTTTAAACAATTTTAATTTAACTTAGAGAGAAAAAAAACCGTTAAGGGTTAGTTTATATTGTGATGAAGTATATTGTGTTGATGTGCATGAGCAGTTTTTTTATCTGTTAAGTTTATTTTCATTTCGATTTTTGTGAAATATTTCATTGATGAACATTAAGTAATGCATGTAAAATTAACACACTTAAATACCGAGAGTATATAAGTTATTCTAAATGACATATGAAGTTCTGAATTTTCTTTTGTGTTAAATTTTAATTTTCATGATATCAATTCCTCTGAAAATCAGAAGTGAAATATTTGTTTACCCTTTTCATAATTATTTTAGTATCTTTGCTTTCCATATCAATAGATATTTTATCGAAATGCCCCTTTATTTCTTAAATATACGTTTACAATTAACTCTGTCTCCAGATTATCTGTACCCATTTTCGGCCAAAGTTGCGAAAACGCAACATTTCAATAAATATTTTTTTAATAATACTGTGACGCATATTTTTCTCAAATTTTATTTTTCGGCTATTGTTAAGGTTTCAAGCATGGTTCAGTGTTAAATTTCCTTACTTCATCTTTATAAAATGTAAAAAATATCTTAAAATAATAATATAATAAATAGATATTTTAAACAAATCTTTATATGATATTTTAGATATTGGTATTACACAAATAGCTTTCTAATGTTATGATAAATAAAATTTCTTAATCATTCCCATAAAAATTTACTCCCGTGCTAAAACTTTAAAAAATTATTCATAGAAGAGAATTTTTTAACAGCTAAATTTCAATCTTCTTAATTAAAAATTTATTTTCTAAAACTAAAGTTAGATACATCAGTTGCTGAATATTTTACGGTTACAGCTTTTAATGCAACTTATAAAATTGGGCAAACCTCATAACATTAACTTTTATTATTAAGTTAAATAATTTTAAAGAATATAGAATAGAGTCTAATCTCAAATTTAGGTATGAATCAGTTTGCATAATTCGAGTGTGGATCATTTGAATCCAAAATACCATATTTCTTTTAATAATAGACAGTGTATCTGAGTAGAATTGTAAAATTACTCCAAACTTTTATCATAAATAAGATCATTGATATATGTTCTGAACAGAAAATAATATTAATTTAACCAATTAATAGTAAAATAATTATACTTTGTCTAATTTTCAATACGATGCTATAAAGTTTCTTTTTATAAAAGATAACACATAAAATTACCTCTTTTGGTACGTACTTTGTTTGAAATATGGTGTTTTCAGGAGTTTGTTTAAAATAATTTGTTATTTTCATGCTTACCCTTATTTCTAATATTAGACAAACTACTTGCAGAATTCCCTTCTCAAGAAAAAAAAGAAATTCTATCTGTTATCTTCTGCAAAGCTGTTTGTATTAATTAATAGAGGCAAATTAAAAATCTGAATTTTCTTCTTTTCTTGATAAAATTTGAAATAGCTAGAATTCTTGCTTTTTATCGATCATTTTCACTCATTGCCAGCAATGCATTTCCACAAAACCTCATTGAAGCGCAAAGATAAAAAGAGGTTGAAAGAAAGAACTTGTTTCCTTCCCACTCCAAGCTACAACATTTCGGCAAGAATTGGAATAATTTAAATAACTAAATCCAGGTTCGCCAGCGGAAACTTTACACCTGGCTTACTTGCATTAACTAGTGAATAAAATAAAAGGACTTGCAGAGCTGCCAACTCTTCCGTTTTAGCCGGAAGATTTCCGTTTTTCCAAAGAAAATTCTGTCATCCGTTTTTCAATCAATTTCTTCCGTTTTTTTCTCATTAGTTATTAATCTGACTTGATTAAAGCTTAAAAGTAGTTATTCTGCTGTTGGAAATAATGAATAGCTAGATCTCTTAATAAAAAAAAAATTATTGCATGAGAAAGGGGTTACCAATGCAGAATGTTTATTGACAGATTTCATAATTGCCAAGATTGTGCCTTGCACAATTCATCATTGTGCAAGGACTAAAAAATAGATATTTTGTTAAAAATGTTCTTCTTAGATTTTTTTACTGAAAGATGTCCATTTATGCTACCTCTTGACTTAGGTAGAGAATGGTATTGTTGTCACCCTTGTTGACTTATCAGTGTAAAAAATGCTGTGGGTATCTCCAGTTTTAAATCTTCCTTTTTCTGTAATCCCAATGTTGGCAGGTATGGAGTTGTTTGCATTTCCCGCATAACTACCAATTAAATAAATTAATTACCAATAAAGAGTTTTACGACTCGACTTTCACACGCCTTTTGCAATTGACTTACAACTCCAACCACAAACCAAACCTTGACTAATAAATTAATTTCTACTGATTATAAGTAAGGTCAAATGTGTTCCTTAATGATTATCTTTTTCTTAATCACTGTTTATATATTTTGAAATAAACATTAAACAATTTCTTCACAACACTGGAAAAGGCGTGTATATTCATATTTTTCCATTTATTTAATGTAATTTTCCAAGGCATACTGAAATATTTTCCTTACAGAACTATGGAACCCGATGGAATGCCGATTCCTTTTCTACAGTATGGGGTGCGTATGGGTTCTTCAAGTGTGTGCAAAGTTCTTCAACAAGCGAAGAAGAAGCATCCGGACATGGTAGTTCATAGCCTTAAAACCATCTTGAAAACCGTCTTTGCCCTGCACCCCAGTGTGGTGGACCATACAGAAGTAACTCTTACATTTATACGGTCTCGGAACAAGGGACAAGGACTGCGATGGCTGAGAGAAAAAGCTCAAGAATGGGGCATAACTATTCTACAAGACTTGCCGGATGGGTCGAAAAAGGTCAGATTTCGGACATATGTCGAAGCTTTAAAGTTTGCTTTTCAATTCGAGGGTAAGTTTACTTTTCAGTAAAAATATTCATTACCAAGTTTTCTTGAAATCATATCCAACAAAATGTTTTAATTAAAAAACGTTACTTTCTATTAACATAACCTAAAAAAAAATAACGCACATGATATTTTATTTCCTGTAGTTTTCAACCTATTTCATACCAATTTCTTTTTTAAGCAAAGAATTTAGAAGGTTGTAATATTATTAAACATACTACATAAATTGTAAAATTTCAGTTTACCTACGAGTAAAATCAACCCTTAAGCCGCAATGTTCTTTAAAGCAAAAGTCATAAATAATCAGTTTCCACGAACCATTCTCTTATTGCAATTTCTTTCAGGCTTAACATTGGAGGATGGAAAGTTGAAGTTCAGTCTTAAGATCTCTTTGCCCAATACTGAGAAAATCCGGGAAATTTTGGAGAAGCTTTCATTGCTAATATTTACGGATTTCATCAATAGACAAGAGTCTTCTGTTCTGCATCCACCCTTGGCTTTACCCGCCATCACCCTTGGCTTTTACCCCTCTTCTGCCAGGAAAAGGAAGAGCGAAGAAGAGCTGCTCGGACCAAACAAGAGGCTCCACGTTGATTGATATGTGAGGTCATGTTTTGGATGCTAATGGTTCTGTCTAGAAGTGAACAACATCTGGTTTCAAATCGGAATCGCTCATAAACTACCCTCAACCACCATCTGAGGGGGGGGGGCTGTGCCGCAAAAACCGTCAGGGCGGGACGGGGCGCAGTCCCTTGGGGAACGATGGTAGCCCACCTCCAAGTGGTGTTCCCTGGAAACGCTTGCTCTCAGCGGCTAAGAGGCTACTGAAGATCCTGTAACTGTCCACATATTGTGGAAGATAATATGTAGTGAAATCAGGTGGAGAAATAACTGGAGATGGTATGTAGCACTATTTCTTCTTTTAATACAGGAGTGTAATTTGTATTGATTTTTTATTTCTTGTAGGGTTTGTTAGAACGTATTCTGGACTCTCCAAAAGAAAGAAAATTTGCTTGCAATTGTCATGCATGACAAAGTGAGCAACAATGAGCCCCTTGGGTAAGGGTGACACCCTCACATGATAATGTGTTAATACAAAACAATTTAATTTTTACAAATTGAAAATTAAGTTGTTTTGGGGGACTCACGAACCTGTCATGTTGGTAATTATTTTAGAATTTACATTGATAAATTAAATATATAAAAACCGAAATATATTAAATACCGAATATGATGTAAAAAAAACTTTAAAATTTCGTTTAGGGAGGTACTTTTTACGATGACTGCCATTATCGAACTATGGGTCTAAGGGTCAGAAAACATGAATTCAATATTGATTTGGGTGTAGTACTTTGTCTTTCTAAAATAATGAGTGTAAGAGTATCATACCAAGTTGCCAAGGCCAAGACATCAAAAATTGGTAAGGAAATATTCCCTAATATTTATGAACTTTTGAAAATACTTGCAGTGACCCCTGTAACAACAGCTTCTGCAGAGTGGAATTCATAAAAAAAAGGTTGAAAACCAATCTTAGAAATTCAACTGGAGCAAGCTCACTGACATAGCCCTTATGAACATTTATTATGGTGTTGATATAAATATAGTTATGAAGTGCTGGATAAATTAATCCAAAAAGGAGCCAATGATAAATTTTATTTTAATGATATAAAATTTGAATAATGCATCATGAATATAACAATTTAAAGTTAAAAAATTATTTTCAGTTAAAAAATGTGTACCTTATTCATTGATAGGTCTTTTAAGATCACAGTTTTTTTCTCAGTATATTTAGTACCGTATAAATAGTCTTGTTATGCAAGTTACATTCGAAACTCAGCCCCCCCCCCACACAAAAATCATGGACTAGCCACTGATATACAGTATACGCCAGTGTTTCCCAACGTGGGGGGCACGTCTCATCGGTGGGCAATATGAATTTCTATGGGGGGGGGCAATTTGAAAATATTCAACCAAATTGCCCCCCAGGTGGGGTATGGACCACCAGGTTTTTCTTACTTTTCTAGAAGGATTTTCAAAAAAAATAAAGGACATGGGGGGCATGAAAAATTTAGAAAGCCTTTGATGGGGCATGGACCGAAAAAGGTTGGGAAACACTGGTATACACTATGAAATGCTTGTAAATTTCTCATTGAAAGAAAGTTTTCCTCCATATTTATAAAATTATTGTGAAATAGTTTATGAATTCTAATCCGTGGGAAAGTAAAAGAAGAATTTCGGTGTATTGTGTGTGGGAAGGGCTAAGGACGTTGAAACCGCCACGCACAAAGGATTTAAATCTTTTATTCCTTATGGAAGAATACTTTTTCTACTACGGAGGGGCGTTTTTTGAAATCATTAGTTATAAGTTTAGACAGCTTGAATAGAAATCCGAGGGTGTTCACGCCTTGAAGTCAGTTGCAGCTGTGGCACAATGAAGCAACTAGATGAATTGGTCTGAGCAACGATGTGGGAGGTTATGGCTGGGCGTGTCAGGGGGATCAATGTCAATAGGTTGAGGTGGTCTTATAGGGTGGAAAGCAGGGCTAGCTATATAAGCTTGTGGAGAGACGATATCGTTCAGTTGCTCACAAGCCTTTATATACAGCGTGCGGCAAAAATTTGGTTCTTGAAATCTTAGAGTTATTTTGTTTTGTGCTTTAAATAATTCGTTAAGTTACTCCTTTCCGAGTAGTGTATATAGTGCGAAAATTGTGTTGCCGCTCTATTGTTCACCGTGTTGCTGAAGAGTGATACTACAAATCATGTTTGGAAATAGTAAGTTGAATAATTGATTCTTTTTGTTGTGAACCCTTTCAAGTGTATTGTTTTTCTATCTCAAAAACTTAAGTGTAATAATTTACATCGTTATTGTTGTGTTCACGTGGTTGGTTAGTTTTTCTCAGATTCATTGTTTATTTATAGTTTTTGAAGAGTTATGGTATCAAATTTTTATCTTATGAAAAAGTTTGTTAATTTGATTATTATTAAAATTAAGTGTTTAGTTAATAAAGAAAATCTTTTTAAAACGTCTTTATGAAAGTTTCTCTTCAAAATTTTGTCGTGCTTAACGTAATTTTTTCTTAAAAATGCTTTTAAAATAAATTTTTACTTTTGAAACTTTTTTAATATTTATCATCTCTTCTTTTCTTAACCATTTAAACACATTTCGCTCACTTAATAGGTCTTTAATTTTATTGATCTTTATTTATTTACATAGTTTTTTAAGTGTTAATTTCTTATTTTTATTTACTGTATGATACCCTTCGTAATTCATAGAAACTACAATCGTTATTAGTGTTCAATTCGTTATAAAATAGCTTTTTAAACTGCTTTTAAAATAAATTTTCTGTTTTGAATTCTTTTATCATATTTATAATCTCTTCTTTTGTAAACATGTTATATTATTTTCTTTTAAATAGTTAGTTGCATTTTTTTTAAATGTATGGGATGAAATTGTTTTTAAGACATAGAAAGTAGACTCGAAATTAGTTTTTAGTTAACATACAATAACTTTTTAAAATAAATTTTCACTTTTAAATTCTTTTGCAATGTTTTTTTTTATATTTTTTCTATAACTTTTTTAAATACATTTTCTTCATGCTAAAACAAAGTAAATATGACAATTATCACTCTCTAATCTGAATAAATAAATTAAAACAGAATAAAATATAATAAGAATATAATTGTAATTTGAAATAATCCTTGCTTTACTTAAAAAAAGTTTTAAATTAGCGGGGAAAAGCGAGACATTTAGGTAGGTTATTCGTCAGCAGGATAGAGTGGCACAAAACGTCATTGTCTCTATAAAACCGAGACGTCTGCTCATCCAAAACCTAAACTATACCCAAATTGGAGCTACATTGCTCAAGTATTAGACACACCGGAACACTGTTCAAATTTTAACCGATGAACAAGAATCTACTAATTAACCCGAAATGTCATGGAATTTTCGGAATAAGTTTCATTGTTATTGCTTTTTAACTAGCTTGCGTTCTCTTTTACTGAATTTATTTCTTTTCAGACTTTAGCTATTTTCCCACTTCGACTATTGATGAATACGCCCTGCCCATGTTCTCAAAGAGTTTCCTTGCCGAAAATGGATCTTCCATCTACAAGGGAACAGAAACTTTAGGAGCTTCATATTCAAGTAAGTATTCAGTTAAGATTTATATTTTTAGGAATTTATTACTGGAACAGAGTGCATAATTTTAATTTATATTTACTATTTTTTTATGTAGCTATGTTTAATTAGAAAATTTACAAACATACATTGAGTCCAAATTTAGATTTAAACAAATTCCATTAAGTCCCCATTCCTCATGTATATTTAGTGTTGCTTAAAATTTCAATACAGAAGCCTTATTTAAAATTCAAAAACATTCTAAAATTTTGAGGAGAAGTTTTATACTTAAAACAGGAACTAAATCAACTGCAGACTGCTAAAAATTTAAGAGAATGTCAATTTTTAATTTTAAAGTTTCGAAATTTCAGAAAAATTTTCACGACTTTCCCATGAAACGATATCACATGTCATATATTGAAAAGTGTTTTGTTGACATATTAGAATAGGGGAGAATGGGGTTATAAGAAACCTTTTTATAGTGTGCTTTGTGTGTAGGCCTAAAAATACGAAACAAATATCACAGAATATCTTTAAGACATAATCCCATCAAAATTTTATCGTTTTAGAACAAATATTTTAGTGAAAAATTCCCGTTTGAAGTTGATGCAACCAGCTAAATCATAAACGTAAATTCATGCTTTTTCAAGTATTTCAATTCATCTTGTTTTTGCAATTAAATTATCTTGGAATTTTTACTGAACTTTTTTAGAGGTTAAAAGCGCTATAGTAGTAAACAATTTTATATATATAGTTTATATATATATTTTATATATATAGTATATATTTATATATATAGTAGTAATTCAATTTTTGTTCTTCAATCTAGGGTTGTAGATCATTCTTAAAAATACCCCGCTTCGATCTTATTACCCGATTCAAACAAATCTTAGGGGTAATAAGAAACACTAGCATTTTATCCCCGAAAATCGTTTATTATTTTAATGTTTATATTTTATTTATTAAGTGAAAAAGATAAATTCAATCAAGTTTATAATTATACTTCATTTTCCATCAAATTTAACAGTTGAACATAAATCTATGTGTCATCCCGAGATATTAAGGCGTGTTTAGATTAAAAGTTTCATTGTTTTCTCTAAGGCTGTTTTACTGAAGTTTTTTTTTTTAGGTTCGTGTTGTCTACCCTCTGTTGATGAGTACGCATTGCCTGTCTTTTCCGAAAGTTTTCGTCTTGAAAACTTCCCTTCCACCAACAAGAGAACGGGAGTACTGGGATCTTCAAGTGGATTTGTGGACACGCACTGCCATTTAGACTTTCTGTTTGACCGAATGAGGTATAATGGATCATTCCAGGCATTCAGAAATGAATATAACTTCCCGGAGTCGTTTGATGGCTGCGTGGCAGTTTTCTGCCAACCAGATACTTTCGGCAAAGTAGGTGTTTAATGTTATACTTATCAAATGGACATTTTCCTAGGATAATTTTACTTCTTTCTAATTTTCTCTTTACTTGATGATCTTGTGGTCTGTTTCTCTCTCCTTTTCTTTTCTCGCGGTTTTTTTTGCAATATTTTTAAAATGAACTCAAATACTAATTGTGCTTTTAGGAGCTCCATTGGAAGCGCTTCCTTGATGATCCTATGGTCTTCGGAGCATTTGGGTGCCACCCCCACAAAGCTATGAACTTCACCGAGAAAACCGAGCAAGATCTCAGCCAGGTCTTGAATCAACCTAAAGTCCGTGCTCTGGGAGAAATAGGACTCGACTATTCTAACAGGTAAGTTGCAGTTTTTTCAGGCAAACATGAAAGGTTCCGTCATTTTTTTCTATATGAGATTAAAGTATTATAGCCGATGTCATTTGAAATGTGGTTACATATTTCCAATGTTAAACTTATAAATAAATATTTTTATTACATTTTATCTTTACATATAAAAACTTCTGAATTTTTTAAATTTCCTTCCGCTTGATTAAAAATATTTTTCTTCTCACATTAAATTTTAATCCATCGATAAGATTCATAAAATACCTAGACCTATTAAAATTGAAAAAAATATTGCTTTTTAAAAATAGTTTTAGTTATAGGCCAATAAGTCCATAACAATTAATTAATCATTATGTCCAATATATTCCCTAACGTATAAAATTTATTTTCTTCATAAAATCATGATTGCATTATTATTTCTTTACTTATGATAGTTTAATACAAATTTATTTGCGGAATATTCAAAAAGTAAATTTTAAATTTAGAGAATAATATTCGGACTTCAACCATTCGTTATTTCAAATCGCTATTTAATAGTGTTATGCATTATTCGAATTTTATATTGAAACTTGGTTGTAATTTTAGGAATAACTGCACGAAGGAAAGGCAGTTCGATGTCTTCCGGAGGCAACTCCGCATGGCGCAACACAAAAATCTCAACTTAGTGATTCATTGCCGTGATGCCCATGTAGATGCAATGCGGATAATCAAGGAGGTAAGTTTTTTTTTTAATTCTAAAAACTTTGTCGAGAACGGATTAAAGGAAAAGGTTGAAGAATCACCCCTCTTGAGGATTTTTCGCATTTGTGGTACTTAACTTTTATGATGTTTCAGGAGTTACCTGTTGACTACAGAATCCACCTTCACTGTTTCAACGACTCATGGAACTGGGCAGAAAAGTGGTTGAGGGATTTCCCGAACCTTCTCTTTGGATTTACTAATGTTTTAACGAATACCAGGGCAGTGCCAGTTCGAGAAGTCGCCCGGAGGATTCCCCTCTCTCGACTTTTGTTAGAGACGGATGCTCCTTACTTTATCCCGAGATCTGTAAGTATTTTTGAAATTTATCTATCTTGATTGAACTAGCTTAAACAATAACATTTCATCTTTATTGAACCTTAACCGAAGTCGCTATTGGTTAATTCGGGTTGAATTTGCTTGTAATACCAAGTTCCTACTGCTGTTTGTTTAAACAAACCAAATTGAAAAATTTTTGGAAACCAAAAAATTGCTTGGGAATGAATTTATTTAATAAATTTTAACTTCCATAATTAGGCCAATTAACTTGAGTTAAATATATGCTCACCCTTTCTGTAATACTCTCTATATTGTTTGGCACATTGCTCAGTACATTCAACAATTCTAAATACGTTTTACTTTTAGAAACCCAACAATGGAACAAAGTTTTCTAATCCCAGCATGGCGATGGATGTTGCGGAAACCATTGCATCTTTGAAGAGTGTGGATGTAGAAGATGTCATAAAAGCCACAAGGGAAAACACTCGAAAGATTTACGGCATTTAAGCTAAATAAATTGATATTTTGGTAAGTTTTATATAAAAATTTCACATTTCATAAAAATCAGTTTATAAGTTTAATATCATACTCCAATTTAACATGATGGATTATCGAAATTAAAAATGCATAAATATCACACAATAATGCATATTAAAGTTCTCCTTCAAGTCAACATAACTTGATCGTTTAATCTCAACTTCGTTAATTTAATTTGATATTTATTTTGAAAATGATCTATTTAAATATCTTTTTACTGAATTAATGTCCTTTTCAGATTTCTGCAGCTGTGATGATCTAACCCTGACAATGCTGTTTAGCCGCCTGACTCCTCATGACTTGAAAGTGAAAAAGATTGAAAGTTGGAAGTTGTTGACTTGAAAAAAAATAGTCAACTTGAAAACAAAACACGAAACAGTGACTTGCAAAAAAATTGATTTTAAGTTTTTAAAAAAATTGTAAAATTTAAACAAAAATATTTTTGAGGTGCAATGTAGACCTACCTCCCCGTGGTGCTCCTTGGAAACACAGTTTTCTGTGGCTAAATGGTCTGCTTTTCAATATTTTAATAATTATATGCTTAGCTCTATTTTTAACTGTAATACTGATTTATTATTGTAAAAATGTTCAATAACTCAATTAATTGTATTAACTCTTGTGGGGTACAAAGTATATACACAATAAATAACCAAAACAAAATAACCTAGGCATTGACAGTGAACTTTCTGCTATGAAGAAATTATCTTTATCTTGAAAACACAAAACGTACTACCACCAAAGTCTTTAAATATTGCTGTGCATTTAAATTGACTATTGTAATGTTGATTTCTTGAAAGCTGATGACTCTTAGTGGTCTAACATTCAAAAAATGTGATCAAAATCACATAATTCCATATTCGCATGCACTTTCCCATTTCAGGATGTTGGTAGACATTGAGCAGAAATTGGTAGAAAGTGAGCAACAATGAGCCCCTTGGGTAAGGGTGACACCCTCACATGAAAATGTGTCAATACAAAACAATTTAATTTTTACAAATTGAAAATTAAGTTGTTTTGGGGGACTCACGAACCTGTCATGTTGGTAACTATTTTAGAATTTACATTGAATACAAAACGAAAAAAGAGAAGGTAAGTGTTTCACAGACAACTATTCGTAAGTATACAACCATTGAGAAAAGTTCAAGCTCTAAATTAAAGAAATTTCGCAAGAAGGTTGAATGTGATGAAGTAAGAAACAATGATCCACTTGCTTAAAGTTGATGCCCTCCCTCATTTGAAAAATATGTTAATTCTAAAAAAATTACACATTAAATTATTATGTTGTTTTTGGGGATAGGTTACTTAAAGGTAGATATAGTTTTGATGATTTTTTTTATAATTCTGTGGTTAGATAAAGGTGGATGGATTTTTTCGTGAAATATCACACACCTCTACACAAATATATGTATTTTTGTAAATTTAAACTCTATTATTGTTAGCATAATTATTTAAAAATATATCTGGAGTGTAATTACGTCATTACTGGCAAGTATTTTAGGGAACGTACCCATACTACGTGACCTATTTTTTACTATTTTTGACCCCACCCCCATTGGTGACCACCCGTAGTATATGCCAAGACCCCCTCCCTCCCCCACTAGTTTTCACGTAGTAGTTCATAAATACGGTTTTCAATCATTTTTAGCAAACAGAAAGTTAAAAAAAAAGATAAATTGGGCTTAATATTTGTCTTTATAATACAGTTACTTGTCTCGTGACGCCAAGAGTGCGTGCATACAAGTGGAAAATATATTATCAAGAAGAAAAAACTAATGTAAAAGTTATTGTAACAGTAACTTAATTAATTAAAACAAGTATTTTTTTCTTTAATTTTTGACTGCGTGACGAAATCCTAAACCCTCCCTCCCCCCTGTGACCAAGAGTGGTTGTGGGAGGGATTTTAGAGTGGTAAAGATAACTATGAATAAGATTTCTGTGAAAAATTCAAAATTTTTTTGCTTCTAAAACACTGGTGAAAAACTGGTACTTCAGGCAGTGTCAAAAATTTTTTGTATTGTTCTACAATGAGTTTTCTCCTATTAAAACTTGCATTACATATTAAATAACAAAGGCAAAAAGTTTACTTCATAATATATGCGTTTTATTTTAAATTATAAAACATTTACTGCACTATGTGGTTTCTATCGAAAAATTTAAGGCTATTGGACAACCTTTTCTATTTTTATGTAATATTCATTATTGAAATGTCCTTGTTTTTCTCCTTTCTAATATAAATTAGTCATCACCGAATTTATTCTCTAGCTTCACTAAATCAAAATTATTTACATAAAATTTTTTATTCTAAGTTAATTTAACAATATTTGGGGGCACCCATGAAATACCTGTTAATCTTCTGAAAATCCACGCGAATCTGATGATTTTTTTATATTCTAAAACACATTGGCACAGCTAAAATAAACAGATATTTTACATTCAAATGAAAATTCTTCATAATCTAAATAAAGTTTCTGATCTGCACTTACTGGATATATAGTTTACAATGCAGATAAAGAATTCTACACGCATTCCTTGTCCATTCTTCAGAATAAAGGAGGTGGTACCGTAAATAATTCAACTCCTGGTTCACCTGGTAAATCACTTGTTTGTTGATAAACACACCTGTTCATGAACAACAAAAGCCAGGAAACAGGGGGCTGTACCCCCTTGACAGATAAGAGGTAAGAATTTCAATAGAAAGGCAATAAACCCAGAGAGTTCCAATTCAGTAACATACCTCACAATACGGGAAACGTGCGAGAAATCGCCCTAGTCGCCTTTTTTGACCCCCGGTTTGCTTTGATTTAAAGACAAAACTATTGTGTTCCATATTCACTGGTTTAAACTCCCGCATTTGAATAAATAATTTTTAGTGAATTTATTTTGTGAAGAAAAAAGTGCCAATTTTGTCAAAGTTCGAAGAATTCTTAAGAATAGAATTCAAGTTGCAAACGTTTTGTAAAAATTACCAACAATTATTCATATTCTTGTTATTAATGGACAAAAATTATAAATATGTATCTTTATTTCTTTTTGGTGAAAAAAATCTTAAAAATGTTCCCAAAATGGGAGCTTTGGCGCTTAATGGGTTAAAATTAATCTGGCAGTGATGTTTCTTTTCGTAATTTTACATGTATATCTGTGGCAACGCTTGTATTTGGTTGCTTATGTAAATTACTTGTATAAAAATTTTTTCTTTGGCAACGCATGTAATTTTTGTGTATATGTGATATCATAAAGTTAATCTGGCATCATGGATGTTCTTTTTGTAATTTACTTATATATCTTTGGCAACGCTTGTTTTCGTTGTGGGTATAACTTTTTCTTTGGCAACAGTGGTGGAGCATTATGTAACATATCTTGCACGGTCATTGGCTGTCCAGAAAATTCCGTTAGGAACTTTGCTGAGCGTATATATAGTATTCAGTGTAGCAGTTAGAGTAGTACACTGTGCTTGGTGATCAAGTGAGCTATTAAAATTTGATAGTGGTGGTGTTGTGCTTTAGTGATTTTGTGAAGAGTTATAATTAAGTGTTGTTCTACAGTCGAGTATAGATATGTTGGGTTGCAGTTGTGATACTATTTGTACTTCTTCCCTCGTGTATCCTGCTCCTCCGTTACCACGGTGGATTCTCTCGCAGCCACCGATTCCTGATGGAATAGTTGCGTGGTATCCGGCAATGATTAACCGTCCTGATCTAGTGTTGAGGAACTTAAATCGGATTGAAGAATCCGAGAGTCAAAGTTTTAGGTATGTACAACTTTTATGTTTTGATTTAGATACTTTAGAAGTAGTACTTTAAATTCATTCATTTATTTAAGCGAAGAATTGCGACTTTTTATAAAAGTTGAGGGACAATATTCTGAAATATAGGTTATGTTTTTAATGATTAACCACTTATTATGATATTCATTTACACTTCTATATTTTTATGCATCGGTATATGAATTACTGTGTTTCGTTGATTGAAGTTTAAAAAATGGACGTGTTTTTGGGTATCAAATGATATTTTAAACAATTATACTTAGTCTCATTTCTTCGAATTTCATTTTTTAAACAATTTTAATTTAACTTAGAGAGAAAAAAAACCGTTAAGGGTTAGTTTATATTGTGATGAAGTATATTGTGTTGATGTGCATGAGCAGTTTTTTTATCTGTTAAGTTTATTTTCATTTCGATTTTTGTGAAATATTTCATTGATGAACATTAAGTAATGCATGTAAAATTAACACACTTAAATACCGAGAGTATATAAGTTATTCTAAATGACATAAGAAGTTCTGAATTTTCTTTTGTGTTAAATTTTAATTTTCATGATATCAATTCCTCTGAAAATCAGAAGTGAAATATTTGTTTACCCTTTTCATAATTATTTTAGTATCTTTGCTTTCCATATCAATAGATATTTTATCGAAATGCCCCTTTATTTCTTAAATATACGTTTACAATTAACTCTGTCTCCAGATTATCTGTACCCATTTTCGGCCAAAGTTGCGAAAACGCAACATTTCAATAAATATTTTTTTAATAATACTGTGACGCATATTTTTCTCAAATTTTATTTTTCGGCTATTGTTAAGGTTTCAAGCATGGTTCAGTGTTAAATTTCCTTACTTCATCTTTATAAAATGTAAAAAATATCTTAAAATAATAATATAATTAATAGATATTTTAAACAAATCTTTATATGATATTTTAGATATTGGTATTACACAAATAGCTTTCTAATGTTATGATAAATAAAATTTCTTAATCATTCCCATAAAAATTTACTCCCGTGCTAAAACTTTAAAAAATTATTCATAGAAGAGAATTTTTTAACAGCTAAATTTCAATCTTCTTAATTAAAAATTTATTTTCTAAAACTAAAGTTAGATACATCAGTTGCTGAATATTTTACGGTTACAGCTTTTAATGCAACTTATAAAATTGGGCAAACCTCATAACATTAACTTTTATTATTAAGTTAAATAATTTTAAAGAATATAGAATAGAGTCTAATCTCAAATTTAGGTATGAATCAGTTTGCATAATTCGAGTGTGGATCATTTGAATCCAAAATACCATATTTCTTTTAATAATAGACAGTGTATCTGAGTAGAATTGTAAAATTACTCCAAACTTTTATCATAAATAAGATCATTGATATATGTTCTGAACAGAAAATAATATTAATTTAACCAATTAATAGTAAAATAATTATACTTTGTCTAATTTTCAATACGATGCTATAAAGTTTCTTTTTATAAAAGATAACACATAAAATTACCTCTTTTGGTACGTACTTTGTTTGAAATATGGTGTTTTCAGGAGTTTGTTTAAAATAATTTGTTATTTTCATGCTTACCCTTATTTCTAATATTAGACAAACTACTTGCAGAATTCCCTTCTCAAGAAAAAAAAGAAATTCTATCTGTTATCTTCTGCAAAGCTGTTTGTATTAATTAATAGAGGCAAATTAAAAATCTGAATTTTCTTCTTTTCTTGATAAAATTTGAAATAGCTAGAATTCTTGCTTTTTATCGATCATTTTCACTCATTGCCAGCAATGCATTTCCACAAAACCTCATTGAAGCGCAAAGATAAAAAGAGGTTGAAAGAAAGAACTTGTTTCCTTCCCACTCCAAGCTACAACATTTCGGCAAGAATTGGAATAATTTAAATAACTAAATCCAGGTTCGCCAGCGGAAACTTTACACCTGGCTTACATTAACTAGTGAATAAAATAAAAGGACTTGCAGAGCTGCCAACTCTTCCGTTTTAGCCGGAAGATTTCCGTTTTTCCAAAGAAAATTCTGTCATCCGTTTTTCAATCAATTTCTTCCGTTTTTTTCTCATTAGTTATTAATCTGACTTGATTAAAGCTTAAAAGTAGTTATTCTGCTGTTGGAAATAATGAATAGCTAGATCTCTTAATAAAAAAAAAATTATTGCATGAGAAAGGGGTTACCAATGCAGAATGTTTATTGACAGATTTCATAATTGCCAAGATTGTGCCTTGCACAATTCATCATTGTGCAAGGACTAAAAAATAGATATTTTGTTAAAAATGTTCTTCTTAGATTTTTTTACTGAAAGATGTCCATTTATGCTACCTCTTGACTTAGGTAGAGAATGGTATTGTTGTCACCCTTGTTGACTTATCAGTGTAAAAAATGCTGTGGGTATCTCCAGTTTTAAATCTTCCTTTTTCTGTAATCCCAATGTTGGCAGGTATGGAGTTGTTTGCATTTCCCGCATAACTACCAATTAAATAAATTAATTACCAATAAAGAGTTTTACGACTCGACTTTCACACGCCTTTTGCAATTGACTTACAACTCCAACCACAAACCAAACCTTGACTAATAAATTAATTTCTACTGATTATAAGTAAGGTCAAATGTGTTCCTTAATGATTATCTTTTTCTTAATCACTGTTTATATATTTTGAAATAAACATTAAACAATTTCTTCACAACACTGGAAAAGGCGTGTGTATTCATATTTTTCCATTTATTTAATGTAATTTTCCAAGGCATACTGAAATATTTTCCTTACAGAACTATGGAACCCGATGGAATGCCGATTCCTTTTCTACAGTATGGGGTGCGTATGGGTTCTTCAAGTGTGTGCAAAGTTCTTCAACAAGCGAAGAAGAAGCATCCGGACATGGTAGTTCATAGCCTTAAAACCATCTTGAAAACCGTCTTTGCCCTGCACCCCAGTGTGGTGGACCATACAGAAGTAACTCTTACATTTATACGGTCTCGGAACAAGGGACAAGGACTGCGATGGCTGAGAGAAAAAGCTCAAGAATGGGGCATAACTATTCTACAAGACTTGCCGGATGGGTCGAAAAAGGTCAGATTTCGGACATATGTCGAAGCTTTAAAGTTTGCTTTTCAATTCGAGGGTAAGTTTACTTTTCAGTAAAAATATTCATTACCAAGTTTTCTTGAAATCATATCCAACAAAATGTTTTAATTAAAAAACGTTACTTTCTATTAACATAACCTAAAAAAAAATAACGCACATGATATTTTATTTCCTGTAGTTTTCAACCTATTTCATACCAATTTCTTTTTTAAGCAAAGAATTTAGAAGGTTGTAATATTATTAAACATACTACATAAATTGTAAAATTTCAGTTTACCTACGAGTAAAATCAACCCTTAAGCCGCAATGTTCTTTAAAGCAAAAGTCATAAATAATCAGTTTCCACGAACCATTCTCTTATTGCAATTTCTTTCAGGCTTAACATTGGAGGATGGAAAGTTGAAGTTCAGTCTTAAGATCTCTTTGCCCAATACTGAGAAAATCCGGGAAATTTTGGAGAAGCTTTCATTGCTAATATTTACGGATTTCATCAATAGACAAGAGTCTTCTGTTCTGCATCCACCCTTGGCTTTACCCGCCATCACCCTTGGCTTTTACCCCTCTTCTGCCAGGAAAAGGAAGAGCGAAGAAGAGCTGCTCGGACCAAACAAGAGGCTCCACGTTGATTGATATGTGAGGTCATGTTTTGGATGCTAATGGTTCTGTCTAGAAGTGAACAACATCTGGTTTCAAATCGGAATCGCTCATAAACTACCCTCAACCACCATCTGAGGGGGGGGGCTGTGCCGCAAAAACCGTCAGGGCGGGACGGGGCGCAGTCCCTTGGGGAACGATGGTAGCCCACCTCCAAGTGGTGTTCCCTGGAAACGCTTGCTCTCAGCGGCTAAGAGGCTACTGAAGATCCTGTAACTGTCCACATATTATGGAAGATAATATGTAGTGAAATCAGGTGGAGAAATAACTGGAGATGGTATGTAGCACTATTTCTTCTTTTAATACAGGAGTGTAATTTGTATTGATTTTTTATTTCTTGTAGGGTTTGTTAGAACGTATTCTGGACTCTCCAAAAGAAAGAAAATTTGCTTGCAATTGTCATGCATGACAAAGTGAGCAACAATGAGCCCCTTGGGTAAGGGTGACACCCTCACATGATAATGTGTTAATACAAAACAATTTAATTTTTACAAATTGAAAATTAAGTTGTTTTGGGGGACTCACGAACCTGTCATGTTGGTAATTATTTTAGAATTTACATTGATAAATTAAATATATAAAAACCGAAATATATTAAATACCGAATATGATGTAAAAAAAACTTTAAAATTTCGTTTAGGGAGGTACTTTTTACGATGACTGCCATTATCGAACTATGGGTTTAAGGGTCAGAAAACATGAATTCAATATTGATTTGGGTGTAGTACTTTGTCTTTCTAAAATAATGAGTGTAAGAGTATCATACCAAGTTGCCAAGGCCAAGACATGAAAAATTGGTAAGGAAATATTCCCTAATATTTATGAACTTTTGAAAATACTTGCAGTGACCCCTGTAACAACAGCTTCTGCAGAGTGGAATTCATAAAAAAAAGGTTGAAAACCAATCTTAGAAATTCAACTGGAGCAAGCTCACTGACATAGCCCTTATAAACATTTATTATGGTGTTGATATAAATATAGTTATGAAGTGCTGGATAAATTAATCCAAAAAGGAGCCAATGATAAATTTTATTTTAATGATATAAAATTTGAATAATGCATCATGAATATAACAATTTAAAGTTAAAAAATTATTTTCAGTTAAAAAATGTGTACCTTATTCATTGATAGGTCTTTTAAGATCACAGTTTTTTTCTCAGTATATTTAGTACCGTATAAGTAGTCTTGTTATGCAAGTTACATTCGAAACTCAGCCCCCCCCACACAAAAATCATGGACTAGCCACTGATATACAGTATACGCCAGTGTTTCCCAACGTGGGGGGCACTTCCCATCGGTGGGCAATATGAATTTCTATGGGGGGGGCAATTTGAAAATATTCAACCAAATTGCCCCCCAGGTGGGGTATGGACCACCAGGTTTTTCTTACTTTTCTAGAAGGATTTTCAAAAAAAATAAAGGACATGGGGGGCATGGAAAATTTAGAAAGCCTTTGATGGGGCATGGACCGAAAAAGGTTGGGAAACACTGGTATACACTATGAAATGCTTGTAAATTTCTCATTGAAAGAAAGTTTTCCTCCATATTTATAAAATTATTGTGAAATAGTTTATGAATTCTAATCCGTGGGAAAGTAAAAGAAGAATTTCGGTGTATTGTGTGTGGGAAGGGCTAAGGACGTTGAAACCGCCATGCACAAAGGATTTAAATCTTTTATTCCTTATGGAAGAATACTTTTTCTACTACGGAGGGGCGTTTTTTGAAATCATTAGTTATAAGTTTAGACAGCTTGAATAGAAATCCGAGGGTGTTCACGCCTTGAAGTCAGTTGCAGCTGTGGCACAATGAAGCAACTAGATGAATTGGTCTGAGCAACGATGTGGGAGGTTATGGCTGGGCGTGTCAGGGGGACCAATGTCAATAGGTTGAGGGGGTCTTATAGGGGAGGGAAAGCAGGGCTAGCTATATAAGCTTGTGGAGAGACGATATCGTTCAGTTGCTCACAAGCCTTTATATACAGCGTGCGGCAAAAATTTGGCTCTTGAAATCTTAGTTATTTTGTTTTGTGCTTGAAATAATTCGTTAAGTTACTCCTTTCCGAGTAGTGTATATAGTGCGAAAATTGTGTTGCCGCTCTATTGTTCACCGTGTTGCTGAAGAGTGATACTACAAATCATGTTTGGAAATAGTAAGTTGAATAATTGATTCTTTTTGTTGTGAACCCTTTCAAGTGTATTGTTTTTCTATCTCAAAAACTTAAGTGTAATAATTTACATCGTTATTGTTGTGTTCACGTTGTTGGTTAGTTTTTCTCAGATTCATTGTTTATTTATAGTTTTTGAAGAGTTATGGTATCAAATTTTTATCTTATGAAAAATTTTGCTACAGGTTAAATTGATTATTATTAAAATTAAGTGTTTAGTTAATAAAGAAAATCTCTTTAAAACGTCTTTATGAAAGTTTCTCTTCAAAATATTGTCGTGCTTAACGTAATTTTTTCTTAAAAATGCTTTTAAAATAAATTTTTACTTTTGAAACTTTTTTTAATATTTATCATCTCTTCTTTTCTTAACCATTTAAACACATTTCGCTCACTTAACCTTTTACCTGCCGATGTTCCCAAATGGGAACATCACTTTAGGGAATTTTTTCACCACTTAATTTTTCATTCAGGAATTTGATACTTGGTAGTAAGCAACTCAAAGATATGAAGTTATTTTACATGCAAAAGTTTTTCACGTGCAATTTAATACTTTTTGTGGAATTTATATCAAAATTACAGATTTTTGGCTCTTCCAAAAGTTGCACAAGTTTCAATTTATGATAAATTTAAATAAATTTAGTTTTAAATAATTATACCGTGTTTAGGTAGCTTAAGTACATATCTTTTCAATTGGCATGACAGAATAGCTTCATATTCCAATTTTGGAGAGTAATTACCAAGTCAACGTATATGTTCCGAAATGGGAACATCGGCGTTTGGGGTATAGTTTTTGAGGGGATTTTTATAACATGTAAAAATTCAATTTATTTCTTATTTTCTTTAATTTATAACCTTTTCTGTCTCAAAGGATCTAAACAGGTTAATCACGATGTTTTAAATTTCTAAATCTATAATTTTAATTTTTTTTCACCTGATTTATGGAAGAATAAATGCCAAATCAGTATAACATATTTTTCTTTGGTATATTTTTCTAACTCCCCGACCGATTAATTTTCAGTAATTATTATTAGGGGTTATGCAAAGGGCATATTTGGAGTACTTCTGAGGACTTGGGTATTTATTTTGTTAAAGTGCTCTTTTTTACATAAAAAGTTTAGGTATAAATTTGAAGAATTTTGAAAATAATGAAAAGTGTGTACATCTAAAAACACTCTTCTAACGTAAGTTGGATGTAAGAGATATGTTGTTTAGTTTGGAATCTTCCATGAGAAACGCAGCTTTAATATATCAGTGGAGATAGTTATGATTATCATTTTTGAAAGCTAATTAAATTTGAATGCAATTGATGGATATTATGCTAGATATCCAGATCGAACAGTAATTAAAACTAAATTTTCCTGCAAAAAGATAACTGTTTAGCTTTTAAACGCATGGGGACATTCTTTCCCATTTTTTATACCGAAAAATTACCCATTGTGCAATAAAAATGTACAGAAAAGTATCACGCATCTAATAATAATGTAAATTTTTTCTTATGAAAATCTATAAAATTTTACCCAATCGTCCAACCATGGGAATTAAATATGAAAAAACAGTCCAATGTCATAAAAATGTTCAAAATTATTAAGTAGAAACCTATTTCAGTAGTTTTACTTGAATTAATTTTGAAATATATGTCTCTTGGAAATCCCCCTAAACACTTCACTCCAAACACCGATGTTCCCAAATGGGAACATCTTAAAAATCATACTTTGGATTTTTTTTCTGCCAAAAAATGGCAAGAATGGTTTTAGTAATGATGAAACAAGCCATTTAAGCCAAAAATCAGAACCTTTAACTTGAAATTTGAATTGCGGCGTTTAAAAGGTTAATAGGTCTTTAATTTTGTTGATCTTTATTTATTTACATAGTTTTTTAAGTGTTAATTTCTTATTTTTATTTACTGTATGATACCCTTCGTAATTCATAGAAACTACAATCGTTATTAGTGTTCAATTCGTTATAAAATAGCTTTTTAAACTGCTTTTAAAATAAATTTTCTGTTTTGAATTCTTTTATCATATTTATAATCTCTTCTTTTGTAAACATGTTATATTATTTTCTTTTAAATAGTTAGTTGCATTTTTTTTAAATGTATGGGATGAAATTGTTTTTAAGACATAGAAAGTAGACTCGAAATTAGTTTTTAGTTAACATACAATAACTTTTTAAAATAAATTTTCACTTTTAAATTCTTTTGCAATGTTTTTTTTTATATTTTTTCTATAACTTTTTTAAATACATTTTCTTCATGCTAAAACAAAGTAAATATGACAATTATCACTCTCTAATCTGAATAAATAAATTAAAACAGAATAAAATATAATAAGAATATAATTGTAATTTGAAATAATCCTTGCTTTACTTAAAAAAAGTTTTAAATTAGCGGGGAAAAGCGAGACATTTAGGTAGGTTATTCGTCAGCAGGATAGAGTGGCACAAAACGTCATTGTCTCTATAAAACCGAGACGTCTGCTCATCCAAAACCTAAACTATACCCAAATTGGAGCTACATTGCTCAAGTATTAGACACACCGGAACACTGTTCAAATTTTAACCGATGAACAAGAATCTACTAATTAACCCGAAATGTCATGGAATTTTCGGAATAAGTTTCATTGTTATTGCTTTTTAACTAGCTTGCGTTCTCTTTTACTGAATTTATTTCTTTTCAGACTTTAGCTATTTTCCCACTTCGACTATTGATGAATACGCCCTGCCCATGTTCTCAAAGAGTTTCCTTGCCGAAAATGGATCTTCCATCTACAAGGGAACAGAAACTTTAGGAGCTTCATATTCAAGTAAGTATTCAGTTAAGATTTATATTTTTAGGAATTTATTACTGGAACAGAGTGCATAATTTTAATTTATATTTACTATTTTTTTATGTAGCTATGTTTAATTAGAAAATTTACAAACATACATTGAGTCCAAATTTAGATTTAAACAAATTCCATTAAGTCCCCATTCCTCATGTATATTTAGTGTTGCTTAAAATTTCAATACAGAAGCCTTATTTAAAATTCAAAAACATTCTAAAATTTTGAGGAGAAGTTTTATACTTAAAACAGGAACTAAATCAACTGCAGACTGCTAAAAATTTAAGAGAATGTCAATTTTTAATTTTAAAGTTTCGAAATTTCAGAAAAATTTTCACGACTTTCCCATGAAACGATATCACATGTCATATATTGAAAAGTGTTTTGTTGACATATTAGAATAGGGGAGAATGGGGTTATAAGAAACCTTTTTATAGTGTGCTTTGTGTGTAGGCCTAAAAATACGAAACAAATATCACAGAATATCTTTAAGACATAATCCCATCAAAATTTTATCGTTTTAGAACAAATATTTTAGTGAAAAATTCCCGTTTGAAGTTGATGCAACCAGCTAAATCATAAACGTAAATTCATGCTTTTTCAAGTATTTTAATTCATCTTGTTTTTGCAATTAAATTATCTTGGAATTTTTACTGAACTTTTTTAGAGGTTAAAAGCGCTATAGTAGTAAACAATTTTATATATATAGTTTATATATATATTTTATATATATAGTATATATTTATATATATAGTAGTAATTCAATTTTTGTTCTTCAATCTAGGGTTGTAGATCATTCTTAAAAATACCCCGCTTCGATCTTATTACCCGATTCAAACAAATCTTAGGGGTAATAAGAAACACTAGCATTTTATCCCCGAAAATCGTTTATTATTTTAATGTTTATATTTTATTTATTAAGTGAAAAAGATAAATTCAATCAAGTTTATAATTATACTTCATTTTCCATCAAATTTAACAGTTGAACATAAATCTATGTGTCATCCCGAGATATTAAGGCGTGTTTAGATTAAAAGTTTCATTGTTTTCTCTAAGGCTGTTTTACTGAAGTTTTTTTTTTTTAGGTTCGTGTTGTCTACCCTCTGTTGATGAGTACGCATTGCCTGTCTTTTCCGAAAGTTTTCGTCTTGAAAACTTCCCTTCCACCAACAAGAGAACGGGAGTACTGGGATCTTCAAGTGGATTTGTGGACACGCACTGCCATTTAGACTTTCTGTTTGACCGAATGAGGTATAATGGATCATTCCAGGCATTCAGAAATGAATATAACTTCCCGGAGTCGTTTGATGGCTGCGTGGCAGTTTTCTGCCAACCAGATACTTTCGGCAAAGTAGGTGTTTAATGTTATACTTATCAAATGGACATTTTCCTAGGATAATTTTACTTCTTTCTAATTTTCTCTTTACTTGATGATCTTGTGGTCTGTTTCTCTCTCCTTTTCTTTTCTCGCGGTTTTTTTTGCAATATTTTTAAAATGAACTCAAATACTAATTGTGCTTTTAGGAGCTCCATTGGAAGCGCTTCCTTGATGATCCTATGGTCTTCGGAGCATTTGGGTGCCACCCCCACAAAGCTATGAACTTCACCGAGAAAACCGAGCAAGATCTCAGCCAGGTCTTGAATCAACCTAAAGTCCGTGCTCTGGGAGAAATAGGACTCGACTATTCTAACAGGTAAGTTGCAGTTTTTTCAGGCAAACATGAAAGGTTCCGTCATTTTTTTCTATATGAGATTAAAGTATTATAGCCGATGTCATTTGAAATGTGGTTACATATTTCCAATGTTAAACTTATAAATAAATATTTTTATTACATTTTATCTTTACATATAAAAACTTCTGAATTTTTTAAATTTCCTTCCGCTTGATTAAAAATATTTTTCTTCTCACATTAAATTTTAATCCATCGATAAGATTCATAAAATACCTAGACCTATTAAAATTGAAAAAAATATTGCTTTTTAAAAATAGTTTTAGTTATAGGCCAATAAGTCCATAACAATTAATTAATCATTATGTCCAATATATTCCCTAACGTATAAAATTTATTTTCTTCATAAAATCATGATTGCATTATTATTTCTTTACTTATGATAGTTTAATGCAAATTTATTTGCGGAATATTCAAAAAGTAAATTTTAAATTTAGAGAATAATATTCGGACTTCAACCATTCGTTATTTCAAATCGCTATTTAATAGTGTTATGCATTATTCGAATTTTATATTGAAACTTGGTTGTAATTTTAGGAATAACTGCACGAAGGAAAGGCAGTTCGATGTCTTCCGGAGGCAACTCCGCATGGCGCAACACAAAAATCTCAACTTAGTGATTCATTGCCGTGATGCCCATGTAGATGCAATGCGGATAATCAAGGAGGTAAGTTTTTTTTTTTAATTCTAAAAACTTTGTCGAGAACGGATTAAAGGAACAAGTTGAAGAATCACCCCTCTTGAGGATTTTTCGCATTTGTGGTACTTAACTTTTATGATGTTTCAGGAGTTACCTGTTGACTACAGAATCCACCTTCACTGTTTCAACGACTCATGGAACTGGGCAGAAAAGTGGTTGAGGGATTTCCCGAACCTTCTCTTTGGATTTACTAATGTTTTAACGAATACCAGGGCAGTGCCAGTTCGAGAAGTCGCCCGGAGGATTCCCCTCTCTCGACTTTTGTTAGAGACGGATGCTCCTTACTTTATCCCGAGATCTGTAAGTATTTTTGAAATTTATCTATCTTGATTGAACTAGCTTAAAACAATAACATTTCATCTTTATTGAACCTTAACCGAAGTCGCTATTGGTTAATTCGGGTTGAATTTGCTTGTAATACCAAGTTCCTACTGCTGTTTGTTTAAACAAACCAAATTGAAAAATTTTTGGAAACCAAAAAATTGCTTGGGAATGAATTTATTTAATAAATTTTAACTTCCATAATTAGGCCAATTAACTTGAGTTAAATATATGCTCACCCTTTCTGTAATACTCTCTATATTGTTTGGCACATTGCTCAGTACATTCAACAATTCTAAATACGTTTTACTTTTAGAAACCCAACAATGGAACAAAGTTTTCTAATCCCAGCATGGCGATGGATGTTGCGGAAACCATTGCATCTTTGAAGAGTGTGGATGTAGAAGATGTCATAAAAGCCACAAGGGAAAACACTCGAAAGATTTACGGCATTTAAGCTAAATAAATTGATATTTTGGTAAGTTTTATATAAAAATTTCACATTTCATAAAAATCAGTTTATAAGTTTAATATCATACTCCAATTTAACATGATGGATTATCGAAATTAAAAATGCATAAATATCACACAATAATGCATATTAAAGTTCTCCTTCAAGTCAACATAACTTGATCGTTTAATCTCAACTTCGTTAATTTAATTTGATATTTATTTTGAAAATGATCTATTTAAATACCTTTTTACTGAATTAATGTCCTTTTCAGATTTCTGCAGCTGTGATGATCTAACCCTGACAATGCTGTTTAGCCGCCTGACTCCTCATGACTTGAAAGTGAAAAAGATTGAAAGTTGGAAGTTGTTGACTTGAAAAAAATAGTCAACTTGAAAACAAAACACGAAACAGTGACTTGCAAAAAAATTGATTTTAAGTTTTTAAAAAAATTGTAAAATTTAAACAAAAATATTTTTGAGGTGCAATGTAGACCTACCTCCCCGTGGTGCTCCTTGGAAACACAGTTTTCTGTGGCTAAATGGTCTGCTTTTCAATATTTTAATAATTATATGCTTAGCTCTATTTTTAACTGTAATACTGATTTATTATTGTAAAAATGTTCAATAACTCAATTAATTGTATTAACTCTTGTGGGGTACAAAGTATATACACAATAAATAACCAAAACAAAATAACCTAGGCATTGACAGTGAACTTTCTGCTATGAAGAAATTATCTTTATCTTGAAAACACAAAACGTACTACCACCAAAGTCTTTAAATATTGCTGTGCATTTAAATTGACTATTGTAATGTTGATTTCTTGAAAGCTGATGACTCTTAGTGGTCTAACATTCAAAAAATGTGATCAAAATCACATAATTCCATATTCGCATGCACTTTCCCATTTCAGGATGTTGGTAGACATTGAGCAGAAATTGGTAGAAAGTGAGCAACAATGAGCCCCTTGGGTAAGGGTGACACCCTCACATGAAAATGTGTCAATACAAAACAATTTAATTTTTACAAATTGAAAATTAAGTTGTTTTGGGGGACTCACGAACCTGTCATGTTGGTAACTATTTTAGAATTTACATTGAATACAAAACGAAAAAAGAGAAGGTAAGTGTTTCACAGACAACTATTCGTAAGTATACAACCATTGAGAAAAGTTCAAGCTCTAAATTAAAGAAATTTCGCAAGAAGGTTGAATGTGATGAAGTAAGAAACAATGATCCACTTGCTTAAAGTTGATGCCCTCCCTCATTTGAAAAATATGTTAATTCTAAAAAAATTACACATTAAATTATTATGTTGTTTTTGGGGATAGGTTACTTAAAGGTAGATATAGTTTTGATGATTTTTTTTATAATTCTGTGGTTAGATAAAGGTGGATGGATTTTTTCGTGAAATATCACACACCTCTACACAAATATATGTATTTTTGTAAATTTAAACTCTATTATTGTTAGCATAATTATTTAAAAATATTTCTGGAGTGTAATTACGTCATTACTGGCAAGTATTTTAGGGAACGTACCCATACTACGTGACCTATTTTTTACTATTTTTGACCCCACCCCCATTGGTGACCACCCGTAGTATATGCCAAGACCCCCTCCCTCCCCCACTAGTTTTCACGTAGTAGTTCATAAATACGGTTTTCAATCATTTTTAGCAAACAGAAAGTTAAAAAAAAAGATAAATTGGGCTTAATATTTGTCTTTATAATACAGTTACTTGTCTCGTGACGCCAAGAGTGCGTGCATACAAGTGGAAAATATATTATCAAGAAGAAAAAACTAATGTAAAAGTTATTGTAACAGTAACTTAATTAATTAAAACAAGTATTTTTTTCTTTAATTTTTGACTGCGTGACGAAATCCTAAACCCTCCCTCCCCCCTGTGACCAAGAGTGGTTGTGGGAGGGATTTTAGAGTGGTAAAGATAACTATGAATAAGATTTCTGTGAAAAATTCAAAATTTTTTTGCTTCTAAAACACTGGTGAAAAACTGGTACTTCAGGCAGTGTCAAAAATTTTTTGTATTGTTCTACAATGAGTTTTCTCCTATTAAAACTTGCATTACATATTAAATAACAAAGGCAAAAAGTTTACTTCATAATATATGCGTTTTATTTTAAATTATAAAACATTTACTGCACTATGTGGTTTCTATCGAAAAATTTAAGGCTATTGGACAACCTTTCCCAGATAGCAATGTAGGGCTGTTACAGCCCTGCCGTAGCCCTGCGGCGTAATCCCGTGTAAGGCTGTCGCAGGGTTGTCACGACAGCCCTGTTTACCCTGTGACAGGGTAAAACCGACCTCTGCTAGTTGACGCTTTGTAGGGCTTTGGCAGGGCTGGAATGAAAGCCCTGCGAAGGGCTGGAACGAAAGCCCTGCGACCCAACGTCGTCACGTCTAGGTCTTTTAAATTGGCTATTAAACTTTATTTAAAACTTAATATAGTGTTATAAATTAGGTTTGTTGGAGGGTATTCCGAATTTTCTCCATAGTTCTAGGTTTAATATTGCATTTCATATTTTTCCTGAGTTTTTTGAATTATGTGATGACACAAAATTTTCCCCGAAATATTGCACTATATATATACAGTGGTACATATTTTCAGGAATAATTTTGTATCACATAATTCAACAAAGAAAATAAAAAATACAAAATGCAATTCTTAACCTTTAACTCTGGTAATAATTTATCTATACAATTTACTAATCTAATATTAAGTACTTTGCTCTCATTAAATAACTTCTTTTTGAATATTTAATTGATACATTTTATGGTATAAAAAACTTTAAATATTCTACATTTTTAAACTTCTTTGTAAAAGTTAAGAAGTTTTCCAAACAACCATTGAAGGAGATACCGAGGGAATTTCTGTTAGCAATTCTTTAAAACAAAATGCAAGAAAACAATACTGCTGTACTGCTATTTGGGATAACATGGTTCTGAGGAAGAAGTAAAAATTAATTATAAAACTCCCTTAAATAAACAAAATATACTCAGAATCCCCATAGATCAGAGAAAGACATAAACATAAGAAAATTTTTAATTAAAAATACGCAGAATATTATCAAGAATTTTATTTTAACACACAATGCTAGAAAAAGTATTACACTGACAATAACACAAACTAGACTAATATAGCTTCTGGATTAATATAGAGTACAGAGAGAAATAAGCATAAAAAATCCGTTAAATATACAAAATATACTAATAACAGGATCCGGACAGAGGTCAGGTAAATTTAAATTAGAAATACACTCAAGGTTCTCATTCTTAGAATTCAAATTATGGGCACATAAAAAGTAATTTTTACTGAATTAGAATGTTAAGACTGCATACCATGCAGGAACTTTGCCAACTAAAGTTATAGAACAGTATTTGCTATTCCATAAAAAACTGGGTTAGAGAAACATTTTCAGTAGAAGTATATTTTAAAAGTTAAAATTGACAAGAGATTGTTCTTGCTTAAAATACCACATGAGTAAATTTTATAATTAAGAATATCCTACATAAGGAGCCATCAAAGCATACTGGTTCTACTCATAGACTCAAATCATACTAAGGATACTCATGAAATGAAGGGAAATATTGAACTACATGGAAGTTCATTTGCACATTTATAAATAAAATGACATTAAAAAGAGAGGGAAAATTATCCCCCATCAACTTTTAACTTAGCAAATATTTGTTTTATTATATTTTTAATATTTTTTTTTCATTAATGAAAAAAAATACTATTGCTATATGAAACACAATTAAAAAGTATGATAATTAGGATGCCTTGGCTAAAGGTTTAACATAAACCTTAGCGAAAAATTCAAAGAGTGAAAATACTCCTGGCCAGTTTTTTAAAGAGTATTTCCAGTATTTAAAGAGTAAGAAAAAATTAAAATTATACACCTCGGAGATTTTCATTCCTTACAAGTGCCTTTTGAATCTATTTAAATAATACATATAAAGAAGAAGAAACACAAGGAAAAAAATTACAAGATACATCATACAAAACAATTAATACAAGAAAATAAAATATAAAATAGATAATTACAATTATCAGGACTGGCAAAGGTGTCGATTGCAATATAAAAACTTCTTTGTAACTATTGAAAAAGATAGCGAGGTAATTTTTGTTAGCAATTCTTTAAAACAAAATACAAGAAAACAATATTGTACTGCTATTTGGGATAACATGTTCTAAGGAAGAAGTAAATATTAATTATAAAACTCCCTTAAATAAACAAAATATACTCAGAATCGCCATAGACATAAACATAAGAAAATTTTTAATTAAAAATACGCAGAATTTATCAAGAATTTTATTTTAACACACAAAAAATTAAAATTAGTTTAAAATTTATGGTTTCCATCTTTTTCCAAAATTCTCTTGTCTCTGAAAAAAAGAGGAAACATATAATGAAAATCATTCAGTATGAGACTATTTCAGCAGTGTATAAATAAATATTCGGTAAAAATATCTTGCTTGTGTGTATCTTGAGTAAAAAATAAGGGTTTGTAAGAGCATAATTTGTTTGAATTACTGTATAACATACTGATATTAACAATAGTAACTACAATTGAACAGTGTGCAGTGACACTTAAAGGAAATATGGAAAGAAAATTTTTCAAAACTACAAAAGAACCTTTAAAATATACCTTATTTGGCTGGTAAATTAATCCAATAAGCGCGTTTAATATAGCCGTATAAACAGACTTCTGAAAAATAAAATAATATTACTTTTTGCTTTAGATAAAACCTATAAATAGAAAACCTTTTTCTTCCCGAAATGGTTTAATTCTTTCAAGAAAAATTGAAAAATTTATTTAAAAATACTGATTTCAGAATTTTAAGAAAGATTAGAAATTTTATATTTGATGTTCTTAAAAATAAAGTTTTAAAAGTCATTTAAAAATGTACAATAAACATTCCCCCCAAAGAAGTTTGATTCCACTCAGAAAAAATGAAAGTTCTTAACTAAAAATGTTTACAGAAATTAATCATACATTACAATGTTTTATTCTTTAGATATTTTTTATGTTTACCATCACACATGAAAATATAACGCCGTTCTGCAAAAGTAAAATTTTAATGTATTTTTTTTCTTATCCAAATAGGTTTACTTCCATTTGAAAAAAAAATAAATTAATAGAAAGTTTAATAAATATAGTTTCATATATAATAAGCTGATGTACAAGAAGTTGTTTTGTTTAAAAGAATATAAAACAAAAATAATTTTCCCAATTGATTAAATTTAAACAAAATAATTTTCCCATTCCGATTTCAGTGTGAATTCTTTTTTTTTCTCTCACATGTTCTGATGAAAAATACTATCTTTAGTACTACAAGCAAATTATAATCTAATTTTATTAATATTATTTTTGAAATAAAATCAAACTACTAATATTTGAAATAATTGGAACATTGAATCATAACAGATTAAAGACCAAGTTAACAAGAAAACACAAAAATATATTAAACAGAAGACATGAGAAGAAGTAGGCATAATATATATTAGTTTCAATGACTATAGAAACAAATAAAATTTTGTAAAATAATTTCGGTTACACATATCAAAGTTGTATATTATTTAAATGCATTTTTCATGAAATGTAAAATAAGCCTCGATATTTTTCTCAAAGCGATTTGGATAATGGCCAATTTGGATAGTTAAGAATTCTCATAATTGCTATTCTAATGGATTTTTTACATATGATGGAAGTTTAAGAATTGAGAAAATTAATGCAAAGTTATTTAGATCTACAGTTCTTTTCGCGAATTTTAAATAAATAATTTATGATCCAATTTACTTTAATGAGCTTTACTTATTAGTGAAGCTTGGACAATTTAAACCGATAAAACAATCTAAAAAATTTTGAATTCGAAGAGGCAACATTCATTCAGAAAACCTTCCACTTATCCACGACTTTGAATAATATATACGTTAAACTTAACAAGTTACACAATTTAATGCAAAATGAAAAGAAGATGTTTCATAACTCTAAAAAAACATTTAAAACTTACCTTGCTTTTGCTCTTGAAATGAAAATATCTTCACACACAAAATTTATACTTGCTCTCAGGAATGGTAATTAAATGGCGGATGTTGATGTGGAGTTTGGATGGACTTATCGGGGTCACGTGGTATGTCACGTGGGCTTAAATTGGCTTGGCTGTCACAGCCCTTTCCTGAAAGCCCTTCAACAGGGTTGGGGGGACAGCCCTTTCATAGCCCTGCGTCAAGCGCTGCTGTAGGGCTTTTCGGTAGACCTTGTTTGGTCAGCCACGGAACAGCCCTTTTCTTGCACTGCTTAAAGGCTTTTCGGCAAACCCTTTTTAGGCAGCCCAATGACAGTGAAAAAAAAGGGCTAACCGCAAGGTTACGTGCTATCTGGGTTTCTATTTTTATGTAATATTCATTATTGAAATGTCCTTGTTTTTCTCCTTTCTAATATAAATTAGTCATCACCGAATTTATTCTCTAGCTTCACTAAATCAAAATTATTTACATAAAATTTTTTATTCTAAGTTAATTTAACAATATTTGGGGGCACCCATGAAATACCTGTTAATCTTCTGAAAATCCACGCGAATCTGATGATTTTTTTATATTCTAAAACACATTGGCACAGCTAAAATAAACAGATATTTTACATTCAAATGAAAATTCTTCATAATCTAAATAAAGTTTCTGATCTGCACTTACTGGATATATAGTTTACAATGCAGATAAAGAATTCTACACGCATTCCTTGTCCATTCTTCAGAATAAAGGAGGTGGTACCGTAAATAATTCAACTCCTGGTTCACCTGGTAAATCACTTGTTTGTTGATAAACACACCTGTTCATGAACAACAAAAGCCAGGAAACAGGGGGCTGTACCCCCTTGACAGATAAGAGGTAAGAATTTCAATAGAAAGGCAATAAACCCAGAGAGTTCCAATTCAGTAACATACCTCACAATACGGGAAACGTGCGAGAAATCGCCCTAGTCGCCTTTTTTGACCCCCGGTTTGCTTTGATTTAAAGACAAAACTATTGTGTTCCATATTCACTGGTTTAAACTCCCGCATTTGAATAAATAATTTTTAGTGAATTTATTTTGTGAAGAAAAAAGTGCCAATTTTGTCAAAGTTCGAAGAATTCTTAAAAATAGAATTCAAGTTGCAAAAGTTTTGTAAAAATTACCAACAATTATTCATATTCTTGTTATTAATGGACAAAAATTATAAATATGTATCTTTATTTCTTTTTGGTGAAAAAAATCTTAAAAATGTTCCCAAAATGGGAGCTTTGGCGCTTAATGGGTTAAAATTAATCTGGCAGTGATGTTTCTTTTCGTAATTTTACATGTATATCTGTGGCAACGCTTGTATTTGGTTGCTTATGTAAATTACTTGTATAAAAATTTTTTCTTTGGCAACGCATGTAATTTTTGTGTATATGTGATATCATAAAGTTAATCTGGCATCATGGATGTTCTTTTTGTAATTTACTTATATATCTTTGGCAACGCTTGTTTTCGTTGTGGGTATAACTTTTTCTTTGGCAACAGTGGTGGAGCATTATGTAACATATCTTGCACGGTCATTGGCTGTCCAGAAAATTCCGTTAGGAACTTTGCTGAGCGTATATATAGTATTCAGTGTAGCAGTTAGAGTAGTACACTGTGCTTGGTGATCAAGTGAGCTATTAAAATTTGATAGTGGTGGTGTTGTGCTTTAGTGATTTTGTGAAGAGTTATAATTAAGTGTTGTTCTACAGTCGAGTATAGATATGTTGGGTTGCAGTTGTGATACTATTTGTACTTCTTCCCTCGTGTATCCTGCTCCTCCGTTACCACGGTGGATTCTCTCGCAGCCACCGATTCCTGATGGAATAGTTGCGTGGTATCCGGCAATGATTAACCGTCCTGATCTAGTGTTGAGGAACTTAAATCGGATTGAAGAATCCGAGAGTCAAAGTTTTAGGTATGTACAACTTTTATGTTTTGATTTAGATACTTTAGAAGTAGTACTTTAAATTCATTCATTTATTTAAGCGAAGAATTGCGACTTTTTATAAAAGTTGAGGGACAATATTCTGAAATATAGGTTATGTTTTTAATGATTAACCACTTATTATGATATTCATTTACACTTCTATATTTTTATGCATCGGTATATGAATTACTGTGTTTCGTTGATTGAAGTTTAAAAAATGGACGTGTTTTTGGGTATCAAATGATATTTTAAACAATTATACTTAGTCTCATTTCTTCGAATTTCATTTTTTAAACAATTTTAATTTAACTTAGAGAGAAAAAAAACCGTTAAGGGTTAGTTTATATTGTGATGAAGTATATTGTGTTGATGTGCATGAGCAGTTTTTTTATCTGTTAAGTTTATTTTCATTTCGATTTTTGTGAAATATTTCATTGATGAACATTAAGTAATGCATGTAAAATTAACACACTTAAATACCGAGAGTATATAAGTTATTCTAAATGACATATGAAGTTCTGAATTTTCTTTTGTGTTAAATTTTAATTTTCATGATATCAATTCCTCTGAAAATCAGAAGTGAAATATTTGTTTACCCTTTTCATAATTATTTTAGTATCTTTGCTTTCCATATCAATAGATATTTTATCGAAATGCCCCTTTATTTCTTAAATATACGTTTACAATTAACTCTGTCTCCAGATTATCTGTACCCATTTTCGGCCAAAGTTGCGAAAACGCAACATTTCAATAAATATTTTTTTAATAATACTGTGACGCATATTTTTCTCAAATTTTATTTTTCGGCTATTGTTAAGGTTTCAAGCATGGTTCAGTGTTAAATTTCCTTACTTCATCTTTATAAAATGTAAAAAATATCTTAAAATAATAATATAATTAATAGATATTTTAAACAAATCTTTATATGATATTTTAGATATTGGTATTACACAAATAGCTTTCTAATGTTATGATAAATAAAATTTCTTAATCATTCCCATAAAAATTTACTCCCGTGCTAAAACTTTAAAAAATTATTCATAGAAGAGAATTTTTTAACAGCTAAATTTCAATCTTCTTAATTAAAAATTTATTTTCTAAAACTAAAGTTAGATACATCAGTTGCTGAATATTTTACGGTTACAGCTTTTAATGCAACTTATAAAATTGGGCAAACCTCATAACATTAACTTTTATTATTAAGTTAAATAATTTTAAAGAATATAGAATAGAGTCTAATCTCAAATTTAGGTATGAATCAGTTTGCATAATTCGAGTGTGGATCATTTGAATCCAAAATACCATATTTCTTTTAATAATAGACAGTGTATCTGAGTAGAATTGTAAAATTACTCCAAACTTTTATCATAAATAAGATCATTGATATATGTTCTGAACAGAAAATAATATTAATTTAACCAATTAATAGTAAAATAATTATACTTTGTCTAATTTTCAATACGATGCTATAAAGTTTCTTTTTATAAAAGATAACACATAAAATTACCTCTTTTGGTACGTACTTTGTTTGAAATATGGTGTTTTCAGGAGTTTGTTTAAAATAATTTGTTATTTTCATGCTTACCCTTATTTCTAATATTAGACAAACTACTTGCAGAATTCCCTTCTCAAGAAAAAAAAGAAATTCTATCTGTTATCTTCTGCAAAGCTGTTTGTATTAATTAATAGAGGCAAATTAAAAATCTGAATTTTCTTCTTTTCTTGATAAAATTTGAAATAGCTAGAATTCTTGCTTTTTATCGATCATTTTCACTCATTGCCAGCAATGCATTTCCACAAAACCTCATTGAAGCGCAAAGATAAAAAGAGGTTGAAAGAAAGAACTTGTTTCCTTCCCACTCCAAGCTACAACATTTCGGCAAGAATTGGAATAATTTAAATAACTAAATCCAGGTTCGCCAGCGGAAACTTTACACCTGGCTTACTTGCATTAACTAGTGAATAAAATAAAAGGACTTGCAGAGCTGCCAACTCTTCCGTTTTAGCCGGAAGATTTCCGTTTTTCCAAAGAAAATTCTGTCATCCGTTTTTCAATCAATTTCTTCCGTTTTTTTCTCATTAGTTATTAATCTGACTTGATTAAAGCTTAAAAGTAGTTATTCTGCTGTTGGAAATAATGAATAGCTAGATCTCTTAATAAAAAAGAAATTATTGCATGAGAAAGGGGTTACCAATGCAGAATGTTTATTGACAGATTTCATAATTGCCAAGATTGTGCCTTGCACAATTCATCATTGTGCAAGGACTAAAAAATAGATATTTTGTTAAAAATGTTCTTCTTAGATTTTTTTACTGAAAGATGTCCATTTATGCTACCTCTTGACTTAGGTAGAGAATGGTATTGTTGTCACCCTTGTTGACTTATCATTGTAAAAAATGCTGTGGGTATCTCCAGTTTTAAATCTTCCTTTTTCTGTAATCCCAATGTTGGCAGGTATGGAGTTGTTTGCATTTCCCGCATAACTACCAATTAAATAAATTAATTACCAATAAAGAGTTTTACGACTCGACTTTCACACGCCTTTTGCAATTGACTTACAACTCCAACCACAAACCAAACCTTGACTAATAAATTAATTTCTACTGATTATAAGTAAGGTCAAATGTGTTCCTTAATGATTATCTTTTTCTTAATCACTGTTTATATATTTTGAAATAAACATTAAACAATTTCTTCACAACACTGGAAAAGGCGTGTATATTCATATTTTTCCATTTATTTCCAAGGCATACTGAAATATTTTCCTTACAGAACTATGGAACCCGATGGAATGCCGATTCCTTTTCTACAGTATGGGGTGCGTATGGGTTCTTCAAGTGTGTGCAAAGTTCTTCAACAAGCGAAGAAGAAGCATCCGGACATGGTAGTTCATAGCCTTAAAACCATCTTGAAAACCGTCTTTGCCCTGCACCCCAGTGTGGTGGACCATACAGAAGTAACTCTTACATTTATACGGTCTCGGAACAAGGGACAAGGACTGCGATGGCTGAGAGAAAAAGCTCAAGAATGGGGCATAACTATTCTACAAGACTTGCCGGATGGGTCGAAAAAGGTCAGATTTCGGACATATGTCGAAGCTTTAAAGTTTGCTTTTCAATTCGAGGGTAAGTTTACTTTTCAGTAAAAATATTCATTACCAAGTTTTCTTGAAATCATATCCAACAAAATGTCTTAATTAAAAAACGTTACTTTCTATTAACATAACCTAAAAAAAAAATAACGCACATGATATTTTATTTCCTGTAGTTTTCAACCTATTTCATACCAATTTCTTTTTTAAGCAAAGAATTTAGAAGGTTGTAATATTATTAAACATACTACATAAATTGTAAAATTTCAGTTTACCTACGAGTAAAATCAACCCTTAAGCCGCAATGTTCTTTAAAGCAAAAGTCATAAATAATCAGTTTCCACGAACCATTCTCTTATTGCAATTTCTTTCAGGCTTAACATTGGAGGATGGAAAGTTGAAGTTCAGTCTTAAGATCTCTTTGCCCAATACTGAGAAAATCCGGGAAATTTTGGAGAAGCTTTCATTGCTAATATTTACGGATTTCATCAATAGACAAGAGTCTTCTGTTCTGCATCCACCCTTGGCTTTACCCGCCATCACCCTTGGCTTTTACCCCTCTTCTGCCAGGAAAAGGAAGAGCGAAGAAGAGCTGCTCGGACCAAACAAGAGGCTCCACGTTGATTGATATGTGAGGTCATGTTTTGGATGCTAATGGTTCTGTCTAGAAGTGAACAACATAAGGTTTCAAATCGGAATCGCTCATAAACTACCCTCAACCACCATCTGAGGGGGGGGCTGTGCCGCAAAAACCGTCAGGGCGGGACGGGGCGCAGTCCCTTGGGGAACGATGGTAGCCCACCTCCAAGTGGTGTTCCCTGGAAACGCTTGCTCTCAGCGGCTAAGAGGCTACTGAAGATCCTGTAACTGTCCACATATTGTGGAAGATAATATGTAGTGAAATCAGGTGGAGAAATAACTGGAGATGGTATGTAGCACTATTTCTTCTTTTAATACAGGAGTGTAATTTGTATTGATTTTTTATTTCTTGTAGGGTTTGTTAGAACGTATTCTGGACTCTCCAAAAGAAAGAAAATTTGCTTGCAATTGTCATGCATGACAAAGTGAGCAACAATGAGCCCCTTGGGTAAGGGTGACACCCTCACATGATAATGTGTTAATACAAAACAATTTAATTTTTACAAATTGAAAATTAAGTTGTTTTGGGGGACTCACGAACCTGTCATGTTGGTAATTATTTTAGAATTTACATTGATAAATTAAATATATAAAAACCGAAATATATTAAATACCGAATATGATGTAAAAAAAACATCATATAGCAGGTTTCGTTTAGGGAGGTACTTTTTACGATGACTGCCATTATCGAACTATGGGTTTAAGGGTCAGAAAACATGAATTCAATATTGATTTGGGTGTAGTACTTTGTCTTTCTAAAATAATGAGTGTAAGAGTATCATACCAAGTTGCCAAGGCCAAGACATGAAAAATTGGTAAGGAAATATTCCCTAATATTTATGAACTTTTGAAAATACTTGCAGTGACCCCTGTAACAACAGCTTCTGCAGAGTGGAATTCATAAAAAAAAGGTTGAAAACCAATCTTAGAAATTCAACTGGAGCAAGCTCACTGACATAGCCCTTATAAACATTTATTATGGTGTTGATATAAATATAGTTATGAAGTGCTGGATAAATTAATCCAAAAAGGAGCCAATGATAAATTTTATTTTAATGATATAAAATTTGAATAATGCATCATGAATATAACAATTTAAAGTTAAAAAATTATTTTCAGTTAAAAAATGTGTACCTTATTCATTGATAGGTCTTTTAAGATCACAGTTTTTTTCTCAGTATATTTAGTACCGTATAAGTAGTCTTGTTATGCAAGTTACATTCGAAACTCAGCCCCCCCCCACACAAAAATCATGGACTAGCCACTGATATACAGTATACGCCAGTGTTTCCCAACGTGGGGGGCACGTCCCATCGGTGGGCAATATGAATTTCTATGGGGGGGGCAATTTGAAAATATTCAACCAAATTGCCCCCCAGGTGGGGTATGGACCACCAGGTTTTTCTTACTTTTCTAGAAGGATTTTCAAAAAAAATAAAGGACATGGGGGGGCATGGAAAATTTAGAAAGCCTTTGATGGGGCATGGACCGAAAAAGGTTGGGAAACACTGGTATACACTATGAAATGCTTGTAAATTTCTCATTGAAAGAAAGTTTTCCTCCATATTTATAAAATTATTGTGAAATAGTTTATGAATTCTAATCCGTGGGAAAGTAAAAGAAGAATTTCGGTGTATTGTGTGTGGGAAGGGCTAAGGACGTTGAAACCGCCATGCACAAAGGATTTAAATCTTTTATTCCTTATGGAAGAATACTTTTTCTACTACGGAGGGGCGTTTTTTGAAATCATTAGTTATAAGTTTAGACAGCTTGAATAGAAATCCGAGGGTGTTCACGCCTTGAAGTCAGTTGCAGCTGTGGCACAATGAAGCAACTAGATGAATTGGTCTGAGCAACGATGTGGGAGGTTATGGCTGGGCGTGTCAGGGGGACCAATGTCAATAGGTTGAGGGGGTCTTATAGGGGAGGGAAAGCAGGGCTAGCTATATAAGCTTGTGGAGAGACGATATCGTTCAGTTGCTCACAAGCCTTTATATACAGCGTGCGGCAAAAATTTGGCTCTTGAAATCTTAGTTATTTTGTTTTGTGCTTGAAATAATTCGTTAAGTTACTCCTTTCCGAGTAGTGTATATAGTGCGAAAATTGTGTTGCAGCTCTATTGTTCACCGTGTTGCTGAAGACTGATACTACAAATCATGTTTGGAAATAGTAAGTTGAATAATTGATTCTTTTTGTTGTGAACCCTTTCAAGTGTATTGTTTTTCTATCTCAAAAACTTAAGTGTAATAATTTACATCGTTATTGTTGTGTTCACGTTGTTGGTTAGTTTTTCTCAGATTCATTGTTTATTTATAGTTTTTGAAGAGTTATGGTATCAAATTTTTATCTTATGAAAAATTTTGCTACAGGTTAAATTGATTATTATTAAAATTAAGTGTTTAGTTAATAAAGAAAATCTCTTTAAAACGTCTTTATGAAAGTTTCTCTTCAAAATATTGTCGTGCTTAACGTAATTTTTTCTTAAAAATGCTTTTAAAATAAATTTTTACTTTTGAAACTTTTTTTAATATTTATCATCTCTTCTTTTCTTAACCATTTAAACACATTTCGCTCACTTAATAGGTCTTTAATTTTATTGATCTTTATTTATTTACATAGTTTTTTAAGTGTTAATTTCTTATTTTTATTTACTGTATGATACCCTTCGTAATTCATAGAAACTACAATCGTTATTAGTGTTCAATTCGTTATAAAATAGCTTTTTAAACTGCTTTTAAAATAAATTTTCTGTTTTGAATTCTTTTATCATATTTATAATCTCTTCTTTTGTAAACATGTTATATTATTTTCTTTTAAATAGTTAGTTGCATTTTTTTTAAATGTATGGGATGAAATTGTTTTTAAGACATAGAAAGTAGACTCGAAATTAGTTTTTAGTTAACATACAATAACTTTTTAAAATAAATTTTCACTTTTAAATTCTTTTGCAATGTTTTTTTTTATATTTTTTCTATAACTTTTTTAAATACATTTTCTTCATGCTAAAACAAAGTAAATATGACAATTATCACTCTCTAATCTGAATAAATAAATTAAAACAGAATAAAATATAATAAGGATATAATTGTAATTTGAAATAATCCTTGCTTTACTTAAAAAAAGTTTTAAATTAGCGGGGAAAAGCGAGACATTTAGGTAGGTTATTCGTCAGCAGGATAGAGTGGCACAAAACGTCATTGTCTCTATAAAACCGAGACGTCTGCTCATCCAAAACCTAAACTATACCCAAATTGGAGCTACATTGCTCAAGTATTAGACACACCGGAACACTGTTCAAATTTTAACCGATGAACAAGAATCTACTAATTAACCCGAAATGTCATGGAATTTTCGGAATAAGTTTCATTGTTATTGCTTTTTAACTAGCTTGCGTTCTCTTTTACTGAATTTATTTCTTTTCAGACTTTAGCTATTTTCCCACTTCGACTATTGATGAATACGCCCTGCCCATGTTCTCAAAGAGTTTCCTTGCCGAAAATGGATCTTCCATCTACAAGGGAACAGAAACTTTAGGAGCTTCATATTCAAGTAAGTATTCAGTTAAGATTTATATTTTTAGGAATTTATTACTGGAACAGAGTGCATAATTTTAATTTATATTTACTATTTTTTTATGTAGCTATGTTTAATTAGAAAATTTACAAACATACATTGAGTCCAAATTTAGATTTAAACAAATTCCTTTAAGTCCCCATTCCTCATGTATATTTAGTGTTGCTTAAAATTTCAATACAGAAGCCTTATTTAAAATTCAAAAACATTCTAAAATTTTGAGGAAAAGTTTTATACTTAAAACAGGAACTAAATCAACTGCAGACTGCTAAAAATTTAAGAGAATGTCAATTTTTAATTTTAAAGTTTCGAAATTTCAGAAAAATTTTCACGACTTTCCCATGAAACGATATCACATGTCATATATTGAAAAGTGTTTTGTTGACATATTAGAATAGGGGAGAATGGGGTTATAAGAAACCTTTTTATAGTGTGCTTTGTGTGTAGGCCTAAAAATACGAAACAAATATCACAGAATATCTTTAAGACATAATCCCATCAAAATTTTATCGTTTTAGAACAAATATTTTAGTGAAAAATTCCCGTTTGAAGTTGATGCAACCAGCTAAATCATAAACGTAAATTCATGCTTTTTCAAGTATTTTAATTCATCTTGTTTTTGCAATTAAATTATCTTGGAATTTTTACTGAACTTTTTTAGAGGTTAAAAGCGCTATAGTAGTAAACAATTTTATATATATAGTTTATATATATATATTTTATATATATAGTATATATTTATATATATAGTAGTAATTCAATTTTTGTTCTTCAATCTAGGGTTGTAGATCATTCTTAAAAATACCCCGCTTCGATCTTATTACCCGATTCAAACAAATCTTAGGGGTAATAAGAAACACTAGCATTTTATCCCCGAAAATCGTTTATTATTTTAATGTTTATATTTTATTTATTAAGTGAAAAAGATAAATTCAATCAAGTTTATAATTATACTTCATTTTCCATCAAATTTAACAGTTGAACATAAATCTATGTGTCATCCCGAGATATTAAGGCGTGTTTAGATTAAAAGTTTCATTGTTTTCTCTAAGGCTGTTTTACTGAAGTTTTTTTTTTTTAGGTTCGTGTTGTCTACCCTCTGTTGATGAGTACGCATTGCCTGTCTTTTCCGAAAGTTTTCGTCTTGAAAACTTCCCTTCCACCAACAAGAGAACGGGAGTACTGGGATCTTCAAGTGGATTTGTGGACACGCACTGCCATTTAGACTTTCTGTTTGACCGAATGAGGTATAATGGATCATTCCAGGCATTCAGAAATGATTATAACTTCCCGGAGTCGTTTGATGGCTGCGTGGCAGTTTTCTGCCAACCAGATACTTTCGGCAAAGTAGGTGTTTAATGTTATACTTATCAAATGGACATTTTCCTAGGATAATTTTACTTCTTTCTAATTTTCTCTTTACTTGATGATCTTGTGGTCTGTTTCTCTCTCCTTTTCTTTTCTCGCGGTTTTTTTTTTGCAATATTTTTAAAATGAACTCAAATACTAATTGTGCTTTTAGGAGCTCCATTGGAAGCGCTTCCTTGATGATCCTATGGTCTTCGGAGCATTTGGGTGCCACCCCCACAAAGCTATGAACTTCACCGAGAAAACCGAGCAAGATCTCAGCCAGGTCTTGAATCAACCTAAAGTCCGTGCTCTGGGAGAAATAGGACTCGACTATTCTAACAGGTAAGTTGCAGTTTTTTCAGGCAAACATGAAAGGTTCCGTCATTTTTTTCTATATGAGATTAAAGTATTATAGCCGATGTCATTTGAAATGTGGTTGCTATATGAAACACAATTAAAAAGTATGATAATTAGGATGCCTTGGCTAAAGGTTTAACATAAACCTTAGCGAAAAATTCAAAGAGTGAAAATACTCCTGGCCAGTTTTTTAAAGAGTATTTCCAGTATTTAAAGAGTAAGAAAAAATTAAAATTATACACCTCGGAGATTTTCATTCCTTACAAGTGCCTTTTGAATCTATTTAAATAATACATATAAAGAAGAAGAAACACAAGGAAAAAAATTACAAGATACATCATACAAAACAATTAATACAAGAAAATAAAATATAAAATAGATAATTACAATTATCAGGACTGGCAAAGGTGTCGATTGCAATATAAAAACTTCTTTGTAACTATTGAAAAAGATAGCGAGGTAATTTTTGTTAGCAATTCTTTAAAACAAAATACAAGAAAACAATATTGTACTGCTATTTGGGATAACATGTTCTAAGGAAGAAGTAAATATTAATTATAAAACTCCCTTAAATAAACAAAATATACTCAGAATCGCCATAGACATAAACATAAGAAAATTTTTAATTAAAAATACGCAGAATTTATCAAGAATTTTATTTTAACACACAAAAAATTAAAATTAGTTTAAAATTTATGGTTTCCATCTTTTTCCAAAATTCTCTTGTCTCTGAAAAAAAGAGGAAACATATAATGAAAATCATTCAGTATGAGACTATTTCAGCAGTGTATAAATAAATATTCGGTAAAAATATCTTGCTTGTGTGTATCTTGAGTAAAAAATAAGGGTTTGTAAGAGCATAATTTGTTTGAATTACTGTATAACATACTGATATTAACAATAGTAACTACAATTGAACAGTGTGCAGTGACACTTAAAGGAAATATGGAAAGAAAATTTTTCAAAACTACAAAAGAACCTTTAAAATATACCTTATTTGGCTGGTAAATTAATCCAATAAGCGCGTTTAATATAGCCGTATAAACAGACTTCTGAAAAATAAAATAATATTACTTTTTGCTTTAGATAAAACCTATAAATAGAAAACCTTTTTCTTCCCGAAATGGTTTAATTCTTTCAAGAAAAATTGAAAAATTTATTTAAAAATACTGATTTCAGAATTTTAAGAAAGATTAGAAATTTTATATTTGATGTTCTTAAAAATAAAGTTTTAAAAGTCATTTAAAAATGTACAATAAACATTCCCCCCAAAGAAGTTTGATTCCACTCAGAAAAAATGAAAGTTCTTAACTAAAAATGTTTACAGAAATTAATCATACATTACAATGTTTTATTCTTTAGATATTTTTTATGTTTACCATCACACATGAAAATATAACGCCGTTCTGCAAAAGTAAAATTTTAATGTATTTTTTTTCTTATCCAAATAGGTTTACTTCCATTTGAAAAAAAAATAAATTAATAGAAAGTTTAATAAATATAGTTTCATATATAATAAGCTGATGTACAAGAAGTTGTTTTGTTTAAAAGAATATAAAACAAAAATAATTTTCCCAATTGATTAAATTTAAACAAAATAATTTTCCCATTCCGATTTCAGTGTGAATTCTTTTTTTTTCTCTCACATGTTCTGATGAAAAATACTATCTTTAGTACTACAAGCAAATTATAATCTAATTTTATTAATATTATTTTTGAAATAAAATCAAACTACTAATATTTGAAATAATTGGAACATTGAATCATAACAGATTAAAGACCAAGTTAACAAGAAAACACAAAAATATATTAAACAGAAGACATGAGAAGAAGTAGGCATAATATATATTAGTTTCAATGACTATAGAAACAAATAAAATTTTGTAAAATAATTTCGGTTACACATATCAAAGTTGTATATTATTTAAATGCATTTTTCATGAAATGTAAAATAAGCCTCGATATTTTTCTCAAAGCGATTTGGATAATGGCCAATTTGGATAGTTAAGAATTCTCATAATTGCTATTCTAATGGATTTTTTACATATGATGGAAGTTTAAGAATTGAGAAAATTAATGCAAAGTTATTTAGATCTACAGTTCTTTTCGCGAATTTTAAATAAATAATTTATGATCCAATTTACTTTAATGAGCTTTACTTATTAGTGAAGCTTGGACAATTTAAACCGATAAAACAATCTAAAAAATTTTGAATTCGAAGAGGCAACATTCATTCAGAAAACCTTCCACTTATCCACGACTTTGAATAATATATACGTTAAACTTAACAAGTTACACAATTTAATGCAAAATGAAAAGAAGATGTTTCATAACTCTAAAAAAACATTTAAAACTTACCTTGCTTTTGCTCTTGAAATGAAAATATCTTCACACACAAAATTTATACTTGCTCTCAGGAATGGTAATTAAATGGCGGATGTTGATGTGGAGTTTGGATGGACTTATCGGGGTCACGTGGTATGTCACGTGGGCTTAAATTGGCTTGGCTGTCACAGCCCTTTCCTGAAAGCCCTTCAACAGGGTTGGGGGGACAGCCCTTTCATAGCCCTGCGTCAAGCGCTGCTGTAGGGCTTTTCGGTAGACCTTGTTTGGTCAGCCACGGAACAGCCCTTTTCTTGCACTGCTTAAAGGCTTTTCGGCAAACCCTTTTTAGGCAGCCCAATGACAGTGAAAAAAAAGGGCTAACCGCAAGGTTACGTGCTATCTGGGTTTCTATTTTTATGTAATATTCATTATTGAAATGTCCTTGTTTTTCTCCTTTCTAATATAAATTAGTCATCACCGAATTTATTCTCTAGCTTCACTAAATCAAAATTATTTACATAAAATTTTTTATTCTAAGTTAATTTAACAATATTTGGGGGCACCCATGAAATACCTGTTAATCTTCTGAAAATCCACGCGAATCTGATGATTTTTTTATATTCTAAAACACATTGGCACAGCTAAAATAAACAGATATTTTACATTCAAATGAAAATTCTTCATAATCTAAATAAAGTTTCTGATCTGCACTTACTGGATATATAGTTTACAATGCAGATAAAGAATTCTACACGCATTCCTTGTCCATTCTTCAGAATAAAGGAGGTGGTACCGTAAATAATTCAACTCCTGGTTCACCTGGTAAATCACTTGTTTGTTGATAAACACACCTGTTCATGAACAACAAAAGCCAGGAAACAGGGGGCTGTACCCCCTTGACAGATAAGAGGTAAGAATTTCAATAGAAAGGCAATAAACCCAGAGAGTTCCAATTCAGTAACATACCTCACAATACGGGAAACGTGCGAGAAATCGCCCTAGTCGCCTTTTTTGACCCCCGGTTTGCTTTGATTTAAAGACAAAACTATTGTGTTCCATATTCACTGGTTTAAACTCCCGCATTTGAATAAATAATTTTTAGTGAATTTATTTTGTGAAGAAAAAAGTGCCAATTTTGTCAAAGTTCGAAGAATTCTTAAAAATAGAATTCAAGTTGCAAAAGTTTTGTAAAAATTACCAACAATTATTCATATTCTTGTTATTAATGGACAAAAATTATAAATATGTATCTTTATTTCTTTTTGGTGAAAAAAATCTTAAAAATGTTCCCAAAATGGGAGCTTTGGCGCTTAATGGGTTAAAATTAATCTGGCAGTGATGTTTCTTTTCGTAATTTTACATGTATATCTGTGGCAACGCTTGTATTTGGTTGCTTATGTAAATTACTTGTATAAAAATTTTTTCTTTGGCAACGCATGTAATTTTTGTGTATATGTGATATCATAAAGTTAATCTGGCATCATGGATGTTCTTTTTGTAATTTACTTATATATCTTTGGCAACGCTTGTTTTCGTTGTGGGTATAACTTTTTCTTTGGCAACAGTGGTGGAGCATTATGTAACATATCTTGCACGGTCATTGGCTGTCCAGAAAATTCCGTTAGGAACTTTGCTGAGCGTATATATAGTATTCAGTGTAGCAGTTAGAGTAGTACACTGTGCTTGGTGATCAAGTGAGCTATTAAAATTTGATAGTGGTGGTGTTGTGCTTTAGTGATTTTGTGAAGAGTTATAATTAAGTGTTGTTCTACAGTCGAGTATAGATATGTTGGGTTGCAGTTGTGATACTATTTGTACTTCTTCCCTCGTGTATCCTGCTCCTCCGTTACCACGGTGGATTCTCTCGCAGCCACCGATTCCTGATGGAATAGTTGCGTGGTATCCGGCAATGATTAACCGTCCTGATCTAGTGTTGAGGAACTTAAATCGGATTGAAGAATCCGAGAGTCAAAGTTTTAGGTATGTACAACTTTTATGTTTTGATTTAGATACTTTAGAAGTAGTACTTTAAATTCATTCATTTATTTAAGCGAAGAATTGCGACTTTTTATAAAAGTTGAGGGACAATATTCTGAAATATAGGTTATGTTTTTAATGATTAACCACTTATTATGATATTCATTTACACTTCTATATTTTTATGCATCGGTATATGAATTACTGTGTTTCGTTGATTGAAGTTTAAAAAATGGACGTGTTTTTGGGTATCAAATGATATTTTAAACAATTATACTTAGTCTCATTTCTTCGAATTTCATTTTTTAAACAATTTTAATTTAACTTAGAGAGAAAAAAAACCGTTAAGGGTTAGTTTATATTGTGATGAAGTATATTGTGTTGATGTGCATGAGCAGTTTTTTTATCTGTTAAGTTTATTTTCATTTCGATTTTTGTGAAATATTTCATTGATGAACATTAAGTAATGCATGTAAAATTAACACACTTAAATACCGAGAGTATATAAGTTATTCTAAATGACATATGAAGTTCTGAATTTTCTTTTGTGTTAAATTTTAATTTTCATGATATCAATTCCTCTGAAAATCAGAAGTGAAATATTTGTTTACCCTTTTCATAATTATTTTAGTATCTTTGCTTTCCATATCAATAGATATTTTATCGAAATGCCCCTTTATTTCTTAAATATACGTTTACAATTAACTCTGTCTCCAGATTATCTGTACCCATTTTCGGCCAAAGTTGCGAAAACGCAACATTTCAATAAATATTTTTTTAATAATACTGTGACGCATATTTTTCTCAAATTTTATTTTTCGGCTATTGTTAAGGTTTCAAGCATGGTTCAGTGTTAAATTTCCTTACTTCATCTTTATAAAATGTAAAAAATATCTTAAAATAATAATATAATTAATAGATATTTTAAACAAATCTTTATATGATATTTTAGATATTGGTATTACACAAATAGCTTTCTAATGTTATGATAAATAAAATTTCTTAATCATTCCCATAAAAATTTACTCCCGTGCTAAAACTTTAAAAAATTATTCATAGAAGAGAATTTTTTAACAGCTAAATTTCAATCTTCTTAATTAAAAATTTATTTTCTAAAACTAAAGTTAGATACATCAGTTGCTGAATATTTTACGGTTACAGCTTTTAATGCAACTTATAAAATTGGGCAAACCTCATAACATTAACTTTTATTATTAAGTTAAATAATTTTAAAGAATATAGAATAGAGTCTAATCTCAAATTTAGGTATGAATCAGTTTGCATAATTCGAGTGTGGATCATTTGAATCCAAAATACCATATTTCTTTTAATAATAGACAGTGTATCTGAGTAGAATTGTAAAATTACTCCAAACTTTTATCATAAATAAGATCATTGATATATGTTCTGAACAGAAAATAATATTAATTTAACCAATTAATAGTAAAATAATTATACTTTGTCTAATTTTCAATACGATGCTATAAAGTTTCTTTTTATAAAAGATAACACATAAAATTACCTCTTTTGGTACGTACTTTGTTTGAAATATGGTGTTTTCAGGAGTTTGTTTAAAATAATTTGTTATTTTCATGCTTACCCTTATTTCTAATATTAGACAAACTACTTGCAGAATTCCCTTCTCAAGAAAAAAAAGAAATTCTATCTGTTATCTTCTGCAAAGCTGTTTGTATTAATTAATAGAGGCAAATTAAAAATCTGAATTTTCTTCTTTTCTTGATAAAATTTGAAATAGCTAGAATTCTTGCTTTTTATCGATCATTTTCACTCATTGCCAGCAATGCATTTCCACAAAACCTCATTGAAGCGCAAAGATAAAAAGAGGTTGAAAGAAAGAACTTGTTTCCTTCCCACTCCAAGCTACAACATTTCGGCAAGAATTGGAATAATTTAAATAACTAAATCCAGGTTCGCCAGCGGAAACTTTACACCTGGCTTACTTGCATTAACTAGTGAATAAAATAAAAGGACTTGCAGAGCTGCCAACTCTTCCGTTTTAGCCGGAAGATTTCCGTTTTTCCAAAGAAAATTCTGTCATCCGTTTTTCAATCAATTTCTTCCGTTTTTTTCTCATTAGTTATTAATCTGACTTGATTAAAGCTTAAAAGTAGTTATTCTGCTGTTGGAAATAATGAATAGCTAGATCTCTTAATAAAAAAGAAATTATTGCATGAGAAAGGGGTTACCAATGCAGAATGTTTATTGACAGATTTCATAATTGCCAAGATTGTGCCTTGCACAATTCATCATTGTGCAAGGACTAAAAAATAGATATTTTGTTAAAAATGTTCTTCTTAGATTTTTTTACTGAAAGATGTCCATTTATGCTACCTCTTGACTTAGGTAGAGAATGGTATTGTTGTCACCCTTGTTGACTTATCATTGTAAAAAATGCTGTGGGTATCTCCAGTTTTAAATCTTCCTTTTTCTGTAATCCCAATGTTGGCAGGTATGGAGTTGTTTGCATTTCCCGCATAACTACCAATTAAATAAATTAATTACCAATAAAGAGTTTTACGACTCGACTTTCACACGCCTTTTGCAATTGACTTACAACTCCAACCACAAACCAAACCTTGACTAATAAATTAATTTCTACTGATTATAAGTAAGGTCAAATGTGTTCCTTAATGATTATCTTTTTCTTAATCACTGTTTATATATTTTGAAATAAACATTAAACAATTTCTTCACAACACTGGAAAAGGCGTGTATATTCATATTTTTCCATTTATTTCCAAGGCATACTGAAATATTTTCCTTACAGAACTATGGAACCCGATGGAATGCCGATTCCTTTTCTACAGTATGGGGTGCGTATGGGTTCTTCAAGTGTGTGCAAAGTTCTTCAACAAGCGAAGAAGAAGCATCCGGACATGGTAGTTCATAGCCTTAAAACCATCTTGAAAACCGTCTTTGCCCTGCACCCCAGTGTGGTGGACCATACAGAAGTAACTCTTACATTTATACGGTCTCGGAACAAGGGACAAGGACTGCGATGGCTGAGAGAAAAAGCTCAAGAATGGGGCATAACTATTCTACAAGACTTGCCGGATGGGTCGAAAAAGGTCAGATTTCGGACATATGTCGAAGCTTTAAAGTTTGCTTTTCAATTCGAGGGTAAGTTTACTTTTCAGTAAAAATATTCATTACCAAGTTTTCTTGAAATCATATCCAACAAAATGTCTTAATTAAAAAACGTTACTTTCTATTAACATAACCTATAAAAAAAATAACGCACATGATATTTTATTTCCTGTAGTTTTCAACCTATTTCATACCAATTTCTTTTTTAAGCAAAGAATTTAGAAGGTTGTAATATTATTAAACATACTACATAAATTGTAAAATTTCAGTTTACCTACGAGTAAAATCAACCCTTAAGCCGCAATGTTCTTTAAAGCAAAAGTCATAAATAATCAGTTTCCACGAACCATTCTCTTATTGCAATTTCTTTCAGGCTTAACATTGGAGGATGGAAAGTTGAAGTTCAGTCTTAAGATCTCTTTGCCCAATACTGAGAAAATCCGGGAAATTTTGGAGAAGCTTTCATTGCTAATATTTACGGATTTCATCAATAGACAAGAGTCTTCTGTTCTGCATCCACCCTTGGCTTTACCCGCCATCACCCTTGGCTTTTACCCCTCTTCTGCCAGGAAAAGGAAGAGCGAAGAAGAGCTGCTCGGACCAAAAAAGAGGCTCCACGTTGATTGATATGTGAGGTCATGTTTTGGATGCTAATGGTTCTGTCTAGAAGTGAACAACATAAGGTTTCAAATCGGAATCGCTCATAAACTACCCTCAACCACCATCTGAGGGGGGGGCTGTGCCGCAAAAACCGTCAGGGCGGGACGGGGCGCAGTCCCTTGGGGAACGATGGTAGCCCACCTCCAAGTGGTGTTCCCTGGAAACGCTTGCTCTCAGCGGCTAAGAGGCTACTGAAGATCCTGTAACTGTCCACATATTGTGGAAGATAATATGTAGTGAAATCAGGTGGAGAAATAACTGGAGATGGTATGTAGCACTATTTCTTCTTTTAATACAGGAGTGTAATTTGTATTGATTTTTTATTTCTTGTAGGGTTTGTTAGAACGTATTCTGGACTCTCCAAAAGAAAGAAAATTTGCTTGCAATTGTCATGCATGACAAAGTGAGCAACAATGAGCCCCTTGGGTAAGGGTGACACCCTCACATGATAATGTGTTAATACAAAACAATTTAATTTTTACAAATTGAAAATTAAGTTGTTTTGGGGGACTCACGAACCTGTCATGTTGGTAATTATTTTAGAATTTACATTGATAAATTAAATATATAAAAACCGAAATATATTAAATACCGAATATGATGTAAAAAAAACATCATATAGCAGGTTTCGTTTAGGGAGGTACTTTTTACGATGACTGCCATTATCGAACTATGGGTTTAAGGGTCAGAAAACATGAATTCAATATTGATTTGGGTGTAGTACTTTGTCTTTCTAAAATAATGAGTGTAAGAGTATCATACCAAGTTGCCAAGGCCAAGACATGAAAAATTGGTAAGGAAATATTCCCTAATATTTATGAACTTTTGAAAATACTTGCAGTGACCCCTGTAACAACAGCTTCTGCAGAGTGGAATTCATAAAAAAAAGGTTGAAAACCAATCTTAGAAATTCAACTGGAGCAAGCTCACTGACATAGCCCTTATAAACATTTATTATGGTGTTGATATAAATATAGTTATGAAGTGCTGGATAAATTAATCCAAAAAGGAGCCAATGATAAATTTTATTTTAATGATATAAAATTTGAATAATGCATCATGAATATAACAATTTAAAGTTAAAAAATTATTTTCAGTTAAAAAATGTGTACCTTATTCATTGATAGGTCTTTTAAGATCACAGTTTTTTTCTCAGTATATTTAGTACCGTATAAGTAGTCTTGTTATGCAAGTTACATTCGAAACTCAGCCCCCCCCCACACAAAAATCATGGACTAGCCACTGATATACAGTATACGCCAGTGTTTCCCAACGTGGGGGGCACGTCCCATCGGTGGGCAATATGAATTTCTATGGGGGGGGCAATTTGAAAATATTCAACCAAATTGCCCCCCAGGTGGGGTATGGACCACCAGGTTTTTCTTACTTTTCTAGAAGGATTTTCAAAAAAAATAAAGGACATGGGGGGGCATGGAAAATTTAGAAAGCCTTTGATGGGGCATGGACCGAAAAAGGTTGGGAAACACTGGTATACACTATGAAATGCTTGTAAATTTCTCATTGAAAGAAAGTTTTCCTCCATATTTATAAAATTATTGTGAAATAGTTTATGAATTCTAATCCGTGGGAAAGTAAAAGAAGAATTTCGGTGTATTGTGTGTGGGAAGGGCTAAGGACGTTGAAACCGCCATGCACAAAGGATTTAAATCTTTTATTCCTTATGGAAGAATACTTTTTCTACTACGGAGGGGCGTTTTTTGAAATCATTAGTTATAAGTTTAGACAGCTTGAATAGAAATCCGAGGGTGTTCACGCCTTGAAGTCAGTTGCAGCTGTGGCACAATGAAGCAACTAGATGAATTGGTCTGAGCAACGATGTGGGAGGTTATGGCTGGGCGTGTCAGGGGGACCAATGTCAATAGGTTGAGGGGGTCTTATAGGGGAGGGAAAGCAGGGCTAGCTATATAAGCTTGTGGAGAGACGATATCGTTCAGTTGCTCACAAGCCTTTATATACAGCGTGCGGCAAAAATTTGGCTCTTGAAATCTTAGTTATTTTGTTTTGTGCTTGAAATAATTCGTTAAGTTACTCCTTTCCGAGTAGTGTATATAGTGCGAAAATTGTGTTGCAGCTCTATTGTTCACCGTGTTGCTGAAGACTGATACTACAAATCATGTTTGGAAATAGTAAGTTGAATAATTGATTCTTTTTGTTGTGAACCCTTTCAAGTGTATTGTTTTTCTATCTCAAAAACTTAAGTGTAATAATTTACATCGTTATTGTTGTGTTCACGTTGTTGGTTAGTTTTTCTCAGATTCATTGTTTATTTATAGTTTTTGAAGAGTTATGGTATCAAATTTTTATCTTATGAAAAATTTTGCTACAGGTTAAATTGATTATTATTAAAATTAAGTGTTTAGTTAATAAAGAAAATCTCTTTAAAACGTCTTTATGAAAGTTTCTCTTCAAAATATTGTCGTGCTTAACGTAATTTTTTCTTAAAAATGCTTTTAAAATAAATTTTTACTTTTGAAACTTTTTTTAATATTTATCATCTCTTCTTTTCTTAACCATTTAAACACATTTCGCTCACTTAATAGGTCTTTAATTTTATTGATCTTTATTTATTTACATAGTTTTTTAAGTGTTAATTTCTTATTTTTATTTACTGTATGATACCCTTCGTAATTCATAGAAACTACAATCGTTATTAGTGTTCAATTCGTTATAAAATAGCTTTTTAAACTGCTTTTAAAATAAATTTTCTGTTTTGAATTCTTTTATCATATTTATAATCTCTTCTTTTGTAAACATGTTATATTATTTTCTTTTAAATAGTTAGTTGCATTTTTTTTAAATGTATGGGATGAAATTGTTTTTAAGACATAGAAAGTAGACTCGAAATTAGTTTTTAGTTAACATACAATAACTTTTTAAAATAAATTTTCACTTTTAAATTCTTTTGCAATGTTTTTTTTTATATTTTTTCTATAACTTTTTTAAATACATTTTCTTCATGCTAAAACAAAGTAAATATGACAATTATCACTCTCTAATCTGAATAAATAAATTAAAACAGAATAAAATATAATAAGGATATAATTGTAATTTGAAATAATCCTTGCTTTACTTAAAAAAAGTTTTAAATTAGCGGGGAAAAGCGAGACATTTAGGTAGGTTATTCGTCAGCAGGATAGAGTGGCACAAAACGTCATTGTCTCTATAAAACCGAGACGTCTGCTCATCCAAAACCTAAACTATACCCAAATTGGAGCTACATTGCTCAAGTATTAGACACACCGGAACACTGTTCAAATTTTAACCGATGAACAAGAATCTACTAATTAACCCGAAATGTCATGGAATTTTCGGAATAAGTTTCATTGTTATTGCTTTTTAACTAGCTTGCGTTCTCTTTTACTGAATTTATTTCTTTTCAGACTTTAGCTATTTTCCCACTTCGACTATTGATGAATACGCCCTGCCCATGTTCTCAAAGAGTTTCCTTGCCGAAAATGGATCTTCCATCTACAAGGGAACAGAAACTTTAGGAGCTTCATATTCAAGTAAGTATTCAGTTAAGATTTATATTTTTAGGAATTTATTACTGGAACAGAGTGCATAATTTTAATTTATATTTACTATTTTTTTATGTAGCTATGTTTAATTAGAAAATTTACAAACATACATTGAGTCCAAATTTAGATTTAAACAAATTCCTTTAAGTCCCCATTCCTCATGTATATTTAGTGTTGCTTAAAATTTCAATACAGAAGCCTTATTTAAAATTCAAAAACATTCTAAAATTTTGAGGAAAAGTTTCATACTTAAAACAGGAACTAAATCAACTGCAGACTGCTAAAAATTTAAGAGAATGTCAATTTTTAATTTTAAAGTTTCGAAATTTCAGAAAAATTTTCACGACTTTCCCATGAAACGATATCACATGTCATATATTGAAAAGTGTTTTGTTGACATATTAGAATAGGGGAGAATGGGGTTATAAGAAACCTTTTTATAGTGTGCTTTGTGTGTAGGCCTAAAAATACGAAACAAATATCACAGAATATCTTTAAGACATAATCCCATCAAAATTTTATCGTTTTAGAACAAATATTTTAGTGAAAAATTCCCGTTTGAAGTTGATGCAACCAGCTAAATCATAAACGTAAATTCATGCTTTTTCAAGTATTTTAATTCATCTTGTTTTTGCAATTAAATTATCTTGGAATTTTTACTGAACTTTTTTAGAGGTTAAAAGCGCTATAGTAGTAAACAATTTTATATATATAGTTTATATATATATATTTTATATATATAGTATATATTTATATATATAGTAGTAATTCAATTTTTGTTCTTCAATCTAGGGTTGTAGATCATTCTTAAAAATACCCCGCTTCGATCTTATTACCCGATTCAAACAAATCTTAGGGGTAATAAGAAACACTAGCATTTTATCCCCGAAAATCGTTTATTATTTTAATGTTTATATTTTATTTATTAAGTGAAAAAGATAAATTCAATCAAGTTTATAATTATACTTCATTTTCCATCAAATTTAACAGTTGAACATAAATCTATGTGTCATCCCGAGATATTAAGGCGTGTTTAGATTAAAAGTTTCATTGTTTTCTCTAAGGCTGTTTTACTGAAGTTTTTTTTTTTTAGGTTCGTGTTGTCTACCCTCTGTTGATGAGTACGCATTGCCTGTCTTTTCCGAAAGTTTTCGTCTTGAAAACTTCCCTTCCACCAACAAGAGAACGGGAGTACTGGGATCTTCAAGTGGATTTGTGGACACGCACTGCCATTTAGACTTTCTGTTTGACCGAATGAGGTATAATGGATCATTCCAGGCATTCAGAAATGAATATAACTTCCCGGAGTCGTTTGATGGCTGCGTGGCAGTTTTCTGCCAACCAGATACTTTCGGCAAAGTAGGTGTTTAATGTTATACTTATCAAATGGACATTTTCCTAGGATAATTTTACTTCTTTCTAATTTTCTCTTTACTTGATGATCTTGTGGTCTGTTTCTCTCTCCTTTTCTTTTCTCGCGGTTTTTTTTTGCAATATTTTTAAAATGAACTCAAATACTAATTGTGCTTTTAGGAGCTCCATTGGAAGCGCTTCCTTGATGATCCTATGGTCTTCGGAGCATTTGGGTGCCACCCCCACAAAGCTATGAACTTCACCGAGAAAACCGAGCAAGATCTCAGCCAGGTCTTGAATCAACCTAAAGTCCGTGCTCTGGGAGAAATAGGACTCGACTATTCTAACAGGTAAGTTGCAGTTTTTTCAGGCAAACATGAAAGGTTCCGTCATTTTTTTCTATATGAGATTAAAGTATTATAGCCGATGTCATTTGAAATGTGGTTACATATTTCCAATGTTAAACTTATAAATAAATATTTTTATTACATTTTATCTTTACATATAAAAACTTCTGAATTTTTTAAATTTCCTTCCGCTTGATTAAAAATATTTTTCTTCTCACATTAAATTTTAATCCATCGATAAGATTCATAAAATACCTAGACCTATTAAAATTGAAAAAAATATTGCTTTTTAAAAATAGATTTAGTTATAGGCCAATAAGTCCATAACAATTAATTAATCATTATGTCCAATATATTCCCTAACGTATAAAATTTATTTTCTTCATAAAATCATGATTGCATTATTATTTCTTTACTTATGATAGTTTAATACAAATTTATTTGCGGAATATTCAAAAAGTAAATTTTAAATTTAGAGAATAATATTCGGACTTCAACCATTCGTTATTTCAAATCGCTATTTAATAGTGTTATGCATTATTCGAATTTTATATTGAAACTTGGTTGTAATTTTAGGAATAACTGCACGAAGGAAAGGCAGTTCGATGTCTTCCGGAGGCAACTCCGCATGGCGCAACACAAAAATCTCAACTTAGTGATTCATTGCCGTGATGCCCATGTAGATGCAATGCGGATAATCAAGGAGGTAAGTTTTTTTTTTTTAATTCTAAAAACTTTGTCGAGAACGGATTAAAGGAACAAGTTGAAGAATCACCCCTCTTGAGGATTTTTCGCATTTGTGGTACTTAACTTTTATGATGTTTCAGGAGTTACCTGTTGACTACAGAATCCACCTTCACTGTTTCAACGACTCATGGAACTGGGCAGAAAAGTGGTTGAGGGATTTCCCGAACCTTCTCTTTGGATTTACTAATGTTTTAACGAATACCAGGGCAGTGCCAGTTCGAGAAGTCGCCCGGAGGATTCCCCTCTCTCGACTTTTGTTAGAGACGGATGCTCCTTACTTTATCCCGAGATCTGTAAGTATTTTTGAAATTTATCTATCTTGATTGAACTAGCTTAAAACAATAACATTTCATCTTTATTGAACCTTAACCGAAGTCGCTATTGGTTAATTCGGGTTGAATTTGCTTGTAATACCAAGTTCCTACTGCTGTTTGTTTAAACAAACCAAATTGAAAAATTTTTGGAAACCAAAAAATTGCTTGGGAATGAATTTATTTAATAAATTTTAACTTCCATAATTAGGCCAATTAACTTGAGTTAAATATATGCTCACCCTTTCTGTAATACTCTCTATATTGTTTGGCACATTGCTCAGTACATTCAACAATTCTAAATACGTTTTACTTTTAGAAACCCAACAATGGAACAAAGTTTTCTAATCCCAGCATGGCGATGGATGTTGCGGAAACCATTGCATCTTTGAAGAGTGTGGATGTAGAAGATGTCATAAAAGCCACAAGGGAAAACACTCGAAAGATTTACGGCATTTAAGCTAAATAAATTGATATTTTGGTAAGTTTTATATAAAAATTTCACATTTCATAAAAATCAGTTTATAAGTTTAATATCATACTCCAATTTAACATGATGGATTATCGAAATTAAAAATGCATAAATATCACACAATAATGCATATTAAAGTTCTCCTTCAAGTCAACATAACTTGATCGTTTAATCTCAACTTCGTTAATTTAATTTGATATTTATTTTGAAAATGATCTATTTAAATACCTTTTTACTGAATTAATGTCCTTTTCAGATTTCTGCAGCTGTGATGATCTAACCCTGACAATGCTGTTTAGCCGCCTGACTCCTCATGACTTGAAAGTGAAAAAGATTGAAAGTTGGAAGTTGTTGACTTGAAAAAAAATAGTCAACTTGAAAACAAAACACGAAACAGTGACTTGCAAAAAAATTGATTTTAAGTTTTTAAAAAAATTGTAAAATTTAAACAAAAATATTTTTGAGGTGCAATGTAGACCTACCTCCCCGTGGTGCTCCTTGGAAACACAGTTTTCTGTGGCTAAATGGTCTGCTTTTCAATATTTTAATAATTATATGCTTAGCTCTATTTTTAACTGTAATACTGATTTATTATTGTAAAAATGTTCAATAACTCAATTAATTGTATTAACTCTTGTGGGGTACAAAGTATATACACAATAAATAACCAAAACAAAATAACCTAGGCATTGACAGTGAACTTTCTGCTATGAAGAAATTATCTTTATCTTGAAAACACAAAACGTACTACCACCAAAGTCTTTAAATATTGCTGTGCATTTAAATTGACTATTGTAATGTTGATTTCTTGAAAGCTGATGACTCTTAGTGGTCTAACATTCAAAAAATGTGATCAAAATCACATAATTCCATATTCGCATGCACTTTCCCATTTCAGGATGTTGGTAGACATTGAGCAGAAATTGGTAGAAAGTGAGCAACAATGAGCCCCTTGGGTAAGGGTGACACCCTCACATGAAAATGTGTCAATACAAAACAATTTAATTTTTACAAATTGAAAATTAAGTTGTTTTGGGGGACTCACGAACCTGTCATGTTGGTAACTATTTTAGAATTTACATTGAATACAAAACGAAAAAAGAGAAGGTAAGTGTTTCACAGACAACTATTCGTAAGTATACAACCATTGAGAAAAGTTCAAGCTCTAAATTAAAGAAATTTCGCAAGAAGGTTGAATGTGATGAAGTAAGAAACAATGATCCACTTGCTTAAAGTTGATGCCCTCCCTCATTTGAAAAATATGTTAATTCTAAAAAAATTACACATTAAATTATTATGTTGTTTTTGGGGATAGGTTACTTAAAGGTAGATATAGTTTTGATGATTTTTTTTATAATTCTGTGGTTAGATAAAGGTGGATGGATTTTTTCGTGAAATATCACACACCTCTACACAAATATATGTATTTTTGTAAATTTAAACTCTATTATTGTTAGCATAATTATTTAAAAATATATCTGGAGTGTAATTACGTCATTACTGGCAAGTATTTTAGGGAACGTACCCATACTACGTGACCTATTTTTTACTATTTTTGACCCCACCCCCATTGGTGACCACCCGTAGTATATGCCAAGACCCCCTCCCTCCCCCACTAGTTTTCACGTAGTAGTTCATAAATACGGTTTTCAATCATTTTTAGCAAACAGAAAGTTAAAAAAAAAGATAAATTGGGCTTAATATTTGTCTTTATAATACAGTTACTTGTCTCGTGACGCCAAGAGTGCGTGCATACAAGTGGAAAATATATTATCAAGAAGAAAAAACTAATGTAAAAGTTATTGTAACAGTAACTTAATTAATTAAAACAAGTATTTTTTTCTTTAATTTTTGACTGCGTGACGAAATCCTAAACCCTCCCTCCCCCCTGTGACCAAGAGTGGTTGTGGGAGGGATTTTAGAGTGGTAAAGATAACTATGAATAAGATTTCTGTGAAAAATTCAAAATTTTTTTGCTTCTAAAACACTGGTGAAAAACTGGTACTTCAGGCAGTGTCAAAAATTTTTTGTATTGTTCTACAATGAGTTTTCTCCTATTAAAACTTGCATTACATATTAAATAACAAAGGCAAAAAGTTTACTTCATAATATATGCGTTTTATTTTAAATTATAAAACATTTACTGCACTATGTGGTTTCTATCGAAAAATTTAAGGCTATTGGACAACCTTTTCTATTTTTATGTAATATTCATTATTGAAATGTCCTTGTTTTTCTCCTTTCTAATATAAATTAGTCATCACCGAATTTATTCTCTAGCTTCACTAAATCAAAATTATTTACATAAAATTTTTTATTCTAAGTTAATTTAACAATATTTGGGGGCACCCATGAAATACCTGTTAATCTTCTGAAAATCCACGCGAATCTGATGATTTTTTTATATTCTAAAACACATTGGCACAGCTAAAATAAACAGATATTTTACATTCAAATGAAAATTCTTCATAATCTAAATAAAGTTTCTGATCTGCACTTACTGGATATATAGTTTACAATGCAGATAAAGAATTCTACACGCATTCCTTGTCCATTCTTCAGAATAAAGGAGGTGGTACCGTAAATAATTCAACTCCTGGTTCACCTGGTAAATCACTTGTTTGTTGATAAACACACCTGTTCATGAACAACAAAAGCCAGGAAACAGGGGGCTGTACCCCCTTGACAGATAAGAGGTAAGAATTTCAATAGAAAGGCAATAAACCCAGAGAGTTCCAATTCAGTAACATACCTCACAATACGGGAAACGTGCGAGAAATCGCCCTAGTCGCCTTTTTTGACCCCCGGTTTGCTTTGATTTAAAGACAAAACTATTGTGTTCCATATTCACTGGTTTAAACTCCCGCATTTGAATAAATAATTTTTAGTGAATTTATTTTGTGAAGAAAAAAGTGCCAATTTTGTCAAAGTTCGAAGAATTCTTAAAAATAGAATTCAAGTTGCAAACGTTTTGTAAAAATTACCAACAATTATTCATATTCTTGTTATTAATGGACAAAAATTATAAATATGTATCTTTATTTCTTTTTGGTGAAAAAAATCTTAAAAATGTTCCCAAAATGGGAGCTTTGGCGCTTAATGGGTTAAAATTAATCTGGCAGTGATGTTTCTTTTCGTAATTTTACATGTATATCTGTGGCAACGCTTGTATTTGGTTGCTTATGTAAATTACTTGTATAAAAATTTTTTCTTTGGCAACGCATGTAATTTTTGTGTATATGTGATATCATAAAGTTAATCTGGCATCATGGATGTTCTTTTTGTAATTTACTTATATATCTTTGGCAACGCTTGTTTTCGTTGTGGGTATAACTTTTTCTTTGGCAACAGTGGTGGAGCATTATGTAACATATCTTGCACGGTCATTGGCTGTCCAGAAAATTCCGTTAGGAACTTTGCTGAGCGTATATATAGTATTCAGTGTAGCAGTTAGAGTAGTACACTGTGCTTGGTGATCAAGTGAGCTATTAAAATTTGATAGTGGTGGTGTTGTGCTTTAGTGATTTTGTGAAGAGTTATAATTAAGTGTTGTTCTACAGTCGAGTATAGATATGTTGGGTTGCAGTTGTGATACTATTTGTACTTCTTCCCTCGTGTATCCTGCTCCTCCGTTACCACGGTGGATTCTCTCGCAGCCACCGATTCCTGATGGAATAGTTGCGTGGTATCCGGCAATGATTAACCGTCCTGATCTAGTGTTGAGGAACTTAAATCGGATTGAAGAATCCGAGAGTCAAAGTTTTAGGTATGTACAACTTTTATGTTTTGATTTAGATACTTTAGAAGTAGTACTTTAAATTCATTCATTTATTTAAGCGAAGAATTGCGACTTTTTATAAAAGTTGAGGGACAATATTCTGAAATATAGGTTATGTTTTTAATGATTAACCACTTATTATGATATTCATTTACACTTCTATATTTTTATGCATCGGTATATGAATTACTGTGTTTCGTTGATTGAAGTTTAAAAAATGGACGTGTTTTTGGGTATCAAATGATATTTTAAACAATTATACTTAGTCTCATTTCTTCGAATTTCATTTTTTAAACAATTTTAATTTAACTTAGAGAGAAAAAAAACCGTTAAGGGTTAGTTTATATTGTGATGAAGTATATTGTGTTGATGTGCATGAGCAGTTTTTTTATCTGTTAAGTTTATTTTCATTTCGATTTTTGTGAAATATTTCATTGATGAACATTAAGTAATGCATGTAAAATTAACACACTTAAATACCGAGAGTATATAAGTTATTCTAAATGACATATGAAGTTCTGAATTTTCTTTTGTGTTAAATTTTAATTTTCATGATATCAATTCCTCTGAAAATCAGAAGTGAAATATTTGTTTACCCTTTTCATAATTATTTTAGTATCTTTGCTTTCCATATCAATAGATATTTTATCGAAATGCCCCTTTATTTCTTAAATATACGTTTACAATTAACTCTGTCTCCAGATTATCTGTACCCATTTTCGGCCAAAGTTGGGAAAACGCAACATTTCAATAAATATTTTTTTAATAATACTCCCAGGTCAAAATTTTATGCTGGAACTAGCAAACAAATATGCTAGATTTTGCTAGTTTTTGCTATGTATGCTAGATATTTATGCTAGGTTATGCTTTTTTATGCTTGCCAGCATGGGATGCTATGGAGAGCTAGGTAGCTTGATCTGCTATTTTATGCTTTTTTATGCTTTCCAGCATGTGATGCTATGTAGCTAGCTTACGAAATAATAGCATGACATGCTAGGTAACAAGTATGCAATGCTTTTTAGCAAACCAAGCTATCTTCATAGCATGGAGAGCTAGGTAGCTTGATCAGCTATTTTATGCTTTTTTATGCTTGCCAGCATGTGATGCTATGTAGCTAGCTTACGAAAAAATAGCATGACATGCTAGGTAACAAGTATGCAATGCTTTTTAGCAAACCAAGCTATCTTCATAGCATGGAGAGCTAGGTAGCTTGATCAGCTATTTTATGCTTTTTTATGCTTTCCAGCATGTGATGCTATGTAGCTAGCTTACGAAAAAATAGCATGACATGCTAGGTAACAAGTATGCAATGCTTTTTAGCAAACCAAGCTATCTTCATAGCATGGAGAGCTAGGTAGCTTGATCAGCTATTTTATGCTTTTTTATGCTTGCCAGCATGTGATGCTATGTAGCTAGCTTACGAAAAAATAGCATGGCATGCTAGGTAACAAGTATGCAATGCTTTTTAGCAAACCAAGCTATCTTCATAGCACGGAGAGCTAGGTACCTTGATGTGCTATGTTATGCTTTTTTATGCTTTCCACCATGGGATGCTATGTACCTAGCTTACCCCCAACAATAGCATGGCATGCTTGGTAACAAGCATCCAATGCTTTTAAGCTGTAAAAGCTACTTTCATAGCATGGAGAGCTAGGTCGAAGGAATATCGGATGGGAGAGGCAGTCACGTGACTTTCGAGCCTGTTGTAGAGAAGCTTTTCCAGCCGATTTTTGATACAGCCATCTAGCGGGAAAATTAAGAGTTATTTGTATGGATTTATTTAATTATTTTTAAAAGAGAATATTTAAAAAAAAACTTTTTTAGTAAACCTATTTTTTTGTTTAAACGTAGTTTAAACTAAGGGTTTTTTTTTTAAATTTTTTCAGAATAAGTCATTTTAGCAGTGATAATAGTAGTAGCAGTATAATTGAGTTGTAAATGTGACATTTATTTCAGGGGTTAATTATAATTGATTAGTGTATTTCAATTAGTTAAATAAAATTATATTAATTTGTTTAAAAACATTTTCTCTAAAAATAAAGAAATTTTGATATCAATTCCAAAACATACTGGATAATTCGATATACCTGTATGAAAATTTTTGGAAATATTGATGCATACCTATGTAAAAACTTACACAAATTTGTTTCGGACAATATAATCTGCCTTATAATATATTGCAATAAACTGTGCAAATGTATATACTCGATCGGTATTTTTAGAGCTAACATAAGAGGCGAAAACCGTAGTGTTTGGCGGGAACAAACCCCTCGTGGTGCGTTAAGCCTAACACATATGCTAATTTTAACGCTGAATAGCTACGGATCTATTATGACCACAGCTTAGTGATTTATATTTTATGAAAGCATTTAAAGTGGGCTTCGAACAGTATGACATACTAAGAAGTGGTGTAAAAATTGCGTGATCCAGACAATTAAATTCATTGTTTGGTTTTCCAAGACGGTTTTTCACAGATTTCTTTAGAAATAACTGTCGAAAAGCTTAGCAGTAACCAGATTCTTGAAGAACTCTTAAAATCCTTTAAGAACCATGTTAGAAAGACCGGAAAAAAGAACCAGGGGTGTTAGATTAAAATTTTGGAAATATTGATACCAATGTAAAAACATACCGATGTGTTTCAGACAATCTAATCTGGCTTAATGTATTGCAATAAACTGTGTAAATGTATACTCGATCGGTGTTTTAGAGCTAAGTGATGAAAACCGTAGTGTTTGGCGAGAAAGGACCCCTCGTGGTGCGTTAAGCCTAACACATGCTAATTTTAACGCTGAATAGCTGCGGATCTATTATGATCACAGCTTAGTGATTTATATTTTATGAAAGCATTTAAAGTGGAAATTCGAACAGTATGAATCACTAACAAACAGTGTAAAAATTGCGTGATCCAGAGACAATTCAATTCATTGTTTCGTTTTCCAAGACGGTTTTTCGCATATTTCTTTACAAATAATTGTCAGAAAGCTTAGCAGTAACCAGATTCTTGAAGAACTCTTAAAGACCTTTAAGAACCGTGTTAGAAGAAAGACCGGGAAAAAGAATCAGGGGTGCTAGGATTCGAAAATTAGAACGAGCACATGGACCCGAAACCTCTAAATATGGGTACTACCCCTTCGTGTGTTCGATGGTTCAAAAGGGAATTTTGAGGAAGTAAAAATACTAAAATTTTAGACCTTTAGCTTTAAAACTCCGGGCGTGACGCCCATATTCAGTTTTTCAATAAAACCGGAAAGACTCCCGAAATATGGGACCCACCCCCTCATACTTTACATATTCTTAATCTACTAATCAAAGGGAATACCGTAATGTAAAACACTTGGGGGTTCATTCATATTTTTCCCCTTTCCCCCTTTTTCATATACCTCCAAAAAATGCAATGGATTCTTACAAAGACAAGTAAACCACTTTTGTGTTTGAAAATTCCTGGATGACGTCAGAATCACCATAGCAACCCGAATTTCTGGAAAAAGCTTACCACATTACTTAACTACAAAAATAAAAATTGAAAAAAATTCAAACTTATTATTAAATACCAATTATTGGGCTTTTTCGGACTTGTGTTTTTTTACTCAAAATACCGTTTTCTTTTTCGACTTTAAAAAACCCTAAATATGTAACAAATCGCTTGAAAATTTGAAAAGATGTATATTTTGAAGTACTCTTTAAGATTATATCAAAGAAAAATATATAAAAAGTATTTATTGGGTTAAAAACGAGAAAAATGCATTATTTCGACAGTGAAATGCCTGTAAATAATATATTTTCCCCACAATAAAATAAGATACATGCATGCATTAGTGTATAAATTAAAGCGAAAATAATGTCATAATGTGAACTATTAATGAAGTTAAATAAGAATAAAGCAGAGCGAGGGTAAATGAGAACCTAAAATTACGAGCGAGAGATCCCCACTGAGCGGAGATACCCCACGCATTAACCAACAGAATGGATGGGCGATAAAGTTTATTCTTGTCATTCGTTATACCTTCACAGCTATCTAAAACTATGAAAATTTACATTTTCATCAAGATTCCTTTTGAAAGCTTGATGATTGATTTTTCCAATCGAGCATAATTTTTATTTTATAAAATGAGCCACACGTAGTTTTGGAATTTATTGGATTTTACTACTTTCTGAAATGGCAATGCCTAGTTTGTTTACCATTACGTCACCATCACGAAGAAGAAGAAATGAATGGCGGAATGGCACCGCATCGTCGCGTGGCGTCCTTATTTCCAGTAAGTTAAATGCTTGATATATTTTATTTAGATAAGTTATTTATTTAGTTTATTTTTCCACCATTTAAATGCGTAGATACATATATGTTGTCTAATAAGATTTGGTGGATTAGCCGGCGGGCTGTTAAGACGATGTCCTACTACTTTATCATCTTACAATGAACAAAATAAGTATTTAAAAGAGTACATAGTAACTTTTAATCTTTCTATATTTTGACTGATGCCAGTAGCGTCTCTCATAGGAGGAACCCTCAGTGAAAATGAACTGAGTTGATATATGAAAATTAAAAAATATATTTCAAACTGTACAAACTTTTAATTGAGATATTTTAATGGTGTTTTATTTTGATCTTAATTGTTTTTAGCAATTTAGTTTAAAACTGACCACCTTCCACCTGACTAGTCCACCTTCTTCCTGACTAGTCCTAAAGTATTAGAAACATCATAATCAAATTTTTTAGGGTTTTTCGTGCGTTTCGAATATTTTACTTTCTATTATAGATTATGTAACTGAGAAAAAGGCTAGTAATTAAAAGCTGTATATGTGTGTATTTTTTTTTATCAAAATACAAAAAGATATATGAACTAGAGTAAGTCTTCCTGTTTTTTTTTGTTTGTGAATTAAAAGGCTACTTTGTTGAATAAGTGAAAAGTCAGTACCTATAATTGATCACCTATAATTTTATTTTAAGCCATTAATATAAATAATTATAATTGGGATTTAATTGTAAGATTTTTCTCTTAATTCTTATTTTCAGTTAATATTCATTTTTATATCTGAATTTGAGTATGATACTTGATACCACTAGCTTCATTAAATTTAAACAAACTTTTAAAACCCTAATTTACTACTGTGGTGGATTCAAACACAATACCCTTATTCTAGCCTGGCCACGAGAGGAGCTTGGAACTTTCATGTTTCGGAGTTGGCAGCGAGAACAGTATAAAAAGGAGTTGCTTCAATGTTAATAACAAACAATTTATTCAACATTAAAAATAAAAGGTAGGAGCCAAAATTGCAAAAGGCAAGTAAAAAATAAACATTGAAGCAACTCCTTTTTATACTGTTCTCGCTGCCAACTCCGAAACATGAAAGTTCCAAGCTCCTCTCGTGGCCAGGCTAGAATAAGGGTATTGTGTTTGAATCCACCACACTACCAACAAAGCTTTTTTTTACAATTCAGCCCCCCCCCCATCAAAATGGTAATATATTCATAACTATTGAATCAACTTTTGTCTTCTACCTTCAGGCCCACCTCCCCTGTATGAATCTGGCTGCTCACGATGACTCTTCAATATTTCCTACAACTGGACACTAGGCCAGCACTAATGCCCTGGATAGGCGTTGATAAAAGTAAGTAACTCGTCTTGAGTGTTTTTATAATTAGTTATTTTATTAGAAATTGGGGTTCTGGGTGAAATTTGTTTTAAAAATTTACCTTATCAACCTTATTTATTTTCATATTCATGTAATTTGAGTATGCTACCACTACATTCTTAATTAAATTTAAACAAACTTTTTAACGGTTAAAACCGTTTCACAACACAACGCGATAACTGTATAAGATTATGAATGAGATGGCCCAGGAATTCCTGCCCGAAAGATTTACAAAACCCTAATTTACTACCAACAAAGTTTTTTACAATTCAGCCCCCCCATCAAAATGGTAATATTCATAACTATTGAATTAACTTTTGTCTTCTACCTTCAGGCCCACCTCCCCTGTATGAATCTGTCTGCTCACGATGACTCTTCAATATTTCCTAAACTGGACACTAGGCCAGCACTAATGCCCTGGATAGGCGTTGATTAAAGTAAGTAACTTGTCTTGAGTGTTTTTATAATTAGTTATTTAATTAGAAATTGGGGTTCTGGGTGAAATTTGTTTAAAAATTTACCTTATCAACCTTATTTATTTTCATATTCATGTAATTTGAGTATGCTACCACTACCTTCTTAATTAAATTTAAACAAACTTTTTAATGGTTAAAACCGTTTCACAACACAACACGATAACTGTATGAGATTATGAATGAGATGGTCCAGGAATACCTGCCCGAAAGATTTACAAAACCCTAATTTATTACCAACAAAGTTTTTTTTTACAATTCAGCCCCCCTTCAAAATTGTAATATTCATAACTATTGAATTAACTTTTGTCTTCTACCTTCAGGCCCACCTCCCCTCTATGAAACTGGCTGCTCACGATGTCCCAACAGGAAAATGAAAAGCCCTGGATAGGCGTTGATTAAAGTAAGTAACTTGTCTCAGAGTTTTTATAATTAGGGGTTTTTTTATTAAAAAGGTTGTTTCTGGTTTCCCCCAGGAAATTTGTTTCAAAATTTGACCCTCAAAATGAAAAATGTTAACTACCACAATTTAAAGAAATTAATTAGTTGTATGTTTTAAAAATGGCTTGTAAAATTATTTGCATTAAAATTTTTAAACTTTATTTTTATACTTAGTATACATTTAGCATCTATACAATTGCCTGCAATTTCAAAAACAAGTATTACTACCATATTGACCCTTGATTATGAAAATGCTGTAAATAGCAAGGGTTTGGAATCAATAATTTCATAAACTAATCAAGAATTAAAATCCTATACTTTTTTTTACCTGTTATCAACTTTTTAAAATGTTTAGATGATTTTTACCAAAAGCTTGTTTTATATTTTTAGTTTTGTTTTCCAATCCAATTTTTTTCTTATTCTACAAAAATATCAATGATTTATTTTTTATCACTTATTATTTATTGTTTTAAAGAAATAAACATTACTTTAATGGGTAAGAGTGATTTAACTAATCAATAAACTCAAAGATTGATTTCAATTTTTACACAAAAAATATCATGATTTTTTCAGTAATGTATCAAATTATAATCATTGTCTTGATTTATTTAGTAATGTATCAAATGTAACCATATTTATGATTGCAAAAAATAATTATTGATATCAAAATTTGGTAAGTATAGTAAGTGAAAGAAGGATAAAAATTTTAATAACTAATAGTACAATTATTCATTCACCCTTTCAGAATGGGCATCTCACCGATGAGATGGCAGTGAACTTCTTCCCTTGATTAGTTAATTAATTATATTAAAAAATTATTATATCACACAGAAATTATAATATCAATACATTTTTGACCACTTTCAGAATATACAGAACTGTTAATTCATTTAAATAAAAAAAAATTAGCTTTACATTAAAAGTGGGTTTTTGTGTTTCCCCAGGATTTTTTTTGAAATTTGACTCTTAAATATTCTAATTTTTAAGCCTCAACTAATGTTTTTTGAATAAATACACTTTTTTTTACTAGAAATTAAATATTTCAGGGGAACACATTTAAATATTCCTTGGGATGGGCCCAGGAATTTATGATTCCTTCCTGGAAGAATTAACAAAACCCTGATTTATTTATAAATTTTTTACATTTCTGCACACCGTCTAAATAATAAGGTTTGTAACCATTTAATTAACTTTTGTCGCAGGCCCACCTCCACTGCATTGGGATGGCTTCTGATGTGCCCCCCTGCCTGTCGTCCAGTTCATTTGCTCGAAAAGCCACGGATGGACATTGGATAAAGTAAAGTAAGTAACTTTTGTCATTAGTGTTTGTAAATTATAATTAGCTTTACATTAAAACTGGGTTTCTGTGTTTCCCCAGGATTGTTTTTGAAATTTGACTTAAATATTCTAATTTTTAAGCCTCAACTAATGTTGTTTTTTGAATAAATACACCTTTTTTTTTTTTTACCAGAAATTAAATATTTCAGGGGAACACATTTAAATATTCCTTGGGATGGGCCCAGGAATTTATGATTCCTTCCTGGAAGAATTAACAAAACCCTGATTTATTTATAAATTTTTTACATTTCTGCACACCGTCTAAATAATAAGGTTTGTAACCATTTAATTAACTTTTGTCGCAGGCCCACCTCCACTGCATTGGGATGGCTTCTGATGTGCCCCCCTGCCTGTCGTCCAGTTCATTTGCTCGAAAAGCCACGGATGGACATTGGATAAAGTAAAGTAAGTAACTTTTGTCATTAGTGTTTGTAAATTATAATTAGCTTTACATTAAAACTGGGTTTCTGTGCTTCCCCAGGATTGTTTTTGAAATTTGACTTAAATATTCTAATTTTTAAGCCTCAACTAATGTTGTTTTTTGAATAAATACACCTTTTTTTTTTTACCAGAAATTAAATATTTCAGGGGAACACATTTAAATATTCCTTGGGATGGGCCCAGGAATTTATGATTCCTTCCTGGAAGAATTAACAAAACCCTGATTTATTTATAAATTTTTTACATTTCTGCACACCGTCTAAATAATAAGGTTTGTAACCATTTAATTAACTTTTGTCGCAGGCCCACCTCCACTGCATTGGGATGGCTTCTGATGTGCCCCCCTGCCTGTCGTCCAGTTCATTTGCTCGAAAAGCCACGGATGGACATTGGATAAAGTAAAGTAAGTAACTTTTGTCATTAGTGTTTGTAAATTATAATTAGCTTTACATTAAAACTGGGTTTCTGTGTTTCCCCAGGATTGTTTTTGAAATTTGACTTAAATATTCTAATTTTTAAGCCTCAACTAATGTTGTTTTTTGAATTAATACACCTTTTTTTTTTTACCAGAAATTAAATATTTCAGGGGAACACATTTAAATATTCCTTGGGATGGGCCCAGGAATTTATGATTCCTTCCTGGAAGAATTAACAAAACCCTGATTTATTTATAAATTTTTTACATTTCTGCACACCGTCTAAATAATAAGGTTTGTAACCATTTAATTAACTTTTGTCGCAGGCCCACCTCCACTGCATTGGGATGGCTTCTGATGTGCCCCCCTGCCTGTCGTCCAGTTCATTTGCTCGAAAAGCCACGGATGGACATTGGATAAAGTAAAGTAAGTAACTTTTGTCATTAGTGTTTGTAAATTATAATTAGCTTTACATTAAAACTGGGTTTCTGTGCTTCCCCAGGATTGTTTTTGAAATTTGACTTAAATATTCTAATTTTTAAGCCTCAACTAATGTTGTTTTTTGAATAAATACACCTTTTTTTTTTTACCAGAAATTAAATATTTCAGGGGAACACATTTAAATATTCCTTGGGATGGGCCCAGGAATTTATGATTCCTTCCTGGAAGAATTAACAAAACCCTGATTTATTTATAAATTTTTTACATTTCTGCACACCGTCTAAATAATAAGGTTTGTAACCATTTAATTAACTTTTGTCGCAGGCCCACCTCCACTGCATTGGGATGGCTTCTGATGTGCCCCCCTGCCTGTCGTCCAGTTCATTTGCTCGAAAAGCCACGGATGGACATTGGATAAAGTAAAGTAGGTAACTTTTGTCACAAGTGTTTGTAAATTATAATTAGCTTTATATTAAAAAGCAAGGTTGGCACGGTTTAACCCATTTGGTTTTTTATGAAAACACAGAATTTTTTTTTTTTAGTTAAACTTTTGGGTTTAAAGTCATTTATTGATTATCTTTTGAACAAAATATATTAAATGCTTCTGACATTAATGCTGTAAAGCTATGCAATTTTTTGAAACAAGGCAATTGAAATTTTCTTAGAAAGACTCCTGGTTTTTTTTTAATAAAAAACCTATTTGGTTTTTTAATTTATTAAGAACTAGATATTTGAATGCATAATAAAAACCAATTTTTTTTAATCAATTAAGCACCAAATTTTTAAATATGCATTATAAGAACTAGTTGTTTTTTAATGCTCTAAAAAGACTTGTTTTTTTATTAAAAACCCATTTGGTTTTTTAATTCATTAAGAGCAGATATTTGAATGCATAATAAAAACCAACTGGCTTTTTTAATCAATTAAGCATTGGGTTTTTAAATATGAATTATAAAAAAAGTTGGTTTTTTAACGCGCTAAAAAGACTGACTCCCTTGGGTTTTTTTTTTATAAAAAACCCTTTTGTTTTTTTTAATTCATTAAGAACTAGATATTTGAATGCATAATAAAAACCAATTGTTTTTTTAATCAACTAAGTACCATATTTTTAAATTTCCATTATAAGAACCACTTGGAATGCTCTAAAAAGACTCCCTTGGTTTTTTTTTATAAAAAACCTATTTGGTTTTTTAATTCGTTAAGAACTGGATATTTGAATGCATAATAAAAACCAATTTTTTTTAATCAATTAAGCACCGGATTTTTAAATATAATAATTATAATATGCATTTATATAAAAACCAGTTGGTTTTTTAATGCTCTAAAAAGACTCCCTTGGTTTTTTTTATGGTTTATATATAATTTGAACTTTTTTAACTAAATAAAATTAATTTTAATTAATAAATTAAGTCACTTAGTTAAGAGCTGAATTGATTAACTATTTATATTTAATGCATTCATAAATGAAAACAACCAGAAATATTTGTATTTATGTGTTAAGGAAAAATTTTTGTAAAAAAAACCAGTTTAGACCAAATGAACAAAAAAAACCATTCCCCCCCCCCAACCGTGTTAAAAAGAGCGTTTCTGTGTTTCCCCAGGAATTTTTTTTTGGAAATTTCACTCCTAAGGTAACCGACTGGGTTAGGAAGCATTTTTTTAAAAATATGAACTAAATAAATAATTGTTTTTTTCTGAGAGCTAATATTCTAAAACTGAAAATCCTGCAAAGTGTGTTTATTAAATTTTTTTTTTAATATTTAGAAATTTGAATAAAAATAAGGCCAAAATTTAAACTTCTGCCAACAACTACAGAAAATGTTCTTTTATTAAATACAAATGAACTTTTTGAAGGATTTTAAGCTTAAGACAGAAATGTGTTGGTAACTAAAAAAATCTGGGATTTTGAAATAGAAATGAAGTACTGGTGTTTGAAATTAAATTAGAATTCAATTTAATTAAGTGCATTTTCATTAATCATTTATAGTCATATTTTGTTATTTATTGTTCTATTTCTATTTAAGATCAAATGAGAAGAAAATTGATGAAATATGAAAAGGACCTGCCTGAGATGAAAAAAAAAACAAGATGCAAGATGTTTTGAAATGTTGAAGCTCTAAAAATAAATATTTTTAAATGTTAAACTTTATTCTTTTTTTATTTAAAAAAAATAAATTTATTTAAATGGTTGAAAAAAAAAGTTAATAGAATAATAAAAAATTAGAACAACTGCAGGTAATAATGGTAATATACATGCTCTTTTAGAAAAAACTGAAATTAAAACTGAAGATTTAGAAAAGTATTGCTATAGCCAGCACTATAATAGGCTATGTAAAAAATAAAGGCAACTCATGGCAAAAAAGTAATGCTAAAATAATATAAAAATAACAGCAACTGATGCTAGAAAAATAATGCTAGAATAATATACAAATAAACAGCATCTGATGCTAGAAAAATAATACTAGAATAGCAAATATTTTCCAGCAACATAAGCTAGATTTTGCATGCTAGCATAGCATGCGTTTTCTAGCAACACAAGCTAGATTTTGCATGCTAGCATGGCATGCATTTTCTAGCAACACAAGCTACATTTATATGCTAGATTAGCAATCTTTTTCTAGCAACACTTGCTAGGACGGCAAACTTTTTCCAGCCATACATGCTAGAATAGTGGTCATTTTCCAGCAATACATGCTAGATTAGCAATAATTTTCCAGCATCACACACTAGAATGGTGGTAATTTTCTAGCAAAATATGCTAGAATAGCTGTTCTTTTCTAGCAACACATGCTAGAATAGCGGTCATTTCCAGCAACACATGCTAAAACAGTGGTCATTTTCCAGCAACACATGCTAGAATAGTGATAATTTTCTAGCAATACAAGCTGGATTTTTTATGCTAATTAGCATAAAAAGTGGGCCAATACACAGATAACCATGCTAGGTGATTATGCTGGAACTAGCAAACAATTATGCTAGTTTAAGCTATTTTCCTAGCTTAACATAGCATACTATGCTTGTCTAGCAAAGAAATTCTAGCATAAATTTTGACTTTTCTAGCAAACCCATGCTAGAATAGTGATCATTTTCCAGCAACACATGCTGGAATACCAAATATTTTCTAGCAACGCATGCTAGAATAGTGATCATTTTCTAGCAATACAAGCTAGATTTTTTATGCTAGTTAGCATAAAAAGTGGGCCAATACACACATAACCATGCTAGGTGATTATGCTGGAACTAGCAAACAATTATGCTAGTTTAAGCTATTTTTCCTAGCTTAAACATAGCATATTATGCTTGTCTAGCAAAGAAATTCTAGCATAAATTTTGACCTGGGCTGTGACGCATATTTTTCTCAAATTTTATTTTTCGGCTATTGTTAAGGTTTCAAGCATGGTTCAGTGTTAAATTTCCTTACTTCATCTTTATAAAATGTAAAAAATATCTTAAAATAATAATATAATTAATAGATATTTTAAACAAATCTTTATATGATATTTTAGATATTGGTATTACACAAATAGCTTTCTAATGTTATGATAAATAAAATTTCTTAATCATTCCCATAAAAATTTACTCCCGTGCTAAAACTTTAAAAAATTATTCATAGAAGAGAATTTTTTAACAGCTAAATTTCAATCTTCTTAATTAAAAATTTATTTTCTAAAACTAAAGTTAGATACATCAGTTGCTGAATATTTTACGGTTACAGCTTTTAATGCAACTTATAAAATTGGGCAAACCTCATAACATTAACTTTTATTATTAAGTTAAATAATTTTAAAGAATATAGAATAGAGTCTAATCTCAAATTTAGGTATGAATCAGTTTGCATAATTCGAGTGTGGATCATTTGAATCCAAAATACCATATTTCTTTTAATAATAGACAGTGTATCTGAGTAGAATTGTAAAATTACTCCAAACTTTTATCATAAATAAGATCATTGATATATGTTCTGAACAGAAAATAATATTAATTTAACCAATTAATAGTAAAATAATTATACTTTGTCTAATTTTCAATACGATGCTATAAAGTTTCTTTTTATAAAAGATAACACATAAAATTACCTCTTTTGGTACATACTTTGTTTGAAATATGGTGTTTTCAGGAGTTTGTTTAAAATAATTTGTTATTTTCATGCTTACCCTTATTTCTAATATTAGACAAACTACTTGCAGAATTCCCTTCTCAAGAAAAAAAAAGAAATTCTATCTGTTATCTTCTGCAAAGCTGTTTGTATTAATTAATAGAGGCAAATTAAAAATCTGAATTTTCTTCTTTTCTTGATAAAATTTGAAATAGCTAGAATTCTTGCTTTTTATCGATCATTTTCACTCATTGCCAGCAATGCATTTCCACAAAACCTCATTGAAGCGCAAAGATAAAAAGAGGTTGAAAGAAAGAACTTGTTTCCTTCCCACTCCAAGCTACAACATTTCGGCAAGAATTGGAATAATTTAAATAACTAAATCCAGGTTCGCCAGCGGAAACTTTACACCTGGCTTACTTGCATTAACTAGTGAATAAAATAAAAGGACTTGCAGAGCTGTCAACTCTTCCGTTTTAGCCGGAAGATTTCCGTTTTTCCAAAGAAAATTCTGTCATCCGTTTTTCAATCAATTTCTTCCGTTTTTTTTTCTCATTAGTTATTAATCTGACTTGATTAAAGCTTAAAAGTAGTTATTCTGCGTTTGGAATTAATGAATAGCTAGATCTCTTAATAAAAAAAAAATTATTGCATGAGAAAGGGGTTACCAATGCAGAATGTTTATTGACAGATTTCATAATTGCCAAGATTGTGCCTTGCACAATTCATCATTGTGCAAGGACTAAAAAATAGATATTTTGTTAAAAATGTTCTTCTTAGATTTTTTTACTGAAAGATGTCCATTTATGCTACCTCTTGACTTAGGTAGAGAATGGTATTGTTGTCACCCTTGTTGACTTATCAGTGTAAAAAATGCTGTGGGTATCTCCAGTTTTAAATCTTCCTTTTTCTGTAATCCCAATGTTGGCAGGTATGGAGTTGTTTGCATTTCCCGCATAACTACCAATTAAATAAATTAATTACCAATAAAGAGTTTTACGACTCGACTTTCACACGCCTTTTGCAATTGACTTACAACTCCAACCACAAACCAAACCTTGACTAATAAATTAATTTCTACTGATTATAAGTAAGGTCAAATGTGTTCCTTAATGATTATCTTTTTCTTAATCACTGTTTATATATTTTGAAATAAACATTAAACAATTTCTTCACAACACTGGAAAAGGCGTGTATATTCATATTTTTCCATTTATTTAATGTAATTTTCCAAGGCATACTGAAATATTTTCCTTACAGAACTATGGAACCCGATGGAATGCCGATTCCTTTTCTACAGTATGGGGTGCGTATGGGTTCTTCAAGTGTGTGCAAAGTTCTTCAACAAGCGAAGAAGAAGCATCCGGACATGGTAGTTCATAGCCTTAAAACCATCTTGAAAACCGTCTTTGCCCTGCACCCCAGTGTGGTGGACCATACAGAAGTAACTCTTACATTTATACGGTCTCGGAACAAGGGACAAGGACTGCGATGGCTGAGAGAAAAAGCTCAAGAATGGGGCATAACTATTCTACAAGACTTGCCGGATGGGTCGAAAAAGGTCAGATTTCGGACATATGTCGAAGCTTTAAAGTTTGCTTTTCAATTCGAGGGTAAGTTTACTTTTCAGTAAAAATATTCATTACCAAGTTTTCTTGAAATCATATCCAACAAAATGTTTTAATTAAAAAACGTTACTTTCTATTAACATAACCTAAAAAAAAATAACGCACATGATATTTTATTTCCTGTAGTTTTCAACCTATTTCATACCAATTTCTTTTTTAAGCAAAGAATTTAGAAGGTTGTAATATTATTAAACATACTACATAAATTGTAAAATTTCAGTTTACCTACGAGTAAAATCAACCCTTAAGCCGCAATGTTCTTTAAAGCAAAAGTCATAAATAATCAGTTTCCACGAACCATTCTCTTATTGCAATTTCTTTCAGGCTTAACATTGGAGGATGGAAAGTTGAAGTTCAGTCTTAAGATCTCTTTGCCCAATACTGAGAAAATCCGGGAAATTTTGGAGAAGCTTTCATTGCTAATATTTACGGATTTCATCAATAGACAAGAGTCTTCTGTTCTGCATCCACCCTTGGCTTTACCCGCCATCACCCTTGGCTTTTACCCCTCTTCTGCCAGGAAAAGGAAGAGCGAAGAGAGCTGCTCGGACCAAACAAGAGGCTCCACGTTGATTGATATGTGAGGTCATGTTTTGGATGCTAATGGTTCTGTCTAGAAGTGAACAACACATGGGCGTAGCCAGGGGGAGGCAGGGGGGGCAGCTGCCCTCCCCTAAATTTTTCATAACTCTTCAGAAATTTTCCCCCAAAATAATTTTTTCTGTAAAATTGAAAAACATTTTTAAATTTTTTTTTCTGAAATTTTTTTTTAAAGCTGAAACCCTTCAATTTTTTTTTAAAGTATATGTGCCAAAAAAACGAGCTTATATGTGAGATGTGGCGAAAGAATTCACGCAGAATTCATTTCATTCAGCATTTTTAGTTCCCCAAACGACCGAGCCAGTCAAAATATTCGACAACTTCAAAGATACGAGATAAGATACAACCCCAGTTGACCACCTCCCGCGGATTGGAAATCTATTGAACGGCTAGAAATGGGAAGAGTTGACAAACAGCCCCAAGATAAGATAAGGGTAAAGTAAACTCGTTACTGGTCACACCTGTTGTTCACATACAGGAGCCAGCGGGGGGTGAACGCTCCCTCTTTCCTGTTGTCCTCTACTGTCCTAATTGGAGAAGAAATAGGGGTGAGGGGGAAATGCTCTTCCCATACCACAAAATCCAATTATACGTACACCTCCTGCCTTTGACAATGGATTGGGGTGTGAAAGGATATCATAAATCTTCGGCACTCAACGACTCAAACAAGTAAGGGGGCTTAAGGGGCTGCCCACACGGAGCTCGTCGTGCGTACTGTCCCATTAAGATCGTTATCTTGACAGGCGGACTCAGGTTCCCCATTCAGCCTTCCCAATAGAAGAGAGGGGGTTGAGAGTGTCTTGTTTACTCGACTGTCCAGGAGGTCAATTAACGTTATCTTGTATTGCGAAGGCTGCGAGGGCCAAGGGGTCAAGATTGATTTATTTTATTGCTCTGGAGTGGCTTCCTTGGTGTGGGCAGCCCCTTAGGTGTCTGGATGTGTCAGGAAATTGTTTCAACGTGTTTACACAAAAACAGAGGGGTCTTTTGTGAACCCAGCCATTATTATTTCGAAGCTTTGGCTGACCTTTCAACGAATAGAAAGAAAGCCGTGTGGTCATTGGCTATTCCTGCAGAAAATTCCCTTTAGTCTAAGATATGTGATTTAGTTTTCAAGCATTGAACTTAAAAAGAGTACGTATTTCAGTCCTCCATATTGATATCTAGACGTATTATGTAAAGCCTTAATCCAGCACCATCACCAGCAATTAAAGTAAGTTGAATTTAGTATCGCATCTTAGTTTTGGGGGATAAACTATTTGTTTTAAAATATCTAATAAGAGAATTTTTTCTTTAAGAGTGAAAAAAAAAGCTAAATAATATTTGAAAAAGCAGGACGGTTTTACTTTTACATTTTAAGGTTATTGTTAAATGTTATATCTTATATCATGGTTATTCAAGTAACTGCAACAACTTGAACAGTTGATACAAAGTTGCTCGGACTATTTTCAGACTAACTGTAACTTTGTATTCTTCTTCAGTCTCTTCTAAATTATTATGTAATTAAAGCAGTTGCGTATTTTCCTCAAGCTTGGTGTTTTTTTTTTAATGTCCAATCATACGAATGTTTCACCCGGTAACATAAAATAAAATAGATAAAATTTATTGAATTTAACTCAACTCGATTAGATTCTACAAATTATACTTTTAGTCATTAGCCACATAAATTCCCTAGAATAGTATGTGGCTTACAACTTACAAGAGGTGTTCTGTTCTGGCCAAAGAGCCTAAAAATGAGCTAAAACACTACTTAAAGGTGCAAATTTTAAAAAGTTTTCTGGGAGAGGACCCCCAGACCCCCCCCCCCATTTTTCTTAGAGCACACATCAATTACACTATTATTTAAGTTAAGTGTGCAAAAGTTCAAACCCTTCGTATAATTACTCTAAAATTTAACGTGTAAAAGTACTATGTAAAGTACGTGTAAAAGTATACAGTTACCTGAGACCATGACATGGGGCAAAGGTAAGTATCCTTGCCCCCCCCTAACATGGAACCTGGCTACGCCCATGGAACAACATCTGGTTTCAAATCGGAATCGCTCATAAACTACCCTCAACCACCATCTGAGGGGGGGGCTGTGCCGCAAAAACCGTCAGGGCGGGACGGGGCGCAGTCCCTTGGGGAACGATGGTAGCCCACCTCCAAGTGGTGTTCCCTGGAAACGCTTGCTCTCAGCGGCTAAGAGGCTACTGAAGATCCTGTAACTGTCCACATATTGTGGAAGATAATATGTAGTGAAATCAGGTGGAGAAATAACTGGAGATGGTATGTAGCACTATTTCTTCTTTTAATACAGGAGTGTAATTTGTATTGATTTTTTATTTCTTGTAGGGTTTGTTAGAACGTATTCTGGACTCTCCAAAAGAAAGAAAATTTGCTTGCAATTGTCATGCATCACAAAGTGAGCAACAATGAGCCCCTTGGGTAAGGGTGACACCCTCACATGATAATGTGTTAATACAAAACAATTTAATTTTTACAAATTGAAAATTAAGTTGTTTTGGGGGACTCACGAACCTGTCATGTTGGTAATTATTTTAGAATTTACATTGATAAATTAAATATATAAAAACCGAAATATATTAAATACCGAATATGATGTAAAAAAAACTTTAAAATTTCGTTTAGGGAGGTACTTTTTACGATGACTGCCATTATCGAACTATGGGTCTAAGGGTCAGAAAACATGAATTCAATATTGATTTGGGTGTAGTACTTTGTCTTTCTAAAATAATGAGTGTAAGAGTATCATACCAAGTTGCCAAGGCCAAGACATCAAAAATTGGTAAGGAAATATTCCCTAATATTTATGAACTTTTGAAAATACTTGCAGTGACCCCTGTAACAACAGCTTCTGCAGAGTGGAATTCATAAAAAAAAGGTTGAAAACCAATCTTAGAAATTCAACTGGAGCAAGCTCACTGACATAGCCCTTATGAACATTTATTATGGTGTTGATATAAATATAGTTATGAAGTGCTGGATAAATTAATCCAAAAAGGAGCCAATGATAAATTTTATTTTAATGATATAAAATTTGAATAATGCATCATGAATATAACAATTTAAAGTTAAAAAATTATTTTCAGTTAAAAAATGTGTACCTTATTCATTGATAGGTCTTTTAAGATCACAGTTTTTTTCTCAGTATATTTAGTACCGTATAAGTAGTCTTGTTATACAAGTTACATTCGAAACTCAGCCCCCCCCCCACACAAAAATCATGGACTAGCCACTGATATACAGTATACGCCAGTGTTTCCCAACGTGGGGGGCACGTCTCATCGGTGGGCAATATGAATTTCTATGGGGGGGGGGCAATTTGAAAATATTCAACCAAATTGCCCCCCAGGTGGGGTATGGACATCCAGGTTTTTCTTACTTTTCTAGAAGGATTTTCAAAAAAAATAAAGGACATGGGGGGCATGAAAAATTTAGAAAGCCTTTGATGGGCCATGGACCGAAAAAGGTTGGGAAACACTGGTATACACTATGAAATGCTTGTAAATTTCTCATTGAAAGAAAGTTTTCCTCCATATTTATAAAATTATTGTGAAATAGTTTATGAATTCTAATCCGTGGGAAAGTAAAAGAAGAATTTCGGTGTATTGTGTGTGGGAAGGGCTAAGGACGTTGAAACCGCCACGCACAAAGGATTTAAATCTTTTATTCCTTATGGAAGAATACTTTTTCTACTACGGAGGGGCGTTTTTTGAAATCATTAGTTATAAGTTTAGACAGCTTGAATAGAAATCCGAGGGTGTTCACGCCTTGAAGTCAGTTGCAGCTGTGGCACAATGAAGCAACTAGATGAATTGGTCTGAGCAACGATGTGGGAGGTTATGGCTGGGCGTGTCAGGGGGATCAATGTCAATAGGTTGAGGTGGTCTTATAGGGTGGAAAGCAGGGCTAGCTATATAAGCTTGTGGAGAGACGATATCGTTCAGTTGCTCACAAGCCTTTATATACAGCGTGCGGCAAAAATTTGGTTCTTGAAATCTTAGAGTTATTTTGTTTTGTGCTTTAAATAATTCGTTAAGTTACTCCTTTCCGAGTAGTGTATATAGTGCGAAAATTGTGTTGCCGCTCTATTGTTCACCGTGTTGCTGAAGAGTGATACTACAAATCATGTTTGGAAATAGTAAGTTGAATAATTGATTCTTTTTGTTGTGAACCCTTTCAAGTGTATTGTTTTTCTATCTCAAAAACTTAAGTGTAATAATTTACATCGTTATTGTTGTGTTCACGTTGTTGGTTAGTTTTTCTCAGATTCATTGTTTATTTATAGTTTTTGAAGAGTTATGGTATCAAATTTTTATCTTATGAAAAATTTTGCTACAGGTTAAATTGATTATTATTAAAATTAAGTGTTTAGTTAATAAAGAAAATCTCTTTAAAACGTCTTTATGAAAGTTTCTCTTCAAAATATTGTCGTGCTTAACGTAATTTTTTCTTAAAAATGCTTTTAAAATAAATTTTTACTTTTGAAACTTTTTTTAATATTTATCATCTCTTCTTTTCTTAACCATTTAAACACATTTCGCTCACTTAATAGGTCTTTAATTTTATTGATCTTTATTTATTTACATAGTTTTTTAAGTGTTAATTTCTTATTTTTATTTACTGTATGATACCCTTCGTAATTCATAGAAACTACAATCGTTATTAGTGTTCAATTCGTTATAAAATAGCTTTTTAAACTGCTTTTAAAATAAATTTTCTGTTTTGAATTCTTTTATCATATTTATAATCTCTTCTTTTGTAAACATGTTATATTATTTTCTTTTAAATAGTTAGTTGCATTTTTTTTAAATGTATGGGATGAAATTGTTTTTAAGACATAGAAAGTAGACTCGAAATTAGTTTTTAGTTAACATACAATAACTTTTTAAAATAAATTTTCACTTTTAAATTCTTTTGCAATGTTTTTTTTTTATATTTTTTCTATAACTTTTTTAAATACATTTTCTTCATGCTAAAACAAAGTAAATATGACAATTATCACTCTCTAATCTGAATAAATAAATTAAAACAGAATAAAATATAATAAGAATATAATTGTAATTTGAAATAATCCTTGCTTTACTTAAAAAAAGTTTTAAATTAGCGGGGAAAAGCGAGACATTTAGGTAGGTTATTCGTCAGCAGGATAGAGTGGCACAAAACGTCATTGTCTCTATAAAACCGAGACGTCTGCTCATCCAAAACCTAAACTATACCCAAATTGGAGCTACATTGCTCAAGTATTAGACACACCGGAACACTGTTCAAATTTTAACCGATGAACAAGAATCTACTAATTAACCCGAAATGTCATGGAATTTTCGGAATAAGTTTCATTGTTATTGCTTTTTAACTAGCTTGCGTTCTCTTTTACTGAATTTATTTCTTTTCAGACTTTAGCTATTTTCCCACTTCGACTATTGATGAATACGCCCTGCCCATGTTCTCAAAGAGTTTCCTTGCCGAAAATGGATCTTCCATCTACAAGGGAACAGAAACTTTAGGAGCTTCATATTCAAGTAAGTATTCAGTTAAGATTTATATTTTTAGGAATTTATTACTGGAACAGAGTGCATAATTTTAATTTATATTTACTATTTTTTTATGTAGCTATGTTTAATTAGAAAATTTACAAACATACATTGAGACCAAATTTAGATTTAAACAAATTCCTTTAAGTCCCCATTCCTCATGTATATTTAGTGTTGCTTAAAATTTCAATACAGAAGCCTTATTTAAAATTCAAAAACATTCTAAAATTTTGAGGAGAAGTTTTATACTTAAAACAGGAACTAAATCAACTGCAGACTGCTAAAAATTTAAGAGAATGTCAATTTTTAATTTTAAAGTTTCGAAATTTCAGAAAAATTTTCACGACTTTCCCATGAAACGATATCACATGTCATATATTGAAAAGTGTTTTGTTGACATATTAGAATAGGGGAGAATGGGGTTATAAGAAACCTTTTTATAGTGTGCTTTGTGTGTAGGCCTAAAAATACGAAACAAATATCACAGAATATCTTTAAGACATAATCCCATCAAAATTTTATCGTTTTAGAACAAATATTTTAGTGAAAAATTCCCGTTTGAAGTTGATGCAACCAGCTAAATCATAAACGTAAATTCATGCTTTTTCAAGTATTTTAATTCATCTTGTTTTTGCAATTAAATTATCTTGGAATTTTTACTGAACTTTTTTAGAGGTTAAAAGCGCTATAGTAGTAAACAATTTTATATATATAGTTTATATATATATTTTATATATATAGTATATATTTATATATATAGTAGTAATTCAATTTTTGTTCTTCAATCTAGGGTTGTAGATCATTCTTAAAAATACCCCGCTTCGATCTTATTACCCGATTCAAACAAATCTTAGGGGTAATAAGAAACACTAGCATTTTATCCCCGAAAATCGTTTATTATTTTAATGTTTATATTTTATTTATTAAGTGAAAAAGATAAATTCAATCAAGTTTATAATTATACTTCATTTTCCATCAAATTTAACAGTTGAACATAAATCTATGTGTCATCCCGAGATATTAAGGCGTGTTTAGATTAAAAGTTTCATTGTTTTCTCTAAGGCTGTTTTACTGAAGTTTTTTTTTTTTAGGTTCGTGTTGTCTACCCTCTGTTGATGAGTACGCATTGCCTGTCTTTTCCGAAAGTTTTCGTCTTGAAAACTTCCCTTCCACCAACAAGAGAACGGGAGTACTGGGATCTTCAAGTGGATTTGTGGACACGCACTGCCATTTAGACTTTCTGTTTGACCGAATGAGGTATAATGGATCATTCCAGGCATTCAGAAATGAATATAACTTCCCGGAGTCGTTTGATGGCTGCGTGGCAGTTTTCTGCCAACCAGATACTTTCGGCAAAGTAGGTGTTTAATGTTATACTTATCAAATGGACATTTTCCTAGGATAATTTTACTTCTTTCTAATTTTCTCTTTACTTGATGATCTTGTGGTCTGTTTCTCTCTCCTTTTCTTTTCTCGCGGTTTTTTTTTTGCAATATTTTTAAAATGAACTCAAATACTAATTGTGCTTTTAGGAGCTCCATTGGAAGCGCTTCCTTGATGATCCTATGGTCTTCGGAGCATTTGGGTGCCACCCCCACAAAGCTATGAACTTCACCGAGAAAACCGAGCAAGATCTCAGCCAGGTCTTGAATCAACCTAAAGTCCGTGCTCTGGGAGAAATAGGACTCGACTATTCTAACAGGTAAGTTGCAGTTTTTTCAGGCAAACATGAAAGGTTCCGTCATTTTTTTCTATATGAGATTAAAGTATTATAGCCGATGTCATTTGAAATGTGGTTACATATTTCCAATGTTAAACTTATAAATAAATATTTTTATTACATTTTATCTTTACATATAAAAACTTCTGAATTTTTTAAATTTCCTTCCGCTTGATTAAAAATATTTTTCTTCTCACATTAAATTTTAATCCATCGATAAGATTCATAAAATACCTAGACCTATTAAAATTGAAAAAAATATTGCTTTTTAAAAATAGTTTTAGTTATAGGCCAATAAGTCCATAACAATTAATTAATCATTATGTCCAATATATTCCCTAACGTATAAAATTTATTTTCTTCATAAAATCATGATTGCATTATTATTTCTTTACTTATGATAGTTTAATACAAATTTATTTGCGGAATATTCAAAAAGTAAATTTTAAATTTAGAGAATAATATTCGGACTTCAACCATTCGTTATTTCAAATCGCTATTTAATAGTGTTATGCATTATTCGAATTTTATATTGAAACTTGGTTGTAATTTTAGGAATAACTGCACGAAGGAAAGGCAGTTCGATGTCTTCCGGAGGCAACTCCGCATGGCGCAACACAAAAATCTCAACTTAGTGATTCATTGCCGTGATGCCCATGTAGATGCAATGCGGATAATCAAGGAGGTAAGTTTTTTTTTTTTAATTCTAAAAACTTTGTCGAGAACGGATTAAAGGAACAAGTTGAAGAATCACCCCTCTTGAGGATTTTTCGCATTTGTGGTACTTAACTTTTATGATGTTTCAGGAGTTACCTGTTGACTACAGAATCCACCTTCACTGTTTCAACGACTCATGGAACTGGGCAGAAAAGTGGTTGAGGGATTTCCCGAACCTTCTCTTTGGATTTACTAATGTTTTAACGAATACCAGGGCAGTGCCAGTTCGAGAAGTCGCCCGCAGGATTCCCCTCTCTCGACTTTTGTTAGAGACGGATGCTCCTTACTTTATCCCGAGATCTGTAAGTATTTTTGAAATTTATCTATCTTGATTGAACTAGCTTAAAACAATAACATTTCATCTTTATTGAACCTTAACCGAAGTCGCTATTGGTTAATTCGGGTTGAATTTGCTTGTAATACCAAGTTCCTACTGCTGTTTGTTTAAACAAACCAAATTGAAAAATTTTTGGAAACCAAAAAATTGCTTGGGAATGAATTTATTTAATAAATTTTAACTTCCATAATTAGGCCAATTAACTTGAGTTAAATATATGCTCACCCTTTCTGTAATACTCTCTATATTGTTTGGCACATTGCTCAGTACATTCAACAATTCTAAATACGTTTTACTTTTAGAAACCCAACAATGGAACAAAGTTTTCTAATCCCAGCATGGCGATGGATGTTGCGGAAACCATTGCATCTTTGAAGAGTGTGGATGTAGAAGATGTCATAAAAGCCACAAGGGAAAACACTCGAAAGATTTACGGCATTTAAGCTAAATAAATTGATATTTTGGTAAGTTTTATATAAAAATTTCACATTTCATAAAAATCAGTTTATAAGTTTAATATCATACTCCAATTTAACATGATGGATTATCGAAATTAAAAATGCATAAATATCACACAATAATGCATATTAAAGTTCTCCTTCAAGTCAACATAACTTGATCGTTTAATCTCAACTTCGTTAATTTAATTTGATATTTATTTTGAAAATGATCTATTTAAATACCTTTTTACTGAATTAATGTCCTTTTCAGATTTCTGCAGCTGTGATGATCTAACCCTGACAATGCTGTTTAGCCGCCTGACTCCTCATGACTTGAAAGTGAAAAAGATTGAAAGTTGGAAGTTGTTGACTTGAAAAAAAATAGTCAACTTGAAAACAAAACACGAAACAGTGACTTGCAAAAAAATTGATTTTAAGTTTTTAAAAAAATTGTAAAATTTAAACAAAAATATTTTTGAGGTGCAATGTAGACCTACCTCCCCGTGGTGCTCCTTGGAAACACAGTTTTCTGTGGCTAAATGGTCTGCTTTTCAATATTTTAATAATTATATGCTTAGCTCTATTTTTAACTGTAATACTGATTTATTATTGTAAAAATGTTCAATAACTCAATTAATTGTATTAACTCTTGTGGGGTACAAAGTATATACACAATAAATAACCAAAACAAAATAACCTAGGCATTGACAGTGAACTTTCTGCTATGAAGAAATTATCTTTATCTTGAAAACACAAAACGTACTACCACCAAAGTCTTTAAATATTGCTGTGCATTTAAATTGACTATTGTAATGTTGATTTCTTGAAAGCTGATGACTCTTAGTGGTCTAACATTCAAAAAATGTGATCAAAATCACATAATTCCATATTCGCATGCACTTTCCCATTTCAGGATGTTGGTAGACATTGAGCAGAAATTGGTAGAAAGTGAGCAACAATGAGCCCCTTGGGTAAGGGTGACACCCTCACATGAAAATGTGTCAATACAAAACAATTTAATTTTTACAAATTGAAAATTAAGTTGTTTTGGGGGACTCACGAACCTGTCATGTTGGTAACTATTTTAGAATTTACATTGAATACAAAACGAAAAAAGAGAAGGTAAGTGTTTCACAGACAACTATTCGTAAGTATACAACCATTGAGAAAAGTTCAAGCTCTAAATTAAAGAAATTTCGCAAGAAGGTTGAATGTGATGAAGTAAGAAACAATGATCCACTTGCTTAAAGTTGATGCCCTCCCTCATTTGAAAAATATGTTAATTCTAAAAAAATTACACATTAAATTATTATGTTGTTTTTGGGGATAGGTTACTTAAAGGTAGATATAGTTTTGATGATTTTTTTTATAATTCTGTGGTTAGATAAAGGTGGATGGATTTTTTCGTGAAATATCACACACCTCTACACAAATATATGTATTTTTGTAAATTTAAACTCTATTATTGTTAGCATAATTATTTAAAAATATATCTGGAGTGTAATTACGTCATTACTGGCAAGTATTTTAGGGAACGTACCCATACTACGTGACCTATTTTTTACTATTTTTGACCCCACCCCCATTGGTGACCACCCGTAGTATATGCCAAGACCCCCTCCCTCCCCCACTAGTTTTCACGTAGTAGTTCATAAATACGGTTTTCAATCATTTTTAGCAAACAGAAAGTTAAAAAAAAAGATAAATTGGGCTTAATATTTGTCTTTATAATACAGTTACTTGTCTCGTGACGCCAAGAGTGCGTGCATACAAGTGGAAAATATATTATCAAGAAGAAAAAACTAATGTAAAAGTTATTGTAACAGTAACTTAATTAATTAAAACAAGTATTTTTTTCTTTAATTTTTGACTGCGTGACGAAATCCTAAACCCTCCCTCCCCCCTGTGACCAAGAGTGGTTGTGGGAGGGATTTTAGAGTGGTAAAGATAACTATGAATAAGATTTCTGTGAAAAATTCAAAATTTTTTTGCTTCTAAAACACTGGTGAAAAACTGGTACTTCAGGCAGTGTCAAAAATTTTTTGTATTGTTCTACAATGAGTTTTCTCCTATTAAAACTTGCATTACATATTAAATAACAAAGGCAAAAAGTTTACTTCATAATATATGCGTTTTATTTTAAATTATAAAACATTTACTGCACTATGTGGTTTCTATCGAAAAAATTAAGGCTATTGGACAAACTTTTCTATTTTTATGTAATATTCATTATTGAAATGTCCTTGTTTTTCTCCTTTCTAATATAAATTAGTCATCACCGAATTTATTCTCTAGCTTCACTAAATCAAAATTATTTACATAAAATTTTTTATTCTAAGTTAATTTAACAATATTTGGGGGCACCCATGAAATACCTGTTAATCTTCTGAAAATCCACGCGAATCTGATGATTTTTTTATATTCTAAAACACATTGGCACAGCTAAAATAAACAGATATTTTACATTCAAATGAAAATTCTTCATAATCTAAATAAAGTTTCTGATCTGCACTTACTGGATATACAGGGTGTCCCACGAAAAGTGGCCCAACCCCTATAACTTTTGAACCCCTACAGATATAGTCATAAAAGTGGGGTCTAGGTATAGTAAAGTGACCATGCTCTATCCGATGAGACAACTTTCAACGCCCTCTAGCGGAAACTTTAGGAGTTATAATTTTTATTTTAAAAACTATGTGAGGTATGTAGAAAAAGTCAGTGACTAAGTTGTAGAGCAGCATCGATTCATTATAAATCGACACCTCCACAACAAAAATGCCTACAATAAAACTCATTAAACGCCCGTTTATTTAATTGTGATTTGGAGCACTCAACCTCACGAAACGCTTAAAACGTTTGCTTGTTTATTTGAGGTCTCGAACACTTAACCTCACGAAACGCTTTTGCATATAGTAACTTGGTGCTTGAAGCGCTCTGTCTTAATGGATATACTAATTAAGAGGCTATTGAATTTTGGGTATTTTTGTTTAATTATGCGTAATTGTGTGTGAGGTGTAAAATGTGCAACTCGATAGAGTCCAAATGTGCATTGTCGCGGACGGGAAGCACATACAGCATCAGCTGTAAAAGTAAAAAGTTTATTTTCATGAGGTTAAGTGTTCGAGACCTCAAATAAACAAGAAAGCGTTTTAAGCGCTTCGTGAGGTTGAGTGTTCCAAATCACAATTAAATAAACGGGCGTTTAATGAGTTTTATTGTAGGCATTTTTGTTGTGGAGGTGTCGATTTATAATGAATCGATGCTGCTCTACAACTTAGTCATTGACTTTTTCCACATACCTCACATAGTTTTTAAAATAAAAATTATAACTCCTAAAGTTTCCCCTAGAGGGCGCTGAAAGTTGTCTCATCGGATAGGGCATGGTCACTTTACTATACCTAGACCCCACTTTCATGACTATATCTGTAGGGGTTCAAAAGTTATAGGGGTTGGGCCACTTTTCGTGGGACACCCTGTATAGTTTACAATGCAGATAAAGAATTCTACACGCATTCCTTGTCCATTCTTCAGAATAAAGGAGGTGGTACCGTAAATAATTCAACTCCTGGTTCACCTGGTAAATCACTTGTTTGTTGATAAACACACCTGTTCATGAACAACAAAAGCCAGGAAACAGGGGGCTGTACCCCCTTGACAGATAAGAGGTAAGAATTTCAATAGAAAGGCAATAAACCCAGAGAGTTCCAATTCAGTAACATACCTCACAATACGGGAAACGTGCGAGAAATCGCCCTAGTCGCCTTTTTTGACCCCCGGTTTGCTTTGATTTAAAGACAAAACTATTGTGTTCCATATTCACTGGTTTAAACTCCCGCATTTGAATAAATAATTTTTAGTGAATTTATTTTGTGAAGAAAAAAGTGCCAATTTTGTCAAAGTTCGAAGAATTCTTAAAAATAGAATTCAAGTTGCAAACGTTTTGTAAAAATTACCAACAATTATTCATATTCTTGTTATTAATGGACAAAAATTATAAATATGTATCTTTATTTCTTTTTGGTGAAAAAAATCTTAAAAATGTTCCCAAAATGGGAGCTTTGGCGCTTAATGGGTTAAAATTAATCTGGCAGTGATGTTTCTTTTCGTAATTTTACATGTATATCTGTGGCAACGCTTGTATTTGGTTGCTTATGTAAATTACTTGTATAAAAATTTTTTCTTTGGCAACGCATGTAATTTTTGTGTATATGTGATATCATAAAGTTAATCTGGCATCATGGATGTTCTTTTTGTAATTTACTTATATATCTTTGGCAACGCTTGTTTTCGTTGTGGGTATAACTTTTTCTTTGGCAACAGTGGTGGAGCATTATGTAACATATCTTGCACGGTCATTGGCTGTCCAGAAAATTCCGTTAGGAACTTTGCTGAGCGTATATATAGTATTCAGTGTAGCAGTTAGAGTAGTACACTGTGCTTGGTGATCAAGTGAGCTATTAAAATTTGATAGTGGTGGTGTTGTGCTTTAGTGATTTTGTGAAGAGTTATAATTAAGTGTTGTTCTACAGTCGAGTATAGATATGTTGGGTTGCAGTTGTGATACTATTTGTACTTCTTCCCTCGTGTATCCTGCTCCTCCGTTACCACGGTGGATTCTCTCGCAGCCACCGATTCCTGATGGAATAGTTGCGTGGTATCCGGCAATGATTAACCGTCCTGATCTAGTGTTGAGGAACTTAAATCGGATTGAAGAATCCGAGAGTCAAAGTTTTAGGTATGTACAACTTTTATGTTTTGATTTAGATACTTTAGAAGTAGTACTTTAAATTCATTCATTTATTTAAGCGAAGAATTGCGACTTTTTATAAAAGTTGAGGGACAATATTCTGAAATATAGGTTATGTTTTTAATGATTAACCACTTATTATGATATTCATTTACACTTCTATATTTTTATGCATCGGTATATGAATTACTGTGTTTCGTTGATTGAAGTTTAAAAAATGGACGTGTTTTTGGGTATGAAATGATATTTTAAACAATTATACTTAGTCTCATTTCTTCGAATTTCATTTTTTAAACAATTTTAATTTAACTTAGAGAGAAAAAAAACCGTTAAGGGTTAGTTTATATTGTGATGAAGTATATTGTGTTGATGTGCATGAGCAGTTTTTTTATCTGTTAAGTTTATTTTCATTTCGATTTTTGTGAAATATTTCATTGATGAACATTAAGTAATGCATGTAAAATTAACACACTTAAATACCGAGAGTATATAAGTTATTCTAAATGACATATGAAGTTCTGAATTTTCTTTTGTGTTAAATTTTAATTTTCATGATATCAATTCCTCTGAAAATCAGAAGTGAAATATTTGTTTACCCTTTTCATAATTATTTTAGTATCTTTGCTTTCCATATCAATAGATATTTTATCGAAATGCCCCTTTATTTCTTAAATATACGTTTACAATTAACTCTGTCTCCAGATTATCTGTACTCATTTTCGGCCAAAGTTGCGAAAACGCAACATTTCAATAAATATTTTTTTATTAATACTGTGACGAATATTTTTCTCAAATTTTATTTTTCGGCTATTGTTAAGGTTTCAAGCATGGTTCAGTGTTAAATTTCCTTACTTCATCTTTATAAAATGTAAAAAATATCTTAAAATAATAATATAATTAATAGATATTTTAAACAAATCTTTATATGATATTTTAGATATTGGTATTACACAAATAGCTTTCTAATGTTATGATAAATAAAATTTCTTAATCATTCCCATAAAAATTTACTCCCGTGCTAAAACTTTAAAAAATTATTCATAGAAGAGAATTTTTTAACAGCTAAATTTCAATCTTCTTAATTAAAAATTTATTTTCTAAAACTAAAGTTAGATACATCAGTTGCTGAATATTTTACGGTTACAGCTTTTAATGCAACTTATAAAATTGGGCAAACCTCATAACATTAACTTTTATTATTAAGTTAAATAATTTTAAAGAATATAGAATAGAGTCTAATCTCAAATTTAGGTATGAATCAGTTTGCATAATTCGAGTGTGGATCATTTGAATCCAAAATACCATATTTCTTTTAATAATAGACAGTGTATCTGAGTAGAATTGTAAAATTACTCCAAACTTTTATCATAAATAAGATCATTGATATATGTTCTGAACAGAAAATAATATTAATTTAACCAATTAATAGTAAAATAATTATACTTTGTCTAATTTTCAATACGATGCTATAAAGTTTCTTTTTATAAAAGATAACACATAAAATTACCTCTTTTGGTACGTACTTTGTTTGAAATATGGTGTTTTCAGGAGTTTGTTTAAAATAATTTGTTATTTTCATGCTTACCCTTATTTCTAATATTAGACAAACTACTTGCAGAATTCCCTTCTCAAGAAAAAAAAGAAATTCTATCTGTTATCTTCTGCAAAGCTGTTTGTATTAATTAATAGAGGCAAATTAAAAATCTGAATTTTCTTCTTTTCTTGATAAAATTTGAAATAGCTAGAATTCTTGCTTTTTATCGATCATTTTCACTCATTGCCAGCAATGCATTTCCACAAAACCTCATTGAAGCGCAAAGATAAAAAGAGGTTGAAAGAAAGAACTTGTTTCCTTCCCACTCCAAGCTACAACATTTCGGCAAGAATTGGAATAATTTAAATAACTAAATCCAGGTTCGCCAGCGGAAACTTTACACCTGGCTTACTTGCATTAACTAGTGAATAAAATAAAAGGACTTGCAGAGCTGCCAACTCTTCCGTTTTAGCCGGAAGATTTCCGTTTTTCCAAAGAAAATTCTGTCATCCGTTTTTCAATCAATTTCTTCCGTTTTTTTTTCTCATTAGTTATTAATCTGACTTGATTAAAGCTTAAAAGTAGTTATTCTGCGTTTGGAATTAATGAATAGCTAGATCTCTTAATAAAAAAAAAATTATTGCATGAGAAAGGGGTTACCAATGCAGAATGTTTATTGACAGATTTCATAATTGCCAAGATTGTGCCTTGCACAATTCATCATTGTGCAAGGACTAAAAAATAGATATTTTGTTAAAAATGTTCTTCTTAGATTTTTTTACTGAAAGATGTCCATTTATGCTACCTCTTGACTTAGGTAGAGAATGGTATTGTTGTCACCCTTGTTGACTTATCAGTGTAAAAAATGCTGTGGGTATCTCCAGTTTTAAATCTTCCTTTTTCTGTAATCCCAATGTTGGCAGGTATGGAGTTGTTTGCATTTCCCGCATAACTACCAATTAAATAAATTAATTACCAATAAAGAGTTTTACGACTCGACTTTCACACGCCTTTTGCAATTGACTTACAACTCCAACCACAAACCAAACCTTGACTAATAAATTAATTTCTACTGATTATAAGTAAGGTCAAATGTGTTCCTTAATGATTATCTTTTTCTTAATCACTGTTTATATATTTTGAAATAAACATTAAACAATTTCTTCACAACACTGGAAAAGGCGTGTATATTCATATTTTTCCATTTATTTAATGTAATTTTCCAAGGCATACTGAAATATTTTCCTTACAGAACTATGGAACCCGATGGAATGCCGATTCCTTTTCTACAGTATGGGGTGCGTATGGGTTCTTCAAGTGTGTGCAAAGTTCTTCAACAAGCGAAGAAGAAGCATCCGGACATGGTAGTTCATAGCCTTAAAACCATCTTGAAAACCGTCTTTGCCCTGCACCCCAGTGTGGTGGACCATACAGAAGTAACTCTTACATTTATACGGTCTCGGAACAAGGGACAAGGACTGCGATGGCTGAGAGAAAAAGCTCAAGAATGGGGCATAACTATTCTACAAGACTTGCCGGATGGGTCGAAAAAGGTCAGATTTCGGACATATGTCGAAGCTTTAAAGTTTGCTTTTCAATTCGAGGGTAAGTTTACTTTTCAGTAAAAATATTCATTACCAAGTTTTCTTGAAATCATATCCAACAAAATGTTTTAATTAAAAAACGTTACTTTCTATTAACATAACCTAAAAAAAAAATAACGCACATGATATTTTATTTCCTGTAGTTTTCAACCTATTTCATACCAATTTCTTTTTTAAGCAAAGAATTTAGAAGGTTGTAATATTATTAAACATACTACATAAATTGTAAAATTTCAGTTTACCTACGAGTAAAATCAACCCTAAAGCCGCAATGTTCTTTAAAGCAAAAGTCATAAATAATCAGTTTCCACGAACCATTCTCTTATTGCAATTTCTTTCAGGCTTAACATTGGAGGATGGAAAGTTGAAGTTCAGTCTTAAGATCTCTTTGCCCAATACTGAGAAAATCCGGGAAATTTTGGAGAAGCTTTCATTGCTAATATTTACGGATTTCATCAATAGACAAGAGTCTTCTGTTCTGCATCCACCCTTGGCTTTACCCGCCATCACCCTTGGCTTTTACCCCTCTTCTGCCAGGAAAAGGAAGAGCGAAGAAGAGCTGCTCGGACCAAACAAGAGGCTCCACGTTGATTGATATGTGAGGTCATGTTTTGGATGCTAATGGTTCTGTCTAGAAGTGAACAACATAAGGTTTCATATCGGAATCGCTCATAAACTACCCTCAACCACCATCTGAGGGGGGGGCTGTGCCGCAAAAACCGTCAGGGCGGGACGGGGCGCAGTCCCTTGGGGAACGATGGTAGCCCACCTCCAAGTGGTGTTCCCTGGAAACGCTTGCTCTCAGCGGCTAAGAGGCTACTGAAGATCCTGTAACTGTCCACATATTGTGGAAGATAATATGTAGTGAAATCAGGTGGAGAAATAACTGGAGATGGTATGTAGCACTATTTCTTCTTTTAATACAGGAGTGTAATTTGTATTGATTTTTTATTTCTTGTAGGGTTTGTTAGAACGTATTCTGGACTCTCCAAAAGAAAGAAAATTTGCTTGCAATTGTCATGCATGACAAAGTGAGCAACAATGAGCCCCTTGGGTAAGGGTGACACCCTCACATGATAATGTGTTAATACAAAACAATTTAATTTTTACAAATTGAAAATTAAGTTGTTTTGGGGGACTCACGAACCTGTCATGTTGGTAATTATTTTAGAATTTACATTGATAAATTAAATATATAAAAACCGAAATATATTAAATACCGAATATGATGTAAAAAAAACTTTAAAATTTCGTTTAGGGAGGTACTTTTTACGATGACTGCCATTATCGAACTATGGGTTTAAGGGTCAGAAAACATGAATTCAATATTGATTTGGGTGTAGTACTTTGTCTTTCTAAAATAATGAGTGTAAGAGTATCATACCAAGTTGCCAAGGCCAAGACATGAAAAATTGGTAAGGAAATATTCCCTAATATTTATGAACTTTTGAAAATACTTGCAGTGACCCCTGTAACAACAGCTTCTGCAGAGTGGAATTCATAAAAAAAAGGTTGAAAACCAATCTTAGAAATTCAACTGGAGCAAGCTCACTGACATAGCCCTTATAAACATTTATTATGGTGTTGATATAAATATAGTTATGAAGTGCTGGATAAATTAATCCAAAAAGGAGCCAATGATAAATTTTATTTTAATGATATAAAATTTGAATAATGCATCATGAATATAACAATTTAAAGTTAAAAAATTATTTTCAGTTAAAAAATGTGTACCTTATTCATTGATAGGTCTTTTAAGATCACAGTTTTTTTCTCAGTATATTTAGTACCGTATAAGTAGTCTTGTTATGCAAGTTACATTCGAAACTCAGCCCCCCCCACACAAAAATCATGGACTAGCCACTGATATACAGTATACGCCAGTGTTTCCCAACGTGGGGGGCACGTCCCATCGGTGGGCAATATGAATTTCTATGGGGGGGGCAATTTGAAAATATTCAACCAAATTGCCCCCCAGGTGGGGTATGGACCACCAGGTTTTTCTTACTTTTCTAGAAGGATTTTCAAAAAAAATAAAGGACATGGGGGGGCATGGAAAATTTAGAAAGCCTTTGATGGGGCATGGACCGAAAAAGGTTGGGAAACACTGGTATACACTATGAAATGCTTGTAAATTTCTCATTGAAAGAAAGTTTTCCTCCATATTTATAAAATTATTGTGAAATAGTTTATGAATTCTAATCCGTGGGAAAGTAAAAGAAGAATTTCGGTGTATTGTGTGTGGGAAGGGCTAAGGACGTTGAAACCGCCATGCACAAAGGATTTAAATCTTTTATTCCTTATGGAAGAATACTTTTTCTACTACGGAGGGGCGTTTTTTGAAATCATTAGTTATAAGTTTAGACAGCTTGAATAGAAATCCGAGGGTGTTCACGCCTTGAAGTCAGTTGCAGCTGTGGCACAATGAAGCAACTAGATGAATTGGTCTGAGCAACGATGTGGGAGGTTATGGCTGGGCGTGTCAGGGGGACCAATGTCAATAGGTTGAGGGGGTCTTATAGGGGAGGGAAAGCAGGGCTAGCTATATAAGCTTGTGGAGAGACGATATCGTTCAGTTGCTCACAAGCCTTTATATACAGCGTGCGGCAAAAATTTGGCTCTTGAAATCTTAGTTATTTTGTTTTGTGCTTGAAATAATTCGTTAAGTTACTCCTTTCCGAGTAGTGTATATAGTGCGAAAATTGTGTTGCAGCTCTATTGTTCACCGTGTTGCTGAAGAGTGATACTACAAATCATGTTTGGAAATAGTAAGTTGAATAATTGATTCTTTTTGTTGTGAACCCTTTCAAGTGTATTGTTTTTCTATCTCAAAAACTTAAGTGTAATAATTTACATCGTTATTGTTGTGTTCACGTTGTTGGTTAGTTTTTCTCAGATTCATTGTTTATTTATAGTTTTTGAAGAGTTATGGTATCAAATTTTTATCTTATGAAAAATTTTGCTACAGGTTAAATTGATTATTATTAAAATTAAGTGTTTAGTTAATAAAGAAAATCTCTTTAAAACGTCTTTATGAAAGTTTCTCTTCAAAATATTGTCGTGCTTAACGTAATTTTTTCTTAAAAATGCTTTTAAAATAAATTTTTACTTTTGAAACTTTTTTTAATATTTATCATCTCTTCTTTTCTTAACCATTTAAACACATTTCGCTCACTTAATAGGTCTTTAATTTTATTGATCTTTATTTATTTACATAGATTTTAAGTGTTAATTTCTTATTTTTATTTACTGTATGATACCCTTCGTAATTCATAGAAACTACAATCGTTATTAGTGTTCAATTCGTTATAAAATAGCTTTTTAAACTGCTTTTAAAATAAATTTTCTGTTTTGAATTCTTTTATCATATTTATAATCTCTTCTTTTGTAAACATGTTATATTATTTTCTTTTAAATAGTTAGTTGCATTTTTTTTAAATGTATGGGATGAAATTGTTTTTAAGACATAGAAAGTAGACTCGAAATTAGTTTTTAGTTAACATACAATAACTTTTTAAAATAAATTTTCACTTTTAAATTCTTTTGCAATGTTTTTTTTTATATTTTTTCTATAACTTTTTTAAATACATTTTCTTCATGCTAAAACAAAGTAAATATGACAATTATCACTCTCTAATCTGAATAAATAAATTAAAACAGAATAAAATATAATAAGGATATAATTGTTATTTGAAATAATCCTTGCTTTACTTAAAAAAAGTTTTAAATTAGCGGGGAAAAGCGAGACATTTAGGTAGGTTATTCGTCAGCAGGATAGAGTGGCACAAAACGTCATTGTCTCTATAAAACCGAGACGTCTGCTCATCCAAAACCTAAACTATACCCAAATTGGAGCTACATTGCTCAAGTATTAGACACACCGGAACACTGTTCAAATTTTAACCGATGAACAAGAATCTACTAATTAACCCGAAATGTCATGGAATTTTCGGAATAAGTTTCATTGTTATTGCTTTTTAACTAGCTTGCGTTCTCTTTTACTGAATTTATTTCTTTTCAGACTTTAGCTATTTTCCCACTTCGACTATTGATGAATACGCCCTGCCCATGTTCTCAAAGAGTTTCCTTGCCGAAAATGGATCTTCCATCTACAAGGGAACAGAAACTTTAGGAGCTTCATATTCAAGTAAGTATTCAGTTAAGATTTATATTTTTAGGAATTTATTACTGGAACAGAGTGCATAATTTTAATTTATATTTACTATTTTTTTATGTAGCTATGTTTAATTAGAAAATTTACAAACATACATTGAGTCCAAATTTAGATTTAAACAAATTCCTTTAAGTCCCCATTCCTCATGTATATTTAGTGTTGCTTAAAATTTCAATACAGAAGCCTTATTTAAAATTCAAAAACATTCTAAAATTTTGAGGAGAAGTTTTATACTTAAAACAGGAACTAAATCAACTGCAGACTGCTAAAAATTTAAGAGAATGTCAATTTTTAATTTTAAAGTTTCGAAATTTCAGAAAAATTTTCACGACTTTCCCATGAAACGATATCACATGTCATATATTGAAAAGTGTTTTGTTGACATATTAGAATAGGGGAGAATGGGGTTATAAGAAACCTTTTTATAGTGTGCTTTGTGTGTAGGCCTAAAAATACGAAACAAATATCACAGAATATCTTTAAGACATAATCCCATCAAAATTTTATCGTTTTAGAACAAATATTTTAGTGAAAAATTCCCGTTTGAAGTTGATGCAACCAGCTAAATCATAAACGTAAATTCATGCTTTTTCAAGTATTTTAATTCATCTTGTTTTTGCAATTAAATTATCTTGGAATTTTTACTGAACTTTTTTAGAGGTTAAAAGCGCTATAGTAGTAAACAATTTTATATATATAGTTTATATATATATTTTATATATATAGTATATATTTATATATATAGTAGTAATTCAATTTTTGTTCTTCAATCTAGGGTTGTAGATCATTCTTAAAAATACCCCGCTTCGATCTTATTACCCGATTCAAACAAATCTTAGGGGTAATAAGAAACACTAGCATTTTATCCCCGAAAATCGTTTATTATTTTAATGTTTATATTTTATTTATTAAGTGAAAAAGATAAATTCAATCAAGTTTATAATTATACTTCATTTTCCATCAAATTTAACAGTTGAACATAAATCTATGTGTCATCCCGAGATATTAAGGCGTGTTTAGATTAAAAGTTTCATTGTTTTCTCTAAGGCTGTTTTACTGAAGTTTTTTTTTTTTAGGTTCGTGTTGTCTACCCTCTGTTGATGAGTACGCATTGCCTGTCTTTTCCGAAAGTTTTCGTCTTGAAAACTTCCCTTCCACCAACAAGAGAACGGGAGTACTGGGATCTTCAAGTGGATTTGTGGACACGCACTGCCATTTAGACTTTCTGTTTGACCGAATGAGGTATAATGGATCATTCCAGGCATTCAGAAATGAATATAACTTCCCGGAGTCGTTTGATGGCTGCGTGGCAGTTTTCTGCCAACCAGATACTTTCGGCAAAGTAGGTGTTTAATGTTATACTTATCAAATGGACATTTTCCTAGGATAATTTTACTTCTTTCTAATTTTCTCTTTACTTGATGATCTTGTGGTCTGTTTCTCTCTCCTTTTCTTTTCTCGCGGTTTTTTTTTGCAATATTTTTAAAATGAACTCAAATACTAATTGTGCTTTTAGGAGCTCCATTGGAAGCGCTTCCTTGATGATCCTATGGTCTTCGGAGCATTTGGGTGCCACCCCCACAAAGCTATGAACTTCACCGAGAAAACCGAGCAAGATCTCAGCCAGGTCTTGAATCAACCTAAAGTCCGTGCTCTGGGAGAAATAGGACTCGACTATTCTAACAGGTAAGTTGCAGTTTTTTCAGGCAAACATGAAAGGTTCCGTCATTTTTTTCTATATGAGATTAAAGTATTATAGCCGATGTCATTTGAAATGTGGTTACATATTTCCAATGTTAAACTTATAAATAAATATTTTTATTACATTTTATCTTTACATATAAAAACTTCTGAATTTTTTAAATTTCCTTCCGCTTGATTAAAAATATTTTTCTTCTCACATTAAATTTTAATCCATCGATAAGATTCATAAAATACCTAGACCTATTAAAATTGAAAAAAATATTGCTTTTTAAAAATAGTTTTAGTTATAGGCCAATAAGTCCATAACAATTAATTAATCATTATGTCCAATATATTCCCTAACGTATAAAATTTATTTTCTTCATAAAATCATGATTGCATTATTATTTCTTTACTTATGATAGTTTAATACAAATTTATTTGCGGAATATTCAAAAAGTAAATTTTAAATTTAGAGAATAATATTCGGACTTCAACCATTCGTTATTTCAAATCGCTATTTAATAGTGTTATGCATTATTCGAATTTTATATTGAAACTTGGTTGTAATTTTAGGAATAACTGCACGAAGGAAAGGCAGTTCGATGTCTTCCGGAGGCAACTCCGCATGGCGCAACACAAAAATCTCAACTTAGTGATTCATTGCCGTGATGCCCATGTAGATGCAATGCGGATAATCAAGGAGGTAAGTTTTTTTTTTTTAATTCTAAAAACTTTGTCGAGAACGGATTAAAGGAACAAGTTGAAGAATCACCCCTCTTGAGGATTTTTCGCATTTGTGGTACTTAACTTTTATGATGTTTCAGGAGTTACCTGTTGACTACAGAATCCACCTTCACTGTTTCAACGACTCATGGAACTGGGCAGAAAAGTGGTTGAGGGATTTCCCGAACCTTCTCTTTGGATTTACTAATGTTTTAACGAATACCAGGGCAGTGCCAGTTCGAGAAGTCGCCCGCAGGATTCCCCTCTCTCGACTTTTGTTAGAGACGGATGCTCCTTACTTTATCCCGAGATCTGTAAGTATTTTTGAAATTTATCTATCTTGATTGAACTAGCTTAAAACAATAACATTTCATCTTTATTGAACCTTAACCGAAGTCGCTATTGGTTAATTCGGGTTGAATTTGCTTGTAATACCAAGTTCCTACTGCTGTTTGTTTAAACAAACCAAATTGAAAAATTTTTGGAAACCAAAAAATTGCTTGGGAATGAATTTATTTAATAAATTTTAACTTCCATAATTAGGCCAATTAACTTGAGTTAAATATATGCTCACCCTTTCTGTAATACTCTCTATATTGTTTGGCACATTGCTCAGTACATTCAACAATTCTAAATACGTTTTACTTTTAGAAACCCAACAATGGAACAAAGTTTTCTAATCCCAGCATGGCGATGGATGTTGCGGAAACCATTGCATCTTTGAAGAGTGTGGATGTAGAAGATGTCATAAAAGCCACAAGGGAAAACACTCGAAAGATTTACGGCATTTAAGCTAAATAAATTGATATTTTGGTAAGTTTTATATAAAAATTTCACATTTCATAAAAATCAGTTTATAAGTTTAATATCATACTCCAATTTAACATGATGGATTATCGAAATTAAAAATGCATAAATATCACACAATAATGCATATTAAAGTTCTCCTTCAAGTCAACATAACTTGATCGTTTAATCTCAACTTCGTTAATTTAATTTGATATTTATTTTGAAAATGATCTATTTAAATACCTTTTTACTGAATTAATGTCCTTTTCAGATTTCTGCAGCTGTGATGATCTAACCCTGACAATGCTGTTTAGCCGCCTGACTCCTCATGACTTGAAAGTGAAAAAGATTGAAAGTTGGAAGTTGTTGACTTGAAAAAAAATAGTCAACTTGAAAACAAAACACGAAACAGTGACTTGCAAAAAAATTGATTTTAAGTTTTTAAAAAAATTGTAAAATTTAAACAAAAATATTTTTGAGGTGCAATGTAGACCTACCTCCCCGTGGTGCTCCTTGGAAACACAGTTTTCTGTGGCTAAATGGTCTGCTTTTCAATATTTTAATAATTATATGCTTAGCTCTATTTTTAACTGTAATACTGATTTATTATTGTAAAAATGTTCAATAACTCAATTAATTGTATTAACTCTTGTGGGGTACAAAGTATATACACAATAAATAACCAAAACAAAATAACCTAGGCATTGACAGTGAACTTTCTGCTATGAAGAAATTATCTTTATCTTGAAAACACAAAACGTACTACCACCAAAGTCTTTAAATATTGCTGTGCATTTAAATTGACTATTGTAATGTTGATTTCTTGAAAGCTGATGACTCTTAGTGGTCTAACATTCAAAAAATGTGATCAAAATCACATAATTCCATATTCGCATGCACTTTCCCATTTCAGGATGTTGGTAGACATTGAGCAGAAATTGGTAGAAAGTGAGCAACAATGAGCCCCTTGGGTAAGGGTGACACCCTCACATGAAAATGTGTCAATACAAAACAATTTAATTTTTACAAATTGAAAATTAAGTTGTTTTGGGGGACTCACGAACCTGTCATGTTGGTAACTATTTTAGAATTTACATTGAATACAAAACGAAAAAAGAGAAGGTAAGTGTTTCACAGACAACTATTCGTAAGTATACAACCATTGAGAAAAGTTCAAGCTCTAAATTAAAGAAATTTCGCAAGAAGGTTGAATGTGATGAAGTAAGAAACAATGATCCACTTGCTTAAAGTTGATGCCCTCCCTCATTTGAAAAATATGTTAATTCTAAAAAAATTACACATTAAATTATTATGTTGTTTTTGGGGATAGGTTACTTAAAGGTAGATATAGTTTTGATGATTTTTTTTATAATTCTGTGGTTAGATAAAGGTGGATGGATTTTTTCGTGAAATATCACACACCTCTACACAAATATATGTATTTTTGTAAATTTAAACTCTATTATTGTTAGCATAATTATTTAAAAATATATCTGGAGTGTAATTACGTCATTACTGGCAAGTATTTTAGGGAACGTACCCATACTACGTGACCTATTTTTTACTATTTTTGACCCCACCCCCATTGGTGACCACCCGTAGTATATGCCAAGACCCCCTCCCTCCCCCACTAGTTTTCACGTAGTAGTTCATAAATACGGTTTTCAATCATTTTTAGCAAACAGAAAGTTAAAAAAAAAGATAAATTGGGCTTAATATTTGTCTTTATAATACAGTTACTTGTCTCGTGACGCCAAGAGTGCGTGCATACAAGTGGAAAATATATTATCAAGAAGAAAAAACTAATGTAAAAGTTATTGTAACAGTAACTTAATTAATTAAAACAAGTATTTTTTTCTTTAATTTTTGACTGCGTGACGAAATCCTAAACCCTCCCTCCCCCCTGTGACCAAGAGTGGTTGTGGGAGGGATTTTAGAGTGGTAAAGATAACTATGAATAAGATTTCTGTGAAAAATTCAAAATTTTTTTGCTTCTAAAACACTGGTGAAAAACTGGTACTTCAGGCAGTGTCAAAAATTTTTTGTATTGTTCTACAATGAGTTTTCTCCTATTAAAACTTGCATTACATATTAAATAACAAAGGCAAAAAGTTTACTTCATAATATATGCGTTTTATTTTAAATTATAAAACATTTACTGCACTATGTGGTTTCTATCGAAAAAATTAAGGCTATTGGACAAACTTTCTATTTTTATGTAATATTCATTATTGAAATGTCCTTGTTTTTCTCCTTTCTAATATAAATTAGTCATCACCGAATTTATTCTCTAGCTTCACTAAATCAAAATTATTTACATAAAATTTTTTATTCTAAGTTAATTTAACAATATTTGGGGGCACCCATGAAATACCTGTTAATCTTCTGAAAATCCACGCGAATCTGATGATTTTTTTATATTCTAAAACACATTGGCACAGCTAAAATAAACAGATATTTTACATTCAAATGAAAATTCTTCATAATCTAAATAAAGTTTCTGATCTGCACTTACTGGATATACAGGGTGTCCCACGAAAAGTGGCCCAACCCCTATAACTTTTGAACCCCTACAGATATAGTCATAAAAGTGGGGTCTAGGTATAGTAAAGTGACCATGCTCTATCCGATGAGACAACTTTCAACGCCCTCTAGCGGAAACTTTAGGAGTTATAATTTTTATTTTAAAAACTATGTGAGGTATGTAGAAAAAGTCAGTGACTAAGTTGTAGAGCAGCATCGATTCATTATAAATCGACACCTCCACAACAAAAATGCCTACAATAAAACTCATTAAACGCCCGTTTATTTAATTGTGATTTGGAGCACTCAACCTCACGAAACGCTTAAAACGTTTGCTTGTTTATTTGAGGTCTCGAACACTTAACCTCACGAAACGCTTTTGCATATAGTAACTTGGTGCTTGAAGCGCTCTGTCTTAATGGATATACTAATTAAGAGGCTATTGAATTTTGGGTATTTTTGTTTAATTATGCGTAATTGTGTGTGAGGTGTAAAATGTGCAACTCGATAGAGTCCAAATGTGCATTGTCGCGGACGGGAAGCACATACAGCATCAGCTGTAAAAGTAAAAAGTTTATTTTCATGAGGTTAAGTGTTCGAGACCTCAAATAAACAAGAAAGCGTTTTAAGCGCTTCGTGAGGTTGAGTGTTCCAAATCACAATTAAATAAACGGGCGTTTAATGAGTTTTATTGTAGGCATTTTTGTTGTGGAGGTGTCGATTTATAATGAATCGATGCTGCTCTACAACTTAGTCATTGACTTTTTCCACATACCTCACATAGTTTTTAAAATAAAAATTATAACTCCTAAAGTTTCCCCTAGAGGGCGCTGAAAGTTGTCTCATCGGATAGGGCATGGTCACTTTACTATACCTAGACCCCACTTTCATGACTATATCTGTAGGGGTTCAAAAGTTATAGGGGTTGGGCCACTTTTCGTGGGACACCCTGTATAGTTTACAATGCAGATAAAGAATTCTACACGCATTCCTTGTCCATTCTTCAGAATAAAGGAGGTGGTACCGTAAATAATTCAACTCCTGGTTCACCTGGTAAATCACTTGTTTGTTGATAAACACACCTGTTCATGAACAACAAAAGCCAGGAAACAGGGGGCTGTACCCCCTTGACAGATAAGAGGTAAGAATTTCAATAGAAAGGCAATAAACCCAGAGAGTTCCAATTCAGTAACATACCTCACAATACGGGAAACGTGCGAGAAATCGCCCTAGTCGCCTTTTTTGACCCCCGGTTTGCTTTGATTTAAAGACAAAACTATTGTGTTCCATATTCACTGGTTTAAACTCCCGCATTTGAATAAATAATTTTTAGTGAATTTATTTTGTGAAGAAAAAAGTGCCAATTTTGTCAAAGTTCGAAGAATTCTTAAAAATAGAATTCAAGTTGCAAACGTTTTGTAAAAATTACCAACAATTATTCATATTCTTGTTATTAATGGACAAAAATTATAAATATGTATCTTTATTTCTTTTTGGTGAAAAAAATCTTAAAAATGTTCCCAAAATGGGAGCTTTGGCGCTTAATGGGTTAAAATTAATCTGGCAGTGATGTTTCTTTTCGTAATTTTACATGTATATCTGTGGCAACGCTTGTATTTGGTTGCTTATGTAAATTACTTGTATAAAAATTTTTTCTTTGGCAACGCATGTAATTTTTGTGTATATGTGATATCATAAAGTTAATCTGGCATCATGGATGTTCTTTTTGTAATTTACTTATATATCTTTGGCAACGCTTGTTTTCGTTGTGGGTATAACTTTTTCTTTGGCAACAGTGGTGGAGCATTATGTAACATATCTTGCACGGTCATTGGCTGTCCAGAAAATTCCGTTAGGAACTTTGCTGAGCGTATATATAGTATTCAGTGTAGCAGTTAGAGTAGTACACTGTGCTTGGTGATCAAGTGAGCTATTAAAATTTGATAGTGGTGGTGTTGTGCTTTAGTGATTTTGTGAAGAGTTATAATTAAGTGTTGTTCTACAGTCGAGTATAGATATGTTGGGTTGCAGTTGTGATACTATTTGTACTTCTTCCCTCGTGTATCCTGCTCCTCCGTTACCACGGTGGATTCTCTCGCAGCCACCGATTCCTGATGGAATAGTTGCGTGGTATCCGGCAATGATTAACCGTCCTGATCTAGTGTTGAGGAACTTAAATCGGATTGAAGAATCCGAGAGTCAAAGTTTTAGGTATGTACAACTTTTATGTTTTGATTTAGATACTTTAGAAGTAGTACTTTAAATTCATTCATTTATTTAAGCGAAGAATTGCGACTTTTTATAAAAGTTGAGGGACAATATTCTGAAATATAGGTTATGTTTTTAATGATTAACCACTTATTATGATATTCATTTACACTTCTATATTTTTATGCATCGGTATATGAATTACTGTGTTTCGTTGATTGAAGTTTAAAAAATGGACGTGTTTTTGGGTATCAAATGATATTTTAAACAATTATACTTAGTCTCATTTCTTCGAATTTCATTTTTTAAACAATTTTAATTTAACTTAGAGAGAAAAAAAACCGTTAAGGGTTAGTTTATATTGTGATGAAGTATATTGTGTTGATGTGCATGAGCAGTTTTTTTATCTGTTAAGTTTATTTTCATTTCGATTTTTGTGAAATATTTCATTGATGAACATTAAGTAATGCATGTAAAATTAACACACTTAAATACCGAGAGTATATAAGTTATTCTAAATGACATATGAAGTTCTGAATTTTCTTTTGTGTTAAATTTTAATTTTCATGATATCAATTCCTCTGAAAATCAGAAGTGAAATATTTGTTTACCCTTTTCATAATTATTTTAGTATCTTTGCTTTCCATATCAATAGATATTTTATCGAAATGCCCCTTTATTTCTTAAATATACGTTTACAATTAACTCTGTCTCCAGATTATCTGTACTCATTTTCGGCCAAAGTTGCGAAAACGCAACATTTCAATAAATATTTTTTTATTAATACTGTGACGAATATTTTTCTCAAATTTTATTTTTCGGCTATTGTTAAGGTTTCAAGCATGGTTCAGTGTTAAATTTCCTTACTTCATCTTTATAAAATGTAAAAAATATCTTAAAATAATAATATAATTAATAGATATTTTAAACAAATCTTTATATGATATTTTAGATATTGGTATTACACAAATAGCTTTCTAATGTTATGATAAATAAAATTTCTTAATCATTCCCATAAAAATTTACTCCCGTGCTAAAACTTTAAAAAATTATTCATAGAAGAGAATTTTTTAACAGCTAAATTTCAATCTTCTTAATTAAAAATTTATTTTCTAAAACTAAAGTTAGATACATCAGTTGCTGAATATTTTACGGTTACAGCTTTTAATGCAACTTATAAAATTGGGCAAACCTCATAACATTAACTTTTATTATTAAGTTAAATAATTTTAAAGAATATAGAATAGAGTCTAATCTCAAATTTAGGTATGAATCAGTTTGCATAATTCGAGTGTGGATCATTTGAATCCAAAATACCATATTTCTTTTAATAATAGACAGTGTATCTGAGTAGAATTGTAAAATTACTCCAAACTTTTATCATAAATAAGATCATTGATATATGTTCTGAACAGAAAATAATATTAATTTAACCAATTAATAGTAAAATAATTATACTTTGTCTAATTTTCAATACGATGCTATAAAGTTTCTTTTTATAAAAGATAACACATAAAATTACCTCTTTTGGTACGTACTTTGTTTGAAATATGGTGTTTTCAGGAGTTTGTTTAAAATAATTTGTTATTTTCATGCTTACCCTTATTTCTAATATTAGACAAACTACTTGCAGAATTCCCTTCTCAAGAAAAAAAAGAAATTCTATCTGTTATCTTCTGCAAAGCTGTTTGTATTAATTAATAGAGGCAAATTAAAAATCTGAATTTTCTTCTTTTCTTGATAAAATTTGAAATAGCTAGAATTCTTGCTTTTTATCGATCATTTTCACTCATTGCCAGCAATGCATTTCCACAAAACCTCATTGAAGCGCAAAGATAAAAAGAGGTTGAAAGAAAGAACTTGTTTCCTTCCCACTCCAAGCTACAACATTTCGGCAAGAATTGGAATAATTTAAATAACTAAATCCAGGTTCGCCAGCGGAAACTTTACACCTGGCTTACTTGCATTAACTAGTGAATAAAATAAAAGGACTTGCAGAGCTGCCAACTCTTCCGTTTTAGCCGGAAGATTTCCGTTTTTCCAAAGAAAATTCTGTCATCCGTTTTTCAATCAATTTCTTCCGTTTTTTTCTCATTAGTTATTAATCTGACTTGATTAAAGCTTAAAAGTAGTTATTCTGCTGTTGGAAATAATGAATAGCTAGATCTCTTAATAAAAAAAAATTATTGCATGAGAAAGGGGTTACCAATGCAGAATGTTTATTGACAGATTTCATAATTGCCAAGATTGTGCCTTGCACAATTCATCATTGTGCAAGGACTAAAAAATAGATATTTTGTTAAAAATGTTCTTCTTAGATTTTTTTACTGAAAGATGTCCATTTATGCTACCTCTTGACTTAGGTAGAGAATGGTATTGTTGTCACCCTTGTTGACTTATCAGTGTAAAAAATGCTGTGGGTATCTCCAGTTTTAAATCTTCCTTTTTCTGTAATCCCAATGTTGGCAGGTATGGAGTTGTTTGCATTTCCCGCATAACTACCAATTAAATAAATTAATTACCAATAAAGAGTTTTACGACTCGACTTTCACACGCCTTTTGCAATTGACTTACAACTCCAACCACAAACCAAACCTTGACTAATAAATTAATTTCTACTGATTATAAGTAAGGTCAAATGTGTTCCTTAATGATTATCTTTTTCTTAATCACTGTTTATATATTTTGAAATAAACATTAAACAATTTCTTCACAACACTGGAAAAGGCGTGTATATTCATATTTTTCCATTTATTTCCAAGGCATACTGAAATATTTTCCTTACAGAACTATGGAACCCGATGGAATGCCGATTCCTTTTCTACAGTATGGGGTGCGTATGGGTTCTTCAAGTGTGTGCAAAGTTCTTCAACAAGCGAAGAAGAAGCATCCGGACATGGTAGTTCATAGCCTTAAAACCATCTTGAAAACCGTCTTTGCCCTGCACCCCAGTGTGGTGGACCATACAGAAGTAACTCTTACATTTATACGGTCTCGGAACAAGGGACAAGGACTGCGATGGCTGAGAGAAAAAGCTCAAGAATGGGGCATAACTATTCTACAAGACTTGCCGGATGGGTCGAAAAAGGTCAGATTTCGGACATATGTCGAAGCTTTAAAGTTTGCTTTTCAATTCGAGGGTAAGTTTACTTTTCAGTAAAAATATTCATTACCAAGTTTTCTTGAAATCATATCCAACAAAATGTTTTAATTAAAAAACGTTACTTTCTATTAACATAACCTAAAAAAAAAATAACGCACATGATATTTTATTTCCTGTAGTTTTCAACCTATTTCATACCAATTTCTTTTTTAAGCAAAGAATTTAGAAGGTTGTAATATTATTAAACATACTACATAAATTGTAAAATTTCAGTTTACCTACGAGTAAAATCAACCCTAAAGCCGCAATGTTCTTTAAAGCAAAAGTCATAAATAATCAGTTTCCACGAACCATTCTCTTATTGCAATTTCTTTCAGGCTTAACATTGGAGGATGGAAAGTTGAAGTTCAGTCTTAAGATCTCTTTGCCCAATACTGAGAAAATCCGGGAAATTTTGGAGAAGCTTTCATTGCTAATATTTACGGATTTCATCAATAGACAAGAGTCTTCTGTTCTGCATCCACCCTTGGCTTTACCCGCCATCACCCTTGGCTTTTACCCCTCTTCTGCCAGGAAAAGGAAGAGCGAAGAAGAGCTGCTCGGACCAAACAAGAGGCTCCACGTTGATTGATATGTGAGGTCATGTTTTGGATGCTAATGGTTCTGTCTAGAAGTGAACAACATAAGGTTTCAAATCGGAATCGCTCATAAACTACCCTCAACCACCATCTGAGGGGGGGGCTGTGCCGCAAAAACCGTCAGGGCGGGACGGGGCGCAGTCCCTTGGGGAACGATGGTAGCCCACCTCCAAGTGGTGTTCCCTGGAAACGCTTGCTCTCAGCGGCTAAGAGGCTACTGAAGATCCTGTAACTGTCCACATATTGTGGAAGATAATATGTAGTGAAATCAGGTGGAGAAATAACTGGAGATGGTATGTAGCACTATTTCTTCTTTTAATACAGGAGTGTAATTTGTATTGATTTTTTATTTCTTGTAGGGTTTGTTAGAACGTATTCTGGACTCTCCAAAAGAAAGAAAATTTGCTTGCAATTGTCATGCATGACAAAGTGAGCAACAATGAGCCCCTTGGGTAAGGGTGACACCCTCACATGATAATGTGTTAATACAAAACAATTTAATTTTTACAAATTGAAAATTAAGTTGTTTTGGGGGACTCACGAACCTGTCATGTTGGTAATTATTTTAGAATTTACATTGATAAATTAAATATATAAAAACCGAAATATATTAAATACCGAATATGATGTAAAAAAAACTTTAAAATTTCGTTTAGGGAGGTACTTTTTACGATGACTGCCATTATCGAACTATGGGTTTAAGGGTCAGAAAACATGAATTCAATATTGATTTGGGTGTAGTACTTTGTCTTTCTAAAATAATGAGTGTAAGAGTATCATACCAAGTTGCCAAGGCCAAGACATGAAAAATTGGTAAGGAAATATTCCCTAATATTTATGAACTTTTGAAAATACTTGCAGTGACCCCTGTAACAACAGCTTCTGCAGAGTGGAATTCATAAAAAAAAGGTTGAAAACCAATCTTAGAAATTCAACTGGAGCAAGCTCACTGACATAGCCCTTATAAACATTTATTATGGTGTTGATATAAATATAGTTATGAAGTGCTGGATAAATTAATCCAAAAAGGAGCCAATGATAAATTTTATTTTAATGATATAAAATTTGAATAATGCATCATGAATATAACAATTTAAAGTTAAAAAATTATTTTCAGTTAAAAAATGTGTACCTTATTCATTGATAGGTCTTTTAAGATCACAGTTTTTTTCTCAGTATATTTAGTACCGTATAAGTAGTCTTGTTATGCAAGTTACATTCGAAACTCAGCCCCCCCCCACACAAAAATCATGGACTAGCCACTGATATACAGTATACGCCAGTGTTTCCCAACGTGGGGGGCACGTCCCATCGGTGGGCAATATGAATTTCTATGGGGGGGGCAATTTGAAAATATTCAACCAAATTGCCCCCCAGGTGGGGTATGGACCACCAGGTTTTTCTTACTTTTCTAGAAGGATTTTCAAAAAAAATAAAGGACATGGGGGGGCATGGAAAATTTAGAAAGCCTTTGATGGGGCATGGACCGAAAAAGGTTGGGAAACACTGGTATACACTATGAAATGCTTGTAAATTTCTCATTGAAAGAAAGTTTTCCTCCATATTTATAAAATTATTGTGAAATAGTTTATGAATTCTAATCCGTGGGAAAGTAAAAGAAGAATTTCGGTGTATTGTGTGTGGGAAGGGCTAAGGACGTTGAAACCGCCATGCACAAAGGATTTAAATCTTTTATTCCTTATGGAAGAATACTTTTTCTACTACGGAGGGGCGTTTTTTGAAATCATTAGTTATAAGTTTAGACAGCTTGAATAGAAATCCGAGGGTGTTCACGCCTTGAAGTCAGTTGCAGCTGTGGCACAATGAAGCAACTAGATGAATTGGTCTGAGCAACGATGTGGGAGGTTATGGCTGGGCGTGTCAGGGGGACCAATGTCAATAGGTTGAGGGGGTCTTATAGGGGAGGGAAAGCAGGGCTAGCTATATAAGCTTGTGGAGAGACGATATCGTTCAGTTGCTCACAAGCCTTTATATACAGCGTGCGGCAAAAATTTGGCTCTTGAAATCTTAGTTATTTTGTTTTGTGCTTGAAATAATTCGTTAAGTTACTCCTTTCCGAGTAGTGTATATAGTGCGAAAATTGTGTTGCAGCTCTATTGTTCACCGTGTTGCTGAAGAGTGATACTACAAATCATGTTTGGAAATAGTAAGTTGAATAATTGATTCTTTTTGTTGTGAACCCTTTCAAGTGTATTGTTTTTCTATCTCAAAAACTTAAGTGTAATAATTTACATCGTTATTGTTGTGTTCACGTTGTTGGTTAGTTTTTCTCAGATTCATTGTTTATTTATAGTTTTTGAAGAGTTATGGTATCAAATTTTTATCTTATGAAAAATTTTGCTACAGGTTAAATTGATTATTATTAAAATTAAGTGTTTAGTTAATAAAGAAAATCTCTTTAAAACGTCTTTATGAAAGTTTCTCTTCAAAATATTGTCGTGCTTAACGTAATTTTTTCTTAAAAATGCTTTTAAAATAAATTTTTACTTTTGAAACTTTTTTTAATATTTATCATCTCTTCTTTTCTTAACCATTTAAACACATTTCGCTCACTTAATAGGTCTTTAATTTTATTGATCTTTATTTATTTACATAGATTTTAAGTGTTAATTTCTTATTTTTATTTACTGTATGATACCCTTCGTAATTCATAGAAACTACAATCGTTATTAGTGTTCAATTCGTTATAAAATAGCTTTTTAAACTGCTTTTAAAATAAATTTTCTGTTTTGAATTCTTTTATCATATTTATAATCTCTTCTTTTGTAAACATGTTATATTATTTTCTTTTAAATAGTTAGTTGCATTTTTTTTAAATGTATGGGATGAAATTGTTTTTAAGACATAGAAAGTAGACTCGAAATTAGTTTTTAGTTAACATACAATAACTTTTTAAAATAAATTTTCACTTTTAAATTCTTTTGCAATGTTTTTTTTTATATTTTTTCTATAACTTTTTTAAATACATTTTCTTCATGCTAAAACAAAGTAAATATGACAATTATCACTCTCTAATCTGAATAAATAAATTAAAACAGAATAAAATATAATAAGGATATAATTGTTATTTGAAATAATCCTTGCTTTACTTAAAAAAAGTTTTAAATTAGCGGGGAAAAGCGAGACATTTAGGTAGGTTATTCGTCAGCAGGATAGAGTGGCACAAAACGTCATTGTCTCTATAAAACCGAGACGTCTGCTCATCCAAAACCTAAACTATACCCAAATTGGAGCTACATTGCTCAAGTATTAGACACACCGGAACACTGTTCAAATTTTAACCGATGAACAAGAATCTACTAATTAACCCGAAATGTCATGGAATTTTCGGAATAAGTTTCATTGTTATTGCTTTTTAACTAGCTTGCGTTCTCTTTTACTGAATTTATTTCTTTTCAGACTTTAGCTATTTTCCCACTTCGACTATTGATGAATACGCCCTGCCCATGTTCTCAAAGAGTTTCCTTGCCGAAAATGGATCTTCCATCTACAAGGGAACAGAAACTTTAGGAGCTTCATATTCAAGTAAGTATTCAGTTAAGATTTATATTTTTAGGAATTTATTACTGGAACAGAGTGCATAATTTTAATTTATATTTACTATTTTTTTATGTAGCTATGTTTAATTAGAAAATTTACAAACATACATTGAGTCCAAATTTAGATTTAAACAAATTCCTTTAAGTCCCCATTCCTCATGTATATTTAGTGTTGCTTAAAATTTCAATACAGAAGCCTTATTTAAAATTCAAAAACATTCTAAAATTTTGAGGAGAAGTTTTATACTTAAAACAGGAACTAAATCAACTGCAGACTGCTAAAAATTTAAGAGAATGTCAATTTTTAATTTTAAAGTTTCGAAATTTCAGAAAAATTTTCACGACTTTCCCATGAAACGATATCACATGTCATATATTGAAAAGTGTTTTGTTGACATATTAGAATAGGGGAGAATGGGGTTATAAGAAACCTTTTTATAGTGTGCTTTGTGTGTAGGCCTAAAAATACGAAACAAATATCACAGAATATCTTTAAGACATAATCCCATCAAAATTTTATCGTTTTAGAACAAATATTTTAGTGAAAAATTCCCGTTTGAAGTTGATGCAACCAGCTAAATCATAAACGTAAATTCATGCTTTTTCAAGTATTTTAATTCATCTTGTTTTTGCAATTAAATTATCTTGGAATTTTTACTGAACTTTTTTAGAGGTTAAAAGCGCTATAGTAGTAAACAATTTTATATATATAGTTTATATATATATTTTATATATATAGTATATATTTATATATATAGTAGTAATTCAATTTTTGTTCTTCAATCTAGGGTTGTAGATCATTCTTAAAAATACCCCGCTTCGATCTTATTACCCGATTCAAACAAATCTTAGGGGTAATAAGAAACACTAGCATTTTATCCCCGAAAATCGTTTATTATTTTAATGTTTATATTTTATTTATTAAGTGAAAAAGATAAATTCAATCAAGTTTATAATTATACTTCATTTTCCATCAAATTTAACAGTTGAACATAAATCTATGTGTCATCCCGAGATATTAAGGCGTGTTTAGATTAAAAGTTTCATTGTTTTCTCTAAGGCTGTTTTACTGAAGTTTTTTTTTTTTAGGTTCGTGTTGTCTACCCTCTGTTGATGAGTACGCATTGCCTGTCTTTTCCGAAAGTTTTCGTCTTGAAAACTTCCCTTCCACCAACAAGAGAACGGGAGTACTGGGATCTTCAAGTGGATTTGTGGACACGCACTGCCATTTAGACTTTCTGTTTGACCGAATGAGGTATAATGGATCATTCCAGGCATTCAGAAATGAATATAACTTCCCGGAGTCGTTTGATGGCTGCGTGGCAGTTTTCTGCCAACCAGATACTTTCGGCAAAGTAGGTGTTTAATGTTATACTTATCAAATGGACATTTTCCTAGGATAATTTTACTTCTTTCTAATTTTCTCTTTACTTGATGATCTTGTGGTCTGTTTCTCTCTCCTTTTCTTTTCTCGCGGTTTTTTTTTGCAATATTTTTAAAATGAACTCAAATACTAATTGTGCTTTTAGGAGCTCCATTGGAAGCGCTTCCTTGATGATCCTATGGTCTTCGGAGCATTTGGGTGCCACCCCCACAAAGCTATGAACTTCACCGAGAAAACCGAGCAAGATCTCAGCCAGGTCTTGAATCAACCTAAAGTCCGTGCTCTGGGAGAAATAGGACTCGACTATTCTAACAGGTAAGTTGCAGTTTTTTCAGGCAAACATGAAAGGTTCCGTCATTTTTTTCTATATGAGATTAAAGTATTATAGCCGATGTCATTTGAAATGTGGTTACATATTTCCAATGTTAAACTTATAAATAAATATTTTTATTACATTTTATCTTTACATATAAAAACTTCTGAATTTTTTAAATTTCCTTCCGCTTGATTAAAAATATTTTTCTTCTCACATTAAATTTTAATCCATCGATAAGATTCATAAAATACCTAGACCTATTAAAATTGAAAAAAATATTGCTTTTTAAAAATAGTTTTAGTTATAGGCCAATAAGTCCATAACAATTAATTAATCATTATGTCCAATATATTCCCTAACGTATAAAATTTATTTTCTTCATAAAATCATGATTGCATTATTATTTCTTTACTTATGATAGTTTAATACAAATTTATTTGCGGAATATTCAAAAAGTAAATTTTAAATTTAGAGAATAATATTCGGACTTCAACCATTCGTTATTTCAAATCGCTATTTAATAGTGTTATGCATTATTCGAATTTTATATTGAAACTTGGTTGTAATTTTAGGAATAACTGCACGAAGGAAAGGCAGTTCGATGTCTTCCGGAGGCAACTCCGCATGGCGCAACACAAAAATCTCAACTTAGTGATTCATTGCCGTGATGCCCATGTAGATGCAATGCGGATAATCAAGGAGGTAAGTTTTTTTTTTTTAATTCTAAAAACTTTGTCGAGAACGGATTAAAGGAACAAGTTGAAGAATCACCCCTCTTGAGGATTTTTCGCATTTGTGGTACTTAACTTTTATGATGTTTCAGGAGTTACCTGTTGACTACAGAATCCACCTTCACTGTTTCAACGACTCATGGAACTGGGCAGAAAAGTGGTTGAGGGATTTCCCGAACCTTCTCTTTGGATTTACTAATGTTTTAACGAATACCAGGGCAGTGCCAGTTCGAGAAGTCGCCCGCAGGATTCCCCTCTCTCGACTTTTGTTAGAGACGGATGCTCCTTACTTTATCCCGAGATCTGTAAGTATTTTTGAAATTTATCTATCTTGATTGAACTAGCTTAAAACAATAACATTTCATCTTTATTGAACCTTAACCGAAGTCGCTATTGGTTAATTCGGGTTGAATTTGCTTGTAATACCAAGTTCCTACTGCTGTTTGTTTAAACAAACCAAATTGAAAAATTTTTGGAAACCAAAAAATTGCTTGGGAATGAATTTATTTAATAAATTTTAACTTCCATAATTAGGCCAATTAACTTGAGTTAAATATATGCTCACCCTTTCTGTAATACTCTCTATATTGTTTGGCACATTGCTCAGTACATTCAACAATTCTAAATACGTTTTACTTTTAGAAACCCAACAATGGAACAAAGTTTTCTAATCCCAGCATGGCGATGGATGTTGCGGAAACCATTGCATCTTTGAAGAGTGTGGATGTAGAAGATGTCATAAAAGCCACAAGGGAAAACACTCGAAAGATTTACGGCATTTAAGCTAAATAAATTGATATTTTGGTAAGTTTTATATAAAAATTTCACATTTCATAAAAATCAGTTTATAAGTTTAATATCATACTCCAATTTAACATGATGGATTATCGAAATTAAAAATGCATAAATATCACACAATAATGCATATTAAAGTTCTCCTTCAAGTCAACATAACTTGATCGTTTAATCTCAACTTCGTTAATTTAATTTGATATTTATTTTGAAAATGATCTATTTAAATACCTTTTTACTGAATTAATGTCCTTTTCAGATTTCTGCAGCTGTGATGATCTAACCCTGACAATGCTGTTTAGCCGCCTGACTCCTCATGACTTGAAAGTTGGAAGTTGTTGACTTGAAAAAAAATAGTCAACTTGAAAACAAAACACGAAACAGTGACTTGCAAAAAAATTGATTTTAAGTTTTTAAAAAAATTGTAAAATTTAAACAAAAATATTTTTGAGGTGCAATGTAGACCTACCTCCCCGTGGTGCTCCTTGGAAACACAGTTTTCTGTGGCTAAATGGTCTGCTTTTCAATATTTTAATAATTATATGCTTAGCTCTATTTTTAACTGTAATACTGATTTATTATTGTAAAAATGTTCAATAACTCAATTAATTGTATTAACTCTTGTGGGGTACAAAGTATATACACAATAAATAACCAAAACAAAATAACCTAGGCATTGACAGTGAACTTTCTGCTATGAAGAAATTATCTTTATCTTGAAAACACAAAACGTACTACCACCAAAGTCTTTAAATATTGCTGTGCATTTAAATTGACTATTGTAATGTTGATTTCTTGAAAGCTGATGACTCTTAGTGGTCTAACATTCAAAAAATGTGATCAAAATCACATAATTCCATATTCGCATGCACTTTCCCATTTCAGGATGTTGGTAGACATTGAGCAGAAATTGGTAGAAAGTGAGCAACAATGAGCCCCTTGGGTAAGGGTGACACCCTCACATGAAAATGTGTCAATACAAAACAATTTAATTTTTACAAATTGAAAATTAAGTTGTTTTGGGGGACTCACGAACCTGTCATGTTGGTAACTATTTTAGAATTTACATTGAATACAAAACGAAAAAAGAGAAGGTAAGTGTTTCACAGACAACTATTCGTAAGTATACAACCATTGAGAAAAGTTCAAGCTCTAAATTAAAGAAATTTTGCAAGAAGGTTGAATGTGATGAAGTAAGAAACAATGATCCACTTGCTTAAAGTTGATGCCCTCCCTCATTTGAAAAATATGTTAATTCTAAAAAAATTACACATTAAATTATTATGTTGTTTTTGGGGATAGGTTACTTAAAGGTAGATATAGTTTTGATGATTTTTTTTATAATTCTGTGGTTAGATAAAGGTGGATGGATTTTTTCGTGAAATATCACACACCTCTACACAAATATATGTATTTTTGTAAATTTAAACTCTATTATTGTTAGCATAATTATTTAAAAATATATCTGGAGTGTAATTACGTCATTACTGGCAAGTATTTTAGGGAACGTACCCATACTACGTGACCTATTTTTTACTATTTTTGACCCCACCCCCATTGGTGACCACCCGTAGTATATGCCAAGACCCCCTCCCTCCCCCACTAGTTTTCACGTAGTAGTTCATAAATACGGTTTTCAATCATTTTTAGCAAACAGAAAGTTAAAAAAAAAGATAAATTGGGCTTAATATTTGTCTTTATAATACAGTTACTTGTCTCGTGACGCCAAGAGTGCGTGCATACAAGTGGAAAATATATTATCAAGAAGAAAAAACTAATGTAAAAGTTATTGTAACAGTAACTTAATTAATTAAAACAAGTATTTTTTTCTTTAATTTTTGACTGCGTGACGAAATCCTAAACCCTCCCTCCCCCCTGTGACCAAGAGTGGTTGTGGGAGGGATTTTAGAGTGGTAAAGATAACTATGAATAAGATTTCTGTGAAAAATTCAAAATTTTTTTGCTTCTAAAACACTGGTGAAAAACTGGTACTTCAGGCAGTGTCAAAAATTTTTTGTATTGTTCTACAATGAGTTTTCTCCTATTAAAACTTGCATTACATATTAAATAACAAAGGCAAAAAGTTTACTTCATAATATATGCGTTTTATTTTAAATTATAAAACATTTACTGCACTATGTGGTTTCTATCGAAAAAATTAAGGCTATTGGACAAACTTTTCTATTTTTATGTAATATTCATTATTGAAATGTCCTTGTTTTTCTCCTTTCTAATATAAATTAGTCATCACCGAATTTATTCTCTAGCTTCACTAAATCAAAATTATTTACATAAAATTTTTTATTCTAAGTTAATTTAACAATATTTGGGGGCACCCATGAAATACCTGTTAATCTTCTGAAAATCCACGCGAATCTGATGATTTTTTTATATTCTAAAACACATTGGCACAGCTAAAATAAACAGATATTTTACATTCAAATGAAAATTCTTCATAATCTAAATAAAGTTTCTGATCTGCACTTACTGGATATACAGGGTGTCCCACGAAAAGTGGCCCAACCCCTATAACTTTTGAACCCCTACAGATATAGTCATAAAAGTGGGGTCTAGGTATAGTAAAGTGACCATGCTCTATCCGATGAGACAACTTTCAACGCCCTCTAGCGGAAACTTTAGGAGTTATAATTTTTATTTTAAAAACTATGTGAGGTATGTAGAAAAAGTCAGTGACTAAGTTGTAGAGCAGCATCGATTCATTATAAATCGACACCTCCACAACAAAAATGCCTACAATAAAACTCATTAAACGCCCGTTTATTTAATTGTGATTTGGAGCACTCAACCTCACGAAACGCTTAAAACGTTTGCTTGTTTATTTGAGGTCTCGAACACTTAACCTCACGAAACGCTTTTGCATATAGTAACTTGGTGCTTGAAGCGCTCTGTCTTAATGGATATACTAATTAAGAGGCTATTGAATTTTGGGTATTTTTGTTTAATTATGCGTAATTGTGTGTGAGGTGTAAAATGTGCAACTCGATAGAGTCCAAATGTGCATTGTCGCGGACGGGAAGCACATACAGCATCAGCTGTAAAAGTAAAAAGTTTATTTTCATGAGGTTAAGTGTTCGAGACCTCAAATAAACAAGAAAGCGTTTTAAGCGCTTCGTGAGGTTGAGTGTTCCAAATCACAATTAAATAAACGGGCGTTTAATGAGTTTTATTGTAGGCATTTTTGTTGTGGAGGTGTCGATTTATAATGAATCGATGCTGCTCTACAACTTAGTCATTGACTTTTTCCACATACCTCACATAGTTTTTAAAATAAAAATTATAACTCCTAAAGTTTCCGCTAGAGGGCGCTGAAAGTTGTCTCATCGGATAGGGCATGGTCACTTTACTATACCTAGACCCCACTTTCATGACTATATCTGTAGGGGTTCAAAAGTTATAGGGGTTGGGCCACTTTTCGTGGGACACCCTGTATAGTTTACAATGCAGATAAAGAATTCTACACGCATTCCTTGTCCATTCTTCAGAATAAAGGAGGTGGTACCGTAAATAATTCAACTCCTGGTTCACCTGGTAAATCACTTGTTTGTTGATAAACACACCTGTTCATGAACAACAAAAGCCAGGAAACAGGGGGCTGTACCCCCTTGACAGATAAGAGGTAAGAATTTCAATAGAAAGGCAATAAACCCAGAGAGTTCCAATTCAGTAACATACCTCACAATACGGGAAACGTGCGAGAAATCGCCCTAGTCGCCTTTTTTGACCCCCGGTTTGCTTTGATTTAAAGACAAAACTATTGTGTTCCATATTCACTGGTTTAAACTCCCGCATTTGAATAAATAATTTTTAGTGAATTTATTTTGTGAAGAAAAAAGTGCCAATTTTGTCAAAGTTCGAAGAATTCTTAAAAATAGAATTCAAGTTGCAAACGTTTTGTAAAAATTACCAACAATTATTCATATTCTTGTTATTAATGGACAAAAATTATAAATATGTATCTTTATTTCTTTTTGGTGAAAAAAATCTTAAAAATGTTCCCAAAATGGGAGCTTTGGCGCTTAATGGGTTAAAATTAATCTGGCAGTGATGTTTCTTTTCGTAATTTTACATGTATATCTGTGGCAACGCTTGTATTTGGTTGCTTATGTAAATTACTTGTATAAAAATTTTTTCTTTGGCAACGCATGTAATTTTTGTGTATATGTGATATCATAAAGTTAATCTGGCATCATGGATGTTCTTTTTGTAATTTACTTATATATCTTTGGCAACGCTTGTTTTCGTTGTGGGTATAACTTTTTCTTTGGCAACAGTGGTGGAGCATTATGTAACATATCTTGCACGGTCATTGGCTGTCCAGAAAATTCCGTTAGGAACTTTGCTGAGCGTATATATAGTATTCAGTGTAGCAGTTAGAGTAGTACACTGTGCTTGGTGATCAAGTGAGCTATTAAAATTTGATAGTGGTGGTGTTGTGCTTTAGTGATTTTGTGAAGAGTTATAATTAAGTGTTGTTCTACAGTCGAGTATAGATATGTTGGGTTGCAGTTGTGATACTATTTGTACTTCTTCCCTCGTGTATCCTGCTCCTCCGTTACCACGGTGGATTCTCTCGCAGCCACCGATTCCTGATGGAATAGTTGCGTGGTATCCGGCAATGATTAACCGTCCTGATCTAGTGTTGAGGAACTTAAATCGGATTGAAGAATCCGAGAGTCAAAGTTTTAGGTATGTACAACTTTTATGTTTTGATTTAGATACTTTAGAAGTAGTACTTTAAATTCATTCATTTATTTAAGCGAAGAATTGCGACTTTTTATAAAAGTTGAGGGACAATATTCTGAAATATAGGTTATGTTTTTAATGATTAACCACTTATTATGATATTCATTTACACTTCTATATTTTTATGCATCGGTATATGAATTACTGTGTTTCGTTGATTGAAGTTTAAAAAATGGACGTGTTTTTGGGTATGAAATGATATTTTAAACAATTATACTTAGTCTCATTTCTTCGAATTTCATTTTTTAAACAATTTTAATTTAACTTAGAGAGAAAAAAAACCGTTAAGGGTTAGTTTATATTGTGATGAAGTATATTGTGTTGATGTGCATGAGCAGTTTTTTTATCTGTTAAGTTTATTTTCATTTCGATTTTTGTGAAATATTTCATTGATGAACATTAAGTAATGCATGTAAAATTAACACACTTAAATACCGAGAGTATATAAGTTATTCTAAATGACATATGAAGTTCTGAATTTTCTTTTGTGTTAAATTTTAATTTTCATGATATCAATTCCTCTGAAAATCAGAAGTGAAATATTTGTTTACCCTTTTCATAATTATTTTAGTATCTTTGCTTTCCATATCAATAGATATTTTATCGAAATGCCCCTTTATTTCTTAAATATACGTTTACAATTAACTCTGTCTCCAGATTATCTGTACTCATTTTCGGCCAAAGTTGCGAAAACGCAACATTTCAATAAATATTTTTTTATTAATACTGTGACGAATATTTTTCTCAAATTTTATTTTTCGGCTATTGTTAAGGTTTCAAGCATGGTTCAGTGTTAAATTTCCTTACTTCATCTTTATAAAATGTAAAAAATATCTTAAAATAATAATATAATTAATAGATATTTTAAACAAATCTTTATATGATATTTTAGATATTGGTATTACACAAATAGCTTTCTAATGTTATGATAAATAAAATTTCTTAATCATTCCCATAAAAATTTACTCCCGTGCTAAAACTTTAAAAAATTATTCATAGAAGAGAATTTTTTAACAGCTAAATTTCAATCTTCTTAATTAAAAATTTATTTTCTAAAACTAAAGTTAGATACATCAGTTGCTGAATATTTTACGGTTACAGCTTTTAATGCAACTTATAAAATTGGGCAAACCTCATAACATTAACTTTTATTATTAAGTTAAATAATTTTAAAGAATATAGAATAGAGTCTAATCTCAAATTTAGGTATGAATCAGTTTGCATAATTCGAGTGTGGATCATTTGAATCCAAAATACCATATTTCTTTTAATAATAGACAGTGTATCTGAGTAGAATTGTAAAATTACTCCAAACTTTTATCATAAATAAGATCATTGATATATGTTCTGAACAGAAAATAATATTAATTTAACCAATTAATAGTAAAATAATTATACTTTGTCTAATTTTCAATACGATGCTATAAAGTTTCTTTTTATAAAAGATAACACATAAAATTACCTCTTTTGGTACGTACTTTGTTTGAAATATGGTGTTTTCAGGAGTTTGTTTAAAATAATTTGTTATTTTCATGCTTACCCTTATTTCTAATATTAGACAAACTACTTGCAGAATTCCCTTCTCAAGAAAAAAAAGAAATTCTATCTGTTATCTTCTGCAAAGCTGTTTGTATTAATTAATAGAGGCAAATTAAAAATCTGAATTTTCTTCTTTTCTTGATAAAATTTGAAATACCTAGAATTCTTGCTTTTTATCGATCATTTTCACTCATTGCCAGCAATGCATTTCCACAAAACCTCATTGAAGCGCAAAGATAAAAAGAGGTTGAAAGAAAGAAATTGTTTCCTTCCCACTCCAAGCTACAACATTTCGGCAAGAATTGGAATAATTTAAATAACTAAATCCAGGTTCGCCAGCGGAAACTTTACACCTGGCTTACTTGCATTAACTAGTGAATAAAATAAAAGGACTTGCAGAGCTGCCAACTCTTCCGTTTTAGCCGGAAGATTTCCGTTTTTCCAAAGAAAATTCTGTCATCCGTTTTTCAATCAATTTCTTCCGTTTTTTTCTCATTAGTTATTAATCTGACTTGATTAAAGCTTAAAAGTAGTTATTCTGCTGTTGGAAATAATGAATAGCTAGATCTCTTAATAAAAAAAAATTATTGCATGAGAAAGGGGTTACCAATGCAGAATGTTTATTGACAGATTTCATAATTGCCAAGATTGTGCCTTGCACAATTCATCATTGTGCAAGGACTAAAAAATAGATATTTTGTTAAAAATGTTCTTCTTAGATTTTTTTACTGAAAGATGTCCATTTATGCTACCTCTTGACTTAGGTAGAGAATGGTATTGTTGTCACCCTTGTTGACTTATCAGTGTAAAAAATGCTGTGGGTATCTCCAGTTTTAAATCTTCCTTTTTCTGTAATCCCAATGTTGGCAGGTATGGAGTTGTTTGCATTTCCCGCATAACTACCAATTAAATAAATTAATTACCAATAAAGAGTTTTACGACTCGACTTTCACACGCCTTTTGCAATTGACTTACAACTCCAACCACAAACCAAACCTTGACTAATAAATTAATTTCTACTGATTATAAGTAAGGTCAAATGTGTTCCTTAATGATTATCTTTTTCTTAATCACTGTTTATATATTTTGAAATAAACATTAAACAATTTCTTCACAACACTGGAAAAGGCGTGTATATTCATATTTTTCCATTTATTTCCAAGGCATACTGAAATATTTTCCTTACAGAACTATGGAACCCGATGGAATGCCGATTCCTTTTCTACAGTATGGGGTGCGTATGGGTTCTTCAAGTGTGTGCAAAGTTCTTCAACAAGCGAAGAAGAAGCATCCGGACATGGTAGTTCATAGCCTTAAAACCATCTTGAAAACCGTCTTTGCCCTGCACCCCAGTGTGGTGGACCATACAGAAGTAACTCTCTGTAAGTACATTTATACGGTCTCGGAACAAGGGACAAGGACTGCGATGGCTGAGAGAAAAAGCTCAAGAATGGGGCATAACTATTCTACAAGACTTGCCGGATGGGTCGAAAAAGGTCAGATTTCGGACATATGTCGAAGCTTTAAAGTTTGCTTTTCAATTCGAGGGTAAGTTTACTTTTCAGTAAAAATATTCATTACCAAGTTTTCTTGAAATCATATCCAACAAAATGTTTTAATTAAAAAACGTTACTTTCTATTAACATAACCTAAAAAAAAATAACGCACATGATATTTTATTTCCTGTAGTTTTCAACCTATTTCATACCAATTTCTTTTTTAAGCAAAGAATTTAGAAGGTTGTAATATTATTAAACATACTACATAAATTGTAAAATTTCAGTTTACCTACGAGTAAAATCAACCCTTAAGCCGCAATGTTCTTTAAAGCAAAAGTCATAAATAATCAGTTTCCACGAACCATTCTCTTATTGCAATTTCTTTCAGGCTTAACATTGGAGGATGGAAAGTTGAAGTTCAGTCTTAACCTTTTAAACGCCGCAATTCAAATTTAAAATTTAAGGTTCTGATTTTTGGCTTAAATGGCTTGTTTCATCATTACTAAAACCAATCTTGACATTTTTTGGCAGAAAAAAAATCCTAAGTAGGATTTTCAGGATGTTCCCATTTGGGAACATCGGCGTTTGGAGTGAAGTTTTTAGGGGGATTTCCAAAAGGCATATATTTCAAAATTAATTCAAGTAAAACTACTGAAATAGGTTTCTACTCAATAATTTTGAACATTTTTATCATATTGGACAGTTTCTTCATATTTAATTCCCATAGTTGGACGATTGGGTAAAATTTTAAAGTTTTTCATAAGAAAAAATTTACATATTTATTACATGCGTGACACTTTTCCGTACATTTTTACTGCACAATGGGTAATTTTTCGGTATAAAAAATACGAAATAATGTTCCCATGCGTTTCAAAGCTAAGCAGTTGTCTTTCTGGGTGAAAAATTAGGTTTAATTACTGTTCTATATGGATATCTAGCATAAAATCCATGAATTGCATTCAAATTTAATTAGCTTTCAAAAGTGATAATCATAACTATCTCCATTGATTTGTTAAAGCTGCGTTTCTCATGGAAGATTCTAAACTAAACAACATATCTCTTACATCCAACTTACGTTAGAAAAGTGTTTTTAGATGTACAAACTTTTCATTATTTTCAAAATTCTTCAAATTCATACCTAAAATTTCTATGTAAAAAAGAGAACTTGAACAAAATAAGTACCCAAGTCCTCAGAAGTACTCCAAATATGCCCTTTGCATAACTCATAATAATAATCACTGAAAATTAATCGGTCAGGGAGTTAGAAAAATATACAAAAGTAGGAATCTGCTATAAAGATTTGGCATTTATTCCTCCATAAATCAGGAGAAAAAAATTAAATTATAGATTTAGAAATTTAAAACATCATGATTAACCTGTTTAGATCCTTTGACACAGAAAAGATTAAAAAAATTAAGGATAATAAGAAATAGCTTGAATTTTTACATGTTATGAAAATCCCCTCAAAAACTATACCCCAAACGCCGATGTTCCCATTTGGGAACATATACGTTGAATTGGTAATTACTCTCCAAAATTGGAATAAGGAGCTATTCTTCCAAGCCAATTGAAAAGATGTGTACTTAAGCTACCTAAACACAGCATAATTATTTAAAACTAAATTTATTTAATTTTATCATAAATTGAAACTTGTGCAACTTTTGGAAGAGCCAAAAATCTGTTATTTTGATATAAATTCCACAAAAAGGATTAAATTGCACGGTAAAAACTTTTGCATGTAAAATAACTTCATATCTTTGAGTTTCTTACTACCAAGTATCAAATTCCTGCATGAAAAATTAAGTGGTGAAAAAATTCCCTAAAGTGATGTTCCCATTTGGGAACATCGGCAGGTAAAAGGTTAAGATCTCTTTGCCCAATACTGAGAAAATCCGGGAAATTTTGGAGAAGCTTTCATTGCTAATATTTACGGATTTCATCAATAGACAAGAGTCTTCTGTTCTGCATCCACCCTTGGCTTTACCCGCCATCACCCTTGGCTTTTACCCCTCTTCTGCCAGGAAAAGGAAGAGCGAAGAAGAGCTGCTCGGACCAAACAAGAGGCTCCACGTTGATTGATATGTGAGGTCATGTTTTGGATGCTAATGGTTCTGTCTAGAAGTGAACAACATCTGGTTTCAAATCGGAATCGCTCATAAACTACCCTCAACCACCATCTGAGGGGGGGGCTGTGCCGCAAAAACCGTCAGGGCGGGACGGGGCGCAGTCCCTTGGGGAACGATGGTAGCCCACCTCCAAGTGGTGTTCCCTGGAAACGCTTGCTCTCAGCGGCTAAGAGGCTACTGAAGATCCTGTAACTGTCCACATATTGTGGAAGATAATATGTAGTGAAATCAGGTGGAGAAATAACTGGAGATGGTATGTAGCACTATTTCTTCTTTTAATACAGGAGTGTAATTTGTATTGATTTTTTATTTCTTGTAGGGTTTGTTAGAACGTATTCTGGACTCTCCAAAAGAAAGAAAATTTGCTTGCAATTGTCATGCATGACAAAGTGAGCAACAATGAGCCCCTTGGGTAAGGGTGACACCCTCACATGATAATGTGTTAATACAAAACAATTTAATTTTTACAAATTGAAAATTAAGTTGTTTTGGGGGACTCACGAACCTGTCATGTTGGTAATTATTTTAGAATTTACATTGATAAATTAAATATATAAAAACCGAAATATATTAAATACCGAATATGATGTAAAAAAAACTTTAAAATTTCGTTTAGGGAGGTACTTTTTACGATGACTGCCATTATCGAACTATGGGTCTAAGGGTCAGAAAACATGAATTCAATATTGATTTGGGTGTAGTACTTTGTCTTTCTAAAATAATGAGTGTAAGAGTATCATACCAAGTTGCCAAGGCCAAGACATGAAAAATTGGTAAGGAAATATTCCCTAATATTTATGAACTTTTGAAAATACTTGCAGTGACCCCTGTAACAACAGCTTCTGCAGAGTGGAATTCATAAAAAAAAGGTTGAAAACCAATCTTAGAAATTCAACTGGAGCAAGCTCACTGACATAGCCCTTATAAACATTTATTATGGTGTTGATATAAATATAGTTATGAAGTGCTGGATAAATTAATCCAAAAAGGAGCCAATGATAAATTTTATTTTAATGATATAAAATTTGAATAATGCATCATGAATATAACAATTTAAAGTTAAAAAATTATTTTCAGTTAAAAAATGTGTACCTTATTCATTGATAGGTCTTTTAAGATCACAGTTTTTTTCTCAGTATATTTAGTACCGTATAAGTAGTCTTGTTATGCAAGTTACATTCGAAACTCAGCCCCCCCCACACAAAAATCATGGACTAGCCACTGATATACAGTATACGCCAGTGTTTCCCAACGTGGGGGGCACGTCCCATCGGTGGGCAATATGAATTTCTATGGGGGGGGGCAATTTGAAAATATTCAACCAAATTGCCCCCCAGGTGGGGTATGGACCACCAGGTTTTTCTTACTTTTCTAGAAGGATTTTCAAAAAAAATAAAGGACATGGGGGGCATGGAAAATTTAGAAAGCCTTTGATGGGGCATGGACCGAAAAAGGTTGGGAAACACTGGTATACACTATGAAATGCTTGTAAATTTCTCATTGAAAGAAAGTTTTCCTCCATATTTATAAAATTATTGTGAAATAGTTTATGAATTCTAATCCGTGGGAAAGTAAAAGAAGAATTTCGGTGTATTGTGTGTGGGAAGGGCTAAGGACGTTGAAACCGCCATGCACAAAGGATTTAAATCTTTTATTCCTTATGGAAGAATACTTTTTCTACTACGGAGGGGCGTTTTTTGAAATCATTAGTTATAAGTTTAGACAGCTTGAATAGAAATCCGAGGGTGTTCACGCCTTGAAGTCAGTTGCAGCTGTGGCACAATGAAGCAACTAGATGAATTGGTCTGAGCAACGATGTGGGAGGTTATGGCTGGGCGTGTCAGGGGGACCAATGTTAATAGGTTGAGGGGGTCTTATAGGGTGGAAAGCAGGGCTAGCTATATAAGCTTGTGGAGAGACGATATCGTTCAGTTGCTCACAAGCCTTTATATACAGCGTGCGGCAAAAATTTGGCTCTTGAAATCTTAGTTATTTTGTTTTGTGCTTGAAATAATTCGTTAAGTTACTCCTTTCCGAGTAGTGTATATAGTGCGAAAATTGTGTTGCCGCTCTATTGTTCACCGTGTTGCTGAAGAGTGATACTACAAATCATGTTTGGAAATAGTAAGTTGAATAATTGATTCTTTTTGTTGTGAACCCTTTCAAGTGTATTGTTTTTCTATCTCAAAAACTTAAGTGTAATAATTTACATCGTTATTGTTGTGTTCACGTTGTTGGTTAGTTTTTCTCAGATTCATTGTTTATTTATAGTTTTTGAAGAGTTATGGTATCAAATTTTTATCTTATGAAAAATTTTGCTACAGGTTAAATTGATTATTATTAAAATTAAGTGTTTAGTTAATAAAGAAAATCTCTTTAAAACGTCTTTATGAAAGTTTCTCTTCAAAATATTGTCGTGCTTAACGTAATTTTTTCTTAAAAATGCTTTTAAAATAAATTTTTACTTTTGAAACTTTTTTTAATATTTATCATCTCTTCTTTTCTTAACCATTTAAACACATTTCGCTCACTTAATAGGTCTTTAATTTTATTGATCTTTATTTATTTACATAGTTTTTTAAGTGTTAATTTCTTATTTTTATTTACTGTATGATACCCTTCGTAATTCATAGAAACTACAATCGTTATTAGTGTTCAATTCGTTATAAAATAGCTTTTTAAACTGCTTTTAAAATAAATTTTCTGTTTTGAATTCTTTTATCATATTTATAATCTCTTCTTTTGTAAACATGTTATATTATTTTCTTTTAAATAGTTAGTTGCATTTTTTTTAAATGTATGGGATGAAATTGTTTTTAAGGCATAGAAAGTAGAATCGAAATTAGTTTTTAGTTAACATACAATAACTTTTTAAAATAAATTTTCACTTTTAAATTCTTTTGCAATGGTTTTTTTTTTTATATTTTTTCTATAACTTTTTTAAATACATTTTCTTCATGCTAAAACAAAGTAAATATGACAATTATCACTCTCTAATCTGAATAAATAAATTAAAACAGAATAAAATATAATAAGGATATAATTGTAATTTGAAATAATCCTTGCTTTACTTAAAAAAAGTTTTAAATTAGCGGGGAAAAGCGAGACATTTAGGTAGGTTATTCGTCAGCAGGATAGAGTGGCACAAAACGTCATTGTCTTTATAAAACCGAGACGTCTGCTCATCCAAAACCTAAACTATACCCAAATTGGAGCTACATTGCTCAAGTATTAGACACACCGGAACACTGTTCAAATTTTAACCGATGAACAAGAATCTACTAATTAACCCGAAATGTCATGGAATTTTCGGAATAAGTTTCATTGTTATTGCTTTTTAACTAGCTTGCGTTCTCTTTTACTGAATTTATTTCTTTTCAGACTTTAGCTATTTTCCCACTTCGACTATTGATGAATACGCCCTGCCCATGTTCTCAAAGAGTTCCCTTGCCGAAAATGGATCTTCCATCTACAAGGGAACAGAAACTTTAGGAGCTTCATATTCAAGTAAGTATTCAGTTAAGATTTATATTTTTAGGAATTTATTACTGGAACAGAGTGCATAATTTTAATTTATATTTACTATTTTTTTATGTAGCTATGTTTAATTAGAAAATTTACAAACATACATTGAGTCCAAATTTAGATTTAAACAAATTCCATTAAGTCCCCATTCCTCATGTATATTTAGTGTTGCTTAAAATTTCAATACAGAAGCCTTATTTAAAATTCAAAAACATTCTAAAATTTTGAGGAGAAGTTTTATACTTAAAACAGGAACTAAATCAACTGCAGACTGCTAAAAATTTAAGAGAATGTCAATTTTTAATTTTAAAGTTTCGAAATTTCAGAAAAATTTTCACGACTTTCCCATGAAACGATATCACATGTCATATATTGAAAAGTGTTTTGTTGACATATTAGAATAGGGGAGAATGGGGTTATAAGAAACCTTTTTATAGTGTGCTTTGTGTGTAGGCCTAAAAATACGAAACAAATATCACAGAATATCTTTAAGACATAATCCCATCAAAATTTTATCGTTTTAGAACAAATATTTTAGTGAAAAATTCCCGTTTGAAGTTGATGCAACCAGCTAAATCATAAACGTAAATTCATGCTTTTTCAAGTATTTTAATTCATCTTGTTTTTGCAATTAAATTATCTTGGAATTTTTACTGAACTTTTTTTGAGGTTAAAAGCGCATAGTATAATTCAATTTTTGTTCTTCAATCTAGGGTTGTAGATCATTCTTAAAAATACCCCGCTTCGATCTTATTACCCGATTCAAACAAATCTTAGGGGTAATAAGAAACACTAGCATTTTATCCCCGAAAATCGTTTATTATTTAAATATTTTAATGTTTATATTTTATTTATTAAGTGAAAAAGATAAATTCAATCAAGTTTATAATTATACTTCATTTTCCTTCAAATTTTAACAGTTGAACATAAATCTATGTGTCATCCCGAGATATTAAGGCGTGTTTAGATTAAAAGTTTCATTGTTTTCTCTAAGGCTGTTTTACTGAAGGTTTTTTTTTTTTTTAGGTTCGTGTTGTCTACCCTCTGTTGATGAGTACGCATTGCCTGTCTTTTCCGAAAGTTTTCGTCTTGAAAACTTCCCTTCCACCAACAAGAGAACGGGAGTACTGGGATCATCAAGAGGATTTGTGGACACGCACTGCCATTTAGACTTTCTGTTTGACCGAATGAGGTATAATGGATCATTCCAGGCATTCAGAAATGAATATAACTTCCCGGAGTCGTTTGATGGCTGCGTGGCAGTTTTCTGCCAACCAGATACTTTCGGCAAAGTAGGTGTTTAACGTTATACTTATCAAATGGACATTTTCCTAGGATAATTTTACTTCTTTCTAATTTTCTCTTTACTTGATGATCTTGTGGTCTGCTTCTCTCTCCTTTTCTTTTCTCGCGTTTTTTTGCAATATTTTGAAAATGAACTCAAATACTAATTGTGCTTTTAGGAGCTCCATTGGAAGCGCTTCCTTGATGATCCTATGATCTTCGGAGCATTTGGGTGCCACCCCCACAAAGCTATGAACTTCACCGAGAAAACCGAGCAAGATCTCAGCCAGGTCTTGAATCAACCTAAAGTCCGTGCTCTGGGAGAAATAGGACTCGACTATTCTAACAGGTAAGTTGCAGTTTTTTCAGGCAAACATGAAAGGTTCCGTCATTTTTTTCTATATGAGATTGAAGTATTATAGCCGATGTCATTTGAAATGTGGTTACATATTTCCAATGTTAAATTTATAAATAAATATTTTTATTACATTTTATCTTTACATATAAAAACTTCTGAATTTTTTAAATTTCCTTCCGCTTGATTAAAAATATTTTTCTTCTCACATTAATTTTTAATCCATCGATAAGATTCATAAAATACCTAGACCTATTAAAATTGAAAAAAATATTGCTTTTTAAAAATAGTTTTAGTTATAGGCCAATAAGTCTTTAACAATTCATTAATCATTATGTCCATTATATTCCCTAACGTATAAAATTTATTTTCTTCATAAAATCATGATTGCATTATTATTTCTTTACTTATGATAGTTTAATACAAATTTATTTGCGGAATATTCAAAAAGTAAATTTTAAATTTAGAGAATAATATTCGGACTTCAACCATTCGTTATTTCAAATCGCTATTAAATAGTGTTATGCATTATTCGAATTTTATATTGAAACTTGGTTGTAATTTTAGGAATAACTGCACAAAGGAAAGGCAGTTCGATGTCTTCCGGAGGCAACTCCGCATGGCGCAACACAAAAATCTCAACTTAGTGATTCATTGCCGTGATGCCCATGTAGATGCAATGCGGATAATCAAGGAGGTAAGTTTTTTTTTAATTCTAAAAACTTTGTCGAGAACGGATTAAAGGAACAAGTTGAAGAATCACCCCTCTTGAGGATTTTTCGCTTTTGTGGTACTTAACTTTTATGATGTTTCAGGAGTTACCTGTTGACTACAGAATCCACCTTCACTGTTTCAACGACTCATGGAACTGGGCAGAAAAGTGGTTGAGGGATTTCCCGAACCTTCTCTTTGGATTTACTAATGTTTTAACGAATACCAGGGCAGTGCCAGTTCGAGAAGTCGCCCGGAGGATTCCACTCTCTCGACTTTTGTTAGAGACGGATGCTCCTTACTTTATCCCGAGATCTGTAAGTATTCTTGAAATTTATCTATCTTGATTGAACTAGCTTAAAACAATAACATTTCATGTTTATGAACCTTAACCGAAGTCGCTATTGGTTAATTCAGGTTGAATTTGCTTGTAATACGAAGTTCCTACTGCTGTTTGTTTAAACAAACCAAATTGAAAAATTTTTGGAAACCAAAAAATTGCTTGGGAATGAATTTATTTAATAAATTTTAACTTCCATAATTAGGCCAATTAACTTGAGTTAAATATATGCTCACCCTTTCTGTAATACTCTCTATATTGTTTGGCACATTGCTCAGTACATTCAACAATTCTAAATACGTTTTACTTTTAGAAACCCAACAATGGAACAAAGTTTTCTAATCCCAGCATGGCGATGGATGTTGCGGAAACCATTGCATCTTTGAAGAGTGTGGATGTAGAAGATGTCATAAAAGCCACAAGGGAAAACACTCGAAAGATTTACGGCATTTAAGCTAAATGAATTGACATTTTGGTAAGTTTTATATAAAAATTTCACATTTCATAAAAATCAGTTTATAAGTTTAATATCATACTACAATTTAACATGATGGATTATCGAAATTAAAAATGCATAAATATCACACAATAATGCTTATTAAAGTTCTCCTTCAAGTCAACATAACTTGATCGTTTAATCTCAACTTCGTTAATTTAATTTGATATTTATTTTGAAAATGATCTATTTAAATACCTTTTTACTGAATTAATGTTCTTTTCAGATTTCTGCAGCTGTGATGATCTAACCCTGACAATGCTGTTTAGCCGCCTGACTCCTCATGACTTGAAAGTGAAAAAGATTGAAAGTTGGAAGTTGTTGACTTGAAAAAAAATAGTCAACTTGAAAACAAAACACGAAACAGTGACTTGCAAAAAAATTGATTTTAAAAATTGTAAAATTTAAACAAAAATATTTTTGAGGTGCAATGTAGACCTACCTCCCCGTGGTGCTCCTTGGAAACACAGTTTTCTGTGGCTAAATGGTCTGCTTTTCAATATTTTAATAATTATATGCTTAGCTCTATTTTTAACTGTAATACTGATTTATTATTGTAAAAATGTTCAATAACTCAATTAATTGTATTAACTCTCGTGGGGTACAAAGTATGTACACAATAAATAACCAAAACAAAATAACATAGGCATTGACAGTGAACTTTCTGCTATGAAGAAATTATCTTTATCTTGAAAACACAAAACGTACTACCACCAAAGTCTTTAAATATTGCTGTGCATTTAAATTGACTATTGTAATGTTGATTTCTTGAAAGCTGATGACTCTTAGTGGTCTAACATTCAAAAAGTGTGATCAAAATCACATAATTCCATATTCGCATGCACTTTCCCATTTCAGGATGTTATAGAAATTATGTACAGTTTTGTGTCGGCATCTACACACCTCATTGCTAAATTAGGAACTGATTTTCTAATGGATAGGCAAGAGCAGATTTTTAAATATTTATTATTAATTCTATAATGTTATATTTTCTGTTCTTTATATCATGTTTTAAGAGTATTACTTTAATTATGTTCTGAAAACGTAATAATACATGCTTCTCACGTTAAGTTTTAATAAAATCAATTTATGTTACTGCAATCTAGTTCTATAAGTTTGAAAATTCTCATTTCAAAATAACTTATTCTTCATACACAGATTCCATTGCAGTTGACCACCTAATTTCCTTTTCAATTTAATATTTGACACAGTTTGTAACTAATTTTTATAGGTAGGTTAAGGATTAAATAGTCTGTTAACTTAGTTAAGGGTTAAATAGTTTCCTTTTTAATTAAATAGCCCCAAATACTGAAAGAAACTTCTTACACAAGATTGAGACTTAAATTTATTGAGAAAAAAAGGTACCATGTATCATTTTAAAAAATAAGTTTTAGAAGTTGAACTATTAAATTAAAAGCCATCAATAGAATTTGCTGGTCAAAATAAATGTGGAAAAAAGATTTAAGATCAAACTGCTGGGTATAGATTAAAATTTTTTATGCCATTTTTAACTATAGTTTTTACAACACACATTTTAAGTTTCCTTCAACTTCTAAAATAGCACCCCGAAAAACCCTTATGGCATTAGTAAATGTTTAATCATATGATAATTAACAATTAATTAAATCATACAATTTTTAGGTTGTTTCATTCAGGTGATATTTTATATGTAAATCAGGAACTTAAGAACTTAATAGTATATGAGTTCAACTTTTACGTGGAAAAGTTCTCGAATACTTTTGCCTAATCTTGTTACTAAATTAAATGCTCTCAAGTCTCTAGAGCACTTTTATCATCTATTGAAAAAAAATAATTTTACTAGAAAAGGTTTTTTTAAGTAGTAGCTGCGTTTAAGTTTATGATAAAATCGTGTCGCAGTTATGTGATTTTTCCGCGGATCCGCGTTATTCCGCTTTTTGTGACATTTTGTATTATGTTCCGTGTAATTAGGATTCATATTGTTCACACAATTTTGAAATTTAGTGCTCCAAAATTTTTTTTCCAATGTGCGGGTACTACTGGACATTATCCTTTGACCACTGAATTGTACTAAGAAGTAGTTAGTATAAATTAAAATCCTTAATTAATAGTAATAATTAAAATCCTATGTGTAATAAGTGCTCTAAAACTAAAAAGTAGTCATAAGGAGGATCATCAGAAATAATGTTGAGAGTCACTCCCTACCAAAACAAAAGTCTGGTTACGGCCCTGAGTGAGAGAAAGAGCTTCTGCCTGCGTACTTTACCTTTTTCGAAAAAGACAATTCAATTTCCAACTGATGAATTCTCTAATGACGAATTGTTGGCGCCTTTCAGCATAACGACTGTCAGGCTAATAGCGAGGAAAATCCCCGTTGAAAAGACGCCATTCGCTTGATAGTTCCCGTTGAGAAACCAATTAGACTAACGCTTTCTATGTCCCTCATCTAACTGCCATCTAGCACCGAGTCTTTTGTTAGAATCCGAGTCCAACTCGAGTACTACTTCTCGATGCCTTTGGATCGATTCTTGCTAGGCTTAGATTGGAATTTAATTGGGCGCTCTCGATCCATTCGAAAAGTCGTTTCGAATAGTATTCGTAATCGATTATTAAGTTTCACTTCCACACATATCTGTTATGCAGATATCATTATCTAGTCTTGGAAGAAGATATTGGCTATTTCAGTGGAGATTAGAAGGTCGTTTGAAGTTAACGCGGGATTTCCAGCGAATCGTTAGTTAAGAATGACAATTTCGAACATGATTATTCTGGATAGATATAGGGTGACAGGATTTCGTTTCGAGATTCTTTCTTTTTATTGTTCTGATTAAATACTTTAATTTCACCATTGGTGACGATCGAACGGGAAAACTGAGTTGAGTTGAAATCGTTTGGCATCGATTGTCTGGAAAATGGCATGATTAAATCGACTTTTAACACTGATGAGGATTTTGTCATTAAGGAGAATGATATTTAAATGACAGGAGAGTTTAAGAAAAAGTAAAATTATGGGGTTTCTCCAACTTCTCCCTATCTTTCAAAACTACTAGCGTGGTTTTCCAATTGAAGAATTGATATTTTACCAATGAGCTACACGATATTCATAATAGTGCCGTATTTCAAACGGAAATTCATAAAATGGGGCGATCTAAATATTTATAACTTTTGATGTAATTGACATTAATGCAGTGGTGACTACAATCTGCTCTCAAAAACAAAAAGTAATTAGCAACTTTTTTTTATAAAATTTAATTCAGAATCATGAATTCTTAGAAACCACTGATTTTAAATAACCTCGAAAATTCAAAGATAAAACTAGATAAATTTACGCATCTTACCAGTTTATTAATGGCATTATTCACTGCTACCTGACAAGCGGTTGACCATCGTTTAAATAAGTATTCCACCAATCAGAGTCAACGAAAAGCTCATTTTCTTTCTTTAGCTGCTGATTAACCATTGTTTAAGGGGCAGTAAATAAGGCCATAATAGTTTTTAAGCTGTCTCATATCCTGCCTTCAATGGACAACTTGTACGTTTTTCAATTTTGATTTTATCATGTAGAAAAACTGAAATTATGACGGAAAGCATCTTCTTTTTTACATTTTTAGGCCTGAACTGATACAAAAAAAGGGTTTAAATTGCGCACTATTTACTTCTATACCAAAACGCTATTTTTCCTACGCCGACTCCCGTGACGTCACTGCATCGATCGCCACTACGAAAAAGCATTTTTTTGAAGCATTTTTCTTTATAGAAAACTTTTTAAGTTCTTAAACCCAATCATTTCAACTTACCTTGATCACTTGTCAAAACTTGTGCCATACCACCGCTCCTGTGAATTAAACACGACCTTTTGCATCGGGCCCAAGTGACGTCAAATAGCGTTTTGGGGGTCACGTGATTTTTAAGTAACTTTAAACTTAAATGATTAAATGCTTAAAAAATAAAATGAGTAAAGATTGATGTTTTCCAACATTTGAGAAGACGATCTATCGATATAGTACGAAATTGGGCTTTCTCCTAATAGTAGTGGAGCCCATGATGCTAAATGTGGATTTACTCGAGCGCGTCAGATAATCATAGGGGAGATACCTTGCATGCTTTTGAGTAACCCCACCAAATATAAGCTCTCTATGTTGGTGGGTAAGTTTAGAACAGCCCGTCAAAATTTGAAAGAAAACTAGTTACATGGACATACTCGAGCGCGTCAGATTGGTTACCAAGACAGTTTACAACTAGTTGAGCCTAGTTTCCTGGCTACTAGTCTATAAACATTTTGTTTCGTACATTTTTCTCAAAAAGAGCGATAGCGTCCTACCGGTCTTGGCTTTACTTTGCAACTTTGTAACCCTCCCGCTCCCTTACCCACCGCTTAAATCGGCAGATTTTAGAAAATGCACACTTTTTAGCTGGTAACTAACCTACCTTATCATTATCTGACGCGCTCGAGTATGTCCATTTAGCTAATTTTTTTTACAAATCTGACGGGCTGTTCTAGACAAACCCCTCTACATAGAGAGCTTATATTTGGTGGAGTTACTCAAAAACATGCAAGGTATCCCCCTTATGATTATCTGACGCGCTCGAGTTACTACCCAAAAACACTCTGGGCTCCCCTACTATAACAGGTGCAAGTTGTCCATTGTTAAAGGATTGAACAAATTACCCTAAAATGCAAATACAGTTGACAAAAATATCTCCTTGGTGATAAGCCCACCTGCTAATAAGGACTAAAACCTAGAGTATCCTTTGCCACAAGTAATATTCGTAATGTAATGTAACAAGTAATGATTGCTTCGTAATATAAAAAACTTAGTTCTAAATCACACCAGACAATCTGTATTGTTTTCAAAATTATATTAGAGACATAAAATAGTATTTTATTATATGGATACCACAAACAGAACATAACAAACCCTAACCTATCCAATTCAAACATGCATTACTGATAATGCATCAAACAGTTTCAGCTATTCCTATTATCCATTTATTTCACAGAGAAAAACAACATACATTTCTAAACGGAATGATAAGTCATTACGCTACAGAACAAGGCATAATTTGCATAACCAAAACCGCTACGACATTAGTAACAGCCTCACACTAGCCAACTTCGAATTTCTTCCTTAACATATAGTTAAGTGGAAAAACGTAGAAAGATCTAACCAACCAACGAGGAAAAAAACATTATCCGCACATCCAATGGCGTGATCTCAATCATTAACAATCTTTAAAAATCTCCAACCCGTGCGTCCTCATTTCATTTGTGAATAATTTAAATAATTTCGGGGAGGACTGCGGGATGTTCTGTTATTTGTAACAACTCTTCCAGATTTAACCGGTTTCTTTTTTTATCACCCTCTTCCCGATCCAATCCGCCATCTTTAGGGCGGGCTTACATGCAGCGATTCGAGCGACGCGATTGGTGGAAACTTGCCTATAAATGATGACGTAACTGCTACGTCACAAAGTTAAGAACCAATGGCAGGAGAATATTCTAAATTGATGAGGAAAACGATAGGAAAATTTCCACTGTTTGACGTCCTGGTTGTATCGCTCCAATGGGTGTATGTAAAAACGACCTTATGTTAGATTGGCGAAAGAAGGCACGAATCACAACGTTGTTAGCGGGATATTATGTTATGGCGTATTTTTAGAATTTTCAGTCGTTAAACGAAATGGAATAAATGGGAGCTGAGTTAAAGACTGCTTCGTTTTAAACGTCTAATTTTCTCATTAATGTGCCTCTGTAATGAGGAAATTGTTCGATTTAAAAGGAGTAGGTTTCATTTCAGAATCTTCTTCTTCAGTGCAGCCTATTCATTTCAGAATGGTTGAACTTAATTGGAAGGTTGAATGGTTGAACTTAATTCATTCCTCTCCCAAGATGAAATAACATATTAAATGCATGTGTTAGGAATTTGGTTCGAAAATGAGGAAGAAACTTGGGGGTATTTTAGGGACATCCTTTTTAAAGTGTATAAATTTAAATACAGGGTGATTCAAAACACAGGTGAAGAAATGCTAGATGCTGTAGAATAGAGTATCCAAAGGCGATTCCAAAAAGACCCTCGAAGAACGCTGAGAGTGTGGACAAAAGTTTCCAAATGCAATGGAAGATGGGTTACTGTGGGCAAACGGTTAGGGGTATAGAAAGGAAATTTCAGTGCCAATTATCATGTTTTGGCTTACTAATAAACCTATGCAAATGCTTTGTCTGTAAGAGGTCGGGTCGTCTTTAAAATCCCACAATAAAAATGTGACAGTAAAAAAAATATTATTTGTTGTGCATTTTATGCAAATGTTAGAATTTGAGTTTTAAATATCTGTAAAAACATTTTGCCAGAATATCTCTATAGAGCATTCGCACATGACGTCACTGGAGGACAAGAACTCGTTACTAAGGCCGTTGATAGGTCCGAGTCATGTGATTGAAAATGCTCTATTCTAAAAAAAGTATTTACTTTCCAGAAGGATCAACTTTTCCAGAAGTACAACAATGAAAATTCATTCATTGAATGAAAGAGAGAAAAAAAGAGTGAATACATACAATTAATATTTATTCTATTTAATAAAAAATACAAAAAACAACCCTTTGGTATTTTTTATGTTTAAGAGTATATAACATTTTGCAATACTGTGGCAAACAATCTACATGATGAAAGTTGTGGTTCTTCCTTAAAAAAATTGGATAAAAATTTTCTTTTTTCACTTTTTTTATTCTTTAAAACATTAAAAACGAAAAACACCCTCGTGATATTTTTTAAAGATGAAATATATGAGATTTGCAACATTGAGAAAAAAATCAATACAATTATACAACAATACAATCAATACAATTATCAGGTAATCAAAGACACTTTAATCAAGATTTGGAAAATCCTCTTTCACTTCAGCTTGAAATTTACACTCACTAAAAAATGCAGTGCCATGATTTTTACTCAAGGTAAAACCTTAGAATTTTATGCAAAAGTAATAACTTTTAACTTTTTAACCTATACGCAGCCTAAAATGTGACTTTATGGTTTTCTAAGAATCCAAAACTTGAATATCAAATGCGGTCTGAGAATTTTAAATTGGTTTTATTAATGTACAAAAACAAATAGACTCTTGAGGGCTTTTCTTAAATTATATACTATTACTATACTATATATAAAAGAGAAAACTATTATGGATCAAATAGAGCGGTTTTATCTTTAAGACTTGAAAAAATGTAAGGGTGCAGGTTTCAAATATTTCAAATATACAAAACACCCAGACTCCTCTTAGACAAAGCTATTTGGAAAGGAAACTATCATTTCCATGTAAAACTGTGTTGATATACATATTTTATACCTTTTTCTGAAGATTATGAAACTGAAATATAAAATGAAATCTCTAACTCAAACGCCAGAAATCTACCAGAAAACGCTTTACCAAATTGCTGTAACAAAAAGAGTTTCGTCCCTGATGGGTGGTTGTTCATTAATATTTTCCAAGAAATTGAAACTTGCATAACAATTCAAAATTGAAAAGTCTGCAAATTTAATACTCTGATGGTGTAGGGTTTTCCAAACTTACTTAAATTGAATCTCTTTTAGTTATGTTTTCTAACTGCTCACCAGTCAGACAATATTTAAAAAATTAAGTATCATTCAAATTCATATTTTTCTTAAACCGTGGCACTGACTAAAATCAGGCTAGCATACAACACAAATATAGAAGAGAACAAAACAGTACTATATTGAATTGAATGTGAATCCGTAAGGAAAACCATATTTCACATTCATGGGTTCACATATATTCATGAAGGGAGAATTTAAAGAAAGGAAAATATGAAAACATTTAAGGCTGTTTTGGAATAGATATTTTAAGAATATTGATTAACTGACAAGGAGAGGATCCCAACGTGTCACCACCGATTTGGTTCATTTTTGGTGTGTAAGTAGTGCATGACTAGGACTTCAATTTGTGAAAATATTAAGAAACAACTTTCAGAAATTTTGGAGAAAATCGCGATTAAAAATTTCAACATGTACTTGTAATTAATAAGGTTCGTACCTTGCAAGCGGATCGTGGTGTAGTGGTAAAAGCTGCCATTCCCAACCCAAAGGTCCCGGGATCGAGTCTCGCTGCATACCATAATTTTTATTTTCCACGCAATTTAGAGCACAGGTATGAAATAAAGTAGTACATACATATTTATATTTATAATTATCAATTTTAAAACATTTTTTAAATATTTTTTGTGGGAAAAATCAAATTTTCTGCTAATTATACAATTTTTCTAACTGGTAATACCTGGTAACCAATAACTCCAATTTTTTTTATGATCGTATTGTAAATATTATATATTTACCAAAAAAAAATTATTTTAACTATCAAATCAGACACATTACAAACCCTTTTAGCATAACAAAATTGCGTACTTTCTTTTGGATAGTTAGGGATAAATTAAGGTAAAACTTCATCTATAAAATAATTTTTTTTTGTTTTAAAATAAATCTTTTCATTCCTTGTTTCCCCCCAAAAAAAAATTATTAAAACCAATTTTTTATGATCCTATTATAAATACTATAAAATATTTACAAAAACAATTTTTATACACAAGAAAAAATATTTAAAAATTAATAATTAAATATTATTATGAGTTTATTTCATATATGTGCTCTTAATTGCGTGGAAAATAAAAATAAAAATTATGGTATGCAGCGAGATTCGATCCCGGGACCTTTGGGTTGGGAATCGCAGCTTTTACCACTACACCACGATTCGCTTGCAAGATACGAATCTTATTAAATTTATAAGTACATGTTAAAATTTTTAATCGCGATTTTCTCCAAAATTTCTGAAAGTTGCTTCTCAATATTTTCACAAATTGATGTCCTAGTCATGCACTACTTACACACCAAAAATGAACCAAATCGGTGATGACACCGTTGGGATCCTCTCCTTGTGAGTCGTCTAGTTTCAAAACCAGATAAGTCAATTTTTCCTAATTTGTCAGGAACAACAAAAAATTAAATATTAAAACATTTTTAATATTACAACAAAAATTATTTAACAAACAATTTTACTTTATAATGCTATCCAGCTTTTTTGCCATTTTCTTTAAGTGTTTCTATATAGTGTCTATTATTTTTTTTTCTTTATTTATGTTATGAATATATTTCTCTTATGCCTGTACGGGAAGAGCATTTCCCCTCGGCATATCACATGTTTTTTCTATTACTTGTATTTCTTTTGTAAATAAAAAGGAGTTTATTTGTTTGTTAAAAACAAGTTATGCACTTAAAAAAACCTTATTTTTTATTTAAGATGGTATGAGTTACATTATCAACACGTATAAGCTTATAGATTTAGTTGGAGCACTTTTCAGCATAAAAATTTTGAAGCACTGTGTTTCGTCACAAAATTATAGATTTATCCCTCAAAATTGGTGTTAGTCATGAACCATTAAATCTATATTTTTTTGAAGGTAAACTTTGGCTACTTGCTAGATCTGTATTTTAACAATCATAACATAACGTAAACTGAAAATTGAAAGAAAAAAAAATTGATCTATCTGGTTTTGAAACTAGACGACTCAAATATAGTTTGCAATTTTGGTCAAAAATTCCCTTTTTAACGTAGTTAGGTACCTTAAGAACTCTCTTCCTAAAACTCGAGAAAGAATTATCAGTCATTATGAACCGAACGTATACTATACATTTTAATTACACCAGTAAAAATAAGGATAATTTTTTCCCACCCAGGCTGAAAACTCCCTTTAGGAATCGAACAAAACGAGGAAAGAAGGTTTCGCATTTCGCACTGTTTTCTCTCAGCGAAAGAATGCCTCCCTCGGGCGTCTTTTGCTTTTAAACACAGCGGAGAAATTAAGTTTCATAAGTAATAGCCCAGAATAAGCGCTGCTTCAAAGCATTTATCATATAGGATTTGGAGAGGTTTTTGAATTCGGAGAAGATATATTGTTGATACTGGGGGAATATTAATCCTAAGTTCTTGCAAGCTATAGTATTTGCGTTGTTTGTTTGAGTTAAGCGAATCGAATCTTTTTTTGAATACACTCTAAAAACCCGTTGATTTTTAACAGAAATTCTGTCAAATTTGCTGCCAGAAAACCTGTAACTTGTGCAGGGAAATCCTGTTACATGAAATCTTTCCATTGCATACAGATCTTTTCTGTATATACAACTGATTATCTTTGTATTATGAAATAATTTCTCAGACAGATAAATTAATTTTATCGGATTAAATGTAGCTTAATCAGTTAGTTTCAAGTAAGCCATTGGGAATAATAAATTCATGAATAATTTATGAGGTCGCAAACAAAACCTTTTATGATTTTAGAAATTTAAGAAAAACACGTTACAAAGGAATAATTTATGTGTTTTAAAGTGCCCAAATATAAACTTCTCATTGTAAGATCCTTTCAACGAGTTAATGAGTTTACTTCTATGAACAAGACAATGATTTATTACACTGAAGGGTTTAAAAGTTAAATATAAAACACCTATTTGTTTTTCAAAACGTACGTTTGTAATATAAACCAAAACAGCCAACTTTGAGCTCTTTCTCTACAGCTCTACAGCCCCTGGTGGGCCTTGGCTTTCTCTACTATAGTACGCCACGTTGCCCTCTCTCCTGATTTCCTTTTCCTATTCTTTACTTTCATTTTGTTTAGATCTTCCTCAACTTGGTCCAACCATCTTAGTTTAGGTCTTCCTCGTTTCCTATTACTATATAGCTTTCCACTCATAATTTTTTTTGCACATGTCCGTTTCCTTCATTCTTTCCACATGTCCAATCCACTGTATTCTCACAGCTTTAATATATCTTATAATATTTTTCCCTTCAATCAGTCTTTCTATTTCATGGTTGTACCTTTTCCTCCATGAGTTATTTTCGTATACGGCTCCAAAGATTCTCTTCTTATTATTCCATATTCAAATCTTCTTAACATACTTTCATCTTTGTTAGATAACACCCAGGTTTCAGAACCATATGTTATGATTGGCCTTATTAGGGTTTTGTATATCTGCACCTTACAACTCCTAGATAATAATTTACTGTTTAGTAGTACTATTTGCAAAAACTGCTTTATTTCCATTTTGTATCTGTTTGCTTATAGTCTCACGGATTCCACATTTATTGTTTATTTCATTACCAAGATAAGTATACGAGTTGGTACCCTTAAAAATTTTATCATCTATTTTTAGGTTCTGTATCTGTCTTCTTTCTTTAGAGGTTGACATAATCATGAATTTTGTAGACCTATTTCACTTGCACAATTCATAAGTTCCTTAACAGTTTGTATTAGTCTATTTTTTGTTCTTGCAATAATTAGTATATCATCTGCATAAGCCCAGATTTGTTTGCACAACTTTGAGCATTGAGAGAGAAAAAAAACCCAATGAGATTTAAAACAGTTGTAGTAAAAATTGATTCAAGTAAGATAAATCTAACAAACTTCAAGAATTACTTACCAAGAAGTATTCGGAAATATCTTGTTTACGGTATACATTATAAATGGTTATACGTTCAAAATATTTTCAAATTCAAATTCATTCACTTTCGAAAGAAACTACTTGAATTTTCAAATTAAATTAATATTAATAACTCAATAAATATTAATGAAATCGAAAGTTTCAAAGACATATTAAAGGGAAATTTTATAAGTGGATGAGATAATGCCATCATAGCAGAATGATATAGTAATAGTCTGTGAAACGTTTTAATACTCTCATTCCCATACCCATGAAACTTCTTTATTGTAATCACGTAAGTTCGTAAGTGATGCCATTTACTACATTTGCATCCATCAGTTTTCATAAGTATATGATATACCTTCTAAAATAAAGTGATTTTTGCTTCATTGCTCCAATCCGCATTCTTTTGAAGAAAAAAAAAAGTTGAATACCATCATCTCCTTATTAAAAGCAATAAAGCGAGGTTTTTTTTACACATAATTGTACCTGAACTCTGATAATATGACACCTACTTAGAAGAGAGGGTATAATAATAAATTTTTGGAGAGGGTCCAACGAAAGGATGTAGTATCTTTCCATTGCGTAATGACCCATTATGTAAATGTAGGTAGGTGCCTCTAGCTCGGGAATTGGAATAAGAATATTCTATATGAAAGGACATTTGAATTAGTTTCGATGTACATTCGCTAAAGGGTAAAGATAAAGATAAAGGCAAGAGGTATTTCTTTATATGTATAGTTATATTTATATGATCAAAGAATGAGCTTTGGTAAGTGAAAAAATAATAGACTTGTATTTGAAGATAAAAATTAGAGGGTTTAATTTTGTTTAGTTTTTTTTCGTGTTGATTTAAGAATTCTCGATGAGATAAGTTGCCAAACTGATTTCAAAATTATGTATGAAAAAGTATTCCGTTTCATTCTACCCACTTGGTGATTTTAAAGTAACTGCATTAACTCGGGCATGAAGTAAGATAAAAAAATCATCTCGGAATTTTATGAAAACGCGTTTTTTAATTTCTAAGTGACATTTTTGAAGTAAAAAACTCAACACAAAGCACAATTTTTCACGAAAATCATTTAAATTATGAGAAAAAGTATCTTTCTCCCCTTTTTCCCATTTCTATAAACATCCAACCATGGATAACGATGGCGCCTGTTAACTTCTATTTATGAAAGTATTTGATCGCTTCTTTCAACACGGTCGCTTTGAGACTAGTAGAGTCAAAGACCGGCACGCGTAGGAAGTGCAATAACACAGTATAGCGACTAGGCGTGGGATGATAGCGGTTTTTACTGGTTATTTCGTTGGAAATTGATAGAATAGACACTGACTTATTGATCCGTAATATTATCTTAGAAGTAAATACGTTTATATGTATGGTTTGAATTTTATTATAACGCTTGATTGCCAAAACCTGGTTCAATGATTAAATTCGGAGTAAAATCATAAAAACCGGGCCTGATTTGAGGCAAAAAACTTCGAAAGTAAGAAGAAGAAGAAAGTAAGAAGTTCGAAAGTAAACGATTATTTAATGCAAGTACTATTTGGTCAAGTGTAGAGCAGGAAAAACACTTGGGATTAGTAAGTGGAGCATTAAATTGTTTAAACTTTAGATATTTAATATTATTTTTAGGGAGATAATGGTTTTAAACATATTAAAGAGTCAATAAAAATAATTTTACATCAATTAATTTAATTTTAATAGAAGAAACTTCAGAAAAATGTGGATTTTTGGGAAGGAGCGTTGTGGGAAACACTAGCAAGAGATTAGTAAGCAAAATATCAAATGTGTTTTACCCCTTGTAAAATGGGCAAAAATGGCTATAGGAAGGACCAAACCTTTTGCACTTTTTTATATCAAGATTAGGCCTATTTAAATTTTTAGCAATAAAAAAATCGGAAATAAAAAATTGGAACGTTGAACAAGAGGCTGTTATTTATTTTTTAAGCCAAAACCATTTTAAAAATCCCTTATAAAAGTTCATAAAACAAACAAAAGTATACTCAAATACACTTGAAAAACACTAAACAATGTTCATCCTATTAAGTGGTACTAACGCAATAAGTTTGCTCTCGGTAAATTTGGTTATAAAAGCATTATACTTTTCAAATATCTACTTAAATTGATGTATTTAAATTTGTCTTTTCTCAACAAACAAGTTACTAACCGTTGTTTACCATTTAAACAGCAATTGATGTAAGGCTATTAGGCAGAGGGTTTATCTATTTATGCTTTTCCGATAATGTGTATAAGGACTTTTGTATAAATGGATGTAGTATATTGTTTGTTTAAGATGAAGTTAAACGGCAATTTGTTGTCCTAAGTAGACATTTCCGATTATCGTATTGAATAATAAACTTTGCATTTGTAATGTTGTTTACTAAATAAACTGTAAGAATAAAAGTCATCCAATACAATGTATGATGTTAAGCATAGTTAAATATAATTTGATTTTTTTATGGATATACACTATCTTACCAGATCTATTTATTAAGATATTAAAACTTTACTTTGTTTTGATTTACATTGATTTTTTAAATGGACATAATTCAATTTACTCGTTTTATTAAGAGATTTATTTTAGAAATAGCTTTTAAGATAAATTGTTTACTGAATAAAGAAATGTCTATTTCTCAACATATAACAAAACACAGAAATGCATAAATTCATACACAAACTTTCAAAATACATCTTAATAAAATAAAAATTAATGTTGTTTTCCCTGGTATGACAGTTTGTAAGTTTTATATTTCCGACAAATTGGGTTTGTTCCTTTTTAGAAATAAAATAAAATACAAATTTTTCAATCCCTTTACTTTATTGAATGGTGGGTTTTCAGAGTTTCATTAAGTGTATAATTGTTTTATAAATTTTATGAAAAACAATAAAACATTTATTTAGTACAAATATTACGAAAAAAATTCAACATATTCAATTTAGCAAGTTGAAGAATATATTGATACACTTTATATACCTACAATTTTCTATAGTCCCTCAAAAAAATTAATTTTTTATTTGAGCTTTTCCAACGTATGTTTGTCAATGTTTTTCCTTTATTGAATTCAATCAATATAGTGTTGGAAATAAAAATATGCTGCAGTTTCTAACTACTATTTTTTTCTCTGTGCATTATTATTCTTATTCTTATTGGGGGCACAGAGCCTACCATAACTAAATGGATGAAAAAAAGAATGAAGCACCATAGGTGAGAGAAAAGAAAGTAGTAAGGATAAAAATGGTTAGAGAAGCATAAAATCTAAAAGCTATTTTGTGTTGAGAATCTCGTAAGACCTGAAATTAGCAACGGGCACTGCCTGAAACTATCTGATAGTGGCTGGAAATTACTGAAGGAGCCGAAATAGGTACTAGAAAAAATACTTTAACAGTGGAAAGAATAGCGAAAAATATAAGTAGAACCAACCCTGAGTTTTTAGATTGAGCTAAGGGAATGTCATAACAAAGTGAATTTTTCAGTAAGTTTTCAAACGATAAGGTAGTTTAGAATTTTGGAGGTGAGGTGCGAAGAGTTACTTATAAGAATAGAAAATTTTAATTGAGAGCAAGAATATGAGAGTATGAGAGTATATTATACCTAAGTTTTTAAATGATCTTTCTAATGTTAGATATGTAGTGCAGATTTCGTATTTCATTCTTTTATGGTATTTAATTGAATGGTATTGAATTTAGAAAGTACTCTTTTAAAACGTGAAAAACACTTGTTTCATCATAAAATATGGCGTCAATTGGTCGTTGTGATGGGTTGCATAAAAAGTTGTTTGACAGTAATTGCTTTGTAACTGCGACCTTATCCGTAATCTAAAAAAATGGAAATATTTTAAAATTGAGGACTTTTTTTAGAGATTCTAATGACTTATTGCATATCCCCAAAAGAATACGAACAGTTTGATACCAAAAATGTGTTATACGGATCAGTAATTAAAAAGTTTTCACCGGAAACCGTTCACAAAACACTTTTTTTTTGTTAGAATAGGGAGATTTTCAAGGGAAAAGGGTCTGAAACTTGGTTGGTATGCGTATTTTATCTTTAAAGGTAAGTTTGATATTTCTATCACAACACCAATATTTCTCAAAGCCGTATGTTCTACACAATTTTAATTTTTGAAACGCACACAGTCAGCTCTATTTAGTTTTCCAAGACTTACTCTTGAAACACTTTTCTGTAAAAATATATATTTCAAGATAACTCTTCGGGAAAAAGGTTTGGTTCAAGGGGCCATTCATTAATTACGTAAGGATGATTTTGGCAATTTTTGACCACTCCTACCCCCGTGTAAGGGTACGTAATATTTTTCAAACCCCTCCCCTCTATTCTTACGTAAGATTCCATTTCGTTTTTCAAAATAATAAAATGTTAGAAACGGATCAGTTCCACTAAAAATTTCAGTTTGACGTAAATCAAAGATTTATATTTTTCAACAGATAAGTAATATTCTTGCTGTCAACTACATATTACCATTATATTATTTTCTCTGGGGTTATTCAATAGTAATTTGATTAGAATAATTGGAATTTGTTTACATTAACTTGGAAAATCTTACGTAAGAATGGGCTTAACCCACCCTCACCCCCCAAGTAAGGGTATGTAGAGATTTTTCCAACTCCCCCTCCCCCTCGGGACCCTTACGTAATTAATGAATGGCCCCTAAATCTATTTTTCCATGAACTCACTCATCGGAAATCATAATAGCCAGGTGATAGATTTTATTTGGATGTAGTATTAGAATCCGACAGGAACTCCCATAAATGCGTTCAACGCTATTAAAAATGGAAAGATTAAATGAGACGGGATGTCCCAGTTCGGTTTAAAGGGCGAGTGTTGCTTCAGAATATAGTAATACACATCCCCGGAGCCAGCTAATGGTGTTGAGATTGCTTTTTAATGGAACCGTCCGCAACACACGCAATAGTTTGTCCATCATTTTTTGGCAGCTATTATAAATATCGTCTGTGAGTGGAAGTGGTTTTGATTAGGCTTAGCGAAGGGAAATATGGCGATGTTAATATTATTTTCATTCGGTCGTTATGGGTTATGAATCCGCTTTATTTGCCGAATGAGAATTGATTTTCGATTTGAAAAAATGGTGATGGAGGAATTACAATGTTTCAATATCCGATCTGTGTGGAGTCTTATTCGAAACCGAAGAGAAGTATTTATTATCTAGTTCAATTTTTCTTCTGAATAAATAAGAACGAATTTAAAATACTCATTGAATTATTTCTGCATGTTTTTTTTTCTGGATAGTTACTCTAATTGAAAAGCGTTGTTTGTTAATGTTTAACGTTTCCTTTAACTGGATATTTTTTTAAAAAAATATTGTTTGGGTTATTATTTTTTAAAAATACTTTGTTTGAAAGTTTTACATTCATTTACCTGTTATTTGAAACATTTTCGCTCCCATTTAAATTGTTTTTTCACAGTAAAAATGTATCGGTTTTCCATAGACCACGCTTTTTATTATTTAGTACCACGCGTCCAAGCTGGCTGCTGGTCGTATTGTTGGGTCGCCGCATGTTCATACTTTAGTGGTAAATTATTATTTCTTTTGACTACAAATGTCTCGCAAAATTGCAAACAGTAAGTAGATTTGCTGTATTTAACGCTAAAGATTCTTAATTATCTTAAAATTTAAACAATTAGAGTGACTGCTCAAAAAGAAAAGCGTACCTCACACCTTATTGTGGATGTTTTGTGGGACAAATTAATTTAAACTCAATTCCATCGCTTAAAAACTGCTTCCCAGAATATCTCCTAAAGGCGAAACTTAATTTCTGAGCATCAAAATACTCTACAAGATCTAAATACGCAAAAAAAAATAAATTCAACCTCTTCCCTTCATTAAAATCGCGTTAAGCCATCGCGTTACCCCAACGAAGGAACAGTTGCTCCTTTCAGTAAATCCAGAATTAAATAGCCAGGTGTTAATTGAATCTGAATACTGGTTTCATAACCCGAGAATTACGCTTTTTTCACCTGTTAGAGCCTTCGAGCGTTTTCTTTGGTAGGGAAAAGGCCAGCAATTACAATTCAATTACTGACTTGCTAAACACTGAAACTTTCGGAAACTAGTACTTTTTTTTAGCTACTAGTAATGATTCTCTCTTTTGTAACGAGAGTAATTAAAAAGAATTTTGCGTGTGGTAAAATGTGTTGCTTGGGGAATGCCCGAGCGAAACAAATTTGTGGAGGGAGCTTTAAGATGAAAGTTATTTAAAGTAATTACTTTAATTGCAGAGAGTATAAAGATCACAAAGTATCAAAACGGAGTGTCCAAGGCCATAAGCGATTATGGAAATAAAAAAAAACATGTAATTTGGTAGGGGATAGAATTTGAATAGACTAATTTTAAGGTAACTTTTCCAGAAATGACCATAAAATGAAAGCTACTTGACCAAATATTATCAAACTTCTCAGTAGAAGTTTTGAGAAGGTACTCTTGTTATTTTTTATGGAGTAAAAGGTCAAAGTTCAGTAGATTTTTCTTTATGGAAACTTATGTTAACGAGGTTTTATCAATTTAGTATGAGTGAATGGACTCTAACCGCCTATCTGGTTCGAGACTTCACGGAACCAACACGTGACCTACAACTGAGCTTGCAATTGGTTACCACAGATACTACACTAGTAGATCTATTAGTGTAGTATCTGTGGTAACCAATCGCAAGCTCAGTAGGTCACGTGTTGGTTCCGTGTGACGTCAGACGGTTAGAGTCCATTCCAACATTGACTGGATAAAAAAGGTAAAACCAATAAATAAAAAAAAATTGGATGTGGGAAAAAAAGAATAATTGACTGAAATTTCAAATGAAATAAAAAAATATATCCATTTCCCCAAATTCAAGTTGCTATATTTTCCAATAGGAGGTAGTTATTTCCCCCCTCTTTCCACTCCTGAGTAGAGCAAAGCTTGGAGATTTTTTTGAGTACGAAAAGTCAATTCGCCAGGTTTTCTCTTAATAACTCCTTCTTCCGAACTGACGATTCAATTATTGTTCTATTTTTTTTAGCTTAAACTATAATTTCTTAAAATTTCTTCACAATACTGACTACACTCGTTGTGGGTTTGTTGGTCATAAATTGACATCAAGATCATTAAATTTGTTTTATGAGGAGACAAAATACAGGTAACTTATTGATGAGAAACCCTTTTTGGTCACTTTTCGAAAAAAATTCCTCATCCCCGGTGAAAACAGCTCGATTGAAATAGTAGCACTGATGCATGACTTTATCACCACTTTTTAAATAACAGTTTGAAATATATATATTTATACATATATATTTTAATAGGCATCGGTCAGATTAATGAATTCTGAAAATTCTTTGAAAATATTGTTGGAGAACATGGTGTTTAATAAAAAGGTGGCGTTATTGGATAACCTCCTACTATATTTTGTTGAATTAGTTAAAAATCGAGTAATAAAAATACAACACATGCCTACTATTCACCCAAAATCTTTCAACTTAAAGGATAAACCTCGATTCACAATCAAGTTTTTCGTGACCGTTTTAAGCCGATTCAAAATTCTTATGGAATCACCCATTGGGGGAATATTATTCCTGGATCCGCATTGAAATTCCAATCTCGCCTTTGCGAGAGATTGGCCAATAAATATTCAATCCAGTAGGAGAAAGATTTCCCACGGAGGAGAACTTTGGCAAATCTTTTTAAAACACGTCCGGGTGTGAGAGGGGAAAGAATACCCTCTGAGGACGAGAGTGTTTGTTTGGAACTCTAACTGTAAAAACTTAGAAATGCCGAGATTTGCCACGACCTTCTCACGCAGACCCAAATTGTGGGCCTATTCTATTTTTTTTAAACCTGGCTACAGTTTTATAATCCATTTTCAAGCTTTGAAAGTGAGATCTATTTCTTAATTTTAGAGCTAGTAACGTTCACTGTGGGTTTGTTGGCCATTAATTGACATCAAGATCATTCAAATTTGTTCATTAGAAGGCAAAATACAGGTAACTTATTGGTGAGAAACCCTTTTATGGTCACTTTTCGGAAAAAAAATATCCTCATTCCACCGTTGAAAGCAGCACAATTGAAATAGCTCTGATGCATGAGGAAAAACCCATTTTCCTACAATGGCTTTATCACCACTATTTAAATGACAATTTAAAAAGATATATATTTATATGTAAATATGTTCGTAATGGGTAATGTTATGTCCTAATATTTCTAACAGGTCTTCGAACGTATGGTTGGAGAACAAGCTGTTTAATATAACGCTGGCCCCATCGAATAACCTCATATTTTCGATTTGGAGAATTTATAGTATACTGCCAAAGAGCCCAGCCGAACCGATTCCTTGAGATTAGGAGTGGCTACGGGCATTTCCTATCATTAGCGAAGTGAGGGTACTGTCAGGAAGGGACCCCCACGTTGCCACATTTGGTGCTATATGAATATAGAAGTATGGAAAGCAATTGTTTCCTTAGTGTGAAAATTTATTCACTATCGTCAGGGGATTAGGGTCAGACACGTTCTCAGTTATCTTTTACCTTTTTTTTGTAATTGCTAAAAGGTTTGGATTTTTATTTTCGATTTAAAAAAGTAATGAAAAACATTCTAGGAATCATAAAAAATTATTTCTACTATAAATTTTTGTTAACTTTTTAGAGTTAGGAGCCTTCTAATTGTGGGGCCCCTTGGCCCGGGCCTAGTGGTAAATCAGGGCCTGTTGACAAAGCGCGGTTTAATGTGAAAAAAACTCCACATTTCTCACGGGACCCCCTCTCGGCGGTCCTCTCATCTTTTGAATTGATTTTTGAAATATCCAAATTTTGGCTTGGGCCCCCTTTTTCATAAGGCCCCCTTCTGGGTGGCGATCGCCACCCGGGCCAGTCCGGCCCTGAGAGATAGTATATGTGTGAGTCGGAATCCTTCGCATACCGTAGCGAGTAGTTCTCTGGGAACATCAGCGACTCCTTTTTCCCCTGACGTCTCCACATAAAAACCCTTGCCCATCCATCCAAAAGTGAAATTCACTTACAAAGCCCTTGCAATACAATTCTCTTCAAAAGCCGTTGATTTGCATAATACGGTAATAAGCAGTGATCTCCAGTAGTGTGTCATTTCATCTTAAGGTGGGAGAGAAATACGGTGGTGATAGTAGCAATAATAATAATAAGGAGAGTTGAGCCTTAAAGAAAAATCCCCTGATTATGAAAACATCCGTTTGCTGAAGCTGTGTTGACTGCTGTGTGGATATTGATGGGAATATTAGCATATCTCTTTGTGGGTGAATTTCGGCAGTGTCCATTCATGTTTAAAGGCATTTTTGTTAGTCTTTACAGTTCAGTTTCTTTGAAGATAAACATCCTCAATATCTGCGATAGTTACGGGGTTCCGGTTTCAGGTGCATTTATTTTCAAAGGGCAGGAAGCGTATGGATGGGGGTAGGTTCTTTTTTAAAGGAAGAGAAACTTTTGATTCTTTTTTTAAAAGGAGGGTTTCCATAGCTGATTATGCAGGGTGTTTTAAAAGTGACGGCTTTTATTTGGAACCAAAGGTCTTATCTCGTAGGGTGATGGAACTAAGGTGTACCCCTAGTTAAGTGAATCTACTAAATACATTGAGACCACTTACAGCACCCCTAGTGTCGAAATAAGAAAGTTTAAAAAATAATTAAAAACTGAAGGAGATAGAACACAAATTCAGTGAGAAAATTGTTTGAAATATCATGGCTAACGCGGAAAAAAAGTTTTTAAATTATTTTGAATAGTCGAGGAGTTTTACGTTTTTTAAGCGTAATGATGACAACTTATTGATTAAAAATCTAAGATACTTGCAATTTAGCGACTTTTTATCCTCGAATGTTTGTTATTTTCATGAAACTTTTTTCTGCCCACTTGTCATGAAATTACAATCCAACTTCTCCTTGAAGTTTTAGTTCTATCTTTGTTTTTTTATTTAATTTTTAACTTTTTTGTTACTCCACTAGGTGTAAGACATCTCAGTGGTCACTTACCTAGGGGTAGTCCTTACTTCCATGACCGTAGGAGATGTTTATTCCAAATAAAAGTCGTGATACAGACTTTGGAAACACCCTGTATAATAGGATCTATTTTCACATTTTACTTAAAAGGCTTACTGGAGCGGTCGGTTGGGATTCATTTTAATATCCCATTATTTTATTATTAGGGGAGAGTGGGGCACATTGGGACATGGCCCACCTTGGGACACTCCACTTTTCAAACGTAATTTTATAGTTATGAACTCGTGCTTATAGGTACTAATAAATGATCCTAAAATCTACCCTTCAACGTGTTTTGGAATCTTTGGTGCGTCTGGTTCATTATTTACATCAGTTTTCTTGTTTTTCGTGTTGCAAAATTACAATCACTTGTAGTTTCAAAAGATTTTTTTTAATAAAAGAGGTTTATTTATGGCTATTTATTTATGGTTTATTTATAATTATGTTGAGATTAAAATATGTGTATCCATTAATATTTTAAAAAAGAAAAAGAAAATTTTTTGCTAAACCTAAAAGAGTAATTAAGTTTAATATTCAAAGCGTCAAGTGGGACACCTTGGGACACTCAGGTGTAGGGCACCTTGGGACATGTTAAAAGATACCCCAAAATTTTCAAGAATAAGACAAAATGTTTTTTATTAAAAAATTAAATAATTTAAGAATTTAGATGATTATAATTTCGAAATTGGTGCAAAAAAGTTTCTGGAAGGAAACAAAAAAATCAGTGATTTACGTCATGGCAAAAATGAGAAAATCAGTGAAAAATTTTGAATGTAGAATAATATTGATGGCCAATTTAAGATTCTTAAGCATAGTTTTACCATAATTTAATGTGTTATTTATTTATTTTTTAAAATAACATAAGTTTTTACATTATTATTGGAAGTGTCCTAAGGTGGGCCACTAGTGGGGCACCTTGGGACATTAAAAGAGGTATTTTAAATTTGTTATTATGAATTCCCTAAAAGGGATAATTGTTCGGAAATTTTTTTATTAGATGCGCAAAGGACTATATTTAATATATTAGCTATGTTTGAATATATATAACGGTATAAATAAATTAGAAAAATAATTTAGTAAAAAGCGTCCCAAGGTGCCCCACTCTCCCCTATTATTTTATTATATTTATTTTTAATAAATATGATGCAATTTTTTTGCATCCCTTCTAGAACAAAATAAGATTTTAATTCATTTACTAGTCACTTGACAATTAATTCCCCATATTGCAGCTAATTTTGAATGCAGATTTTTATAAAATGGAAACATCAAAAGAGTTATCAAGAAAAGAAAATAGACTGCCTCAAAACAACATCTATACATCATTTTTCATAGAGATTAAATATTAATGCACCTAATTATGAAATGGAATGCACGTAATCAAACTCCTAAATTTATCCTAATAACAAAACAATTAATCCGAAAGCAAAGTTTTCAGCTCTGTCGTAATACTACTTTCTTTCAGTTTGAGATTTCATAAGTTCCGAAGATAAATCGAAAACGCAATTTGTAATCCATATCGATGCTCTCACGAATGAAGTTTGTAAAGATTTAATATCTAATGAGAGAAATACCGAGACACCGAATCTTAATTAGTCATTTCCATTAGGATCTTATTTGTAAACCAGATTGAAAACTTTTCTCCCAGTGTTTTGATTTGTTTTATTGAACTTCTCAGTGAAATCGAAAAGATGATATCCACTGCTCTAATTAATAACCTCATCTTAAAAAAAAAGATGATGTTGAGAATCTCTCGCAGAAAGGGATTTCGTCCAAAGAACTTTCCATGAAATCGTTATCAATACTTATTTGAGTGACTTAATGTCGGAGATGTTGTGCAATGCTAAATCTGTTTACAACTTTTCCTGAGTGAGAGTTAATGCTGAGTAATGAGGACAGTTTGTTTTCGTAAGGGATTCGGGGGAGAAGGAATTCATCGTATTTTAAAATAAACCGTAAATAATTGTTCTGATTAGATTAAGATGTAATTTACAATCGTTTCCGAATAATACGGAATCGCGTCTGAAAATGGCGGATTTTGTTTAGTTTTTGTTACTTGTTTGTTTTAGTCAGTGGAATAACAAACTTAATTTTTCCCGTATACAAGATGTCCCTATCATAAGTTTTGAAATTTTGAGTACATTTTTGCCCTCAAAGATGACTCTCATGTCGTGATGACTCGAAGTGGAAGAACAGTAAAAAACGTAATTTTAAGTAGATTTTTTTTATGGGACTTTAGTAGATTATCTTTTAAGAATATCAATAATGTTATAGTTAAGATTGATGAAATGTTAAGCAAGATAACCTTCTTAAAAAAGGGATGTAATGATATATGAAATGCGATATTGAATCTGAATATAAGTTAACTCTACCTAATAATAATAATGACACAAGTTAACTGTTACTGTAACTAATCTATTGATCTTTATGCTGTATAAATTGATTTTCTGGCATTCTATGTTAATGTTTTATCTTGATTTATCTAGATCGCACAAAATCTTTTTACAAATATATTACTCTCGTCAAGCTGAAACTAATTCGGCCAACGATTACAATATTTTTTCTTTTGTTAATTGTGTTATATAACACTGCTGAAAAACCCGCTTAAATTTAAATATCATTTTATAATATTTTTACCGGTGACTGCATTCAAAGACTATTTTTTAAAGATACATCGTCGTTTCAGCCACAATTTGAGACACAATTCGCTCACATTATTCACAAAATTTTGACATTAAGTGCATCAAGATCAAACTTTCATATTGATGTAAGAAATTCTCCATGCTTTAAAAGCTTGTATTGCATAAAAATGTATCATAATGTTTCATAAACCTTTATATTAGGTTTATTTAGCTTTAGCTTTTATTTGCTTTTATTTAGGTTTGTTAGTTTTACTTAGCAAATATTAAATTGATTGTAAGAAATTCTACTACAAAATATTACCACACTTTACAATACTTAAAAAGTCAAACAAAATTGGGAAAATTTAAGAAAAAAGTCGTGGACTTCCTCTATTTAGAAATTTTAGTTCTACTCAAATTCGAAAACAACTTATCTTTCCCTCACACACACTCACTTGTTACATTAATCCCAATTTCTCAAAATATAACTTATATAGACGGAGAGATCCCCCAGGTTGATCCATTACACGTTACGTCTAGCTCCACACTAAAACGGAAGTACAGTAAATAAAATTCTTATGAAATTTATCTAATTGCCCTGAACAGTACATTCTTAAACAAGAGGCTTCGTCTTTTACTTTAATTGTTTATTCTTGCAAGGAACTAACGCCACTCCATTCCATTAAGATTAAAATTGTTCCAAAACAAAGAGGGGCGTTCTTTTCTCGACCCCCATCCATTAAAACGCTAATACGGGATTCGAGTGTTGATGAAAGGAATTGATTATTACACATTCGAAGAACGCTATTATCAGGGATGATCCCCCTGTGCGTTTTTATTCCAGAGAGTATTGCGATAATCGGGAGGTAATGGTAACACACAGCACTGGATCAGGATACAAAACCATTGGCATATCGATGGTAATGATGACTGTAATAACAATAAATGCAACGGAGTGTGTCTGTGAAATTTAATTTTACTAATGGACCCGTGTTAGAAAGAGTTCCTATTCTTGGAGCCTCTTGGGAGAAAGGTAGGAGCATAAAATTAGAAATCCGATCTTTTCCGCTTGGGTTGGTTTTGCAGGAATCGTCGCTGCTAACAATGATTCCGATTGATTTTGAGGAGACGAAAAGTGTTGAATGTATTTATTTGAAGAGAGCGAAAAGTATAAATGGGGCCTTAGTGTGGGAATAGTAATTATTGTTGTGAATGATGGCATTGGATAAGAAGGATGGGAAAGGACTTTTGTCATCTTGGTTTATTCAAAACGGGGCTGCAACCCTAATTTGGTGTATTATTTGATGCGTGACATTTTCCAATAGAAATTAATATAATAGGTAAATCCCAAAACGATAGTTTTTGAAGCCACCACCATTAAATAAGTTAAATACATTTAATACAAATTACTATCTGTAAGTACGAAATGACCAACTTCATCGATAAAACTTGGATCCCAACTCAGAGATTTCTGGGGACCACAAAGTTAAAAATTGCAACCTTCACGGATCACCCTGTACTATAGCTTAAAATCCTTTACCCTCACAAAATTTCAAGATGAAGATTTATGTTCCCTAATTAAACGTGTAAACTTATAGTATAGATGATGCACTGAATTATAATTCTATTTTAAGAAAATTTTAATATCTTTTGTTATGATATAATTAACACTTCGGGCCGAGTTTTTTTTTACAGAGCTCTTAAATTTCACTTCAAATATTTATTGTACACAAAAGTATTGTTATTAATTAAGTGGTGACTATTATCCCCACAAATTACTCAGCCGAAAGTCATCTTCACGAATATAATTCCATCTTTTTCGTAATTAATAGAATTTTTATGCGGACCCTTCACGGATCACTTCTAAGACTCGGACGGACCACCGGTTGGGAACCACTGGTTTACAGGGATGAATGTTACGAACTAGTTAAAATGTGGAACCAGTTCCAAGGCGGGATTAGGTACCATTAACAGTTCCAGTTCCAAAACATTCTGGCTCTTTCAAGACAACCAGACAAAGCCGAATACATCGATAAGGAGAAAGAAAATTTTCTGCCGTTTTCGCTCGTCGAATCAAACAGGCTGTAAGCGATTTTTGAAACTTTGGAATCCTTGGTTTATTGATTAAAAGAAGTTGGTTTAATGACTAAGTTTCGTGAAGTATTTTAAAAATCTGGGCTGACTTGAGGCACGGCTTACTAGATACTTATACAGGCTAGCCGAGTACGGAAATCATTGCAAATCCAGATGGCATTAGCGGACAAACTGGCAAAGCATATCCACAGTGTTGAAAGCGGTGGGTGATATAGGTAGGTCTTGTAGCGCTCCATGCGTGAAAAGTTGTCAAATGGTTTTCATTGTTTAAAACTCGGCTAGCCTGTATAAGTATCTAGTAAGCCGTGCTTGAGGCATACAACTCATGACCAAAATTTTTTTTTATTCCTTTCAATAAAAAATCATGATTAGTTTTGAGTGATATGGCTTTAATGCTTTTACTCCGAAAATACAGATTAATTTACGATGTTCAATCAAAATATAAAACTCAAACAGCGCCAACGTGATCACAGATGATCATGAAAATTATACTCACCAAACATTAAAACGCGTATTTTTCTTTTCTGATCATCAAACAATCCTATCCGAGTTTAATGAAAACCCCTGCCTTATTTTTAAAAGTGGCAAATAAAAATTTTAATCTAATTTTGAATTCGTCCTAGGTTATTTAAACCAAATCGATATCAAAACTCTTCTTAATTCACAACGCCCCGTTTCGCAGCGTTGGTGATTCTGTATGCAAATTTTCGGCGCAAAGTTTAATTTTTACGAAAACATCTGGGTACCCTTCGGTATTGGGAGCTTAACTCTTTGGTAAATTAAAACCTTCCAAGGAAGGTAATTTTCGCTTCATATTAAAAGTTGGAGGATTTACTTGTTGCCAGGGTTGTGGTATTGGAATCAAATTAGGAGGGTAAGATTTGTTGGGAGAATCAAAGAGGAGTTAGGGAGACGCATTTTGGAGAAGGAGTCATGCTTTTCTCATTTTGTTGATTTGGGAAACGTTAATTATTAATAAATTCTAAGGGGTTCACTTATGGGTGTGGAGGTCTTCGAGTGGTTTAAGGCTTGCTATTAAGACGCTTAAATTGCGCTTTTATAGTTCAGTGTATTCTTGAGAACTCTTTTGAGTACTTCCAGTGGCCTATCGAGAGACTTAAGGGGAGATTCTGTCTTTTGCAGACACCTTACTTTTGACTTACCTTTCGGAGGGAAAAATATTAAAAAACCGTCTTGGGCTGCTCCATCAAAAATATTTAGGAAATTTGACCCTTAAAAATAGGATTTAAATAAAATTAAAAAAAAAATTAGGATTCTTCAAAAATTTCAAGATGCAAGTTTATTATCCATGCTGGGCAATTCCACGGGTAACTGACTGACATTTATGAAGAAAATCCATTAGTATTTTGTAATTTCCTTCCCAAAAATAAATTTTTAAAAAATATTTTCCGCTCAATTTATTGCTTTCTTGTTAGCTAAATCTAATGGCATAATTAAATTTTCAAAAATATTTTTATTTATTTTTTAAACAATTTTAAACAACATGGTAACTGACTGACATTCATGAATCACAAATGTCAGTCAGTTACCATGTTGTTTAAAATTGTTTTAAAAATAAATAAAAATATTTTTTTTTAATTTATTTTTGGGAAGGAAATTACAAAATACTATTGGATTTTCTTCAAAAATGTCAGTCAGTTACCCGTGGAATTGCCCACCATGGAATTTTATATAATGCTACGTAATCTAACTATATTTCAAGAAAAAATCAATAACATCTCACGAGAATGTGTGAGTTTTATTTGATTTTTATCTGGACTTAGTCTTACATATATTTTTATTAGAATAATTAATTGTTATAAATTTAGTGGTGACTGTTATTCCCAGACATCACATAGCCGAAATCTTAAAAATCATATTTTCTTGTTCAATTCATTCAAATTTCTGTTATTTATTTGAAATTTTTGTGGGCCTTTCACGGACCACAGGTTGGGAACCACTGATTTAGGCTAACCATACTTTGAATTGAAGTTACCAGGCACATTCATAGCATCTCCGTCTGATGCAATTTCCTTTCATGACTGATTTCAATCTGATTTTCCGTTTGCAATCCGTGACCGAAGCTAACGAACCGCAACAGGTAAACGGAATTTTTTTTTTCGTTGCTCAAACATACACAGATCGAATCTATTCAATGTAAACCAAATAAATGTGTTCTTTCCAGCAAAAAAAAATCTATGATATTTTAAGAATCGAATAGAGAAACATCGATTCTTTTTTAATTCTTCTGAATTTAAATTCAACATTGATATGTTTTCCATAGATACAAATGAAGGGCCATTCAAATATTATGTAAGCACCTAACGGGGGTGTGGGGGGTTGTTATTTGCTTATTTTTCCTGACAAGGTGGGAGGGGGAATAATTTTTTTTAATATCTTGTTTCTTAAGTAAATAATTTCAAAATTCAACCAAAAATAAAATTCACAAAATAAAAATTAACAAGGAAAAAGGATATTTAACGATTCGTTAAATGTTCATGGAGAACAATGAATTTCAGAAATCCTAGCATTACTAAAGATTTTATACAAAAAAAAGAACAAAGGGGGAGGGGGTCAGGCAGTTTTCTAACGTAATTATTCGAGGGAGGGTTTGTGGTTTGCTTGTCTTTGCTGACAAGGGGGGAGATGGGGGTCAAAAATGACCAAAAACATTCTAACGTAATATTTGAACGGCCCCTGAAGGAATGAGACTAGAAAGTTAAAATTTAATTTTATTATCAGTAGAAGAATTCTGTACCGTATCAAATACTTTCACTTTATGTTCTCCTACGACATTAATCTTCTGTAACATTTTCAGAGCAGGATACACTGACACACACTTTTAGAGGTTCTATTCACAAACACACACACACTTTTAATTCCCGAAGCCGCTGCATCCATCATTATCGAAAAACAACAGGCATAAAGCCCCTCACCCTTTCAAAAGTATAATATTTATCAAGTACAATAGCAACTGTTCTTAAAAGTAATCCTATCAGCAAAATTCCAATAAGATTACAATCCCAACGAAATCAGACTTCGTCCTAATCTTTCGGATAAAATTCCCAAATTTAATATCACCCTCCATACTTCAGAAACATCGTATATGCGTTATTCATGACCTAGGTTTTTTTTATCCATCAAAATTATTAACTAGAGAAGGCAGGAAAACGTGAAGCGGAATTATGTGTGCATCGTGCCTTCAAAAATCATTAATCTTTAAGGAAGAGCTAAGCCTTTTGTAGTAGGTGTGTTTGGCGATACAATGTCCTGAGAACAATAAATCCTCTTCACAATAAAGAAGGGCTACATAAATCAAATGACTTATAAAAGCATCTCTGTGTTTGCGAGGCTGAAAAAGTGACGCGATGGCTAAAAGGTCCTGGAATTGTTGGTTTTGGAGAAAAAATTCCTAACCTTTAGGTATTAATCTTCTGCGATGGGAGTTTACACACGTTTGGTGGCAGCGTGTGTGGTTTATCAAGAAATGTGTGTGGTTAAAGGTTTTTTTTTAAGTGACGTGCGTCCATTTACGGTAAAACGTTTTGGTAGTTTTCAATCTGCTTTGATAAACAACCATCGTAACATTTTGGGGATACTTTAGTTTTATTTCTCCAGGAAAAGGTTCTAAGAGCCTAATATAATTTGAACAATTTTGTATGAGAAAATTATTAAAGGAAAAGTAAGAATGCTATACCAAATTTAAATAGCAACGTTTAAATATTAAGAAATATAAGTTGTATATTATATCAATAAATTTATGTAATTCATTTGTATTACGCAAGTAAGAATAAAAATTAACCATGAACATAATAAAAATTCAATAATAAAAAATTCAATTTTTCATTAGAAAAAAATAAATAAGGTTAGTAAAAATATGCAGCCAGATCTGTTGGTAAGGAGTTACTTTATTAGGGGACGGCCATAAATTACGTGAGGTCAAAAGGTGGGAGGAAGGGGTCAATTAAAATAGTTCCATTTTTAGTTCAGAAGATATAAGTTTTTTCTTTCATCTTTTTAGCACAAGTTTAGGAATAGTGCGCAGAATAGTTAAAATCGAATCATAAGCCAGTCAGTCGTGATAATTACAAGTTGAGACCAACTTCTGATTTTTTCAACAGCTATATAGCTGTCAAATATAATTGAATCAAAACTTTTGCGATTTGTATGTTAAGTTTTAAGTATAATGCCGATAAGACGAAACAAACGTGGCTAGAACATATCAGAGATTAATTTATGTAAAAGTGATAGAGAAAATCACCCGTGAGAATTGGAGGGGAAGTGGGTCTCACAAAATCTTATCAAATGGGTGGAAGGGTGTAAAATTTGGAGGAAAAAAACGTCTTACGTAATTTGTGGACGTCCCCGTTAGTGTTTTCAGTTTCAGAGACATGTATTTGCATTTCTTCCATCTCACCTATTATACTGCACAACCTTCTGTTTTTATTGAAATTGAACTTTATCAAGAGATAAAATACTTATTAATATCATTGTTGTCGTGAGAATAATTACGCAGAGATTAACTAATTCTCTATAATACAACTTTTTAACTACTTATTTAGTGGTGAACGTAGCCTCTTTAAATTCAATAGCAATTCAGAATCGCATAGGAAAGGGAGTCGCAACATTCTCCTGAGACGCTATACTCGACAGCAACGTTTCCTGACCATATGACGTCACTATGGGGAAACCGAAACTGCGTAAACAGAAAGCCTGTTGGGTTGCTATACTCGACACCAACGTTTCTTGAACCCAGTACGTCACAAATGCGGATGGAGAAATCGGTAAAAACACAAAGCCTCTTGGGTAGTCAGGAGGAGTTTCGGTACGCAAATCCGTGATTGAAAAGCACGATATATATAGTGCTGTCCTTTAAAAAACAACCCACTCCAAATTGTACCCTAAAAACAACCCATTGAGATTTTTTGATTACATAATTAAAATAATTCTACCGTCTCATATACCCTGTCCTTCTATGCCTTTTAGAGTGTCAGAGATGTAAAAACTGGTCAAAGAACGGTTTATTTACTTATTTTTTAAACAAGCTGAGGTAATGTAGATTTTTGGCAAAAAATGTGCTTCAGATTTACAAATTTTGTAAAAATGTATGTTATAAAGACTTTAGAGCTTTTTTCGCGCGTTTTTATGTTATCCCAGAACTATGAGAATAAAATATTAAAGTTTTAGCTCAGTCCGCCAATTATAGTCCTTCTAGGAAAAAGTGGGTTTTTTTCAAATTCTTACTTAATTGGCTGCCAATTTGTAATGGATAGTTGGAATTAAAAATGCTTAGCACTAAAATGTTAGGGAGGATGAGCCGCTAGTACAGTTTTTTGTTCGATTTCATTATCCTTTTTATTAAGCTTTCTATGAAGAAAATATGAAACTGTGGGTTGTTTTTAAAGGACAGCACTATACATGGGTGTAAACAAATAATCGTATTTTTGAATCGACGTTCTTCATTTCACTCAAAATTAAGACATCGCGCTGGGAACTACTTTGTTTGTTAGTGACGTCGTTGCTGTCGTGTATAACAAAAAAAAAACAAAAAAGTAACATCTCCAAACACGTCCAAAAAAAACAAAACCTTACACCTTTCTTCCAACTTTACACGGAGCACTGCACTTCCCTGGCCAGATAGCGACAAGAAACCCCCTTCCCTCCGCTCTGTGTGATTGATTCTGTGTTCTCCCTGGTTTTTGCAACTGCCCGGTATCTCCTTCTTGAGTAATGGGCAAGGGCTTGACCTGGTCTTTTTCGCGGCGCCGGTCAGCGAGATTTTTTTATTTCGCGAAAGGGGTGTCTAATGTGGTCTTCGATCATGGAGTTTTTCGCTTCGGATGTTCTGTTATCGGGGGAGGTTTTAGAGATTCGGAGGAATTCAACCTGGATGAAAGAGTAAGGTTTTTAAAATATAATCTAAGTGTATTTCTGACCTTGAAGTCTTTCTTTGTTAATGAAAAATAAATAGAAATCATCAGCGGTTACTAAAAGGGTAATATGGTAATGAATATCGGAGAAAGCATATTTTATATGAATTTTTTCCAGCCAAAGAGTTTAAATAATTTTCCAACCTTACAAATTTAACCAAATTTTCTTTTAAATGTTGTTTTAAGATGTTATAACACTAATTAGAGATAAGTTACTCATTTGTGACAAAGAAATAATTAATTAACTGCCAGAATTTACTAAAAATATTCTTTAAAATTGTCTTTTATTCAGTCAAATAGCTTATTTTTAAGCATTTAAGCAAGTAATAGGTACAATTGGTACACCTTTTGTTGAACCACAGACCTTTAAACTCTACCCCATCCAAACATTTCATGTATAATTAATAAAATGGAATTTATAGTGTTATACTGAAATAGCTATTGATTCAGTTCTAAAAAATTAGTGTTCGGCACTAGTTAACTAGAACTAGTTGCAACTAGTAGTTAACTACCGTTCAACTAGTAGTTAACTAGTAGTTCAACTACTTTTGGTTTAAACTAGTTCAACTAGTAGTTGAACTACTTTTTTTAATAACTACTAGTTGAAACTATTTTCAAATTTTCAACTACTTTAAAAAAAATTTTGTTTAAAATTTCAAAAATATTTAAAATTTTTATCAAAATATACAAAAACTACACTGCTATTTATAACTAAAGTGTCATGGTAGAGTACTCAAATACCATAACCAGAAATAAAGCGCCGTTTTGAGCGAAGCATAAAGTTTTTTGTGATAGTAGATAAGAAAGATGTATTAGAATTTGGGCCAAAAAATATGTTATGAAATTAAATAGACTAGTTAACTAGTAGTTAACTACTTTGAGAAATAGTTAACTACTAGTTGCAACTAGTCCCAGGAAAAAATAGTTAACTACTAGTTGCAACTAGATTTTCCCAAACTAGTTAGTAGTTGGTAGTTAACTACTTTTTGACCACTATTTGCCGAACACTATAAAAAATAGATATTTAAAGTATAAAAAAAACTTAATAGAGTTTTGATTTAGGGTAGAAACAAACTAAGACAATCTTATAAGTGTGGCAGTGTTGTTTGTTTAAAGATTTTTTAATGTATTGTAATTTTCTCATTTTGTTACTTGCTACTTCTTAATCTTTATTTCCTAACTAATGGAAAAGTTTTCAAAGTGTTAACACACTTAATTATAACTCGTTATTGTACTTACCCATAAACTTTCCACTAACAGAAAACATTTCTTTTGAAACTACATGATGCTCTGCGAGTTAAACACAAATTGAAATGGAGAATGTTTCAATCCAACCGCAACTCCCGTAAAACACAATTAGTTATTCATAACACCTACTTTCTTTCCTAACAAAATGTGATTCCGGAACACAAAATCGGTGGTAAAACCCTCATCATAACGTCAACAAAGAGGAATTGAAATTCCGTTAGCGTCTCCTCTACGAAAAGAACTCATCAAAACACGACACGGAACACTGATGAAACCCTTTCCTGTCCCAGTCACCCCCGGAATCACGAAACCAGGGGCGGAACATTCAAAAAGCCATCGGCCACAGAACGGATAGGAAGCTCATTGTGATCTTGACACTGATGAACGATCCTCTTCCACCAAAGACTAGGCTGCGTTTCTCTAATTACCAGTTAAGAATTAATAAATATTTAGAGTAGGGCAAGAGCCAACATTACAAAGATTCTAAAATATTAAATTATAGATTAAAAAGTGGTGACTAAAGCATTACTATGGCTCTAAAGCAGCATTTCTCAACCGGGGTACGCCGAGAGCTTTTAAGGGCTCCGACACGAATTATTTATTTTTACACTTTCAATGATTTTCAAGGTTTTTTTGTACCATTTTTACTCTAACAAATTCCCAGAAACCAAATCTTGCTTATGTCATTTTTTATCTTTAAAAGCTCTTTCCTCTTATCATTCAATGGGTTTTACTAATATCGAATAAAGTATCGAAGTAAGTAGTATAAGTAAGGAGTATCGAATAAGTTTTACTATATGATTTGATTTAGAACACGATTTCATTTAGAATAGGTTGAAGGCAGTGCTTAAGACTGGGAGGACATCATACCAAAAGAATATTTTGTTTCTAGCAAAAAACAAGGGCGAGGCCACCCAAAAAAAAATTTCCAACAGCACCGGTTAAAGCATTGAAATTTTGATTTTGAAATACTGCATGCGAGGGATACGCAGCAGGCCTATGAGGACCACTGCTATAAAATGTAAAGTTATAAGTAAAAAAAGGGGTGACTGTATTCAGCTGTATGAAGAATGACATCCAAGAGAGCTACTCATTGTTGCGATTTTGATGGAATATGTTAAGTGGATTGTGCCGAAATAAAAACGGTCACTTGTATGGAAGAAAGTTTAGAGTGTATGCTAATGGAGCATGTTAAATTAATTTATAGAGGGGTAAAAATGCGACATGGAACAAAGGTATCCCGGAAATCTTGTAACGAAGTGAAAGTATCTAAGGGTTAAGATAATTATCTCTGATGAAAATGCCAAATACTTCTTTTCAAAGGAAGGGTTAATGATGACATCCCATGACCTATGGTTAATTACATAAATTGTAAATTTTTCGAAAAGACTATTATGATTTATTATATGAAGCGTTGATAATGAATGTGTTTTAGGTTAATCAATTAACCACTCTGGCATATTTTATTTTTCAGACTGAATAAAAGATATTTATGAAAGAGATCACAAAAGAAAAAGGGTATACTGATTGGAGATAATTATTTTTAGAATATTACGTTTCATATTTAATATAGTTACTTTTACGTATGATTCAAAATAAAGGATAAAATCAACTCTTGTTTGAATTTCAAAGTCTACAAAGTGTTTTATCACCTGTCAAACTTTCTCAAAGCTTTCTCTAAAAGGGAAATTGAAATGAAACAATAGATTCATTTGATAAACAGTTTTTATGACACTTTCATCCGTATATATCGTCATTTTCATATTTTCATTTAATATTAGTTAATAAATAATTGAAAATTTTAATAATGCCTCTCTACTAATACCAACAAAGAAACGTCAAACCAACTCAAGCCTTTCAAGAGACAAGTAAATAATCCACTTAGTGCCATTTCAATTTCACAAACAAAAGCACTTTTAACCCCCCCCCCTCCAAAAAAAACTACAACTCAAGACTACAAAAGATACCCTGATTAGTTTTCCTAAAAAAATGTCTCGCAGGAAAGAAATCTAACATGCGAATTGTCTCACTCTTATGAACTAATTAATTTCTTGCCAGGATTTCTTCTCGACACAGTTTTAAACAAAGAAATCAGTCGCATAAAAAAAAAAACTCCGCAAAAATCAAAGAACTACTGAAACATCCAAAACTGGACTTCTTGAAGACTTTTTTTTTTTTGCTGGATCCTTCCATCCAGATCAATTAGTGGGCATTAGATGGGGTTATAAGTGGGGGGTTGTCCCCTCCCCACGGGGGTAAGACGTGCTATAGCTTTGGTTCTCTTCCTTCATTAAAGTCTTATCTGTGGCGCCGCTAATTATAAGGGTATTCTTCAAATGGAACTTAAAAGAGCCGCTCGGTGATTTGGAGTTCTTTGTCTTTTTGAAATCGACTTTTGAGCGTTGATTGCTGGCTCATCGGAATGGTCCTTTGTGTCCTTGGGGAGCCTGGGGTGTCGGGCAAAAACCTCGATATGCCCTTCTCGAGTTTTAAATTTGTGTTTGCGTCAGATGAATGGAAATTAAAAGTGAAAGAAAATGAACTTTCCTTACATCTCTTGAAAAGATAATTCTACCCCTTCCAAATTTAATTACTGATAAGAAAACATAAAACTGGTTCAGAATAAAATTGTTAAAAATACTTGAGAATTTAAAATCTTTAAAGTTGGAAATGCACGCTTTTTTCTCTCATTGACTTTTTTAAACTTTGTTATTTGCTATCGTTAATGCTTTTTTTTTCTTTCTTCATTTTCATCAAGGAATGTGAGAAAATAAACCATGATTTTCTACATCTAATTTGCTTCACTTTGGTAAGGAACTAGTTTTTAAATGAAATAGCTGTTCAATAAAATACTTAACATCTGTACTTAATTTTCCCAGTAAATTTCATTAGTGGTTGGAAAACATAAAAATTGATTTTCATGGGAAAATACATTATTTTTATTAAACTAAGCGTAAAACTTATTTATCATCCATTTTTTTAGATGAAACTTACTCATTGTATTAAACATTTATTACAATAAAATAAAAAAAAAATCAATTTCTCAAAAAGAGTGATGCAATACACTATACCTAATTTTTAATGAAATAGCTGTTTAATAAAATACTTAAGATATTGTACACAATTTTCCCAGTAAATTTCGTTAGTGGTTGGAAAACATGAAATCGGTTTTAATGGAAAAAACCCCCCTATTTTTATTAAACTAAGCGCAAAACCTATTTATTGCATCATTTTTTAGAGATGAAACTTACTCATTGTATATTAAACTTTTTATTGAAATAAAAAACATCAATTTCTCAAAAAGAGTGATGCAATACTCTATACCTACTTCAATAAAGAACGAGAAAAACGAGCCAAAAAGGCACCGCCATAAAAACGATTTTGATCGAAATCGAAAACAATAATCTATGTTATTAAACACCCGAAATATAAAAAAATATAAAAACATAATTTTAAGGAACTTGAAATTACTTCCTTATAACATATTCGTCCCCAAAAGGACAAAGCGCTCCGAAGCAATATCCAGAGGATCCCATTCCAATAGGCTCCTAAAGCATTACAATTTTATATGCAAAAACATGGAATAAAAGCTTTTCTTAAAAGTATTTTTATCACTTTTCGAAAACACAACCGAAAATAATTTCTTATGTTTCAAGATTCCATAAAATTTCCACATCGCTTTTTGTAGCTAGAAAAAAACACCCTGAGATTATCTAATCGTAGAAGAAAAGCCACTGAGAACTAAAAAATAGATTCTTATTTTCCACTAGCCCTGAGGCGGATTTCAGTTGCAACTTCCGACGAAAAGTAGTTATTTTTTAAGCTTATTCTCCATGCTCTGGGCGTTTTTTAAGCGCTGATAGTTTATTTTTTGAGCGCTCTCTAGCGGAGTATAGATCCAATATTTTTTTTAACGGTTCACCAGGCTCGACGGGGTTTTGCTTTTAACTAAGTGCGGGGCCTAACAGTGATGGATATTTTCTTCTTTGGAACCGTTTTCAAGTTTTTTTTATAAACCTTTTTCGCATGAGATTTCGGGATCGGGCTGTTTTTTGGTCGGGTTAACACATATCAGGGTTGAAAAAATTCGCTTCCTTCTGAGAATGAAAACCGTGTTTCTGATGGAAGATATGAAAATGCACGAGGTAGGTTTCTTTTGGAGTGTATATATTTAAGCCATGGATGTGCTTGGGGTATTTATTTACGCTATGGTTGAGATTCTGGGGAATTTTAAGTATCTTTAGTTGTGGCTAAAATTGCTAGTAGCATAATTTAACCTACGCGGTACAAAACAATTGGCTAGAAGCTCAATCCTTTGTTGGATTTGCTTCAGATACATTTATTTATGTATTTAGTATCCCAAACAGACAGAATGTCCAGTTACATGGGTACAATAAAATACATGCAATGAAATATAAAATGAAAACACACTTTTACATTTATACAAAAACAAGACATTTATGGGACACATGGGGAAAACACAAGACATTTATATAAGGCACTTACAGAGAAAAGAACATCAATGTCATTTTATATTAATATAAAATGACAATGCTGGATGACAAATTAAAGTGAACTATTAATTATATCTCTCCTGAACTTAACAAGAGTATCAAAAAATTATCATTGTGGGGTAAATTATTGATTATTTTTATAAATTGTACTAATGGTTGGTCTTTCAAGTAATTTGCATTTTATATTGTATTTTAAAATTATTTAAATGGAAACACTCTAACGATTAAAATACTTTCGTGGAATAAATAGTTTTTCCTCACTTCAAATTCTGCTCACGGATTGAATGGGCAAAGACAATCAACATTTTTTTCCAACATGTTCTTCGTTATGAAAATAAAATTTGAAATAATTTTCACTCACAAATAAATATTAAAAGAAATTGAGTTTTGTTTTATATTTCCGTCATTATAGATATTGAAATTTAATTGAGGCACTAGCAGCAGCAACGATCTAACTCCAGCTGGAGTTTAATCGTTGTAGCCGGGAAACGTCTCAGCTCATAGACATATCAGGATGGAAATCATTGAACAGACAACTGATTTTTGTATTAAATCTTAGTATCTTAGTATTTAAATTCACCAGTCCTAGGCAGTTTTTCATTAATGCGTACTCTAATAACCAATATATTCCTTCCATGTCACCAATACTATCCAATCAAATCCAGTGACCGGTTCAAATAGACCAATGAGAGCAGAGCGTATCCAGAAAACTGCCACCGTGCTCATTCATAATTTCTCATTCATCTTTGAAGGGATAACACCAAAGCATTCGGCGATGCTAAATAATAAATACCCTTGAGCCAGCACGTTCTGCCGAAGCGTGTAATCTTTCATGTTCTATATTGGTCATGGGCTGGTTTTATTCCTTCTTCCATGTTCGTCATATGTATAACTGAGTGTAGTAATCATAAGAAGTGCGTTGCTTCGGATCTCTGATTCTTATTAAATGTCTAAAAATCTAATATAATAAAAGTCAATGTGTGTATGTGTGTTTGTTTTTAACAAAAATCTACAGTTTTTTTCCTATCTGCACCAAATTTATTATACATTACGTAAAAAAATCCCAGAAAAAACATAGGCTATGTTTCGAAGTTCTAAATCGAATGACTGTTTTGATGGTCCTTTTGTCGAAATAGCTTTATTTCTGCTCAAAAAGAGATCTGCTTTCCCCATTGTTACGAAAGAAACATAATGCAAAATAGAGCATTCGCACTTGACGTCACACTTGACGACGTGGATAGGCGTGGAGGACAGGCAACAACGTTACTAAGGGCCGAGTCATGTGATTGAAAATGCTCTATAGCAAGTTTTTATTAGAATTCCTTTAGAAAAACTATATAAATAAGTCCATTTAAAATCATATTAACTTAAAAATATATTTCAACGAAATATAAAATTTTAAAACTGGTAAGTAGAGTTATAAATATTTTTATTTAAGAGTTTATTTAATTTTTAAATACAAAGTTTCATGGAGTAACACTGTTGTTAAAATGGTCTCCATGGAAAGAAGGATGTGAAATCAAAAGATGAACTGGAACTTATAAGAAAGTTTGTCAACAAACCAAGAACTAGAAAATATTGGTATTAGAAAAACTCAACTAGAACAGAATAGCTTTTTCTTTTAAATTGCAGGAATATTCTTTAGTTCGGCTTTAGTTATTGAATTTCACCAAAAAATTAACTAAAATCCTGAACATATGATTATTTTTTTGTCAGTATTACGTGAATGCGATATTTCAATCACATCGTTGTTTTAAACAAAGTTTCCTTATTATGTTGTAGAAGTGCTATTCTTGTAGTATTTAAAGTGCAAGGTTGAACAATTCTTTTTTTTTTTTTTTGCAACAAATCGAATTAGTTTATCTATCCAATATCTTTGGAAACAGTCACCACTAAGTTTTATTCAAATAATTTATAGTAATCAAATTTTAGCATTAAAACCTTAACTTTTTAAAGTTTTAGTTATTTACGAACTAATCTTAACGAATAGTTCAGATGGAGGAAAATGATGCCCTGGTTAGCAAAGCTTCAACTATTTTTTATCTTAATTGACATGAGAGATAAAACGCAAAAAAAGTAGTTCCCAGCGCGGTGTCTGAATTTTGAGTGAACGTCAATTTAAAGTATGATATATTTGTTAAACCCATGTACTTATTTATAGCGTCTTTTTATAACGATTTGAGTACCGAAACTCCTCGTAGCAACCCAACAGGCTTTCTATTTACACAGTTTTTCCTTCCGAGTAGTGACGTCATAGGGCCAGGAAACGTTGCAACCTTGTATAGGCATTACGCACTGACGAAGCAGATCCTTGGTATTATCTCCGAAACAGCTGTATGCCTGTTTTAACTTTAATTTCATTTGTGGATTGTATACGTTGGTTCTACATCACATTTAGAGTTTGCACTATTTCTTTATCTTTATAGAACTCATGATCAGATTTTTAGTTTTGCTTGTTTTGATTAAAAATTTTGGTTAATTTTGAGCGATACGGAATTACTCAGGTAATTAATAATCGTTAATTTATTATGAAATTTATTTCTATCAAAAAAATAAATTCTAATAGCACCAAAACAAATCGTTCTCAATAAAACTGATCTAATTTTTTGAGGATAGGCATTCTTTTCAGTATTTTTCAGAAAATCGAAACACCCGTTGGCGAATTGGCGATCCTTCTCAAAAATGATTTTTATTTTTTGATGCAAATAATAATCATTGAAATTATGATCACCAGTGATGATTAAAACGTAGTTTTTTCATTTTTGATCGCCAAACGATGATCCGTGTTTGATGAAAAACGTTGCCTGATTTTTAAAAGTGTCAAATGCGCTTTTTAATCCGATTTTGAGTTTTTTCTCCGTCTCCATAATTATCCATTTCAAACCCCGCTGTTGACAACAATGACTTAAGCCGTTGATCAACCCATCCTTTCTTAATTATCACGCGCTGTGAAGAGAGGTCTTTCGAATCAATATTAACACTCCGGAAGAGTTGACAGAGCGGTGTCTCCCTGTGTCAACTGAAGTCCCTTTGATGGAACTGATGGGCAAACAAATCCTAAGCTCCTTTTTAAAGGAGGACCTTTCTAGAGAGTATCATATTATAAAATGCTCCTTCTCCGCTAACCTCACTTTGTTATTCGAATTAATCTTTTGCAAAAACTATCCCCTTTTGTTATAAGCGAAAAATCATTATGGATATAGTCCGACCGCCACGAGAAAAACTATGAAACGAATAAGACGTTCAAACCTAAATGATTGTCACACAGATTTAGCAGAAAACGTTTTTTCAGCAATTATGGATTACCATAATCCCCCATTACCATCATGGAAATTAGATATGGTTGTACTAAAAAATCTTCATCTGTTTTAGAGAAATGTAAAGTAATTCAAGTAAAGGATTTATTCACATTCAAATAGATTATATCCTGTTTCAAACAAAAAAACCTGAAAATATTTTGATTAATGAAAGTATTTTGTCCTACGATTAGAACATTTTTAAATAATTTACAAACTGATAGAATGTTATAATATTTCATATTTATTAAATTTATATGTAATTAAGCATATCTGGTACAATTCCATCTGTCCTGTTAATTATCACCAAGCCGTTTTTAGCGCCAAATAACAGAAAAATTGCAAACTAAATTATTAAAATATACTATTATATTAATGAAACCAATTGGCGATATTTCAGTCATTTGACACCCAAAACAACTTGGCGATTTTAAACGGGACATACAACGGAACTGAACCTCAATCAAACACTCAACGATTTTTTTAACAGCCAAAATAAAAATCCAGTGCCGAATTGGTTAACTCGACTTTGAACTCCCTCCCGGCAACCTGTTCCTACCTCCCCCAAAAAAGTGTTTGAAAAGTGCGAGATCTCCCTCCAGCGCCCACTCCGCCGGATCGTGCGCGCGCAAGGGTGCGCCGGACTCTCACTCAAAAGTGGCGCTCGGCCGGACTCCGGCTCCACACTGCGCTCCGGAACCGAAGACTCCCGAAGCGCTTTTCCGAGAATCGGGATCCGACGAATCGGCGCCGTTCATCCACCCACGTGGCCGGCTGATCCGGCCTACCGACGCCCTTTATGCAAATTCGTGAATCTTTGATGCTGTGGCGACCATACTCACCACTAAAATAATAAGATTTTTTAATAACTGTATTTATAGTGTTAAGTGTCTATAACGTTAATGGTGTATGATAACTCGTAGCGGCCTTGGTCCATTCTCTGGATCTACCGCATTTCCCGAAACATAACTTTGGTGTGAGTGTGGGAATAGGTTTGTCGAACAAACTGTCGATTCACAGTGTTTTCTGCTCCTCATTCTGTGTTTAACTCGTAGTGAACTTCTGTGCGTGTGTGTTTATTGTGCGATTAACGTTGAAAAACCACTTTTGTAGTTCCGGGAACATTTGGATTATTGGATATAACCTCTGAATCGGATTGGAACAACGAAAGCCGACAATAATTTCCATATAAATAAATCTTGGATTCAAATCCGGGAATTGTATATCAATCTATGTGGAAGCGTTCTACTTCCACTTACATTCGCAATTGTTTAAAACTTCAGATCACTCGTGATCAGTACTTCACACACACTGTCACTTCCCGAATTGAACGAATTCAACACTTATTGAATCAATCATCTTAAGCTGGATCAGGGGAAAAAATATGAGCTCTTTCATTTACTAGAGCTGAGATAAAGTGACTTTAGAAATTTTTCACGTTAAGCTTTCACGTAATTGAAGATACATGGTGGATTTCGTGTTGCCTGGATTTTGAGTGGACATATTCCCCTTGTACTGCATCGATGAACATGGGTGGAATATTATACTTCTTGCTCGTTTCAGCTATCGTCGTTACAGGTGAGTACTTTTTTAGCGTTTATATTTGATGTGTTTCATGTAAAAGATAATGGGTGTAATCGTAACTGCAATTGTTACTTTTACTTGGCAGTTCTGTAAAAGATAACTGCTTCCGATAATGGAACATGGGCCCTTTAATCGTGTAGCACTTTGGTAGTTAACATGGTCTATACCAGGTGTCGGCAAGTAATTTTGCTCGGGGTCCGAATAATTTTAAAATTTTTTATCGAGGTCCGGAGAAAAAAATAGGCATTTATTACTACTTTGAATTCTTATCTTCAGATACACATATTGTTTACAAAGATGTAACTTTAGTACGCTACCAACTTAATTAAATTTTTAAATTTTAAAAAAAACTTCTGATGATTGCTTTTAAAACCGTTTCAAATCGCAACAACACTGTTTAAAAATCGAGTTACTCATAAAATATTTTATAAAACATTGACAAGGCTATCGCTTAAACGAATAGCTGACCGTTAAAAAGAAAATGTTGAGGGTGAACGCAACGAATTTGGTATACCTCCCCCCCAAAAAAAAATATATAAAACTTTGATTTATTGACTAGAAAAATACTACGTACTAATATTTCAGCACTCCTCCTAAATTCCCTCAGGAATTTTTACAAATTTGACAGTTAAAAAGTGGGTCAAACTATAATTTTAGTTGTGTAATAATTCATATTAAAGATATTCGAAATGTTTTGGCGGTCCAGGAAATAGACTCTCGCGGTCCGGATGCGGACCGCGGTCTATACCATCCAAAAGATACAAGTGGCACTTTTTCATTATATTCTACCCTTGGAGGTAGGAGTTGGAGAAGGAGAGGTAGCTTCATATTTATGTTTCAACATACTCTTTAGTGTTTATTATGATTATTCAAACTTAAATTTCTTGGTTCAATTTTAGTACTTTTTTTTCATAATGAAAACTTTATTCCTGGGAAATATTTTTTAATGGGATCGAAAGCGTTTGATTGCAACCTTCATTTAAGGTAACAAATCCTGTTTTACATAATTAAAAAAAAATTGATAACATTTTATCTGTTAAATTAACATCATTTTAAAATAATTAACATTTAAACTCAATTATTATTATGCTTATTTATACTTAATTAAAATACATATTTATTTAGCAAACGCGTGTTTTTGTTATACTATAGTGGAAAACATTAAAATTGTCTTCTCTTAATTAAAGAAATATATGGTACGTATTCAAATAAGTTAATGAACCACAAAACAAAAATTATGAAACCATAACTAAATGTTAATTGACATTTAATTCCTAACACAAAATTTATTCAACACGTAAATATTTTCCCGTGGAGTTCCTTTGTTTACCCATTTCGTGTTTTCGTTGTGAGTCGCTTTTAATACATACTTCAAAATAAATATTTAACTTTTTCACTACATTTCCCTCGTTTTAATGGTATTTAAATATTCATTAACGAGAATATAGTTTTATGTTTTTGAGATGGTAAGGCCTTAAATGTAATGAGTTTTCATAGAGTCGTAATAGTCAGAATTGATAAAAACTAAAATGAACACTAATAGACCATGTTATGTGGGAATTGCATATTTCTATAAGTTTATTAATGTATGTTATTGTTTTGTTTAAATCTCTAAATCAATAATTCAGAAATTTATGAATAATTTATAGATGTTAAAGTAAAATTTATGTTTTAAATGTATTTATAATTTCCCTTATAATTTAATGTTATTCGTGTCCAAGTTTATTCATTATTCAGAAAGAACTTTTTTTAGAGTATCTGCAAAATCAATTAAAAAGTAATTTAGAAATTTAAAGAAAAAAATTCTGGATATGTCAATTTGTGTGTGTAAAATATGCATATTAAATGACACTGATATGTAGAATTAATATATGTATCAACTATAGTTCTATGAAATGCTACTATGCGCAGTTAATGTTGCTGTCATTATGACAAATATACATCAAGTCGTCAATTTTAGAACTTTTTGTACACTTTAGTAAGTAAATTTTGTTAAAATGAAAACTATTTTTCACCCCCCCCAAAAAAATCCTTGTTTAAATTTAACAATTTCTTTATAACAGTACGTTATACCTACTGTGTGTTTCACGATTCGACCAACAATTATGTTTTTTATTGGAGGGGGGGGGTTATAGTAGGTCATGAGGATGAAGAATTACTCCCCCATACTTGAGGCCGCCAACCACGTTTAGGGTGTAAACCCCTAAAATGCAAATGCAATGCTTAGAAGCACTTCTATTTAATAAAAAGCTCTTTTTATGTAAAAAAATATCATCCATAAGATGAAAATAAATGGAATGTATGTAGAAATACAGTTATGTTGCCCAAGAAACCTCTATTTTGACAAAAGCATATTTACAGCGCTTAATGTTTAGTTGAATATTAATATTAGATGAATTTTAGTCTTTATATATGAAGTAAGTGATTAAATATTAAAAAAAGAGTAATACATATATTTTTTTAATCTTGAATAATAAATTTAAAGTCACTTCAGTTCAGTTTATAAAATAACACGTTCTACATAAATTGATTTAAATGAAACTAGTCTCAGATTCTGCAGTAAGTAAAACTCTAACTTGTTCGTCTAATAATCAAATTTAAACTCTCCACCAGCGCTCTTCTTTCACTTTGTAAACTATTTTATTACCACAATATTTCTCTACCTAGCAAACGATGGCCACGCATCTTCAGCAGCTGAATAAATCATAACCAGTCGGCAACACTCGTAGTACGAAACTCGTTTTTGCGCCGCTCTCTGTCTTTATTAACGGTCTTCCTCTCTGAGGAGAAATTCCGCCGGAACATTTCCCGCAGAGTTATTCAGGAGATAAATATTTCGCGTGTCCAATTCATTTAATAGAGTTTGCAGCAGTCGGAAAAACGCGAGTGCAGTTCTTTTATCAGCGAAATCTGAGGGAATAATTTATGGGATGGGCCACACACACATGCACTCTATGAGAGAGAGTTTTAAACTCGGTTTTTGATGTAGGAATAGGGTTAGAAATGCTGTGTGGGGTCTTTTTAAGTTTATATTGCTCATATCTTATATATACTCCCTCAGAACTAGCATCCGGCAATTGAATCGTTGGTTTGAAAAAGGAAATAGGTTCAGAAAAATAGCAAATTGACTTTTTGGACTGGAAAACATGTTTAAACTTTTTTCTACATGTGAGTGGGAAGAGGGGAAAAATAAATAGCTCCTGTAGGCAAATATAGCCCCTTGAATTTGGTGAAATCGATGTCCATTATATATTTTTTTATTTAATTCAAAATTTTAGTTTATCTTTATTTGTCTTTCTTTTCTTATTATTTTTGTTGTATCCAGACGAAAGTAAATTTGTTTTTTATTTTAAAAAATTATATTTTTATACAATGAATGTTGGACTCCATTGTTATTCATTACGCTTGCATTATTGACGCATTTTCGCGTAATACTTTTGAATTTCATTGGTTTTAGTCTTTCTATTTCTCACTTTTGTGCTGTAAACTAAGCAGAAATTTGATTTAATCGTCAATTTAAGTGTGTCTGAAGATTTTTTTAGCTGAAATTTTGTAAGTTCATTTGAAGATGTGATCTAGGATTTCTATAGGATAATCTTTAGTACTTTTCCTATTAAAAATACCCATTAACCAATTACTTTTAGATTTTTCGTGAAATATTAAAATGAATAAGATGATTATATGATGATCCATATAAGTGAAGTATAAATCTCAATAAACGCAAGAAAGGAATTCAGTGCATCTAAAATCCACCCTCCGATCTTTTTAAATCAGAACTATAATTTGTTAACTTTCATATGAGTCAATTGTTCTTATTGACTGAAGATTGACCACACGGCATAGAATTTGGAATAGCACCTTGTTATCAGGGTTATTTCAGAATCATTTTTAGAAATAAGGGAATTAAGTTCAGACATTCATGAAAATAATTAAAAAAACAATTATTTTTGTAACATGATATTTTATACTTCATATAGGAATCCAGTTACGCAAAGACCAAATTTCTGAACACAATATCAAGATTTTTATATAGAGCATTTTCAATCACATGACTCGGACCTAACAACGGCCTTAGCAACAGAAGCTGTTACATTTTTTTGCCCTACAGAGGTTAACAGTTTCAGAAAATGACTAGCCGTGGAATTCTTCTATTGGAGCACTGGCAATCACGTGATCCCATACCTAAAGACAGCCTTAGCAACAGATAAACAACGGCCTTAGCAACCGTTAAAAGCCCTACAGAAGGTACACAGTTGAAAGAAAATAACCGGTTGTGACGTCACCTGAAAACACTCTATTTCTTTAAGTTTTCTATAACGAGTCAACTTGCAAAACAAACACTTCAGAAGAATCTGCACTTAAAAGAGATTCAATTATCCGAAAATTCAACTTTTGGCAGCATCCCCCTAAGTAATTCCAGAACAACACACATAAAAAAAAATGATCTTTGGTCATTCCCGACGCCGTAAAAGAGCTTAAAGCCCAACACAAAACTGGGTCAAAGAAAAGAAGTTTAGAAAACACACTCGCGGCCATTCTTCAGGGGCGTGTTTCTTACACATCCTGAAGCAGCAGACGAGAATAAAAGGGAAAATAATGTTTTTTTGGGGGAGCACCTCCTTTTGTCGGGGCCTTAGAAATCGGATCAATCCGCTTTTTCTTCCAGGAGTCGGTACAGGTAAAGCCTGAATAGCTTTTCGGGAAGGTAATGGACTCGGGAAGCAACAAGTTCGCTCTGACTGATGATGAAGAGGTCGATTCTTGATTTTCTGGTTTGTTGCTCCCGTTGTTGGAAGAAGTGATCAGCATTGTGCTTTAAGTGCTTCTCGCGTGGTTTTGTTATGAGAGTAGTAATAGCTCTATTTGCAACTTTTGCGATGAGTCTGCCATGATTGAGACAAGTTAATGTTGTTAAAAGAAGAATGTGAATGATTTTTTGGGATGGCAATTTACTGTTAGGATTTTTTTTTTCAACTCAACTAAGTTCATTAAAACGTTTTACGTCAAACTATTTTGATAAATTAGGTAAAACTGAAAGCTTATGATATGTTACCAAAGGTAATTTGCCCGTTTTTATAAGTTGCAAAACTGTTGCAATTCTTTTTGTACCCTAAACTGTAATTTAATTCTATCAACTATATATTCGTTCACCTACATGGATTTTTTTTTAGATCCCAGGTGATAAGCTTTTTTTCTTCTCTTTTATTGCTGTTTTTAAATAAATAAATAAATTTTCTAAAAAAAAATTAGTTTGAAGCAAGTAGTAGCGTTATTTTGTTTTTTTTTTTTTTTTCAATATTTTTAACAAATCTTGATGTGAATCTCAATTATACGAAAATAGGACACTACTAAAATACTAAAGTAATTAATTCCGAAAATTGTAAAATAAAACCAAGTATTAAAAAAGTGCTTTAAAAAGTATCTTTAAACACGAAAGACGCATATGTTTACCCAGTTATATATTATTTTGCTGTCACAAAAATATTCTTCCCTACTCTAATGCCAACAAATATATTTTCAGAATGATACAATTTAGAAATACACTAGAATAATCAAGCTTTCTTTGCTTGAACTTTATTCGAAGAATAAACACCACACGCATCTATTTTGAATAAACTTGATAGCTCCAAAGGCTAATATTGAGTTAGAGTCAGTTATTCATCGAACTCAAGATTTGTGTCCGAAACCCTATCCCTTTGAGAGAAACTTGAGAAAACTGTTCCTGTTCCCTGAACCCTGTCGTATATTCATTTGACTAACTAATTAGTGTTAAGAATTATCTACCGACAGAACCCAACCAACCCTTCCGAATGTTGTTGAAACTTAGTTTAATGCCCTGCACGAAACTTTCAAGAGTTCGATTCTTCCCCACTCTGTTTACATCAGAATTCGCAGAAGACTCCAAAGGAAAATCGCATTAGACTCATCCCCCCGCGATTGTTGATACTCCCCCCTTTTCATCCTCATCCTTGTTATCTGCTGCAAACTCAAATATAGAAGACAAATTCGCAACCACCACTACTTCCATCGATTCCGGAAGTCCGGACAAACATCTCCCTTCTGTGGGGGGTGGCTCGAGGGGGTGCTGTCAAGCGATCCCGTGAGAGGGGTTAATTAGTATAGAGCCGGTGGCAGCAGCAGCATCTGAATTTCGGGATCCTCCCCCGGTTATTTCCACCCGCTAATGATCTATGCGAGTTTTGCGGGAGTCAGATGTGATGGACAGTGGTTCTGGTAATGAATGCGAGTGGACGTTATATGGTTTTTAGTGCAAATCCGTGTGTTGGTGATGGCGGAACATTAAAAGGAATTTGAAGCTTCGTGTCAGGAAAGTAAGGTTGTTAGTGAGTTTGATAAATTTATGGCGGAATTGTGGAGGATGGGGCGTGGAATGTTATGTAAAATCTATACAGGCGGGTGGGTTTCCTCATGTTCTGAAGCAGAAAAACATAAACTACAGCTTAATTTTACATTTTACTATATCTGTTTTAAAACTTCGCCGTAATATATTATTTGAATCAACTTAATAGTCATACTTTAAATAATTTCGTAAAAAAATGCAATAAAATTTGTGTGTGTTTGTTCACGGCTTACTAGATACTTATACAGGCTAGCCGAGTACGGAAATCATTGCAAATCCAGATGGCATTATTGGACAAACTGGCAAAGCATATTCACAGTGTTGAAGGCGGTGGGTGATATAGGTAGGTCTTGCAGCGCTCCAAGCGGGAAAAGTTGTCAAATGGTTTTCATTGTTTAAAACTCGGCTAGCCTGTATAACTATCTAGTAAGCCGTGGTTTGTTAAAATGTGTTTATCTGTGTTAAATTTGTTATTTGTAAAAATTTTTATGTTTTTGTTTTTCATATAGTCTCCTAATGCTACTTTTTATTTGTCATCTTGTAAACGGGCTCTGCTTATTACAATAAAGTTTCTTGTCTTGTTGTGTCTTGTACAGGCGGGGGTGTTTCAAAAGTCATTAGACGGCTTTATTTGGAACCAATGTCTCGTAGGGCCATGAAAGTAAAGTGTACCCCTAGGTTTGTGACCATGCTGAATCCATTGAGATGACTTACAGCACCCCTTGCGGCTAAATAGAAAAGTTTATAAATATTAATAATTATAAATAATTATAATAATTAATTATAAAAAACTTCAGTAAAAAATTACTTGCAATATCATAAAAAACTCACACGAAAAGCTTGATGAAAATATCTTAAACTTTCGAGGAGATATTAGCATGGGAAAATAGCACTTTCTTCAGGCTTCAAAAAATAAAAAGTTCCCGAATTCGCAAGTTTCTAAGAATTTTTAAATTTGTTTTTATTGAATTAAAAAACTGCACAACTACATAACACTGAAAAACATGCACATTTGCGTAGTTTTTTGAAGCCTGAAAAGTGCTATTTTCAGATGCTAATATTTCCTCGAATGTTTGAGATATTTGTATGAAACGTTATACGAAACAAATTAAAAATACAGGGCCGAAGGAGTTAATTAATTAATCTACATTTTCAATTCTTGTAAAATCACAATATTACATCATCCCCCTAATCTGTTCTTTGAAAAAAAAAACGCAAATAGGGCCTCTGAAATCAAAACACAAAATCCCTCATTTTTTACACAATTATCTTTATCTCATTCCTATACCATTTTCTAACAAAAAACAACCCGAAATTAGCAAACTAAATCTCAACTACTAGTGATTGTTGTCATCAGAATACCAACTTCTCCCGAGGGTCGAATTGGATTAGCGAGAGAAGGAGCAACAACGGAGAGCCCTAATCTCATCAGATGGCAGCCAATCAGCAGCGGGCTAATTATGACACTTGAGCGACTTTTACAAGATTGACCCAAGGAACCCACGCGGAAGAATTGGATTGACCCATTTGAATAGACGAGTAAGAGAGCTGCTTCGAAGATATAAAAGAAGTTTTGCATAGATTGAGGTATCGCCACTGTATTTAAAACGTCAACATAATAATATCCTTAGATATTAAACAGAGAGAAGTGTAGTAGAAGTAGTTAGTTAATAGGTATAAAATGATGAGTGAAAAGAGAAGATGGTGTTTTCAAAATATGAGCTGGTTGTAATGAAAGTGGTATAAGAAAGTAGTTTTCAGTAACTGAAGGTTTTCTATAACGGCCCCTGTGTTGTTCTATGGAGAAGATATTTTTAGGCTGCTCTTATGGGTTGATTGTTGAACTTTTGACTTAGGCGACTACTAGACTTGGTAAAGGACCTTCAAAGATATACAAATCCTCACTTATCTCAAATTTTGTATTTTTGGACTTGTACCACTTTCATCCTGAGCAGCTCATGTAGTGGATTTTTTCTTAAAATTTGAGAATTCTTACTGGTAAATACTATAATTAATCTTTTTCTTACTAATCTCCATTTCAAACAGAGCTAGATAAAGTCCATTAATTAATTATACTTAGTTAATGCGTAGTGCATAATTTCTTCACAATGTATGGGTTATATTTATCTGAAATATAGAAAATCTTGTGCATGAAAATATTAAAATACCCGTGAGTAATGACCATCTCAGTAATTCATAATTTACTATTTTGTCATAAATAAATGTTTATTTTTATGGGGAATATCTTTTCAAAGCTTTTTGGAAAAAGGTTTTTCGTTTTGTTAATAATTATGGATCTGCAAATCAAATTTAATTGAAAAATGGCGTAGATGTCTTGTTGTAACAGTAAGAAAAACAATGTCAACTCCACAACAAGGCATAGTAAAAATTCACAGTAGCTGTTTCATACTGCATCATTCTGTAAACCTCGATATATACCTTGTTTAGTTTACAGCTAAAATTTAAAAGGATTCTTTCTCTGAAAGATGCTCGGCTTTGAAAACATTCTTTTCGTTGAAGTTAAACTTTAAGAAAATACCTCTTTGAAGCTTTATCAAATATTTGACGACTTGTTACAAAGTAATCCTATTAATATGTAATTAGCGGAAATTTTGCGGGAAGAGGCGGAAATCAAAAAATTATACATTCCTTGTCGAAGAATAGTTCTTTGATGGTCTCCTGAGTAAAAGTCAATTTTCTTCGACGAGTAACTTATTTAAAACAATCCTAATTTGAACGATATCTGTTATGCTGGGATGGGATGAAAAACTTCAAAGGGAATACGAATTTGCAGTGTAATGTGCTGAAACAATTTCAATTTAATATGTAGCTCTTTATTGATATTTTAAGGTAAAAGTATTCAATTACATCATGAAAATTAATCTTTTCCTATTATTTTCAAGACTTTTCTTTTTTTCATTGCATCAAAATTTCGAAGCTTTCCAAAGCCGTGCTGTACTTTCTAAGTTTCGTCTGAAGTTGTTTCTGTCTCCTTCACTTTAGATTATTTATGAGTATTACTAGTAAGTATTAATTAATATATTTTACTAAATTCTGATAAACATCTGCCGAAAATTTTCCCTTTGATATTATCAGTGATAACAAATATAAACTTTCTACAGACATAGAAAGTAAGTTTGTTATTCATTAGTATACCTTAACTTAAAGTTATTAGAAAAAGTGCGTTGTTTACTCCATTATTTAAGTTCTTGAAACAAATATTATTATCTGGATTCTGAATATTTCCATAACATGTAACCATGCTGCTTCAAAATTCTATTGATATTTCGCAAAAGGGTATGTTTACTGTTACTACTGTTTAGCTATCAACAACAACCAAAGATAATTCCTTACATAGTTTTATGTTGCCAAAAGAGTAGGCAGAAACGTTGCAAAATAAATTTCTTCGATACGAATTTCTATTATAATAATAGTAGGTATAAATTTACATTTCATGTTGAGAATTCAGAAAATAAGTATTATCAAAACAAATACGGTAGCGTACTTATTCAAATTGTCACCTTTTTATTCCGTCCTCTCTTGTCGGCGAATTTTTCACTTTGACAAAAAACAAACCTGGGATTTCCTTCACAATTCATCCAATCCCTATAATAATAAGATCCAATTTGCTTCACAAAATAAAACCTCTTCTCGGAATCCAAAGTCCTGTCTCTAAAAAAGAACGGCTACAATCTAACGCATCTGACACTGCATTTCAAAGCGAGAACCAGTGTGCCCTTCGAATCTGATGTAGGCCTTAAAATATGTATGTATTCAAGAGGAGAACACAAATCCGCGGGGTTCAACAGGAAGATGCTGGTTGAGCAACACACCTGAGGTGTTCGAAAAGGGATGCTCCGCTCCCAGAAGTCTTAATGCGTCAGCAGGAAAAGAGAAAGTTGGAGAATATTTTGAGACGGAAGTCTTATATGTATGGTTTTTTGGAACGTATTGGTGTACTTTTGCAGTGCATCATCATGGAAAAATAGTTGAACAAAATAAAAATATAGTACTTTATTACTGGGTTTATGTAAATCCGTTATTTTCTACTTTATGAAAAAGAAATTAAAATGACATTCTGAACTTATACTTTGGGGAGAGCGCTCCCGTCTGCATCTGTATGAATTATTCGAATTAGTTGAAGTTGAAGAATTGAAGTATGAAGTTGAAGCATGGGGTATGAGTTTTTTGAAGTATGAAGTTAAAGAATTCGCTTCCTCAAATAAGTGAAAGAAAAAATCCAAATGATGTATTTAAATATTATTTTAAAACAGGGTTTGGATTTAGTGATCACGCTTGATCGCCAAAAACTTGGTTCAATGATTAAATTTTGACTAATATTTTAAAAATAGGGCCTGGTTTGGAGGTAAAAAAAACTCATGATTGGATTTGACGTGAATTTAACTTGATAACCTTGAACAAGCCTTTTACAAAAAGGCATGATCAGAATGTGATTGTTTTAAAATATTTTAGAATACATATATAAACTGCTTTGATGTTTAAGAGATGTATTGATGCTCTGATTTTGTACAAAAATGATGAATACTTAAATTTAACTAGAGTTCTTGTATATAGTACAAAAACATGTCGCAAATAATACATGTTTAAATAATTAAATATGAAGAATCTATAGCGTGATACAGTAAAACTATTTGAGAACAACCCTTGAGGACTTACAAAGCATCTTACTTACATCTTACTTTTTAAAAGACTTATGTCTCCTATAACATATTTTACATTAACTAAACAAACATTACATTTTGAGTGCTCAAAATAAACTCAATATTATTCCCATTGTTCATTTTATTCCATTTTCTTTTCGTTCATGAAAGTCTTGACAAAAGGGAAGATTATTCAAAAATATACCTCCATATGGAAGCTGAAAGAATGAAAACATTTCTTAAAAATTGAATTGATTTTCGCAAATAAGCCTTTTTATTTGTTGTTGATACAAGGAGAAAATGCTCAACGATTTCAGTCAGAGTAAACAATGATGTCTGTTACAATTTGATTTGCTTTTATTTCGAAAGATTTCTCTTCTTTTTTCCCGAATTCAAAGCAATAAAGATGGAAGTTGGAGCAGTTAAAATAAGTTTCAGGAAGTTGGTTCGAGGTCTGCTTGGAGGAATAACAGGCCACAATGGTTTGGGGCAGAAGCTGAAATAGAATATTGAGTTTACTATTCTTCATCGATGAAACAGTATAAAACAGTAAGAATATTGAACTTTTATAAAAAAAAAATTAACCATGGTGATAGATATTTATGCTACATGATCATTATAAGTTGTAATTAAATACATATTTATAAAGTAGTACTGTCTTTATGAAGTAGTAGTATTACTCTTTATGAAGATGTGCAGATGGGTTAACCCAAAGAGTATAGAACAGAGAGTCCACGGTCATAGGCGGTAATGGAAATCGAAAAAGCATGGATATAAGTTAGGGGCTATTTTGGCGCTGGAATCGCTTCACGTCACGAGAGGCGGAGAAAAAGCTTGATCCTCCAATAGCCCTCCGAAAGGACAGATTGAATGAACACGTCACAGCCAATCACAGCTTTGAACACTAAAAATTAACTGCCTACCTCTACGTCAATCATTGAATTTCCCGTGCTGTACCTTGTACAGAAATTTGAAAATACCCTTGTGAACTCTCTGTAAGGATATTCCTCTGTGGCGTAACCTAAATAAACAAAAAATAATCCTTAACCACCTATCATGTAGTTATACTCTCTTTAATTTCAGAGTGAGTACTTCAGACTATATCCATTTTCAATTTGCAAATGCCCTGTTCAACACTCCATGTACTCCTCATTCGCTTGATTTGTCACCACTATCCTCTATCCCCTATATTAAGCGAACCAATCATACCGATTGCCTCACATTGTCACCCAATACCTTCCTTTTCGCCACTGCTCTTCACTATAGTCTATCATCCCGAGATTGCTGGCTCAAAATTAAGATCTCCAGGGGACATCTCAGGCATATTATTCAGTGGTCTAATTGTTAATGGGTGAGTTAACGGGGGAACTCTGGATGGATTGTGATTCGTCCAGAAGCCGACCAATCGCATCTATGGATGGTCAGGTTTAGAGAGAATTGGGTTTGGGAAGAAGTTTGGGACAACTTTCGATGATGGTTGGTTGTTATTGGGAAGTAAAAGATGATGCGTGCAATCTACTGTCTGTCTATCACAAGATGAGCTCTGGACTAGTTGTCTGGTTGTGGCGGTTGCTATAGAAACAAATACTAAACGAATGGATGTAAGAAATGTAAACGAGCTCATCTTGTGATAGACAGACAGTGCAATCTATTGCATGTAATTAGGTTTAGATAGGGTTTTTGATCTTTTGCATAATAGTTTTATGCGTTTCTCAGTAGTAATTAAACTTTGCTCGGGTGTTATTAGGTTTAGATAGGAAGAGTTTTTGATCTTTTGCATAATAGTTTTATGCGTTTCTCAGTAGTAATAAAACTTTGCTCGGGTGTTAAATAAAACAGGGTTTGTTTTTGTTCAGTGTATTATTTGATTACGCCGTTTAAGAATTGCATGAATTACAACCTTTAAGAATTACATGATGTGAGTTATTCTTCGGTGAGGTAAATTAATTATTGCTTTATTTGCCACTGGAAGCGAATAGGTAGTAATTCATATATTCCAGTATAATGTATAAGAGAATATCCCCTTCTCCCTATATGTATTCTTTTCCCTACTCTATCTTTCAATCTCTCATCTGGTTTTTCTTATTCTATCTCATCTATCCTTCTTTCTTAACACTTGTGATTTTTCGTATCATCTCGTCAAAAGTCACTAAAATATTTAGGACGCAAACGCAAAATTTTCTGTTACAGCCAACTTTTTATTTTTACCATCGAATCGAATACATTTTAAAGTTTGTTTTTGTTTCTACTTTACGTCCCTACAGTACCCAAAACCTTTCCAAATTGTTATGTAAATATATCAATATCTTCATAATCTAAAGACTGTTTTGATTAAAAGGTTATTGTGTGAAATAAAATTTCTTCCTTTGTCAAAACACATCAAATAGGTTGAATCAAAAACAGCAGTGAGTAAACACCTCTATGTCAAATCAACTCTTTATTTTATATGTCAAATTGCATTGAGGGCACATAATAGTAGAGCAATTAAACAAATCTTCTTTTTGAACGTTGCATTTTCCAGACTTTCACCAGAACCAGCGCTACTTTTATGCAATCGCTTCTACAGCGAACCAATTTACTTCGCTTCCCTTTGAAGAGCAGCAAAATTGTTCTTGGCACCGCAAACAGATTTGAAGACCTGCCAACAGCGATTACGAATGCACGCGCTTATACGAAACCAATTAGAAAGCTCGTACAAAACACTCATTCAAACCCTTGGCGTTCAATTACCATTTTAATGTGACACTTTGACAAACGTAATCTATTCGGAAATCACGTTATTCTCCTCGGCTTGGATGTTGTGTCTGCTGTGTAATTCTGTTTGTTTGTTGTTATTGCATTGCCAAAGTTTTGAATTTGTATTGTGCTTGGAATCAAACTAATTTGTTTTGTTTTGGTAGAGCATTAAATAGCGCAAAAGAGTGATATAATTTACGCAGACACTTTATACAGTTAAAGATATTTTGAATTTCGACATGAAAGGATTTAATATTAAACGAGTAGTTAGAAGTTTTTAGTTGATGAACTTAGACGAATTAATTTAATTTAGGAAGTACCCGTTGGGTGGTTTCTCGTTTCAGATTTAAACTTTTCGAGTGCACTACGATAGTTGTACGGTTTTGCAGCCAAAGCAGCTTCTGGAATTTACTTCTTTTTATTTTATGGGAATGAAAAGAAAGAAATTGAATCGAGTTTATCAATATTTGCTTTGAATTATCCGCAACTGAACTTTTCTATTGAACTTTGATTAAATTAAAATTAATTTCAAATGGAATTTAACTTTAATATCGCTATCTCAGAGCAACAGTGAGACATCTTGTATTTTTTGTGTTTTAAGATTATGATGGTGTTCAAGTATATTGCAGATGTAGATTTCAGTGCAATAGTGGGTTTTCCAATAACTCTAATAGTAAACAGAATAGAAAAGATCAGGGACACAGAATATGTCCGATCCGGCGATCTAGGATCGGGGGAAATTTTTGCCATGTGGGGAAATTTTGTGGAAAAAATATACTATTGAATTCAATTTCAATACAGTAATAAAATGTCGGAAGCTACGATGAAAGGCGTAACTACTCTTGAAGAAGCAGGAATGATTATGTGCATTTCTTGTATTGCTCAGCTCACCATAAAATTTGGAAATTTCAAAGGCCATTTAATTGATCATCTGAAATCTAGTGCCCACAAATGGTGCAGTGATTTCAGCAGAGCATTAAAAATTAATGATAAGAAAATAAATGAAGAGCATGAACAGATTGGGCTCAGGGTAGGGAAGACTGCCTGCACAGAAAAGGGTACACTATAGAAGGTGAGGGTGGCAAGTTTTTCGAGAGACTCTTTAAGTTTAAATCAATTAAATGATGCAGATATTGGTGAACTCAACCATTCAAGGGAATTTTAAAGATAGAACTTTTTAACATATTTTTGATACCGACGATAATTTAGAATTTTCTAGGTCTTTATCACTTTTTAAAATTTTGGGGAAATTTTTGTATGGATTGGGGGAAATCTTGGAAGTAAAAACATTTTTTGCATCCCTGGAAAAGATATCCTGGTGTAACACTCCATTGATTTTTCATTATATTTCAGTTAAACAGTGGGATTATATCTGAGGTGGAAAACTTCAATTGCTGATTACCGAAAGTAGCATGTTTTGTAGATGTCCCACTGTTGCTCTGAGGTAGCGATATGTAAAGCTTTGCTATTTTCTTTAAAAAACTGCTTACTTTCACTTTTGATAAGATTTATCACAACAATTTTCCGGGTATGAATGAGTACTTTAAACTCACGACACTATGAACAATTCATTATTTTCCCTATGAACTCGAAGTTAAATATTCTCAGCAATAAAAACTTTACAGCAGGATGGAGTGTCCTCTTAAATACAAATTACAATGCAAGTACATTTTTTCACGGTTTATTAAAGACGAACCATAAAAACAAATGATAACAACATATTTGATACACTTGGTGACCGCAATAGAGCGGACCTGTTTCAAATCTGTACTAAATAAATGTTCAAACATATTTTATTCGTCTTTCTGGTATTATGCATTTGGATTAAGGATCTTATATAAATTGCGTATTAACCTTTTACCTGCCGATGTTCCCAAATGGGAACATCAATTTATTGAATTTTTTTACCACTTAATATTTTATGCAGGGAATTGATACTTGCTAGAGAGCTACATAAATGTATGAATTTATTTTACATGCAACAATATTTCACATACTATTTAACCCTTTTTGTAAAATTTAGGTCAAATTTACAGATTTTTGGCTCTTTCAAAAGTTATACAAGTTTCAATTTCTGCTAATTTTATATAAAATTATTTTAAAATAATTTTTTTGTGTTTCAGTAGCTTTAGTAAGCAGCTTTCCATTAGGCTTGACAGAATAACTTTATATTTTATATTTAGAGAGTAATTACCCATTCCCTGTTTATGTTCCCAAATGGGAACATCGGCGTTTGGGGTATAGTTTTTGAGGGGATTTTTTTAACATGTAAAAATTGGAGTTATTCCTTATTACCCTTACTTTTTTGAACTTTTTATGTCTAAAAGGATCTAAAACCGGTTAAAATATATACTTTAACTTTCCTAATGAATAATATTAATTTGTTCACCTGATTTATGTTGAATCATTGTCGAGTCTTTATAGCAGATAACCACAATAATATCTATATTTTCACCTCCCAACCCATTATTTTTAAGTAATAATCATAAGGGGTCATACAAAGGGCATATTTGAGGTACTTCTGAGGATTTGGGTATTTATTTTGTTCAAATGCTCTTTTTTACATAATATTTTGAAAAAAAAATTGAAGAAATTTGAAAATAATGAGAAGTATGTACAGCTGATATATTCTTCTACCGTAAGTTGGATTAAAGAGATGTGTAATTCAGTATAGAATATTCTATAAGAAACTCAGTTTTATTTAATGAATGGCAATAATTATGGTTATCACTTTTAAAAACTAATTAGATTGTAATACAATTATTGGATTATATGCTAGGTATCTGTATAGAAAAGTAATTAAAGGTAATTTTTCACACGGAAACAGAACTTTTTAGCTTCAAAACGCATTGAAACACTCTTTTGTATCTTTTACACCGAAATATTACCTATAGTGCAAGAAAAATTATAAAATAAAAAGTGTCTTGCATGTAATAAACATGTGAAATATTTCTAATGAAAATTTTAAAAATTTATCCAAACATCGAACCATGGCTAATACAGATGAAGAAACTGTTCAATACCATAAAAATGTCCAAAAATATTAAGTAGAAACCGATTTCAGTCATTTCATTTGAATAAATTGTTAAATATAGGCCTTTTGGAAACCCCCCTAAAAACTTCACTTCAAACGCCGATGTTCCCAAATGGGAACATGCTCAAAATCACCCTTAAGATTTTTTTTCTGCCAAAAAAAGGCAAGATTGGTTTTAACAATGATAAAACAAGCCATTTAAGCTAAAAAGCAGAAACTTTTCTTTGAAATTTGAATTACGGCGTTTAAAAGGTTAAGTCCCATTTGTCTTGCTGTATCATGTACTTGAAATGTGCTTGAAAACTTGACAAATAAGGCCAGAGCAGCTTGAAATAATTAAGAAGTGCGATTTATGTTCTGAAGTAAAAAATGATAATTGTTGCTTCATTTCATTCTTTAGTAAACGCAGCCTTCGCCAGCATTTAATCATGTAGAATCTGTAAATATGCATGTATCATAAAATTTTTGAATTGTTAGTAAGAAATTATCAATCATTTATCCAGAAATACTATAACTATAACACAACACATTTTCGAGCTTCTTTTTCACTTTTCGTTCAGTTGCCCTAATGGCTTTGTTCAATCATATGGTTGTAGACTAGGAAATTTAAACTGTTTATTTTTATTGTCGGTATATTACGTGAATGCAAAATTCCAACCACACATCATTATTTTAATCAAAGTTTTCTAGTTAGGTTTTAGAAGTGATATTCTTCTATTTAAAGTGCAGGGTTGAACAATTATTCTTTTCAACAAATCAAATTAGTTTTATTGAATATCATTGGAATCAGTCACCACTAAATTGTTATTCAAATAATTTATAATATTCAAATTTTAGTACAGTGAAATTTAAGTAGTTAACTTAAATTGGCATTGTAACGAACTAATCTTAAAGAATAGTTCAGATAGTAAAAACTTTTGAGACCTTTATTTCTATGCTAGTCTGCACTGCAGCGTTACTTGACCTTGGAGAAACAACACAAATTAATACTTAGCATGGTGTCTGAATTTTGAGTGAAATTAAGAACTTTAAAAATATATATAACTATATATGTTACTGATAATGTGATAAATCCGGGCATTATTAATAATGCCCGCGTTATTTCGGGCAAAGTGATATATAAATACTCATTGAAAAAAGCGATTGAATTTATCACTTTGTGCGTAACATAATGGCGTTGAGTTTCAATTGACGATGCCCCCCTCCTTGGAGCTAGCAGCTCTATCGTTGCATCTGCTGTTGACAGGAGTGCGAAACTCTAAAGCTACATTTACCAGTATAGTCGAATTAGTTTTATTCAATATGTTTGAAAACAATCACCACTAATTTGTTATTCAAATAATGAATAATATTCAAATTTTTTTATAGTGAAACTTAATTTACCCATAAGTGGCTAAATTTTATCACGAACTGTTCTTAAAGAATAGTTCAAATAGCAAAAACTTCGAGACCTATATTTCCAGTTGCATCAGCTTTTGACAGCAGTGCTTAACTTTAAAGCTACTTTCACCAGTACCCCGAAAACTTCATTTAAATCCGTTAATAAACTGGAACTTTGGACACAGCTCTAGTGTTCCCCTTCCAACAATAAATATAAAAACCTTAAAGCGGCTTCCCAAAGTTCTCCAAAACAGGAGCACCTATAAAACTAACCCATTTTTACCATCCTTCGAACAACATCTCTGATCGCCACCCCCTTCCATTGATTCGAAGGGAGCGTTGCGTGCCGCTGACCATTGGTCAGGAGAGTCTTTTACGGCCACTCGTAAACCGGAGTTTCCTTCTTGCAGTTATGCTAACAGAGGAGGTTAATATGCATAGGATCAAAGAAAGGATGATGTACTCGGTCGAGCAGATGGATGATTGAGTGTTTCTGAGTCGTTAAAGTGTATAAACGAGGAAATCTGGATGTATTTATTCCATTGGGGTTATTTACATGTAACGATACATAATCCTATGATGAGCCGATGTATGTTGATCAGTTAGGATTGATCTGCTGTAAAGAATTTTTTTAATCATAGAGGAGAAATAGTGGTGGGGTGAGCAATTGTAACCCTAAAGAGTTTATAAGTTTAGCTTTGTAAATGCAAATATAATGAAAAATCATTTATAAAGAAGGTGGCTATAGTAAGGCTAAATGGCTAGCGTGTGTTCAATTTAGAGAAAAGCCAAAATAACAAATTTATTAGTAAAAACCTCAATAAAATCAACCTTTATAAAAGTGAATGCTCTATAATAGACAGCAGCTTAAGTTGACCCTATGACGTCACTAACAAATAAAGTAGTTCCAATCGCGGTGTCTGAATCCTGAGTGAAATTAAGAACGTGAGTGAATAAAAAATATGATTATTTTGTTAAACCCATGTATATATAGTGCTTTTCAATCACGATTTACGTGCCGAAACTCCATCTAGCAACCCAACAGGCTTTTTGTTAATCGATTTCTCCTTCCGCATTTGTGACGTACTGGGTTCAAGAAACGTTGCTGTCGAGTATAAGAGTCTGGCGTAGCGGAGTGCAATGGCAATACTGATGCCGAGCTTTTATAACTGGAGAGAAGGTGGTGTTGCCACAAGAGTTACAATTACGTTGAAACAATAAAAAAATCTACCAACATGCGGCACCAAAAATTAAAAGTTTACCGGTGCAATATTACATACGGGTGCCACTCTTCTTGGCGACTTTTCTGGCACTACACTTGGAATCATAATCCGCTATCCAGTATATCCACCTTGTTGCTAGAAAATGAATTATCGCCCTAGTTGGCAAAGCCAAAAACACAAGAGGCACCCGGTTGTAGTATAAAACCAGTTTACCAATAAAATATCATTTTATTTACTTACACAGAGAAGGAATTATAGGTGTCAAACGAAAAGCTTCATGCTTTCATACACGAGTCTTATATGAATACATGAAGATAGCACCTTTGGCTTTCATTTATACCGTTGAAAGACCGGACACAATAAGATTAATGGTTTGAGGGTGATATCATCATCATGTAATGGTTCTGCACACTATTCACCTGCGAGGAATATCGCATAGGAACCTAATCTGACTTATAAATAACTTTTGTGCTTATCCTAAATGTTATCAGAGAGTAATAAATCTGAAAGCGTCTATTATTCTGCTGTATGTGCCGAAAAACGTTATGTTTAAGAATTATAAACATAGTAGACGTTTTGTTATACAACACTCAATCATTGTAGGTTATGATTTTCCACGTATTTGAATAACCGGCGGTTAAATAAATATCCAAAATAGTTTTATCGGTGATTTTTTTTTAAATCTAGTATGACAAGGCCAAAATTATATTGCTTTGGGATTAACTTTGAAAATGATGCATAAAATAACTTGTAAATTTTTTACGCTGGTCAAATGATTTAATTTTTTATTATTAATTGAGATAAAGTTGCATGAAATAAAAAAAAAACTAAATATATCTTTTTGATTATTTAAAAATAAATACTAAATAAGTTCATATAATTTGTTCATGACCTTGCTCGTGACAACATTCATCAGTCATATAAATGTTCATCAACTCCCTAATATGGCAACTGAGAAAGTTATCCCTCTGAAGACATCATTCGGATGACACATCTCGGTTTTACTTCCTTCAAAACCGATTTGCAGTCCCGCAATTTATTTACAAAACTAAATTTAAGTACTAATTAATTAGTAAATATGTGCATATTAATATTCAGTAAACATTTTCAGTTTCTAAAGTGATCTTACTCTAATTGGCGAGATAGTAATTTGAAATCCCTTAACCAATCTCTCGCTCCCCAATGCTCATAATACCCTTCTCTCCCTCATTTTATTTCAAGAGCACTTTTGCAAAACGCATACTCTGGCATTATAAACTAGCTTTAACTTACATATTAGTTTTGAAAATGTCCTACTTCTCAATGCTCTCAACTTAATTAGATATTAAATTCTCATTATATGTATTCGATTGAATCTCATTAAAAGATCAATTCGTCTTTCAAAATTTATACTAGTGTCCAAAAATTAAAAGGATAATTTAATTTTGTTGGAATAATGTGGAAAAAATTCATGTAATATAATTTGCTGGATCCTCAGGCATAAGTCGAAAAAAAACCACACACGATGCTTCAAAAAATATATTTACCACTTTCCAATAAAGGACACAAGAGGTTAAATCCGCCTGAAATAAAGATTGAGGAGGTGTCACTTATTATCGTCTCAAAACAATACAAAAAGGTATTACACGCACTTAAAAATCATGCCTGAAGTTCAGGAATATCATATCTTTTACAAATAACACATAATTGTTTGCTACATGTCCAGTTCGTAAGTAGTATCACGGCCTTTACCCCTGAAAGCCAGGAGCTATTTCCATAAACGTGGTGTCTACCACTATAGTAAAACGCCTTGACTCCCTGTATAATCTTCTTTTATTCATATATTGTAAGGAATCATTTACATTTAAATCAAAAGCCACTGCCAAAAGCCATTTACAGTACTACTTCAATTCACTCTAAAAAAACCTTCATTAATCCTTGAAAAATACTAATTTATCTTAATTAAACAAGTTTATAGGGATTAATTAACAAAGCCTCTATCATGAATCAATTGTTGGAATGATAAGAGTAATTAATTTAATTGGAGGCTGATGCTTAGCGAACTATTTTACGTAAATAATTAAGTATTTTTTCATCTCATCTATACTTGAAAGATTATAGTTCTTCGAGTGAAATAACCTCTGATTTGGCTGAAGTTAAGGTGCTAATGAGGTTAAAGATTAATTGAATTTCATTGAGAATTAATAAGTGGGATAATATTGAGAAATTTGGCCGGCATTTGGAAGGCAATAATAAAGCGTGAAGTCATTAAAGCATCAGACGAAAATTAATCTGCAGTTTTTGTAAAGAGTTTTATAAGTGGGTTTGCATTTCAAAATGAATTCAATAAACCTTTTTAATATTCATGGTTGTTTTTCATGGTTAAGCTTAGGGAAGAAGTGAAGATTGGCGCATTATTGCTTTAGGAGAAAAATCTAATCTAAATGCATAAAAAAAACAAGTTGAATAGATTTGATAGGAAACTTAATTTTAAAAAATTGTATAATAAAAATGTAAAAGGTACTTTTATGGATTTATTTTTTTAACAGCATGCTATCCAATTATCCACATCGTTAATAATACGTTTTTATGCATTACCCCACGAAGACACGCACCGCACATTAAAAAAAGTCGTCTTTTTGCACTAAATTTTCTATCGTATTATTTTGACGACAATTTTCTGTATGCCTAGTAAACATGCTTTTTTCCTTTTACCGTGAATTCTTCCACAAAAAAGATTTAATAAAATCACCATAAAAGGAATGAAGTAGGTGACGTCACAATGTCCCGCGGGTCTATAAAATTAGTTATAATTGTATTGATTTATAAACGGCGCCCCATGGTAACAAATATAAAAAAATTGTGAAGTTTCTTCAAAAATAACGGAGAGTGTCTCCCATTTGAACAAAAAAAAACCCAGATATTTCCTCAAAGTACAGAAATTAACAGGTGACAGTGCTGCCGAAAAATGCAAAGACTAATATCAAAAAATGAAAAAGGCAAAGGCAGCTCGTTTTTTTATGGAATAAGAAATGCAGAAATCATTCAGAATTTAAAATGTTTGATTCGACACCTTTCACTCATCAAAACAAGGTAGGAAATGTAGTAAAAATTATAAAGGGAAAATCTCCATCTCCACCCGTGCAAGGCCGGGCATATCAGCTAGTACATCAAATAAAATAGCAATAAATATGTTTTCCAGAATTCAGAACTCATTTAATATTTTTCTTCTAAAATATTGTCCCTCAGACCTCAGACTATTTTAGGTTTTTAATAATATCATTCAAATTTTACAATTTACTATTTTATCTTGTTATTCTTCTACATTTTAGTGAAAAATTGAAAAATTAACTAGTATTACGGTAAGAAATTTGGGATACGTGCTAATTCTATAAGTTAAAGCATTTTTTTAAACATGGGTTGAAAAAATATATTTGATAGAGTGGCTTAAATATTAATTCACTACGTTCAATGAAAATTAAATAGTGTTCAATACTAAACTAAAATTTAAACTTAGTAACCCTTAAAACCTTAAGAAACCTTTAAGAATATAATTTAAAACTAAGATTTGAATTTTTTTACGAAGTAAACCGATAGATTTATTCTAAGACCAGATGTAAAGTAGAAATAACTATGCTTCCCAAGAAATTCCAAATGCTAAGTAAAAGCTTAACTTAATTACGTTAAACTAAACTTTCAAGAAATAATATACTATATAAAACAAATTTTTTACTACTGATTCCCTGTGATTACAAAAGTAGACGACTTCAAATCGTTTTCTAACTTTATTGGAACTCTGTCAACTGCTTTACCTTGGGGAAATCATAACTTTAAAACTTTTCCATTCGAAGAATCATCGATTTGTAAGAACCCAACCACTGAGCAAAACTACTTTTGGCATCTGTAAGATGAATTCAATATTCGAGATATTTTATTGCAATCTGAAAAAGCAGGGTTTCAAATTGATAATTCTAGAAACAGAAAAAATTACAAATGTGATCAATATTTTTATTTGGCGCTATTAAAAACAGGCAACTTTTTTATCAAAACGGATCATCGTATGGCGTTTAGAAAAGAAAAAAAACCATGTCAATTTGACCTTCGACACATCTATAGATAGCTGAGACTAAATGACTACTTCCGCAGTTGAAAACATAGTATGAGTATAGTACGTCCAATCTCATCAATAGTTTTGTTTAATATGGATAATACGTTTTAAGAATGTATATGTTATGGGCAAAGTGATAAATCGGGCATTATTAATAATGCCCGAAGTGGAGGCGGGCAAAGTGATAAATTTCATTCATAAATTTCACTGAATTTATCACATTGCCCGTAACATGTATATCATGCCCAATCCAGGCCTCCCTAAAAAAATCCAGACTAGATGTACCAAAATGTGTAAAACCTCCTACTTTTAAAGGTCCTATTTCCAAAATTGTCCTGGGGGAGGACCCTTAGAATCCCTTTTTGTACATGGAGAACTCTGTTACTCATAATTTTTCATCAACATGCTAATCCAACCTAAAAATGTAATAAAAAGCTACATTGAACCCTTTAAATACGCATGGAGAGCTCAGGAATAATTTTGGGTCCTCTCCTCCGGTGCAAAATAAATCAAGTTGGGGCCTGATAATACAAATACAAATATTGACTATCGAATACAGGCGTGAAGCCCAGCAACGTCGGCCCATTTAACTCAAACTACCAGATTTCCAGAATTTGTCAACTTTACCCTTGAACTCTTTCACTCCAGTGGAACTAACTATCGTTTCAGACAAACCATTCCATAAATCTACAACCCTGCTAAAAATATTTTCTGCTTTCCGGGTTTAAAAGTGCCTTATTCAATTTGAATCTGTGACCCCTCGTTCTGAACTGAAGTCCAAAACCTCTGTGTCCCCTTGCTTTATCATTCTAAAAAGTTGAATCAAATCCCCCCTAGACCTAGAACAAGAAAAAAATTAATTATACTTTTGGCTGTGTAATTTGTGGGGATAACACTAAATAAATAGCAATTCTTTCTTCTGTAAATATTTACAGCGAATTCAGGAGTTCGGGGAAAAAAGTTATACCCAATTTTGTGGGTTCCGAAGATTTACGTATTTCACAACAAAAATTGCTAATTCTCGTGAGATGTAATTAAAATTTTCTTAAAATATAGTTAGATTTCATAGCATTATATAAAATTCCATTCTAATTATTAGGGATGATAAGCTTCCATCTTGAAATTTTGTGAAGAAAAGGATTTTAAGCTACAAAGGTGGTCCGTGAAGATTCCAATTCTAGACTTAAAGGTCCGCAGACTTCTTTGACTTGGGAACCAATGCTCTAGACAGAGTGGACATATTTAACTTCTTTCAGCTAATGACTAAATTTTAAGAGGATATTTGGGCCCCATTCACAAATAAATTTCCATATTCCACTGATGTAATCTCATGCTTGAGACCCCTCTCACATTGAAGATGCATTAAGCCATCAATTGCGTGTCCTTTACACAGCCAGTTCAATCTGAAACCCTCTACGGATGTTGGATGGACATGAAACCTCCCACAAATCATCCTACTTGCCCACTTCTCCGCGTGGTAAACGACATCACTGACGAATCACCACGGTCGCAACTTGTCACCACATTCAAATTCTAATATGCTTTTTCGGCACGCGTATTCAATATTCATGGAGGACTGCGTGACTTTTTCCTCGGCGACATGACACTCGGCCGGCGTTAATCTTCCTCGCGTCATCAGAGCATTAATAATTCACGTTCGTAAATAAATAGGGCAGCTGTCGTGATTTATGAAGTGTTTTCTAACGGGATTCAGCACTCGGTTTGGAAAATATTGCACAGGATAAGAGAGCGAACTGGTAAAAGAGTTGAAAATGTGGGATGCATTTTGACCACTAAATTTTTATATGTGGTAGAGGAGATCAACAAAGGAAAATATAAGAACCTTGTTTCTTTGATTCTTTAGTTAGAATATGTCTTCATTAGCAAAAAACGCAAAAACTACATAAAAACACGGAAAAACTTGCAAATTTGCAAACTTCTATTTTGTGGCCTGCAAAAGTGCTTATTTGCCCATGCTAATACCTCCTCGGACATTGAGGATATTTTCATGAAATTATTTTCTTTGCATTTGATATTGCCAGCAATTTTCTCACAGAATTTTTTGTTCTATCACCTTTAGTTTTTAATTATTTTTTTAACTTCCTTATTTCTTCGCTGGAAGCACTGAAAGTCATATTAATAGAGTCTCCATCGTCGCTGACCAAAGGGTACACCTAGCATCCGTAACCCTAGGAGACGTTGTTAAACAAAAGCCGTTAAATGGACTTTTGAAACACACAGTATAATTTGGACATAATGACTAAATAAAGTATATTAGTTTGTAAAAAGTAAGATTTTAGGATTTGTCGACTTGATTGGAAATAAAATTATCCAACTCCTTTAAGAGAGTAAATAATACAGTTTCAGTCTTCGATTTAGTTATTCAAATAAGTCGTTAAGTTCTGTATCAGCAATGGTACATTGATTCTGATTGGAAGAATTAAAATAAGAAACAGCAAAAAAAAAATCAAAGTCACACGTTCTATATTAATTTGAGAGTGGAATTTCGCCGATGATTACTGTGCATTCAGTGTTTTTTTTAAAAGAAATGGTATTTTGCCCATTGTGTATTTAAATTTGTCGGTTTTTCAATGTATACAGTTTATCTGAACAACCTGGTTTATCCAAACTGGGACCTGCAACAATCCAATCCGGAAAATTGAACATCTGGATAAGCCAGTTAATATGTATAAAAAACTCCTAAAATGAGCAGACTAACAATTTTTTACGATAAAAGAATATGTTTTGTAGTTAATCAATTTAAAATTAGAACTCGTCGTTAGGTTAGTTTGTTAAAAATAGTATTATTTCATATATAATTATAGTATATATTTTATAGTTGTATTCAATTTTTATTATTCACTTAATTTTACAAGTTATTAAAATTGTTTATTCTTTTTTTATAGGTAAGAAACTTCTTTATATCCCTGTTGTTTACTTAGGGTAAGTCAAACAATAACGGTTTATACCTTTTTAAAATTAACATAATTTCATTTATTGCATTTACAAATAGTTTTCTTATACAGCCACGTTTGACGACCTTACCTATAATCATTTGATACACCTCTCTCTTACTGAAATTTGTCCTTACAAACATCAAACTTTCCCCAATCCAAACATTTTACCCACATCCGCTTCTGTAGCATTAATACCGTTACCATATGGTCTAATCCCAGGAAATAGTCTCAGGTCGCGAGTTAACTGATATTCTCTTAAGCCAGCAAATCTTATGAGAATTTACGCCATTTTGAAAGACGAGATAGAATTTACCAGGGTTGGAATTTAATGATCATGCAGTATCACCAAAACCTGGTTTAATGATCAAATTTTGAGTAAGATTTTAAAAATTGGGCCAGATTTTAGATGTGAGACTCATGATCAGAGCAGGCCAGGGTAGTATAGTAGATACGTGTCTGTGTAATCCGCTAGCTGTGGATATCTGCCATAATCTAAGCTCACCAGTCAAATAATAATATATCATGAGATAATTTTCCGTAAACAAGCTTTAAATGCTGGAGGTGGAGTTAAATACTCTGAAAATTATTAATTACTACTATTGGGTGGTAGTACATGTCATTAAGTTATAATTGATGATAAGATAAGAATTTTTTTATCAGTAATGTCATCATAAAAAGGCTATTAGAGCTACAAAAACAGGTTTTCTCTGTAGAACTCTTCAGCTTTGGATGTAAAATGTGAATATTTCTTCATAAATTCACGTTATCATCCGCAAGCAATATACGCGGCAGGCAAGGTGTCCCAAAATCAAATATCAATGAACAAAAATATTACGAAGTACTGAATTCATCTTTTGAATGTGATATCATTTTGTTCAGATCAATTTATGGAAGATCAGGAGAAACGCCATGTATCGTTCCCCCTATTTCATATTTTTATCTGGCTATATTTACTTCGGAATTGAAATTTTTCGATTTGAATAATACTAAAGATGAAGCCCAGAGCAACAACTTTTTCATATTTATCCAGAGGAAAATTCAGGAAGTATGGATTTTGCAAAGAGAAGGCAAAAACTGTAGCATCCTATTTCGACGTCAGGAAATCAGCATGATGTTAATGCTATGTTGCGTTGGTTGGAAATAGATTCTATGAATTGAAAATGTACTTTTATGAAAAGAACAGTGTAGGTGTGATGAACAGAAGTGAAATGCTTATTTACAAAGGTTGTGGAAAGGTTATGCGCGTGAGAGAATATGGGTAGGGGGACATCCATAAATTACATGAGGTGTTTTTTCCAAAATCTGGAGCCCCCCTCCCCCCTTCGTAAGATTTAGTGAGTTTTTGCTGGACCCCCCATCCCTCCCAAGTGAGATTTACCTACATCTTTTTAAAAATAATTTTCCTTTCTCAAACTTAAAAACCAAAGAAAATCGTATAATTTGTAACTTAAAAAATTGACGTGAGATTTTAATCGACCTCTCCTCCCCCCCTTGGTGAGATTTGATGAGATTTTTCCAAACCCCTCCCCCCCTTTTTGACCTCACGTAATTTATGGATGTCCCCGTACAGGGTGGTTATAAAACAAGTTACCCTGTTTGAACCCTCGTAGCTCTAGTTATTTATAGGGAACAGATGCCCATGGTTTTTGACCACCGGGAAATAGAATTCCACATTAAAATAGTAATTCAATTTTGACCGAGAGATGGCGTTTTCTCTTTGTAAAAGTTTTTTTTTACCAGTAGAACAAGTGTTCAGATTGTGTTTAGCACACAGGAAAAACATTTCCATGAATTTAGAGCCAAAAACGGAAGGATGGGATGCTAATAGATAGGGATCGGGTTTATACTTTGGTTTTCCTTTTCAATAAAATAATATCCTCTGGTTTCGTAACTTTTTTTTTTTCTGCATACTAAACTAAGTCATAAGACACCTCTAGACAGCAACGCTTCTTGACCCTGTGACGTCACTCCGCGGAAGGAAAAACTGTGTAAACAGAAAGCCTGTTGGGTTGCTAGGAAGAGTTTCGGTACGCAAATCGTGATGAAAATATGCTATATATACATGGGTTTAACCACGGCTTACTAGATACTTATACAGGCTAGCCGAGTACGGGAATCATTGCAAATCCAGATGGCAATACTGGACCAACTGCCAAAGCATATCCACAGTGTTGAAGGCGGTGGGTGATATAGGTAGGTCTTGTAGCGCTCCAAGCGGGAAAAGTTGTCAAATGGTTTTCATTGTTTAAAACTCGACTAGCCTGTATAAGTATCTAGTAAGCCGTGGTTTAACAAACTAATCGTATTTTTAAATTGAAGTTCTAAATTTCACTCAAAATTCAGAAACAGCGCAAGGAACTACTTTCTTCGTTTTGATACTCCACAGTCAAGTAACGCTGCAGTCTAATATAGTTACAGGAACAATGAAGCAACAGATACTTAAATAAGAAAAAATATAAAATAAATAAATATATTTTTAAATGGGGGACAAGGGATTTGGGTTGGATATCAAAAAAATATAATCTATGTATAATATTATAAAGATAGAAAAAAAAATTAGCCTTAGAGTCGAATACATTTTTAGTCATGTTTCCAAATTATGGTTAATGCGTTGGAATGTTTTCAGAAATTTTATTGGTTATTAAATTAGCAGGCCAGGGTAGCTGATACATGTCTGAGTAAGTTATTATAAAATCTGCTTGCTGTGGATATCGACCATAATCTAAGCTCACCAGTCAAATAATATATCATGAAATAAACTGCTGCACACAAGCTCTGAAATTTAATTATTCGCCTAATATTTTACCATCTAAAATTGCATAAGTACTACCCATTGTTAGTACATGTCTTTTTAAGTTTAATTCTTCACCTACTGTAAATTCTCGCTATAATCTAAATTTTTCTACATAGAAAAATTTAGATTATAGCGAGAATTTTTTTTTTCTTAATCCCTACCACATGAGAGTTAAGGAGGATTGGATTGATGACAGTGTGAGGGAGGTTTACATCGTTATTGGTCAAAGCCTAGGTGATCTTTTATTGTATATTTTTATACGTACTATGAAATTGTTTATAGAGGAGAGTGGGGTAATAAGTTATATGCGAAATTCCACAGGATTTATGAAGCTGATTTTTTTTACAGATTGTTTATATCATTATCAGCTTTCTTTTATAAAAAAATGCACAAGCAAAGTAAGGCGGAAGTGAATTTTTTACTTGTATCTTGTTACTCCACGAGGGGTATTAAATTAAACAGTTAAAAATCAAATGAAAGTATTAATATAATATTTAAAGTTTATTTTATAACCATAGTAATTTTCATTCGAAATCTTTTGAGATATGCTGGGTTAAAAATTAGGCTAAAAATGTTACAAGCCGAAAGTTTTACACAACCCTATATTTTAAAACATAACACTTAAAAATCATGATAAAAAAAAATAAGATGGCGTTTCTCTTATTTCCTTTTGTGATACTAAAAATCTATACCCCCCCCCAAAAAAAAAAAATTACAAACATACAACAAACTTTTTTTTCTACAAAGAATGACTTCATGTTTTTGATTTTGCTGGTTGCATTAACTTCGAACGGGAATTTTTCACTGAAATAATTATACTAAAGCGATTAAAATTTTTACGGGATGTAATAAAGTATGTTCTAAAGATTTTCTGTCTCTCCATTTGTTCCAGGGTTTAAATTAAGTGGGGATTTAATTTGATTATTTATTCGTTCCTGTAAAAAAAGAAGAATTAGCCTAATGCCATTGGAGTCGCCTTTCAGCTCAAGTGAAAAGAGGGTTTAAGTCAAGGGTGAGCTTTTTCAGGAGATCTACACCTGTACTCGAGAGTGTTCGATTTCGAGGTTGAGCTGTCGAAAAGAGGACAGATTAACAGGGGATCGTTTGAAAGGGATGTGTTGCCACTTTTTTGTGTGAAATAAAGGAGGTGATCGACCGTTTGGGTAAATGTTTGGGGCATTTGCATAGTAAATGCATTTGTTGTATTTAAATGCAAATTGTACGTATTGTCGCTATTGTAAGTATAAAATTGACTTTTACTTCTAAAAACATTTCTCGAAACTCTGCATTTCAGCATAAGCGGATGAAACTTCGATTAGTTGATCTTAAGGCTGCACGCAATAACCACCTAAAACTTTAAGAATGTGGGCAGCAGTTTATATTTATAAAATTTATGTGGGTTTTTTTTCGTTTTTTCTTAAGGCTTAAAAAAATCCGCGCGCTAAAAAACATTAACATTATAAGTATCAATTTTTAAAATCCTGATATCCATTCTAGCCCTCCATAACCATTTAATCCCACCCCACCCTAATTAATTTCGGTTTCGAATTTTAACTTTAAAAACTAGGTGCATGACGCCGTTTGACCACCGTTATTCTTATCAGCTATATTAATTTGTCTTTACAGTTAAAATATTTATACCGTTAACGTAAACTCCTAAATAAAATGACTTTAAAATTTTTCGTTTGATGTTTCTGACAATTTTCAGTTTCTTAAAAAATGGCAGTCAAAAACATATACTATACTATTTACTTGCATGTTTATCTAGGTTTAAGATTCGAGGTTTCTAGAAATTTCTTGAATTGTTTTCTTTTAGAAAAACTTAAGTAAAGTTTGTTTCGTAGTTAGTTGAACAAGAATATTTTTCTTTCAACTCTCAGAGGGAATCCTGACTCCATGTTGATTGTCTGGAAAGTTAAACTATTTTGTTTGAAGTGAAATTGCTGATCAAATTTAGTTCAGTTGTTTAGAAATTTTGAAAGACAGTTTGATTTTCCCTCTGGCATACTTCGAAACCAAAAGTCAGGTTGTAATCGAACTTTTGACAGTGTCAGGGTAACGAAAAGGAGATATACAGAAAATTGATTTATTTAAAACTTTTTAAAAGTCAAAAAACTAAGCTTTCACTTTTCAGTTTTAACTTTACCCAAATTGTATTTTTTCTTGTTATCTTATTTCACTCTCTTTTAATGTATTTTTTCTGTCTCTTTTTCATAATTTCACTGATAAAATATATTTTTTTTGTAAACAAACGGGCAAAGAAAGTAAACGGGGGCTAAATTTAAACATATTCCCAAAGAAAAATCCTATCAGAAAACGACGAGGCCGTAAATAGACCTTTATTTTTTTTCATGGGGAGGGGGTCAACATTATTTCTAAGTTTTCTCCTTGTAAGTACTTTATGCTTTCAGTTTTAGACCACTTACACATAGGAATTAAATTTTGGAGCACTTAATTTAAAAATTTTGTAAACAATGTGAATCCTAAGTAAAATTAAGAAGTCTGGGGTCCTCTCCCATAAAAATTTTGGAAATTATCCCTTCATAATAGTGCCTTAACTCACTTTGAGACCCTTTAGAAAACACCCAAAGAGCACCACTCTTTATAAGCGGAAGAATTTTCCAGAAAAAAAGAGTAACATAAAAAAATGGCAAAATTTTGATGGGGGTTTGGAGGTAGTTCTTCAGAAATATTTTGGAAATTTGCCTCTAAAAGTAGAGTTGTAATTCATTTTGAGACTCTTTGGGTTACACCCGACAAACACTACTCTTTGTAAGTCACAGGTTTTCAAGGAAAAACAAGCACAAAAAAAAATGATGTTGAAACTTCGGGTGGGGGGGGGTGAACCTTTAACCCCCTTTGGAAACTGCTCTGTCAATAATAGTTAATAGCCCACCAAACAGGACAAGTAAAACTTCCTCACCGCGTTTCCTGAAAATAACAAACAGGGAAAAAAAACTTCTTGTCCTCCTTTTCCGGGCACCGTTTTCCCTTCACCAAATCCATCTCTATCCCTAGAGAGGGCACAGCTCGATGCGCAAACAGCTATCGGGTAAAAATGGTGCTGTGTTGGTAGCCATGGCAATCAATGGACGTCAATACTGGGAACAGTTACTGCTCAGATTTTTGTACCAAATAGTACACGAATGTAAGATATTTGGATAACAACTTATTCCATTAAAAGTTTTTGATATTTTTAATGTAAAACCTGCGTAATCAAAAAGTTTTTATATAGTTTTAGTTTTAATAATTTGCATGTTGAGTATTCTGTAGGTATAACAATAAATCTGTAATAAGTATATAAGATGTGTTTACTAAAGTAAAAAACTCAAGTTCCATGAGTTTTCAATACCTTTTATAAGTGTGTCGAGCTTAATCACCACTATAGGAGTCATATTATTCGAATGGGCTTAAATACCGACTGAAACAAATAAAGCTCCGAAGTATACAATAAAAGCCGCGTTCACAACAACCATTCTAACCGGGGAAAGGCAGAGAAAACCGGTTCTTCTTCCACCCGCTCTCCCTACGCTAGGGAAAACCTCACCGGACCATCCGTTGAAAATTCTCCCCTGGGCCATAGCAGTAGGAAATGTTTTAATTGGACTAACCGCCTGTAGAGGGCGCTCTCGCTCGCTTCCCGTAATGTATTTCTACGTGCTCGCTCGCTTGTCACGTGATTCTTTCTACCGGTAGGACGAGTGCACTTGTGAACGGGCTATTCTATTTCCTCACGGTTAGTTTTCGGAGATCCTTTTTCCCCTACTTCTTTAGCTCTTTCTCCGGTTGAACAGGTTGTCTGTTGTGAACGCGGCTTGAGTCTCATGACCTTCGGATCGGTATCTCCCCCGTGGCTCGCATCTTGCCAAATAAATATGAATTCATCTTGTAACCTTGTAAAGATACAATTTTGGCAAATACTGGCATAATGCAAAAGAGTAATTTCTGATCTTTATCATTATTAAGTAGCAATGTGGTTACTCCTCGCAGTGTCACTGATGTTCCCAGAAAAACTGCAACAATCCATTTTTTTTGTGTTTATGGGTCGGGTTTTATTGCTACTCGCCAAGTGTTCCATAATTGCACTAGATATCTGTCACTGGCGTCGTTCGTCGGCGTGAACTCACACAAATATCTCACACTGCGGATTCCCTCAATTCGAGATACGAGGTAATGCGATGACGCCAGAGACTTCCTATTCCCCTTTGATAAACTTCGGGCGAATATTGAAGAGAGACGGTGCTAAAGGATTTCTAGAGGGTGATATTGTTCCAAACGGGGGGTGAGGAGACAAAGAGAGAAGAGAGCTCGAAGAGGCCTTTCACAGATGCAATGGCCCTTTGTTGGTGAGACTCCTGTGGATATCCTTTGTTTAGTATAGGATGCAGAATTCATATTTTTTGTCCGAGTCTTGTTTTATGTTTATTTATGAGGGATTTGGAGTGAATTTATGGTTGTGAAGAAAGGGCAATTCCTTTTTGTATGCCAATCCTTTCATATGGCGTTGTATATAAGCTTGTTGCTATGGTATCTTGACGGTTCTTTGGTTTCCATCGTTTTTGGTGGTGTTCTTCTGAACAAGGCAGGGCTATTCTTTTGTTGCCACGTAATATCTTTATAACGAAACGTGTTGCGTTACTCAATAGTTAGTGAATACATAAGTATTATATTTATCGATATATAACACAATTCGGAAGTATTAAGCTGCTTATTGCGTTGCTAATGTTTGTTTAATGGAAATGGAGTATTTTATTTTTCTTAGGTCCTTTTAAGTGCAAAATATCTTAAGTTATAGAATCCTAATAATTTGAATAGGGTAAGTTGAATACATCAATATTAAAAATGAGTTTCATTATTTTTTTTAAAATTAAACTTTTAGAGGTTTATTACTTTTTTTTTAATTTAAATATTTTTTAAATAATTTATTACCGAAAATTTAAAAAATATTAACCCTTTAAATTTGATGGAAACATTTTACGTAGATTTTTAATGTTTTCAATTAATTAAGTTATTAAACAAATGTTTTGTTCAATGTCAAAAAATTTTGTTGCATAACTATATAATTAAAATATCCATGAAAAAATAACCTAAGGTAAAGACCTCGAATGTTATTAATCGAATGAATTTAAAAAAAAGTAGATTTTTGAGGGAAAAAATTAAATTGTAACTTTTGTTTTACTTTTCAGTTATAATTTGTGTTTTTGAGTGATATTTATTTTTTTCGATTATCTAATTTTTAAAAAAAAGTTTTACAGGTATATTTAAATTCTTTCCCGATTAAATGTAAAGCTCTTATTTATAACTGAAAAATAGCCGACTAAAATGTATCATAAGTCTCTATTCCTATAATTTGATTTGTAGAAATGTTTTGCCGGCCATTTTGTTTTCAATAAAACAATTAAATTTTCGAGAACTGATTTTTTCCGAGTTTTAGTGAGATCATTGGAGGTCATTTCCAAGTCAAAACCACTATTATAATAACTACTGTTGCGTTTGACCCTTTTTTTCAGTAGATTTACTGGACTAGTTACAGGATGATCACTCAAAAAGAACCAAATACAAATTATCTCCCCCAAAAACCAGTCAATATTTGCCCATAGTTAGACCAGAAAACTCCTACTCTGCAATTTCTTTAAGAAACACTTCTTGAAATGTTCTCCCAAAACTCTTCTTTCCTTCCAAAACTAGAACAAATACTTATCTCCAGGTCATAATTGTCTCAACCGAGGCAAACTATAATTTACGGAACTTCGCTGAACAACCTCTGTGGACTATCATTTACGCCATTCGAGATAAATTAACAGTATATACTTTCCCGTTGTTTCATTTCTTCTGAGTTTTATTTCAGCAAACCGGTTAAAAAGAAAGACCAGAATTAGCCACAAAAAACGTTGAAGTAAACACTGTAAAAAGTTCCCTCTTAATCTCAATTCCAGTTTTCAGTTGGAGGTGTATAATTTCATTAAACCAGATAACTAGAAGGAATGGGTAGTATTGCTCTAACAGAGGACTGGGAATAATCATTACTTAAGTAGGAGTCGGTATTGAAGAGAGGGGAATTGGGGATAATTATATTTGTGTCGAGGGGTTTTTTTTACATTTAAAAAGGAAAATTTCGGTTTCATCGGGTTTTCCGTGAAAGTATAAAGAGAGATTTTTTGTTGGTTTTGGGAAGAAAATATTGTTTTTTCGGTAAAGAGAAACATTTATTATTGAATGTAAAGTTTGGATGCATAGTGTGTGGTTTTTTTTTTTTTTTTTTTTTTTTTTTAAGTAAGGAAAATAAAAACGGTTTCTAATTTCTAACTAAGAAACTTAGATATTCAATTTGCTAATGCAATTATTTACTTTTAACATATATTTATGTATTTAAAAAACAGAAAAGGTAAGGAACAAATATACAGCTATGAAAGAAATAAAATGGTTGACTATTCAGAAAAAGCAGTAGTTTTTTGGGGGGTATAAATATTTGTACCTAACCTTACTGTACTTAAATTTGCAAACTAATTATTTTGTACTATTTATTCCAACTTCAACTGAAAATAATTTTAAAGCTTAATATTTATTTTCGTCTATAAAGCAATAATTCCTTAATTATTTGAAGATAATAAAAAAAAATAACGGATGTGTTTGTCTACATTTTTAGTAATGAATGTAATTTAAAGTTAAAATTTTTCATTCTAATAATTATATTTATTTTCTCATTCATTGTAAAAAAAAGCCATTTGAGCTGCATACCCCTTTCTTGTAATGTATATATAATAATGTTTTTATATCATTATTATTAGTTATTGAGACTAAAAGTTCACCAGAAATAACTTAACACTTTCTTCTTACTTAATAAAAATTCAACATGTTGTATAAAAGCCCTGTGATATAATTTATGTCTAAAAGTCATTATACATACAATGTTATTTCCATATTTACTTTTCATGTTTAATCATATGCATAAAAATTTTGATGTTTTTTTTCCTTTTCCATCTTTTTATTTCGTAACAATTTTGTATACCAAATCCATTCTTTTAATTATGCTTCAAGATATAACTTTTACTGGTTTAAAGTGGACTAAAATTCATATCTTATTCTTATTCACTGTAGAATAAAATTGTAATATAATTTTTAAAATAGGGTTTTTATGCGACTATGCATAAATAAGTATCACCATTAGTATGAAAATGCGATCTGAAGTCAAAGTTTTCCGCACGCAATAGTGTTTTCCTCACAAGCTATGCACAAAATTTATTGAATATATAAAATAATAATCAATATAAAGTTATAAACTGACTTCAAAACATGAACCGATTTCAAAGACACAGTTACTTATAAAATGAAAATGTCCATGATCACATGTTATTACTTGTGTTTTTCCCTTGGAAATGTATATTATTATCATAAGTAATTTGTCTCATCGTACACAATGCTTAACTTATTTCAACAATCAATATAAAATACGCCGAGGAAAATGCGTTATGCGTGTAAAAGGGTAATACACATGTAAATCTGTTATAACTGATGAGCTTAGTATGCGAATGAAGGTAGTCGTATCCTAGTTCTTATTTGTTCACAGATCCATGTATTAATTTTATTCTTTTTTAATTTATAGAATCAAAAGTAACAGGTAAAGGAATATTCCTCAATTTTATTACCTATTTGCCCATTTAAGAATTTAAAAAATATAATTTCTTATCAACATTAATTTTATTTCATGAGTGAAGCATGCTTTTAATATTGAACTTAAGCGTAAGTGAAATAAACTTTGAATCAAACTAATTTGAAGCAAAGTGTCTATAATTACTACATATAGAGCAAATTTAAAGACTAAAATCTCTTAAAATGTTGAGTGGTAGCATATAAACTTGGTTTTCTAACATGCACCCATTCAAAATTTTACAGTTTTACAGTTACAAAATTTTTAAGACCATGCATCTTTAATGGATTTTGAGTTTCATGCCTTTTTTGTTTGATAACCAAAGATATTTTAGCTATTTTTTATCTCAAAAACGCAATATCCTTTTTGAAATGACATTCATAAAAGACTACTTCTTTTAAAACTTTCCTGAAACTAAGTTTTAGATTCAAAAGTTTAGTTCAAGAATATATTATTCTTTTTAAAATTTTCTTTGAAGTGCAAAAATTTGTTGGATTAGAATACATACATAAAATTAACATATTTACTTGCTGTATAAAATCTTTACATCCCAGGTCATTCGAGAATACTTTACTAGTATATTTTTCATGCAGGATCCAAAGACATTAGTTTTTGTAAAAAAATACATTCATGTTTAAAATAACCTCTGAGAAATAAAAGTTTCCAAATTTTCCTCATACTGAATACTTTAAAAAGTTCTATCGGTTACGATTCCCTTCATAAAAGGAATTTAAAATTTATCTAACGCGTGATTTAAAAGCACAATCTTCTATTAATACATGTTTTTAGCTATAAAATTCATTTATGTTTTGAAACAATTTAAATTACTGATCACCATTAAAATCCTTAAAACCTATGGATTAAGACTTTTAAAAAATAATGATACCCAAACGATTGTCATTAAAATTTTGACAACCCTGGACTGTTATCAAAAACTTTCTTGCATCATTTTCGCAAATGGGAAATGTTAAAATCCAGAATTTAAATAATCACTATACAGACGTTCAGCTTTATTAATTTTAAAAAGCTTTTCAGAAAAAAGAGAAAATCGCATTTGAAATATTCACACTTTTTTTCTGCTTCAGGATAAATGATTTAAATAATGTATAAATATTCCTGAGCGAGTTCACATGAATATCTAGCACGTTCAATGAAAAAAGAAATTTTCCTCCAAGATTACTTTTTTGATAGATAGATTCTTAGCTACCAGAAACCTGTTAGAAATGATGAATTCTCACATGGTAATTCTCACATGGTTTTCGTGGAAGTTCCAAAGTAGAGTTTCTTAAGTGAAACTTAAAATTAATGTATGGAGAAATCGGAAGCATTTATAGCGTTTATGATTTTACAACTTATTTCGGTAACTTTCTGTACTTAATCAGCGCTTATAAATTTTAACTTTCCACATTATTACTCACACTTCGTTATTAAAGTATTGTTGAATTGAATTGAATCGTTAGTAAGAAGAAGGGAATAAGTCCAAAACAAGTTTTGAGGAAATCGAAAAAAAAACCTGTATAATTAATGGAATTTTTGTAGTATAACCACCAATTTTTTACTGGAAATTCAGGAACTTATTTAGAAAAAAGGGCAATCTTCGGAAAAAATATAAGAGCATTCAAAAGTATTTTACAGTTGAAAAAAGTTGATTGACTTCTTCATCCTTGTGAAGGAAAATCTTGAAAACCTCTTAAATTCATCGTTCAAATTATATTTCTGCTAAGTTCACAGCACAAAAGTGAGAAATAGACAGACCAAGACAAATAAAATTCAAAATTATTATGAAACTGGGTCATTAAGGCAGTATCAATGGAGTAAGTGAATATGAATGGAGTCAAACATTCCCTTGATAAAAAAAATTTAAAAGCCCCTTTTAAATATTATTTTGGCTTAGTTTGCAGCCCAAAGAATAAGAACAGAAAGACAACTTAACTTTAATTCCAAATTAACTGAAAAATACAATGAATGGACATCGATTTTACAACTCTATCTCCGGACTATATCTGCCGATAGGGGTTAGTTATTTTCTCCCTCTTTCCACTCATGTGCAGAGCAAAGCTTGGAGATTGTTTTGAGCATAAAAAGTCAATTTGTCATTTTTTGGACTTATTTCCTTTTTGAAACAGACGATTCAATCATCGTTGCAGTCTAGTATAGAAATTAAGGTCTCACTGTTTTCCCCATCTGAACTATTCTTAATAGATTAGTTCGTAATTAACCTGATCAGAGTACAAATATTACTGAACCCTCTATGCTAAAATTTGAATATTATAAATTATTTTAATATCAACTTAGTGGTGACTGTTTCCAAAAATATTTCATCTAGATAAAACCAGTGTTCGAAATTGCGGTGGATTGGTGGCACTTTTAAATTTTATTTTGGCTTATTTTGCAGCCCAAAGAATAAGAACAGAAAGACAAATTAACTGAAAAATACAATGAATGGACATCAATTTCGCAAATTCAAGGGGCTATATCTCCCTATAGTGGAATAAAAATATTTAGACGAGTTTTTCAGTGATAGCGGTATTTTAAGGGCGTTTGATGATTGCATATGGTGAACCAAGTACTACATATTTTTCGGAAAAAAATATAAGTGCATTCAAAAGTATTTTACAGTTGAAAAAAGTTGATGGACTTTTTCAACCTTGTGAAGGAAAATCTTAAAAACCTCTTAAATACATCGTTTAAATTATATTTAGGCTTAGTTCACAGCACAAAAGTGAGAAATAGACAGAGACCAAGACAAATAAAATTCAAAACTATATTATGAAACTGAGTCATTATGTCAGTATCAATGGAGTAAGTGAATATGAATGGAGTCAAACGTTCCCTTGATAAAAAAATTAAAAGCACTTTTAAATTTTATTTTGGCTTAGTTTGCAGCACAAAGAATAAGAACAGAAAGACAAATTAAGTTTAACTCCAAATTAACTGAAAAAATACAACGAATGGACATCGATTTCGCAAATTCAAGGGGCTATATCCCCCTATAGGGTGTAGTTATTTTTTGCCTCTTTCCGCTCATGTGTAGAGCAAAGCTTGGAGATTGTTTTGAGCATAAAAATTCAATTAGTCATTTTTTGGACTTATTCCCTTTTTCAAACTGACGATTTAATTTATCGTTGTACTTAAAGGGGAAATAACAGTTAATTTCACAATGGAAAGAATAAATCATGAAAGGTAATGTTGCCAATGACCTTTAATCTAATGTTTCTAATTTATTTCATTTCAGTGATACATAAAAGCTGAATTAACTCCATCTAATCCACAATGATTTAGGCTAAGCAGCTCAAACAACGTACACAAATAACTTTTTCCCTAAGATTTATTCCCTGATTCCTGAAAAAACAGAAATCACAAGAAAGAAAACCTAACTAAATCACCCATAAACATTACTTTTTCAGATGAGAACAAGTTCTAACATGAATAAAAACGCTGACCTAAGGGGAATCTATCAAATGGGGAACATTCTACCAATATTATTGTTATTATTATTATTGATGCGTTATTGGACTTGGGTAAGTTGGATGCTACTTGTAGCCGATTTTTGCCTGCATGATATTTTTTTGTGAGAGTTGGCAACAAGGGAAATGGCTTTCTGTGATCCGTGATAGTTACGATTTATTACTAATGTTTGCTGAGGGTTAGTAAGGGCGTTTGATAGTAAGGGCACGGCTGAATGGATACTATACAGGCTGGCCCAGATACGGTAATCAATAAAGCGATAGATTGCGATAGCTACTTTCTGGCAAACGTTTCATGGCGAGAAAATATGTATTTGGCGTGAAAATGGAACAGGATATTTACTAAAAAATTATTTATTGTTGCTTAGATGTAATAGGTTGTCATTGTAACAAGGTTTGCCATGATAGGCTCAGTCAGCAGTTAGGTCCTGAAAACACGCCTTTATTTTTCCATATTAGTCAGCGTGTTATCTTATTGGTTGGTAGGGTATGTGGCGATCCTAGCGTGTGAAAAGTTGTCAAATGTTTTTCATAATTTAAGAATAGGCTAGCATGTATGAATCTAGTAAGCCGTGGTAAGAGTTATATGATATTTTATCTTTGAAAGGTTGAGTGTGTTGACCAGAATGTGAGTAGAATCATTTAGAAACTTAACTTCCAGGTTCTGAAGTGAATTATTTATCTGAGCATGGCAAAATTGAATGAATAAGGGTGAGATTGATAGGTTATAAACTTAGACGAACTGACCGTAAAAGTTTGGTTAAATTATCTCTTTTATTTAGGATGAAAAATTATGATTATCCTCATATTAAATAATTTTTGGGCTAATACTTATATTTTTGTTTTTCTTGGGGATCATAGGGTAAATCTAGAAATCGTTTAAAAATTATAATGCTTGACAATTAGATTTTATACCTTTCATTCAATAAAATAAGGTATGAAATGTATTAAAAATTTTAAAGAAAAAATATCTAACTTCACCCGTACAAGGCCGAACATACATACTAAGTATTCAAATGAAAACAACTTTTATGGTTCAGTTGATTGTTTTAAATAGTTTTTTTGTATATTATATCAATTAAGTTGCAATTTTTGGCGATGTTTCAAAGATTTTGTGTCCAAAACATCTCAGGATCTCAGTAATATTTAGTGGAACCGATAACATTATTTGAGTTACATAAAAATGTACAATTTATAAACTAACAAAAGAATTTAATTCTTCCACACTCCTAAAAAAATGTAAACCCCACCCAAAAACATCAATTCCTCTCTATCAAAAATCCTACACTTGCAACTGAAAGTATCCTACTTATTGCCGAGTTCTCCATACCCTAATCTTGCAACACAGCCTCCAACTAACTCCCCGTCTCAATTGGGACAATTAATCAACTCGATCGCTGGCGAAATAGATCTCATTGCCTGATCAGCCTCCCCCCCTCCAATCCCATCCCGATTGCCAAGTGCCGCTCCTCCTCATCCAGTGATACTCAGCCGGACTCCAATACCGGGACTAGTTTTTCTCAAGGACGTCCCGGCCCTTCTCAACATAATAGGGTTTGGGACCGGACGGTTTCTTCCTTAGAGGCACAACGCCGTAAGTCAATAACGCCGACAACATTTATTTGCTGTTTACAGAATTTTGTGTGTTTTCACACAAGTATAGTCAATCGCTGAATTGAAACAACTCTAGTAGCACAGTTCACACCAATTTTATGACAAGTTTACGTAGCTGCAACTAGAAGTTAACGAAATTTGGACATACATGACAAAAATTGAACGAATCTTGAACGTCTGTGCTGCTTGGGATGTAGAAATTCATAATGTGGTCTTGATATAGTTGAAATGTTCGAGGCGTACTTCAGGAACAATATAAGGACACACTTTATGATATTGAATATAAATAAATGCTATTGTCGTGGAATATACAATGTTATTACATGAAACTGAATGGCCATCTAATACTTTCACTGAAAACATCATTCAATATCTATATCAATGTATTATTTATTTATCTAATTATTTAACTGAAAAAAATATTTTGTTTATTTAATTTTTTGTTCAATTTTATATATCATTTCATTTATGGAGTCTATTTTGATCTTTTAATTTTCTATCAAATTTTATTTTGTCCAATTCCTACCTCTTATGAGCAGCTGAATGGAATTATGTGCATGACATATTTTTCAAACCAATGCCAATGAATTAATCTACTCCTCAATTTCATGAATAAATAGCTATACTACTTTGACAAACTACTGTAGTAAACAAGTATTTAAAAATATGTTTTCTAGTAGCTACATACATACTTAAAATACATACTTATACATACTTAAAAACGTAAATATTTCACTCGGAGAATCATATTAAAGTTTATATTCTCTCTGTTAGTACTTTTTCTCTCCTGAAAGGTTGCCGTTGACTCATACCAATTTACTTCTGAACTACAGTTGCTGTGATTCTGGACAGTTTGCCGGACTGTCAGAGTGTCTCGCGGATCGAAGTAGCCGGATTATGTTTACTTGTTAGCTGTCTCGGCCAATAATCGGAGTTGTTGAAGAGTTGGGTAGAGTTGTTTTTTTTTCTTTCCCGCTTGATTCAGTAAGGGATTGGTGCTCGTTTTGGTAAGTGGAAAAAATAGGAGAAGAGAGCTGTTATTGAGATTAATAGCGTTAAATGCGCTCCAAAAATGCTAGAGATGCTTTATTGATGTTTATTTAAGTTAATAAGTCTCGATTTTCATAAAAATATGAACTTGCAGTTAATTCTAACTCCTTTTGAAGCAATTCTATGTAAAGACATTATGTAACGATTGAATCAAACAAGCACAATCTCTGTACTTTCTTGTATCATATGCCTCAAATTGATGTTTATGTACAAAAACTAATATAAGTGCCACAACCAGCTGTTAGGGGCCGTTCAAATATTACGTAAGCACTTAAGGGGGAAGGGAGTTTGCTCTTTGCTTGTTTTTTCTGACAAGGGATGAAGGGGTGTTATGAGTATTGTCTCTCTTGTCTCTGAGTATTGTCTCAAGAAAATCTCTTGATTCTAGCAAAAATAATTTAAAATTTCAACCAAAAATAATTTTTACAAAAAAATTGAACTAGGAAAAAAATTCAAGAATTTAGGGACTGCTAAACATTTTGTACAAAAAAATAACAAAGGGTGGGTAGTTTTCTTAAGTAATTTTGAGGAGAGGGTTGCGGTTTGCTTATCTTGGTTATGCGTACGTTTGCCCGAAAAGAAATATTCCTTCCCCTATTTGTCGAAAAAATCGCTACTCCCTAAAGGGAAGGTCAAACGAGATGTAAGGGTTTCGGCCAAACGTTCGGGACACCGCTTATCTTACTGACTGACAAGGAGGGAGGGGGTCAAAAATGACCAAAAACACGCTTAGGTAATATTTGAACGGCCCCTTATCTATTCTTACAATTTTAATTGTACTTGATACATCCCTGAAAAGGTTATTTTGAACAAAATAAATAGTTTAAATAGCTGTAATAAAATGAATGAAACTGAATTTCTAAACAGTATGGGTGTTCTCCATATGATTTTATTAATACATGAAGTTTACCTATTACTCGAGGTGCTTTGAGTCTTCCAACAAACACACGACCATATACGCTATATTAAAAAACTCGAATTAACTCGAAATACTGCATATTTACAAATGATATTCTGTCAAAACGAGGCAATTTGCAAATGGCACTCCATTGTCATCCTCCTCACGTTTCCTTAATGTGGCAACACCAACCAAAAGCGGAAGAGTTCTAATTAAGAACGAAACATTCGCTCACAAGGCAAAGAGAGATAACAACATAAAAAAATGCAACCGCCTTCACTCTTGGTATTTATTACTTTCTTTGCGTCAAAAATTTGCATTCGCAGAAACGCATTAAACCCCCATAATGAAATGCTTACCAGAATCATTAGGATCATCGCTTCCACAATGCTAACGGCTTAAGCTGTGAATCATTAAGCTTCGTCACTGCTGAGCTGCATTGCAGCAAAATAAACCACGAGGCTTCGTTCTCTGTAAAAATTCGGAAATGCCCTTATGCAAGTATAGTAAGTAGGCCGAGAAATTTGCAAAGCAGAAAAGCAGGACATGCATATTTAAGAGCTCCTGCATCTTTTATAAATACCCTTTCCTGTGTGTTTCGGGTTTTTGAGATGTATTAGAAAATTGAGGGAAATCCAAAAGGAGAAGGTTGATGGTTATAAACGGTTTACCTTTTTTCGTGGGAGTAAAAATGTGGTCCTGCTCCGGAATTACATCTTGGTTTTGAGATGCGGAATTAATTAAATCTACCTGTTCGGAATAAGACTTTTAGTCGATCTCTTTGATCTGAAGATTTAAGCTAATGGAATGACGTATGTAGGTTTAGCATCGTATGTGATTTGTTTGGAAATGATCCTAGTTCCTTTTTAAAGGGTGGTTGAAAAATCCCAATTTAGGACGTGATACGCCATCAATGAGTGCTGTTGCATTTAGTGGGAAATTTCGGGAGAGTTGTAGAATTAATGGGAATGTATTATAAGACTGGCTTTCTAATAAATAGGCATTGCAGTAGTTCCTTATGAACATATAAATTCATGAAAGTTTTAGGTTAAAAAATCCATTAAAGATTTTTTCTGGTCTACTTAATTTAAAAGATTTGGTTTTATAATAAGGCACTTGGTTAACAAAACAATTCGTATTGTCAAGGATTTAATAATAAATTAATACTTATCTATATTAAAGTTTTTAGTATTACCCTAACAATTCAACAATCTAGGATTATTTAACCTTTTTTAAAAATTGAAACAAGAGTTGAAACAATTATTCATTGGCATAATAATCAAGCAATTGAAAGAAAAGAAACTTTTTCGAAAAAACAAATAGTAAATATTTTGGTATTTAATGGAAATAAAACAGCAAATAACCCAAAAAACTAATATAGCGAATCCTTCCCCCCCCCATTACACATAACTTTAAATCGTTTTGACTCAAAAACAAGGGACAAAGTAGGAAATCATTGTATCACCGTTGATTGTTAAATAAAATAAAAGTTTTTAAACTCTTTCTGAATCTCGTCTGTACTGTTTTTATGCGCATATGAAGAGTGTAGTATTTAAAATGAAAAATGATATTGTTCTGCTTTAATTAAAAGGCAGTGATGTTAATAAAACATGGAAAGGATTAGTTTTGTGTTTTGTTTAGTTCAATGAGTGGAAAGTTTTTTGAGTGCTTTCTGGTTGAGGAAAATAATTTTAACTACTTAATCCCTTCTCTGATTTTAAGTTGTTAATTGAAAGTAATTAAGTGAGATTCATGGTTGTAAACATTTGTCACTAATATAAATGAGTATTTCAAGTAAGAGTTTCATAAAAGAGTATCTTTTAAACCGGTAGTATTAAAAAGTATTGATACTCACTATCATTCATTCTGAAAAAAGATGCAACTTTGAATTTTCAAAGCACATCAACTACAAAATGTTCTTTTTAACTTGGAAAAAACTAAAAAGCTCTTTTTGCATACACCAAGCGAAAAAACTTCACTTGGGGGGAGGGAAGAAAAACTTTTTTTTACCCTATTCTGTATCTTTCTTGCCATTTTTTCCACTCGAAACTTTCATTTTTAACTTCCATAAACATTTTTTTTCAGCAGGAATAATACCAATGCTAGGCCTAACGAATACTCTGGGATTCATTAAGAACTTCCATCGAGAGAGTGACCCATAAAAACCCACACACACATCTTTTCTAAATGAAATAAAAAACTAGCGACAATCTTTAACAACAGTTGGACTAAGAATAAATAGAACATTAAAAAAACTATTGCGCGGGCATGTGAAGATACTTTACTAATTTCTAAGAGAAATAGATTTCTAATTCTGCCTTTCTTTTCTGTAAGCGTATCTCAATTTCTTTTATAACAAGCAATGGTACAAAGATGCCTATTATTAGCCTCTGGAAGACTGGTTTAATGACTGTTATTTGCTGGGATTTGATAAAAAATAAGGGAAAGCAGAAAACATAATTGGCTCTGCTAAATTTTTATACCTTACCTTTTCTAACTACGGATATGCAAATACACTTTATAAATTTCGAGCATGTCTAATATTGAATCGAGTTTATAATATTGCGGTTTATACTTCATTGAAAACAATTTTTTATACTTCATTGTGTAGGATATATTTAATATGTGCTCTTTCAAAATTGTTAATGTATGCAGAGCTCAGAGATATTTTTAACTCCTCTGAGAGAGTATTTCACTCCTTGAAAATCGGAAATACTCTTTAAATAACTAGCCAGGATTATTTTCACTCCTTGAATTTTTCACAAAGGTTTAGCTTAAAAAATGCACAGTGTGACCCACCGAAATCAACAAGTAATGTTTTTCTACTCAAACACCAACTGATCTCAGCGGAGACATTTTCGCCCGACTTACTCTAATTATCACCCTAATTATCATACTCTCTAATTGTGTTTTCATACAGTCATAGTAATTTTTTTTTCATTTATTGTTCTGATGCTGAGTTTGATTGTGGTTTTCGTGTCTATCTATATGTAGTTCATGCTATTTCCGTATTTCACTCCTCATAATTCAATTTCACTCCTCCTAAAAAAGTCAAGGAGTATTTTTACTACTCCAAAAAAATCCTAGGGTAAAAATCCACTGGCAGCGCTACATATAGCTGAATATATACGAATAGCTGTTTTTAGACTTTTTAGATATTTTTTGATTCATGGGGATTGTCTAGCGTTGCTAGACAATTCCGAGATAACTAACAACAACAATAGAAGATGACGGTTACAAATTACAAATTTTAGTTTATAGAAAATTGCATTTACTTATTGACTGCAAGGTGAAAGTTTGTGAATAAAACAATGAATAATATGAGTTTTAGTGGTCGGGTATACGAACTACGGGCCAAATTCAGCTTTACAAAGAGCACGAAACAAGCACGAAAGTTTAGAACGATACGGAAACGAACGAATTGAAACGTTAGGTCGCGTCGCGAGTGTTGTTTACTTTTAGATCTAAATTTATGATTCATTAATTGAAATAGGTACTAGGTTTATAATGAGTAAAATATGAAGTATACTTAGTATACCACTTGAATGTTTAAAAACCTAATATTATTATAACCCTCTTAAAATATTACACTGCTATTTGATTATTTATCGTCCGATATTACAAACGTAGCACATTTAATCCATGCGTCTACTACTCAGAAGAGAAAGATTACACAAAACACTAATGAAACCTTACTCAAACCTTACACCCTTCCAAGCTACGTAAATCATATTGTAAAATATGTATTTTTAATTAAAAATCTCGAACGATATACTAATAAAGTTAATTAAAACTCCCAGTATGTCTTTGAAACACGTGTGACGATGTATTAATTTTAAATCCAAAGGTAAGCGCAATCAGACTTCCGTTTCTCAAAATCTTCGGCAGGATTAATGCTTCTACATCCGATCTTTGAAGCTAAAGAATTCATCATTCCCCAGAATAATTATTCAAGGGGAGCAGAATTTTCATTTCTGGTGGATAACATTCATGAGTGAGACAACAGTATCAATTAGTTGTAAGCGTTATTCGTAATACTATGGGAGACATGCTGCGGCATTTCAATTTTGAGGGCGTGAGTTGTTGTAATCCATTCAAATACTTTTAGATGCCTCTGGTATGATAGTTTGTGAGATTAAGTTGTTTCGTAACATTGTGCGTTATCACTTTCTAATTTATAAATTTCGTTTGATTGAAAGGTATTTCTAATTGCGTTTCCAGAATATATTGCATATGTATGTTTTAATAATTATAGGAGAAAGTCACTTTTGGAGAATCTTTTGAAAGCGTTAGAACGCCAACTAACGAGCGTGTTCTCAAAATCTCGACAAGCTGAAAAGTAATCAATGTGTTGGTGAAATTGCGTGGCGCAAAAGGAAGCGATCGGATACCGCCAAATTTGGCGTAACCTCGTACAGAGTAGTTTAGCCAGAAATGACTTAGTGCCTTTATCCTGTTAGTCAACAATATTTAGTTGAATTTAAAAAATCTTATAAAATCATTGTCCTTTAATTTTCGTGGTCTAAACTATTGGTTTTAATGCAATGTAATTAAATTAAAATGTAATGCAATTAAAGCTGAAACATTTTTTACGGAAAAGGCGTGTAAAGTGGAAATTTTAATTGATCTAAATACGATATAGGTAAATCTCAAAACTATGCAAAAGCCTGAAGGATATCTTTTTTCAAAGGGTATGTTTGAATTATTATTATGAATTTTTTGTAAATAATATCAGATAGATATTAGGCTCTAAAATTACATAGACAATTTATAATATCTATGTTCTGTAATTTTCTTGGAGATATTTTATAAATACTTAACAATTGAAGGGCTTGGGAGATGAAGGGGTTATGTAACAAAACAGGTAATATTCCGTAATCGAGGTTTTCGCCAAATGTCGCCAAATTTGGGCGATAACCATTTCAATGTGAAAATGGCTTCTACTAGCACAGCAAGGATTTAGATGTAGGTAGTATTAGAAGTAGCTTGGCGAAAACCTCGATTACGAAATCTGTCCCAAATGTAACATAGCCCCTACATCCACCAAACCCTTCAATTTTCATTCAATGAAAAACGCAAACATTTAAATTTAGTTACGGATCCACACAAGAGCTTTAGAAATTCATCAATAAATAAATGATATTCAAGAATTCCCAACCGTTAATTTCACTCCTCGTGGTGTTTCACGAAGAGTTCCCAAATACATTAGCGGAACCCAAAGTTATCAATCGCGCACATTAACCTGTCCCCGAGAACATCTCGCCGTAAACTAATGGTTCCGAACACATTAATTAATCCAGTTAACGGATGTCCAATTCTCAAACGACTTTCCATCTGTTGCCATCAACTTAACGCTAATGAACTCGAGGAGTGCCCATAACTGCCTCGGAATGTTAATTTCGATGCATAAATAATCAATTCCGAAACCGAAAAATCACGATACATGATCGCTCTCTTGATCAGAGACGCCATGCTTCAAACAATTGCCGTAAAATTGACGTCGGAAATATCATCAGAGTCCGCCATTTTGAGGAAAGAGCAATATAATTTGGTAAAATCGAACGAAGCAGTTCCCAACTTAATCACCGATGAGTTCGAAATGGCATTTTTCAAAATCGTCTGCAATAAATCGAGGCTTCCACTTAGATTCGAAAACGTAATCAAATTATTTCACCGCTGGTAGAGTCATACGTTCATTAGGTTAAGGGTAATTACTTGCAAAGGCTTCGGTTTTCGTTCTGGCGATCTTCTTAATTGCCGTGATATGGTTCGATAAAATTTATTGCCCAGTTTGATCTTTACTTTTTAACTCGTGTTGTTTTTCACGAACCTTTTCGTTCGAATCGCTTTGGTCTTATCGCTGGAGACCTATACAGTTTAGCCAGCGAAAGTAAATGGGGTCACGTGATCTTAAAAGGCGCACACCAATTATTTTGACTCCATGTTTGAATGAGTTATTTTTTTTTAAAATTTCAGTTGAGAAAATTTCAGTCAACCAATTTGATGTTTTTCGCAGCTTTAAATCTTTCTGTCCTAGCCGCCCAAAATTTTCCATAGGATTCAATGGTAATCTCAGGCGGCTTAGGATCGTAAGGGTAAACTTTTTGTCATACAACCGAAAACTGTCAGCTGGTTTATTAATCAAAAGAACTCATCAGCTGTGCTGTATTATCAACGGTTGTTATTAGTATATGAAAGAAATTTAGAAAATACCGTCGGCTTACAGGAGAAAGGCACTAAGTCACTTTTGGAGAATATTTTGAAAGTGATAGAAAAACACCAACGAACGATCCAAATTCTCGCCAAGCTGAAAAGCAGAGGAAGGAGTGGCCCAAAAGAAAAAGATCAAATTGGCGTAACCTCGTACAGAGTAATAGTTGAGACAGAAGTGACTTAGTGCATTTCTCTTGTAAACCAACGAAATATCCTTTGAACCCCTTATCCACTCAATTTTACTCTTACCTTCTCAAGCAATATTCATTGAGCATTTCCCCAAAACAAATTCATATTTTATCGTGATTCTTTCAAAATCTTAAAACCAAACACAATATTTAATTCAAACCAAGAAACTTATTCCAAACACCATACGCGGAAATTCAAAGAGCTCTATTAAATATGCATGAAAAGGACTCTTTCTCTAGTTTACGACGTTTTTAGGCTTCTCAAAGTCACAACCTCCCACATTGCCCTCAGAAGTCTCACCAGACCCAGACTCACTAATAACATCCATGTTTGTTTGAACAGAACTCGTGATATGAACTTTCTGGTGAGGCTGAGGTCACGCTAATGAAATATATTGAAAGTCTTACAACAATGGTTAAAGTTTAAGCACTTGAGTTTGTGTGGGGGGAAGTTTTGAGCTCATATATGCTTTATATAAACGTTCTGGTGTTATCCTCGTTTAATTTGAACGCCCACTTTCAGTTGCCATGGTTATTTAAACCAGAGGGCATTCAAAAGGAATACTTTCACAAAAGATTTCAAAATATTACTTGTTTTTCAATGTAATTGAGTACGATGATAATTAAAGTTGATTAAACGAATAGTTAATGAATAGTTACTGAGTAGTTAATGAATAGAAGTATCGTAATTAAAATTATTGATTTCTTTTTTAAAAATGAAATGCAATTTTTTATTACATTTTTTAATTCACCATTAAATGTGAGAAAGTTTTTCTGAATAACGCAACTCTTAATGTTTAGTTTGAGGAAAGTTAAAACAGTAAAATGTGCATTTGCCGTTTTTTAAATATTAAGTTTAATGTTAACTTGGCCTTAGTTTTTAATCTTTGAAATAAAATTGTACATTCTTAATACTATAATAACTGCTAAATACTACTTGTATGTAACACACATATATAGAAATAATGTTATCTAAAACAAGTATATCTGTTAACATTTTTTATTATTATTAATCCCAAAACATACAAAATATTTTTCTAATTAGAAGTTAAAAGGTTATGGTATTATTAGATGTTAAATTAAGTAAAATTCGATGTGAATAATTAAAAACTGAAAACTTTTGAATACATAAACTAAATAATATTTCACTAGTTAAAACTGATTTATAATGGTTACACAATGGACTCTAACCGCCTATCTGGTTCGAGACTTCACGGAACCAACACGTGACCTACAACTGAGCTTGCAATGGACTCTAACCGCCTATCTGGTTCGAGACTTCACGGAACCAACACGTGACCTACAACTGAGCTTGCGATTGGTTACCACAGATACTACACTAGTAGATCTACTAGTGTAGTATCTGTGGTAACCAATCGCAAGCTCAGTAGGTCACGTGTTGGTTCCGTATGACGTCAGACGGTTAGAGTCCATTGGTTACCACAGATACTACACTAGTAGATCTACTAGAGTAGTATCTGTGGTAACCAATCGCAAGCTCAGTAGGTCACGTGTTGGTTCCGTGTGACGTCAGACGGTTAGAGTCCATTGGTACAAAAATATTTAAATAATAGACATATGAGTTGCTCAGGATGAAAGTGGTATAAGTCCAAAAATATAAAGTTTTACAAAAGCGCGGATTTGGATTTCTTTTAAGACCTTTTGTTTTAGCGCCTAAGTCAAAAGCTCAATGATTTGCTTGTAAGATGAGCTACTTAAAATTGCCTTCTCCATAGGAACAACGCAAGCGCCGTTTGAGAAAACCCTTCAATTACCCAAAACTACATTCAGTGGACTTACACCACTTACATTCTAACCAGCGTGTGTTACAAACATACTTAAATGAAATGTTAACATATCCATACTTTATAATTGTCACTATGGAAATATGTGTTACAACTATCAAACTTTCGAAGAACTCAATACTACTTATACTATACAGTACTATAGTTTATCGGGAATCATGAAATTGGAAGAATAGTACACAATTAACAAAAGTATCATTTCTAGATCAAAATTCTAGAAATCGATAATGCAAGGTTCAGCTATAATTTAAACACATTTATTTCAGTATTATATGGAATAAAATGCTGTTCCTTCACAAAAGTTTATAGCAATAATTATAGATCAACAATACCTTTCTTTTTTTTATCCGGAATCAATAATTTCCATTTTTGTCAGAAGAAAAATGCATTTTCATTTGAGTGAAGTATAAGTAAGGAATTACTTGTTGATGCCATTATAAAGGCATTCGTGAATAAAGTTCATAAATTTCAGATACGTACACGTAGATGCACAAAAGAGGATTTCCTACATTCAAAAACGAGTCAAATAAAAACTGTTCGTTGATTTTTAGGCTTTTAAAAGTACATAAAAAATTTATTTTAATGCAGACTTGGAGTGTTTTTCAACTTTTTAAAACATTCCCCTTTAGGGAAAAATCAAATGTATTCGTTCATGAAGTATTTTGAAACATAAATATTCTAAAATCTTTTTAACCACCTTTCAGAAACTTTAAAAAACTGTGCCATTTTCATTATAAATTGGCCGTTTTACATACAACTATACTGTAAAAAAATTCCCTAAATCCATATAGCTTTTAATCACAAATTCAGTCATATTTTCGGTTATGGAATTCAAACTTCACCAACTGTAGTAAAAATATTTACGACAAATAGTTTTTCCTACTTCTGTTCGAGAGTTTTGAAAACGGTTCTCTGGGAATCTTGCTTAAATATTAAGATTTGGAATATTTATTTGGAATATTTATACGTTTTATGGATCAATATTATGCATCTGCTGCTTTTTAGTAAAAACATGATGCGTTGGATTTTATTGGCTGCTTTTAGTTTGTGTAGGATATTTTCAAAAACACTACTCTCAGTGCATATTTTCTAAATTGTTCCTCACCAATTATAGAGTGTTTTCAGGTGACGTCACAACCGGTTATTTTCTTTTAACTGTATATCTTCTGTAGGGCTTTTAACTGTTGCTAAGGCCGTTGTTTATCTATTGCTAAGGCGGTTTTTAGATATGGGATCACGTGATTTCAAATGATCCAATAGAAGAATTCCACGGCTAGTCATTTTCTGTAACTGTTAACCTCTGTAGGACAAAAAACTGTAACACTTCTGTTGCTAAGGCCGTTGTTAGGTCCAAGTCATGTGATTGAAAATGCTCTATATAATGATTTTTCTCTTTAAACACAAGTAATTGTTTTTCTTTTCATCTTGTGATATTTTTTATACTGATAGATACATAAGGTTTTTATTGTAATGTTTTAGTTGATAAATTGATGGTTCAGTCATATATCCCTTCAAGTTTCAAATGATATTTTTGAATCTTTATGTGTAACTTAATTTTCAGCAGGATTTAAGAAAGTAATGTTAGGACAAAACTGTCCCGTAGGTGTTAGTTTATTATAACGATAACAACGAGAAGTAACAATCATAAAAGTAAATTTTTTAAAAATTGAAGGAATTTTTCAAAAATAATAAAGTTATATTAAGAATTTGCAAATGTGATATAATTTGAAATCAATTAAGTTATTGTAAAAGAGTAATAAAAGTTTTATTTATTCCGATAAAAAATAACTATAATGATAAAAAAGTATCTAATAACTGTAGACCTGTAACCTATAAAACAATAGATCAGTTTGAAACCTGTCGCAACATAAATGGAGTTAAAAACAATTCAAAAATTTTGTTAAATAATTTTGTCATAAGAAATTCCTCTGCTTTTTATTTTCTACCTACTTAAAATCATCATCCAATCAACTTACTTTTAAATATAGGTTATTCATATTAAATAATTCTACTTAAAATATTTATTAAACGGTACGAATATCTGAAACTCAAGTTATACAAATGTTTGAGTAAAAATACAAGTCGGAAATTCATTAGCGTTATGAAGAGAATGAGGGAGATTTTAAGAAGCTAAATAAATCGATAGCCCACTGTCCTTATCGAAAAAGGACTCCACAACCGCGAAACTCTCATCCACTCACAAATCCCACAACACCATCACTCTGTCACCATCCCTCCCACCATCCTAAACATTAACATCCTTAGCAACATCTTCCGCAGAGGAAGCACCCACGGCATCTTCATCATCCTAAGTGAAAGCGGCCATCCGCTCGACCGAACCAGAAAGCAAGACAAAGACACAGGCGAGAAATAAAAAAAAAAATCTCTAAGACAACTCAACTCCACCAAACGATCCAGATGGATCTTCCTCGGGATCGTTGATTTCACTCAGCCCCCGCGAGAAATATCGCCTGCGACTCCTGGCGCGAAATGCGATTACTTCCCTTGATCGGCCGACCATCGAACTGCGGCGCGGTCTCTGTGGATTCATACGGGATACCTCGGATATGAGGAAAAACAGCGTAAGTCAAAGATGAAATGTTTTATGAGGGACATTTAAGGGCAAGAAAAGGACTAGTCTGTTGTCAATGTAGAGGTTTACGCCTTACAGGGAAACGTTCCCAGGCTGAACTCACAGAAATGGACGAAAATTTTACAGGATTAGTAGATGACTCAAGACACTTACTGTGAAAAAATTAGCTGCGGTATTACAATAGAAAAACTGTGAAAAAATCTTAAAAATCATGATTTTTAACGCCCAATGCAATCCTACTAGGCGAGAAATGCAAAGAAAGCGCCAAATGCTGAAATGAATCGGCCGCGTTTTCTCTGAAGCAGTTTTAATTGGCCAATCAAAAAAGATTCATCAAATGCACGCCAAGTCGCCAAATGGTGCTAACTGAATGGTTTTGTTAACTCAGATATTTTAGTCAATTAGGATTTATAGATAACCCCATATAAATTTTTACATAACCAATGGTGTGTAAACGTTTAATTATTTAACTTTATTATATTATTAGTTCTAGGACCTAAATGCTGTTTTTAAAATAAAACAATTATTTTCCTTTATATATCAGAAGTTAATAGTGAAAAAAAACCAGAATCTTCTAAAAAGTTTTAAAATGCTACATTTACAATTTTGAAGAACAATGGCGAAATTTGATATCCTTCTTTTTCTAAAAAAAAGATAAAGCGTGACTTAGCCTACTCTTCCAACGAACTAAAGATAATCTTGGAGGGGTATTGCGTTCCTTTATCATTATACTTTATTTTATAACTATTTTTTTCATCTCCCAAGATCAGCAGTCTCCGGTTTTTCATTTCGTAAATTACTAGCTTTACAAAATCATCTATTTGCGCTGATCGCCAGCTACTGGAACCTTTTTTCCTGAGGTTGATTAGGAATAGGAATATAACTTTTTATTTGGTGAGTTTCAGATGATCATCTCAGGGGAGGGGGAAGTGTGTAAGTAGATTTCATGGTTTTTTTTATGTCCCAAAAGGTCGATGTTTATGGGAAGGCTTAGGAGTCCTGAACGTAATAGGCAGTAGTGTATTTATTTCATGGGGTGGATTTCGTAAGGTGCACGTGGTTTGGATATGGAACAAAGTGCCAGGAAAAAGAAAGGGAATGGTTATCCGGATTGAACCGCTTGTAGAAGTCCAGAGAGGGTAGTTTGCTGTTGTTGAGAACGGTTTGTGACAAATGGTAGATTTTATGCCAAGTACAGAGAAAAGCACTCTGGAGTTTTGGGGATAAGCCGTGCTTTTGACGAAAGTCTATGGCGTTCATCTTGTGAGATTACTATGTTTAAAAAGTGAAATGTATGTATTCGAAATAAGAGAGAATAAATATTTCCTTCTCCTCTTATTCGTTTACATAATCTTTGATTTTTACTTACCTGAAAATATTTTGATTTGTAAAATGGTTCGCAGAAAGATTTCAAAACCAATGAAAAAGGATTTAAATAATTATTTTACAGTTAATTTTTACAGTCATTTTTACTGATAATTGTATTGTATACATATTCTATTATTTATAAACCATTTTATATTAATACGCTTTGTAATAAAGGTAATATTTATTCAGATTTTTAATTTTATTAAGTGTAAATACAGTGTAAAAAATCACGCCACTTTCCTCATGCTGGGTTGAACATTTTTTTTTCAAGTAACGTTCTTGGAAAATAACTAGAACGTAACGGTATAAATTATAAAATGCTTATCGGGAGTACCTAGAACTGTTATTTTTCAAGAATGGTTTTGAATTTTTACCTTAACGTTTCTGTTTTTTTCCCAGGAGCATTACTTGGATGAAATAAGTAACCCATCAGCCCAGTTTTTTCCAAGGAAACTGCATGGGTTTTTTAAGATCTAAAAAAATTGGAAATTTCGCTTTTTTTAAAAGCAGTTAATAAAATCGATACACACGTACAAAAAGGGAAATTTCGTAAGTAAATAGGTCATATTCAAAAATATTTAAGCCTCTACTTTGAAAAGTAACTCTTATAAAAGGAAGTGCAGGATACAAGTAAGGACTTATTATTCAGTTTCTAGTTGAAGTGCTTTCTTGAATACAAAATATTTAATTAAATAGTTTAAAGAAGGAATTTAGGTCACTCTTATAATATTTTCCAAACAATCGATCAGAAACATCTCAAAATACAGTAAACCAGACCAATCTCTTTAATCCGAAAAAATGCTCAATGCTTTTCCGATATCCAGAGTTTCTCTTAGAAACAAATTTCCTTCTAACTTTGGAAACACTTTGAAAAAACACTAGAAATCCTTCTATCATAAAATATATTTTAAGTATTAAAAAGGTTGGGAAGGTTTATGAGTGTGTTTTAATAAAATATTTGAGCTTTTTTTAAGTAAGGTATTATTTGTCATACTCTCTTACATTTTGATAAAAAGCATAATAGAGTGTTTTCAGGTGACGTCACAACCGGTTATTTTCTTTTAACTTTGTACCTTCTGTAGGGCTTTTAACTGTTGCTAAGGCCGTTGTTTATCTGTTGCTAAGGCGGGTTTTAGGTATGGGATCACGTGATTGCAAATGCTCCAATAGAAGAATTCCACGGCTAGTCATTTTCTGTAACTGTTAACCTCTGTAGGGCAAAAATCTGTAACTTTTGTTGCTAAGGCCGTTGTTAGGTCCGAGTCATGTGATTGAAAATGCTCTATAGTCTTTTGACGGATATATTTTAAAATACTAGTGAGTTTTTGATGGAGTTGAGAGAAGAAAGGATACTGTAATGTACTTAATGTTCAAAAATTTAATCCATAGAGCATTCGCACATGACGTCACTTGGAGGACAAAATCAACGTTGCTAAGGCTGTTGTTAGGGGCGGGATATAGAAGTATCCAATAGCAGCATTCGCACATGACGTCACTTGGCGAATAAACAACGTTGCTAAGGCCGTTGTTAGGCAGAGTCATGTGATTGAAAATACTCTATTGTAGTAATACAAAGCATATATTATAAGCGATTAACTTTACTATGTCGAAAATTGTTTTTATAGTTCAGATTAAAATATGTAGTTATAAAACGAACGACTTTGTTTAAAGTACGACTTTCAGCTATTGGCTTACGAACAAATGCAGCAGAATTTAATACTGGAAATAATTCTTTATCTCACGGACAATCCATCAATGAGAACTCGCTTAAATAAATTCTACTAACATGTTTATTATTTTACTTATACTTCACAACAATTTTTAACAAGCTTTACTTTATGATTCATATATAAATAAAGTAACTACATTTAAAATTAAATACACTTTCGAACTTTGGTATACCTGAATTTCCTTCTAAGGAAATAAACTCAAAAATAGGTACACTTTGTTACTATCTATTCCTTATTTACTTCTTAGAATCGCATTAAACTTTCTCAAATCCCACACCGAGAATGATCTTATCCAACTATTCCTATCTCAAAGTTTCGGTACCTCTTAATTTTATCTAATACAAATCACATTCTGGGACTTGAAATAATAGGTCTGCTAATACCATACATAGAAATCCAAAGATTTCTAAGAAATACCATCTCGAGACTTGTATTCAAATCGTACTCAAATAAACTTCAAAGGGAGCTAGTTTTCCCTCCTCGGCTTCTTCAAACGCTTATCGGGCGAGTTTAAACATACCCAGTGATACAATGAGATGCCTCGCAAACTATTGCTGAAAAGTTGCTTCATGGAGCTGTTCCGTTATTACCTCCATTTGGCCTCACCTAGTATATTTCATTCGGAGAATAAGAATCTTCGCAAAGGAGGTTCAGCTGCAAAGCCGCCTTGTATATCGAATGAAGTGCGTCTGGTATTTACTACCTCCGTTTCAGATGCATCGGAATAATGCAAACTCAATAACGAAATGTATGTTTTGTGCCTAAGGGAAAGTGGTAGAGGATTCAGTTGTGTTTGGAAAGGTTTTTCGGGGGAAAATGCTGTTTGGAAGGATGTTTTCTGTGTTGACCTCCTGGTTTTTATTTAGAAGCGTTGAGATGGTGTAGATCGTTGAATGTGAATATCTAAAGTTCTGTGAGGGTTATTTTAGGATTTGAAAGTATCTGTTGTTTGGTATTTCTTAGAAAGGTTTTTTTTATAGTTTTATTGTTACCATTATTAAATAGACATATTTAAGAATTTTGAAAGTATCTGTTGTTTGGTATTTCTTAGAATTTTTTTTTATACTTTTATTGTTACCATTATTCAATAGGCATATTTGTGTTAAAGTGCAGTGTGATTTGGAGAAATCAATACCGTAACCACTGCGCCTTGTTTGTAGTGATTTTATTTTTTGTATTTGTCAGTTTTTATTTACATTTGGTATACGACTATTTTTAGTGGGAATTCTTTAGTGGAGATATATGTATTGTGCAATAAACATTTGAAAAATATTTTTAACAAATTGGAAGTAACATCCTTTAAAATATTTCATAGGCATTATACATATAATTGTGATCTGATAGTGTATTTTCTATTACATGTAGTATTTTTTAAATATATTTGTATTTAACCGAAAATATAGTATTTTATCAATTGTCAATTATGATGCATGTAGAGTACCACAAAAGGGACATATTAATTTAATAATTTTATGCGCCGTTTATAGTTTAAATTGTTGGCTAAATTATATCCAATAGAGATTGTAATCGGAATAATATCCTAAAAGAAATTTTAATATTTATCTGGAGTATAATCCTGAACAATTCTCTCTGTAATTACAATTCTGCAGTAAAAACACACATTCCTAAACCTAATGAGTATGGTTAGCGTATTACTAGGCATTTCTCCAAAGTGCGTAGTACGTACTTACTATAGTACGTACTACTACGTAGTAAGTACGTAGTATAGTAAACTACTATAGTAGTTACCCGCATACCCTATGCATTTTAAGTTTTAAAAATTTGTTCAAAACATTTTGTTAAATTTTCAATCATTATAAAAAAACAAGAATTTAAGAATTAAGAATAATTAAGAATAATAATAGAATTAAGAATAATAAAACATTGAAAGATGATAATTGCTAGCTATATAATAAAATACCGTGGCTTAGATTAGCATTAACTTTAGAGTTAATAGAAAATTTTCAATGGAAGTTCTATGCTTTGTTTTCGAATTGTTTTCATCTTTACTAATTAAGAATACATATTTTTAAGGGAAAAAATCCCTTTATTTTAATTTGGACTATTTTCTCCTGAATTTACTGAAAATGCCTTGCATTCTAAATTTTAAATTTACATAAAAGGGGTTTTTAGAAAAGTTACTATAGTGAAAATACTTTTTCTTTTATTTGGTTCTTTTAAAGTTCCATTCAAAGCTCTTGGATTTGTATGCATTGATGTCAAATATATTGTGGGAGTATATTCAAAATATACTGTGGGGAATTGTTTCCAACTACAGAATGTTTTCACAAATTATCGCTGAATGTTCTGAAGGATCTCATATTACTTCTTAATCTACTTCAAGTCACGTATAGAGTTTTAAAACTTGTTTATTGAAGAAGAGTTCAACGAAAACCAAACAAGTTTAATATTCAAGGTTCTCTTTCACTCTCAAAAGTTTCTGGACGGAACTAAAGAGAACTTTTATTAAAAACTTCATGGCCCTCAACTTTGGAATAACATGTTATTTTCCAAAATATCGGAAACTTGTTTTCAATTTTAGGGGCATATTCTCATGTAAATCTGGCATTCATGCTTCAAAAAAGCTTCTTACACTTCAGTTATCAGGGAAGAATTTGATATAATTAAGTTGTTTGCAAGTAACTACTGATATTTTAAAGCTTAATTGAAGCAAACACACTTGTTTTTTTTTTTTCAGAACTTGCCAGTTTCTAGGTGCGATTGTTAAAATGAATAAAGTTCTTTATAAAAAGCACACGAACATCATCCATAGAGCATTTTCAATCACATGACTCGGACCTAACAACGGCCCAACAGAAGGTTACAGTTTTTTGCCCTACAGAAAGTTAACAGTTACAGAAAATTACTGGCCGTGGAATTCTTCTATTGGAGCATTTGCAATCACGTGACCCCATACCTAAAAACCGCCTTAGCAACAGATACCTCGTTACTTAGCAACAATTTTCAATCACATGACTCGGACCTAACAACGGCCTTAGCAACAGACGCTTTGTCCTGCAGAAGGTTAACAGTTACAGAAAATAACTGGTCATGGAATTCTTCTATTGGAGCATTTGCAATCACGTGACTCCATGCCTAACAACCGTCTTAGCAACAGACGCTTTGCCCTACAAAAGTTTAACAGTTAAAGGAAAATAGTTGGTCGTGACGTCACCTGAAAACACTCTGTACGTATTTTAAAACACTAGTTACTACTTTATTAGTAATCCTACTTTTATCCTATCCAGAGTAGATGTGCATAAAAATAATGATCATTATTATCAGGAACTTGCCCCATTTACTTTGTTTTTATCTTTCAATTTTTTTCAGTTTTCTAATTTAAAAAAGAAAACGGAATTCAAAGCATTCCTGTCACTGGTAGGTGTAGGCACCCCTTTGTTTAAGTTGTATCATACAGGGTGATTCAAAACTCAAGATTACAATCTACGTAATATGAAATAAATCGACGAGATGAGACCGTAAAAACATTTAATCACCCAATGTCTTCGGCACAACATTCCCCCATTAATGAATCAGAGTTTATTGCTCACGACATCATACGATTGGTGACACAAAAAAAACTTCATTTTCTTCGCACGAAACACCAAGTAACCCATAGACTATTAATAATTAATAATACAGGTGAGTTATCGATAACCGTGTTCAGAAACTTTATACAGCAGGGATGTCAGAGAGGAAGTTACCCGGGGTTTGGTCAAGGGAACATCTTCGCCAATATCCGGAGGGGGCCCTTGCATTTGTCTTTGGACATGTTTGTCTTCCCCGAATATTGATTTTGGAACGTGGTCCTATGGATGGGGTCTTACTGATTGCTCTATTTGTGTGGTTCTTATGGATTCTTTTGAGGTGGTCTTAAGCCGTGAGATGGATTTTTCTTACATTTCCAAGTAATTTTTTTTTACTACTATACTGTACAATTTAGATGTCGAGTGAATTTATTAAACTTTTCAAAAATATAATTTAATTTCGTAAAATTAAGGTCAGAAAAGTTTTTTTTTTACTTGAGTCGGTGAAGAATCGAATACTTAGGCATAAAAATTCACTGAGTCAGTAGTCAGTTCAGTTATCCAGGGGAAAATAGGTTTAATGACCATACTTATCGCTAACTTAACCGGGGGTTTCTGTTGAGAAATTGGGGTGGCTAATGCTGAAAAGGTTAATGAAGTAAAACTATTAGTTTGGTTTGACTTCCGGTTAACCGTGTTAGTGGTGAAAACCAGGGGGGGGGGGCATCTGACACTGCTACCAGTGACGTCACTGGCAGCGGAAGGGACGAGCCAAAGCTTACACTGGCCAATCAGGCTTGTTACGGCGGAGCGTAAAGTTTCCATGCCACCAGTATCTTTCCCTTATCCCGCTCAAACTGAAAGTGATTGGTTGTTCAAACAGTTAGGAGGCGTTACAAATGACGTCACTGGCAGCGGAAACGAGAATTCACGAACTTTTTCCATGGCTATGTGAAGAGCCAACCTTATATTCTATAAACCTTGGGTGAAAACGGCCGTTAATAGTAATAAGATATTTTTAATTTATTTAGGTAGCATTATTGTATAAAAAAAGATAACCATATGATAAAAGAAATAAAAACAATAAACAATAAAATCAAACTCAATGCAAAATTTAAAATGTTTCTTCTGGATAATTAAAATTTAAAAAAAAAATCGAACTTACCTACCAAATAAAGATATGATTTTTCTTAAGCAAAACAAAAGAAAACAGTTTTGGTTGGTTTTTTAACCCTTTCAGTCCTGCCTCCCCAAATTTTCAACAGGATTGAATGGTAGTCTTTGGAGGTTTAGGATTGAAAGGATTAATCTCTCAAAAAACGAAACGTATGGAACTAGAGATTGTGAAGTACTTACATGCCCAATAAACTTATTTAACAAATTCCCTAAATAGAGAGGTATTTTTATCTGCAACTACCAACCGCCAGTCTATAAACTATGATAATGTGTATAAACGTTTGCCGCAAGTGAAATTTGATTAGGCTCGTTGTCAAGCTAAATGACATGTCCCTGGGATCATTATTATTTCAAATCATGCCCTTATCAATCTGAACACCTTAGGGGCATTTCATATGGGAGAGTGTTTCAATAAATGCAATGAGTAGTTAAGAAAAGTTATTCTCGAGACACGTTATTACGATAAATGATGTTTAAGGTATTAATTTTGTTTCTTGCGAAGGTAACGAAAACTGAGAAGTCGCTGTAATTGAGTTGATAAGGAAGGCAATTATATTCGTTTTTTGAATAGGATTAGTTAAGGCATAATAGTTATTTATTTATTTATTTAGATGATTTTGTTATTATTATGATTATGATATTTATTTATTTAATGAGAAGTTTCAACAAATGTAAGGGAAGATAATGAAATAATTCAGGTGTTTAAGTTACTAATTAGGTTAATTGTAATATTTTATTCAGCCTCTTAATTTTTGAATTCTATTTATATATATGGCATTAAACAAATAAAATCTAAAAATCTACATTTATCCCACTATTTAAAAATATATCAATTAACAAAATAATATGGGAGAGTCTGAGACACGTTTCTTAAACTATTATTCAAAAATAATACTTCTTACGATAAAACTTAATATATTGTACCTACTACTATCACAATTCTTATTTATTTTTCACAAACTGTTTTGTAAATTCTGAAGAGGGTTTAGTGAATAAAATATTTTGCTTTGTAAAATATGGGTTACAGTTTAAAAAAAAAAAAAAAAAAACTCATGTGGATTTTTTCTAAATGGTGGTTTTGTATACGCGTGCTTATGAATAATATGAGATAATTTTCATACGTTTTTATCTTTGAGATAATAATTTAGAATAATAAAAATGAGTTTATCTTGTATATTTATTTCAAAGAGTGATGTGATAAGCTATCCTAAAATAGTATAATAAATTTTATTACAAAAGAATAAAATAAATAATAAAAGAATAACTTTTGTCTTAAATCTTTAAAACTTGTGGTTTTTTATTTATGCGCCGTGATTAATTTTAATCTTTTATTATATTTGTAAAATTTTTCTTTCAGGTAAATGCACCTTTTTTGTCCCTGAAATTTCATCGTGTAGGTGATTTTCTTGAACAATTTTGTGTAAGTTAGGTATTTTTGTATTTTTAATAAAGAGAGAATTGACTCTGTTTTAATAATATCTTTTTAGGGCTTTATACTTAATTACGAGATGCTTATCAGAAAAAAATTATGTTTTTTAAAGTTTTTTAAAGTATTTTCTCAGGGGTACTTATAAACTTTATTTCTGTCTAATTTTTTCAAATGTTCTTATTTATTTTAGAACAATAAACATTTTTTCTCAACTCAAAGAAAATCATTTTGTTTAAAAAACTGTCGTTTATTTATTGCTTTAACTTAAAAATTAATTAAACTTTAACAAAAAGCTTATTTATAAAAAAATGGCTTATGTTTTACATCGCTTTAGAAACGTATCAAATTTTTCGGCATTTCTAAGTAAAACCCCAAACTCTGAACGAAGAAAAAACCGTTCAGTCAAAAATAAAACAAATCCATTAGTTAAATGCTGAAGAAAAATTTCTATAGAAACTAAAGTAAGCCTTCTCTCCATCATGTAAATCCCACCTGCTACTCTTCCCATAATGCCCGTCTAATCCCTTGATGAAAGGCTCGTTGTCAAGACCCTGACTTTCCAAAAGTGAAAGTTCAAAGGAGATTTTCGGCGTTTCACTTTTTATGTCACCTGGAAGGAGACGATGAGGGACTAATACTACTCTTGAAAAAGAAGAGGAAGCGGGTATGGGTGGTTAAGGACACTAAAACCCTTTTAAAAGTATAAGAAATTTTAGGTCTGAATTTGGGTAGTGTTTAATGCGACATTATTAAATTGTTGTAAAAATAGTATTTTGAACAATAATGAAATTTTTATCCTCCATTAATATTTGTGTATCACATTAATAAGTATCATCGTAATTTCCAAAACTTTTCCACGCATTTATGACAAGAGATATTTTTGCTTTTGTCGACTTGTTAATAATTATATTTTAATTTGTTTTAAAAAATTACGATATTTCTTATAATACACAAAAACGAAGTATAAGACAAGTCATTTCATCAAGAATTTCTTCCCTAAAATGTATATAAACTTAAAAACATTTATTGACTGTTTAACAAGCTTTAGAACTTAACTTTGACCATTTCAACGCTTTATTATTTACAAAAAGCTTACATGTTCACACTATTTCACACTTGAGGGATCTCATGTTTTAAACCTTTTGCTATACGAAAATAATTTTTACCTGGGAGTTTCCGGCTTCCTACTTTTTTCACATAGTATTTCAGGAATTAAACCTTGTGACTTGAAAAAAAAAATAACGAAATTATTAACAATTATAAAATGATAAAATATTCGTACTATTAATTCTATTTACGGTTCTATTTCAAGAAAAAAAATTATTTTTTAAGTTTGAGAAAGTGTTAATTACAAGATTATATGTAAAAGCTTTATTGCTTGGAGATAAATCTAGATTCATTATGTATTGCACGTATGTATAAGGTTTATTAAAATTAATTTTCCTTTATATTGGACTTTTTTGTAAACATACTGTGTGAATTTTAGTTTTTTTTTTTAATTTATTTTAAGATGATTTGATATTTTACCTTTAATTCTTATATCAATACCTAAACAGAAAAAAAAGTCCAACTTACATTTTCAAAAGCATTAACTTCTGTATTTCATGAAGCATTTATTATTTGAGTAATTTTAAGCACATCAGTTTATTTTAATTGCATCTAAAAAAGCCATAAAACGCATCGTTAAATAATAGTATTTATCAAGTTAAAAATAATCTTCTAAACCCTCTAAAATATACCTAAAACTTGGATATATATTTTTTACCAGGGCAATAACTTATTTCAATATAATTCAATAAGTATTTGCATGGCATGGATTTTAATATGGAAAGATTTATTGTTAGTTCATAACTTTATACCCTCATGAAAAATGAAAAATATTGTAATTTATATGTTTCAATAAAACAGTTTTATTGGTTTCATAGAGCCATAACATGTTTTATAACCCATTCGCAAATTTCAATGATAAACTTCTTATGGTTAAAACTACGGTTGGATCACTGCCAGGATGGATTACTTTTGAGCGATACGGTTTTACTCAGATAATATTGTTTATTTCATGATTTAAAACATTTCCATCAAAAAAATAAAGCTCAAACAGCGCCATAACATACAGCTCACACTTCCCCAAAACTGCCAAGGACCCGTTCAAATACGTATTACGTAAGCATGTTTTTGGTCATTTTTGACCCCCTTCCCCCTATGTAAGCAAAGATAAGCAAACCGCAACCCCCCTATAGTTACGTAAGAAAACTGCCTGACCCCCTGACACTGGTTATCTCCACGAAAGTAACAACTCAACTCTAACTAATATCGCTACTTCTGAAATTAAAAGTTAAATAAAAGCAAAATACAAGTAGCAGCCTGGAATAGAACCGGGGAACATTAGGTTACTACACAGTACACACACACTATACCACTAGGTCATCGGTGCTGATGCCAAGATTGTTTAATAACATAATATAAAACATGTAATAGTACGGTACACAAAATCCTATTACTGCGCATGCTTCAACTTTCGTGGAAATAACAACTTCGTTTCAAACCGTGCTAGATAGAAGGTGACAATGACTTCCTGTGGAGAAATTATATCTTAAAAAAAAGTGTAACACTCAAATCTTCTTTTCTTATTCTCCTCACTTCCACAATAACCCCCTTCAAAAAAACTTCACCACCCACCAAATCCTACCTCCCTTCCAATCCCCTTCAAAATACGAGATCCCCCATCTCGACACCCGGACTAAAACCGTCAAACCCTTAAAAAAGCCTTGAAAACAAAGATCTATCAGGAAAATATATAGAAAATAGAGGAGGAAGCAGACAGTGTAGATGTTACGATAGAGAGATCGGCCGGATGATTGCTTAGATAGGATTTTTGGCGGATCTGTTTTCTTTGGATCGGTTCCGGTTGATTAGATGTCGTTCCCTAAGGCTAGTCTAGCTCATTAAAGTGTTTCTCAGTGGGAGGGGGGGGTGAAGGGGAGAATGGATTGGCCACTGGCTGTCTGGATGGATACAAAGAACCGTCGAGTAATTTTTTGATGATGGATCTGGTTTTTGTTGAGTATTTTCTGGTTACTCCAAAGTTAAATTGGAACTGGTACATACTGTCGTACCGCGAGGAGAAGAGCTTTTGACGTCATACGATGATGCTGCGGTTGTTATAGAAACGGATTATTCCACTGAATTTTGGGGGTGATGGTTATTCACTTGGCGCTAAAATAAATGTTCCGAGCCAAATCTGAGTGGCTATCTTTCAGCTGTGTACTTCTTTCGATTCTAGAGTAACGAATTTTGGAATTTCCTTTCGCATTACATCTGATTTGATTAAATATTTCTAATCTGACCTTTTTCAACTGATCTGATCCATTTTAACTGATCCGATCTATTTTAACTGATCTGATCTATTTTAACTGATCTGATCTATTTTAACTGATCTGATCTATTTAATTTGATATTATGTTATGTGATTTACATCAATTTATCTGATTTTATTTGGATATTTTATAATTTTTTGGATTTATAGTTACCGTGTTCATTAATTCGAATTTTATTAACGAGAAATTTCAAAGATAATCTATATTTTAATGTAGTTTAATAAAATATGATTATCTTATTTTCATTCGTGAAACGCGTTTTCTCACTCGCCAAATGTACGCTTAAAAACCCAAATAATGCCGTTCAATTCATACCAGCTTCCCTCTTCTTTTGGACTCGTCTACTCACGGCAACCCTGTTCAAAGCTCTTCTCCTCGCGGTATGACAGTAGTTGGGTTGTATTCTTCACTATCGTTATAGGTTTGAGTTGGGTAGTTTGTTATTTGCTTAAACCTTTCTTTATATCTGTATATAGTTTGTCTGACATTGACTGAAATCTTATTTTAGAGTAATTCGTTATATTTTTTATTCCAGTTTCAAAAAAAAAAATTATAAGTGTCACAAAAATTACGAACATAAATCTAAATCAATATTCCGGGTAAAATATTGAAGTATCGAATAAAATGAGGGCATGATATACGTTGGAATATGCGGATAATGAATAATCTTTTTTGTATTATACGTTGTATTATGTATTAAGTGTTGTTAGTAATTATATTTATTTAATAAGTCGTAAGTAAACTGATGACCAAGAATATCATAGAAATTCCTAAAAATATAAACTAACAACTCATAGTTGATACCTTAAAAGACATATTTTTCTTTGAGATATTAAAGAAATATATTTTTACTATTCAAAATGTTAAAAAAAACCGTTGGGTACATTTTTAAGAAATAAATATTCAATACATTCGTCAATCACTATTCATTCTAAACATATCAGGTAAATACGTATAACCATTAGGATTTTTTAAATTAAAGACCGATAGAACTGGGGTACTGTGGAGTGATACTTACAAACATATTGAAAATAATTTTCTGCTTCCGTTTATTGTTTTCAAAAAGATTCAAAGCATTTTCCTAGAACATATATTCAACGCCATCAAAATATAACTTTCCATCTCCAACACAATTGTTATTACGCCGCATACCAAACTCATAATATCTATACCATATAACGCAAACAATATCTATTATAATATCTGCATTCCAAAAGTTAGATATGAATCTGTATCATCCATATCTGTCAGCAATATCCCATTCCATAAAAGTCATATATGCCTCAGTTTTAAAACAAAAGTACTAAAGATCTCGCGGGGCAAATATTAAAAATTGATTCAGTGTACTGAAATATTCATAAGGTCTCATTCTTTATCCCTTCTTCTGTTCTTATGGTCATATTCTGGGCTTTTTTTTGACTTTGTCTTTCCTCCGGTATTTTCGGGATGGAATGGGAGATTGTTTCATTTCGAAAATTTGGGTCTGGTTCTTTTTTTTTTTGTTAGAACATTTGATTCCGTCTTTCTTCTGTTTTGCAGATTTCCGCTCCGAATGCGTTTTGTATTCTCGATTTTTTCAGCTGTATCAAGGTGAGTGGGTGGGAATAGCGAATTTTTTCGTGGATTTATATTTATTCTACAATGGGTGAATGTTTATGTGTGAATATAAAATATTATTTCTTATTTTTTATGTCTTTTGAACGAAACAAATCTTACAAGAACATTTTAAATGTTTTTTTTTTTACATAATTTATGGTTTACACATTTTAAATTCATGTTTATATTTTAGAAAAAAGTATCTAATTAATGAAATATTAGAAAATTAAATTTATCATTATTGATGTTTCTACTTAGTTTTTTATAGACTCATAACATAGAGCATTTCATTTTCAATCACATAACAAAATGACAATCATGGCACAAAAATCAGTATTAAAAATTTAAAAAAAAAATCAAATATATCTCAAATGAATGAAATGTTTTGCTTTAAATATTTTTATAATGAGAAAAGGAATTTGTGAAACATCGCCAACCTTAACAGAAAAGTAAGTTTTTAGGTTAACGAATACTAATTATTTTGGCGTCGCCCTTTCACCCTTTTTCCACCGCCCTCTGAAGGTACCCAGCACGGGCCTGTATCTCATACTATAAATTCCCCAAATCGAAAGTATGAGGTTATTCGATGGTGCCAGCGTTATACTATTTAAGATTGTTCTCCAACCATACGTTCGAAGAACTTTTAGAAACGAAATTACAAAAAACTTTCAATTGAGAACATTATATTTACATATAAATATATATTTTTAAACTGTTATTTAAAAAGTGGTGATAAAGCCATTGTAGGAAAAGGGGTTTTTCCTCATGCATCAGTACAATTTCAATTGTGCTGCTTTTACCGGAGGAATGAGGATATTTTTTTCGAAAAGTCACCATAAAAGGGTTTCTGATCAATAGAGCATTTTCAATCACATGACTCGGACCTAACAACGGCCTTAGCAACAGACGATTTGTCCTGCAGAAGGTTAACAGTTACAGAAAATAACTGGTCATGGAATTCTTATATTGGAGCATTTGCAATCACGTGACTCCATGCCTAACAACCGCCTTAGCAACAGACGCTTTGCCCTGCAAAAGGTTAACCGTTAAAAGAAAATAACTGGTCGTGACGTCACCTGAAAACACTCTATAGATGTAACAATGTTGAACCCTTTCAGAGTAAACTCCCCAAATTTCTCATTGAACTCAATAGTGATCCTGGGCGGCTAAGGATAGAATGTGTTAAAACACGATAATTATATAATTTATAGAGTATTAATTAGGTAAATAAAGCATTAATGCTGAATTGCTTTTTTGAAAGTAACTACGAGTATATTTACTTAAAAAAATTAGATGTTAAGTGTTACTGTTACATTTTTTTTTCAACTATGTACTTAACACCTAAAATTTTATTTGTGATGCAGAGAAAAAAATAACATATTGCTTATGAAATAGTACACAATCCATCCTTGCCAGCACTTGAAACTGCTTTTGTGAGAAGATATGCATAGTAGTGCATATACCTCCATCATTAGCCTTCATTCAACCTATCTATCCTCACTGAAAGCACAAAACTCTAGAATACCGTAAATTTACCAGCCAAACAGAAGCATGATACACAAGGGCTAGCAGCATTATTTGACCATCAAGACTAACTGGATGAGTCAATGCATACACATTACCATCAACATTATCTGGTATAATATGCTACATGACAAGATAATTTATATTCTAAAGGGACCGGGCTTAAACATTCGACAGGTTATAATTTGGGGCCTTTAGCGATATTTAGTCCCAAATCTCTGAACCCAAACTCACTCCGGTGACCTTTAGAGGGAATCTAGGGAGCTTGAGATCGTAATCTTGTTATTGACTAATATTGTGAAAGGAATTTGCACACAGGGTAGTTCTGGCTGATTTATCAGAGTGAAGCTGGACTGCAAATTCGAAATAGATGTGGATTCTGTATGATGATTTGGGATTCCTGCAGTGAAGCTGGCATTCAGGTATCGAAGGAAGGTGATTTAACAGTCATAATAAGTAGTAAAGGAAACAGAGTATGAGTAATAATCTTTGAATTATTACTGATTGAACTGATTATACGGTGGGGAAGGGTTGAATGTCTTTATTTTTATTTTTAATGCGCTTATTTTTGTGTGGAAGCATTATTTGCAGTGTATAGTTCACCGTAATTTTGTTTTGTAAGCAAGCGAAATTTGAATCTTAAAAATAAAACCAATAAATGAGTATAACCAAAACTATATTTGCAAATAATAAATTCATGGCCTGTGTAAAAACTCAAATTAAGCCTGTTAAATATAAAAAAAAAATATTTAAAATCATGCAACTCATGTCATGTAATAGTAAATAAGTTCAAAAAGTAGAAGTATATTTAAAATTTATAAAGTATTTTCTTCTATTTTATTTTGTTTTCCACTTGCATTCAAGTTTCACATTCGCGTTCTTTTACTAACAAAGAAGCGTTTGGTTCGAAGAGACTTTAAATATATTTTATGTAAAGACACTATTTTTTTCTGAAAACAGAAGAAGATAAACTTGAAACTATATATTTTAAGGTGTTCCTTGTTTATTTGGTGCAAAATCAGCGTTGGTTTAAAAAATAAGCGAGATTTAAGTATTTGAATACATTTATTTTACTTCTTTTCAACTGAATTTGTTGATACAAAATACCCTATGTTGTAAAAATCTTGTAAACTATTTTTTCTGTTTTCTTATAACCTCTGCAGCACTTGATTCAAAGGGCTCTGTAACAGTTGTTTTTCCTTCATGCATCCGTCTACCTGTAGAAGTTGTTTTTCCTGGCTAGGTCTCTTATTGCAGAGAAAACAGCAATTTGTTCAAATATCTGTAAAACTTCTTTTTCCTTGATAAGTCCTATATTGCAGAGAAAATAGCGTATTGTTCAAAGATACTTTGTAAAAGTTGTTTTCCCTGCTTGATAAGGTGCAGCTAAAAAATAGTTGTTATTAGTGATAGTGTTTCAATACAAGTTCTTAAGAATTGGATAAAATATTATTTTAACTTAAAAATTATTAAATTCATTGCCAATAAAAATAGATAAATGTAACATTTAAGTTTTAAAAAGCTTCTTTTATGGTTTTATCCACACATACCTGATAAAGATATACATTTTTACTGTTTTTATTGAAAATAATTTTGAATTACATGAAATCATCATTCATAAGCAACTACTATCAATTTTAAAATTGTATGCTGCCACTAATTTCCGTTTCTTTTGTAGCCCTTAAAAATGATCCTTAATAATTTTAAAGGAAACAAGTCAAATTGGGATACTGCTTGGAAATTTATATTATGAATTAATTATTTACAAATAATCATACAAAAAGTGTGGTTAATTTCTCTAAACAAATTCAAACAGTCCAAATTAACAGACATTATTAAACAGACTTACTTTGTAAATGCCGGTCAATAGAAATCAGTGACATCAGAATTAAGAATCTTATAAAACATAAGTGATTAATACTCCACAGAAGGAAACAAAAATAGACTTGGATAAAGATAATAAAGAAGAATAAAACTAAATAAATTGCAGTTGAATAAAGAATTAGAATAAGTTAAGTATTTGAATAAAACCACTATAATAACCACCGAATATAAACCACAATGAAACGCACTAAACGCACTGAATCGTTTCTCAAAAGAAATTTTGTAAATATATCGTTCTATAGCTTTTGCGCTCCATCTCATCAAATAACTAAACGTGTTGAGTTATTCTGATAACATACAACCAATACGGGTAACTCGAACCTTTGCCCCCTTCGCGTAATGATACATTATAATGAATTTTAAATTCAGTTCAGTTCTTTTAAATATGTACCTTAAATAAATAAATAATTAATAAATCAAGATGGAGTAAAATAAAAGTAAACAATCCACACATTCATTAGCCATTTAACTTTTATTGAAATTTAGCAAATGAATATAAATGTTTTACCAAAGAATATTTTATGCAAAGAATATTTTTTTTCTCTCAACAATATAAATTGTGGTAGAACTGACGCATCACCTTTACACCAAAAGATGGCCTACTAAATCGAATTTTAAAATGCAAGGTATTCAGAAGCGCAGTACCTCGATTATCTCAAATGTTTAAATACAACTTCCGCATTTTGGACAAGTTTGTTGATCAGTCTAAAATTACATGGCTTGCATAGGCTTAACAAAGCCCATTAATTAGTCTGTATCTAGTATATTATTACACCCTCTAAATAACACAGTTTATTAGGGCATTATCTAGCTAAACGTGCTGTTAAATAAGCTGACAACACGCAAGCTATGTGTGTTACGCAATATACCATTTTAGAGCTTTAGACAAATTGTCTACGGAGTGCACATTTTAGAATAATTAGTTCCTTACTTTTAACAAGATTGTGGTGAAATATAAATTGTGAAATCATAACATTAAAGATAATGGCATTTTCGGCATAAAGGATAAAGGCAATTTCGGATAATGGCATAAAGATAATAACATTTGGATAATGGCATACTTAGAATTATTGTAAAATTGTACTTTCTTCAAAGAAATATTTAACCAAAATACTTCTCATATATAATATATTATAATATTATTATAATATAACGAAGAAATTTTGAAATATGCAAAGGAAGTTATTTAAATTTATGCAAAAGGATATACCTTAGGTAACCTTAGGTATACCTTAAGGTAACCAGACATTTAAACTGAAAAGAAAATATGTTTTATTTTATAGCAATATTTACAAAAACTACATGTATTAGTTAAATAACCTCGGATCAAATTTTTAAGGTGTAAATATATTTTGCATGAAAACTAATCTTCGCTATAAATATTTCAGAGTGACGTTTTTCTTTTAAAACTAGATACACAAAAAGGAATTTAAGTACTACTATTTTACCTAAGTACTACTATTATTAAGTACCTACTACTGTTTTACTACTATTTCTACCAAACTATTTTAACTTAAGTTAATACTTTATTTTATTTAAGAAAATATTCTTCTCTACCCAGAATATGTCTGAAACTTTGTAACTTACAGCAGCAATAGGATCTTTACAAAATAGGTTACTACCTAAAATATGTCCTCTCTGAACCATTCCCGACATATTAAACTTCAACTCTCCCGAAATAAGTTTTTCTTCTTTATAGCTCAGAAACGTGAATAAACCTGGCATAGTGTCTCGCGGCCTTCTCTTTTCCGAAAGTGGGTTCCCCCTTTTTGTTTCTTTTATCAAATGTTTTCGCTCCGTTTCTGAAAGTGGCTTTTTCCCATCCGAACACTTTGTAGCTTTTTGTTTTGGTCCTTTAAAAACTTGTCTTGACTATTTACCACTGACAAAGGAAATGAAGAATGGGGTGATAGGTCTTCTGCGGAGAACAGTTGGAAGAGAAGAAGTGAGATTGATTGTTTCTTATGGTTTAAGTAAGACTCAAAGTGTGTTTTATGTTTCTGGTAGGATGTTGGTTATAAATAATTGTAATTAATGGAGCATAAGTGGCACAAGTGAAAATTTCACATTAACTTTCGTACAGGAGTTGGGATTTTTTTTTTTTGGCAAACTTTGAGTTCGTGAGTTCTTTCCCTGCCATGTGTTTTTAATTAAAACTTTCACTTTCTCTTATAGAATCCAGATTTTGAGTGAGTTTTAAATACAACAAACTCAAATTGCAATCGAACTTCCAATTTAAGCATAAAATACTATATTTTAGGACAAGCATTTGAAGAAAATATGGAGGCAAATAAAGACCGGGAAAAAAGTAACTGCAGAAATTATATTTCTATAAGGTTTGAGACCATTATATTTTATGAATACAAAGGGGAAATAGTTATTTTTAAAGTAAAGACTTCAAGACATTCCATTTGAATTTTTTTCAAGACATATACCTATTCATTTTATCAAATAAATACAACGGCTTTAATATTTTAAAGTATTTTAAAATCAAAGTATATCACCTTTTATCTTTAAAAATTGTACACACCATATTGAATAGGGTGATTTTGAAAGTTCTTCATCCAGATTTTTCATATGAAAGCTAAGAACTTTTATAATTTAACAAAAATTTACCTTTCAATTCCTTTGAATTATTCATTTTATAAGCACAGTTTTTTCGAATTGTTCAAAATTCTGATATAAAATCTTAGCTTCTAATTCTATTTTTCAATGGAAAAATACACGAGATATGCATACTAAAGGCAATTTTTCAACAAGGGGAGAAAATCATAGGCTCATAAAATAGGAAATGGTTTTTCTTACGTATTTAGCGGCGAATGTGACAAACAAATTCCCAGAAGATATTCTTCAATCAATATAATAGTTTCTTCTTTTGAAATTCACTCTCACAAGAATTATTCACCGAATGATAACTTTCAGTCCCGCATTCAAATCAAATAAAAATACAATCCATTGAAAATAAAAAAAAAATCTTCTCACTCCTCCTCAAAAATCAGTGTTTCGTCCCACGTATCAGACGCCCCCGTAGAGACCCCATCAAAACATCCGTGCCAAAAATTTATGCGCATTTATTCGCCACATCTTGTTACCCAATGCCGGGTTAAGTGATTTCCCCGATGTCTCCGTTGTTGTGACAGTGGCAAACGCGTTATTTATTTTTTTAACGGAAGGATAAGCCGTGCGGAACATGTCACAGAGCGGTTGCAAAAACCTCCATCGATCGCTTCTTTGGGGAACCTCCGGTTTTGTTTTGATTTGGTGGCAGAGCCTTTGTATGTAGTATTGGTGTTTCAAATCTCTCTGTACTCTCTTCTTTTGAAGTCTAAAGAGATTAGGGAATATAATGGGGTCTTACGGCTTTGAAATGTGGATTTTTCTGTTACATAAAGATATCGGATTTTGATGGTATCTTGTTGTTTCAAATTTCACGCCAATGCGGTACAGAGGAAGTATTGTGAATCGGTTATTTTTTTCTTGTTGTCAAAGTTATGAAATATGGTTTGGTAGAAGAGGAATTTCATGGTAAAGCCATTCAACTGTGAAAAGTAGTGTCAAAATGTATTATCGAATGCAACTGAAGTGCCTCATAGAACTGTGTGGGGTGTACAAAAATAACTTAATATTTCTTATTTATACTATTTTATGTTTATTTTTCTTTGAGATATGCATTAGGCGAATAAATTTGATTGAAAAATACCTTTGTTATACAAATAAATAGTTTATCTTATAAGAAAGTAGTTTCATTTAGGGGTTATAGGGGAAAGGAGGGTAAGAACACGCACAAAAATGATTTTGGGCTATAAAATCAAGAATTTAAAATCTAGAGCCTCAAAACTTTACTGAACGTATGTTTATTGACTCACAAATCAACCTTCAAAAACCTGATACGTAAAATACAGAATGTATGAAATTAATAATGAGTCTTTTAGAATAGCTTATGATACATGTGATCATACATGCTCCCCCTTATACTGTTCCCAACAGGGAAAAACCGCTGCGTACTTTTACCCAACTGCGCTCTCTTACGCTCCTTTCCCCTATTGTTCAAAATAATCAGAAGAAATTAAGATTTTTTTTTTCAGAATTAGAATCGGAATTTATTACAAAACACACTAAAAAAAACCAACAAATCAAAAGAGATTGTGGTGGATTCAAACACACTACCCTTATTCTAGCCTGGCCACGAGAGGAGCTTGGAACTTTCATGTTTTAGAGTTGGCAGCGAGAGCAGTATAAAAAGGAATTCCATCAAGGTTTATTTTTACTTGCCTTTTGCAATTTTAGCTCCTACCTTTTATTTTAAATGTTGAATAAATTGTTTGTTATTTTAACTCCTCGTCTTGTTGCTGGCTTCATGATCGTGGGAAAGATGGCCAAAAGATAATACACACAAAAACAAAAGAAAGACTAACACACACTTACATGGCAAAAAAATTAATTAGTTTTTAGAACCAAAAGAGCGCATAGCTCGTCAAAAATATTAACCTTTAACACAATGCCTTACGGGTTTAAACACTCTTTTTTGTATATAATTTAAATTTTAATACGATTACTTAAGATAACTATCAACCGAAAACATTTCTTTTAAAAACGATATAAACAGCTCTCATATAATTCCAAAGTTTTATTCAAATAAACTTCCACACAGTCTTCTAACTATTTCCCCATTCCAACCCAAAGACAAACAAGCAGAACAACCTCATCTGCAGCAGAGATAACAAGGCTCCCTTTGTAATGGAACATCCTCCCTCGCCACTGAAGTGGGAAGGCAGCACCCGCTCTCAAAGGCTCCCAAAGGATTCCTCAAAAGTCACCCTTGATTGAATCACTTTTAGCAATTGCCCCGGTTCGTGCGGAAGGGCTTTTACACGTATTGATCCTGCCTGCCGCTTTTGCTCCTCGAGATGAGTCGAGATTAAACAACGACGGTGCGTTTTGATGGAAATCTCTCTGTTTGGGGAAGATAATACGGACCCAAGTGGCGCAAACGTTCAAGATTCGTCTGATTTTTGTCATGTATGGATATATTTTGTTTAATTCTAGTTGCAGTTACGTAAACTTGACATATTTGGTATGAACTGTGCTACTAGGGCTAGTAAAAAAAGAGTGAGGTTTCTACGAGGGAGTATCGTATGGATATGTGGAAGTTATCTACACTGCAAATGAGTGAAACACTTTAATTATTAGATAAAGTGTTTATAATAATTAGATTAAATAAGGGGAGTCGGTACCTTGAAACTTTTAAAAAATCGATTTTATTATTTTGATTGATTTAAGTACTACAAATCAAGAGCTTTCCAACGATGTATTGGTTTTTACTTTCCGATAACTAGAAGTGGGTAAATTTATAAAACGGTATGGAGCAGGCCTATATTAAGTAAGAAGGTTGATTTCATAAAAATGTGTTTTTCTCAAAAGTGTATTTTCCAATACTCGTGTACCTTTTTCTCAGAATCTACTGAATATATTTTTATAAAATTTTTACAACATGTTCATTACATGGTAATGCAACTTTTACCAGGAGCTTTTGTTATTTTCCTAAAAATATTTTATGCAGTGGACTTTTTTCGGTGAAAAAATAGCCAAAATTGAAAAATTTTAAGTAACCTTCAGTAATTGATTTTTTATAAAAAAAAGTACTTTAAATTAAGGTAAATGCTCTGATAAATTTAAAGATCCGAGTCTATTTAATAACCAAAAAAAATTTCAGACTTAAATGTTTATTAGTTTCTGAGAAAAAAGAACATAAAAACTGTCAATTTAACATTATGGGTATACAAGGTACCGACTCCCCATAATTAATTAGCTATTAATTAATAATAATTAATTAATAACTATTTATTTATTAAAGTAAACAAAATAGTGAACACTTTTACTCAAAAGCGTTTTGATTGTAAACACAATAATTAACACTTTTACTCAAAAGCCATTTGATTGTACCACGATTGTGTTGAGATTGTATTGTGAATTGTGCTTTATGAGAAAAAAATTGCGTTGTAAAAGTGTTGCTAGAGACAGGAAATGTGCTCTTATAGTGTTGCGATCCAAAGTTAAGAACACTTTCAGATTCCAAACACATTTTACAGTACTATTTTTAGACACATTTCTTGGATAGAATACGTTTCCAACACATTTCCAACACATTCAGAACACTATCACAACACATTAGGGTTCTAAAGTGTAGTTAATTTGATGAAAAAAAAAGTGTTCTTAAATGTGTTTCTAATGCGTATTTTTGTGTGGGGGCAATTGCAGTGTTTAGGTCACCCTAATTTTGTTTTGTAACCAAGAAAACACATACTAGTGCCCTCACTTTTTTTAAATATGTTAACTTTAAAAACATACATTCAAAGAATTAAATTTACTCAAAAACTTAATGAATCAGATATTTTCCGGAAATTTAAGAAAATACAGTGCAAGTTTACTAAAAGAGTAAGATTTTATGAGTGATCAACACATTTTAACACATTTCTAAAGAGAATAATGCATTACACAAATCCTAAGAATTTTGAAGAGTTATCTTTCAATACAGATAATGGCATTTAATATCACGTTCATTCTAAACTGGTATCATGTGTATTAGAATGCGTTTCATGAGTGTGATTTGTCAATTCAATTGTGACTATGTCTGAAATAATTAAAGATATAGTCATAACGTATTGTAATTAACATGTAACATCCAAACATTATTTACACGATATCAAACATATTTTACGAAAACTATCTGCATTCCATATGCAATTTATTCCACTAAGTACAATCCTAGATAGCTTACCTAAACATGGAGCATGAATTTGAGGTTTACTATTATCGTGAAGTTTTCTCCAATACATTATAAACTCTGGGAGCTTTACATCAATAACATTATCCGTTCTAAACTAAAGTTCATGGTTGTGCAATGCATGGCATCCATTTATGTATCCGATCACGATACTTTCCTTTAAATAACTTAAGTCAATCTCTTTATCGAAAACTAGTCCAGTAATAATGGGTACTTTTAAATTAAATTGAACCCATTCAGTCAAGTTACTTTGTGCGTTATTTTTTAGCATCTAATCCTGTTAAATGGAAAAATAGTGTATAGACTAATGTAATTACGCCAATGTAAACCAGCCCAATGCAAAATAGTATTTTACGTTTATCCTTTGCATTATAGAACACATTATACTTAGTAGTTATTAGATTAAGAGCAAAATTCCATAGAGTCGAAAGTATATTATCTTCTATTTTATTTACTAAAGTTCAATGCTTTTACCAGCATAAAAATTACTTTATCAAATGCTAAAAGTAAAGAAAGATTATTTTCCCTCTTCGTGTATATCAAATACTATTAGGGTGTTGATACATTTCTGTAAAAGCGCTTTTGAATTGTGAAAACTCAATAAATACATAGATGACTTTTAAGTAGATAATTTTAAAGTAATATTTTCAGTTCGTCTTTATAAATAATTTTATTTTTTCTATATTTAAGAATTTTAGTGCATCATCATTACCATCAAGCCCAGGGTGGTCCAATCTTCCTCCACAGCGTTCTATTTAGACCACCTGATGACATTTTTCTCCTAGATGGTAAAAAAGCCCGTTTTCACATATGCTTCTATTATGAATGAGTGAACCATTTTTCGGATTTATTAAGGGAACGCACCCATACTACGTGACCCGTTCAGGGGGGAGGGAGGAGTTCGAAATACCACACTTGGTCACAGGGGTTTCGTCACGTAGTTAAAAAATAAACGTGAAATAAAAGAGAAAAATACTTGTTTTTGTAAATTAAGTTCCTGTTACAATATCTTTTGCATTAAGTTTTATGAACAACTACGTGAAAACTAAAAGGGGACGGGGACTTGGCACATACTACGGGTGGTCACCAAGGAGAGGGAGGGGGTCAAAAATAGCAAAAAAATGGGTTACGTAGTATGGGTACGTTCCCTAATGACCTAGTGTATCTATTATCTATTTAATAAGAGTGTAACCTACGTTTCTTGGGGAAAATGTCTCATAGATTCACCAATGAGCCCTCCGTATAAGTTTCTAAGGTCCGTATTCGGTACTTAACCCTGTTAAACAATACCCATTAAATAACTTATCCAAACACAGAATCGCCATACATTTCCCTAAAGCTTTACATCCAAACCGACAAATCAATGTCAGACCAGCAATGCAAAATTTCTAATCCGCGCTTCGTAAAAAAAAATAAATCTCCATTTCACGCCAGAAGCGCCCTGAATAATTCAGATCCCCCGATCATCCATTTAAAGTTGATTTATCCAGGTGGATAGGAAGTCGGGTGAATTCCATCGCATCCGATGATATTAAAGTCTGGGGATTAGAGGTGGGTGGCTCTCCCCGGTTAAGTCGGTTCGTTAGTGACGTGGCAGGGAAGTTGGTACGGCGGGAGGATTAATTAAGTTGAGATTAAACATCGTTCCAGGTGCAGTGGCACTTGTGATTAGATATTGGCTTGTTTTAGAGTTAGTGGGTTGGATGTTTTGGAAAGAATAGGGTGGTGAACAGGGATATTTTGTGTCACTAAGTTGCTTATTTTTTTATTTGTAAAAAGTTCTATCACCTATTTACGGTAAGGATTGTTTTTCTTTTCATCAAGTTAAATTGAGGCGTTTGGTGCAAGAACTATGTACTGTACAGTACAGTCACTCCAGAAAGTATTCGTACACCCAACAAATTTGCACTAGTATACCTATTAAGGCTGAATTCCATGTGCAAAATCCAAACAAAAATTATCCTAACATAGTATGTTATTCTTCATTATAATCTACCAATAAAAGAGCAGGAAAAATATCAAAACAGTTAAAATACACTGGTCAAAAGAATTAAAGGATATTGGTAAATTTGATACATATTGGAAAGGAAAGGAAATATTTACTGTGGTTGAAGCATTTTTCATACACTCAGGGTCATTTAAAAGCAAAACCCATGCAGTTATTGAAAGAATTTTTTTTTTAACTTTTTTGAACGAAAATGGAAAATGCACATTTTGTGTGGTTAAGAAAAAGAGTGAAAAATCTATCATTACTTAATTAAAAATCAATTTCGATTGGGGGTAGGGTTTCCCCGGACTGATAACAGCATCGTGGACCTGTTTCCCACCAAGTTTGTTAATTTATTAATGAGGGGCTGATGGGGTATTTTCTCCAACTCCCCTTTTAGAGCATTTTCCAGCACTTGAACTGTTTGAGAGGTATTGGAAGGGCAGCAATTCATCTTCCTAGCATGTCCGAGACGTCTTCTATTGGATTTATGACGGGAGAACGTGCTGGTCAATCCCATTCTTGCAATTTCTTCATCCTGAAGGAAATCCTTCACAAAGGTTGCACAATGTTATCTGCAATTATCACCCCTTAAAGTAAAATTATCAGCGTTTCCTCAACGTGAGGGTCTGCCAGAGGTGTAAGGGTATTGGCCTTATAACTCTAGACCGCCCCGCCAGAAATGGTCCCTGGTGATGTGGGGATGTGGGGGGTCTTTATTCCATTGATAAAGATGCTGCTCTATACCATCACTCCATCCCTCCAAATCTGACTCCTCTCCTTTCTCAATTCACCTCTGGCAGACCCTCACGTTGAGGAAACGCTGATAATTTTACTTTAAGGGGTGATAATTGCAGATAACATTGTGCAACCTTAGTGAAGGATTTCCTTCAGGATGAAGAAATTGCAAGAATGGGATTGACCAGCACGTTCTCCCGTCATAAATCCAATAGAAGACGTTTCGGACATGCTAGGGAGATGAATTGCTGCCCTTCCAATACCTCTCAAACAGTTCAAGTGCTGGAAAATGCTCTAAAAGGGGAGTTGGAGAAAATACCCCATCAGCCCCTCATTAATAAATTAACAAACTTGGTGGGAAACAGGTCCACGATGTTGTTATCAGTCCGGGGAAACCCTACCCCCAATCGAAATTGATTTTTAATTAAGTAATGATAGATTTTTCACTCTTTTTCTTAACCACACAAAATGTGCATTTTCCATTTTCGTTCAAAAAAGTAAAAAAAAAAATTATTTCAATAACTGCATGGGTTTAGCTTTTAAATGACCCTGAGTGTATGAAAAATGCTTCAACCACAGTAAATATTTCCTTTCCTTTCCAATATGTATCAAATTTACCAATATCCTTTAATTGTTTTGACCAGTGTATTTAAAAAATGAAGCGATTTGAAAGCCAAAACAAATACTCGTACAGCCATAGACTTAGCATGGGATCTTTGCATTTATGAAAAAGCATACTTATTTGTTCCTAATCCTAATTTAAAAGCACGTGCAGGCAATATTTTTTCCCCTTGAGGTTCATAATACCAATAGCTTCCAAATCACTTCATTTTTTAAATTTTTTTTTTCTAACTGCTTTGATGTATATTTGTAGCTCTTTTTTTTTTTTGATAAACTAGGGGGCCTGCCCCCTGCTCGCTATCGCTCACCAACCCCCGGAACTGCTTTGCAGTTCTTTTAAGATCGCTTCGCGATCTCTGCGAGCAAAGCTCGCTTGTAGAATTTACCAACTCTAATGAAAACCCTTATCCAATCTAAAATATTTTATTTCTCTTATCACTAATTTATTAGAAATATTTTCCCATCCTGTTCAACAAATATTGAAAAATATTAATTTTTCCAGAATACATAAACTATCCTCCCTTAAACATTTAATAACCACACGAACTTAAAAACGCATTCAATCTAATTAACTCTTAAAACAATGACTAATCTAACAATGAGCTAATAATAATCAGAAAAACACGCAACTTCCAAACAAAAATATCCACCCTTCATCCGAATTATATTTATTTCTCTAGTACTTCAAAAGCAAAAAATAGTTGAAAACATAGTTATCAAGGAAGTCTACTAACAATCACTAACAAACTAAGAGAAAAAAACGTGCACCCACAAAACTTTTAAATATCCGTGCTCGCGACAATCTAGTGAAACGTCAAAAATAAACTTAAAAAATTTCCACTAAACATTAAACGTGTCTAATGAAGACCTAGTAAAACTATGAAAAAAATGAAACTTTGATGCTTAATAATTCCAAAACTAATTCGAATTTTTCAAAGAATTAAACGCTAATCTTTTTCTAAAAAATAAGAGCATAAGTGGTTAAAAAATCATACTCCTATTGTGATTAGTTTTTCTTTTAGATTGAAAAAACCGAAAACGTAACAAAAATTTCGAAACTTTAAAAATTAATTACTCCAAACCTAATTCGAAATTCGAAAAAAGGGGCGACGTAGTGCACATCTTCAGATATCAGAGTATGAGGTTGCAAAAAATCAAAGCTCTGCTGCTAATAGTTTTCGCTGAACGCGATTACGCGGCGAAAAAACAAAAACTTCAACTTTGACCTTAAAAATACCCCAGAACTAATAATCATATCAATTAGCTTTTTATTCGAAATTGTTCTCCAAACATTCTTCTACAAACTTTTCAAATTTCATAAATTTCTGTCAAGTAGTTTTTGCGTTGTGAGAGGTCAAAGAGTTCAAAAATAAAAATTTCTGAAACAGCGGCGGCGGCGGCAGCGGCGGCGGCGACAGCGGTGACCGTTACTTTTTTTTAATATAGAGAGATTATAATGAAGAATAACATGCTGTGTTAGGATAATTTTTGTTTGAATTAAAAAAGGTAGTTGTACATCTACTACTAAAAGAGAAAAATAAAAACTACGTAATAATTTTTTCGATAAGTATTTAATAAATAAATGTAATTCTTAACCAATATTCGCAGTTTTACTACCCAAACCTTAAAAAATGGGAGCGAAACTATAAAAATATGCTGTTTATTGCAGAAACGTGTCAAATGCAAAAATTTCAATATTTTTTTTTGCAAAGAATAAAAATGTTAAACAATTTCTTTTTGTCTATAAAATACCCAAATGTGGTCTACTTTAAGAAAAAAATTACTTAACACCCTTATAAAAATGTAGTGAGTTTCTATATAGTTTTTCTCGTTTATCTCAAAACAAGAAAAGTGGCGTTTGACATGTTTCTGAAATAAGCGATTCAGATAATCTTGCAAAGTAATTTAAGCGTTGTAAAAGAAACTTCTTTTGGAATACAGCCAATTCAAAACGCCGAAATTGATTAAAAATGCATGGAGAATAGCAACTTAAAATACAAGCAGTCCAATCTTTTAAATTAGCATTCCATTTTCAATTTAATCCCAGGCATTCAAAACATCTGCTTTGAATGAATTGTTTCTGATTTGGAAGAAGAACATCCTTTATCAGTGAATTAGTCCGAGCTATGAAACTTTCTCTTAATCGTACACAGAGAATAAAGAGTTTAATCTTGAATGCTTAAAATATTCTTCCTGATAACGATTTCAATTATTATCAATTGTGTTTCTGATCCCCTAAGCAACAAAGAATAGAATTTTCCCTTTATTTTGGTAGAAACTAATCAGGCTATCTAGGAGACATGGTCTGTTTAAGGAAACAGCAACAAATGTGAAGGGATAATTACACATACTACATCACATAAAAAACTAATTTTTCTCCTGACAAAGAGGAAAATGTCGAGAAAGATTTTATTCCGACATAAAATAATTACCTCGTAAATTTTTCTTTATGTTTGCCTTCTTATAAATATGGTAAGCGTAAAAACGATGTAGGGCCACAATTAAACTTGAACGTAATGAACCTCTCTGGTCTCGTCTGTTTCATTTCGTTCATTTCGTTTTGGCCGTTATTTCTTCACTCTGTGTGGCAACGGTGGTGGATGTATTGTGCTTCGTAATTTTGCCCGGATTCACGTAGCTATTGTCTCAGATTTCTAAATTTTTTTGTCGTCTCGACGCGGTATAAAAAAGTTATATACTCGTTATGAAACTAAGATGGACATGTTTGCAAGAACCTTTGAATTAAAAAAAAGGTGAAAAAAATTGCACGGACTATGGAAAAAATTGTAATAACTTAGTCAGGAAACAAAGTGTTGAATAAAGGATTTTTTCTTGTTAATTTCTGTTTTTTTTTTCGTCTTGTTTGTGTTATAATCTTGATTTATACACTGTTTATCTTGGAAATTTATACTTGATGAAAAACTTGATAACTAGACGTTTATTTTCAGCATTTTGTCCGAGTAACTGTACTAAAAAAGTGTCATTTTTTCAAAAGAAGTGAAATAAGAATTGCAGAATAAGCTAGTTTAGAATATCTTAGAGATTATGTGCTATAAAAAACGTATACTATGAAAAACGCTTTTTTACTACCGGTTTTTTATTCACAGGTGTTAACATGTGTTAAACTTGAACATGATGAGCCTCTCTGGTGTCGTCTGTTTCATTTCGTGAGATTTTTTTGAAGCTTTGGCCGTTATTTCTTCACTCTGTGTGGCAACGGTTGTTGATAAAAACGTATATGAAGTATAATTTAGAATTCAAAATTGAGTACATTTTTTGAAAGAATCCAATTAATTTCTACAAAATTATATTCTTTAAAATGTATACACACGCCATGAAGTTAATCGTATAGGAAAGTTTCCCAATCAAGGTCTAATATAAGGTTTAGTTAGATGTTCTAACCAAAAAAACTTTTTTATACCTTCTGCTTTTTATACATCTCTCTAACAAAAGATCTTGTTCTACACATCCGGTGGAATCAAATAATGCTAATTTGTTAGAGTAATTTAATTTACACATGGACTTTTTATTACTCTTTTAAAAACTATTTAGTAAATTAACTAGTTTTTAATGACATTTACATTTAACATTCGAGTTTTTTTTGAAAGAGAACCTTCCGAATGTTATTCTTAAAAAATAACTCTACTAAGACTTTTTTTCTAACTAAAAAAGCTTAATTTTGCGTTTTTTGGAAAGTCGAAAAAAATAGCATCAATTAAGAGTAATTTACAGTGTACACTAATTATAGATGAATACATCGGGTAAACCCACAACAATTATTTTGAAAAGGAATGTACCTTTATTAATTTTCCCAGTAAATTTTGTTCGTTGCTAAAGCCTCGGAAAGATTTCTTGGGAATTTTTAACTTAAATATGTTGATGACATCCGCAGGCCTTCTGAAAATTCTCGTTTTAGAAAATACTCGTAAGCAGGATTTCTAAACTTCATACGTGATAATTACATACATGAAAAGAAGGCTGTTGTAATTAACACTGCTGTTATTAGGATAAAAGAAATTGAGAGCACTAAATATAATTAGGAAAGGTGGAGGGTTTTTTTTAGCTCCGCTGCACAACCGATCATTTAGGATTTGATTCTTTTCAGGGTAAAGTTGAGTGGACTTTAATTTACCACAGTTGGTAATTTAATCCCGCGTGCTGAAATATCGGAAGCTTTAAAGATCGTAAATTGGTTGAAGGAATGGATTGTGTTATTAGGCATGGTAAGGAGTTGTTTTTATGGATGTTAATTATGTTTTGAGAGGAATGGGGATAGCTAATTAAGATAATTCTACGAATCTTAATAATGTCCCTACTGTGAAATCATGGCTGAATTGGGTCACAGTTCTTTGATACATATTTTTAATATTAATGCAATTTAATAATTTTATTAATACATCAACATTGATATACATATATGCGTAAAATATATTTGCCTTTTAACTTGTAAATATGTGTGCTATTGTATTGCAGCCAATACAGAATCTCAATTCAAACTTTGATTTGCACTCAAACTTTTGATTGATAGATAAAGAAGGAAAACTTATAGAAGAGAAATATAAGTGTACTGAGCATTCCCATTGACTCTGAAAAAGAGTACCCGACATTAGCAGAGCTTCTGGCAATGAATTGGCACCCTATCGCTTGCTTAGCAGTTTCAAAACAAAATTTTGGCCTCAAAATGCCACGCTAAGAAATGAACGCATTAGCATTTAGCAATACTGTACTGACGGCGGGTCTTTCTGGAAATTATCTTATATCCACTCTTTAGGGTTAACATTCCTCACCCCACCACTATCCCTCCTCTATGGGAAAACTAGTTTTCTGTCAATCCGAGGTTTAACTCCCGGTTAACCACCGGTCCGGTGAATACGGCCGTTAACTAGAGACATAATCCTCATATTTCCAACTACTATAAACCTGACTCCAAACAAACCTTACAAACAAATCATTAAGTCCTCCTCTGAACACAATCAGCCACCATAACTCCATAGCGGATCGCGAGTTGTTTAAAGTGCATTTAACACCGCATTTAATCTCCATTGGATAGGCCGTGGAGGTTGTTTCCGAACAACGGCAGGAAACGCCAAATCCAGTTGTTCGACATAAATCACCCTGTTTTCCAGCGCAGGATGATTGAATTAGTGCCTAACAATCATTGCTGATGGAACTTACCGCAGCACTTTGCCCCCCCCCCTAATTATCAGGGGGAATGCTGGTGCTATATGAATTGCGATTGGGGATTGTAAATCCTTGTGGGTTATTGTGGGAGGACTATAAAATCATGGCATTTTCAAAACGCTTAATGAGTTTAAAATAGTAATAGATTAAAGATAAATGTAGTTATACATTCGCTTTATTTACTTTATTGCAATACGATGTTTCAGAATGAGTTATTACTTCATTATTATCATGAATCGTGATTTATACTTATTATTACTAATTACTACATAAATCTTGCTACTCGGTACTTTTTATTACTTGAATACATATAAAATAAATTTTTTCCGTAAATATTAATTTTTCCGAGCTTCTTGCAGTATTGATTTAATAAATAATGGCTTGGAAATGGGCTTAATTTATTATAATCACTTAATTAATGCTGCAGTATAAAATTGTTATTAGAAAAAGAAATTTTCCATCGTGATCTTTACTTCTTAAATGCTATTAACCATAACTATTACTTTCAGTCTTCCAATGCAAAAAAGCTTGCTTATTTCAAAAACTAGCTTAAAATTAATATAAATTCTTGAATCATTGTAAAATAAAAGGAACCTTAATTATATCTTTAAAGAAAAGTATTTTTCTGCTATGTAAATGTAATTAAAATGATATTTATTTTCAAGATATTCTTGTTCTTTAAAATTTCTCCAGTATAAACAAACCCTGGGATGAGTTCAGAAATACTTACTTTTAAGACATACAATTGGAGAGATACATTGGAACGCCAACGAAATTGAAATTTGAAAGTTGTGTGAAAGTGCTGATAGCACAACTAAAAAGCCAAAAAAGATAAATAAAATTATCAAAAAAAAATCACTCACAAATTATCATCACCGCTCCAGGTATGAAAAAGCTGCTTCACATGTGCAAACAATTCAAGCGTGACAATAACTTTCAATTCTGCTGGGTGAGGGATGGCAAGTTGTTTTTGCGTCAAAAAGAAAACTCAAGAGTGTTCAAAGTCCAAAAAGATTCCGACCTAAGTAATATAACCTTTTCATCTTAATTCAAATTAGCTCTATTTTCGATTGCAATGCCACATAGAACACTCTTGAAGATCTTGAGCAATTCCTTCTCTTTTCACCCTTCAACAATGCCTGTTTTAACATAGTACATTTCAACATTCAAAGTGTCCGTACCAAATTCGATGAACTGATTTGTTTGCTTTCCAATTATTTATGTTTTATAGATGTTTTGATTTTGTCTGAAACATGGTTATCTAAAGAGGAAATTCAACTTTACAATATTAACGGTTTTAACACATATCATTGTTGTAGAAATTATAATAGATCAGGAGGTGTGCTAATTTATTTTAAGAGTAATTATGATTTCCAACAATTGAACTATGAAATGCTTTCTGCTGAAATGGTTGTTATGGCAAGCAAATCTCTTAATCTTTGTATTATTTCATTATATAGATCCCATTCTTTTACAGTTAATAATTTTTTAATAGAATTAGAACCTATAATATCGGATATTTCCTGCAAAAACATTATATTCATAGGTGATATAAATATTGATATTCTCAACCTAAACAACAATAGTAATATGTACTTAGATCTTTTAAATGTAAATGGATTTTCATCTCATATAAATAATATAACTCGTATTTCATCCGGTACCTGCATTGATCATATATTTTCACGAACAGATCCTTCCTATGAAAATCAAATATACTCTGCTCGATTTATTAATAGCATCTCTGACCATTTTCCTATTATTTGTAAACTAGTTTTCAGTAGTAATAATAAAATCTCATCAACTGATCAAATAAAACCTAAATTAATTAACTACAAAAAAATTGAGGACTATTTGAAAAACTACGATTTTAAAGTTAACGGAACTGACGCATCGTCCTGCTTTTCTGACTTCCATGGTAAATTAGGTGCGATAAAAAGTAACTTTAGCTTTTATCCTAAAAATAATTCAAGGTTGAATAAGAATGAATGGTTTAATATGGATATATTCGGTATTATAAAATCTAAACAAGCACTATATAAAAAAACTTTGCGTTACCCTGGCAATAATTTATACAAAACAGCCTATAAAACCACAGTTAAAGTTTTAAAAAATAAAATCAGAATAGCTAAAAATATCTTTTACGAAACAAAATTTAATGAATGTGATTCTAGTCGTAAACAGTGGAAGCTGGTTAACGACATTTTAGGCAAGAGTAAAAATAATAACACCTTGCCTGATCACACAAGCTTTGATCAATTAGCTAATAATCTAAATTCATATTTTTCCTCAATATACAATGGTATAACTCCCTCAAACGATGACTATAAAAAATATTTGGTGTCTAGTGTGAATTCTTTTATGTGGTTTGATATAGATTATACTGAAATTATAACATGTATCCGTGGACTTAAATCCAAAAAATGCCCTGGTTCTGATGGAATCGACGCAAAAATTTTAAAAAGTTTATCAAATTCTCATTTATATATCTTGGCCAAACTATTTAATAACCTTGTAAAAGAAGGTGTCTTTCCAAAATCACTGAAACTCTCAATTGTTACTCCTATTTTTAAGAAAGGAAACAAAAATGATTACTCCAACTATAGACCAATCTTTATTTTACCGTTACTATCTAAAATATTCGAGCAAATAATTAAGAATAGGTTATTTTCATATCTAAATCACATAAATTTCTTCTCTTGTAATCAGTATGGCTTTTTGCCAAATTCAAATACCGAGAAAGCTTTGAATGAGTTTACTGGATTTATATATAATAGTGTGAACAATAATAAAAAAACTGCTGCTGTCTATTTAGATATATCTAAAGCCTTTGATTCAGTAAATCACTGCATCCTGTTACAAAAACTATTTTTTGTCGGCATCAGAGGACATTTTTACAATTTTATTGAGTCATATTTGTCAAATCGCGTTCAGATCGTTAAAATTTACAATACTCTCAGCAGATGCCTCCCAATAAACTGCGGCGTTTTTCAGGGATCAACTTTAGGACCTTTATTATTTCTAATATTTATTAACGACCTATGTAACTTAAAATTATATGGAAAATTAATAAGTTACGCAGATGACACGGTATTACTTTATTCGTTGGATTCAATCGATGATCTAAACTTAATGATAAATGATGACCTTGTAAAAATTCGTGATTGGTTTTTTTCAAAACAAACTAAATTTGAACGTTAACAAAACAAAATATATGACCTTTAACCTCATAAAAAACCGTTCGTATCAGCTCTCTATTAAATACCACGAAAACTTCTGTAATAGTTATGGAAATTGTAATTGTAACCATATCGATCAAGTGTCAACTATCAAATACCTTGGACTCCATATTGATTCCAACTTAAAGTGGAAATCTCATACTCAAAATATCTCTGACAAACTAAGATTTGTTATGTTTAATTTTTATCACCTTAAACAAAAAATAAGTAATAAGCTTCTAATTAATTTGTATTATTCGTGGGTACATTCACAATTAATTTACGGCTTAACTATTTGGGGTGGGGATTATTTGGTAAATTTAAAAAGAATCAGCAAATTACAGGAAAGGTTTTTAAGGCTTTTTTTTAATAATACCAACTCGATTACTATAAACCACTTCAAATTACTGAATATTCTACCTCTTCGTCATCTTTTTTTTTATAAAATATGCCTGTATCTTTTTTTGAACCCACTGGAATGTACAAGACGTAACACTATAAATCCTCGAAGACCTAATGTAATTTATAATATTCCTAAGCCAAAAAAAACAATATTTTGTAATAATTTTCAATATATAGCCCCCAAACTGTATAATATGTTACCACTTGAAATCCAAAATAGCCCATCCAAACACTTATTTAAAAAAAAACTAAAAGAATTTTTGTTTACAATAGAAAATATTGAAACTTTTTTAATGTAGCTATTTTTGTTTTTATACATATTTTTTTGTAATTTTAAATCTATATGACTGATAATTTTGTTTTTATTTTACTGACACCCTGTTTGCCACTCATATATTTTCTTATTTAAATATATATTTGGTCACCTAAATGGACTAGTAGGTCCCAGGTGATTATGGTTCTCTTTTTTTTTTTTTCTTTTTGTAATTTTGTGTTGTGTGTTTTAAGTGTTTCTCTTGATTAAATAAATAAATAAATAAATAAATAAAAAAAAAAAAAAATTCATTTTGTAGAACACAGAACAAAACTTTGAACACTATTTTTTTTTTAGATTTTATTTGCCGATGTAATTGAATTTGAAGTTTCTAAATCTACCATCCTTTTTTTAACCTAGGCTCTAAACAAAATGAAAGACTACGCCTAAAAACGTACAGCCAATGTTTGTCTGAAATTGCCTTTTTAAAATATACCTGCTTGTTTCTTGGGACTTGATTCATCTCGATTAAATATAATTTTGTTTTAATGCTTTCCTTTTTAAAGCGAAATAACTATGAAATATGTCAAAAGATAAATATATTGATGACGAAATAATACACTTAAATACCTATAGTAAGGGTAAAATTTCATTTAAGTTTATTTTATTAAGTGCAAAAGAGTATTAAATGAAAATTTAAGTACTTATTAGTAATGAAGAATTCCAAGTTTTATTTGCTCTATCAGGATAATTTTTTTTTTTGGTTTTATAGGTAGACATTATTTTTGTTCATAGTACTGAATTTTATCGTTTTCAAATCATGATTTATTTAAATAAATAATCTCTAGTGACAGTTATTTATAAAAAAAAATACAATACCATCATAGTTTAAACGAAATCAATATGGAGCATTCCAAATCTCCTACCTTTAATTGAATCACCTCAATTTTCGCTCTCTTCATATCCAAATAGGCTTTTAAAATACAGTTCTAACTTGAGAGCGAACACACGAAGAAACGAGTAGTGATCAGCATAAAAAGCTGTCTGATCCCATTCACAAATAGGGAAATAACGGCCATCAAGTTAATCTTCAACCGCCGCTTACGTCTTATCAAATCATCCGCTATCACGCGATTCGGACACTTAAGTGCACCTTATTAAGGACAGGGTGTCACGCAGACCGAGGGACACACTTTGTCTTCTGCACAGCTCAGTTAGTAGTGGGATATCTGACAAAAAGTAGAGATGTGTATGATTTGAGGTAATTCGCCCTCTACAGAGAAGTGATACTCAAAGAGGGGGCATGTTAGAACAACTCACATTTCTCCATTATAAATTAAATTTAAAAATCTGAAAAAAAAATACCAGTAGATAGCTGCATCAGTACCATCTTTTGCTTGAACTTTCAGAGCAGTGAACCCTTTGGAATCGTTTGTGTTTGAAAATTGCCTGCTTTGGATGGCACAAAGTAAATTTCTTCTTATTTTATACAGTAGAATGAATATATAGCGTATCTTTATGATTTGCGGACTGAAACTCCTCCTAGCAACCCAACGGGCTTTCTGTTTACTCAGTTTCTGCTTCCGCGTAGTGACGTCATTGGGTCAGGAAACGTTGTGTGTTGTCAAGTATAATAGTATTTTTATGCTAAAGAGCACTGTGAGCAACGCTCACAAACAAGATATGATGTTTATTTAAAAATCACCAGTAGAAAAGTAAATATATTTTTTTAAAGATTACAAGTGTTTTTATATTCTTCTGAGCAAATCCTTGTGACAATTTTTCTCAAATATAAACCCATAGTAGGTTTGTATATCTTATTAAACGATGATGTATTCAGTCACACTCCAAAAAGTATTCGTACACCCAGCAAATTTGCACTAGTAAGGTAAATGTGGGTATAGTAGTGGACACTTTAAGGAAAATTTTCGCTTAAATTCTCTATAAATATTAATCTATTAGCCTGGAAACGGTTACCATCCTATTTTTAGATCAACTGGATCTTCTTCTTTCGATTTTACCAATTAAAACTGTCATTAGATAGGAGAAAGTATTTTTAATTAATTTCTTAAAAGTATTCCAAATTGCTTCTATAGTGGCCACATTGATGTATCTGATGTTTCTATGGTGGACACCTTTTGCATCAAAAGTGGACACCTCTCTTTTTCTGCTTATATGATAGGGTTTATTCATGAAATTGAGTAGGTATGGTTGTCTAGTTCTAAAAAAATCTTCTTTCCTAGCGAAATATATTTTAGATCAAAATAAAATTAGTTTTATTTGACTTAGAATAACTGACTTAATGGTTTCCGGCCCATAGCCTACGTTGTAACTGATTTGAGAGGAATTTCCCGAAGCCTGAATGAAAACTAATTCGTACAACACCCATTTTAAAGCATAATCAACAGTTTCTGAAGAAAATCAGATTCAAATTAAAAATGATTTATATTTCTTTTAAAAGCCATTGCAGTGACCACTATTGGAAAATCTAAGATTCTGTGTTGGTAAAGTGGCTACCCCCCCTAAATCCTCGTAAAGTAAAAATTTTCAAATAAATTTTCTTCAGTATGATTGTATACACTGTACTTTATCTTAAAATGAATTTAAAAGTCAATTAAACTGTAATAAATACAAAAAAATCAGTTCCGACTTAACCGTTTTCTAACGCGATTCATTAAGCAAAATCAAATTTCAGTCACTCGGCCGATGATGTTATTTTCAAAGACTTTTAATGTCCTTCCCATGCTGATCTATGGTATCGGTGGTTATTTAACTGATTACCTGATGGCATAATCTACTATGCCTATAAATTTTTACGCTATTTGATGCCTCGACCTCTTATTATTTAAAATTAATCAACTAGGTGGCCACTATTGGTACAGTGTCCACTATACCCACATTTACCTTATACCTATTACAGCTTAATTCCCTGTGCAAGATCCAAACAAAAATTATCCTAACAATTAAGGATAATTAAATAGTATGTAGTTAAAGAAGAATTTTCACCTAGAATTCTATTGTGACATCAATTAAATTAAGTCCAAAAAGTTTGTTTTCTAACCACCTTCGATTATAAATAGATTTTTTACTCTTAAATTTTAGGATGGTTGATGGGCACATTAATACACGAAAAGTTAGGGTATATTGAACTGTCATATTTTCTCTTCTTGATTTTAAATGCATGTAGACGAAAAATGCAGTGTTTTAGGTTGTTTTAAATTTAATTAGCTAAATTATGTTAGGTAAAATTTTAAAACAAGGGATACAAATTAATTTCACTTCCAAACTTAGGTAAATGGCAAAATATATCCTGGTTTCTTTTAATAAACATTCCCTACCAACTTAAAAAAAACCATCACACCAGAAAGATAGCAAAGAAAAAACCTCGTACCGAATTTACCGTAATATGACAATTTGACAGGAAACCGTATCCAATTCTTGTTCTTCGGTCTGATTACTCGTGAGAATCATTTTGTCATTAAGGAAAAGTGGACAAGAGGGAATCAGTCGTTATTGAAAATTCACCTATCTCTGTCTGATTTATGTCCCAATTTCGGGGAATCGCCAAGTGTGATTATTAAACGCGATTTATTTCTGTGATGGAGTGGGTATCTTCTGGGATATGATATTGTGTGGGGGAAACCAGTACTGTCGTACCGCGAGGAGAAGAGCTATTGACGTCATACGATGATGCTGCGGTTGTTATAGAAACGGATTATTCCACTGAATTTTGGGGGTGATGGTCACTTGGCGCTGGTTCACTTGGCGCTAAAATAAATGTTTCGAGCCAAATCTTTCTTTGGATTCTAGAGTAACGGATTTTGGGATTTCCTTTCGCATTACATCTGATTTGATTAAATATTTCTAATCTGACCTTTTTCAACTGATCTGATCTATTTTAACTGATCTGATCTATTTTAGATGATCTGATCTTTTTCAACTGATCTTAAATATTTCACCGAATCTGATCTATTTAATTTGATATTATGTTATGTGATTTACATCAATTTACCTGATTTGATTTTGGTTATTTCATAATTTTTTGGATTTATAAGTTACCGTGTTCATTAATCTTTCTTTTAAACTCTCAAGTTACTTATCATATTTATCCTATCATGTAGTTACCTTTAATTTTATTTGATCTGATCTGCATCAACTAGTCTGATCTATTTCATATCTGATCTGATCTGATTTTAGAAACTTTTGTATTCATTTGCGCCTTACATTTTTACAATTCTTGCAACTTGTTCATTGATCTTTTTTAAAACTTTCAAGTTGCTTATTATTTATCTTATTATGTAGTTATATTTAATAAAATGACAACATTCAAAATTGAAAAGACTTGGAATTCTCAAGCACGTGCTATAGTTCACAATGTCACGGAGTTTTTTTGAGGAAAAAAAAGCACCAATTCTCTAAAAGTGCCCATTGCAAATGCCATCAAGAGGATAGCCCAAGCAACAGGAGTTTCAGAGTCGTCAGTTAAGAGGACATACAAAATATAGAAAGCGATTATTGGAAAAAAGATGGGTTGATCGAAGATATTGTAAACGAACTATAGTGATAAATTTGTCGGACAGCGATTCAGAATCTTTGTCAAACACTGACAGTGACTCTGACTGCAGTTCTAGTGACAATGAATCGCATTAGATTGTATTTAAATGTTATAAAATATTTAAAAAAAATGAATAAATATTTCTATATTTTGTCTCTTTACAAGTTTCTAATGCCTCATTTAAATTTCAAGTATTGTTATTAAATTATAAAATTATTAATTTAAGTGATATGAGCTATTTTATATAAAACTAAATGTAACTAATTCACTCAAAATAGCAATATAAAAGCATGCTAAACGTACAAAAATGTTTCATGCCTAAAGGTATTTCCGATTTTTATTAACAAGGAATTTCAAAGATAATCTATATTTTAATGTAGTTTAATAAAATATGATTATCTTTATTTTCATTTGCGAAACGCGTTTTCTCATTCGCCAAATGTACGCTTAAAAACCTAAATATTGCCGTTCAATTCATACCAGCTTCCCTCTTCTTTTGGACTCGTCTACTCACGGCAACCCTGTTCAAAGCTCTTCTCCTGGCGGTATGTCAATAGTCAGTTTATCATTGCCTGTTTTTACCCGTTTTTGGTGGGCTACGTTTTGTCTGTCTTGGGAAGTGTTTGAAAATGTATTGAATATTTTGCAGTTAAAGGTGAAGTGTTTTCTCTTGGGGTTCAAGTAATGGATAAGATGTGAAGATTTGACTGATGTTTTGTTTCATTACTTAAGGGAATATAAGTTATTTCATAGGAGATTGATTTACTGTTTTTTTTTCTAATGGCAAAATACTTCATTGGGAAAAACAAATTTATTGGGAAACCAGTAGAGTGAATTTATCGCTGTCTGTTTTAACCCATTTTTGGTTCAATACTTATTGAACTTCTTCAAGTGAGCAAAATTATTAAATACTAGGGGGCTTCGCCCCCTGCTCGCTATCGCTCGCCAACCCCCGGGAACTACTGACGCAGTTCCCCTAGGATTGCTTCGCAATCCTGTGCTCGCTACGCTCGCTCGCCATACGCTGGTACAGCCTAGCTGAGATTGTGTACTACCTGGATTTGAACCCAGGTTATTGAGCGTTTCGTGATTACGAACGTTGTACATACACTCACCAAAACGTAAACAAAACACAAAACTACAACAAACCAAACGTTGCCAACGGGAGAAAACAAATACTGCCAAATTCGTAAGCCACGTACGTAAGAGAATTATATATATAGATTTTAAAGTTAAAGGTGAATTACATGCTCTTTTGTTCAATAAAGAAAATGTTTGAAGGTTTTGTTCATTACTTAAAGGCTGTTGCTGGAGACTGGTTCAATGTCACTTCTCTTGTAGTTGCAAAAAAAAATTTCTACGACACCTTGTTTCTTGATTTGCAAAGAAGTACAAGGTTCCCCACACATTTTTATATTTTGTAGGCAAGTGGGGTTGTATGGTCATGCAGGCAAGTGGCAGTTATTCGACACATAGATATTAAACTTCCATGTGGTTATTTTTATTATGATTTTATTATATGTCTATAAGACAAGTACGTTGTACTTGGAGAAAATATTCTATTTCAATAAAGGATATATGAGGAAACTAAGTAAGGATCAACAGTCATGAGAAATATTTAGTTTTTTAGATATTTTATAATATACAATTAGTAAAGGGTGGTTGTTATTCACTATCACTAATAACACAAGATAATCCCTACTCCGTGCGTTCTATTAATTTCTTTTTTAGGTTTTTGGGCAAGCTAATGCCAAAAGCAGCCATTAAAATCCGCTGGTTCTCAACAAATCTCATTCAAATTAACGCAATGAAATACTAAAGGAAGGGAATCTCGCTTACAACACCTGCTATCTAACAAACGATATTAATTGCTCGTAATTGGAATATTCTTGCTTCCACAAACACTAATCCAGGAGGTTTAAATGCGCGCTTATTGCTTTAATCATGGTTTGTATTCAATTAGAAGAGTATGTGATAATGGCAGAAATATCGGTAATAGGTTACAAAAAGCGGCGTTAGTGTTGTGCGATCCATTAATCTCAGTGCCCCATTGTCATAGCTAAATCAATTCAGTCCCGTAAGCAGTACTATTTTAAAAGCGCAACTCTCAGAGGGAATGCGCGGAAAAAAAAGTACCGTGGAGCAGTAGTAGTTTTTGAACTTATTTGGATTTCTGTTACTTTTAATTAATGATGTCGGCTTATTCTTGATTTTGAAATATCTGCATTTGATGAAGGGGGATAAAACCATACAGTTTTAATTACCGCATGAGGTCGTGAACTGGTTTGTAGCTTCTTTCTATACATGAGGGGAAGTAGGGGAAAATAACTACCTCCTAGACACAGACATAGCCCCTTGAATTTGGCGAAATCTATGTACATTCATTGTATTATTTAAAAGTGTTTTACTTTTTCCAGTGAATGTTGGTCTCCGTTGATATTCAATAAACTGCTTTTTCATAACACTTTTAAATTTTATTTGTCTTAGTCTTTCTATTTCTCACTTTCGTGCTGTGGACTAAGCAGAAATATAATTTAATCTTCAAACTATAAATGGTTTTAAGATTTTTTTCAGCTGAAATTTCGTATGTATAAAAAGAGGGTACAAGTCCATCAACTTTTATTAACTATAATATTTTTGACTGTAATTATATTGTTTTCTACAATTTTTCTGCATTCTAAATAATATCATGAATTTTCTGTAAAAATTTAGTGGTTGTACAATAAAAATTCCGTTACTTATATACAGTTTCTTTCAATTTCCTTAAAACTTGATTTTTGGACTTCGTTTCTAAGAATTCCCCTCCCTTAAAATCATTAAGATGGATTCCACTGTATATCTGCCTTCGGATATACCATTTAGTCAAATGGAAACTTTAAAAACATTTCTTCAAAATGAAAGAATTTTGTGAGATTGCGAACTCAGACTTCATAAAAAGAACAACCTGTGCTGGATATTAACGTAAATCGAAGTATAGTCAGTAGAGTTTATTCCTTTTTATAGAATATTGATTCAACCTTTTCAATTTTCAATATAACTGACTTTAAAAATGCTCAGGAAAAGAATTTCTCAGAAAAACCTTAGTTGATATACATAAAAATGTGTTTTATTGAAATACAAACGGAAAAATATTTAAATTCCGTCAATTTTTTGAGTGAACATAACAAGATTATGGATGATTCCCATGAATTGTATAACTATTTCTTCTAAACAGAAACATTTATACCCGGTGATTTTTTTTTGTCAATAGTGGAAAAACAAACAACAAACAAACAAAAATTTTATTTACAGAAGAAACAAAATGACAATAATGAAAAAAGAAATTATTATTCCCCAAGGGGAAATACCCGTTCAGGTGAAATAAAGATTGACAATCAAATTTAATTATGAAAAATCAATCAATTAAATCAGTGGAATATTATTTAATTGACATGAAACACATAACACTTGAAAATAAAACAAAATATGAAAACATTTACAGTAAATATAAGAATAATTAACTTAAGAAAAAAAATGGCACAGCTAGGTAAATAGGAATCTAGCTTCTAAGAATTAGAGAAAAAAGAATCAATATTTTCTATTTTAATGATGAATTGGAATAAAGAACGTTTAAATATACTTAAATTTACAATAGACTGAATTTCTAAAGGTAAATTATTGTATAAATTCGGTGCAAAATAGAAAAAGTGTTGACGAAAAATTTCCTTATGCTATACTCTACTAAACAAAGATGGGATACTTTTATAATTAAAAAATAACTTTTCAATGGTAATTTATTTAACTTTTCCTCCATGACCCATCAAAGGATGCGTCATATCGAATGATCTATACTCTAATAAGACGTATTCTCTTTAACCTTCACCCTTACCCATTGAAAATCACATCACAAAACCCTCATAACGAGCCAAGTATGAAGCAGCACGACTTTCCCCCCAGATGGTCAATTATACTTTAACAAGTTCCCTCCGAAGAACAAAAGCAATTTGCGGCCACTAATTGCCTTCAGATCGCGCGACGCAGAGACAGGTCAAGTGACGAGTCATTAATATTTGAATGGGACGCACAATATGGCGTGAGACACGGCATCTGCTAGTCCAGATTTTTTGAAAAGGCGTTTGAAAAGTCACATCTTTTTTTTCTGGACATTTCCGAGCATTCGGTAGGTAGTGGAGAGTATGCACGAAGGAGTTTTGCGCATGATTCGCTCGTGGTGTTCTCCCAAATGAGTGAAAAGATTCCATTTAAAATTTTATGAAAATTAATATAAATAAACCACTACGTATGTGTAGGTTTAACAAACTAATCATGTTTCAAAAAAAGTGCCTAAATTCACTCGAAATTCGCACATCATACTGGGAAGTACTTCCTCTCATCTTCTTTCTCCTGTCAAGAAACATTGGAGTCTAGTACAATATATTCCAACAGTAAATATAAACAAATATTACCAGAAAATTATCGTCTGTGTTGATCTGTAAAAAAAAAAATTGATAAAATTGTTATTTTCCTCTCCTATTATTCGAAAATAAAATTCCACTCTGCATAAAAATCAGAAATATGCTTTTAACACTAGTGTAAATGAAATTTTGATCTAATTTTGATCAAATTTTCTATAGGGTCACTTGGGGTAAGTGGGGCCCCTTTTTGGAGCAGTACATTTTTGAAGCTTAATAAAAAAATTCTTGAAGTGCTTAAATTTTAACTTATTGACATATTTTATTTTAGACTACATTAATAAACAAAAATTTATCATTAGGTTCTAAAATAACGTGTTACATATTTCTTAACTTACCGTTTTTTAAAAAATTGCATGGGTGCCCCATAAGAAGGGGTAAGTGGGTCACCCCCTCTTTATTTAAATTGAAAGCAAGAAAAACTTGAGAGAGTAAGTGAGTCTTACTTGATAAAGTACAGAAGTTTTCGGTACAAAATGTTTTATTGTAACTTTATCCATGTACGAGATATCTACTCACATTAAAATTAATAGAGTTGGTTGGGGTAAGTGGGACCCCGTTTTGGGACACTACAATTACAGAATGTTTACAGATTGTTTTATTCAGGTTCGAATGGTTCAGGAGACTCATAAAGAAATCCTCGAAACTATTACCCCACCCCACTGTGTGTTTTAATTAATTTCTTGGCAATGTGAATAAAAAAACCCAACTTAATGTTTAACTTTACTTACCATATAACTTAAATTAAAACGCAAAATTGATATAAAATTTCAATAAATTACTTATAAATTTTTCAACAAACATTAAAGTGGTGAGTCTACTAGGGTGTCCTACTTACCCCTACTAGGCTAAAATTACGGGGTAAGTGGGACCCCCTCTTAAAAATTTTTAAAATATGAGATTTTGTGAAAATTCGAAATGCAGTATGTATTTTAAGTCAAACTTTGCACAACAGTTAAATATACATTAAAATATAATGAAAACTTAGCTAGGAACACTTCTTGGAAAAATGTAGCTTTAACTCTCCAAACAAATCATTCTGGAAATATTTTTTACATTAGTTCTATAATCTTAAAAAGAAATGTAACAAAACTCTAATATATGTAAAACCCCTCAGTGTGACAAAATGTAACATAATCAATTTGAGTAAGTGTGAAATGTCCTGTACATATCTTAGTTTGAGGGGGGTGACCCACTTACCCCAGGGACCCTATAATTTTTTATTAAAACTATCGGTTCCATTCCTTGCCTATTCCTTAATAACTGAGAATCAAAAATTCGTCAGTTCGCACTAACTTCAGGTCGACTTTCATTTTCAATATTTTCGTCTCCTTGCTGCGCTTTAGTTTGGATCTTTCCCCCTAAAATTAATGTAATTTGTGGAGGTCCCCTAAAACACCCTCCTGCGTTTTCACATCTTCTCTCGTGGGTCTGCCCAGTAGTGTTTTTAGAGGTGTGACTAATGAACACCGATGTGTGTTGCATGTGAAACCAGTGGATGGATGGAGTCTAAAGCAGAGTCTATTAATTTTGTAGCGTTTCGCTTAACTGATTTAAAGGCAGTTGCGGGTAAACTGGGATAGGATGAAATTTATTATACCCGGGGCAAAAACAATGGCCGTGCTCTTTCTTTGAATTTATTTCCGTTGATTTGTAGTTCTCCCTTTGAGGTGTGTTCCTTCGAAGTTCGTAATTGAATGCTGTGAAGATCATTTGAAGGTGGGTTGAGATAAATAACCAACTTTATCACGAAAATAATATGAGTGATGGTACCTTTTGAATTTTTTTAGAGATGGGTAAAAATTTCCAGTTGAGATTTTCTTTGTTCTTTTAATTCACAATTATAGTACTCAATGAACCTTAAGGTGTGGTGAACTTTCAATGTTGTTAGTATGATACTCTGAAGTAAAACAGGTTATAGCAAATTTCATATTTACGGGGATTTTCAGTTCGTCTTATAAAAGTTTCTCTAGGCGCATATTGTTTAAATTGTAAAGAAATTATAACTGGTCAGTTCCTTCAGTATGGCAGACGAGACTCTGATGTTTATTTGAACAATACTATGGAATTTCAAAATACTGGCCCTTTACTTCTCATTTGGAAGAAAACTTCAAATTATGTCTAACCTATAATGAAATTATGATTCTTTCCCAGGTAGCAGAGCAGGTGACGTTTCCCAGGTAGTAACTTCATTGACTTATGTCATCGGTTGATATCGTAGGGATATATTTTGATATTAATTCATTCATTCCTTCATTCATATTTTTGAAAGTTACAAAAATACCTTCATTCTTTTCAAAGCTCTAGGTAGGTAGTTACTTTATAACCTAGTACTTACTAGTTAATTTCATTTCTTTTAAAAAGCCTAATTATGTAAATTTAATTAAGATATTGTATTCACAAGTAGACAATTTTCTTGCAAGGAAATAATAATAACCATTTCTACACTTTTCTGACAAAAACACTGTTGGGTTGGTACTGATAACTTAAGTATTACTTATATATATAACTTAAATTAAAACTAGACCACCATGGAAATTTCAACAAGGAGCCTGCATGTAAGAAACGAAAATTACAGAATCTCAATCAAAAGCTATTGTTTCTAACACTGAAAACTAAAATGTTTCGTTAATTTATTTTCCATATCCTTCAAGTTTATCACTATTCTTCCAACTTTTAATAAAAACACCGCACAACAAACAGGTGGTCCAAAACTAATTACCATTCCCCTGCTCAAATTGTTTGAATAAATTCAAACACCAAGAACGGCATTTTCCGCCTAACGAAGAAAATAAACAATTACGAACCAAGTGGCTTCGCTCCGAATGCAAAAGAGGACATAAGACCGTCATAACGTGAGCCGAGAATAGCAGCAAAAAGCAATTCCATCCCGAAATTGCAAAAGTCGAGAGCTACCTCTTCACGCACGCCGAATTAATCAGAATAACAACGCAGCGACTAGCGGAAGCTGTTGCCACAAAACGCGTCGAAATTCCGCATTTAAATCTCGGCTGCGTCAGCTAATGAGCGGCCATCTAAGTTGTTTAAATAAAAGAGCGTTCAGTTGGCTTAAAAACGCATCCCACTGTAGGTGAAATACCAAAACGTGCAAAAATAGTCTTATTTGGCGATTTTTTGCTAATTTGATGAGAAATAGCATTGAATGAATTTTTTAAGTTTCTGAGAGTATGAAATTCATCTCCTGTCCTATTAGAATGAACAACTTGCACGTTTTTTAATTTTCATTTTATCATGTAGAAAAAATCAAATTATGACGGAAAGCATCTTTTTTTTTTAATTTTTAGGCCTGAACAGATACAGTAAAGTGTTTAAATTGCGCACTATTTACTTCTACACCAAAACGCTATTTTTCCTACGCCAATTGTAGCTTCGAAAAAGCATTTTTTGATGCATTTTTCTTCACAGAAAACTATTTTTAAATTCTTAGACCAATCATTTCAACTAACGTTGGCCACCGCTCCTGTGAACTAGCGATGGACTTTTGCAGTCCATTGACGTCAAATAGCGTTTTGGGGTCACGTGATTTTTAGGTAATTTTAAAATTATATTATGAAATATTTAAAAAATAAAATGAGTAAAAATTGATGTTTTCCAATATTTGAGAAGACAATCTATCGATATAGTACAAAATTGGGATTTTCCTAACAGGTGCAAGTTGTCCATTGTATTGATTTCATTGGAATCGATATTTCATTTCTAAGCCTTGAGTAATACTCAAGTGACCAGTACTCAATGACTACTGGTCACTTCCCTTTTTTTAAGGCTAACATGGTTTCGATATTTCATTTCTAAACTTTGAGTACTGGTCACTTCCCCTTTTTTTAAGGCTAACATGGTTTCGTATCTCCCTCAGGGACTTAAGAGATCTGTCCTGCCCCATTATGGTTTTTATTATGCATTATGCTACCCTTGACCACTGGTCACATCCTCCTTTTTTAAAAAAAAACGGACTAAGCATGCCTTCATACTCTGGCTCTAGTACTTTAGCATCAATGATGTTCAGCTGAATCTTGTTGTTGTTGTTGTTGCTTATCCTCTAAAAATATCTGACATTTGTCAGATCAACTCCATCAAGTTGTTGACCGCCAAAAAGTCAATGACCATGAGAGGGTCAGATGTTAAGTCCTCTTTGGAAAGTCCGACGCATCCAAGAATGTGATCTGGTGAAGCTGGATGGCCACGGCATTTTGGACAAATGGGGTGGATTTTTCTGCCACGTTCAAAAGAAAGGCACTTCAGATGGCCAGTCTTGCTAGAGCCGTCTGGGACCACGATCACATTTGAGCTCCAGGAGAGTGCCAGGGAATGTTCTGGTGTACCATTGGTGATCAGGTGGAGTACGCCAAGTTATGTCAAGTCTAGATCTTGCATTTGAGTCCTGGAAAGTTAGCGAAGAGTCAGTGGCCGTTTCCTCCTCACTACCCTCTTTGGCCAGTCTATCCGCAATCTCATTACCATAAATGTTTACGTAGCTGAATCTTTGTACGCGGAAGAACGCGGAAGGAGAAAACGGGCAAACGCAAAGCCTGTTGGGTTGCTAGGAGGAGGAGTTTTGGTACGCAAATCGTGATAAAAAAAGACCCTATATATAAGTTACGGGCAAAGTGATTAATCGGGCATTACTAATAATGCCCGAAGTAGACGCGGGCAAAGTGATAAATTCCATTGAATTTATCACATTGCCCGTAACATATGGTTTAACAAAATAATCATATTTTTAAATTGACTTTCTTCATTTCACTCAAAATTCAGACACCGCGATGGGAACGACTTTGTTAGCGACGCGACGTTATAGGGTGAACTAATGTTGCTGTCTAGTATAAGAACAAATCACCAAGAAGGTTGGGATTTTCGATTCCTCCCCTGGCAGTGTCCCAAGTATTATTATGTACAAGTTTTTCATTTTCTTAAATTTACTGTATTCCACATATCCATTTTGATGTGGTTACTTGATCAAAATTACAGTGATCGAAAAAGCCTAAGGCCTGCATTCATTTAGAGAAACCGAAATACCTATCTCTTATTTTTTAGTGGTGACTAAATTTTAAAATTGTGTTTATGATAGAATGAACTGTGTATTATTTTCTAATATCAAGCCTTAATCAAAATTCTTAATAATTTAACAGCATACCATAATTATATTCGTTTTAAACTAATTCTTTAGTGTTGTATCTGCGACTTTTCGAAAAATATTGGCTGATACGGTGGTTTTAAATTAAAATTTTCTGGCTCCTTCGCACTAACTCTCCTATTCAAAACAATGTTGCTGATGTTTCGCTCCTATTTGACTCATCTGCACTCATTGTCAACTAACGTTGCTGTCTAGTAGAATTACTACAGTATAAATCTACAAATGAGTAATTAAATATAAGTTACTATTTTGTTTTATATTATCCTGCATTTTGTTCTAACTTGGAATTCAAAACTCATCGGAACGAAAAACCCGCAAAAGAAATTGAATATCCCAATCAAACTATCAGTTTGGCATATTTTGTATGCCAACCTATATAGTGGGATGGGTTTAACACAGCTAAAGAGCAACCATCTTCGTTGTTTCAATAAAAGACTGCCCATCACTTGTCACCAGCGGCGCTTTGGGCGCAGTTATTTCCTTTGTTCAGTTTGAACACGCTCGTGGATATTTGCCAACGCTTAAGAACAAATTAAGTCGTAAATTTCCTCAATACGGTATATCTGGCCGCGTTTGTAAGGACATTTTTTACTGTTTCATTTGCGTCATTTTCATCTCAGCTCGGTCGTTTTTAATTTAATAGATGCTCGTGTCGTTTCGTTTGTTGGTTCGGTTTCAGATGATACGAGGGGGTGTTTTTGAATTGATTCCGCTTTGTTTCTAATCCTGCGTGAATAATTTTGAATTTGAAATGTAATAACGTCGAAGTAAACTCGCGTGTCACTATAATAAATCGGAAAAATTCAAATCTAGTAGATACATACAATGAATGCGGACTTTGGAATTCCGATACATTGTATCTTATTATCCACGATGCTTTGTTGCAATCTTTCACCTTCAAAAGCAATTTCAGATATGTTTAACGTTAGTGGTTTTCAAATTAAGATTTATATTGATTCTGGTAAATTTATCCAACTAAAAGCCTTTGAAGTCATCTTTGAACCATTTAACCCTGCGTCGAGTGCAACTGAACCTTTTTCGAACAGCTCGTACAGTTTCGTTTGCCCTTCCCTAAGTAGGGGTTTTTAGAAGTCTGAAATTCTTGTTTAAACGTTCGCTAATAAAGGTTTTTGATACACTGAATTTTTAGAACGGAAATGGTGCGTAGGGCCTAACAGACCCCACGCGTGTCCTCCCGTGTATATTATTATTGATTTTAAACCCAGGCAAACCACTAACCTATTTTAATTTCCTATTTTTTAAAATAGTCACCAGTAGAAAGTAATATTTTAAAAATACATCTTATTCTGTATTATCTTAAACCTTGGCAAATGTCTTTTCATATTGTTTAAAAAGTCACGCTTTATAAAAAGTGTGGTATTAACGTCATTAAAATAAGATGTGGCGCTTTCAGCGCGTAGCCGGGCCATTCTATTCAAATTACAAAATTAATGCAAGGTTTGAAATTGATAATTATTGAGAAAAAAAACTGAAAATCGGGAGTTCATAACTATAAAATTTCGTCTGAAATGTGGAAGATCCCAAGGTGCTCCACTCTCCCCTACTACAATAAAAACATAATGAGTATTGTACAGATCATGTCGTGCGTTCGTATAGACACGCGAAACTACAAATATTAGAATTAAATTATGCATTTTTTAAAATCCAGGTTGATGTTACAACTACCCTATGCTCAATGAGTCACGCAGTAAAAATGTTTTGAAACTTTATGGTTTTTATGTAATTTAATTAAGTTTTCGTCACGTCTATGGACTCTGTTCGTCCATGGACGTGATGAGTTCCCAGAATTGCTTCGTAACTAAATAAAAACAAATTTTAAAAATATGACTTGAATGTTAAACTAAAAATATTTCTCTAACAGATAGTAGGAGCGATAAAAACTAATTTCAAACTTTGAAAAACCGCGTTTTAATTTAATAAATTGAAAATATGCCATCTTAAACATAATGTAGTACGTATTTAAATTTTTTTAAAATTCAATCTCCAAATAGTGCATAAAAGTCTACATCACTTGCTAGAAGTCGACTTTTACAAAATTTATTCATTCAACTAATAAAAAAAACTATCTTTGTATTTCATCTTCCAGTTAAAGTGAAAATCCCTAGCAAATAAACGGGATTTACATCGAGGCAGGTTATTTAAAATGTAACTTCCTAAAAAGCTGAAATGCAAATAAAGTCGGTAATTTTCTAGCTATCTGATGCAACAGAGCAAATAATTCTTAAAGAGATACATTAATTATGGAATCGTATTTGTTGAGATGGGAACATTCTGTGGTATTATCTTTTCCCAGTCCACTGAGTACATATTGAAACTAAGCAAATAAAAGCCTTTTTATCTGATTAAAACCATGGTATGGGTTAAAGGCAGCTTAGATGTTTAAAGCTTGAATATATTTACTTTTGACTCAATGAATTTTTATACAGATACGCTTCTTTTAAATAACTGCTTTCAAATGCAATGTTATCTATCAACTAAGAACCAACATGGAATTTCAGTATAAAGATAGCCGCGAGAATATCGAAAAATATTGTTTAAAGTTAACTTTCATTCGAAATTTTTAGCCATTTCCCAAAAAAGATGATCTGCTCATATTGTTCCAGGGTCCCTCCCATTATTTGATTTTTTGGTTCCAATTTTAATTAACCTTATTATGCGCAATGTTTCCCTTCACCATTCTAGAACTTTTAACATTATTTTCTCATTCAGTAACCTTTATGTCAATCGTAGGATATTAATAACACCCTATCCTTGGTCTAATCAATCATGCAAACAGTAGTTTTTCACTTATTTATAGAGTGTTTTCAGGTGACGTCACAATCGGTTATTTTCTTTTAACTGTATACCTTCTGTAGGGCTTTTAACTGTTGCTAAGGCCGTTATTTATCGGTTGCTAAGGCGGTTTTTAAGTATGGGGTCACGTGATTGCAAATGCTCCAATGGAAAAATTCCACGGCTAGTCATTTTCTGTAACTGTTAACCTCTGTAGGGCAAAAAACTGTAACATCTTCTGTTGCTAAGGCCGTTGTTAAGTCCGAGTAATGTGATTGAAAATGCTCTATTTTCAGCGTAAAACCAGTCGATAACTAAACAAAATAGTAACTCACAAATTTCACTGGCTTTATGTAACATTCATACTGAAAAAAGCTATAAATAAATCCCCACAGCACGTATGAAATACCCCTTAAACAAACTTGCTTTTCCTTTTTCATTTTAAAACAGCTCTTAAACAACTCAACATCACCTGATTTCTAATTGCTACCTGCGAGACCCCAACATCTCCCAATCCACTAAAATAAATAAACAGTCAGTAAAAAGCATTCCGGCCGAACTGGCGACTAACAATTCGAAATAAACACACCCAACCACTCTAATAACCCCCAAAAGATACTTCAACTCACAAAATAAAAAGCCATATACTTCCATACAGCAATATTAATTTTAAAAATTATTAGCGCTAAATCAGCTCCATCAAAAACACCTTTTTTTCACCGGACCGACCGAAAAACAAAATACTCAGCAGGGAAGACTATAATTACTTATTCCTATTGGGAACAAGCAAAGTTGCATACTTCTGATTAGGAAGGACAGGTGCTAATTAATGCTCTAACATTTACATACTAATTAATGACTTCTTTTGTCTTTTGGTTGAGCTCCTTCGGGATAAGTATGGGTAGACAAAAAACGCCACCTAGAGGTAGGAATGGAGAGCTTCGAGAATTGTTTTCTTGTCGATGGAAGAATAGTAATTGCCTCTCAGAATCAGGAGTTGCTCAAGGGCTTTCAGTTGTTGCGTCATTTGACATTCAGTTGATTGGGAGGATGATTTTGCTCACTCTGGAGCTGATGTTTTAGTACTCACACTTGAAAAATTTTAACAATTGAGTCATTAGATCAAGGTTAGCCAACCTTATTCGGAAGCGTGCCACTATTTTGGAAGTTATGCGTGGCACTTCCACTTTTTTCCAATGTACCAAAAAAATGAAAAAGTTTTTTAAAAATTTCGTAGACTGATTGTAAGAATTTTAAGCAAATATAAAATTTTGGTACTTATCCCTTAGCCGGCCGCAAATGTCGCCATTTGTGAATCAGACGCTCGCCAAGCCAAGCGAATCATAAAACAGTTAACGGAAAACGAAAAGAATGCGCCAGATGCAGATGTTCTTTTGCATGAGGCGACTGTTGGACCAGAGAATTCCTTAATTCATTCTACATTATTTGGCGATTTTTTTGCTTGCGCCCGTTTTCTGCATAGTGTAGATTTTAAAGTAAGGTACTCCCTTGAAAAAGGTTTGGAATTGTCCCATAAAAAGGAAATTTTTAAGCATTTTGCAACACTAGTTTTGAAAATCACAACTTCTTAAAAATTTTCTAAATTCCATAAAAGAGTAAACTACGGGTAATATTACCTCAATGAAAAAATATTCATTCAAGTTTTTAAGTAATCCAATAAATCTAATTCTAAATTAATTTTTAAAAAATTGTATCTTTCAGGCACCTAAAAAGATGTGACCCAATGAACTCTTACACTTAAGATTCTATTCAAAATCATAAATGAAATCGCAAAAAAAAAGGAGTTAAGTTTTCTGAAAACTAAGTAAGAAAGTTGAAACCATTGATGATGTTACATTATTATTTTCTCAAATTTTTCAATATCTTCACCTTTAGGAATTTCAGGATGGGAAAACCATGTTTCAATATTAATTTCATGAAAAATTTTAAATTTCCGGTTAGCCATAAATATAGAATAGGCGGTGATTTTTGTTTCAGCTTTCTGAATTCGCCACTGTTAACGATCAAAAAAGCAAAGCAACAAAATTCTCCTTCATTACACCTGTAATTAAATCGGATATCCGAGCAAACATCCGCCCGAAGGAAACATAGAACGCGATTGAATTAAAACAGAAGAACAATCCCGTTTTAAACGAGCTGTTGCGAGATTTCTTGCCAGGGGTCTCCAAGTTTAATTAAAGTGGGAAAAGGTAATCTCAAAAGCTCCAGAAAATGAGAAGGAAAAGCAGATTGGTGTCGCCTTTGGAAGATCCCACTTTCGAAATGAGAAGAAAACGTCCGATTTAACAGTTCCATTTCCTGTACAGAGCCGTTTCAAATGGGGTTTTTCGTGATTTGAAAGAGTGAAAGGTGTAATTTAGCCAAATAGGTTGACATAGGACGAGGAGAGTACTCTGATGGCTTTGGGAAGAAAGAAAAGGATAAGATGTGTCTCAACAATACGGAGAACAACCTTATCGCTTATTTTACGTTCCCTTAAAGAAGCCAAAATGCGATTCTATATTAAGCGACAAAACTTTAATACAGCTATTGATATAGAGTGAATAATTTAGGTGCTAAATCGTTTTGTCTAGGATAATAAGTGGTTGATAAAAACTAAACCCGTAAAGAAAAACATAACAAATTAACATTCTATTCATACTGTGTAACACATTAGAAGCAATTATTTTTAATCATACCCTCAATATTAAAACATACTAAAAAAATGAAACATTTTAAACACTTTCCATTAGACTTATGAAGCCAGTAATATATTTATTTTAAAGCATTCAAGGTGTTTACAATCAAATATTTGCACCTCAAATATTTATTTCATTCCATATTAATGCATCGTAGTACTTAAAGCTAATAATAATAATGACTTAGCGACTAACTTTCGCAATCATCATTTCTTAAAACTAAACGCTCAGAACCAAGAAAGTTAAGTAGCAATTCATAGTTAATTGTGACTGCTATGCCACTTCTACAGACTACATCAGATAAAGGTAGGGCAATAAATGTTTATTTGTAGAGCCAAGAAACCGTTAGTGTGCAAATCTCTCTCATTACTCGAAAAAATATCTCCTTTCGGTTTCTTTTCACTCAGGTCATATATTTACCAAATGGGGCGTATGTGTGTTTCGATATCATTCCGGAATCGGAGTCATATTTTACGATTATAAAGTAAATATGAGTGTTGGATGTACGAGTCTCGTGGATCAGGAACTGAAAGATTTGAGGGCACTTTAGGAGTATTTTTGGTGCTATGATTTGAGAGACTACACGAAAAGATTTTATTGCAGTTTATTCTTATAATAAAAGAAATTATCAACAGTAAAATATGTTATGTGATATTCCCTTTTACCATTTTTTTATATCAGAAATTTGTGTGCTCTTATAGTCTGTGTAAATAGAATCGGCGGTTGACCTTGAGTTTTTTCTCCATGTATTTCTTCTGCGTTGCCATGGTAAAGCATGACTTGAAACCGCCGATTTTATTTACACAGACTTAGGTATAACAATATCATAAAAGCAATTACATCAATAATGTATATTGTAATTGTCCACCACTTTTTTTTCTAATTTAAATATTAACATAACAAATAAGTATTAATAACGCAGGTTATAACGTAATCCTTGTTAACTCTGAGTTGAAAATTTTTAAAGAAATTCTATTATAGTATTTTGATTATTGAAAACAATATTGGTAGAGAAATATGTGGGACCTAGATAGTATTTAAATAAACTGGTGTAATTAATGAGATATTTGACAGTAGTAGCGTACAATTACTTACATTCTGTAAAAACTGCATGAAAAAATATACAAAACTTAATTATGAGCAATCGAAAATGTGATTTTGCGAGTAACGCTTGGTGTATACAAGGTTACTAACTCCCCTTAATACAAGATTCTTTATTTCCTGATCCAATTTATAGTTTTTTCTCCGTTTCCATAATTGTAAATTTCAACCCCTGGTTATTTCTGCGTATTAGCGTTTAAAGTTATAAACGTTTGTCTCACTGTCCCCTTAAAATGTAGGTTTATATACCAGTGTAGTCAAAAATCAAATCGGTATAGATAATATCATGGTTCTGATTAATAACCCCACCAATTTGCCTTTCATGGTAAATGAAATTGTTCTGTATCAAACTATTATCCTACCATCAAAGCAGCCAAATGTATCAAATTGAATATTATAACCTTCTATTTTGACTTTTAAACATGTAGAATCAAACCAAAAAAATTAATGACAGTAACTTCTTAGAAAAGCCATTTTTAAATCATTTCGTTCATACATTTGCTAATTATATCAAGTAAAGAAACTTCTCCATGCTTGATTAAATTCTCAAAGGAATCAGCTTAGTACTGAAGTCTCTTTTTTTTCTCATCTTTGTTTCACTTGGGAATAAAACTCAAAAAGAGATGCATGTTCTTATGAAGAAAAATTCTTCGTTTAATTAACTGAAGTGAAGACTTATTTTTACGTCGATTTTTTCATACCTTTTTAACGACTTATTAGTTCACAAAGTAATAAATTAATGGATTTTTTAACGGTTTGAAAATAACCAATTTTGTGAAACGTTTCATTTTAAAATATTGGAATTCTCTGATTACATGACTTATAAATACGGATTACTTACTAACTTAAGAAAACGTCATGAAAAGATAACTATCTTTAAGTCATAAAAATTATAATTCTTCATTAAATAAATTTTACTTATTTTTTTTCTGTTATTTTCCAATATTTTTAAAATGCCAAGCCGAATTACAAACTGTTGTGATGCGCGACAAAAGAATCCATTTCAAAGAACAATAATTTATTAGTTACACAAGTTAAGTAGAATAATAATTATTAGATATTAAGATAATTATTAAGATTATAGCAGAAGATAAATATTAAATGGCCTCCAAACTTTAAGTTCTTAATTTCCCATAAAATGGCATTTTCCTTGTTCCTTAAGTTCAGCAATAATTTATTGTAATAATAATAAAAAAAAAGTTAAGTAGAAATGTAAGGAGTAAGGTGTAGGTCTTCACAATCACAACTGCGAATCTTTATTTTATACGAAACGTAAAGCAGTTCAGCATCAGACACGTCACACCGCATACGTCAACAGCAATAGTGATGCCATCACAACACAAACCAAAACCCCTTCTTTATTACTTTAATTGTACTTAAAACTAGAAAACTGTCTTCATATAGCCGAAAATTGAGCTACCATATACATAGGTAGCCGAAAATTGAGCCCCTTTGTTCCCCTTCACAAAACTCACAAACGTATCATACTTTTAAAATTCACGTTCACTCAAAATTCAGACACTGTGCTTGGAACTACTGTTTCTCCAGGGTCAAGTAACGATGCAGTCTAGCAAAGAAATTAAGGTATCACTGTTTTCCCCACCTGAACTAATCTTTGAGATTAGTTCGTAAATAAAAGTCGGTCGCTGCATTATCTCCTGCAATGCTCCTTTCTTTCTAAAATTTGAATATTATAAATTATTTGAATAACAATTTAGTGGTGACTGTTTTCAAAGATATTGGATAGATAAAACTAATTCGAATTGTTGAAAAAAGAATTGTTCAACCTTGCACTTTAAATACGAGAATAGCACTTCTACAACCTAACAAGAAAACGTTGTTTAAAATAATGATGTGTTTGAAATTTCGCATTCACGTAATACATACATAAATAATAAAAAAATATTAAAGTCATTATTATTGGAAACATCAGTTCAGTTAAGTTTGATGGATAATATTAATTAATTAATAAATTAGAGAATATCTGATGAACATGTTTTTTTCACTCCACCTATACCTGAAATCACCACAAACCAAACCACCTTCATTCTGTTCAATTGTACTTAATAGAAAACTATATTTTTATGAAAATCTTATTTATAAATTAATATAACTACATTACACAACTTAATGTGTTTCATTTTTTAAATATTAATTTAAAGTATCGAAATCAAAGATTAAAACATTACATATTTTCGTGACACTTTTTTTATAACCCTGGACGTAAAAAAAACTATTGCAATGAATATTCCGAATGCTGTTCTAAAATAAGAAATTTTGTTTGAATACCTTTTGGCCTACTTTAATTAACCCTTTTCTTACAATGATTATGCTACGAACGGGCAAAGTGATAAACCGGGCATTATTAATAATGTCCGAAGTGAGGCGGGCAATCAATCAATGGCATATATCAATGTGCATTTATCACTTTGCCTGAAATAAGGGGGCATTAATAATAATGCCCGGATTTATCACATTGCCCAAAACACATATATTTACAGAACAGCATATATTTTAGGAACTTTAGGGAACGTACACATCTACGTGACTCGTTTAAGGGGGGGGGTCTTAAAAATACCACGCTTGGTCACAGGGGGAGGGGGGCTTAGGGTTTCGTCACGTAGTCAAAAAATAAACGTGAATAAAAGAAAAAAAAACTTGTTTTTGAAAATTAAGTTCCTGTCACAGTATCTTTTGCATAAGGTTTTTCTTCTTGATAATATGTTTTCCGCTTGTTACTATAAGTATGCACACATTCTTGGCGTCACGTGGCAAGCGTTGTATTAATAAAGACAAATTAAGGCTAATTAGGTTTTTTTTTACAGTGTATGGGTACGTTCCCTTAAATGAAGATAATATACTCTCTTCCAACAACTCATATTATTCAGCTTTGATTCAATTACCAAACTTGTATCAAGTTACCCCAAAAGACTGTACTTTTGATTTGAGCAAATCATTCGGATATAACATCCAAAATAAACCACTAAGCTGCTAAATTAAGACTACAGAAAAGGAGTTAAGAGATCGGCTTTAGAGGCAAATCAAAAGGCCTTATCTAACTCTTAGCTATTAAAGAGGGAGGACCTCGTCGTTCAAAGCGGGGGATTCTTCAGACATGCTTAATTTTCATCTGAGTTAGTTTGTGTAACGCCGTGTGAATTTCTCTGAAATTAATAGGCGCTTCAAGGTTCATAGCTTATAGTTATGCACAGGATTAAAGCTGCTCCAAAGTACCATAACTGGAACCTTAACGAAGGTAATTTCGGTGTTCTCTTAAAAGTGCACAGTTTGGGTAAGCTTTGAAAAGATGGATCTTGTTTGATTTTGGGTTAATCTATTTCGTCTAGTGTTATATAGGGTGTGTTTCAATGCAAGTTTGATCGAATGGTCGATTAAAAGTTCCTCTGATTGGAGTGAAGAAGGGTTTGTTTCAACGTGCAAATGCAGAGTGAAACTGGACTTGTGGAAGTAGAATTTAAGCTCTAAAATTTCAGTTTATATGAGTTATTTTATTTTAACGTTATTTCATATTTTATTATCCTGTGTAATGTGAACCATAAACCATATCTTGTGAAATCGTCTGTAAGCTTTCATAACACTACACTAATTCAGTTCAGATTCAACCCAAGCTATTAACGCAATGGCTTAGACACAATTCCCTCTTATATGTTTATTCTATATATCTTCAAAAAGTAGTGTTTTTAATCATTTTCAGACATTTTCGGTTACACTCGAAGAGAACAGTTCCTTATAAACCACAGAATTTTCAAGGAAAAAATTATAAATACAAGTCAAAATTTCGAGGGGGGCTGAGGGTCCTTCCCCAGAAAATTATTTGAAATTTGTTCCTTTAAACTAGTGTTTTATCTCATTTTGTATCTCTTTGGAGAACATTCAAAGGTAACTTGAGTGCTCCCCAAGGTAACTCGCGGACCCCCTAGGAAGGCACTGGGAACCCTTAAGAACCGCTGATATACATGATTTATTTCATTTTATGCAATAGAATCACAACGCGAAAATGTTAATTTTTTGTTTAAAAGAAATTTAGAGCTATGGTTTCGATTGAGTTATTAAGATGATTTGTTTTGTTGGATTTAGTATTTTTTTAATAAGTGAGGTAAAGAGAAAGAAAGAAAAATTGATAGTGTCGATCTTTCAAATTTTTCCTTTCTTTCCCATCTTTTCTTCACGTTCTCTTTTTTTAAAGAATACGGAATTCAACAAACCAAGTCACCGAAATGCCTCAATTCAAACCATGGCTCTAAATTTCCCTCCAACTGAAGCTGGAAAAATTTCCAAGTTGGGACGCTATTGCTTATTCAATAAACATTTCCTTTTGGATTACGTGAAAAGAGACTTGGCAGCTACATTCCGGAATCCAATCCCGGAATATTCAATCCAATCAAGTACTTTCCAGAAAAGGGACTCACAATCCCCCAACCAAAAAAAAAAAAACCTCTTCCCCAAGAAAACCCCTGAAACTTCTGCCTCCTTACCATACCAAACACTCCGAAGAAGGATCAAATAAAACCAGAAAGGAGGACTGACTCCGAGGTTAGCTAAAGCTTCTTGCAATACATTGAACCCAACGGAAGGCTCCAACGCCTGTTGAATCATTGATCAATGATCATGTTTCCATTGTGTCGCGCTTTGCCAGAAGTGTCACTATTCGGGAAGGTATTGTTTTGCAATGCATCATGACGAAAAAATGGACGCGGGAAAAACAGGATTTAGCTTATGAGGGGGTTGGGACAGCACATCAGAGTTGTCCTGAGTATTATTTATTAAAGGGGGTAGCGATTAAGAAATAGGTTGAAAGCTTTTAAAAAAAGATTGCTTCTGTGATGTTATATGTCTAACAAAGAGTTATTTTCATATGTTTTTGCCACATATAAAAGTAACTAGCTAAAACTAACTCTAACTCTAAAAATGTCATGTAACAAAACTTATAACTTAATGTATAAAACAAATTTTTTGTTGGAACGAAGCAATTTTTAGACGTAATTTCTATGAATTTCATCGTTATTTGATGGAATTTAACTTTCAACTACATTCATTCAACCTAGTGTTCACTATTAGGCCGCGTCCAAATAACCCCATAATGAACAGTTCCCGTATTTTTTAAAAATAGGAATAACATTTTTCCGGAAAAACAAGCGGTTCTAATTTCAAAAATCAGCATTAAAAGTTTCAAAAAAATTATTTAATTAGGTATGGAGTATTTTCAGGTGACGTCACAACCGGTTATTTTCTTTTAACTGTGTACCTTCTGTAGGGCTTTTAACTGTTGCTAAGGCCGTTGTTTATATGTTGCTAAGGCGGTTTTTAGGTATGGGATCACGTGATTGCAAATGCTCCAATAGAAGAATTCCACAGCTAGTCATTTTCTGTAACTGTTAACCTTCTGTTGCTAAGGCCGTTGTTAGGTCCAAGTCATGTGATTGAAAATGCTCTATTTGAAAATAAAAATAGCTGAATTTGAGTTGACCTCGAAACGCTCATGACGTAATTTGATACAAACAAACATAACATTAACTAGTAACAGCCAATCAAGAATGTTTTTGATTGGGTGTTACTAGTGTTTTTTGTACCAACTGGGGATGTCACAGAACTATTTGTGACATAGCAGCCGTTTTCGTGCCCTTTTTAAAAGACTAAATTTGAAATTAAATAAAAAGATATCGAATAAAAAATAATAATAAAATGCGGGAATTGTCCATTCTACCATTATTACCCCTATAATTTTTAGGTATACGCAATAAATAACTAGAGATATGATTCCATTGTACCAATTTCATAAATGACTTTTCGACAAAAAAATCCCTACTTTCAGCATCCAACAGATTCCTATATTCTGTTCGCAGCATGATTGATATCATATCAACAGCAAAGAGCAATTGTCTGCATTACCTGTCATTACTTTCATAAAACGAGAAGGTTTCACTTTCACAGAGTATTAACGATATTAAGTCCATTAAGGACTCTATTTCGAAACAAAAAACTCGATTTCCTACTATTCTTCAGTTAATACAGAACTCAAATCGTTAAGCCTCCGGGAATGGACAAAAATGAGGTCTCTTTTATTTTACGGAATCTCATTCAGAAATATAGATGTCTGGAGAGTGAAGTTTAGATTGGGTGATATAATTCTTGAAACTTTGTGAGGTTTTCGTAGATAGATATTGAATAGGTTACCTGCTAAAAAAATTAGCTATGCGGAGGAAAGGATTGATTATTTCTAGAATTAAAGAATTCGATCACAGAATCTTTTTTCATTCTTTTTTTTCATACTCCGGAACGCATTTCCTTAAATTTTAAACGAATGAACTATTTCTTTAAATTCATAAAACAATTTGTGTCAGCAAAAATATTTCAACAAAATTTAATTTTTATCCATCCAATGTTTGTAATCACCACTATACATGAGTAAAATTAAATAAGTAAATAATTAAATAACTCAAACTGGGTATAAATAAATTGTGGATACTTACAAAATTCAGCCTTTTCTAGTTATTGGTTTGGAATTTGGAACTAGTTTAAGTAATTTATAAATTATATCTCAGAAACATAAAATTAGTTTTTAGCATGGCAGCGTGGCTATCGCAGCAGAGTGGCAGTGACAGAGTGGCAGAGTGGCAGCAGTGGCTATCGCACGGTGCGGCGTTTTTCTCTCGCTCTTAACAAGCTGATATTTATACTTGAAATTTGGTATTTTTTATAGTAAACAACCTAATATTCCATGTTATAATACTTCATGCGAGCTTCAGAGAATAAACTTATCTATCACGATTGAGCTATATTTTATCCAGTTGTGTTTTTGATCCATCAAGCACTTCGTCATGACAGCTAACATCTGTTTGGGATGTAGTGATCCAATTTCGGACGAAAATGAAAGTATTTCCTGCTCTGGACCGTGCTGCAGGCAATTTCACTACAGATGTGTTGGTGTTTCTGACAAACTTTTTAGAAAATTGAAGAGTGGAGAAAGTTCAGATCTGTGGAAGTGCATCGCCTGCAAGAACGACCCTGTTTTGGGTATTAGTCCCGGCATCACTCAGATCAGAGATAAACCAGCTACCTCCGACCCCTCAAAGAACCAGTATCTAATAAATTATATCAAGGAGGAAAACAAAAGTCTGAAGGATTACATCAGGTCTCAATTTAGGGAATACGAAAAAAACTTGGAGTTCAACAGCAGTCTCATCAAGGACCTATCAGCGCAGTTTGCTGTCTTGACTTCAGAGGTTAAAGAGTTGAAAGTACAAAACGATGAACTAAAAAGAGAGAACGACCAAATCAAAGGCGAATTAAAACAGGCTCAAACTGAAATAGCGGATCTGCAGCAATACTCCCGGCGTGCAAATCTAGAAATTACTAATCTCCCGGAATCCGAAAGTGAAAACATCAACGAAGTCTTAACGAGCGTTTTCTCCTGCCTGGAGGTTAACCTGATGGATCAAGTGTCTATTGCCCATAGAGTCCCTACTTCGAGAAAGGATAAACCAAAACCAGTCATAGTTCAATTTACTAACAAACATCACCGAGACACTTGTTTAAAGGCTGCGAGGGCTAAAAGGATCAATGCATCGCAAGTGAATGAAAGACATAAGAACGAACCGATCTATTTCAACGAGCATCTAACTCCGAGGCTGAAGGAATTGTTTTTCCACTGTCGAAGGTTTAAAGAGACTAACAACTTTAAGTTTGCATGGGTAAAGGACGGTAAGATCTTTATCAGGGAAAGCGAAAACTCCAAGGTTATCCGAATCGTAGGTACAGACGATCTTATAAATATAAATGCTTCCAGACAATGAAGTATCTGTTCTTGATTTTCTTACTGATAAAGAATGTAATTTTATTTATGTGGATAACCTAAAAGATTTTAATAATTTCCTTTCCCAACCAAACACTTATAATTCTTGCTACTTAAAAATTGTTCATTTCAATATTAGAAGCATTCGCTCAAACTTCGACGAACTACAAGCATTGTTAAATTCTTCGTTTGATTTTATTGATATACTTGTTTTGTCTGAAATCTGGATATTTAATCATGAAACCTCTCTTTATAATTTAAATAATTATGATTCGTACTTCTACTGTAGAGATTCTAACAAATCTGGAGGTATAGGTGTTTATGTAAAAAAACATTTAGATATTCTTAGTGATTGTTTGTTTTCTATGAATACTGCCGAGTCAATATTGCTGTATAATAATTTTCTTGATTTGACTATTATTTGTTTATATCGTTCCTTAAGCTTCAGCATTGATAGTTTTAATTCTGAATTATCGAGTAAGCTTAAAAATCTAAATTCTAAAAATGTACTCTTAATCGGCGATCTAAACATAGATGTATTAACATGTTCAAATCCTATAGAAGAGTATAAAAACCTTCTTAGTTCAGAAGGCTTTACTTTCCTTATTGAAGGTGTTACTCGAGCTATCTCAAATTCCTGTATTGATCACATAATACTACGGAGTTCTGATATCAGTGCTGAATCTGTGATTTTCAACAATAACCTAACAGACCATAACCCGATCGCCTGTAAATTAAAGTATACATGCAGTGTAAATCCTAGAACGGATAAGATCTCAAAGGTAAAGATATCAAGAGTTAATTATGATAAGGTTAACAATTTTCTACTAAATTATACTTTTCCTTTAAACCAAAATTCTGAGAATGTGAATTATTTATATGACGGATTTGCAGATATTTTAAAAAATATTCTAATTAATTTTACTCACTGCTTTGAGCTACCAAACCGCAAAATAAAAAAAAACTGGATAGACGAGGAAATCTTAAATTTAATAAAAACTAAAGAAAAACTATATAAAAAACATAAAAAATATCCCTTTGATATAATTCACGAACATAATTATAAAACTTTACAAAAAGAACTGAAAATAAAAATAAAAAACGCAAAACATAATTATTTCTTGTCTGAATTTTTGAAGTGCAAAAATGTTAAAAAGCAATGGGAATTTGTGATTAAAATCACAAACTCTAATGCAAAAGACAAAAAACCTTTATCTGATAATAATGTCTCGCTAGTGGAGAATATCAATCAATTTTTTATAAATATGGGATCAAATACTGTATACAATGATGATAGCAATCATAGAAAATATCTAACAAGTCAATCAAATTCTTTTTTTCTCGCTGAAACAAATGATCTAGAAACTGAAAAAATTATCAGATCATTGGATGACAAAAAATCCCCTGGTTATGATAGAATAACATCTCAAGCCCTAAAAATTGCTGCAAACTATCATATCTCGATCATCACGAAAATCATAAACTTATCCCTCTCAAGTGGTACTTTCCCTGCTTCCCTAAAAACAGCTCTAGTTGTACCTATCCATAAATCTGGTGACACAAATGATTTTGCTAATTACCGACCAATCTCTCTGTTACCAATTTTCTCCAAAGTTCTTGAAAAAATTGTACACGCCAGACTTTATGATTATTTAAAGACTTTTAATATAATTTCTGAAAATCAATTTGGTTTCTTGCCGGGTCTCAGTACTGAAAACGCGCTAATAGAATTTACTAAATATACTTATAATAGTATAGATAAAAATAACAAAACAGCAGCTATTTTCTTAGACATCTCAAAAGCATTTGACAGTGTGAATCATGGAATTTTAATTGACAAACTATCTTCAATCGGGGTTCGAGGCAAAGAACTGGATTGGTTCATTTCTTACTTAGCAAACCGAAAACAGTTCGTAAAATTGGGAAATTCTAAAAGTAGTCTATTAGACATAAGGTCTGGTGTACCGCAAGGTTCAATCCTTGGACCTTTGCTTTTTATAATCTACATAAATGATTTCTGCAAACTAAAATTAAATGGTAAAATCATTACCTATGCAGATGATACTGTAATTCTGTACTCATGTTCTAACTATAGTATACTACAAAATACCATAAATAGGGATCTTCTGACCATTAAAAACTGGTTTATTTCTAATAAATTATCAATAAATGTAAATAAAACAAAATTAATCAATTTCAGTATCTACGGGCCTCCTGAGCATCTTCATCTATGTTATCATGTTATTGACTGTAAAGGTCTTAATTGTAATTGCCCCCCTCTTGAACAAGTATCTTCAATAAAATACCTTGGATTAAATGTAGACTCAAACCTAAAATGGAAATCCCACGTTAATTACCTAACAAATAAATTACGCTATATCTTACACAAACTTTACTTCATAAAAAAGATAATAAATAAGAACTTTTTGCTTCAACTTTACCACTCCTGGGTAAATTCAATTATAAGCTATGGTATTCTAGCCTGGGGTGGGGATTACTTACAAAATATAAATCCAATAATTAAAATTCAAAATAAAATCATTAAATTTCTAAGCAGTAGTAACCAGTTCCCTTTAATTGATCTATATAAGAAACTTAACGTTTTACCAGTTCGTCACCTTTTTTTCTTTAAAACAATAGTTTATTTTACTAAGCAAGCAAACGATTCTGACCTACGAAATTTAACTTACAATTTACGCTCAAGAAACTTATATTTTGTACCAAAAGCTAAAAAAGAAATACTACATAAAAATTATGTTTATCTATCGCCTAAGTTTTACAATATTTTACCCAATGATTTAAAAATAGAAAAATCCCCTATTAAGTTTAAAAAATTACTAAAGCTTTTCATTTTTACAATAGAAAATATTGAAGAACTTTTTTAAAAAAGAAGGAACAAATGCTCTCTAAATTTTAGGTTAGTAATTCTGAAGCTTGCCTTGCGATGCCACTATATTATATTATATATTGTATGTGTATTATCTATATGTGTATGTGTAACATCTATATGTATATGTATATATGTATGTTTTTTCATTTCTATTGTGTTCAAATACTACTGCTTTAGGTTGCCCATATGGGTTTCTGACCCCTTGGCAACTCATATGTCTTCCTGTTGTTTTTTTTCTCATATATGTGTCTGTTTGTTTCAATTATTAATGTGTATGTTGTTGTTGTTGTAAAATAATAAAAATGTTAGTTAGTTAGTTAGCAGGGTTTGAAATTGATAATTATTAAGACAAATAAAAAAACTCAAACTCAGATCGAATTTTTATTTGCCAATTTTAAAAATCAAGCAGCGTTTTTTATCAAACACGGATCATCGTTTGACGATCAAAAAAGAAAAACTCGCATTGTAATCATTCCTGGTGATTGTTATTTTAATGATTATCTGTGAGGATTATTTCTTGAGTTTTATGTTTTGCTCCGAAAATAAAAATCACGAACGATCGCCAATTGAGAGATACCTCTATTATTCTCAAAAATACTGAAGAGAACGCCTATCCTCGAAAAGTTAAATTAGCGGTTTTAGCGAGGTGTGAACGATATGTTTTAGCACTGTTTGAGTTTTATTTTTTGATCGCGAAATATTTTCATCATGAATTAATGATTATTATCTGAGTAAAACCGTATCTCTTAAAAGTAATGATTTTTAATCAAAACCTATAAAACTCAAAATCTGATCAGGAGTTTTGTGCCTTAAACCAGGGCCGATTTTTACGATTTTACTCAAAATTTAATCATTAAACCAGGTTTGGGCGATTAAGTGGGATCATTAAATTTAAACCCTGGTTAAGATTATGATCACCAATAATAATTACGACGGTAGATTTTCTTTTCTGATCGCCAAAAGATGATCCATTTCTGATGATTTAAAAGTGGCAAACAAAAATTTCAAACCGAATCTGAGTTCTTATCAGTCTCCATAATCCATGTCACTACGACGTCGCCTAGAGGAGACTCGCGTTTTAAATATCTGCTGTAGACACTACTTCCACCATTCAACCGAACATTTTTATTTTTTAATAAATTAAAAATAACCATTATTTTAGTGGTGGCTATTAAATTTTTAAAATTGAGTACTTATGGTTACTTCAAAATTGAAATTATCTGTCCCTCTTATGCGAAAGAAATAAAAAGAAAACAAAATATCAATTTTCTCATCATTGAACGTGTTAATTCTATCATTGAGTAGACATATTTAATCTTTGTATTTTAAAGAAGCGGTGGAAGCTTAATTTTTGCTTTCTTTTTTTTTTAATGGCAGGTAATTTTGAACCGTTACAGCTGTAACTTAAGTCCATTAACCCATGTCATGCCGAAGCAGTACTTACTTTGCGTTACCCAGTGGGCACCTGTGGACCGAAGCCACGGAGGGGAAGCACTGTTGCCCACACCACACACACAGGCACAGCCCCTTTTTACAGGGGGCCACATTCATTCCTCACACACATAAGGACAGAAATTAACATCCATGCCAAACGGGGATTCGAACCCCAGACGTACGGCTTCGCAGTCAGATGCTCTAACCACTAGGCCAGTACGTCGGCAATTTTTGTTTTCTAAAAATTTAGATAATATTAGAGAATATTTCTTTCAGAAATATTGGGTAGATATTAATCAACATCAGTAAGATGATTTAAAGTTTACTAAAAATTAAGTTTATAATATTGCAGTTTTTCTTTATTAAACCATTAAACTGCTCTTACACACGAACTCTCTGCTCTTATACACACGAATTATAAAGTCCACGCTTTATTTCTTGAACTGAAAAAGGATTTCAATATCTTTGTTTTCGTGTGTACCTATATATATAGAGAGAAAATGAGTGAGTGCCCTGTTATAAGTTTGACACTTTGTTTACGCTATTTAATAATAGTAGGTATCTACTATGGCGGTCATTATTTAGTTTGTAAGGGATCCTTCATAATTTGGTAAACCATCTAGTGGTCCGTCATTGATTTGATAAGGCAACTAGTGGTTCTTGGGTACGAAAAGGTTGATTGATAGTCACACTGATTTAAAGGTGTTAATACATAAGACTAGTTCTTCTCTTCTCTGACTGAAAATTGTAAAACTTTTCTAGCTTTAACACCCTTTGAAAACCTAGAGATAGCCCACTCCTCAAACCCTAAGGGTAGCCCATCTTTTAGTAACCCCCTCAATCCCCTTAAAAATGCAAATGCCCCTTAAATTTTAAACGTGTGAAATATTTCTTTAAAATCATGGAACAATTTGTATCGAAGCAAAAAATATTTCGACGAAATTTAGTTTTTATCCATGCGATGTTCGTAATCACCACTATAAATAAGTAAAAAAAATCAATTATTAAAGAACTCAAAAGTTGGTACTTTCAGCCATTTGAATTTAATACTTTATAATGAAAGTCTCCAAAAATAGGATGGATTGACTTAGTCTTTAACCATTTTAAAAATCTCTCTTACATACACCCGTACCAAATTCAACCATTTGTAGTTACAGGTTAGTAATTTTATCCAAGTAATATAAGGTAAATGTGGGTATAGTGGACACTGTCCCAATAGTGGCCACCTAGTTGATTAATATTAAATAACACGAGTTAGAGTTACCAAATAGCGTTAAAATTTATAGGCATAGTAGATTATGCTATCAGGTAATCAGTTAAATAACCACGGATACCACAGATCAGTATGAAAAGGATATTTAAGTCTTTGAAAATAACACCATCGGCCGAGTGACTGAAATTTGATTTTGCTTATTGAATCGCGTTAGGAAACGGTTTAGTCGGAACTGATTTTTTAGTATTTATTACGGTTTCATTGACTGTTAAATTCATTTTAAGATTAAGTAGAGTGTATACAATCATACTGAAGAAAATTTATTTGAAAATTTTTAATTTACGAGGATTTAGGGGGGTGGCCACTTTACCAACACAGAATCTTAAATTTTCCAATAGTGGTCACTGCAATGGCTTTTAAAAAAATATAAATCATTTTTAATTTGAATCAGATTTTCTTCAGAAACTGTTGATTATGCCATAAAACGGGTGTTGTACGAATTAGGTTTCATTCTGGCTTCGGGAAATTCCTCTCAAAGCAGCTACAACGTAGGCTATGGGCCGGAAACTATTAAGTCTGTAATTCTAAGTCAAATAAAACTGATTTTATTTTCATCCAAAATATATTTCGCTAGGAAGGAAGACTTTTTTAGAACTAAACGATCATACCTACTCAATTTCATGCATAAACCCCCTCGTATAGGCAGAAAAAGAGAGGTGTCCACTTTTGATGCAAAGAGTGTCCACCATAGAAACATCAGATACATCGATGTGGCCACTAAAGAAGCAATTTGGAGTACTTTTAAAAAATTAATGAAAAATACTTTCCCCGATCTAATTACAGTTTTAATTGATAAAATCGAAAGAAGAAGATCCAGTTGATCTAAAAATAGGATGGTAACCGTTTCCAGGCAAATAGATTAATATTTATAGAGAATTTAAGCGAAACTTTTCCTTAAAGTGTCCACTATACCCACATTTACCTTATATGAATTGTATCTTAAATTAGTGTTTAGTTTATTTCAAACGGCTTAAAATTATACTATGAGCTCTTATAAATAGTTGTTGGATTGGATTATTCGACGATAGCTTATATATTAGCGGCCCGTTTTGTACTGTTTAATTTTTTTACTATTTATTAATTCCTTTTTTCTGATAAATATATGATAATCGCGAACAAAATAGCAAATCTATTGACATTTTTTCTCTTTACATTTTACCAAAAAATCCTCTTTAATTATTTATGTGATAAAGATCACCAAGTATTTCAAATTCATTACGGAAATTTGAATGGGATGCTTAAATTTACTCTGAAAAAATCTGAAACTTACCAGACCCCAAGGTTAGCCCCTCTTTTAGCCGAAACCCCAACCCCCTTAAAAATGCAACAGTGGGGGGGGCAATAAGTGCCTCCAGAAACCCATCTATCTAAAAACCCAGGAGCCCATTTAAACTCTCCTCACACTCTCAACAGAAACTTCAGGAATAAAAATTTCCCCAGACTTCCAACAGCAAAGAACAACTAAAAAATAACTTTCCCCAGACCGTGTTTAGTTCAGCCACTTTCTTTCGTTCGCTACGTGACCCCTGCGGACAACGTGAGTTGTTCTTCTGCTTTTGCCGCTCTTGACAGTTTTTAGACAGTGCTGAAAAATGCATATTCGAGGCCCGTGTTCCGTCAGGTGTGAGGTTTTTGCGTGTCTTCATAGCGGCATGTCGACGCTGTGTTCACGGAGGCTTTGTTGGTTGAGATCCGCTTGGGGAGAATGTGGCATTTTGTCGTCTCTTCGGGTTTGCTTCATCAGCTATGTATGACAGCTTGAAGCCTTTTGAAAGGAGGATGCTTTGTTGAGAGGCAGTATTACTGTCATTATATTATTTCTTTGTTACTGGTCTAAAATATTAGTACCACTTGATTGAGGTATTTGCACGTTTTGAGGTTAAATTTTATTAAAATAGTAAATAAAAAACCATGAAGAATGACGTTTAAATGAAGTTACTGAGTTTCGTAGTTAAATTTTTGAAATTTCATTTTGCGTTTTGGCGCGAAAACAGAAACATTGTTGTTTACAAGCGCTGTGACGTCCCATGCAATAGTATCCCGTTTTCCGATCATTGAAGTACAGTAAAACACTAGTTTTGAGGGCGCTGTGACGTCAAACCAGTTTTTTGATCACGTGACTCTACAATGGCAAAAATAAAATTGAATTTTAAATTATTTAAAACATATTTTTGAACTTAAAAATCTAATATTAGAGATTTTAAACTATAAACGTTTCAAAAAAGTGTAAAATTAAGCAAATCCCTCACTTATGCAAATACCACATTAGTCGGAAATTAATCGAATATATTTTAACCGTTACTTTGAAAAAGCGAACAAGTCCAAAAAATGGAAAAATCTCGAAATGTGTTTATCTACACATGAGTGGGAAGAGAGAAAAATATAACTTCCCCCTTAGGGGCCGTTCAAATATTAATAAACAGGTATATAAATATAAACAGGTTATTTGTCATTTTTGACCCCCTCTTTTGTCAGCAAAGATAAACAAACCGCAACCCCCCCCTTAATAATAACGTAAGAAAACTGCCCAACCCCCCTTTGTTTTTTTAACCCAATATTTATTTAGCAGTACTTATATTCCAAAAATTCATTGTGCTCCTTGAACACTTGAACTATCGTTAAAATCTTCCATGTGAAGTCAAAATGCCTGATTTTTTTCCTAGTTCATTTTTTTGTGTGAAATTTATTTTTATTGAATTTTGAAATTACTTTTCAAACACAAGAGATTTTCGAAAGTGCAGTGTTTGTAACATGTTATTTAAGCACCACTCGTACTGCCGACTCACTTTCATATAATTTTGAATTTTATTTGTCTTAGTCTTTCTATTTCTCACTTTTATATACTGTGAACTAAGCGGAAATATAATTTAAAATAAATTTGAGCTGATTTTTCTTCATTTGAAATTTCATAAGGTTCCAAAAGGGAATAAGTCCATCAACGTTTTTCTGCTGTAAAATATTTTTAAATATACTTATATTTGTTTCGATGATTGCTCTGTTTTTTAAGTAGGATCCAGAATTCACAGTAAAAATTTGGTGATTATGCAACGAAAATTACATTACTTATACAGTGTTTTTCAATTTTCTCAAAACTTAGTTTATGGACTTATTCCCTTTTTCAAACTGACGATTCAATTAATACACTGACACTCACATAACAGGTGTTGATAACAATGTTTAAAGCTTAAAACAAAACATACTTTCGATACTTGATCCGACATCCCTTATTGCCTCTCAACTTTAAGGCAGATGTCTGGGTGAATTAATTTAAAAATAATAACAGCTAACTAATATTATTAATCTTAGCTTAGTATTAACTTAAAAATATTTTCCCATAAATTATCTTTAAGTGACACATTGTCACAAGTTATTTTTCATCTTCCTTATGAAAACACTTTCAGCTTTTATAAGATGCAAAGAATGCTACCTTTACACATAATAACATAGTATCTTATTCAGGCTTTAAATACCCGTAGATCTAAGCAATAAAAAATAAAGTACATTTTAACAAAAAAATTCAATTTGCTTAATAATCCATGACAAAAAAAAAACATTCAATTTAACTAAAGCAAATGGGAAAAAATGAGAACTAAGATCCCTAAAATGAGTTATTAGAAATTCACTATAGTTTGCAGAAAAAAATCTTTAAAATAAAGACTCTAAAGTATATATTTCGTTAAGAACGGGTATTAGTTATCGTTTGAAAGAAACTCACAACATTTTCTCTTTTTGTCAATATGGGTGATGATTTTTTTCGGTTTGTGTCTGGAGAGAAAAAAAATTATGTCTGCTTTCGGCATGGATAATTACTTAACTCTCGACTTCATTTTTTGTTAAATATTTTTTTACATTTTCTAAAGCCCTAGAGAATCGTCTTTACTCTTTAGCTTCTAGTTTTTCTTGTCATTATATTCCCTAAGATGAAATATTTTCATTTTTCCCTATTAATATTACTTTATGGCACTAAAGGTACTTAAATAGGATTTAAAACGTGTGTGATGGGGTTATAGTTTATTTAGAACAGTGGTTCCCAACCGGTGGTCCGCGGACCATTAGTGGTTCGTTATAGTCTTGGAAGTGGTCCGTGAATGGGCCCGGAAGTACACAATAAAAATTTCCAATAAATTATAGAAATTTGAATGAATTCAATAAGAAAAAGATTGAATTATACTTTCGGCTGTTTAATTTGTGGGGATAACAGTCACCACTAAATTGCTAACAATACGTTCTTGTAGTATAAATATTTAAAGTACAATTATTAGTTCTGAAAAAAAAAACATCTCACTTTTGTGGGTTCCGAAAATTTACGTTTATCACAACACATATTACTAATTCTCGTGAGATGTAACTCAATTTTTCTTATAATATAGTTATATTTCAGAGCATATTTTAAATTTACACGCTCAATTGGGGATAATTAAATTTCCATCTTACAATTTTATGAAGATAAGGATTTTAAGCTACAAGGCTGGTCCGTGAAAGTTCCAATTTTAGACTCAGCGGTCTGAAGACTTCTCTGAGTTAGGAAAGACTGATTTAGAAGTATAGTTCAAGAGTGATTTTCAAAAACAAAAAAAAAATATTCAACAAAATATCCATTCACTGATTAAATAATTATTATAGTTGCTGTACATATTTTAAAAATGTAATGTCACAATATTGTAAAAAAACAGGAATACATTGTGGCATTATTTTTAGAAAACATCCAGTAGTAAGTATAACATCCGTAAATAAATTATTCACAAATAAACTGTTGAAAACATATTGTTTGAAATATGAAAACGCAATGCCGTGTTTGAATTTTGGGTAAAACAATAAGTAGTTACTTTATCAATTTATTGTTATCGACTAAAAGTAGAGAAGCACTTTAGGAGAAACGATATTTCTGTTTTTCTAGTTCCCATTGTCCGACGAAATATTTTTTACAAAGAAAACATAGAAAATCAATTATACGGTATCTTATTTCTTGAAAACAATTTTTATCGGGGATATTTATATACTACATTTCGGTCTGTGTTTGGCACGTGTTAAAGTATTGATTTTATAGTCCTTTTTAAACAAAATACATTCATACAAATAATATTATGGGCAATCGGTACCTTCTACACCGACAATGTTAAATTTACGACTTTTGTGTACCTTTTTCTCAGAAACAATTGCACCTAAAAGCTGGATTTTTTTTTAAATTCAATCAATATACACTTGTCTTCAAACATACATGTGCTTTTATTAACATAATGATTAGATATTTTTAAATAATAATCGATCATCACTTTAAATTTCTTGAAAATAGTTTTTTTCTGCGAAAACTGTTTTAAAACATGTTTCTAAACTTAGAAATGAAATGCAGTGTCACAGCAGCCAATGAGATCGTCGGAAACAACACAGTCTCTATGGAACATTGTTTAACAACTTGCATTGTTGCTTTTTTTATTGTTGAAAAAGAGGAGGGGAAGTTTCATCTATTAGGAACATTGTTACGATGAAAATATGAGCTTAATACATGCTGGCTGAGAAAACGATTCACGGAATTTTAAAAAGGTCATTCTGATAAAAAAAGCATTTTAATGTTGAGATCTTCCCAGATGAAATACTTACGTTTTTTTTAAAGACAGTTAAACATTCTTCTTATTTGAATTTTTGCATAAATGAGGCATCGTTCTAAAGGTCTTGAAATGTAAAATCTAAAAGACTCAAAAACCCAAAATCGAGTTTTTGAAGGTATCAAAGGTACCGACTCCCCTTACGCAAGATATTTTTCATTTCGTTGTACCGGTACTACTCACAAAAGGACAAGTCTACGTATTTTATCCAATATCTCTATGATGTAAACTACGTTACTTTCTGATTTGAAAAAAAAAAAAAAAGATATTAATGCAAATTATTTTGAATTTACCATGCGTTTACCTGCTGACTAAAAGGCAAAATAATTTTTATTGACAGCTTGTTTTGACGGTTCGTAAGAATATTGTACATTACTAAATTAATTATTTATTATAACAAAATGTTACAAAATTTTTTTCCGTAAATGATGAATTTATAAATTTTAACTCAAACTAATGATATTGTTAACAATTTAAGCTATTTAAATATTAATGGTCCCTGTAAAATTAATCAGTTGATGAGTTTCTTATTAACTAGATTTGTCAACATCAGTAGCTATATAAGTGTTCCACCCACCTTGGGGCTCAGCACTTAGATACCATCAAGAGCAATCCGTGTATATGTTATTGTATTACATAAATTTTGAAAGATACGTCATAAAAAAACTACTAGACAGAGCAAAAATTTTATCTTACGCAATAATTCAACACCATTACATCTCAACAAATCTGGTTGGGAATAAGACTTCACACGCTTATATAAAAACCTCGAAATCATTAATATTCCTTCTCTAAAACATGAAAAGGGTTCTCTCTTTTAAATCTAGAAAGCATATTTTCTGTGTGCATCTGATTTTTCACCGATTTCAGGATTCTAGATACTCGACTTGTGGAAATTCAATCTCGAGAAGCAGATGTTTTCCGCGAAATGCTGCACAAAGAAACAATGCGCAGTTGGAGCATAAATCCCTGTGACGTAATAAAAAAGAGGCGTTGTGAGATATTTTTGCGTTAGAAGGCTGTGATATACGTTTTGAAAACGTATTAAAGCATCCGATGATTTTTCTGCGTTAGAGATTTGAAATGTGGAGACTGCGTTTTCCTTCGAAGGACGGATATTTTTGAATGCTTCAGAAAAATGTGTTTTCGGATGCATACAGATATTTGGGATATAATATGGTTTTTGTTCCAACTATAATTTTCAAACGCAGTATATTTCATTTGAGACAGACATTACCGGCTATATATTTTTGGACCAAGGTCTAGTGCATGGTTCTATTGAATCAAAAGAAATTATCTAATGCATTTTAATAACTAAAAATAATAAACAGCAAACTCATCTATTGACAGCTCTCTTATAAATAGTAGACCCTCTATATGTATGGCATCACAACTTGAACGTGTGACGTCAAACATTGGGCAAAACCAGTGAATTTGCGATGTTAAGTCTATGGAGTATGAACACTTTAGGGGGTTATACCATGGTCATCTGGACTCATAAGGCCATAGAAGGCCGAAATCGTGACGCGAAATAGTAGGCACTTTTCAACAGCGCAAGATACAAGATTTCAGACTTGAGTTGCGCTGTTGTCCAAAAAAACTATGAAGACTATTGACTATTATTTCAGGTCACGATTTCGAGCTTCTCTGGCCTTATGAGTCTAGGTGGCCATCGTTAAACTCCGATGGGAATTGAAAGATTTTTGGTATCTAGAATGATTATACTATAAGCCTTGAAGAGATATACATAACGCGATGAATTAAGAAAAAAGTTTTACTTCATAGAATTAACAAAATTTACCTATTTCGCCACGCGTTTGACGTCACACGTCTGAGTTGTGAGGCCATCTATGGTTCCCAACCGGTGGTGGTCCGTGAATCTTAAAAGTGGTTCGTGAATGGTCCTCATAAAAATTACAATAAATACAAATTTGAGTGAATTGAACGAGAAAAGATGGAATTATATATCCATGAAGATGACTTTCGGCTGAGTAATTTGTGGGGATAATAATAACCACTTAATTATTAACAATACTTGTTGTACTATAAATTTTAAAGTGAAATCAAGAGCTCTCTTGGTATAAAACTCGGCCCGAAGATTTAACTATATATCTTAACAAAAGATGTAATTAAAATTTTCTTATACTCAGAGCATCATTTAAATTTACACGCTTAATTAGGAAATATACACTTTCATTTTGAAATATTTGGGGGTAAATCATTGTAAACTATAGGGTGGTCCGTGAAGGTTCCAATTTTAAACTAGTGGCCCGCGGACTTCTCTAAGTTGGGAAACACTGATATAGAGTGTCTTGGAAAACACTACTACTAATAATAAAAGAAACAACTATTTGAAATAAGCATGGTTACAACGCATTTTGATGCAACGTCAGAAAAAAAGCATTTTTAAAGGCATGATTCGAGGTTTTTCCGTCCTAAAACCATCGCTTTTCTCTGTGTTTCAGGAGGAGAAGCGGTGAGCCGCAGTGATCAGCGCGGCCCTCGCATCCGCTCCTCGCCGCCCTCCCGAGTGGACTTCTCCAACAGCAGCGGCACGGAGCTCAGATGCACAGCAGACGGCATGCCTCCACCCAAGATCGTCTGGCAGAGCGGGGAAGGAGGTGGCAGAGCGGTGGGGGAGGTGCCAGGGCTGCGGCACGCCCGCCCCGACGGCACGCTCGTCTTCCCACCCTTCTCCCGCTCCGAGTTCCGGGAGTCGGTGCACTCGGCCGTCTACAGATGCGTCGCCACCAACCCCGTGGGCTCCGTCAGCTCCACGGACGTGCATCTCAGAGGAGGTGAGAGAATTTATTGTTTTTCTTGTCCCACTAAGTATCACCAAGCTGTTTTGGAAGCCACATATATTTGAAATATCGCCAGCAATTGCAAACTAATCGATTAAATTTTTTACAAGGTAGTGTTTTATAATTTTTCCTCATATGAAAAAATGAGGCATGATTAGTAGCATCGTTTGAGTAAAAAAAATTACTTTTTACTTTAAAAATGCTGAAGAAATAATCTATATTTAAAATATAGATTGACGAAAAAAGAGCTAAAATTAAATATTCACCACTAAAATAAAGAATATTGTTTATTTTAACTTCAAGTTCTATTAATATGTGCGAAGAGTCAGATTTTTAGAACTTTAGTCAACCGTACCGACCTCTAATCGGGTTGGGTTAACGGGCGTTATCAACTAGTTTTCCGAAATATTCGATATGCCGCAATCAATCATTTTCCAATTGATATTCTAGAGGGGAGTTGTAGAATAGCCGTCATTGATAAACACTTGAGGGAATTGTTAGATAATTTAGTAGTTATATAATTTAGCATCTCAGAAGAGGTAAGATGCGATGGATTATCTCATAGTATTGCATGAGTTGCTTTGACAGTGAAAAAAGTTTATGTGTTGTTATTTCACTTGGAATATCCAAGCTACATCCGCAAAGCATACAGGAATTAAGGCAAATGGGTGCGGCTCCTGAGAAAGTGAGGACCATATGAGTCCGACTGATGGCTCAGATGATAGATAGATCTATCACCACCTACATAATTTTGGCATGTCCCTGAAGGGGAGGTAAATAGTCTCCAGACGACCTGGATATATATGGTAAACTACATCACGACCGACTACAGGACTTTCGGACCCACAAATTTAACGAGTACGTACTCTAAACGTTTTCCCTAACAAGCAAGTGACCAATTTGAAACTCCTTCGTAACGGTCAGATTGGAGTACCGAGTGTGAACATGAAGTCCTTGGGACCAACGAATGTATGGTGTGAGACCAAAATCTGTGATTACTTGTGACTTCACTGTGTTGTTGCTGAGAAGGTGCAGTTGTGACAGGTCACACGAAGACTTCCCTGTGACGGACAGTGCAGAGTTGTCACTCGCGTTTCGGTCACTGAGACCTCAGTGACGTCACTGTGACTTTTGCATTGTTAGGGTTCCGTTACTCTTTTACTAAAATTATATTTTTTTTGGGGGGGGATTGGATAGTAATAATCCATTTTTTATAAAAAAAAAAAAGAAATTTCTAAAAGTAGCAAATAAAAATATTGTTCGATTTCATTTTCCATGATTCTCAATTGAATCGTCAGTTTGAAAAAGTGAAGTGCGATTTATGTTCTGAGGTCACAAACGATAATGGTTGCCTCCTTTCATTCCTTTAGTAAACACAGTCTTCGTCAGCATTTAATCATGTAGCATCAGTAAATATACATGTATCATAAAATATTTGAATTGTTAGTAAGAAATTATTCACGACACAATTTCGAGCTTCTTTTTCAATTTTTGTCCAGTTGCCCTAATGACTTTGTTCAATGATGTGGTGTAGAACATTTAACTGTTAATTTTTATTGTCAGTATTACGTAAATGCAAAATTTCAAACATTATCTTTATTTGAAACAAAGTTTTCTTACTATGTTGTAGAAATGCTATTCTTGTAGTATTTAAAGTGCAAGGTTGAACAGTTCTTTTTAAAAAAATTGAATTAGCTTTATTGAATATCTTTGGAAACAGTCACCACTAAATTGATATTCAAATAATTTATAATATTCAAATTTTAAAAAATCAATCTTCAGAATTCTTAATTTGCTGTTACAATTACAAACTGCACTTAAAGAGTAATTCAGATAGTAAAAACTGTGAGACCTTTATTTCTATACTAGACTTCAACGTTACTTGACCCTGGAGAATGACAAATTGACTTTTTGTGCTCAAAACAATCTCAAAGCTTTGCTCTACGCATGCGTGGAAAGAGGGGGAAAATAACTACACCCTATTAGGGAGATATAGCCCCTTGAAGTTGGGAAATCGATGCCCCTTCATTATATTTTTTCAGTTAATTTGGAATTAAAATTAATTTGTCTTCTCTTATTCTTAATGCTACAAATTAAGCCAACATAAAATTTAAAAGTGCTTTTATTATTTTATCAATGGAATGTTTGACTCCTTTCATATTCACTTACTCCATTGATACTGCCATAATGACCCAGTTTCATAATAAATTTGAATTTTATTTAGAAATATAATTTAAACAATGAATTTAAGAGGTTTGTAAGATTTTCCATCACAAGGTTGGGAAAGTCCATCAACTTTTCTCAACTGCAAAATACTTTTAAATGCACTTATAGTTTTCCCGAAGATTGCACTTTTTCTGAAGAAGTTTCTGAATTTCCAGTAAAAATCTGGTGGTTATACAACAAAAATTCCATTATTTATACAGGGTTTTTTTTTCGATTTTCTCAAAACTTGGTTTTTGGACTTATTCCCTTCATCTAACTGACGATTCAAGCTAAAACCTAGTTTCGCAACCTATAATATTTTTTTACAAAACGGTAAAAATTAAACTTGTACCATTTTTCCACTAACGAATTCAAACTGATCAAAACTAAATTTTGAGGGCTAACTCAGCATTTAAACTAGCATAAAATCAAATACGACTCCTGTAAGTCCAATTTGAATATAACCAAAAAAAAACAATTAATTTTTCATCATAATACGACAAGCAATAAAATGTCCTTTCTGATCACCCAATCAGGCTCATTACGCGACATCTACTGACCGAAAGAACTCATTTGTGTTCGAGAAATTACCTCCCTCGCGATGACGTCAAAATGATAATGAGCCTTTACAGGTGAGTTCGCCTCATCCTAGAAACAGGACACGCAAAGATCTGAATTCGTCTCATTACCTTGTTAAACGCGCTCGCTCCTTCTATTTGTGTCTCATTACTCTAACAAAGCAAGATATACTGAATGAGCTAATATGACAACTGCAAAGAAAGTGCTTCTAAAGTTATCGGAAATAGGAGCTAATAAATGGAGAGTAGTTCTCGCTAATAACAATGACACGTGCGTCAGATTGGAATTGTTTACAACTTTTTATGTTTCGTTACAGGGAAAAGAAGATTGTATGGAATGAGTTATACGTTTTTACAAATTTCTTTTTAAATTTAAAAAAAAAATTAAGAATGTACAAATAGTTAGTGTTCGGCAACTAGTGGTCAAAAAGTAGTTAACTACTAACTAGTCTGGGAAAATCTAGTTGCAACTAGTAGTTAACTATTTTTTCCTGGGACTAGTTGCAACTAGTAGTTAACTATTTCCCAAAGTAGTTAACTACTAGTTAACTAGTCACTAGTCTATTTAATTTCATAACCTAATTTTTGCCCAAATTCTAATACATCTTTCTTATCTATATCACAAAAAACTTTATGCTTCGCTTAAAACGGGCCTTTATTTCTGGTTATGGTATTTGAGTACTCTACCATGACATTGTAGTTATAAATAGCAGTGCAATTTTTTGTATATTTTGATAAAAATTTTAAATATTTTTGAAATTTTAAACAAAATTTTTTTAAAGTAATTGAAAATTTGAAAGTAGTTTCAACTAGTAGTTATTAAAAAAAGTAGTTCAACTAATAGTTAAACTAGTTTAAACCAAAAGTAGTTAAACTACTAGTTAACTACTAGTTGATCGGTAGTTAACTACTAGTTGCAACTAGTTCTAGTTAACTAGTGCCGAACACTACAAATAGTACGTGCATAGTCTTTCCTAATAAATTTTGTAATACCTTCACAAAATGTATTTTAAAGTTATTTTTAAAATTTGTAACTAAACCTTCAGTTTGAAAAAGGGAATATGCCCAAAAACCAAGTTTTGAGAAATCGAAAAAAAAAACTGTATCAGTAATGAAATTTCCATTGTATAACCACCGAATTTTTACTGAAAATTCAGGACAAATTCAGAGTACAGAAGAAAACAAATATAAGTACTATTATCTATTGTAAATAGAGTATCTACTACCAAAAAGAGATAGTTTGTTTTGCTGCATTTCAAACAATCCCTGCCAAACCAGTTTTTCCTTTAGAGCACTTTGATTGAGGAAAAGCCAACTGCACTGAACTATTGCAATCCCGTCTTCGTAATTTCAGTCAATTTAATAAATAACCTTGAATATTTAGTGAAATAGGACCCAGCTTTTTACCTATACTGTTTTTAAATTAATGCTAAAAACTATGGATAAAATTCAATATACCTATTATGTACAATATACCTACCGGAACTTTTAATACTTAATTTTAAAATTTATTACAATATATTCAAAACATTGTATAGTTAAAGAAAGTTGATGGACTTAATCCCTTCTTCAAACTTATGAAATGTCAGCTGAAAAAATCTTAAAAACCACTTAAATTGGCAAATAAATTATATTTATGCTTAGTTCACAGCACGAAAGGGAAAAATAGAAAGACTAAAATAAATAAAATTAAAATAGAAAGAATTTAGAAAAAGGTAAATAAAACTTTTTTTTGTTCCCTTCGAAACAAACTGTATGAAATAATATGATTTGTCAAACTCAAGAGATAGAGAGTGATAGCTACAACTTCCCCGCTTTATTTCATTCAACATGTCCCCGCAGCAGTTTTCACGGCAACACTTCCACCGATAATGGATTTTCTCACTCTATCACTCAACCTAAGTGCGAAAAATATAATAAACTTTCATTAATCATCGTGTTACCTGATATGATGTAGCGAGAGGAGGGGAAAATATCCCTATAAATACTCTCTAGGGAATAGTTCGTGAAAGTAACCTAACATCAACTTTCTCTGAGATAAAAAAAAAATATGATCGATTGGGCCAAAGGTGTTTATAGGAGTCCTGCTAGAACCTTAATTTTAAGGGTTATGGAGTCGACCGCTGGTGAAGCACTTAGGGTTGTGTATCAATCATATTTGTTCTGTGCGAGCTGCTATAACCGTTTCCTATTTGAGGGGATATTTTTTTACTTCTAAAGGAAATTATGTTTGTTTAAGTTTTTTTTATGATATGACAGGATACTAGGACGCCTATAGTTATTGCTTGAAACTCAGAAGCTTTTTTTCATGTCGGTTGGTTTAAACGGTTGGACGTGGTTTTCTTATGGTTAAAAGTTAATGGTTATAGCGAATGTGCTGTATGAGTGTCGGTTAATTTTGAAAGTATTTTTTAGTGGTGAGAAAAGTTTCAAAACTTTCGTTCATTAAAAACTATCTTATTTAGCTTCTCAATCATGGAAGGAAGTTCTCAACAAAAAGGTTCTCTATTAAATAATTTTTTGAACGAATGTGGGAGATTTTTGATGAAGATGGAAAGATCAGAAATGTACTAGGTAGTACTTCATTTCGTAATTTTTTTTAGAAACCACTTTTATGTTTTTAATTTAGTCTAATATGTATTTCATTAGTAAACACAAGGGGCCACAAAGAAATTTAATGTATAAACGTATAGACAGACTTTCCAGAAGACCCTATTTGACTTAACATAAAACTTATCTAAGAAACAAGAGAAATATTCTTAAGGAAAAGGAAAAATTTATTTCCAAGAAATCTGCGATTATTTGAAATTTTGTTCCTGGTGTCAGAATTTCCACCCTTTTCCCCAATGGGATTTTCAGAGAATGTATTATGAGTCATGTTTCATTATGGTGTGAGAAATACGGATATTATTTCTTAGACTTGCCGTTTCGGATATTTCGAGTTTCATGGATTTAAGGATTCTTGGAAAATAGCAATTTACAACGAAAGGAAACTTGGGGAGTTTCTGAACTCTTATTTCATTTTCGTTCATTGAAGAGATAAAGCTAAATACTTCCCAAAATCTAAGTTTCGTCAGTTTTAGTTTATGAGGGTTGATTTTTCCGCATTGTATACAGTATGTGTGTCTCATAGTATAGCTTCTCTGGGCCACATTCGAAGCATTAGTGATTCTGAGTTGTGTGTACTAAAAATCTAAACAAAAAAAAACATCTTGGGAATTTTTCATTTACTTCAGTCGACAGCTGAATTTAAACAACCCACAACCCTTGTGAAAAATGCTTGAAATTGTTTTTCCTTGTTCAATTTTTTTCTGAAATTTATTTTGGATTGAATTTTGAAATTATTTATGCACGAAACAAGAGATTTTCAAAAATGCAGTGTTTGTAACATTTTACGTATAAGCATCACTCATACCCCCCCCCTTGTCAGGAAAAATAAGTAAATAGCACACCCTCTCCCCCCTTAGGTGCTTACGTAATATTTGAACGGCCCCTTTAGTATAAATAGTAAAAAAAAAAAAGTCAAGTGCCAGGGAAAGGAAAAAGCAGGACCCAGAAACTATCCCCCAATATTTTAAACTTCTTTACATCCACATTTAAAATAGAACACTTAAAAAAAAGTTTTGCACTCTGATTTTTTAGAAAGGCAGAGAGTCAATTCCAGGCTTTAAATATATCTGCTCCACCCTCCCATCTTGAATTTGTTCCAACCGCATTTATCCCCAAAGTGTTTTGGATAAAAGTGGCACAGTCCCTGTTATAACTCAAGCTCCAGACCACGACAAAAAATCAAAGTGAAGTGAAATACTTTCTAGCAAGACCTTCTCCCTATTTCGAAACCGAGCTGGGGAAAAAAAAATTCCCTTTTGACAAATTAGGCTGTAAGCGACGGGAATCCTTCTTCAGCTCCATCATAACTTTCCCGATATCGATCAGCGTGGCCGATTATTCCCAACCATGTGGAAGATATTCGAAGGCTAATCGATAGACTATTTACTGATAGCGATGATGCATTATCGTATCGTTTCTTCCATCCTTACATAAAAACGCATCCCACCGTGGGTGAAGTACGAAACGCGCCAAACTGATAGTTAGGTCGGGCAATTCAATATATTTGGCGGGATTTTCGTTCAGTTGAGTTTCGAGTTGCAAGTTCGAGCAAAAAATATTGGATAGTATGTATAAAAAATAGGGTGTTTCGAAAGTCTATGGTAATTTTTTTTTTCGAATTTCCCAGATGCCCCCCCCCTCAAGTTGTTACAAATACTAAAACATAATTACCTGCAAATTTTCAGGTCTCTAGGACGATTTTTGACCCCCGCGCCCTTCAAAAGTAGGTTTCCCATGTTAAAGTATAGGGAAAATATTGAAAATATCGTCATTTTTGGTTCTTTTCAATTTTACGAGCCTGAACGAAATCAATATCGAATTAAAACCTATACATCATCTTTGGGACATCATTGCCTCAAGATCCTATCGGAAAAACATTCCATGGCACCTACTGGGGGGTAGTTACACGGGGGTGAAAAGCGAGCTTTCACGGAAACAGAGGATGCTTGCCGCGGGTGCTGGTTACGCTCGCCGGCGTTTGCGGAGGGACCTGGATAAAAGCCTATTTAAGTGTTTATTGAATATTTTTCCTAAGGTACCTCGTTCTATTCTGTTTCTATTAGTAAAAACCCATTAGTTAGCTCCCGCCGCTAGCGCCCGCAAGCATCCTCGTTTTTCGGTGAATGCTCGCTTTTCACCCCCGTGTAACTATCCCCCAGTAGGTGCCATGGAATATTTTTCCGATAGGATCTTGAGGCAATGATGTCCCAAAGATGATGTATAGGTTTTAATTCGATATTGACTGCGTTCAGGCTCGTAAAATTGAAAAGAACCAAAAATGACGATATTTTCAATATTTTCCCTATACTTTAACATGGGAAACCTACTTTTGAAGGGCGCGGGGGTCAAAAATCGTCCTAGAGACCTGAAAATTTGCAGGTAATAATGTTTTAGTATTTGTAACAACTTGAAGGGGGGGGGGGCATCTGGGAAATTCAAAAAAAAATTTTTTTGAAACACCCTAATGTCCCAGCCGTAATTTCAAACTTTTTCCAGCCTACCTTCCTTCCATATGCCCCGTCCGATGTGAAAGGGTTAAAGATGTTACGTTCACCACTAAATAAGAAGTTAAAATACTATTATAAAGTAGTAATTAAACTCCGTGGTATGTATTCATCCAGAGATTTAAGAAATTTTACAAGTATTTTATCTCACGATAGATACAAGTTCAGTAAAAAACAGAAGATTGCACGGTGTAAAAGAAGAGAAACTCCACTTACATGTCTCTAAAACTGAAAATACTGACGGGGACGTCCATAAATTATGTGGGGCGGTTTGTTTTTTCTCCAAATTATGGACCCTCCCTCCCCCTTGATGAGATTTTGGGAGACGCACTTCCCCTCAAATTTTCAAGCGGGTGATTTTCTCTATCACTTTTAAGGGGACTCAGTACCAAAATTTGGTCAAAATATCGAATTTGAGATTTTGCAATCAAAGTGAAGATAGTACCCTTAGAATTATTCCTACCAAGTTTCATAATGATATGGGGATTCTAAGCATAAAAATTTTGAGGTTTCTGAGGCCTAGATAGGCTAAAGAAGCCTAGTTTTCTATCTTTAAACGGCTTTTTTATCAAAACAAGGTTTTTAATGTTTAAAATCTAAAGGCTTTTTTTCTAATCATCCAAACCACTTCAAACTTTGTAGTCATTATCAGTAACACATGTTTAACATCTTCAGGCATGAATTTTAAATTACATTAATTAGAATTTTTTTTACGGAGTATTAAAGTGGAAACTTAAGGTATTTTTTCGAAAAAAATGCCAAATTTCAGAGTTTTTTTTATTTTTCAGAAACTTTTATAGATAATCAAATTTCCATGCCTACAAGTGACTATATATGTTTGATTTATGTTAAGAAAAAAAATAAAGTCAAAATAACATATATTAAGGGAGGAGTTACAATTTAAATTTAGGGTAATTTCGGGCATTTTTTTTTTTGAAGTTTTTTGTCATTTTTTAAAAAAATAAATTTTTGAACTCGCTTTTTGGGCTAAATATGAATTAGTATGAAATAAATACATAATTTAACACTTTAAAAGATAATAAAATCCAGTTATTAAAGAAAAAAAAATTTTGGTACCAAGTCCTCTTAAATAAATTAATCTCTTTGATATGGTATAGCCACGTTTGTTTCGTCTTATCGGCATAATACTTAACATGCACATTGCAAAAGTTTTGATACAAATCCGTATTAAAAGTTGAGCAATTTTAAATGACTCCCCCTCCCCCTGGTGAGATTTGGCTGGACCCTCCCACCCCTTATGACCTCAAGTAATTTATAGACGTCCCCTAATAAAGTTTACTCCTTATCAACATACCTGACTGCATATTTTTATTAACCTTAATTCATTTTTGTACCAATAATTTTTTTTATGTTGATGGTTTAATTTTATTCTTGTTGTTTTCGTGTCCATGGACAAAATGCTACTTTTTAGATGCCCTCAAAGCCACTGCTGACAGCGGTTGCTATAGTTCTGGCGCCTCAGAGCCAAATAAGGTTTCCTGTAGAGGGTGGTATACCATAGGCCGAGCTTTAGCACCTCTGGGGCATTAACCGAGAACTCTAAATATGCCTTGGCGTGAGCTGCACTTCAGGGCAGTTCTTACAAATAGTGTAGAATTTTAATTTTTTTATTTGCTTAATATAAATAAATTACTTAAGTTAATTGATATAGTATAATACTCATATTTCTTAATGTTAAAACGTTGCTATTTAAATTTATATAACATTTTTATTTTTCCTTTCATAATTTTTCTCCCAAAATTGTTCAAATTATAGGCTCTTTGAACCTTTACTTCGAGAAATAGAACTGAAGTATCCCCAAAATCTTACGATGGATCAAAGTAGATTGAAAACTACCAAAACGTTTTACCATAAATGGACGCACGTCACTTAAAAACCCCTTAACCACACAAATTTCTTGATAAACCACACGCACTGCCACCAAACGTGTGTAAACTCCCATCGCAGAAGATTAATACCAAAAAGTTGGCAATTTTTTTCTCCAAAACCAACAATTCTTGGTCCTTTTAGCCATTGCCGTCACTTTTTCAGCCTCGCAACACCAGAGATGCTTTTATAAGTCTTTTGATTTATTGAAGAGGATTTATTGTCCTCAGGACTTTGTAACGCCAAACACACCTACTACAAAAGGCTTAGCTCTTCCTTAGAGATTAATGATTTTTGAAGGCACGATGCACATAATTCCACTTCACGTTTTCCTGGCTTCTCTAGTAAATAATTTTGATGGATAAAAAGCCAGGTCATGACTAGTGTATAAGATTTTTCTGTATTTTAGAGGGTGATATTAAATTTGCGAATTTCATCCAAAAGATCAGGACGAAGTCTAATTTCGTTGGGTTCAAAGTCATGGCATTGTAATCTTATTGGAATTTTGCTGATAGGATTATTTTTAAGAACAGTTGCTATTGCATTTGATAAATATGATATTTTTGAAAGCGTGAGAGCCTTAGGCCTGTTGTTTTTCGATGAAGTTTGGCGCAGCGGCTTCGGGAATTAAACGTGTGTGCGTGTGTGTTTGAATAGAACCTCGAAAAGGTTGTGTCCGTGTAGCCTGCTTTGAAAAGATGATACAAGATTAATTTTGTTGGAGGACATAGAGTGAAAGTATTTGATACGGTACAGAACTATTCTCCAGATAATAAAATTTGTTTATAACTTCCTACACTCGTTCTTGAAATAGAAATAGCGAGAACCTTCGAAAGTAGATAATCATTTTATACTCCATGATAATTATATACGGCCGTATTCACCAGTAACTTGACCGGTGGTTAAACAGGAGTCAAACCTCTGGTTGGAGGAGAACTAGTTTTCCTTCTTTAACTACCAATCAGAAGTTTAACTGCAGTTTAACCACGGGTGAATACGACCATAAATCAGTCAAAATAAAGGAAGGAGTGACCAGTGGCCAAATGCAATATAAAACGTAATAAATAGCATAATAGTGCAGGGCAGTGCCAAAAAGATATCAGATACCATATTAGCTTTACAAAAAGGGGGGAGTGACCAGTGGTCAAGGGTTAGAAATTAAATATCGATTCCAAATTATAAACTCCTTGCTCAGGATCCCACTTCTGAACTATAAACTCCTGCTGACAGGAGGGGCAGTAAAGTGACTCCAATAAAGAACGCGCATCTATCTTTTATTACAAAAACAACAGTATTTATACAAAAGATTACGTCATAAAGGTAGGAGTAGATGTTAAAATATTAAAATACTAAGGTAACAGTTAACACAATGAACTCAGTACAATTCGAAACGGTCCAGAGATGAATTTCATACTTTCAGAAACTTAAAAAAAACTTAAACCCTATTCCTCCTCAAATTTGCGAAAAATCGCCAAATAAGACTATTTTGGCGCATTTTGGTACTTCACCGATAGTGGGATGCGTTTTTATGATGCTGTCTGGACAAGCCATCAGCCGAGATCGAGGTAAAAAGAGAATAATGAAAAAATGGAAAAAAGACGTAACCGCTTTCAGCAATTTCAGTAGTTATTATCGATAGCTGCTATTATCGACGTGACGCGAAATCCCATTTGTGTGTGTCAAGGAGACGCGGGTCTTTAAAAAATGCATTTCTTAAGTGATCGGTGGGATTTTGATGACTGAGGAAGGTAAATTTAGTGGAAAGTTTGTGAACGCAAGAAAAACTTTTTTTGCTGGGAAAATGTTAATTTATTAGTTTTTTTTCCCTTAACGGTAATGGGATTGGAAATATTTCGGGTTTATCGAAATATGAACATTGTATTAAAAATATCTTTTTAAAATTGTGTGTTGCTTTTTTTAGAAAACTTGTCATTATCGCAAAAGAAGTTCATCAAGGAAAAGAGAAATTACGTTAGAGAAGCTTTAACTTGATTTTCATAACTGCTATACGTTTCCAAATCATATTTAATAATCTTACTGAGTAAGATTAAGAACCAATCAGAGCGTTCACAGAACTGAGGCACCTTTTCCACGACATAAGAATAAAAATCTCAAAAAAATATTATTTATTATTTTTACCAATATTTCCAAATTTCAATGAGGTATTTTCACGTTTTGAGAAAAAAAACATGAAGAATGACGTTTAAATGAAGTATTATAGCCTAGTTTCTGAGATATAAATTTTTGAAATTTTGTTTTGCGTATTGGTACTAAAACAGAAACACTGTTGTTTACATGCGCTGTGACGTCACATCCGATAGAATCCCGTTTTCCGATCATTTAAAAACAGTAAAAACACTAGTTTCGAGTGCGCTGTGATGCCAAACCCCGTTTTTTGATCAAATGACTTTACTAGTAAAAAAATAAATTGAATTTTAAATTATTTAAAACATATTTTTGAACTTAAAAATATGATATTTGAGAGTTTTAAATTATAACGTATCAAAAAAGTGTAAAATTAAGCAAATCCCTCACTTAGGCAAATGCCTCATTGCGACAGAAGATCTAATGAAAAATATTTTATATCCGTGTTGAACTGAAATGGCGTCCTTTTCCTAACTATCACATTAACGATTTCTAAAAAAGTGTGTTTTCAGCCCACCGTATAATTAAAATATAATTAAACGCATCGCAAATGCAAGGATACAAAAACTTACCTTTCAGAGAATAAATCTGATACCATTCAATTTATGAAATAAATTAATGATCTTAAAATCCAAAGGAGTCTATAGAACGATATTAATTGAAAATGGAAACAGAATATACTCCCAGAAAGAGATATATGAGATAATTAATAGGTATACTTCATAAAAATATAATGAATAAAATATACCAATTATACGTCGAATCCAAACTTCTAGGTTTTTTTTTCAGTTCATTCACAGTATAATTAATCTTCCAAACTATTATGAAGCTAACTAAACCTTCAGATTACAACCAATTTATAATTAAACCAAGTTACTTTGTTATGACGGCTAAATTTATAAGTTCCCTATATCATTAATTACAACCTTTTTTGAGATAAGCTCTCACAAAAAAATAAATCAAAAATACCTTTCAAGTTAATCCATCTTTGCACATTATTTATTCACAAATCGATTGATATTAATATCTCCTTTTAAGCCATGTCTAACCCAACTGACACCATCTATTCGGATATCATCCCATACCAACAATAGGAACTTCACACAGTCGCCACATGTATTATGTAGATATCTTTCGTATATTTCTATGATACTTCCTTCATTATAAGAGGGCTGGAGATTTAATGAGGTAACAAATTGGACTCGGTTCTGAAAGGAGGAATTCGTTTAAGACATGGATGTATCCCATCTTTTGTACACTGTGGCATTGCGCTGTATCCATTCTTAGCCGAAGTCTCAGTATGGATTTAGTACCATGGTGTTTCGGACTATTATTAATCATTTGACAGGGTTGAAAAATGTGTGGACTCCTTTGAAATCTAGCTAAAAATTAATTACCAACGGAAACTTATTTCCAAATATATGCTACAAAGAAATCCTTCTCAGTTACATTGATCAATACAAACAGATAGATATGATAAGTATGGAAAAAAGTCAACATTTCTATCATTATAATTTTATTAAACTAACCTCTTTCATAGAAGATTATACTACCTCAAAAATTGATGTTTCACTGAAGATAATTCTGTTTCAACTGAGATTAAACCAAGAAACCATCATTTTTTTTGAAGGAAAACTCTTTAAAATAAACCCAAAAGACAAATGCAAGTTTTGTAATCTTGGCAATTTAGAAACATGGGGGGAACACGTATTACAATACTGTCCTAAGTATCGTTTTCACAGATTAAAGTATCTTTCCCCCTTTATTAGGTGCCAAAATAACTTCAATGGTTTTCTCACTTACAATCATAAGAATTTTTTTTAGCAATAATAAATTTTATTAAATTAGCTCAAAGGTTGAACCAGTTCCTGTTGGGGAATTGTTTTTAAGGCTCCTGGGGGGGGGGAGTTCTTACTCTAATTTTTGAAAATTGTATTCTGGTTTTTATTTATTTGCTTTGTTCCATGTTCAATTTTGTCGGATTTTGGATGTTTAGTATTTTGGTGTATGGGCCAGTGGGCCTTTTTTGCCAATAAAAATATCATTTATTATTATTATTATTACTATTATTTTTATTATTATTACTATTTGCTTATTTTTCCTGGCAAGGGGGGTATGAGTGATGCTTACGTAAGATGTTACAAACACTGCATTTTCGAAAATATATTGTTTCTTGCATAAATAATTTCAAAATTCAACCAAAAATAAATTTTACAAAAAAAAACTGAACACTGAAATCAGATTTATTTTCTGACAAGGGGAGGGGGTTAAAATAACTAAAAACTTGATTACGTAATATTTAAACGGCCCCTTATTTTCTGTTACTAGATGTTTTTCAGTATCTGGGACATATTTTGTCCCAGCCCTTTTTTCAAACTTTTCCAGACTGCTAGGGTTAAAGAGGCTATGTTCACCACTAAATAAGAAGTTAAAATACTGTTATAAAGAGTTAATTAATTTCTAGTTATTTATGAGTGTTAGTGAGGATTTAACATTTTAAAAGTATTTTATCTCGCGATAGATACATGCTCAGTAAAAACAGAAGGCCGCGATGTATGAAAGGGGAAAATGACCAAAAACCTGCTCAAGTAATGTTTGAAGGGTCCCTACGGAAAAATTTGAATCGGAAAAACAATACAATGAGGATACGCAATTTTATTAAATAGGGGTATTAAGTCAAATTTCAAAACAAAAATTCAGGAGATGACCCCCTAGAAATTCAAGTGTTGGAGAGGAAGTCGGAAAACATTTGTAAAGGGGGTATTGGGAAAATTCCCACTTAAAAAGGGGGTGGTCCAAAAAGTTTGGGAAACTCTGAATTAAAGCAACACTACAATGGCGCTACAAAATATTGTCCCTGAAAGCATTCTTTGACTCTCATAATCTTATATGTTCATTAAGTTAATCAGTGTATGTTTTCCTCATGTCCCAGTTTACTTACATCAGTAATAAAACAGGTCTTCTTTGACATTTAAGAGTGAGTTATTTTGGTATCCGTTCTTAAAATAGAAGTCGGAAAACAGTTAAATTGTTTTTCTATTAACTCAAAATCCCTCGAATGAAGTCGCAAAAACCTTTCTCCAGGCATCCGGTATTCATAAACAGGAATTCATAAACACGAAACGATTTTTATGATTTCCTTCAATTCCATTTTCAAAAGAATATAAATGCCGGAGGACGATTTTTAGCCACTTATTCAAAGAGGTTCCTCTGCAAATGAACAATGCTCTCTTTAATGTATTCTTTTTAGTTCCACAAAATGAATTGGGGGGACTTTTTCGAGCGTTTTTGTTTTTAAAACGTCGAATGGATTCGTTTTTGAGAGATTTGTGACCCATTTGCGTGGTTTTTAAATTGTTAATGCGTTTGTTCCTCTTGCGGTGTTTGGGGAAATTGTTTGAAAGGATATCCTTTGTCTTTTTTCCCCTGAATTATACCGAATTCCAAGGAAAGAAAAAGTGTTCCACAATTCATAAAACCTAGAAAAAAGTATGAAAGCGTTTTGATGGTGAAACGTGTTTATTTGTTCTGATGTAAGTGGATAAAATGTATCTTCATTTATTTAAATACGGCGACTTTTTCAATTTATTTTTAATCAAATATACAATGTAACACTTCTGGTTACAGAATAACTGGTGTAATTAGTTATCTCTTGTAAATGAGGAGAAATGTGTAGCAAAACAGAGTGATTTTAAAGTAATCAAGGCGCTATATCTGCCTGTTAAAGGGGTAGTTATATTTTCCCCATTTCCTCTCATGCGTATTAGAGTAAAGCATGAAGATTTTTTGAGCACAAAATGTCAGTTTTTGGACTTATTCCCTTTTTCAAACTGACAATTCAATTATCAATTTCAAACTTTGCTGTTATGATTAGTGCAACTTACTTACACACTCCCACATTCCATCATAGAGATTGATGTAAATTACATTTAGTACTGAGGTTCTATTCTCTAACCTGCTATGTTTAATACCAGACCTAGATCTAATCATAGACAATTTGGGTGGATAAGACATTCAAAAATTACGCCCCGCAGTTTTAAGGGTGATATTTAAGGTTTGGGAGAAGAAATGGCACTTAAGCTCACCAGTCGAAGAGTGAATCTTGATATATGTTGGCATGATCCTAGCATTCGTTAACAGTAGGTATAGCTACAAGTACGAAATTAATCGTAAAGCTGAGCAAATCTTTTAAGATTGCGCAGACAAAATGACCTTTAAAAACAAGTACAGTTGGGGAAATAAAAAACGACTCAGTTGAGATTTCTGACGAACCACTTGGGTTAGGAAGACAAGTAAGGTGTCATTTTTCATGTCATGAAGTATTCTTTATGTGAATGAAATTTCGAGTCCTTAGGGGGACGTCTTCATATTAAATGAAACACTAATGCAACTATGCGTTTTTCTGAAAGAACATCCCCATAAACCCCCAAATACCAAGTTTCATTCACATCGGGCGATAAATTAAGCTTTTACTTTTTGGGGGTTGTCTCCAGAGTGAGAAGTATTAATTTTCTGTTCCTAAAAACAGTGGAACAGTAAGACTTTTACTCATTACTTTAATGTGTATTGAAAAATTTATAAGTAATTTATTGAAATTTTATATAAAATTTTAATTATCATTTAAGTTATGGTGATTAAAATAAAGCGACTTTTTCCAGAAGGAGCATTCGCCGGTATGCATTTGGCAGCGGTATACGGCCCCTTAAAGAGTGGGAATTTAGTTTAATTCGGTTTTTTCCAAAACTATTCAATGAAATCAACTGAAATTTTGGTTTTCCTCATAAAATTACTACCAGAATCGATTGCCATAAAAATAATAAAAGATTTTAAATTTTAATTTTTGGGTCAAAATTAGTTGTTAATTATCTATCTATTAACCATTAAATATCGCTACAAAAGCATAATTATTTTGTTTGGGGACACAAATTTGATCTAAATTCAAAGTTTCATGTTTTTACACCGAAAACATTTTGACAAATTTCACATTGAATGATTAACATTTCAAAAATATATTATACTTCTATTTGGATACTTACATGGATGAAACTTGGTGTTTGGGGGTTTATGGGGATGCTCTTTCAGAAAAACGCATAATAATTAGGGGTCCCCATAGGAAAAACAAAAGTTAGTGTTTCGTTTAATATGAAGACGACCCCCTAAGGACTCGAATTTTTTTTCCATTTAAAGAATACTTCATGACATGAAAAATGACACCTTATTTGTCTTCCCAAGTGGTTCGTCAGAAATCTCAACTGAGTCGTTTTTTATTTCCCCAACTGTACATATTAAACTCTTTATTTTGGGGAACTGCCATATAATAGGTTTGATACGGTTTTTTATACGCTTTGGCACATGAACAAGCATACTATCCTTGCCTTATGAGACATGCCTCTTGGACCACCCCACCTGATCATCATTGGTAAACCAGGGAAAGTGCCCAGGATTTGCATTATCACTCAAGTGTGGAGGCGAGATCAGACGACCATCACCAGGCTTATCAGTGGACACTTAAAATCACTGTTTTATTCCAATGAAAAAAAGGCTTTTCAAGATTGTGTGAAGTATGGCGACCATCAGACCACTCCTGACCATATACTGGAATGTCTGGGGCTTTCCAGACTATATTTTTTTATAGACCCAATTCTACGTAGTATTGTATATTTTGAGAGTGACTGGTTTCATGGACCTGATTTAGTGTTGCTAAATACCGGAGATATGCAACAACAAGTAAACTTCTCTTTCAACCTCAATTATACATCAAACGGCAGTTCAAAAACCTTCTATCCTCACGCAAACACAATAAATATATCCTCAGCACATTACTCTCTTTAAAATCTAATTCAACATCAACACGCCATTCCAGTGTATATAGCCTTTAAAACAATAGGTTGACCACGAACTGCATACAAAATCAACCCATAAATGAAAATCCGCCACCTCCGAAAAAAACAATGGAAGAAAATTCCACTTCATAATAAGCCCTTAAGGTAGGCAGAAACACACCGAGCCCTGTTACAACAATCCGACGTAATGCGTATGGTTCGGGGAGTGTCCAGTTTGGGAAGTCAGTGTGACTTACGACCGTGGTCTAGGGATGTCAAAATTCGCAAAATAACCGGTTTTGTGTTAACCCGTTAATTTTCCTCATACCACTCGGTTGAAAATTGTCCAAATTTTTTTTTTATTTCTTTATTTATTTTATTTATTACGCATACAACATGCACATTAACAATTGGAACAAACACAGACACATATATAAGAAAAAACAACAACAGGAAGACATATGAGTTGCCACGGGGTCAGAAAGCCATATGGGCAATCTAAAGCAGTTGTATTTGAAAATAATAAAAATGAAAAAACATACATATATACATATACATATAGATGTTACACATACACATATAGATATAACACATACACATATAGATATAACACATACAATATAGTGGCATCGCAAGGCAAGCTTCAGAATGACTAAGTTAAAATTTAGAGAGCATAAATTAAAAGAATATTTGGTTACTTAAAAAAATAGATTTTCAAAATAAAAATACACTTTTAGGAATCAAAGAAAAAAACTTCGATTTTAATTCAACAGAAACCGGGCAAAAACCGTTCTTTTTCTTCAACTGGATATATACACCGTAGTTTTTCACCGGTTTTAAGTGAGGGTAGTAAACTAAAATTTTAATATTTAAGTCAGAATTTCATCCGTTTTTTTTCTGCCGGTTGCTAAATTTCAAAAGAACCGAACCGAAGAAAAAAATAACCGGTTAGAACCGAAAACCGTGACAAAATTAACCTGTTTTTAAAAAAAAAAACACTTATTTTTGGACATCCCTACCAGGGTCGTACCCAAAATAGTCACTTATAAAAACCCCACCCCTTGTAAGGCCCGCTTTGACATGAGTTATTCTTATCAGGAAATTTAACTGCCGACTTCTGTCACGGAGCGCAGTATGTTTTCACCTTAAGAGCACTCCAAAAAGCAAACAACTTCCGAAAATTCCCCCGGCAAAATGAATCCATTACCCCTGGAGGTCCCAGTTGGCTTTTTACCCAGATTCTCACACCTCCGTATAATCACAACAGTGCTTTAGGTGGGCGTGTGGGTTGGAGGCTCTCCATAACTCATCTCGCTTGTGCAGGCTTGAAGCGAGTAATTACATCATTTCATGTCGTGTTTGTTGTGCGAAAAAGGGGTGATAGTGTTATGAGGGTTTTTTTTGTTGTTGTTTTTCTTAGAAGGGGGAATTGAATTGGGTGAGGCTCAAAAGATTTAAATGCGCTCATGTAGATTTATGTTCGAGATTTTTGAACAAAAATTATTTATCGCCACTTTTTTTGGTGGATTATTAATTAACGTATAGAGCATTTTCAATCACATGACTCGGACCTAACAACGACCTTAGCAACAGAAATGTTACAGTTTTTTGCCCTACAGAGGTTAACAGTTACAGCAAATGACTGGCCGTGGAATTCTTCTATTGGAGTATTTGCAATCACGTGACCCTATACTTAAAAACCGCCTTAGCAACATATACCTCGTTACCTAGCAACCGCCTTAGCAACAGTTAAAAGCCCTACAAAGGTTAACAGTTAAAAGAAATTAGCTGGTTGTGACGTCACCTGAAAACACTCTATTGCGAGTACATGACAAAATTTATTATCCCAAACCATACCTGCGAACATTGGGATTTTAAAACTCAAGATACCCACGGCATTGTTTACACTAATAAGTTACAATAATAAGTAGCAAGGCTACCAACCTTAATCTACATAAATCAATAGAGCATTTTCAATCACATGACTCGGACCTAACAACGGTCTTAACAACAGTTAAAAGCCCTGTAAAAAGTTAACAGTTACAGAAAATAACTGGTCGTGCAATTCTTCTATTGGAACATTTGCAATCACGTGACCCCACACCTAAAAACCGCCATAATAACACAAATACCTCGTCACCTAGCAACCGCCTTAACAACAGTTAAAAGCGCTGCAAAAAGTTAACAGTTAAAAGAAAATAACTGGTTGTGAAGACGTGAAGTCACCTGAAAACACTCTATAGGTAGCATAAAGATTCTCTGAAAGACGGAAGATTCTCTAAAACACGGAAATCTCCCGGCTAAAACGGAAGAGTTGGCAGCTATGCAAAATTCAAGCAATAACATAATGAATGGAATCGTTCATGGAACATGGAAGTATAACATCTCTTAACAATTTTTTATAACAAGAGGGTGAGTGACTCACAATTTTACATAATAATGAATCACTAATTATGTAAAAGTAAAAAAGTATTTTTTTCCACGCACAATTAGTGAAAGGAACGCATTGCCTAACGATATTGTCTTAGCTGAGTCAGTATCCACATTTGTAGATAAATTGAAATCATATTTATAGTTATTTTACAGTTTTTGTGTTCATGTATGGATCTATGTATTAGTTCTTTTTATTGTTATTATTTTGTGTTGCTTGGCCATAACCCTCTGCTTGGCTTTTAAATAGGCCGCAGATTCCCAAATAAATAAATAAATAAAATATGCAAACTTAATGGTCATAGATCGTCCGAGATTTTTATTGAATCCTACTATATTAAAATTTAGCACGGTTTAGACTGAAAGGGTTAAACTCTTATGTAATAAATAACGTAACTCCAAGTGTGTCGTATGCATGAGAACACATGCTTAAAAAAATTGTGAGGATGATAATAATCTTAAGCGTTACAAGTAGGGAGTAAACTTTTTTTCATTTAAAGTAGAGAGCGATATTTATTAGTACAATGAGGGCTTGGAGTGTTTAGGTTACAGAAGATTAAGATTAGTTCAGGTTGAAACAGATCCTAATCCTCACTTATTGTATAACATATTAAAGTAAATTACACATAATTAAATAAACGAACACGGTTTAATAAAGATAGATAGTATAATATTTAGTTTTATCTTAGCGTCCTTCTTTAGAGCACCTTTTAAAAAGGCACCTCCTATAAAGTCACCAGTATATAAGTTTATGAAAGGCTTTTTATATCAGAAACATCATTAGATTTTAAATAAACATGAAAATTAGCAATATCTAATTTAAACACAGTATATCGCAAACAAACAAGATTTGCGAAACTTTGAATTTAAAATAAGTAATATTCAACTACTTTTTTTTTCATTACAGCCTTCTCCATGTTGCAGATATACTTTCTTTTACTAGATCTAGTCAATCAAAATGTATTCCTGTATTACTTCAAAACGCCCCAAAGTCCTACAAAACAAAACACTCACAGTTTTTAAAAACCAATTAGCCAACTCTGATCAGTTCTCACTGTATCAGAGTGGATACAATCAGTTTACTCGTATTTATAACGCTTCGCAAATATTATTTCTCATGAAACATGCCCTGCTTATCATTATTAATACCCTCCCCTTAATGAAAGTTCATAAATAACCAACGAAAGGTTCCCCTCGAATAGCCTTAAAAGCGTTTCACTCCAGATGAATGATAAGCACACACTCATTACTTATTGTGTCCGCAATTTCATTTGATAAATCCCCCATCTTGAAAGCGATATCTTTCATTTTTGTCTTTTGTTTAATATTTAATGAGGTTTTTTTGTTAGTACTTGGAGTAGGATTAATCTGCATAAAACTCACCTTTGTGAGGTAAGTTTATGTCAGTTTATAGTAGGATATTTTGTGAGTCAGAGAACGTATTTGGAAAGGTTATTTTATAAGACTTGGGGGGGGGATACTTGTAAAAAAAAACCGTGTTGAATTCATGTTAAATAACTATTCGAAACATATACTTTTTAGAAATATATAGGGTTACTAATAAACGCGTCCCATAAATTCCTCAAAATATTGCATACTCTTATTAAAAAACGTGCCTATTTAGAGTAAGTACAGCTAGATGTGCCTTACATAAAAATAATATCTTCAGAATGATATTGTTCTGTTAGTTTATACAGGGTGCTTCAGAAGTTCGTTTCACAGCATTATTTTTTTAGAACCTTTGTCTCTTTGTGTATTGTTCCTAGGTAAGTGACCGTGCTGAATCCATTGAGAAGGCTTACAGCGCCCTAAGCGGTGATATAAGAAAGTTAAAAATAAGTAAAAAAAAACTAAGGGAGATAGAACAAAAAAATTTATTGAAAATAGATTGTAATAGCATGACGAATTCACAGAAAAAAAGTTCCATTAAATGTCTTCAAAATTTGAGGAACTATTAGCATGAGAATTATTAGCATTATTATTAGCATTAATAAGAAAAAGTTCACAAATTTGCAAGAGTTTCATTATTTTTCATATAGTTTTGCGGGATTGGTTTTAGTTAAATAAAGACAAATTTTGGTTAGAAAGTTAAAGAGTCAAAGTTTCTTTGATTTTTAATAAAAACTGATGGTATTCCACTGATGGTAATTCATAAACGCTGAAATAAGTTCTGCCAAATCTATGTTGCTATCGTTTAGTTTTTATACTCCTTTTGAGATTGTTTTTATACGTATTATCCTACTATTTGACTGGTGTGTGCAATCGCAACACTTCACCAGGGAAACAAAAGGCAGAAAATTAATTTCTCGGACGGAAGTAATCACTCCGCCTCACCTTATCTCGAACACTGAATTAACGAACATCGGATATTGAATATTTCGCTTCTCTGGCGTCTGAAAAGATTAACTTCTGAAGACAAAGGAAGATGAGTTGTCTGAGAGCTGGGTGTTAATAATGGAATTTTGTCGAGAGCGTTTGGAAGGCCTTTTAAAAATGTCGCTAAGCCGTGTATTTGTTTTGATTAAAATTTGGTGGATATCTGCGGTGAAGTTGGAGATGACCGCTTGTGTTTTGATGTGTAAGTTAATTAAGAGTCCAAATGCGTATGTGTTGGGATTTGAGAGCTAAATTAAGAGTTTGGTTAAGATTACGAATTTATTTTATTGAAAGAACTGTAGATATTTCTTAGAAATGGAAATGGTTTAAATTTAGTTTCGTAGTTCTTGTGAAATGTATATCTATTTGGAGAATGTTACGATTAAAACAGCCTTTTAATTAGAGACACAATTTCAAGTAGTAACTTCTAAGGAAATCTACTAGATTCATTTTAAAAGACCCTTCTTCAAATGTTCATAAACTAAGTTGATAAATTTGATAAGTTCTGGATTCTGAAAGTTGTTCCCTTCTGCAAAGGAAATTGAAAAAATAAAGCTTATATCCAACCAACTTTTTGAAATATGGATAATGAGAATAATAAATTTATATTAAGAAAGAAGATCTTTATAAATTTCCAATTTCGCACTTTGTAGTAGTACAGTTCCTCTCTAGTAAATGTAAGCTGATAAAACCATTTTTAAAAGGAAGAAAAAAAAAAGGGAATTAAGAAAATTTTTATCCGCTCGGAACATTTTTATACAATTCTTGCTTATGAGAGAGAGAGTATACGTCGGTAACGGGGTACCAGCAGCGTAAGCTGCTCCTGTCCCGGCAGCGGTCAAGCCTCCGTAGGCCCTCATTAGCTATGACACGCTGACACCACTCCCCCACTATTCTTGCTTATGATCATCATCATCATATATGAGGAGTGCACAGCGCCGGAGGCGCTTTTGCTCCGCTTGAAATAAAAGAGTCATCAATAGGGGAAAAAACATGACTAAAATATGGGAGAATGAGTATAGGCTGCAGGCCTATAGAAGCGAAAAGGTTGGCTTTTCATATCATGGTTGTATGATGTTGAAGCATGTGAGAGTTAAGGGGCATGTAGTCGTTGGGTGATCGTGGTGGTAGAGAACGGGAATTTTTTTTGCTGGATCTGGATCAGAGTGGATAGTTTGAATGCTGATGAGTAGGTTTGGATGGGTTTCAACGGTATGGAAGAACCGTTTTGAGGTGTTCTCTATGAAGGTGGAGAGGTCTTCGGTTTTGAGTTCTATTTGAAGATCCTTGTTCTTTATGTACCAAGGGGCGTCAGTGATGCGTTGGAGGACTTTGTTTTGTATGATCATTAGTTTTCTTACATTGGTTATTCGTGCTTATGAAGCAGATAGCTTTTTTATATAGTTACAATTATGTAGTCTTTTAGTGGTGGTTGTGAGCACTACCTACCACATCTACCCAACACTTTCTGAATCAAGAACGAATTTCTCTACAATCTTTAATTACTCCTACTACTTAACTCTCCCTCACCTTCCATTAATCAGGCGGCGCGTGCAAAAGGACATCCACCTCCAGCGGTGATAAATAGCAAAGACCTTTCTCCAATTATTCACTTATGTCACAAGCGTTTTTCAGGTCTATTGTCTATGGTAGCGAGTACTATGCTAATAAGGTTGGGAATGAATGCATGGTGTGGTGTGTTTTCGTTTTTTTTTCAATGAATGTACGCCCTAGGTTGTTGTTTTTTTTTGGGGGGGGGTGATAAATATCTTCAATGATGATATGCAATGGTGATATATGGGGTGGCTTTAAAGTCCGTTTCACGGCTTTTATCTAGAACCAACGTCTCCTAGGGTCATGGAGGTAAGGAGAAATACCTTAGGAGGAGGCGGTGTTTTCACCTAGGTTAATAAGAATGGTGAATTCATTGAGACTTATTACAAAGTCTCTAGCGGCGAAATACGTCTCTATAATTTGAAATCTCAATAAGTAAAATAATAATAAATAATTTGAAATCTCAATAAGTAAAATAATAATAAATAATTGTCTCAATAAGTAAAAATAATTTGATTAAAAATAAAGATGACAGAACAAAAAAAATAGAGAAAAAAGTATTTGGAATATCATAACAAAGGCAAAGAAAAATTTCATGAAAATAAAATATTTGAGGAGATATTAACGATCAAAACTAGACAAGACACCCACGGACCACCTTCGTTCTGCGGACTGTCGATTGAGAACTATTCCTATATAATATCCAAAAAGGAAATATCAAATCTGCTTCAAAAGCATAAGTCTTACCTAATCTAAAAACCAAACGAACGCAAACTCCTCATTACCCAAAGACGATATATTTTGCTAAAAACATCGTCGGTCTTACTTAAAAACCGTCTCAACAACTCTAAAAAACATGCATTACCTTAAAACATTAATTCCCTGATAAAAGCATCTGCCCAAACACGAATAAATAAAACGGATAAACTAGCAACTCGACATTCCGGAATTCAAAGCGAGCGTGTTGCGCTCCATTTCAGAGAGCAAAGATAAGTCTGACTTCGAACACCTCGGATTTATTCCGATGTATAAATTTCGGAACCATTAGTGATGAGATAGAGCGGGGAGATTACAGCGATGAGAAAACCGCGGCATATAGGATTACGCGACTTAGCATGCATTTGAGATTTTTAATGCGCCCACGTACTTGATTCTTTAATGCCTTAGTCCGGCCCATTTATTTTGAGATAACATTCATTGCGGAGGCAGGTTTGGGTATAGAAGTAACAATGAAGTGTTGCTATATCACTTTTTTTTGTTGGTAAATTTCGTGGGGTTTTTTTGTTCAGTTTTATGTGATGTCAATGTTCTGAGGGTTATACTGTATGGATTCTAATGGTATGGTAAATATATATGTATTAGCCCATTGCAAAAATTTTTTTCTGGAATTTTCCAAGTACCCCCCTCTCATGTTGTTACAAATACTGAAACATTATTACCTGCAAATTTTCAGGCCTCTAGGCCAATTTTTGACCCCCGCGCCCCTCAAAAGTAGTTTTCCCGTGTTAAAGTATAGGGAAAATATTTAAAATATCTCCATTTTTATGTTTTTCAGTTAACAAGCCTGAACGTTGTCAAAATTGATTTAAAACCTATATATCACCTTTGGGATATCATTGTCCCAAGATCCTATAGGAATCTATAGGAGTCCTTAGATCCTAGGGGTAATCTTATTACCCCTGAAGGGTATAATAAGATTACAGTCGCTTGGGGTAATAAGACACACGTAAAAAATTCCTTTTCACCTTTACTTGGCAGGTGCATTATTTTTTCAAAGAAAGTTGATAATGATGTAAACATTCTGTAAAAAACAAAACAGCTTCATGAACTTAAGAAAAATCCTGTGGAATTCTGCATGTTTCTTACTACCCCACTCTGCTCTAGTTCCAGAATTTCAGTAGATCATAAGTATTTCCGTTGTACTCTTTAACTTTCGATACGCGTTCTCCATATGCTGGGAACTTGTTAAGCAGTTAACGAATGGAATTAAAAGATTAAAAGTATTGACACAAACCTTTAATTTATATTGGATATTTTTACTTATTTAGTGGTGACTATAACTACAAAAACGACTCGTATCTCCTTGCTGCTTTTGGGCCGTATTCAGAAACTTTTAACACGAGTCGAAAACGAGTCGATAACGATTCGAGACCGAAATTGATCGAAAACGATCATTTTCGAAACGAGTACTTCAGCTCTCTCGTTTCCTCAAAAACGAGTAATATAGCGGACTCTGATTGGTTGAAAAGAAATTCGCGTCATCGCTGGACCTCCCAGCGACCTTCTCCTTCGAGTGGTTTCTTTTCAACCAATCAGAGTCCGCTATATTACTCGTTTTTGAGGAAACGAGAGAGCTGAAGTACTCGTTTCGAAAATGATCGTTTTCGATCAATTTCGATGTCGTTCTCGGTCTCGACTCGTTTCAATCGTGTTAAAAGTTTCTGAATACGGCCCTTTGTTGTCTTTCAGAATACGGTCCTAAGTTTAGCTTGCCCAACCCGGGAACAGAACTCGGGCCTGTGGCGTGAGAAAGCGATACACTACCACTACTCCACTGGGCTTTAAACAGTAAGGAATTCCCCACCAATAAAATTATATTTGCCCTCTAACCTATTCTTCATATCCCCGCCCAATTAATCGACCCCCGAAGACCTACCCTTCTTCCTCCCAGGAACCCTCGAAAAATAAAATGTCTCCTTCGATTCAGCCAAAGGGGTATAAATCAAAGAGTAAACCGACACCAAGAAGCCCGCTTTCAATTGGAGGTTTCGGATTTATTAATGTGAAAGAAACCCCTCGAAATGCGAATAGGGAAGAATCTATCTTGTGGGGAATGGATTGGACTTATATTTCTGTGTCTGGAATCGGTGGCAGTTGATGTATGGTCAGGTGGAAGAAAAATCGGCTTTTTTGAGGGTTGTTTCTTTTACGTTTCTTGTTTGTGAGTACGTATTCAGAGAGTATGGCATTGAATCCCTAGGAAATGTAATTTCTATTTATATTCACCTATATCCCATCTTCTTTGTTATTCAGTCATACATTTTTCAGGCTTCACACAATGCTCATGGTGGAAAAAAAAAAGATTGTGATTAACGAGAAATCTAAACAACATGTACAGAAACTTTTTTTTCACTCTTAAAGAACACACAATGTAAATAACTTGTACAGATGTTACTTTTCAGGGTAAATATTCGAAAAAATTATCTGGGGGAGAACCTCAAAACCTCCCTCAAAATTTTAAAAATTGGCATGCACCGTTTTTCCTTAAATTTTGTCATAGGACTTGTTCTCTTATGGGTGTTGTCACCAAGTGTATCAAAATAAGTTCTAAACTATTTTTAGGGCAAATTAACAACATCATTTTTGTGGAGTAGGACCCCCAAATCCCCCTTGAAATTATGTCCTTTATGCCTTGTTTCTTTGAAACTTCTGCTACTTATTTACAATGTGTACGAGCAGTCGAGCAGTGTGCTATTTGGGTCTCAAAATGAGCTTAAATACTATTTTGAGGGGGAAATTTCCAAATTTTTTCTGGGGGATGACCTTCAGACACCTCATTCTTTTAAGGATTCACATTGTTTACACAATTTGATATTTAGTGCAACAAGTTTAAAAGTAATTGTGTAAATCATCTAAAACTTAAACGTAAAAAAGTAAGCAGTCGACTCCGCTTAATGTGATCACGGTTAATGTTATCAATCGGAAAACATTATCGAAATTGGTTGGTCCTGATCACTCCTATAATTAACTCAAAAGTATCGCTTTATGGTATCAGTATACCTATCGTTTAAGGTCATCAAAATTTGGCGAAATTCCTAAAAACTTCCTTTTTTTTACATAATTTTCCATACAAAATGAGACATTAATGTAGTATTGTTATAAGATCCGCTCCTTTACAAATATTGACGACCAACTACTGGCGTGAAGCCCAGCAAGGTTGGTCCATCTCAAACTACCGGATTCCCAGAATTTTTTTCCTCCTTTACTCCAGTGGAACCAACTATCATTTCTGGCAAACCATTCCATCTATCCACAACCCTGTTAAAAATGTTTTCTGTTTTCCCGGTTAAAATATGCCTTATTCAATTTGAATATGTGAACCCTCGTTCTATTATCTGTACTGAAGTCCAGACCCTCTGTGTCCCTTTGCTTTATCATTTTAAAAAATTTTTATATCTTTCTTTAAGAATGTTTAAGTTGCAAAATACATACTAGAATATCGTTTTAAATGCTTCAATTAAGCACGGCTTACTAGATACTTATACAGGCTAGCCGAGTGCGGAAATCATTGCAAATCCAGATGGCAATACTGGACCAACTGGCAAAGCATATCCACAGTGTTGAAGGCAGTGGGTGATATAGAGTGTTTTCAGGTGACATCACAACCGGTTCATTTCTTTTAACTGTGTATCTTTTGTAGGGCTTTTAACTGTTGCTAAGGCCGTTGTTTATCTGTTGCTAAGGCGGTTTTTAGGTATGGGATCACGTGATTGCAAATGATCCAATAGAAGAATTCCACGGCTAGTTCATTTTCTGTAACTGTTAACCTCTGTAGGGCAAAAAACTGTAACATTTTCTGTTGCTAAGGCCGTTGTTAGGTCCGAGTCATGTGATTGAAAATGCTCTATAGGTAGGTCTTGTAGCGCTACAAGCGGGAAAAGTTGTCAAATGGTTTTCATTGTTTAAAACTCGGCTAGCCTGTATAAGTATCTAGTAAGCCGTGAATTAAGACAACCCAGTCGTGATTCTAATGCAAACCCTCGAGTTACACTGCTTGCCACTTTTCATAAAAGAACTGCTTATTATTATCAATCGTATATTGCTATCATCCTGATCTTTGAGAAGTTTGATCACATTAATCGGAGTCGACTGTACTTTTAAGAAGGTACTACCTCCCGAAACAAAAAGTTATACTCGACAGCAACGTTTCTTGAACCCAGTACGTCACAAATGCGGAAGGAGGAATCGGTAAACAAAAAGCCTGTTGGGATGTTTGGAGGAGTTTCGGTACTCAAATCGTGATTGAAAAGCACTATATATACATGGGTTTAAGAAACTAATCATATCTTTTAAATTTATTGACGTTCTTTATTTCACTCAAAATGCAGGCACCGCGATGGGAACTACGTTGTTTGTTAGTGACCTTGTAGGGTCAACTTAAGTTGCTGTCTAGTATATAGTTACGGGCTCTGTTGTAGAAAGAAACTGAGAATTAAACCGACACAACCAACAGTTCCTCCTCTTTATACCAGATCGAAGAGCCCTCTCAGCATCCAAATGAAGAGCTTCTCTTTAGCCCTAACGACTCTCCTAATTCTCTTGTTTCCTACTATAATCTCCCGGATTCCGGACAAGGAGTTGGGCGTTCTCTGCGTTCCGGGTAGACTAAGGGGACGATGGGACAGCAATCGGGATCACGTGATTAATCCAAGAGCGGAATGTCGTTCTTGGTGTCGTTTTTTATATGTTGAGGCCATTTATTTGCGATTTGGTAAGAAAAGTACTCCTCGATTTGGTTTAACAAGGATTTAAAATTTTGAATAGATGGTGGTAGAAGTTTGAGCTTCAACCTGACCGCTGCATGTTGACTTTGCACTCCTGGTTATTATGAAGCTCAGTGGCTTGGATGGACAAAAGATGTTTGCTCATACATTTTTGTGGTGTTGAGAGTATAAAAGTTTTCAAAAAAGTTAAATATGTAGTTTTTTTTGACTGGCCAAAAATTTAAGAGGAATATTTTAGTTTGATTATATTTTTAAAACCTATATTGATTGTTTTTTTCAAATATATATATTAAAGTTTTATTAGTATCGTATGAAAAACACATTTTACAGCCTAAAATGTATTATAAAGTGCATATTGGACAGCCAGAATGTCTTTAATTCAAAGCATTATTAGGTACGTAATTTATTTTTTTATCTTGAGCCTAGAAATTTTCATAAATTTAATGTGAAAAAGAATGTTCTATTAAATTGGACTCTAGATTGTGATGTTAACGTTTTATAAGTCACCAGTAACTATATAAAATAAAATTTATATATTTTTATCATGTTGTATTTCTTTATTACTCAAACGTCGAGGAACCATTTTTTATATTTAATCACGCGCGCAAATAATTGAGCGCTGTGAGTGGAATACATTTTTTAAGAAGTTACTTGGTGCGAAAGATAGGTATAACTGATTATTCGTTGATATGTCGATATGTATTTTATTAGTTGGAAAGGAAAGTGAATTTTTAACAAATTTTAAGTTTCAATCAGGGTTTTAAATTCATAATGATGCAGACAGAAAAACTCAAAATCAGATCCAAATTTTTATTTTTTTTTACTTCTAAAATCAGGCACCGTTTTTCATCCAACTCGGTTCATCGATTGGCTATCAAGAAAGAAAAAACTTATTTTAAACATTACTGGTGATCATAATTTTAATGATTATCTGTGATCATTATTTTCTGAATAATGTTTTTGCTCCAAAAAATTATTTTAAGTCATGTGAAAGATTGTCAACGGAGATATACCTCGATTATTCTAAAAAATTCTGAAGAGAACACATCTATCAACAAAAAGTAAGATTGGCAGTTTTGGCTTTATGTTTTTGATCGAAACATTTTTTATCATAAATTAATCATTATTATCGGAGTAAAACCGTGTATAGAGTGTTTTCAGGTGACGTCACAACCGGTTACTTTCTTTTAACTGTGTACCTTCTGTAGGGCTTTTAACTGTTGCTAAGGCCGTTGGTTATCTGTTGCTAAGGCGGTTTTTAGGTATGGGATCACGTGATTGCAAATTCTCCAATAGAAGAATTTCACGGCTAGTCATTTTCTGTAACTGTTAACCTCTGTAGGGCAAAAAACTGTAGCATTTTCTGTTGCTAAGGCCGTTGTTAGGTCCGAGTCATGTGATTGAAAATGCTCTATCGCTCAAAAGAAGTTATTATTTTTAATCGAAGCCAATCAAAATTAGATCACGAGTTTATACAAGTCCGATTTTTGAGAAACTACTTAAAATGTTATCATTAAAGTATATTAAATTCAAACCCTTCTGTCGGGAATCTCACTAGTATCTACTTGTTTGTGACTTTTGTAGTGAAGAATGGCGACGAAGTAGTTGCGCTAGAAAGTATTATTATCTTCAAAATTTAAAAATGAAAATGTCAGTTCCTCTTTGTGTTTACTATTTTTGACCGGAATAATTAAATTGTGCTGTCGTCTCGTATTGAATGTTTCGTTCATCTTAGTGTTCTTAGTGCTTAGTGTCATTCCCATAGATTATGCAAGAAGAGAAACACCTGGTTTTGATTGAGGCAAAATGCTTGTTATAAAACTTAATAACCCTCCTTTTAAATAGCAAAATTTCTATCTCAAACCCGGGAGTTTGAAAAAATATTGAGCTGGAATAAAGGAACTGAACCACTATCCCCTGAAAACCCTCAATCCAAGACAACATTTTAATTCTCTAGCGAGTCGCCTCTTATAAGCAAACACCAGAAAGATTTCAAATAAACAGAAGTGTATAGTGAGATTTATAGGATGAGTTGGGCCATTATTTGCAGAAGCATTTTACATAAAAGGTAAAAATTTAAACGGCTTATCGCAGAAAGGAATGCTTTTCACGCAGAGGGATTCAGATCTGAGTTGTTTCTCCTCTGGGAGAGTTTTCTAAATCCCGGATTTCTGGAGTGCTGCTCTCTTTCCTGCCGGATTTAACCACTTATGGCGGTTGGATATCTCGATTTGAGTTTTGAGTAAATTTCTTGACAAACGTACGAGTTTGTTAAGCTAATAAATGGGAGGGTGTAGTAAAGGAAACTTTGCGTTAGGGATATTAAATTATTTTATGTAGATGGGGGTCTAATGTCTTAATTTAAAGAGAGAAAAAAACATACAAGTTTTAGTTTAGAACTGAAACTGATTATTGATCTCTTTACCATTAGGATTATTTAACTAAGGTGGATTAAATTTTACTTCTATTAACACTTTTATTACAGTAAATTAAATAAGGTATTTACTTTCTAAAAGGTATATATGTAAAGGTTATAAAAAGGGAGATACTGTATTTTAGTTTCTTGGTATAAAAGCGGGAATGAATGAGAAGAAACGCGTATTTCTTACTTTTCATTTTATTAAATATTTTACCTTGATGTAATAATGGTTTTGAAATGAATATCTCATCAAACACTCCGAAAATACCTATTTATTTTTCTTTGTTTTCAAATTCTTTAATAATTAAAAAAAACTTTTGAACCCAAACATAACTCCATAAGGAAACATAAAAATAATAAACCATCATACGTAAAAGGAAGCTATTTTAAGCTAGCACACAAAGTGAATACCAAAATTTGTATATCTTAAAAATTCTATTTCAATACAAAATTGAAAAAGAATGAATATAAAGACTAAAAGAAACATTTAATGAAAGAAAATTTCCTTCAACTCCTTCCCAGAAATTATTTTTTATTGCATAGAGATTGAGGTTATTAAGTAACCAAACAGGTTTCTATTTAATCTTATCAGAAATTTGTAGTTCTTTGTTTTAAAAAACCCGACATAAAAGAAAGCCAGCATAAAAGACTTAATCAGACATATCTTTCAATTAAAAAACATACAGGTTTAACACTTAAAATAAAATATTTTCTTGAAAACCTAAATTTTAATAGCATTGAACGAAAACTTTCTTCATAGTAGTATAATGAATAAAATAAACTGATTAAAAGTATATAAAGGGAAAAGCTTATACCTCCTTTCATGGGTTATGCAAAGCAAAGAGCTAGTTCCATTGTATCTAAAAATGCATTTATTTTACTTCTTTAGCTTTCAATAATGTAGTGTTAAACTTAATAACTAAACTTTTTTCTTATTTCGAATGTATTCATTAAAGGCATCAATGAACTACAGTTAGGAAATTTAAATGTTTTTTTTTGTTGTTAAACACTAATAAAGAAAAATAACTAAAACAAAAGAATTAGTAAGAGTAATGTGATTTCTTAACATTTAAAAATTTTATAACATTTTTTTACCGATTTCTAATACAATATTATTTTATTTAGGTTATTTACAATGGGTTGGATGTGTTAACACAGTTCGCTTCCATTGTTTTGTCACGGCTTACTAGATACTTATACAGGCTAGTCGAGTTTTAAACAATGAAAACCATTTGACAACTTTTCCCGCTTGGAGCGCTACAAGACCTACCTATATCACCCACCGCCTTCAACACTGTGGATATGCTTTGCCAGTTGGTCCAGTATTGCCATCTGGATTTGCAATGATTTCCGTACTCGGCTAGCCTGAATAAGTATCTAGTAAGCCGTGGTTTTGTAAATGCTCCAACTGAAATAAAATGTCTGCAAAAAAAAAATAAAATTAAAGAGTCTTAGGTTAGGTGATTTGAGGCGAAAGTGCCTAAGCTAAAATTGATCCAAATTTATGAAAACATTATTTATTAACACCTTAACATATTAAATAAAAGTTAGAAAAATTCTACTGGACCGATTTGGACGCTGTTTTTTGCATTAAATTAAGAAATTTTTCAAGTTGGTCCCCTTTTAATTATTATAACAATAACTATCACTGCCAGTTGAAGAGCAATCAACACAAGTAAGTGGATCAGAATCAGCAGCTTGACTTCAGGCGTTAGCAGGTTAGAGTCCAAGCAGAGTCCACCACAAGTCTGTGAAGAAAAAAAAAGATCGATAAAATATCAAATTACTCAGATGTCGTTAATATTAATTAAATATGCAAAAAGTGTAGCTTCCAAGTTAAAGAAAAAAAATTATCAATTAATCTTTACTTTAAATATGTTAGATGAAAATATATTCTCTATAACTATGGATATAAGTAGCATGAAACACGCTATCAGATGCAACCCGAATAAAAGGGTTTTATTAAAAAAAAATCTGTAGGAAAACTCACAAACAAAAATAATTAATACCCAGGTTACTTTACTCCAAACTTCTACTGTTACATAAATCGTCTCTAAACACAAATTCTGGTAACATACTGCTTCAACAACAAAAACTCAATTTATTTTAATACCACCCGGTAACCTGAAACAAATTGTGAAATGCGATGAATTTCTCCGATTTCAGTTTCAATTGCTTGGAAATAAATGGTTCTGGAGATGGATCAGGACGGCAATTTATAAAACACTTTAATTCTCATTTGCTAGAAAAATAAAAACAGAATTAAATTTTTCATGACTCCGTTGCGTCGAGAAGTGCGATTTTATTTTGATAAATGGTGAATATTATGAATATCTAGAATGGAAGTAGGAAACTTTCAGATAGTATTACATCGAATCAAATAAAATTATCTGAGTTTGAGAATGTAATTAGTGTTGGGAACTGTGAAAGGTTCGAAGTTTTTGAAGTTTTAAAGTGGTTTTAATACGCTAAATACGAAATTAATAAATAAAATACTTTCGCAAAATACGAAAGAAATCCTTCAGAATACTATTTTAGACCATTTTTGTAAAAATAAGAAAGAAAAATAATATAAATGCTTGACGAACATAAATAGCACTCTAATTTGTTAAATGTAATAAAAATATTTTGAAAAAATATTTAGTTTCGAGTTTGTTCTTTCAGTAGTTTCTATTAACTAAATTTTTTCTGTCAAAAAACTGCCGTGTCTAACCGACTGTTAATTTTAGCAGTTTGTTAAAGCTTTTTTTTTTCTCCATTTTAGCTTTTTTGCTACAGGATTTTTTCAATAAAATATTCTGATTAATACGAATGATAGCTCTTATGATATTTCACATTTAAAAAAATATTTGTCTTTTAATTAATAATTATTTGGTATTTATTTGGGGTTTTTTTTGTTCTTTTTTCCTTCTCTGTATATGTGTTGTTCTATTAAATTTTAATGTAAATTGTAATAATAATTTGTAAATAAAATTGATTTGATTTGAAATAAGCTGTCACATTTTTATAATTGAATTGAACAGAACATTTATGTCACTCAAAACGTTTTGCGCAAAGTTATTACTACTAACGAAATTCGCGTTTAGTTCATTAACGTTTTATTATAATTTTAATTGAAATCAATCATACAGCACTATTTTTGAATTTAAAAATAACACGTAAAAATATAATCGAAGTACTACCTTTTCCCCCACCACCAAGTCTCAAAACTACCAAAATTATGTATATATTCCAAATTTCTCCAACCAAGAAACACCCAAACGATTCTATTATGCTCCTTTCGACCAAAAACTCAGATTCGCAAGAACACGAACCAACCCAAGTCTTTTGATTTATTCACTTCTCCTACCTTAAAAGCAACACCGGTCCCGTAATGGCCTTTAAAAAGCCCTGCGCAACGATCGTTAAATAAAAAACGATTTGGGGGATCTTCCGTCGCAAACGATTTATACGGGAGGGGAGGATGCCTGTCGAACAACCGGACGTGACTGGAATTCATTGATCTCTGTTGAGCAGGTGCCCCATCTTCTTCTGTTTCATCCCCGATGGTTGGTGTTGGAGGAACAGAGGTTGTATATGGGGCTGTTGAAGAGGATTTTAAGACCCTATAGGTGATAGATTTGCGGAAGTTTTGAAATTAAGGGGCTGGGGGCGTTGAAATTTTATTACTACAATTTATTTGAGTTGTTTTATGTTTTATTGATTCGAAGTAGGTAAGTATAGGTGTATGGCTTGAAACTCAGTACAACAACATGTTTGGTTTTCAGTGAGTCAAGATAAGGCTAAACTGGATCTGTTAACTGTGTTACTGTGTTATAATGATATAACACAGTTAACAGATCCAGTTTAGCCTTGGTCCAGATAAAGGAAGACCGATGCATTTTTGTACAACAATTGAAAAATACTTGGCTATGGAGAGATCAGTATACGTGATAGGTATTTAAGCATAATCGATATTTCAATGGCTGTCAAGGCACAATTCCTGATTATTGATATATAAATTTATCAAATTGTGTTCTTCATTTCAGTTTTAAAATCATAAATATTTTTTCCATAGAGCATTTACAATCACATGACTCGGACCTAGCAATGGCCTTAGCAACAGACGTGTTGACCTACAGCAGTTAACAGTTAAAAGAAAATAACTGATCATGGAATGCTTCTATTGGAACATTTGCAATCACATGACTCGGACCTAGCAACCGCACCATACCACCGCACCTAGCAACCACCCTAGCAACAGACGCGTTGACCTACCGCAGTTAGCAGTTAAAAGAAAATAACTGTGACGTCACCTGAAAACACTCTATATCAAAATTTTCAATGACCTTACCTGCCGTAGAATTCATGTCCACGTTTATTTTACCATAAATTATGTCCCCAAGTAGAGGTTTAAGTCTCCCTAAAAGAAGACGTATCTTTATTGATTTGAAATCTATCTTTTTCTATTCTTCTCTACAATTTCTCTCTCCATACATCTATTACACGTTCTTTGTTAGGTTTCACCCCAAAATCTATGAAATTTTTGCTGACCTGAATCATTCATAGAATCAAGTGAAATCCCTTGGATTTGAATCTTTCCATTCTCTTTACATTTTGTTATCATAAAATAACCAATGGATAATATCATGAACAGCAACAGAAAGAAATACTTTAAAATGCAAAATAGGTTTTCGCTGTTCTTGCTCTCATTCAAAAACCCCCAAAACATGCTCAAAAAGTTTCTTGCTGAATAAAAATGTAGGAAAACTAAAACTGTGTTTGATTATTGGTCTTCTTTACACCATTAGTAGAGTAATTATATTCCCAGCAAGATTTATCAAAACTGTCAGCATAAATCAGAATTAATTTATCTCAATAAATTAAACCCCCAATAAGATTGCAATTACCGAAATTTTGTATGTCATTTCTTAGCGTAGAAATTAATTTTACCACCATGTTTCATCCAGTCACTTAATTTTTTAATCGATCATAAAAATAAATCTCAACCCTTGTGGAAAAAATTCCAGAAGCGTGATAGATCCCCCTTTCTGTCAAAATAACGATGACATTTATTAACGTTCCTTCGTCGTCTTCTCTCAAGTCTAAGTAAGTACATAAATCTCCCCTGCCGCTAAAGAAAATAAAAATTATCAAGGTTTTTAAAAAATCTTAAGTGCTTTAAGTATTGCTATTTTCCTTTTGGATGAAACATGAGTAAAAACTTTCCATTTTAAGGTACCGATTGAAAACAGAATTAAAAAATACATCAAACACTCGACCTTAAATCGTCTAAAAGTACTTTTATCCTGCACAGATCTATTTTCTCACAGGACAGGAAGTGGGCAAACTGAGTGAGTGAATGATTGCAATAAAAACAACTTGTTGGATCCAGTTTAGGGATTAGTGGTGTTGAAATACCTTACCCAGTCGAAAAAGGAAATAAGTCTTGAGATTTAATGCTTAAAGTTTGAAAATATGTTGTGTAAACTGCTTACTTTTTCTCCCCAGTTGGTTCTTTTTTTTTCAAATTCAAAACTATAATCTACTCTAAATCCTGTACTCTATCACATTTACGAAAAAGTTATTACATCAAAACTAAACGTTTAATGATACCAAATTTAAATCTCAATGTATTTGCTTGTAAATTAAGGAACTATTAAGAGAAGGCTATGAGAAGGTCAGAACAGTTATGCTATTAGAAGGATCTTGCGTTATATGATCCCCTTTGTTTAGTTACAGAACATGCTAACCCTTGCCTAAAAATTAAGGATAATTTGATGTTTGTGGAATAACGACACATATTTTAGTTCCTTTTATGTATGTAATTTTCAGGTTCCCTGGATATAAGTTGAAACAAGCACATATAAGAGCTTCAAAAAATACGGTTATCATTTGCAATAACGAACCCAAGAGCTAAAATCTGCCCAAAATGAAGATTGAGGAGGTCACTTAATATCACCTAAAAAAATTATACTTAAAGGTATTCCAAGCACTTAAAATCGTGCTTGGAGTTCAGGAAAATCACATCCTTTTATAATAACATGGGATTTTTTGCTTTATGACCCTCACGTGAATGTTTTTGCTACCTTTCCCAGTGAGTATGGAACTCCATTATCAGTGGAGGGCCTCTGTATGACCCTTGAACTATTGTTTCTACAATTTGATTCCGGACCACATATTTCCACTCTTAGAAGCTCCTACGGCATGAATTTCATAGGATAGGGAACTAACATTTTTGTCATTGTCCATCATTTTTGAATGATGGCCCAAAGTACAATATGGTTTTACAATATGGTTTATCATGCTGGGGAGGAACCTATTATTCTACTATACATCCATTAATAATTTGTCAGAATAAAATAATTAGGATAGTGAGTGGAGCCAGGACACGGGATTCGTCTTTTCCTTTATATATGCCCTTAAGAATTCTTCCTCTTAGAAATTTATATATATATCGCGTTCTACGAATTTTTTTTTCAAAGAGGGGGCATTTACAGGGTAATTTAAATGTTTTTTCAGAATGATTAAGAAATTTAAACCGTGTTGCTATTCCCTTTCCTAGAATCGAGGCTTACAAGCGTTTTTTTACATTTTCGGCTCCAAAATTGTCCAATTTTTTACCCATTTCTGTTTCCTCCTAGGTAAAGTTTTCTTCTTTTGTTCGTAACCTGAAGGCATGGCTTTTATTAAACAATGAATTGGAGACATTTTTTGGTTTCATGTTTTCTACATCATGTTTTCTTCATTTGGACATTCTACCATAGTATTTGATTGATAGTTGTTTCAGAATGATTAAGAAATTTAAACCGTGTTGCTATTCCCTTTCCTAGAATCGAGGCTTACAAGCGTTTTTTTACATTTTCGGCTCCAAAATTGTTCAATTTTTTACCCATTTCTGTTTCCTCCTAGGTAAAGTTTTCTTCTTTTGTTCGTAACCTGAAGGCATGGCTTTTATTAAACAACTAGCTGTTACGACCCGGCAAAGCCGGGTCTTACAGCTAGGCTAGCCTTTTATGCGAGCTTCGCTCGTTACTACTTCAAGTTCCTATTAATTATACATTAAATAAGAAGTTTAACTTTAATAATTTATTATTGTTGAATTAGAAACCAACTTCCCTAAAAGTAACTTTTTAACCTTTATTAAGTAAACCAACTTTCTTGAAAGATATTTATTTAAAAGCTATTATATTATTTTAAAATTTTAATTACTTTTATTTATTTATTTTTCTGATTATTGCGAGATGGCATCGAGTCAGTGAGTGACGTGGGCTTTTATATGAGAGATGGCATCATAGTGTGCGAGCGTTCCAGAATCAGTCAGTGAGTCAGTGAGTGACGTGGGCTTTTATATGAGAGATGAATTGGAGACATTTTTTGGTTTCATGTTTTCTACATCATGTTTTCTTCATTTGGACATTCTACCATAGTATTTGATTGATAGTTGTTTCAGAATGATTAAGAAATTTAAACCGTGTTGCTATTCCCTTTCCTAGAATCGAGGCTTACAAGCGTTTTTTTACATTTTCGGCTCCAAAATTGTTCAATTTTTTACCCATTTCTGTTTCCTCCTAGGTAAAGTTTTCTTCTTTTGTTCGTAACCTGAAGGCATGGCTTTTATTAAACAATGAATTGGAGACATTTTTTGGTTTCATGTTTTCTACATCATGTTTTCTTCATTTGGACATTCTACCATAGTATTTGATTGATAGTTGTTTCAGAATGATTAAGAAATTTAAACCGTGTTGCTATTCCCTTTCCTAGAATCGAGGCTTACAAGCGTTTTTTTACATTTTCGGCTCCAAAATTGTTCAATTTTTTACCCATTTCTGTTTCCTCCAAGGTAAAGTTTTCTTCTTTTGTTCGTAACCAGAAGGCATGGCTTTTATTAAACAATGAATTGGAGACATTTTTTGGTTTCATGTTTTCTACATCATGTTTTCTTCATTTGGACATTCTACCATAGTATTTGATTGATAGTTGTTTCAGAATGATTAAGAAATTTAAACCGTGTTGCTATTCCCTTTCCTAGAATCGAGGCTTACAAGCGTTTTTTTACATTTTCGGCTCCAAAATTGTTCAATTTTTTACCCATTTCTGTTTCCTCCTAGGTAAAGTTTTCTTCTTTTGTTCGTAACCTGAAGGCATGGCTTTTATTAAACAATGAATTGGAGACATTTTTTGGTTTCATGTTTTCTACATCATGTTTTCTTCATTTGGACATTCTACCATAGTATTTGATTGATAGTTGTTTCAGAATGATTAAGAAATTTAAACCGTGTTGCTATTCCCTTTCCTAGAATCGAGGCTTACAAGCGTTTTTTTACATTTTCGGCTCCAAAATTGTTCAATTTTTTACCCATTTCTGTTTCCTCCTAGGTAAAGTTTTCTTCTTTTGTTCGTAACCTGAAGGCATGGCTTTTATTAAACAATGAATTGGAGACATTTTTTGGTTTCATGTTTTCTACATCATGTTTTCTTCATTTGGACATTCTACCATAGTATTTGATTGATAGTTGTTTCAGAATGATTAAGAAATTTAAACCGTGTTGCTATTCCCTTTCCTAGAATCGAGGCTTACAAGCGTTTTTTTACATTTTCGGCTCCAAAATTGTTCAATTTTTTACCCATTTCTGTTTCCTCCTAGGTAAAGTTTTCTTCTTTTGTTCGTAACCTGAAGGCATGGCTTTTATTAAACAATGAATTGGAGACATTTTTTGGTTTCATGTTTTCTACATCATGTTTTCTTCATTTGGACATTCTACCATAGTATTTGATTGATAGTTGTTTCAGAATGATTAAGAAATTTAAACCGTGTTGCTATTCCCTTTCCTAGAATCGAGGCTTACAAGCGTTTTTTTACATTTTCGGCTCCAAAATTGTTCAATTTTTTACCCATTTCTGTTTCCTCCTAGGTAAAGTTTTCTTCTTTTGTTCGTAACCTGAAGGCATGGCTTTTATTAAACAATGAATTGGAGACATTTTTTGGTTTCATGTTTTCTACATCATGTTTTCTTCATTTGGACATTCTACCATAGTATTTGATTGATAGTTGTTTCAGAATGATTAAGAAATTTAAACCGTGTTGCTATTCCCTTTCCTAGAATCGAGGCTTACAAGCGTTTTTTTACATTTTCGGCTCCAAAATTGTTCAATTTTTTACCCATTTCTGTTTCCTCCTAGGTAAAGTTTTCTTCTTTTGTTCGTAACCTGAAGGCATGGCTTTTATTAAACAATGAATTGGAGACATTTTTTGGTTTCATGTTTTCTACATCATGTTTTCTTCATTTGGACATTCTACCATAGTATTTGATTGATAGTTGTTTCAGAATGATTAAGAAATTTAAACCGTGTTGCTATTCCCTTTCCTAGAATCGAGGCTTACAAGCGTTTTTTTACATTTTCGGCTCCAAAATTGTTCAATTTTTTACCCATTTCTGTTTCCTCCTAGGTAAAGTTTTCTTCTTTTGTTCGTAACCTGAAGGCATGGCTTTTATTAAACAATGAATTGGAGACATTTTTTGGTTTCATGTTTTCTACATCATGTTTTCTTCATTTGGACATTCTACCATAGTATTTGATTGATAGTTGTTTCAGAATGATTAAGAAATTTAAACCGTGTTGCTATTCCCTTTCCTAGAATCGAGGCTTACAAGCGTTTTTTTACATTTTCGGCTCCAAAATTGTTCAATTTTTTACCCATTTCTGTTTCCTCCTAGGTAAAGTTTTCTTCTTTTGTTCGTAACCTGAAGGCATGGCTTTTATTAAACAATGAATTGGAGACATTTTTTGGTTTCATGTTTTCTACATCATGTTTTCTTCATTTGGACATTCTACCATAGTATTTGATTGATAGTTGTTTCAGAATGATTAAGAAATTTAAACCGTGTTGCTATTCCCTTTCCTAGAATCGAGGCTTACAAGCGTTTTTTTACATTTTCGGCTCCAAAATTGTTCAATTTTTTACCCATTTCTGTTTCCTCCTAGGTAAAGTTTTCTTCTTTTGTTCGTAACCTGAAGGCATGGCTTTTATTAAACAATGAATTGGAGACATTTTTTGGTTTCATGTTTTCTACATCATGTTTTCTTCATTTGGACATTCTACCATAGTATTTGATTGATAGTTGTTTCAGAATGATTAAGAAATTTAAACCGTGTTGCTATTCCCTTTCCTAGAATCGAGGCTTACAAGCGTTTTTTTTACATTTTCGGCTCCAAAATTGTTCAATTTTTTACCCATTTCTGTTTCCTCCTAGGTAAAGTTTTCTTCTTTTGTTCGTAACCTGAAGGCATGGCTTTTATTAAACAATGAATTGGAGACATTTTTTGGTTTCATGTTTTCTACATCATGTTTTCTTCATTTGGACATTCTACCATAGTATTTGATTGATAGTTGTTTCAGAATGATTAAGAAATTTAAACCGTGTTGCTATTCCCTTTCCTAGAATCGAGGCTTACAAGCGTTTTTTTTACATTTTCGGCTCCAAAATTGTTCAATTTTTTACCCATTTCTGTTTCCTCCTAGGTAAAGTTTTCTTCTTTTGTTCGTAACCTGAAGGCATGGCTTTTATTAAACAATGAATTGGAGACATTTTTTGGTTTCATGTTTTCTACATCATGTTTTCTTCATTTGGACATTCTACCATAGTATTTGATTGATAGTTGTTTCAGAATGATTAAGAAATTTAAACCGTGTTGCTATTCCCTTTCCTAGAATCGAGGCTTACAAGCGTTTTTTTACATTTTCGGCTCCAAAATTGTTCAATTTTTTACCCATTTCTGTTTCCTCCTAGGTAAAGTTTTCTTCTTTTGTTCGTAACCTGAAGGCATGGCTTTTATTAAACAATGAATTGGAGACATTTTTTGGTTTCATGTTTTCTACATCATGTTTTCTTCATTTGGACATTCTACCATAGTATTTGATTGATAGTTGTTTCAGAATGATTAAGAAATTTAAACCGTGTTGCTATTCCCTTTCCTAGAATCGAGGCTTACAAGCGTTTTTTTACATTTTCGGCTCCAAAATTGTTCAATTTTTTACCCATTTCTGTTTCCTCCTAGGTAAAGTTTTCTTCTTTTGTTCGTAACCTGAAGGCATGGCTTTTATTAAACAATGAATTGGAGACATTTTTTGGTTTCATGTTTTCTACATCATGTTTTCTTCATTTGGACATTCTACCATAGTATTTGATTGATAGTTGTTTCAGAATGATTAAGAAATTTAAACCGTGTTGCTATTCCCTTTCCTAGAATCGAGGCTTACAAGCGTTTTTTTTACATTTTCGGCTCCAAAATTGTTCAATTTTTTACCCATTTCTGTTTCCTCCTAGGTAAAGTTTTCTTCTTTTGTTCGTAACCTGAAGGCATGGCTTTTATTAAACAATGAATTGGAGACATTTTTTGGTTTCATGTTTTCTACATCATGTTTTCTTCATTTGGACATTCTACCATAGTATTTGATTGATAGTTGTTTCAGAATGATTAAGAAATTTAAACCGTGTTGCTATTCCCTTTCCTAGAATCGAGGCTTACAAGCGTTTTTTTACATTTTCGGCTCCAAAATTGTTCAATTTTTTACCCATTTCTGTTTCCTCCTAGGTAAAGTTTTCTTCTTTTGTTCGTAACCTGAAGGCATGGCTTTTATTAAACAATGAATTGGAGACATTTTTTGGTTTCATGTTTTCTACATCATGTTTTCTTCATTTGGACATTCTACCATAGTATTTGATTGATAGTTGTTTCAGAATGATTAAGAAATTTAAACCGTGTTGCTATTCCCTTTCCTAGAATCGAGGCTTACAAGCGTTTTTTTACATTTTCGGCTCCAAAATTGTTCAATTTTTTACCCATTTCTGTTTCCTCCTAGGTAAAGTTTTCTTCTTTTGTTCGTAACCTGAAGGCATGGCTTTTATTAAACAATGAATTGGAGACATTTTTTGGTTTCATGTTTTCTACATCATGTTTTCTTCATTTGGACATTCTACCATAGTATTTGATTGATAGTTGTTTCAGAATGATTAAGAAATTTAAACCGTGTTGCTATTCCGTTTCCTAGAATCGAGGCTTACAAGCGTTTTTTTACATTTTCGGCTCCAAAATTGTTCAATTTTTTACCCATTTCTGTTTCCTCCTAGGTAAAGTTTTCTTCTTTTGTTCGTAACCTGAAGGCATGGCTTTTATTAAACAATGAATTGGAGACATTTTTTGGTTTCATGTTTTCTACATCATGTTTTCTTCATTTGGACATTCTACCATAGTATTTGATTGATAGTTGTTTCAGAATGATTAAGAAATTTAAACCGTGTTGCTATTCCCTTTCCTAGAATCGAGGCTTACAAGCGTTTTTTTACATTTTCGGCTCCAAAATTGTTCAATTTTTTACCCATTTCTGTTTCCTCCTAGGTAAAGTTTTCTTCTTTTGTTCGTAACCTGAAGGCATGGCTTTTATTAAACAATGAATTGGAGACATTTTTTGGTTTCATGTTTTCTACATCATGTTTTCTTCATTTGGACATTCTACCATAGTATTTGATTGATAGTTGTTTCAGAATGATTAAGAAATTTAAACCGTGTTGCTATTCCCTTTCCTAGAATCGAGGCTTACAAGCGTTTTTTTACATTTTCGGCTCCAAAATTGTTCAATTTTTTACCCATTTCTGTTTCCTCCTAGGTAAAGTTTTCTTCTTTTGTTCGTAACCTGAAGGCATGGCTTTTATTAAACAATGAATTGGAGACATTTTTTGGTTTCATGTTTTCTACATCATGTTTTCTTCATTTGGACATTCTACCATAGTATTTGATTGATAGTTGTTTCAGAATGATTAAGAAATTTAAACCGTGTTGCTATTCCCTTTCCTAGAATCGAGGCTTACAAGCGTTTTTTTTACATTTTCGGCTCCAAAATTGTTCAATTTTTTTACCCATTTTCTGTTTCCTCCTAGGTAAAGTTTTCTTCTTTTGTTCGTAACCTGAAGGCATGGCTTTTATTAAACAATGAATTGGAGACATTTTTTGGTTTCATGTTTTCTACATCATGTTTTCTTCATTTGGACATTCTACCATAGTATTTGATTGATAGTTGTTTCAGAATGATTAAGAAATTTAAACCGTGTTGCTATTCCCTTTCCTAGAATCGAGGCTTACAAGCGTTTTTTTTACATTTTCGGCTCCAAAATTGTTCAATTTTTTACCCATTTCTGTTTCCTCCTAGGTAAAGTTTTCTTCTTTGTTCGTAACCTGAAGGCATGGCTTTTTATTAAACAATGAATTGGAGACATTTTTTGGTTTCATGTTTTCTACATCATGTTTTCTTCATTTGGACATTCTACCATAGTATTTGATTGATAGTTGTTTTCAGAATGATTAAGAAATTTAAACCGTGTTGCTATTCCCTTTCCTAGAATCGAGGCTTACAAGCGTTTTTTTTACATTTTCGGCTCCAAAAATTGTTCAATTTTTTACCCATTTCTGTTTCCTCCTAGGTAAAGTTTTCTTCTTTTGTTCGTAACCTGAAGGCATGGCTTTTATTAAACAATGAATTGGAGACATTTTTTGGTTTCATGTTTTCTACATCATGTTTTCTTCATTTGGACATTCTACCATAGTATTTGATTGATAGTTGTTTTCAGAATGATTAAGAAATTTAAACCGTGTTGCTATTCCCTTTCCTAGAATCGAGGCTTACAAGCGTTTTTTTTACATTTTCGGCTCCAAAATTGTTCAATTTTTTACCCATTTTCTGTTCCTCCTAGGTAAAGTTTTCTTCTTTTGTTCGTAACCTGAAGGCATGGCTTTTATTAAACAATGAATTGGAGACATTTTTTGGTTTCATGTTTTCTACATCATGTTTTCTTCATTTGGACATTCTACCATAGTATTTGATTGATAGTTGTTTCAGAATGATTAAGAAATTTAAACCGTGTTGCTATTCCCTTTCCTAGAATCGAGGTCTTACAAGCGTTTTTTTTTTACATTTTCGGCTCCAAAATTGTTCAATTTTTTACCCATTTCTGTTTCCTCCTAGGTAAAGTTTTTCTTCTTTTGTTCGTAACCTGAAGGCATGGCTTTTTATTAAACAATGAATTGGAGACATTTTTTGGTTTCATGTTTTTCTACATCATGTTTTCTTCATTTGGACATTCTACCATAGTATTTGATTGATAGTTGTTTCAGAATGATTAAGAAAATTTAAACCGTGTTGCTATTCCCTTTCCTAGAATCGAGGCTTACAAGCGTTTTTTTTACATTTTCGGCTCCAAAATTGTTCAATTTTTTACCCATTTCTGTTTCCTCCTAGGTAAAGTTTTCTTCTTTTGTTCGTAACCTGAAGGCATGGCTTTTATTAAACAATGAATTGGAGACATTTTTTGGTTTCATGTTTTTCTACATCATGTTTTCTTCATTTGGACATTCTACCATAGTATTTGATTGATAGTTGTTTCAGAATGATTAAGAAATTTAAACCGTGTTGCTATTCCCTTTCCTAGAATCGAGGCTTACAAGCGTTTTTTTACATTTTCGGCTCCAAAATTGTTTCAATTTTTTACCCATTTCTGTTTCTCCTAGGTAAAGTTTTCTTCTTTTGTTCGTAACCTGAAGGCATGGCTTTTAATAAACAATGAATTGGAGACATTTTTTGGTTTCATGTTTTTCTACATCATGTTTTCTTCATTTGGACATTCTACCTTAGTATTTGATTGATAGTTGTTTCAGAATGATTAAGAAATTTAAACCGTGTTGCTATTCCCTTTCCTAGAATCGAGGCTTACAAGCGTTTTTTTTACATTTTCGGCTCCAAAATTGTTCAATTTTTTACCCATTTCTGTTTCCTCCTAGGTAAAGTTTTTCTTCTTTGTTCGTAACCTGAAGGCATGGCTTTTATTAAACAATGAATTGGAGACATTTTTTGGTTTCATGTTTTCTACATCATGTTTCTTCATTTGGACATTCTACCATAGTATTTGATTGATAGTTGTTTTCAGAATGATTAAGAAATTTAAACCGTGTTGCTATTCCCTTTCCTAGAATCGAGGCTTACAAGCGTTTTTTTTTACATTTTCGGCTCGAAATTGTTCAATTTTTTACCCATTTCTGTTTCCTCCTAGTAAAGTTTTCTTCTTTTGTTCGTAACCTGAAGGCATGGCTTTTATTAAACCAATGAATTGGAGAAATTTTTTTGGTTTCATGTTTTCTACATCATGTTTTCTTCATTTGGACATTCTACCATAGTATTTGATTGATAGTTGTTTCAGAATGATTAAGAAATTTAAACCGTGTTGCTATTCCCTTTTCCTAGAATCGAGGCTTACAAGCGTTTTTTTTTACATTTTCGGCCATTTCTGTTTCCTCCTAGGTAAAGTTTTCTTCTTTTGTTCGTAACCTGAAGGCATGGCTTTTATTAAACAATGAATTGGAGACATTTTTTGGTTTCATGTTTTCTACATCATGTTTTCTTCATTTGGACATTCTACCATAGTATTTGATTGATAGTTGTTTCAGAATGATTAAGAAATTTAAACCGTGTTGCTATTCCCTTTCCTAGAATCGAGGCTTACAAGCGTTTTTTTACATTTTCGGCTCCAAAATTGTTCAATTTTTTACCCATTTCTGTTTCCTCCTAGGTAAAGTTTTCTTCTTTTGTTCGTAACCTGAAGGCATGGCTTTTATTAAACAATGAATTGGAGACATTTTTTGGTTTCATGTTTTCTACATCATGTTTTCTTCATTTGGACATTCTACCATAGTATTTGATTGATAGTTGTTTCAGAATGATTAAGAAATTTAAACCGTGTTGCTATTCCCTTTCCTAGAATCGAGGCTTACAAGCGTTTTTTTACATTTTCGGCTCCAAAATTGTTCAATTTTTTACCCATTTCTGTTTCCTCCTAGGTAAAGTTTTCTTCTTTTGTTCGTAACCTGAAGGCATGGCTTTTATTAAACAATGAATTGGAGACATTTTTTGGTTTCATGTTTTCTACATCATGTTTTCTTCATTTGGACATTCTACCATAGTATTTGATTGATAGTTGTTTCAGAATGATTAAGAAATTTAAACCGTGTTGCTATTCCCTTTCCTAGAATCGAGGCTTACAAGCGTTTTTTTACATTTTCGGCTCCAAAATTGTTCAATTTTTTACCCATTTCTGTTTCCTCCTAGGTAAAGTTTTCTTCTTTTGTTCGTAACCTGAAGGCATGGCTTTTATTAAACAATGAATTGGAGACATTTTTTGGTTTCATGTTTTCTACATCATGTTTTCTTCATTTGGACATTCTACCATAGTATTTGATTGATAGTTGTTTCAGAATGATTAAGAAATTTAAACCGTGTTGCTATTCCCTTTCCTAGAATCGAGGCTTACAAGCGTTTTTTTACATTTTCGGCTCCAAAATTGTTCAATTTTTTACCCATTTCTGTTTCCTCCTAGGTAAAGTTTTCTTCTTTTGTTCGTAACCTGAAGGCATGGCTTTTATTAAACAATGAATTGGAGACATTTTTTGGTTTCATGTTTTCTACATCATGTTTTCTTCATTTGGACATTCTACCATAGTATTTGATTGATAGTTGTTTCAGAATGATTAAGAAATTTAAACCGTGTTGCTATTCCCTTTCCTAGAATCGAGGCTTACAAGCGTTTTTTTACATTTTCGGCTCCAAAATTGTTCAATTTTTTACCCATTTCTGTTTCCTCCTAGGTAAAGTTTTCTTCTTTTGTTCGTAACCTGAAGGCATGGCTTTTATTAAACAATGAATTGGAGACATTTTTTGGTTTCATGTTTTCTACATCATGTTTTCTTCATTTGGACATTCTACCATAGTATTTGATTGATAGTTGTTTCAGAATGATTAAGAAATTTAAACCGTGTTGCTATTCCCTTTCCTAGAATCGAGGCTTACAAGCGTTTTTTTACATTTTCGGCTCCAAAATTGTTCAATTTTTTACCCATTTCTGTTTCCTCCTAGGTAAAGTTTTCTTCTTTTGTTCGTAACCTGAAGGCATGGCTTTTATTAAACAATGAATTGGAGACATTTTTTGGTTTCATGTTTTCTACATCATGTTTTCTTCATTTGGACATTCTACCATAGTATTTGATTGATAGTTGTTTCAGAATGATTAAGAAATTTAAACCGTGTTGCTATTCCCTTTCCTAGAATCGAGGCTTACAAGCGTTTTTTTACATTTTCGGCTCCAAAATTGTTCAATTTTTTACCCATTTCTGTTTCCTCCTAGGTAAAGTTTTCTTCTTTTGTTCGTAACCTGAAGGCATGGCTTTTATTAAACAATGAATTGGAGACATTTTTTGGTTTCATGTTTTCTACATCATGTTTTCTTCATTTGGACATTCTACCATAGTATTTGATTGATAGTTGTTTCAGAATGATTAAGAAATTTAAACCGTGTTGCTATTCCCTTTCCTAGAATCGAGGCTTACAAGCGTTTTTTTACATTTTCGGCTCCAAAATTGTTCAATTTTTTACCCATTTCTGTTTCCTCCTAGGTAAAGTTTTCTTCTTTTGTTCGTAACCTGAAGGCATGGCTTTTATTAAACAATGAATTGGAGACATTTTTTGGTTTCATGTTTTCTACATCATGTTTTCTTCATTTGGACATTCTACCATAGTATTTGATTGATAGTTGTTTCAGAATGATTAAGAAATTTAAACCGTGTTGCTATTCCCTTTCCTAGAATCGAGGCTTACAAGCGTTTTTTTACATTTTCGGCTCCAAAATTGTTCAATTTTTTACCCATTTCTGTTTCCTCCTAGGTAAAGTTTTCTTCTTTTGTTCGTAACCTGAAGGCATGGCTTTTATTAAACAATGAATTGGAGACATTTTTTGGTTTCATGTTTTCTACATCATGTTTTCTTCATTTGGACATTCTACCATAGTATTTGATTGATAGTTGTTTCAGAATGATTAAGAAATTTAAACCGTGTTGCTATTCCCTTTCCTAGAATCGAGGCTTACAAGCGTTTTTTTACATTTTCGGCTCCAAAATTGTTCAATTTTTTACCCATTTCTGTTTCCTCCTAGGTAAAGTTTTCTTCTTTTGTTCGTAACCTGAAGGCATGGCTTTTATTAAACAATGAATTGGAGACATTTTTTGGTTTCATGTTTTCTACATCATGTTTTCTTCATTTGGACATTCTACCATAGTATTTGATTGATAGTTGTTTCAGAATGATTAAGAAATTTAAACCGTGTTGCTATTCCCTTTCCTAGAATCGAGGCTTACAAGCGTTTTTTTTACATTTTCGGCTCCAAAATTGTTCAATTTTTTACCCATTTCTGTTTCCTCCTAGGTAAAGTTTTCTTCTTTTGTTCGTAACCTGAAGGCATGGCTTTTATTAAACAATGAATTGGAGACATTTTTTGGTTTCATGTTTTCTACATCATGTTTTCTTCATTTGGACATTCTACCATAGTATTTGATTGATAGTTGTTTCAGAATGATTAAGAAATTTAAACCGTGTTGCTATTCCCTTTCCTAGAATCGAGGCTTACAAGCGTTTTTTTACATTTTCGGCTCCAAAATTGTTCAATTTTTTACCCATTTCTGTTTCCTCCTAGGTAAAGTTTTCTTCTTTTGTTCGTAACCTGAAGGCATGGCTTTTATTAAACAATGAATTGGAGACATTTTTTGGTTTCATGTTTTCTACATCATGTTTTCTTCATTTGGACATTCTACCATAGTATTTGATTGATAGTTGTTTCAGAATGATTAAGAAATTTAAACCGTGTTGCTATTCCCTTTCCTAGAATCGAGGCTTACAAGCGTTTTTTTACATTTTCGGCTCCAAAATTGTTCAATTTTTTACCCATTTCTGTTTCCTCCTAGGTAAAGTTTTCTTCTTTTGTTCGTAACCTGAAGGCATGGCTTTTATTAAACAATGAATTGGAGACATTTTTTGGTTTCATGTTTTCTACATCATGTTTTCTTCATTTGGACATTCTACCATAGTATTTGATTGATAGTTGTTTCAGAATGATTAAGAAATTTAAACCGTGTTGCTATTCCCTTTCCTAGAATCGAGGCTTACAAGCGTTTTTTTACATTTTCGGCTCCAAAATTGTTCAATTTTTTACCCATTTCTGTTTCCTCCTAGGTAAAGTTTTCTTCTTTTGTTCGTAACCTGAAGGCATGGCTTTTATTAAACAATGAATTGGAGACATTTTTTGGTTTCATGTTTTCTACATCATGTTTTCTTCATTTGGACATTCTACCATAGTATTTGATTGATAGTTGTTTCAGAATGATTAAGAAATTTAAACCGTGTTGCTATTCCCTTTCCTAGAATCGAGGCTTACAAGCGTTTTTTTACATTTTCGGCTCCAAAATTGTTCAATTTTTTACCCATTTCTGTTTCCTCCTAGGTAAAGTTTTCTTCTTTTGTTCGTAACCTGAAGGCATGGCTTTTATTAAACAATGAATTGGAGACATTTTTTGGTTTCATGTTTTCTACATCATGTTTTCTTCATTTGGACATTCTACCATAGTATTTGATTGATAGTTGTTTCAGAATGATTAAGAAATTTAAACCGTGTTGCTATTCCCTTTCCTAGAATCGAGGCTTACAAGCGTTTTTTTACATTTTCGGCTCCAAAATTGTTCAATTTTTTACCCATTTCTGTTTCCTCCTAGGTAAAGTTTTCTTCTTTTGTTCGTAACCTGAAGGCATGGCTTTTATTAAACAATGAATTGGAGACATTTTTTGGTTTCATGTTTTCTACATCATGTTTTCTTCATTTGGACATTCTACCATAGTATTTGATTGATAGTTGTTTCAGAATGATTAAGAAATTTAAACCGTGTTGCTATTCCCTTTCCTAGAATCGAGGCTTACAAGCGTTTTTTTTACATTTTCGGCTCCAAAATTGTTCAATTTTTTACCCATTTCTGTTTCCTCCTAGGTAAAGTTTTCTTCTTTTGTTCGTAACCTGAAGGCATGGCTTTTATTAAACAATGAATTGGAGACATTTTTTGGTTTCATGTTTTCTACATCATGTTTTCTTCATTTGGACATTCTACCATAGTATTTGATTGATAGTTGTTTCAGAATGATTAAGAAATTTAAACCGTGTTGCTATTCCCTTTCCTAGAATCGAGGCTTACAAGCGTTTTTTTACATTTTCGGCTCCAAAATTGTTCAATTTTTTACCCATTTCTGTTTCCTCCTAGGTAAAGTTTTCTTCTTTTGTTCGTAACCTGAAGGCATGGCTTTTATTAACAATGAATTGGAGACATTTTTTGGTTTCATGTTTTCTACATCATGTTTTCTTCATTTTGGACATTCTACCATAGTATTTGATTGATAGTTGTTTCAGAATGATTAAGAAATTTAAACCGTGTTGCTATTCCCTTTCCTAGAATCGAGGCTTACAAGCGTTTTTTTTACATTTTCGGCTCCAAAATTGTTCAATTTTTTACCCATTTCTGTTTCCTCCTAGGTAAAGTTTTCTTCTTTTGTTCGTAACCTGAAGGCATGGCTTTTATTAAACAATGAATTGGAGACATTTTTTGGTTTCATGTTTTCTACATCATGTTTTCTTCATTTGGACATTCTACCATAGTATTTGATTGATAGTTGTTTCAGAATGATTAAGAAATTTAAACCGTGTTGCTATTCCCTTTCCTAGAATCGAGGCTTACAAGCGTTTTTTTACATTTTCGGCTCCAAAATTGTTCAATTTTTTTACCCATTTCTGTTTCCTCCTAGGTAAAGTTTTTCTTCTTTTGTTCGTAACCTGAAGGCATGGCTTTTATTAAACAATGAATTGGAGACATTTTTTGGTTTCATGTTTTCTACATCATGTTTTCTTCATTTGGACATTCTACCATAGTATTTGATTGATAGTTGTTTTCAGAATGATTAAGAAATTTAAACCGTGTTGCTATTCCCCTTTCCTAGAATCGAGGCTTACAAGCGTTTTTTTACATTTTCGGCTCCAAAATTGTTCAATTTTTTTACCCCATTTCTGTTTCCTCCTAGGTAAAGTTTTCTTCTTTTGTTCGTAACCTGAAGGCATGGCTTTTATTAAACAATGAATTGGAGACATTTTTTTGGTTTCATGTTTTCTACATCATGTTTTCTTCATTTGGACATTCTACCATAGTATTTGATTGATAGTTGTTTCAGAATGATTAAGAAATTTAAACCGTGTTGCTATTCCCTTTCCTAGAATCGAGGCTTACAAGCGTTTTTTTACATTTTCGGCTCCAAAATTGTTCAATTTTTTACCCATTTCTGTTTCCTCCTAGGTAAAGTTTTCTTCTTTATGTTCGTAACCTGAAGGCATGGCTTTTATTAAACAATGAATTGGAGACATTTTTTGGTTTCATGTTTTCTACATCATGTTTTCTTCATTTGGACATTCTACCATAGTATTTGATTGATAGTTGTTTCAGAATGATTAAGAAATTTAAACCGTGTTTGCTATTCCCTTTCCTAGAATCGAGGCTTACAAGCGTTTTTTTACATTTTCGGCTCCAAAATTGTTCAATTTTTTACCCATTTCTGTTTCCTCCTAGGTAAAGTTTTCTTCTTTGTTCGTAACCTGAAGGCATGGCTTTTATTAAACAATGAATTGGAGACATTTTTTGGTTTCATGTTTTCTACATCATGTTTTCTTCATTTGGACATTCTACCATAGTATTTGATTGATAGTTGTTTCAGAATGATTAAGAAATTTAAACCGTGTTGCTATTCCCTTTCCTAGAATCGAGGCTTACAAGCGTTTTTTTACATTTTCGGCTCCAAAATTGTTCAATTTTTTACCCATTTCTGTTTCCTCCTAGGTAAAGTTTTCTTCTTTTGTTCGTAACCTGAAGGCATGGCTTTTATTAAACAATGAATTGGAGACATTTTTTGGTTTCATGTTTTCTACATCATGTTTTCTTCATTTGGACATTCTACCATAGTATTTGATTGATAGTTGTTTCAGAATGATTAAGAAATTTAAACCGTGTTGCTATTCCCTTTCCTAGAATCGAGGCTTACAAGCGTTTTTTTACATTTTCGGCTCCAAAATTGTTCAATTTTTTACCCATTTCTGTTTCCTCCTAGGTAAAGTTTTTCTTCTTTTGTTCGTAACCTGAAGGCATGGCTTTTATTTAAACAATGAATTGGAGACATTTTTTGGTTTCATGTTTTCTACATCATGTTTTCCTTCATTTGGACATTCTACCATAGTATTTGATTGATAGTTGTTTCAGAATGATTAAGAAATTTAAACCGTGTTGCTATTCCCTTTCCTAGAATCGAGGCTTACAAGCGTTTTTTTACATTTCGGCTCCAAAATTGTTCAATTTTTTACTTCCTCCTAGGTAAAGTTTTCTTCTTTTGTTCGTAACCTGAAGGCATGGCTTTTATTAAACAATGAATTGGAGACATTTTTTGGTTTCATGTTTTCTACATCATGTTTTCTTCATTTGGACATTCTACCATAGTATTTGATTGATAGTTGTTTCAGAATGATTAAGAAATTTAAACCGTGTTGCTATTCCCTTTCCTAGAATCGAGGCTTACAAGCGTTTTTTTACATTTTCGGCTCCAAAATTGTTCAATTTTTTACCCATTTCTGTTTCCTCCTAGGTAAAGTTTTCTTCTTTTGTTCGTAACCTGAAGGCATGGCTTTTATTAAACAATGAATTGGAGACATTTTTTGGTTTCATGTTTTCTACATCATGTTTTCTTCATTTGGACATTCTACCATAGTATTTGATTGATAGTTGTTTCAGAATGATTAAGAAATTTAAACCGTGTTGCTATTCCCTTTCCTAGAATCGAGGCTTACAAGCGTTTTTTTACATTTTCGGCTCCAAAATTGTTCAATTTTTTACCCATTTCTGTTTCCTCCTAGGTAAAGTTTTCTTCTTTTGTTCGTAACCTGAAGGCATGGCTTTTATTAAACAATGAATTGGAGACATTTTTTGGTTTCATGTTTTCTACATCATGTTTTCTTCATTTGGACATTCTACCATAGTATTTGATTGATAGTTGTTTCAGAATGATTAAGAAATTTAAACCGTGTTGCTATTCCCTTTCCTAGAATCGAGGCTTACAAGCGTTTTTTTACATTTTCGGCTCCAAAATTGTTCAATTTTTTACCCATTTCTGTTTCCTCCTAGGTAAAGTTTTCTTCTTTTGTTCGTAACCTGAAGGCATGGCTTTTATTAAACAATGAATTGGAGACATTTTTTGGTTTCATGTTTTCTACATCATGTTTTCTTCATTTGGACATTCTACCATAGTATTTGATTGATAGTTGTTTCAGAATGATTAAGAAATTTAAACCGTGTTGCTATTCCCTTTCCTAGAATCGAGGCTTACAAGCGTTTTTTTACATTTTCGGCTCCAAAATTGTTCAATTTTTTACCCATTTCTGTTTCCTCCTAGGTAAAGTTTTCTTCTTTTGTTCGTAACCTGAAGGCATGGCTTTTATTAAACAATGAATTGGAGACATTTTTTGGTTTCATGTTTTCTACATCATGTTTTCTTCATTTGGACATTCTACCATAGTATTTGATTGATAGTTGTTTCAGAGCGTTCTGATTATTTGTTTTATAGAGTTTTATATTTTTATTCTGTATGTACGTACAATTTGTTGTGTATATTTCTGTAGGAATAATTGCCAAGTTTGTTTTGTATTATTGTTTTTTCCTCGCATGTTGCCACCACCACCACATCACAGCAGACTGCTAAAGTGGTGGTTTATCCATAATGTATTCTTTCTTTGTTTAATATTTTTGTAAATTTCACTCTGTACATTACGGAAAATAAATTATTATTATTATTATTATTATTATTATTATAAGTTACTCCAGTTGCTGTTATGGAAATTCACAAGAGAAATGAGTTTATTTCAAATCTGGTCCCTTGAGAGAATGGAGAAATAATTTTGAATGATTTCTTTCCAGTTAATGCATTCTCAGTAATATTCAAAGCCAAATTATTAGCTAAAGAAAGCCGACCCATAAATGTTTTACTTTAAGAAGTCATTCAACATACGCCACTGTAACATTTCAATTCATGAATACAACAATAAACAGAAATCGTTAACCGCCATTGTCCATAAGCTATTCCCACAACATCCCTTGTCAAACGATTCTCTTGGCATCCTTCCCCCGCTTGACCCTGGGGTGTCGCCTGGAACTTGTCCAGATCAGAAGAGTTATTGATGGGTGGGTGGACGGCGGCCGGATCGTTTGAGGATACTTGTGAGAAGCATTCACATACATAAGCTTCGTTCCCTTACTATCAACTAAGTATCATGTTATTAAATAATAAGTAAAATCCTCCAAATCAGTGGCCCTAAAGTAAGTAAATTGCAATAATAGAATTCGATAATTAAATAAATTAAAACCGCAAGCCCACTCAGCCTTAAATCCTTTAAGGCTGGATGTTTGAAAACTTCCAAATCATATTCCAAGTAAAATCCACTATACAAGGGTTTGGTTTTAATGATTTCGCTTGATATCCAAAACCTGTTTTAATGATTAAATTTTGAGGAAAATCTTAAAAATCAAGTTATTTAAGATTAAAGATCCAAATGTTGTAGTATTTTCCTTGAATTTACAGGAGTTTTTATAAAAATATTACACAGAAAAAAAAATTGAATGACACATAAACTTTTTATCATTTATATCACAGTAAAGAACAATTCCTGAAAGTATTGTTAAAATTCGCAAGGGTCTGGTTGAAAATTCAATTTTTTGGTTGATGTGACATGGAATAACCCGTATGGAATAGCGAAAGAGTGATTCGCCAATTCATTTCGATGACGCCTCTAAAATGGAAACAAAAGGCGATGTCTGAATGAGCTTTTAGATGTTTAGTTCAACGCAATTGAGAAGCGGAACTGTAAAAAAATTAAGGGTAACAAAAATTTATTCCACCTTTAACATGAGTATTTAATTAAGTTTTTAATTATAAATTTTTTCGAAAATTATATACTGGTAATTGTGTCAAAAGAATTTTTGTAATGGAAGCCTGATGGATGCTCCAATTTTCGTTTTTATTAGATTTTTGAACAAAATCCTACATTAATTTTTATTGATTGCCCAAAACGAGCAATATCGTTCCCCGTGTTGCTGTTATCTTTTATTAACTGCCATTTTATGGAAAGAGAGTAGTCTTATAAAATGCTGATTTTTGTACAGTGGTTTATTCCTTAAAATAACAAATATTGTCAAAACCTTTTCTTTATATTTAACCTAACATCTACGCAATCCCTCAATTCATATATTCCTCGCTTAACAATCAAGCTTCACACATACCATTTTCCAAACAACACTTCTCGGGTCAAAAGAGTTGATCCAAACTCCCGCTCCAAGTTTACCCCCCCCCCAAGTATGTCAGAGTGTCGGTCAGCTTGTCACTCCGATATCATCGATCAGTGTTATAGACCTGATGAGAACCGCTGTCCTCTTCCGTTTACCCTTCGACTATAAACAAGGAGGATTTACAACTAAACTCGTCTTATTTTGCACACGGGAAGACTGAAATGGGATGAACAGAGGAAGATCGATTCTTGAGTCAACAGGCTGTTGAAGGAAAATCGATTTTTTTTGTGTCTGGTCACAATAATTTGTAAGATTCGGAAGGATTTGTATATTTCCTTTATATTCTCTTCTAAAAAAAAGTTGATATTTTCAGATTCACCAGTTTCTTCTCGCTTGGAGATTTTACTCATCATTGATACTGTTAGACAAGTGTTTAAGTTTGTTTATTTTTATCTCTGACATGAGATAATAAATAATATTATTGCGTGTGAAATTAGTATTTCAGGGGAGTAAAGTTTATAAGGGATATTTATGCTATAAAGCGAGTTTTTAAGGAAAAATTATAAACATAATGTATCACACTACAAATACAAATTAAGTCGACCAACTACAGGCAAGCACCCCACAAGGTTGGTCCGGTCCATTTAACTCAAACCACCCGATTCCCAGGATCTGTCTACTGATGAAAAGCTAACAAAAGTTTTGAAACTCTCATTACTAATTAAATTTCATTTAAATGTAGTGTAGTGCTCTTTTTAAAACGTAGAAAAATTAACAAAAATTTATCTAGTAAAAATATAACAGACCTGTGCGTTGGAATTTTAGTCAGAAATTGCTATCTTCATTCTTCTAACCAGGTAATTATGCATTCACTTACCTCATTTTTCCCCTAACCAACCAATCCCAGTCGAGCACCGTCCGATAATTTCACACTTACCAACAGTCACTCCATCTTTTTCATCCATCGAGTCCATCCGAAACACACCTATTGCACTGAAAGGACCTCTTTTGTCCTAATTCAATTTGCATATACTCGATCTATCACAAAGCTCTGCACAATGCTTTTCTCCTGACTGCAAATGTAATTAAACGTAATGACTGCAGAAACAAAAACGGTTTAACGACGAAAGAGGGTTTTTTTTCTTCATTCTGCGCCGGTGTTGCCGGTTTTGCTTCTTTTTTTTATAAAGAGTCAACGTGTCTGAAACAATGCGTTAGAGATACGAATTGTTAACGTGAAGAGCTTTCTTTCAGAAGTGACTTGCATATTTAGGGAGGTTAACTTAGGTTTTTTTTTGTTTGACTTTGTCGTTTGAGTAGGAATGAGGTATTTTTATCGAGCTTACACATTATGTCTCAGAGTACAGTAGCTCTGATAAAAGTCGAGTTTTGAAGAGTGTTAACTAACGAGGTTATTGGATGTTTTGTGCATAACGGAATCTCTACATTTAAGGGTGGACTTGAAGATCATATTCATTATAGTACCCATTAGTGATAATAACAAAGTTTTTATGGGGGTGGCGAGAAAATTTGGATAAACAAGCGGAAATTCCGTAAATAGCATCAGATTGTAATTCTAACATTGCTGAATCTAGGGGGTTTTACGAGTCTAAACTTTTGGCAAAGGTAAACTATTATTGTTTTTGCTATAATTTTGTTTTTGTGAAAATGGCAATAAAGACTAATTAGAATAATAATATAATTGTTTAAATTAAATATATATAAACTCAAATAGAATCAAAAGACGCCACTAAACAATTTTCAACAGATTTAAAATAAATTTTTCCATCTATGGCAATTCTGCATATGCTAGGTTTCAGTATCACTCAAATTTTGATTTGTTTTTTCCTTTAAAATATTTTGATTTTCTATATACTATATAATAAAATACCTATTCGTGGCTAATTGAAGAAAAGTAGATGACGCTATAAAGTATATTAACATTTGTTTTTGAGTTAAAATAAGCTTGAAAACAAAATTCGATAATTTATTAATATACCTATGAACTATTCAAAACAAATCACGCTTAACCTTCCCTTCATCTGAATCTTCCGATTTTATTCTTGTGCCCCACATGCTTGCCTCCACACTTTTCCCCTAAATTAACCATTTAAAATTCAAATCATTTGCCCGCCGTTCGAGAAAACACGCAACCTAGAAAATACTACTCAAGCACAAAACGTAATCTAATTCAAATCCTATTATCGCTTTGCATTGTATCTCCAAAAATTTGCCTTTTTTATCTTTTCTTCTTTGTCTACTACAATGGATAAATCCGATTGTTTTTTTCTCCCCAACGTTTATTTATTATTCAATCCGATATTTCCATTAAGTGGGTACTACTGTTAGTTCATATGCTGTATGCAGACATGAATGTGAAGCACAATGAATAAGGAGATGCTATTTAAATGTTCTGATAAAACGATGGTAAATAGTTTATTCACCAATACCTTTTTTTGAGTGATTATTCTTATGGGGTCTGGTTGTAAAGGGGGATTCTTAAAACACACACACAAAAAAGTTTCAGTTTAATCGCCGGTTGTACAAGTTTTCTATGATTACACTCACCAGTACAGTGTTCAATACCTCAATATGCTGTATATAAAATCTGAAACTAATGTAACGGCCGTATTCACGACTAGGTAACCTAATCTAAGATTAACCCGGAATCATTATTCTAATTGGTAGTTGAGAAAAAGGTAAACCAATCAGAGTTGTCGATAAAATTTGATTCCAGGTTAACCGCATAGGTCAAGTCAGTGGTGAATACAGTAAGACACCATTCGGTTGTGTTTCCTCCGAAACAGTTTTTGGAGTCTTACAAATTTAATCAACGGAAATTCATTTTTTTTTTAAATTTAATGAATGTTTTTAAAGGAAAGGAGGCGTAGCATAACTAGGGGGTGCCGCTGTAAAGAAAAGACATAATAATCAAGCAATAATACAATCCAGGATACGACCTGAAGAAAATAGGAGCAAATCTCGTGATCCACCAAAAGTTCTAGCTGTAAAGGAAAATTCACATCCTCAAATAAAGTTCAATTTAATACTGTTTGTTGGTAATATCTGTATTTTCTTATACTAAACTAGGGGGCCTGCCCCCTGCTCACTATCGCTCACCAACCCCCGTAACTGCTTCCCAGTTCTTTTCAGATCGCTTCGCGATCTTAGCGAGCAGAGCTCGCTTGTTCATCTCAACAATCCAGCCTAACACTCTTCTCGACTTAATTAAGCCTCTTGTAATACCGAAAATATCTCTCTCTTGCTTATAAATAATTTAATTCGTATCATTCCCCTAAATTAACAACAAAAATGTTGCTGAAATACATTCCTTTTTTAGCTTATCAATAATTTAATCGAAATGTTAAGAAATATCCAGCACTAATAATCATCAACCATTTTGTAGAAAAAACATTGTTGAAAATAAAAGAAATTAGACTCATCATAAAACTCGCCTGTTTCTCTAGTGAACGGCAACAGAAAGAGAAGAAAAAATTAAAACTTTGAATCTTAATAACTCTAAAACTAATTAGAATTTTTTGAAAAACAAAACGCCAATATTTTTATAAAAAATAATTGTATGTGTGTTTAAAATATCATAGTTCTACTGTGATTAGTTTTTCTTTTATAACGAAAAAACCGAAAACCCGTCAAAAATTTCGAAACTTTAAAACTTAATTACTCCAAAACTAATTCGAAATTCGAAAAAACGGCGACGAGGTGCAAAACTTCACATCTAAGAGAATGCGGCTGCAAAAAATCATATTTCTGCTGCGAATAGATTTTGCTGGGGGCGAACTCGCAGCAGAAAAAAATAATTTTCGACTTTGACATTAAATAATTCCAGAACTGATTATCTCATTAATTAGCTATTGGAACGAAAAGGACCCTCATACATTTGTCTACAAATGGTCAAAATTTCAATAATTTCCGTTCCATAGTTTTTGCAAAGTGACAGTTCAAAATTGTCAAAGTGAAGATTTTCTGAAACAGCGGCGGCGGCAGCGGCAGCGGCGGGCGGCGACTGTTACTTTTTTTTAATATAGAGAGATACTTTTCCGTTTTAAAACAAAAAACATCCCAATTCTAGGGACAAACATTTCTAATAAAAATCAGAAATAGATATTTTTCCAATAAATTATAGCCTTAGTATTTTGAGCGAGTAAACATTTGATTTTATGTAGTAAAACCACTTTGATAATTTGATTTTAATTCATATAATTGAATTAATTTGGGTAATATATTATACCTATTGATATGTTACAAACAAAAATAATAAAGAATAAAGCTACTGGGCCATCAAATAGTAAAAGCAAACAAATAAAAAATATTACCTCTTTTTTAGGATAATTTTATTTTTAACAGTTCACTTATTTTCGAGCACAATTTTGTTAAAATGCAGTTCATATAAAATTTACGAAGATGGCTTATCTAAATCATTTATATTGATGACATTTTCCTGGGGAAATATACGAGATCTTTCGAAAATAGGTTTTAGACCCTTGAGACGCGTATTTTTAGCAATTTCGTCGCTAGTTGCACTCTACTCGATCGTAAAATTTAATATCGAATTAGAAAACTAAAAAACACGCACAAGAATGGAAACTTCTCCGTTCAAATCTCCTAATTAAAGAAGTCTTAAAACAACTACACTCGAGTTTAAATGCTTCTTTTAAAACAGAAGAAATTCCGAAATAACAACTACAGAGTGTAAACGCCTTTAACAGGCCAATAAAAATGTATCTGAGGAGAAATATAATCTATTATTTCTGGAATCATAACTTATTAGTCTCAAAAAAGAAAGTGGAGTAGGATTTGAAATTTCCTTTCAGTTTTAGTTTAGAAACACGTCCTGTTAATTCGTTTACTTGTGAGGAAAGATTCAATTCTTCAAGGGATTTGAACAGGGAATGGATCTTTCTTTGCTGAGCTAATAAATGTAAATAGGGAGGGAGATTGGTAAAGAGGTGGAATTGGAATAAGGTGTGCATTCGCTATTCGAGAAAATGTGAACACTTCAAAAAAATTATCATAATAATCTGTGGAAATTTATTTCTGGAATCCAGGGTTTATTATGAAGTAGAAGGAAAAATTAAAAATCGGATCAAAATTTTTATTTGTCATTTTTAAAAACCAAGCAGTGTTTTTGTCAAACACGGATTAACCAAATTTATAAACCCGGTTATATGTATAGAATCAGCATAAATATAGTGAACACAAATTTAATTTTATTTACTCTGACTAATAAGAGGTGTTTTAGATCAATGAATTACTATCAATATCAATAATTCTACTTCCTTCTCTAAAGAGATGGTACCTATTTCTACCCATCGGTAGTCTACTTCTCCAAGTTTGATTACTGGCGGACAATTATTACAATTTTTGCACAGTTATATAAAAATTTATGAATATATTTATTTTTAAACAACTTAATAAAGTGGTGATTAAACATTTCTGTAAAAGGGGTCATAAAAATGTATTTCATGGAGTTAAAAATTAACCAAAAGAGAGTAAAATAAAGTGGTAAAGGTAGCAAATAATATAATTTAACCTTCCCCCTTTCTTTTGGATATATAGTATATACTCAAGAAAAGCCTCTAACATTTTTACATCATAGCGGAATAACCTCCATGACAATGCGTTTGATAAAAATCAATCTCGTTTGAATAATTGAACAGGAGAACCCCCAAGGGTGCCTTTCAAATTAGCTAAACCTCGGGAAAACACTCCAAAATATTTACAAGCCTCAAAACAACCTAAAACTTCCCTTAAAACTGCTTTCCAGCACGCTAAGTGGAAAGTCGACCTCAAATAATGGCCTCCAGTGTTTATCCAGCACTCACGGCGGTTTTTTTGAGAAGGGCAAGGATTGGTGGTGCCAGGGTAATTTGCCCCTTATTATCCCCTTCAGATTGCCCCCCATTTCTGCGTAATCTAAAAGGTCCCTGGCCACTTCAAATTACTAAGCAGTTACGAGGTTCAGTTGCATGCTCCGAAAGGCGTTAGCTTTAATTTTTGATCAGTGTGAAAATACTGATCTTGCTAGGCTTCAACGGTGGGGTTATTCTGCAGTTTCTTTGGTAGAAAGGGAACTTTTTTTTGGAGGTGTTTTTTATGTTTATGTTGAGAGGAAAATTTAACCGATTCTTAAGTTTTTAAGCTCTAATTCTAGCTGATAAATTTTCAATCGATCATTTTGCGTTAAAGACTTTTAAAATTTTCCACTTTTCATTTAAGAATTATTTATCTTTAGATTCTTATATTACCTTTTATCTTAAAATTTATTTATCAAAAATACTTTAACTTTCCTTTTTTTTTTTTTTCAATCCTTTTTTCAATTTTTTGTCCTTTTTTCAATTTCTACGAATATAATTCCGTCACTTCTTGGAAGACCTTTTGCATATTATAATCATTCAATGTATTTTGAATGATTATAATATGCATATATTGATTATAATATGCATATATTTTATATATGCATATAATGATTTATATTATGCATATAATGATTATAATATGCATATATTTTGATTGATTTGATAATTACTCCGAAATAACCTAAGCTTTCCCCATTCAACTTGTTATCACACAACGTGAAAACCCTGATTCAATAACGATTTAAGTGTCTTACGGCAAACCGTTACATCATATTCATAACTGAAGAAAGCCATAACGATATGCAATTAGAATTTTGAACCGAAATTAACATGCTGTGAAAACCCCTTCGAAACTACACTTTTCGCGTACCAAACAACACCCTTGAATTCCTAATAAACGACACACAACACTTGAGAATAACATCGAGCGCCCTTATTTCATGCGTTCCTTGATGGAAGAACTTCTCCCCCCAAGAAACAATTACCGTCAGAACATGTCATCTGGCGTCAGCGAAGATGTATCGTAACAAGCAAAAGACGTGATCCCGATCTCATAAGACGTGCTGCTCGGTTTTGCGCAGCGCAGCGCAGTTGCGTGCATTTTGTTGCAACGGGAGTAATGGGTATTCTTTAATTATGCCTCATTTGCTCCGCGCGTTATTTGGGAATAATTGCGGCGATTGAACGATTATTGCTCGGTTTTGTGGAGGTTCTGCTGTGTTAAGAAATGCGCAATTAATGGACGAAATGGCGTAGAAATACTTTTGTGGTAAGGGAATTATGGAGATATTATTTACTTATTTTTCTCAATGGTAGTTCCTTGAAGATGAAATGTACGATTTCAAACAATTTAGTTGAATGTGGTAAAAATTCTGTTTACGATGACTACCGGTTGATGAGTAATTATTAAGTTAAAAAATATTTGCTTTAAGTGATGAGTTATAAAAATAGAAAATAAATGACTGCTTTACGATTTCGAATATTATACAACAGTTTTTGTTAGTGGATGCACTACAAGTAGTAATATGATAACCGCCGCGCCGGTAGGACGTTTTAATCAGCTGGTTCCGAATTGGTTATAGCCGTTGTCACCACTGTTCAGGACATAAAGAGTTTATAATAGACTGCAACGTTTCTTGACAATGGAGATACAAGCTGAGAGCAAACGAAGGAAACAGTTCCCAACACGATGTCCGATATTCGAGGGAAATAAATTATAATTTTCTTAAAATGTATAATATTTTTAAATATTGCTGCGTAGCGAGGAGTATGTAGTATTATACATGCATTTAGAATCAAACGCGCTAGTGAATAAGAGCTAGAATTATTTTTTCTCAGAATAATCTAGGTATATCTCCGTTCGCGAATAGGCAATATGTCATGTGACAAAAAATTAATTTTACTTTTTGGTACAAAAATATTACACGAAAAATAATCATTACAGATAGGTAATCTTTAAAATTATGATAATCAGTAATGATTAAAATGTGGTTTTTCTCTTCTGACATTGCCAAACAATGATCCGTTTTTGATGAAAAACGCTTCCTGATTTTTAAAAGTGATCCGATTTTGAGTTTTTTTTCTCAGTCTTCATAATTAACAATGTCAAACTCTGCTTCAAACTTTAGCTTATGTCCATATACATAAGCAGTTCCGTGTCCAAATCTGAAAACCGACATTACTTTTCGCTGTTCACCTTATCTTTCTAAGGTTTCTGAACAGCTTCCTCCTTACGCCTGGTTGCTCTCAAAGCTCAGTTTGCACTCGAAGTTCCTTATCAGCCAAAAACCATAGAAAAGACCACCGAGAAGGCGCTGATCTGAGAAGATCCTGTTGTGTTTAAAAAGCACTTTTCAAAACAACTTCCTCGTGCGTTTATCTCGTTGTGGGACTTGCGGCGTTTGTTATGTATTACGGACCACTGGGTCTAATGCTTTTTGTTACAAAAACCACGGTGTTGGCGGATTTTTGTAGAAGTTTTAAGGAAATGGAAAAATTTTGAATGGTTCTCAAGGTGATGGTGAATTTTAAAGTCATATGTCCGCAAAATATCAGTTCTGGTCTTGGGCGTATACCGTAAAATGTCTGCGGCGGATTCACATTTTACAAGAATGGAAAACAGTACTTTTAAACATTATTCTTCTAGATCAGGGGTGGTCATCTGGTCAACCTTTTTGTGATGAGTGCCACTGTTTGGAAAACAAAAATTTGTGCGTGTCACACTTGCTCTCTTTTTAATAAACCGAAAAAAAAAAGTGAAAAGTAATATTCATAGACCGCGATTATAGAAATTTTATGTAAAAAAAAATAAAATGGACTTTTAACGCATCTTGCAACATTTTAAGTTATTTGAAAATCCCCCGAAAAATAAGTTACCTGCATGTAACAATTCCTCAATGAAATAAGAACAAGCAAGTAATAAACTATCCAATAAAGTTTGTTCTGAACTAAAGAAACTGCGCCCATAGGGTGGTAGAAGCAGTTGTCATTCAGTCGTCTAAAAATTTTAGCCATTTACAACTCAAGTTATTTTAACTAAAAATAACTAATGAAATGGCCAAAACATAAGTACTTGGAAAAATAAGTTAAGAGTAGAAGACTGGCGCAATGAAATCTCGTTGATAACATCACAGTATTATCATTTTTCCCAAATTTTTCGACGTATTCGCGTGCTACTGTTTTAACTCCGCCGTGCCACATTGTGTCACTCGTGCTGCGGGTGGCCATCTCTGTTCTAGATAATAATACGTTTTTCATGTTCATGTCACGCTTTTTTATTTAAACAAAAATTTTAAAGATAATGAAAATTTTAAACTACTGTTTTTGTTCTATCTTCCTATTCTATTTCTACACCTATAAATTTTCAGGCGCCATCTTCAATCTTCCACCAAGATAACCTCAACACTTTAAAATGCATTTTATAGGGAACTGCAGTCCAATCCGACCATCCATTCAGGAAAGTTGGCTTCGCTCTAATAAATATTTCATCGCATGCAAGCCAAAACAGTTCCTCCGCTCTCTTTGATTTAGTGGCTTCTACTGCTCTCGAATCCTAGAAACTCCCGAAAACTCCGGAGCAATAAAATTGAAATTAGCTACTTCATAAATAAAAAATGGAACCCTCTTTCTGAAATCCTGTCGGACAGCACAAAAGTAGAGTCATAAATCTTCCAAAATCTAGGGAAGAAGTTTCAGTATAGGGACCGCAGTGTCACTTATTGATGTTCTTTATTAGCATATGAATATTGCCTTCAAATATTATGGCTGTAATTGGCAATCTCATTGGTAGTGCACATTATTAGAAAATTATGCTGATTTACAAGCTGCATTGTAGTTTGCTAAAACAGACCTTGTCTGTAAGTTATATTGGGGTATGTTTTTAGTGGATGCATAAAAATAAATGTCTTATTCTTTACAGCTGTTTTAATTCGTTTTTGCTATATTGTTTATACATATTTTATTCCTATTTTTTTATTATGTACTATATTTATACATATTTTATTCCTGTTTTTTATTATGTGCATTAAAATATTTTGTCTATTGCCATCGTTTTTAGTAATATGTATTTTGATGCATATTAAAGTATCAGTATTCGGGTGTCAAGAATTTTTATAAACTTGCATCGTTTCTCGAAATACGGTCAAAATCGAACTTCAAATGACATTAATAATAACATAGATATTTTACATTAAAATTTTATAAACATCTATTGAACAAAAACTCGAACCTGAATAAATCTCTCTCTTAAATTTTAATGATAACATAAGTATCTTATTTCAAAATTTTACGAATATGTTACTAGATAAAAACGAACATAAATCTTCTGTTAAAAAAACACATTTCCATTATTTTTCTCGTTTTATTCGATTTTAGTTTTCATTATTAAAGTCAAGTAATGCGAAAGGAATATTTTAAAGGTGTAATAATGTGTATATATTCTAATGCATATAACTTTTACTACCTTTTTTGAATTATTTTCCTACTTTACTTTATCTTTTTCCTTAAAAGCATGGGGATATTTATTAAGCTTAGCTACTCTATTTTTCTGTTCATTATTGATAACGCCTCTCTTTCACGCCTATTTTACCATTTAAATAATTTATCAACTTATACACAGGCTTCAGTGCTTATTTCTTTCACATTTAAACCTCCATATTTGCACAAAAATTATACACATATGAGAAAAATTAACACAGTATTTTTTACCATCTTTTTTTTTTGTCCTTTCAAGTCCTCATAAAAACTGTCTGAAGTGTAAAGATTAAAAACAATTAAAATTGTTTTCCTCCATGCTACCCTGGTGTATTAAATTTAATTTACAGGCTTTGCCGAGTGTACGCAATTAATTATGGGATTCAAGAAGGGCTTCTGGGAGTGTTTTTCCCCGCGTGATTTATGATATGTCCAGGTGCTATACGCTTTTAGTTTTGCTGCTGGGCTTCAAAAGATTATCTTCGTACTTCTGCAGGAAAAAACTCCTTTGAAATGAGACGGATTATCTGCTATAACACAGGAATACGTTCATTAAAAACTTCAATGGCCGAAGGATCTAATGCCTTTAACATTGCTGAATAGTGTCTGGGTCTTGAATGAGTTATTCAGTGGCCTTTATCACATGGATTAAAGACGTTTATTTATTTGCATGCCTTAGACCAGGGTTTGAATTTATTATCACCCTTGATAGCCAAAATCTGGCGTTTAATGATTAAATTTTGGGGTTTTTTTTAATATAGAATGAGGGTATAAAACTTATGATCGTGACTGGTTTCGATTAAGAACCGTGATTACTTTTGAGCTATACGGTTTTGCTTAGATAATAATTATAAATTCCTAATAAAAACATTCTTTTATCCAATGGGCGGGTACTGGATTTATCATCCTTGACCACTGAATTGGCCTAAGAAGTACCTACTCAGCGTTACCCAGCGGGCACCTGTGGACCGGAGCCACGGAAGTGAGGTACCCGCGCCACTCATACCATTCGCTCGCACAACCCCTTTTTACAGGGGGGGCACATTCATTCATCAAACAAGGACAGAAACTAACATCCATTCCAAACGGGGATTCGAATCCCAGACGTACGGCTTTGCAGTCAGATACTGTAACCACTAGGCCAGTACGTCGGCCTAATAAAGAATATTTCTATAAAAAAAATTAAAGTGCACCAAAATAAATCTTTCCCACCTCGGGAACACAGTCAATCTATTTTTTGGAGAATAGGCGTTCTCTTCGGTATTTTTCAGAATAATCAATGTATCTCTCCGTTGGCAATTTGACGTGACAAAAATTAATTTTTACACTTAGGGGCAAAAATATCACTCCGAAAATAATGATCACAAATAACCTTTAGCATTATGAGCAACAGTGATAATTACGACCGAGTTTTTCTTTTCTGATCGCCAAACGATGATCCGTGCTTGATGAAAAACGCTGCCTGTCTATTAAAAGTGGCAAATAAAAAATTTTGAGTTTTTCCCCCATAATAATTATCAATTTTAAACACTGCTTGTAATTTTGCGTTTTGAGAAGATGAGAAGTTATGACCCGGCTACTTGCTGAAAACGCCTCATTTCATGTTAATGATGACGCCACTTTTAATAAAGCGCGACTTATTATTTAACTGGAAAGGGAGTTGAATCAAACGAAGATACAACTTGATAGAAAATGAAATATTTTTAAAATATTACTTTCTACTGGTGACGATTCTAAAAAAGGAACATTAAATAGGTTAGTGGCCTGGGTTTAAAATTAATAATTACGATAATAATTTTTTTCGATAATAATTAATTAACCCGGGAGGACGCTTAAACCTCTCTGCTACACGGGAACACGCGTGGGGTTAGTCTGGCTCCACGCACTATTTCCGTTCTAAAAATTCAGTCAATGGCGGCTCGTGGGTAACTCGAATGGGAGTTCACAATTTTGAAAATTCAATTAACACAACAATCTTACAATTAAAACTATTTTTATCAATGGTTACAAAATTAAATTTCACAGGTGTAAGGCAAATCAACCAACGGGAAGCAGTATTCCATTTTGCTAACCAAACACAAACAAATGAAGACTTTTTAGTTTTTCCCCAATACACAAGTATGCGGATTTACAATGAAAATATTGCTCAAATATCCTTCAGAAATCTCTTTTTTGAAATTTAATTTGTATTTTTGCCCAAAACGATGAGACATTTTGATGATAAACGCTGCATGCTTTCCGTCAACAAAATTATGAATTTCAAACCCTGCTGTAGAGGAGGAAGTATCTAAGTCTATAACGCTTAACATAACTGTTCTGATTTTTCTGTTCGTCATTTATGCTTCACTGTATCTAACTTATTTTTACCAAACTTAGTTTCTGATATTGTGTAACAGTATTCTTAATGACTTAAATGAATGAAAGTTAGTAAAAACAAGCTTAAAACGCTCTAAATAACACTTTTTCAACCCAAAATTTGAAATCGAAATTGTTTGCTCATTTTCAATAATTAATTAAAACCAATATAGTGGGAAATGGTCTATGTTTTTCAGAGAACGTCGTTTTGACGTAGAGCAATGTTGACATTAAGATACTACTACTACTACATTCGACGGCAATGTTTCTTGAACCCAGTACGTCACAAATGCGGAAGGTGAAATCTATAAACACAAAGCCTGTTGGGTTGCTAGGAGAAGTTGGGATACGCAAATCGTGATTGAAAAGCACTATATATACTTGGGTTTAACAAAATAATCATATTTTTTATATAGACGTTCTTCATTTCACTCAAAATTCAGACCCCGCGATGGGAACTACTTTGTTTGTTAGTGACGTCATAGGGTCAACTTAAGTTGCTGTCTAGTATAGTCATGTTTCTGTGCTACATCTTCATTCACTAAATCCCGTATGTAATCTGTACTAGAACACGGGAAAAAATTTTAAAACAAGTTCAAAAACATGTCGAAAGAAACAAGCCCGGGAAAACTTCCCAACGAAACCAATTTGGTAGGGACAAGTCTCGCATGTTAAAAGCGGCTATTTGTTGAAAACTTTTATTGGGTTTTTGACTTGCCATACTTAACCGAACATCCATTTAGTTCAAAGCCCCCAAAAGAACAAAGCAGAGGTTATTCTTTTCACGTCTTCATTTTCATTCTGTTAGCTTTCGATAGTTTTTTTTTGTGGTAATTTAACACCAGTTCTGGTGTTTTGACTTTTATAAAGGCTTTTTTTTACGGCAAGGGGAATGTTTTTTGTTAATTTTGATTAATGAGTAATCCATGTTGTTGATGCTTAAATTTATGTTTTAGCACAGTGTTGAAAACATAGAAATATGATTACGTAGTTTTACCTTTCTTTGTGTGTTATGTAATAAGGTAAATCTATAAAATAAGGTATGGAATAGAATAGATAGCTCAAAATCAGCTATAATCTCATTTTACAAAATTAAAGTGTTTTAATAATTAAAAGTCTAATAGGTTTTATAACTTAATATTTCTATTTATTCCATTAATTATTACATAATTAAATTAAATCGAAGTTTACAGTTTCACATCTTAGTAATTGTTAACTTATTCCTTATTTACTCATTCATCATTAAAGCCAATAAACATACTGAATAGGTAAGCTGATATTAGTAATGCTTGTAAAAAATGTTGTGCTTGTGCGCTAAAAGACAAAACAAGATACCTAAATAAAAGAAATTTGGTTGTAAGTTGGTATTGCGTCCTCTATATCTATAGGTGGAAATACTTTTTGAGTAACAAGATTGAAGTCAATTGCAATTAACTCAACTCTCCATTTCTGGGAATTAAAAAACTTAACCCCCTAGACACAATTCCATTCAGACTTAAGAAACTTTTCCAAGAAAGGTGCGTATCCAGCACGGCTCAAAGGGGGGCGCTTTTCCAGACTACCACCTTACCAAACCTTTGTCAAAATGTTGGGGATTTTCTAAAAAGTACCACTCAAAATGCCGTTTTGGTAACGCTGGGGTGTATGGGTCCACCAGAAAAACAAAAAAACTTTAAAGCTGTGAACTAATCCCATTCTTACTCTTCTTATAATGTAATTGTTGAATATGAAAGATGCTCTGTATTGATTAGCGTAGTAGATTAAATACACATTACATCTCATTATTTCTTCTTTGTCAGTGGTGAGCCAGCGCTTCAGCCCTCAGGTGCAGGCGGACGATTCAGCCTACCTGGGCAACACGGCGGTGCTCAGATGCCAGGTGCCCGTCTTCGTCAGGGAGTTCGTCTCCGTCGACTCCTGGATCAGGAACGACGACCTGCTACTCAAAGTCAACGACCCCCGTGGTGAGTAGCTTTAAACAGTGTTTGTTATTGAGGGATATGTACTGTCTGTCTATCACAAGTTGAGCTCTCGTTTACTCGTTGCCAAGACAACTGGACTCTCCTCATTTTCAACGGAGGAAATGGTTGCATTGAACCACTAGTCCTCATTGTTTATAGAGTGTTTTCAGGTGGCGTCCCGACCAGTTATTGTAGGGCAATGCGTCTGTTGCTATGTCGGTTGTTAGGTGTGGGGTCACGTGATTGCAAATGTTCCAATAGAAGAATTCCACGACAAGTTATTTTCTGTAACTGTTAACCTTTTGTAGGTCAAAGCGTCGGTTGCTAAGGCCGTTGTTAGGTCCGAGTCATGTGATTGAAAATGTTCTATTATTTTAACAGTTTACTAATTCCAGCCTCTAACACATGCGTGCAGTTGCATCAATTCCGAGAAGAAGACAGTGCTTGTGATCGCCAAATATTCCGCCAATACTCCTCCGTCGGCTTTAATCCCCGCCAAAACATAATACCGTTTATCCCTATTTGAAATGAACCGGTCTTGTTTCTATAGCAACCGCCACAACCAGACAACCAGGCCAGAGCTCATCTTGTGGTAGACAGACAGTATGCAATATACCCTTGTTATGTCGAACTTTGGTACCTCACAAAAACCTTTATATCTCGAAAAAATATTTTTCTCCCTTATAATAAAGTATTCTCTATTTTTCCTTGTTATCTCGACACTTTCACAATATCGAAATTGGTGAAGTGCTCATTGAATATGAACAGTTGTCCCCGTAATTTGCAATTTTAAGGAATTTATTTACTCGGGAGGCTCCTACTAAGATTCAAAAATTCCAAGAAGATTTAATAGATGTAGGGAAATGGTTTTTCTGAGCATTATCTTCGATTTATAATTCAGTAAATTTCGTTATTTATAACATAGCCTTATGTGAAAAAAAAATAGATCTGATGGTTAAGATTTGAATTCATGCAGTCATATATTTTGACTAATAACTGTGCTGCTTATGCATTTTTTTCAACTGTGCAAGTGTTTTCTTTGTAAAATAGTAATTTAGATCGCTACATTTTGAAAATTGTGCCTGATAATGGGACGTTCACTTTCTAGAAGGGTAAGCTGGTATTTACCGTTTATTTTAGCTGGTATTTACCGTACAAGGCCAGAAAAACAAATGAGGCCAGGACAGACACAAAATTAAATAGAATAGAAGGAAAAATATTATATAATGATGTACATTTATTTTATTCATCTATCATTTTGTACAGCTTCCACAACAGAAAACGTTACAGTGGACTTTGCGGGCGAACCACTTAGGTTATGAAGACAAATAAGGTGTAATTTTTCATGTCATGAAGTATTCTATACACAAAAAAAAACTATTTCGAGTGAGTCCTTAAGGGGGCGTCTTCATAACTTTCTTTTTTCCTATGGGGGCTCCTAACTATTATGACATTTTCTGAAAGAGCACCCCCATAAACCTCTAAATACCAAGTTTGTGCGATAAAGAATAAGAAATTTCACCAGCAAGGGCGGTGTTCTGAAGTATTCACCCACCCAAGTATTACCCGTATACATGAAAGTGCTTACTGCTTAACTTCGATGATGGATAAGTGTGCAGTTTTGGTTTAGCCACACACACGATTTAGGCAGCAACCATATAAAACCATTTCTAGCTATTTAATTTAACGCCAATTGAAATAATCGCCAACGATATTACATTGTGCCTGTTTCAGATGTTAGATGTGCGGTTTTGCATCTTAAACGACAGTATAAGTCTAGTTCTCTTTCAATCACAAACATTAGCATTTTCCCCCTTTCACTCTGAACCCTGGATAAGGGACTCCATGGGTGGATATTGAATCACTTCCGTTTGGCAAGGAATGCATAAACACTCTTCCAGAATTTTACTTCCATACAGACCCTGAATACAGCTGCAGTGTATTGCCTATTCGATCTTATTGAAACGCCGCGCCGGGCTTTCAAATGGATGCGATCCTAAATACAAAGAACTTTTGGAACGCTTTTCGAGCGTAAAAGCTGGAGTTTTATTGCTATGAAAGAATAAGAATGGCCCAGATTCTGGCACGCGCTCTCACGGTCTTTCTCAACGCTCTGGGTGAAGATAAGTGTCCTTTCTATTTTTCCATTTCCTGATTGAAAGAAAATGTTTAGACTCATTTTCACTACTAGTCCAGGCAAATTAGACATTGACCCGGACATTCAATATAACAGTGTGAAAATTGGTGGAAATGTAGAGGATAGTGTACTGATTAATATCCTGAAAATCCCAAAAATTCTATCGACGGGATTATCCGCCATTTTGAAAAAACCACAGCCATCTTGGATTCCGTTTTCAAGTATAGCGACTGAACCAAGCGTTCGATTGTGTTCGTTTTTGCCCTAAAGTGTTTAATAATGAGCATTTTAAGACTCAAAGTCAAAACATTCCAAATAAAAATGTTAATTTAATTAGAATTAATTTTTATTTAATTAATACTTTGCTGGGTTAAAATGTAGGTAAGCATTCATAACAACAAGCTGAAAATTGGTGGGAATGTTGAGGATAGTATCCTGATCGATATCCCAAAATCCCCAAAAAATCCCACAAGGGAAAACCGCTATTTAGAACAAACCGCCGCCATCTTGGATTGCGTTTTTAAGCACAGCGACTGAACCGAGAGTCAGATTGTGTTCGTTTTTGTCCCAAATTGTTTAACAATATGTAATTTAAGAGCCAATGTAAAAAAATTCGAAATAAAAAAGTTAATTTAATTATAATTAATTTTTTATTTTATTAATGCTTTGCTCTGTTAATTAAAATGTAGGTAGACATTCAAAATAACAAGCTGAAAATTGGTGGAAATGTTAAGGATAGTATCCTGATCGATATCCCAAAATTCCCAAAAAATCCCACCAGGGGAAAATCCGCCATTTTGAAAAAACCAACGTCATCTTAGACTCGCAGTTTAACATAGTGATAGTCCAATTTTTCTCTCAATACAACAATGAAATTTCCCCAAAACTCATTATTGTAACCGAAAAAAACTGGAATTTTAAAGTCGAATATTTCAAAAACTATTCAAGTGATTTAAGTAAATTTGGACTTAAAATTTAGTTTATTTATTCAATAAAAACATGTCATTAATTGTACAGTCAAAAATCTCACCGTTTGATTGCAACTAAATCAAATAGAATGAACAAAATGGTCGAATTGAGAAACCGAACTATACTCCAAACGATATAGCAATCAAACGGTGAGATTTTTGACTGTACCATTAATGACATGTTTTTATTGAATAAATAAACTAAATTTTAAGTCCAAATTTACTTAAATCACTTGAATAGTTTTTGAAATATTCGACTTTAAAATTCCAGTTTTTTTCGGCTACAATAATGAGTTTTGGGGAAATTTCATTGTTGTATTGAGAGAAAAATTGGACTATCACTGTTAAACTGCGAGTCTAAGATGACGTTGTTTTTTTTCAAAATGGCGGATTTTCCCCTGGTGGGATTTTTTGGGAATTTTGGGATATCGATCAGGATACTATCCTTAACATTTCCACCAATTTTCAGCTTGTTATTTTGAATGTCTACCTACATTTTAACAGAGCAAAGCATTAATAAAATAAAAAATTAATTATAATTAAATTAACTTTTTTATTTCGAATATTTTTACATTGGCTCTTAAATTACATATTGTTAAACAATTTGGGACAAAAACGAACACAATCTGACGCTCGGTTCAGTCGCTGTGCTTAAAAACGCAATCCAAGATGGCGGCGGTTTGTTCTAAATAGCGGTTTTCCCTTGTGGGATTTTTTGGGGATTTTGGGATATCGATCGGATACTATCCTCAACATTCCCACCAATTTTCAGCTTGTTGTTATGAATGCTTACCTACATTTTAACCCAGCAAAGTATTAATTAAATAAAAATTAATTCTAATTAAATTAACATTTTTATTTGGAATTTTTTGACTTTGAGTCTTAAAATGCTCATTATTAAACACTTTAGGGCAAAAACGAACACAATCGAACGCTTGGTTCAGTCGCTATACTTGAAAACGGAATCCAAGATGGCTGTGGTTTTTTCAAAATGGCGGATAATCCCGTCGATAGAATTTTTGGGATTTTCAGGATATTAATCAGTACACTATCCTCTACATTTCCACCAATTTTCACACTGTTATATTGAATGTCCGGGTTCGGCCCATTTTTTGTCTAATTTGCCTGGACTATACTTGGAGAGTGAGGAAGTTTATGGAGAAAAAAATGATACTCTCAATGAATAAGAAATGGTCTATCTATACGCAATAGGAATATTCAATTATGAGGAGTGAAATATGGAAATAGCATAAACTACATATACAAAGCAACGAAAACCGCAAACTCTCTAAGTATCAGAAAAATAAAAGAAAAAAATACCATGGCTGTATGAAAACACAATTAAAAAGTATGATATAATTAGGGTACCGCGGCTGAAACCGAAAAGTGGTTTACAAATAGAGACAGAACAGTGTTTTCACCACTTACCTCCTGTTTTGGGAAATACGACGACTAAAATTCACTCAAAGACGAATACCAATGACTAACACTTACTTCTCACTTAATTACGTTTGTTATCTAAGCTAACTATTAATATTTACATATTTAGACAGTTCATTTAATTCTATCCTACACTCCTCGAAACGACTCAGAAGGGCAACGAATACAAGCATGCATTTTTTAAGCTAGACCTTTGTGAAAATTGAAAGAGTGAAAATACTCCTGGTTAGTGTTTGAAAGAGTATTTCCGATTTTCAAAGAGTGAAATACTCCCTCAGAGGAGTTAAAAATATCTCTGCCTAGAGAGTTTCATCATACATGTTAATCTTCATTTACACTGTTTCACTTTCAACGTTGATCCTGGGTGATCATAACCGAGAAATCCCACATTTGCATATAGGAAATCGGAGGAGTGAAGAGTGAAACGACAATAATCAACACGTCATTTTGGATGATTCCTCAAAATGAAGATAAAAAGTCCAAAGTTTTTAAGTTATTAAATTTCTATAAAATGAATGATTCGTAACAAAGTACTAGTATCATCTTAAAAATAAGCTAATCTCTGCAGTTTCCTGCAGAAATTTATCCAAACCAGTTCCTTTTGAATCACGTCAACTCTTCGTTCGAGAACTTTGTCCTCGTAAATTTCCGAAAAGTGCTTCCAGAAACGAATTCCCCTCTCATGCGGATCCCTCTAACTGCAACCGACACCCATATATTTCGATTTACTTACGGAACGTTACGACTCCAGAGGTTGTGCTTATATTAGTTTGAGTGCGAAACACGCAGCGGATCTTTGGAATACAAATGCAGGAAGGGACCGGACAAGTAGGCCGGGCCTATTGACTGCAAATGGAATCTTTTAGGTATTTTGTTTATTTTTTGTTGGATGGTGCACAAAAAAAACCCTGATTGCAATTGTTATTTTCTTATTTATTAAACTCTTTATAGGTGTTTGATACAGCTACCCTCTATAGGCAGATATAGCCACTTTAAGCAAAATCAATGCCAATTCATTGTCGTTCATTGATTAAACTTGAAATTTAAGTTAATTTGTCTTTCATTTTTTGTGCTGTAAAGTAAGCCAAAGAAAATTTGCCTTTAATTTAAAAAATGTTTTTACCTTTTTTTTATCCAGTGAATGTTTGATTCCATTGATGTTCACTTACTCCATTGATACTGCCTTAATGACTCAGTTTCATAACAATTTTTAATTTAATTTTCTTAATATTTCTATTTTACACTTTTTGTGAAATGTAAATAAATTGTCGGTCAAACGAGGTTTTTAGGATTTTTTTTCAGCTGAAATTTCATAAGTTGGGAAACTTATGTAATATTTTTGTTTGTGAATAAGCTCATAATTTTTATATGTTCCATAATTGTTCTTTACTATGGTTATACTATAACAAAAAATCCATACTTATCTCTTGCTGGGCATTTCCTCGATTTTCTAAAAACTTGTTTTTTTACCTATTAATTCCCTTTTTCAATCTGACGACACTTCCAGTGACGTCACTATCAGTGTCAGATGGCTTCCCCCTGACAACGATGTTCATTCATAAAAAAGATTTTACGAGGAATTAAAATTATGTAAATCTCACGTAAGGTATCATCCCAAAGTACAAATCACAAGGAAGGTTGGAATTTACGATTCGGGATATTTGTGTTAATATTCTCAAATTTATCTTGCTCCACACAATTGAAGTGATGTGGATTACTTGACGGACGAGTATCAAGATTGACCAAAAGTAATTTCATTACCGAAATACTTATACTTATAGCTTTTATTTTTTTAGTGGTGACTATATTTTAAAATTGTGCTTATGATAGAATGGATTGTGCAGTTATTTTCGAGAGGGCAGCGTACAACCAAGCCTAAATTAAATCCATAATAATAATTTAACAGCATACCATAGTTATATTCGCTTAAGGCTAATTCTTCAGTTTTGTATTAGCGAATTTTTTTTAAAACATATTGGCTAATACGGTGGTTTTAAATTAAAATTGGTTCACACACAAAATACAATACATTTGCATTATAATGTGTACTTTTTTATGCGTACAGCTCTCGCATCAAAAACCGTTACAGTGGACTTTGCGGGCGAACCACTTGGGTTATGAAGACAAATAAGGTGTCATTTTTCATGTCATGAAGTATTCTATACACAATAAAATTTTCGAGTCCTTAGGGGGTCGTCTTCATATTACCAAGTTTCATTCACATCGGACGGTAAATTAAGCTTTTACGTTTTGGGGGTCGTCTCCAGAGTGAGAAGGATTAATTTTGTGTCTCTGTTTTAAGACACTTTTACTCACCACTTTAATATTTATTGAAATAAATTTATTTTGATTTATTGAAATTTTATATCAAATTTACATTTTAATTAAAGTTATGGTGATTGAAATAAGGCGACTGTTTCCAGAAAGAGCATTCGCCAACATGCATTTGGCAGCGGTATACGGTCCCTCAAAGAGTGGGAGTTTAGTTTAATTCGGTTTTTTCTAAAACTATTGAATGAAATCGACTGAAATTTTGGTTTACCACATAAAATTACTACCAGAATCGATTACCATAAAAATATTAAAAGATTTTTAAAATTTAATTTTTGGGTCAAAATTAGATGATAATTATCTATCTATTAACCATTAAATATCGCTACAAAAGCATAATTATCTTGTTTGGGGACACAAATTTGATCTAAATTCAAAGTTTCATATTTTTACGCCGAAAACATTTTGACAAATTTCACATTGAATGGTTGACATTTTAAAAATATATTATGCTTCTATTTGGATACTTACGTGGATGAAACTTCTTATTTGGGGGTTTATGGGGATGCTCTTTCAGAAAAACGCATAATATTTGGGGGTCCCCATAGGGAAAAAAAAGTTTGTGCTTCGTTTAATATGAAGACAACCCCCTAAGAACTCGAAATTTTTTTTTGTGCGTAGAATACTTCATGACATGAAAAATGACACCTTATTTGTCTTTATAATCCAAGTGGTTCGCCCGCAAAGTCCACTGTAACGTTTTTTGTTGCGGGAGCTGTACTACTTGTATGATGATTTTCGTATGACCTCTCTCTTTCTCTATGAAATATACGACCTTATAACATTAACGTTCCATATCAGGTAAAGATGCTGACTATTTGAGTTATGAGCATAATCAACGCAAAATAAAACAACAGAAATCGATAAAAAGAGCTCACTTCAGTAAACAGTACCCTTCAATGAAACTCTCCCTTAAATTACATTATTCAAACAAGTAGATATCGGATAAGAGCAATCTCAGTTTTGAAGGCGATGCCCAGGAATTACCTTCTGCATGCTATAACTTCGTAATGCCAGAGCAAATATTTTACTAGAATGTTGAGCAAGCCAAACATTGAGAAAACTTGATTATTCTGCTTCAATTAAAGCGGATCAATTATCCAATGCTATTAATTTCCCCCCTCCGTTACAATGAATAATTTACCCTAACTTTGAAGTTTGTGAAAGAGCACCCTTATTTAATTTGATTCAGGGCCTACTTTACGCTTTTCCGATCCTTACCCGATTTCCTAAAACCGATCTCATTCAACCTGTCGGATTAGCTAACGGTATTATCACACATGTAAGGGAAATATGTCTTAAAATTGTTGAAAGTGGATTTGGGATTTGCATAATTCGTTTTTTAGATTTTAAAATGAGCCTTATGCAAAATGAGTACTCCAATGATACAAGATGGCGTGTCAAGGACAGTCAGCATTACCGTCTGAGTTGGTTCACATGATTTGGAATATCGAATGTTTTCTTTTTGACCATAGAAGGAGATAGTGGTGGAGTGAGCAAGATAATTTCTAGAGCCGCTGAGATAATTTAAAGAAAGGCCGCCGTCAAGTGATGGCAGTCTTACGGTAGTTGTTTTCACTGCCGAACTTTTATGCAGTGTAGTGTTATGCTAAGGCGTGTATTCTTGGTCTTGGCGTCGCGTTTTGTCGCCAAGCTTTAGCGCATGCTCGTAGAAGATTTGGAATTGCTAAGCAAACGATAAAACGCGCCAACTTATTGCCAGAAGCCCTGCTAATGTCGGATATTCTTTTTTGGAGTCGATTCAATGGGAATGCTCGCTCCCTTCCCATTTCTCCTCTATATGGTTTTGACCAATACCTCTCTAAACTTCAACAGATTTTTCTGTCTCAGAACTGTTAAAAGACAACTAGAAGCCCGGTGGCGTAGAGGAAACGCTTTGCGCTCCCACACCACAGGCCCGGGGTTCAAATCCCGGTCCACGGGCAAGGCAGACTCAGCCCTTCATCCCTCCGGGGTCGATAAAATGAGTACCAAGGTTACTTGGGGAAATCAAGAGGGGGTTAGCATCAAGTTAGCCATGCCTCAGCTGACCATGACTTTCAGTCTAATGTTCTGTAACAGTTCAGCTCAAGCCTCACCCAGTGGGGCTAGTTGTACTGGAGTTTGAAGGTCCAACGACCTAGGTACTCCCTCAAATATCCCCCTTGATTTTTCAAGAATATTTACAGAATCCGTCTTTTTAACTGTCCATTTAAGTCCACGTTTTCGATTTAAAAAAAAACCCACCGAAATTATATTTATATTATGAAACATCCAGTTAAAATTTTCAAACTAATTTTCACTGGTTCTGTCTCTAAAGAAAGCTCATTGAAATAAACATACCGAATTACAGTCTTCTAACCCAAGAACCATTAACTTTTAAATCATAGTTATTAATGTTTAATTGTTAGGGTTATTTAAAATATAGTTTTAACTAATTTGGCTGAATAATGATAAAACGTGTTAAGAGTCTGATAAATCTTATCAGAGCGGCTTTTCTTGTAAGTTTTTACCTAAGCTGAATAAAAAAAAAAAACTTACCGATAAACTCAAAATACAAATCTTAAATATGAGTATTCTTTTAATTATCTAAATTCTATCAAAATAAACGATTAACCTTCCCACATGGGTAATAAGAATTATACTTAACATCATTCAAAATTGTGTTCCTATAAAAGCTATTTAAGATTTTTATGCCAAAGAGCTTTGCACCCATAAAACAAATTTAAAATAAACTCCAAAAACTTGATAAAATATCAATCATTCCATAAAAATAAATAAAGCACGCAACAAGAAAACGCTTATAAAGACAGGTAAAAAACGAAATTTAAGACCGCTTTTTCTTAACGATGGTAATTTTTCTAATTCTTTTCATCCCTTTCTTTGGAGGGGGTTTATTCCTTGCTAAATTGTTCTTAAATTCTCTTCTAAGGAATGGTAATCACTCTTTTCATGCTCTTTTTTCCACTCCCAAGTTCCCTTTTCGCTTAATTTAATTAGAATCAAGTGCATGATTTCATTAAACGATTATTATTTTTTGAAGGTTTTTCGAAACTCCCTGTTTTTGGGCGTTATTTATTTGCCTTTCTTTTTTGTGTGTGTTGAGGAGGAACTTCGATTTTTGTAGTGGTTGCTACAGAGATTTGTTTTCGTTTCTAAATTTGGGAAAGTAAAATCACCGACCGTTTTTTTTTTTTTTGATAATTGAGGAGAGATGTTTCATTAAAAGCAAGGTGATTAATGTGCACTCTTATTAATAATTACGAAGTATTTTCTTCTTTTTGTTAATATTAGTGAAATTTCTCAAATTCTTTTTGTTGCGTTACGCATTTAACAGGGATAATTAATATTCTTTAACAGACATAATGACAATTTCCAGCGTTTTTCTTTTAAATCTGTTACCTTATATTATCTATGAAGTTTGAAACCATCATTTTACATCACCCACAATGGTCAATTCTCGCATTTTTATTTATTTTTTTTTATTCGATAGAGATATCTGAGAGAGGAATATACCCGCAAATCTTTTTTTTATTTGCGATGCTTATTCACTTTTTAATTTAATCTCAAAGTTTGAATTTTTAAAAAGGGCGCAAAAGCAGCATTTGACGTCATTTCATCCGAAACTTTGGTTTTAAACAACGGTTCAGGATTCAAAGCTATTGTTGATTTTTACTTTAAAGTAGGGCCGAAACAGATCTGACGTCATTCAATCCGAAACAAGTCCAAAGCGATTGTCAATTTTTATTTGAAAAAATTGAGTAAACTGAATTTTTTTGAAAATTTTTGTATCGATTTTAGAATTTAGAACCATTTTTGGAAAAATGCATTTTTTTCTGTTTTCAAAAAAGGCGGGAACTGCCCATTTAAACAACACTAGAATGAGGATACCATTACTTTATGTGTAAAAATCTCCTTTATTTAACTCTTAAATGTTTTAATTTACTACCAATAGAAATTCAAAATAATCTATCTAAACATACATTCAAAAGGAAGTTAAAATATGTAGTTTTTGTGTTTACTCTAATCGAAATTGTAATTTATTTTTTTTATGTATTAACCTTTGTGAAAAATGTAATAATCTGTAATCTTTGACACCCTGTTCGCCAAATTTTGTCATAGTTAATTGCTCTTATTTTATTTTTAGTTATTCGTTCATTTATAATTTATTATATCACCTTCATTTATTAATTGTATAATGTAATTGTCAAGTTATTGTACTTACTATTACTATTATTGTTTATTTAAATGTATCAAAAGATAATAGGTGATAAATCGACTATCTAAAATAAATAAATGAAACCACTTCTTTGAAAAAATAAGTGCTTAAGAATACAAAGAATTTCTGTAAACTATCAATGTCTTTTAAAGAAACATCGTAGAAAATAAAAAATTAAAAGGTTAAAAACATGGCATCTCTTTAAAAATGAAATATAACTACAACTTCCAAAGTATTGTCTTCATAATTATCTACTACATCACCCTGTCATAACAAGGTGGCCATTCCATTGATCTAAAACAGAAACTAAATTACGAAAGAATCCAATATTCGGAATTTCAGTCACGTTTCATCATGATTCCTAATTGTAAAAACAGAAAGTATGTAAATGAAGTAATCTACATTATTTTCGTTTAATTTTTCAAATAAATTAATTCCATTAGATGTACACGAAATATAGAGATTTATTGAAATTTTCAATGCTTTATTGATATCAAAAATTCAAAAAACAATTATCATTTAACAATTTATCAAAAAACAATTTATTTTGTGCAAGTTTGATTTTTTTTTTGGGCTGAAAACAAACTTCTGATATAAAAAAGCTACTTCAGGATTAGCCGAATGCAAGATAAGATATAAGATAAGATAAGTAAGAGGCAAGGAAAGCAATCAAGAATTATAAGAGACAGATATATTTAATAAGGGATTTATTTAGAACAGATTTAGAATTTTTGAAGATTTTGGGGATTACATTAATTTTACACCCACATGCACGCACGCTCATATATACACAAATAAGAACACAATCAAGTATCAGATAATTAACCCCTTGTTTACACGTAAAGATCCATTGAACACTACAAATAAAAAAAAACACTCAATAATGTCCATACCCGTCTATGTGGTCTCGTTTTATCAGTACTGCTATAATTAGCCTAAATAATTTAATCCACCTAATGGACTCTAACCGTCTGACGTCACACGGAACCAACACGTGACCTACTGAGCTTGCAATTGGTTACCACAGATACTACACTAGTAGATCTACTAGTGCAGTATCTGTGGTAACCAATTGCAAGCTCAGTTGTAGGTCACGTGTTGGTTCCGTGAAGTCTCGAACCAGATAGGCGGTTAGAGTCCATTGTCTTGCTTAGGGCGAGCGCGCACGGGCGACTTTTGTCACGGTGACAAAGAAAAAACAACGTTGCTAAGGCTGTTGTTAGGGGCGGGACATATAAGCATCCAATAGCAGCATTCGCACATGACATCACTGGAGGATAAAAACAACGTTGCTAAGGCCGTTGTTAGGTAAAGTCATGTGATTGAAAATGCTCTATTGTTTTCTAATGATATTTTTGATACTAGTAATCCTGGTCGCCGTGACTTTAGTCGCTAGTGCGCGCCCGGCCTTATTGTAGCTTTAGAAAGTCACTCAGGAGGAAACTAAGTATCTTAGAATAAAAATATTTCCTTTACAACCTTCAGGAAAATTTAATCTCAAAGGACTTTTGAAACTTGTTCTCAAAAATGGCAAGCAGGGGGAAAAAGGCACACAGCCTCCATATCTACTGGAAAACTTATTTTTGCAGGCAGAAGCATCTGCTTGGTTTCTCAAATGGTCTTATAGCTTATTCGCGTGCTTATTTTGGGTCATCCAGTTTGTGCTTTCTAAGGTAATTTTGCTCAGGCAATTTCCAGCCTTAGTGCTGAATGCGTAACTTCTTTCAATCTTGATAGAGGGGAATACCGAATACAATCTACTACATTTTAAAGGAATGGATGCATTGTAACCCTTTATAGCTATTTTGTAAAACATATTATTCTTATTGTTCATAATTTAATTGATGTGTGTAAAAAATTAAAAACTTGAAGGAAAATATCGTTAACCTTTACTTTAAGTTCAGAAATTCAGATTTTTGCATTATATCCTACCCCATACATATCATTTTCGTCCGCACCCCATAAAATATCTTCCACCAAAATGTTATTTAGTGCCTATGGACGGTATAATAGCTAGTCTCTTGAATAGGTGAAGTTATTTTATAATCACTCAGTACATAAATTCAAAAACAAACATGATTTGTTTTAAAAGTCATACCGAGATACGAGCAAATTAGGGGTACAGAATTTACATAAGTAACATTTATTCCGAAATAAAAGCAAGATTATTGTTATGGATTGTTCTCGATAAACAAATAAAAAAACTAGGTGGAGTAATAAAATATTTAGAGAACTTAAAAACTGAATAAATGTACAAGCGTTCATTTTATTACTTTTAAATAAAAATAAACATTTACATGGAAGAGCGAACGTTAAGAAATATTTGATCAAAGTAAACTGAAAAGAATAAACAATGCTTGCTAGACCAAAGACATTTCAAGAACAATTTGTTTGCTGCTGCTGTTGCCATCCACCTTTGTATAAAAACCACACTTAACACTGAAAATTCCGCTGAAACGTCAGATGGCAGTAAATCTTATTACCAGATCCCGGTTCCCTCTTCCTAATTTAAGTAATGGGCCTATAAAAAAAGCAGGAAAAATTTACCCCGTTTTTTGTTCCTTTCTTACATCGATTGGTGCTAGATTGTGTTAAGCACGGTCGGAATGTGCCAACAACGTAAAAGCTGAGCGCCTAATGATGATAAATTCAAGAGGAGTACAGCTTAGGTAAACAATACAGGGATAGAGGAATCCACGAGCGTCAGCCGATTTTTCAGAGGAAAGAGTGCAAATCTGGCAACAAATTGGGTAAAATTAAAAGTAATAGGAGAGGGTTTCGGAAAGAGTTGGGCTAATGGTAATTTATTGTAAAATGCTATCGTTGGTAATGATTTAGAGTCGGAGAGGGACCTGAAGTATTAATCGTGATGCTATCTTCGCATTATGCTTTGCTGTTAAACATTATATGGGTATTGGTTTATCTGTTGATTCGCTGGATAAGGATCGGTGAGAATAAGGTTTGGTGAAAGAAAAGGGGTATAAGTTAGAAAAGGCTCTGAAGCTAATCTATAGTACATCAAATTATAATAAAACTTGAGATGAACTTTTTACACATTGCACATGCACAAATACTTAGGTATATCTAGTTAAATAAGAAACAATTCAATTTCATATTTCATCACTATGGAAAAGTGAGTATAGTCCTAAAATTAAAATTTTAATAGAAAAATGTAAATAGTAGTATATTGTTTTAAAAATAAGAATACGTTGAAATAAACGTATCTTGATAGTATTTGAAAGTTGAAATTGCTCGATGTACTAAATTTTAAACATTCTATTTAAATAAATAAATAACTTTTGCCCATAGAGCATTTTCAATCACATGACTCGGACCTAACAACGGCCTTAGCAACAGAAAGGTTACAGTTTTTTGCCCTACAGAGGTTAACAGTTACAGAAAATGACTAGCCGTGAAATTCTTCTATTGGAGCATTTGCAATCACGTGATCCCATTTCAAAAAACCGCCTTAGCAACAGATAAACAAGGGCCTTAGCAACAGTTAAAAGCCCTACAGAAGGTACACAGTTAAAAGAAAATAACCGGTTGTGACGTCACCTGAAAACACTCTATAAACCTAGATTAAAAATACAATCAATCTGTGTTTTATATCTTTAAATTTTTACATAAAACATCACTAGAACCCCCAGGGAAAAGCTGGACCCCGAATCACTCTTAAAGTTTCTAGCATATGAAGTACACATTGCTCCATTAAATGATGGTTTATAAAAATAAAGAGTTTATAAAAATCAAAAGCAATTCAATAGCTATAAATCCAAAGCAATATGCGTTTGCTCGCCAAATTTACTGGAGCATAAGTAACAACAGGGGGTTCTCTTTCAAACAGAGGTCCATATGTGACAGCACTTAAGATACTTGAAACCAATATGCGAAAAACAGTTTTGCGTGATCTGAATACTGAGTAGTGGGTATTTTCTTTATTCGAAGCTGAATACTGAAACTGGGAAATGAAATATATCCGGAGTAATATCCCTTGGCCATATCGGGTTTCGTTTTTCGGTTGTTTTTCTTCGAACTTTTTTTTGGAGGAGCTAGGTTTTATTTAAAAAGATTGAAGTGAAGTTTGGGTTTGTTTTCTCTTTTTTTTGGGGGGGGGGGGGAAGAGGAGGATGTAGGATTCAAAGCGGTGCATCAGTTCTTCTACTGACCATTTGTGAGATTAGTAATAAAAGAAGTTCTGAGAAATATATAAATATATTTTGTGCCTTGTTTAGCCAAGAATTTTTGGGTATTCTTGCAGTACCTATGCGATCTAGCAGTTTAGTTAGCTCATTCGGATAAGTTAGTTTATTAGGATTAGTTAGATTTTAGTTCTTAAATTAGCTGTTAGGATTCAAAAAACCTCAGTGGCAGTGGCACCCATCTACCCTAAATCCAACTAAATAAACTGGTAGATCGTATACTGCAAGAATAGCGAATAGCACCAGCACATTAAAGTTACTCAAGATTTTCATAACCTATCTTTTACTTTCGACACCAAGTTGGGTTTTTTACTTTCTGGTAAAGCCAACATCAAGTTCGTAAGAATATAAAATTACATTTATTCAAGATACTGTCGCGACCCACAGTTTGAGAACCTCTGCAATAGAGAAACATACTTACCAATACAAGTCAATGCTTGCAAGCTAATTATTGAACTTTGACTTAGAAAACTACCACTCGAAATTAAAAAAAAACTCAAATCCCTGAATAGTCTCAAATTCTGCGATTAGGACAAAGCCCACTGTCATTCGGAGCTGATCATATTATGCCTTAAAAATATCTTACATGTACAACTGGTAATTATTATATCAACCGGCTGAATCTAACGGGTGGCACACCACTGAAATTTTCTCATTTTTAAACCACCAGAACTCTTCAGAAAAGCAAGGCTTCACAAAAGAGTTATCCCACTGTTCAAAAAAGGTCACTCCCCTATATCTTCCAAACCCACTCAATGATAATTCCTATAGGCCATTCCTTTTATCAGTTCAAATCACATTCTTCGATTTTAATCATTTTTCCCAGAACTTCTCTTTCCGCTCCGAACAAACTTCCTTTTGAAAACTTCTAATTTGACACGTTCGGTCTGCGGCGACTGCTTCAAATTAATTACTTTCGTGGAGGGATTATTTTTTGATCGGCTGCACCTATGGTTAAATGATGACAGCTCCCAGTTTCGTAACTTGGCTTTGGAATAATTATTTCATAGTTAACCCGGGAGGATGCGCGCACCATCCTTGTTCCACAGAAAAGAAGTTTCCCCTCTAAAAGTGTGTTGCATAGAAAATGTTTTTTACATGAAATCTTCCACAAAAGAATTTAGGTATAATACAATCACCACTAATAGAATAACTTTTGAAATAAATATTACAAGGCAAATAGTCGGCTTTCTTGTTTGGAACAAAGTTAGTTTTTAATTAAATAATAATCATGTTTTGATCGCCAAAACCTGATTAAATGATTAAATTTTAAATAATATCTTCAAAATCATGATTACATTTCATCACCTTAATATCAAAAACTACTACTGTATATCCGTTCGGCAAACTTCGGGAATCCCGATCGTTGGAGAAGCTCATTTGATTGGTTGATAAGCATTGACATCATCAAGCTGTAAAGATCATAACTAATCAAATGAGCTTCTCCATCTATCCGATTGCCAGGAATTGGGATTTCCAAAGTTAGTCGAACGGAGAGAGTTTTGATGTTAATGATTTTTGAACGATACTGGTTTTCTTCAGATAATAATTATGAATTATCATGACTAAAATATTTCGATCAAAAAGTTTAACTTGAACAGTGCCAAAAGAAATCATTCACAGGGATTCTCTTCAGTATTTTTAGAATAATAGAGGTATCTCTCCCTTGGCTTTGTCAAAAATTAATTTTAATTTTTTGATACAAAAAATATTATTCAGAAAATAATGATCTCAGATAATAATTAAAATTAGAATCTACAGTGATGATTAAAACGTGCTTTTTTGCCTTTTCTGATCACTAAACAATGATCCGTTTTGATGAAAAACGCCATAAGATTTTCATAAGATTTAAAATAAGATTTTCGTCTTATGATCACAGATCTTAATGATCACAGATATCTTATAAGAACCTAAGGTTCTTATAACCTATATTATAAGAACCTATGGTATAGTTAAGAAAATTAATAAGAAATCTTCCATTAAAGAATTAAGATACAATGGTTGGTTGGTGTCGTGTCCATGGGAGTGTTAAATGTATCCATGTGTATGCAATACACAGCCTGCAATCTCCTTGAGGAAAGAATTAAGATACAATCACAACTAAAATAATAATTTTTGAAGACGGTATGGACAAGTCAAACTTCTTATACTAGACAGCAACTTAAGTTGGCCCTATGACGTCTCTAACAAACAAAGTATGCAGTTCCCATCGCGGTGCCTGAAGTTTGAGTGAAATGAAGAACGTCAATTTAAAAATATGATTATTTTGTTAAACCCAAATATGTATATATAGTGCTTTTCAATCACGATTTGCGTACCGAAACTCCTCCTTGCAACCCAACAAGCTTTGTGTTTACCGATTTCTCCTTCCGCAATTCTGACGTACTGGGTTCAAGAAACGTTGCTGTCGAGTAGTGTATGTTAAATTAAATGAAGCTACTCTTCCATTAGTTGGTTGGATAATATACATCCAGGTAACATCCCAATGCCATTCGAATCTCTAAAATTAGTTGTGTTTTGTATTGATTGTTATAAAGGCTGACTCCTACCTCCTATAACTGGAGTTAATAAAAAATTCTGCGGTTTCTTCAAGTAACGGAAATTTTCTCTCCTTCGAACCGAAAAAGAAAAACAACCTGATATTTCCTCTCAAAGTAGCGAAAACCAAGGGAAACAGTGCTGCATTTTTAACAGAAAAGAGACTCAAGGCCAATATTACAAGACTCCCCTGCAAACTGAAAGGCTTACACACCGCATGAACTCTGAACTTCCCTCACTGCTCACATCCAAAAGCTGATTTGTGAGGCTGATTCTCCCTGAAAGCAGCCTTCCAACTCAGTCTTAACATTGGCCGCCTGTACATGCGATTAACTATAGGAAACCCAATTAATTCTCTGCGAAATAAAACTGCTCAAAGAAAAAGGGATTTCCAGGTTGTGATGGAAATAAGCCTTATTCTGAATAAGCGGGTCAGCAAGCGACAAAGGGGATATAGAGCATCAGCTGTCGAATCATTCATATTTTATTAGATTGCAGTCCAGCGCTTATGGATGGCGTCCGAGGGATTAGAATACAAATGGGTTGTCAGATGGTGGAATTGGGCATTCTTCAGTTAACTGTAGTATGTGGAAGGGTGGAAATACGAACGCATTTATCAGATCAAGAGTAAAATTAAAGTATGTTAATAATACTTTAACCTTTTTAGTAGTAGACCGTCCGAAATTGCCTTTGAATCTTATACAAACATTTGTGGTGGCCAAAACTGAAAGGCAAAACTTTAAAACCAATTTTAAAAATTGAAATGCTTTTTATTCCTCAGGCGTGATTTTTTTCTATTGAATGATACATAGAAAATTTATACCTAAACAGCCATGCACTTTTTACCTTTTAAGCAAAACTTATCAAATTTTTACTTGGAACTTGGGTAAGGGAACATATCCAACTTTATGTAGTTTATAGTGAATTCTGCATTTCAACAAGGCATTTCTTTTATCTCATGATTTGATTTCGGACAGAGAGCAAATAATTTTAGACAATAGTTTGAGGGGATCGCGTTATCCTTGCACATTCATAATTTTTTTCATACTCGTAGTCAAATTGAAAATATTCATAATGGGTTGAAAAAATTGATTGAAAAAAAATCCTCTAAAATTTACGGTTTTAAACTGGCAGCTGGGTTGGTTGTGCAAAACCGTAAAAATTACAATGTAAATCCGTAAAAACGACGGCGTTTTACCATTTCAATCCATGTTTTTTGAATTACAAGGTATTCTAACGGATTTACTTTGTAAATTTTACGGTTTTCCACAACCAACCCAGCTGTCAGTTTAAAATCGTAAAATTTACGGGATTGTTTTTACAGTGTATGTGGATCTTAGGTTCACCAACAGTGTTATTGATTCAAAGAGATGATCAAAAATGGATAACCATATTCATGAGTATTTTCTATAAAAGCTTGAGAAGTCCTTTATATTCAAAGTTTACTCTCAGCCTTGATCATTTACACTTACAGTTATTTTCTTTGAACAGTTCTTGTTGTTGATATTCTTATCATTTCACCCTATGTAATTTCTTTCGTCTTGTCTTTAGAAGGATATTAAAAACTCGGTAAAATTCAAACTAACACAAAAATTGGAAATATTTCCGTTTGACTTATCCCCGATGATTCGAGGAAAAATAAAATATCATTTATACTATTTATTTGCTCGATCTCAATTCTTAGAATTTGTAAATGAAACTAATTTCAACTTCTTTAAAACGAAAATACCAAGTTGTCTAGGAAAAGTAGTGAAGCGAAGAATCATCGGATTCCCGAATTTGTTTCCGAAAACTAAGACTCTACAATTAGCTTTTTTTTAAACACCTCTTTAAAACTCTAGAAAAAATAAGCAATTCCACTATCTGGAATCCAGTAAAAAATAACAGTACAAGAAAGAAATTATCTCTCGTCAATTGCCCTTACTGGTTTAAAAAAAAAAGAAATTTTGACTTTCCGTCTCGTTTGTATCTAATGATGCCAAACCTAAACATTAAGACATATTTATTTTTTTAAGAAAAATTACATTAATTACAGTAACGGTTTTAGTTTGCGTCATTCATTTAAACATGAAAATTTTGGGTTAAATAAAAGTTTGCCTTTTCATCTAGCACAAGTGGTTTTTGTGTTCCATACTTATTAAAATAAAATACTCATTGGTTTTAATTGCAGAAGAGTATTTTCGTCAAATAAAGAATGGCTGTTGAAATCTTAGAAATAAAACAAGCTGATTAATCCCTTAATATTTTATTTTTATGGCTATAATCCCTATGGCAATTAAATCTAATGGCTTAGAAAAAATAGTTAAAATGGTATTCTCTCCCATTTTTCTTTTCTTTAGCTATTATATGTATATTTTTAATGTCTGTATATAATAATAAGTGAAATACAACCTTAAATACAATGGTTGTTTCTATCATTAGTAGGCTTAAGTATATGTTCTGATGAAAGATCTTTTCTGGGCAATTAATAATGACATATAGAATTGTCTTGATGCAGCGAATTTATAATAGGAGTAGTTCAACATTAACTTTTATCTTTTTTTATATGGAAATATGAGACCAGCTGATCAACCTGTAAAAAATTAATTGAAGTAAATATTTTCTTGTTTATATCTTTACATGGTGAAGTGAGTCCCTTCAAAGTAAAGACTTCAAAAACGCTGTGAGATATTTGACATCCTTAAAATTTAGTTACATGGTTCCAACTCACTCCCTTTTTTAAGTCATAGGGTTTGGTTTACCAGAAAGATGCAACAAACGGCGTACTTTTATCTGTTTTTGTTAACTGTGTTATTGATTTTTATAATTGGGGCAAGACTTTTTAGTACGGGAGCCAGTGACAGATTTTGATGACCAATTTCCTCTCAAGCGATAATTGGTGGAATGCTTCAGGGAGTTGTATCATAAAGCCTCGCTCCCAAGGACGCTTCCAATGTTCAAGCGAGCAGCTGACGTCTATTCTACCACCCTACAGCCAGCTGACGCATTTTTTCTTCTAGATATTGGGTGAATTATAATGCATCAAAATTTTAGTCGGGAAGAAATTACTGAAAATTTAATTTTTTTTACGTGTTTGGGGGGCTACCACAGCTCAACCCACCCACGGAACCGCAGCTGACGTTTACGAGGCTTTATGATACAACTCCCTGAAGCATTCCACCAACTATCGCTTGAGAGGAAATGAGTGACAAATATATGTCACTGGTTCCCGAACTATTAGACCTGTCTGTCACTGGATCTCTTTACCCATGTTATGTAGCGAAGTTATGATTAAAAATAAAAACTTTTTATGACTGGTTACTAAACACACATCATTCAGTGTGTATCTGATTCTAGTTCTTTTTTTCCCGCAGTGCGTTCGTACAGCGTGCTGCAGAGCGGGGAACTGCTGATCCACGAGGCTCAAGAGAAGGACGCCGAGTGGAGCTTCCGCTGCCAGACCAGACACAGGCTCACTGGAGAGATGGCGGTCAGTCCGGCGGCCGCCAAGATCACGGTCACAGGTACGCCGGGGTTCAGTAGCTTAAGTCAGTGGTCCCCAACCCCCGGTCAGGTGCCGGTCCGTGGATCAAATGGTACCGGGCCGCGGGCCGACCATTTCATTAAAAATTCATTTAAATTCCTAGGTTTATACTCCAAATGAAAAACATCTGTGTTTCATTAAAATTTTATTTATTTAAAAAAAAAGGCCGGAAGGTAGTGCCATAAATCATGCAGACACCATGAGAACCATCTTATTTTTCCAAGAAAACTGAATAAAAACGCTTCATTAGAAATCCAAAATGTTTTAATCTTTTTTGTTGCGAACTTGTTCAACCCGGAAGTAATGGTGACAGTTGTCAGAGTTTTTTTGTTACAACTATAAGTTAATAAAAAGAAAATCCATAAAACAGATAATTTTTCTTCGAAACGGAAAGAAAAATCTAGAAATGGTGTATATCAATATCAATGTGCATTGTCTGAATCTTCTTTTTATAAAGAAATGAAAATTCACGTGCATTTTAAACTTCTGAGAAATCCCAAAACATCGTAAACGAAACCATAAGGCTGGGCGCGCACGAGTGACTAAAGTCACGGCGACCAGGATTACTAGTATCAAAAATATCATTAGAAAACAATAGAGCATTTTCAATCACATGACTTTACCTAACAACGGCCTTAGCAACGTTGTTTTTATCCTCCAGTGATGTCATGTGCGAATGCTGCTATTGGATACTTCTATGCCCCGCCCCTAACAACAGCCTTAGCAACGTTGTTTTTTTCTTTGTCACCGTGACAAAAGTCGCCCGTGCGCGCTCGCCCTAATATCTGCTTTAAAGTTAAAGTAATCTGACGTGAAAAACTAGTGGGGGAGTGGTTTTGGTTTAAAGAGAAGGTGTGTATCGCTCATCTCTCTGTTCACCGGTACTTTCTCATGTTTAATTACTCATTTATTTTATTACTCATAATATTTTATTACTCAGAAAATAATGATCACGGATAATCATTAAAATTATGATCACCAGTAATGATTACGGCGCGATTTTTTAATTTTCTGATCGCCAAACGAGGATCCGTGTTTGATGAAAAACACTGCCTGGTTTTTAAGAGTGGCATATAAACATTTTGATCTTATTTGAGTTTTTACTACTTCTCCATAATTATCAATTTAAAATCCTGTTTAAGACAAAGATAATTCAGACAAATACAACTACTCGCTTAATTTGCATTTAGAAGGAAGCAGAAAAATATCCATTCATAAAAATGCAAATTTAACACCTAGGTGTTATTGTATTTTAAAGGATAATAGAGTTAATTTCTCTTCGTTTTACATATATTTTCGCATGGCAAAAAAAAAATCTTACTTTTAAAGTTATTTCAAATAAACCCAATCATTTGATAATTTGAAAGAATAAGCTATAATGGGGAAATATTTTCGTTTGAAAAAATTAAAATAACGACTGTTCAGTACAACATTAAAAGTGAAAAAAAAAACATTTTCATCTCAATGTACGGTAAATAAAAGCGTTATCTTATATTTTTACTCAGCAAACTTCATTTCAACATCTTTATTTTTTATAGTAAAGATAATTTTGAGCTCTAAAGAACATGTCTGGAATTTTAATCACACAAGAACTTTTCAGACGGTATTTCCTTATTCTTAACCATTAAAACTAAGCACGTCTTCATTTAAATTTGAATGTTAAACTGTTCTGCATTCCACCATAATTAAGACGTTAAACTTTATATGTGGCATTATGTGGGATCATGATAACAGAATATAAGGATTTTCGTAATTTTTTAAATTTGTTTAGCGTTCATTTTATATTAGCTCCAAATTGCCCATGTACTGCTAAAAAACAAGTCTAATCCATTCAAATTATTTGAAAAGATTGATCGCACAGTTAAATTTCATTGCATTTGAGTTTAAATTATAAAATTATTCGATGTTTTCTGAACTATCTAGAGTTTTAACAACGGAATTGTGAATTTCATCATCTAAACTAAAAACAACTAAATGAATACATGAAAAATTTATTAAAATTTAATTTAGTGAAATTAAATTTTGATTAAAAAAATAATGGACTTATATTATTCCAGCGCTTAAGCAGCTTGGAAAATAGATAATCAAATTGTAAACAAATATTTTTACTAAATTCAGAAATAGTCAGACCACTCTATTTCTAAATGTAGTAAAAAGATTTGGCTAAAAACAGATTTTTGTTACAGTTTTTGAAAGTTTGCCCTTAAATCTTAACAGTACTTACTATGAAATTGATATACCTTCTGTCATTAAATTACGAACCAGCTCAGTTAAATATATGTTCAAATATGTTGCCAACGTCCAGGTCATTAAGTCCAACAAACACAATTTTCTATCACCATCCTTACCGTTGCCAACGCCACGCCAGGAAAAAAAATTACCGTAACTCGGAATGGCAGTCACGTCAAGACACCAACTCCCCGAAAAGGCATCTGCAACTTTTTAAAGACCCATCGCTTGACACCCTAATTACATTTATTAGCACCATTACCCTAATTTTAAGCACAAACTTCCCGAAGCGAAACCTGGCAACGAAATGTGGCCAATGGTCTTGTTGCCTTTAATTATACATCCGGTAGCCGGATGGCGATGCAACTTATCAGCCTATTCATTATTAACTCTGCTTTCGGACATTTTGATTAGTTGTTTCCCTCCTGCTTGGCTTCGGTAATGAATTATTTCGCTTGTAGGGATAAAGTGGAACCTTAACGGGTTTTTATGAAGTACTAGAGGATATATGAGGCATGTGTTTCTGAAGCTAAGTTAGGTATGGATAGTTTATGCTTATAAAAACCGGTATTTCGGTTTAGTACTTGTCTTTTATATGAAATAATGATGTAGGGTAAGTTAGCGTAAAATTCCTATGTAGTAATTTAATAGAAACAGATCATTTTGTGCCATAAAAGTTGCGCATCGTCTTATCACAAATAAGCGGTGAAACATACATTTAATGAGCTTTACTATAAATTATAAAGCTTTTAAATGCCATACATGAAACAGTTGAAATTGAAAGTTGTTAGAGTAATTTGCTTGCTCTTAAGAGCCGCTTAACCTTCTTTCTCCCTAAGCTACTCTAAATTCCTAATTCTGCTCGCTTTTTGGAACGGTGTTGCACTTTTGTTCTATAAGTTCTTTAAAAGGAGCCTATAGCTAACAAACTCTTCCTGAATACATGAAACAGTTTTCTGAACAAAGAACTTGTAAAAGTAATGAAAAGCATTGTTTAATAGTGTAAGATCGTATAAAATAAAAAAAAATGTTGCAATAAAATTTAGGAAATGTCAAGTAAGAAGTGGCTGGATTAGGATTTTTATATGTAATAGCTTTTAGTTTGTTAAATACAATTAATCATCTTTATTTTTAGATTATAGGTAAATTATTTCAAATATTAGTTTTAATTATTACGTGCATTTTACATTACATAATGAAATAAAGGTATAATCGATTTTAATTTACACTGGGTATAGAGTGTTTTCAGGTGACGTCACAACCGGTTATTTTCCTTTAACTGTGTATCTTCTGTAGGGCTTTTAACTGTTGCTAAGGCTGTTGTTTATCTGTTGTTAAGGCGGTTTTTAGGTATGGGATCACGAGATTTCAAATGCTCCAATAGAAGAATTCCACGGCTAGTCATTTTCTGTAACTGTTAACCTCTGTAGGGCAAAAACCTGTAATCTTTTCTGTTGCTAAGGCCGTTGTTAGGTCCGAGTCATGTGATTGAAAATGCTGGTCCCGAGCGATTCCACTTATATCCAGGTTTAACTGTAGTTGCATTAGTATTAAAAATGTAAGAGAATACAACAAACCACACCAATTTAATAATTAATTCCACAAAATTTCTCAGAGAACGTGATCTTAGGTTTTCCAACTGAATAAAATTATGCTGAACGTAGACTAAATATTTTTAAGTAAACACCTTTTGAAGTTATAAATTCCGTGATAAACTTTACTTATAAAACGCAGAATACCCTTGTGAGTTTCTCCTCTATGGTTTCCCCTTGTCAAAACAAACTCGGATGAAATGCAAACATTTCTCACCTCGAAACCAAACTTTCTAAACTCAAACAAACTTTTCTTATCTCTAAAAAAATTATCATAAAACCTTCTAAGAAAAACAATCCTTAGACCCCGTGGGATACTGAACACTTGTCTCCAATGGGGTGTATCGCGAAGGACTCTTTTTTTTTAATGACCTTAGCTTCATTGATCAAGAAGGATAACATAAAAGTAGACTGGCCAGTACTATCCTTGTTCTCAAAAATGCATCATTCGCTGGCAGAAGACGAATTGTTGTCTGCGTGAAATATTGAGTTTCTTCATAGAAGACTCGAAATTTTGATAAACTAATGGAAATATTATTGACACTTTGAGATCTGAAGCAATAAAAAAGTATTGTTTGCTGTTTAGAAGAAGATAAAATCAATAGAGTTGGAATTTCGGTTTACTCTTGCATTTTTTAGCATAGAGAGTTTTCTTTTGTTGTTAAGTTAAAAAAAGTAGGTGTAAATATTTGCTATATTTGGACTACTTAAGTGGTATATATATTAGTTTATTTCAGAACATTTATTGGTAAATTTCTGAAATGATATTGTAGTTTGTGAACTTTTTAACTTTATAACCTATTCTATTTATAATTTAAATTTAATTTAGTCTCTCTTCTTCCACTTATGTAAATTTAAATTAAATTTGTTAAAAAACACACATACACAATTGATTTTTATAATTCTCTCTCTCTAACAGCTGTATCGACCATTGCAAGTTAAACCGTAAGTATGAGTAAAACCTCGCATCCTAGCGTTAACGTTATCGACCAGTCTTACTCCCGAGTAAAACCAAGGTAAAACCTACGTTGTGTGACCCCTCAACTTTGCCGAGTAAAACCTAGTTTAAGTAAACAAAATGGCCGCCGGCAATATGTTAGTAGGGTTAGTAGAGAGAATTAAGGTTAAATGTGTGAAAATACAAACATTTTAAGCTTTATTTAGGTGATTCATTTCATTTGTAATCATGTGCATTTGATTTAGTTTTAAAAATAAAGACAATTAACTAGTAAAGAAACGTTCAAAGTAATACTGATTTGCGTTTTGAGTTCGTGTTCATAGATGGCGCCCCGCAAATATTACTTTTGGTATTCTATTATAACATAATTTAGGAAGCACTTATTTCCCCAGTTTTAAAAACCTTTCTCTTAATTCAATAATCCATTTAAATTACTCCAAAAATTTCTTAATTTTGGAGAGGTGTTTCAGAATTTTTGAATTACGGTAAGTATTTTTAAAAAAAGATTGAAATTATGCTATAGAGAACGTGGGAAGCCGAGGTTAGATCGCGTGAGCTGCCGTGTGTCTCCGCTGTCCAATCAGAAGTGTTCTTACATAGTCCCGCCCTTCTTACTCTCGAGTAAGCTATACCGATGTTGGTCGATAAGCTCGGCATTTATTACGCGAGTCTTCTTTACTCTCGAGCTATCCTACTCTCGAGTTAGCTTCGATCTTACTCGAGATGGTCGATACGGCTGTAACAGCTCTACAGCCCCTGCGACAATAGAACTCTCTCTTCTGATTTCCTTTTCCAATTTTTTATTTTCATTTTGTTTAGATCTTCTTCAACTTGGTCCAACCATCTTAGGTTAGGTCGTCCTCGTACTCATAATTTTTTGCACATGTCCGTTTCCCTTCAATCTCTACATGTCCAATCCACTGTATTTCCTTAGCTTTAATATCTCTTATAATATTTTCCCCTTTAACCTTTTACCTGCCGATGTTCCCAAATGGGAACATCACTTTAGGGAATTTTTGAACCACTTAATTTTTCATGCAGGAATTTGATACTTGGTAGTAAGAAACTCAAAGATATGAAGTTATTTTACATGCAAAAGGTTTTCACGTGCAATTTAATCCTTTTTGTGGAATTTATATCAAAATAACAGATTTTTGGCTCTTCCAAAAGTTGCACAAGTTTCAATTTATGATAAATTTAAATAAATTTAGTTTTAAATAATTATGCTGTGTTTAGGTAGCTTAAGTACACATATTTTTAATTGGCTTGGCAGAATAGCTCCATATTCCAATTTTCGAGAGTAATTACCAATTCAACGAATATGTTCCCAAATGGGAACATCGGCGTTTGGGGTATAGTTTTTGAGGGGATTTTTATAACATGTAAAAATTCAAGCTATTTCTTATTTTCTTTAATTTTTAGAACCTTTTCTGTCTCAAAGGATCCTAAACAGGTTAATCATGATGTTTTAAATTTCTAAATCTATAATTTTAATTTTTTTCACCTGATTTATGGAGGAATAAATGCCAAATCTTTATGGCAGATTCCTACTTTTGTACATTTCTCTAACTCCCTGACCGATTAATTTTCAGTAATTATTATTAGGGGTTATGCAAAGGGCATATTTGGAGTACTTCTGAGGACTTGGGTACTTATTTTGTTCAAGTGCTCTTTTTTACATAAAAATTTTAGGTATAAATTTGAAAAATTTTGAAAATAATGAAAAGTGTGTACATCTAAAAACACACACTTCTAACGTAAGTTGGAGTTGGATGTAAGAGATATGTTGTTTAGTTTGAAATCTTCCATGAGAAAGGCAGCTTTAACAAATCAATGGAGATGGTTATGATTATCATTTTTGAAAGCTAATTCAATTTGAATGCAATTAATGAATTTTATGCTAGATACCCGGATAGAACAGTAATTAAAACTAATTTTTCAAGCAGAAAGATAACTGTTTAGCTTTGAAACGCATGAGAACATTCTTTCGTATATTTTATACCCAAAAATTACCCATTGTGCAATAAAAATGTACGGAAAAGTGTCACACATTAATAAATACGTAAATTTTTTCTTATGAAAATCTATAAAATTTTACTCAATCGTCCAATTATGGGAATTAAATATGAAGAAACAGTCCAATATCATAAAAATGTTCAAAATTATTGAGTAGAAACCTATTTCAGTAGTTTTACTTGAATTAATTTCGAAATATATGCCTTTTGGATATCCCCCTCAAAACTTCACTCCAAACGCCGATGTTCCCAAATGGGAACATCCTCAAAGTCATACTTAGGATTTTTTTTCTGCCAAAAACTGTCAAGATTGGTTTTAGTAATGATGAAACAAGCCATTTAAGCCAAAAATCAGAACCTTTAATTTGAAATTTGAATTGCGGCGTTTAAAAGGTTAATCATCAGTCTTTCTATTTCATGGTTGTACCTTTTTCTTCATGAGTTATTTTCGTATATGGCTCCAAAGATTCCTTTTATTGCTCCATATTCAAATCTTATTAACATACTTTCATCTTTGTTAGATAACACCCAGGTTTCAGATCCATATGTTATGATTGGCCTTATTAGGGTTTTATATATCTGCATTTTAGAATTTGATTTTTATAATTAAAAAATATTATTTTTAAGGAATAGGTTAATATAAATTTATAATTTTAAATTAAATTATTTAATTTATATTCTAAAGTCAAATCCAAATATAAATACTACATACCAAATATTAATTCCAGATATCACCATTAACGTAAACACAAGTACAGAAATGCCCCTCAATTAACATTTCAACGTCGATTCCAGAATAATGCGAGATTTCAACTTAAACATTTAATAATTAATATCTATTACAAGAAGTTGCAAACACATCAGTGCAGCTCACCTTTCGCTCTCTCCAGTCGGTTGTAGCAATCCACTCAAACAGCTACAAACTGAACAACGGGATAACTCCATCTCGAGGCTCTCTGGGGCTTCAGAATCAATTCGAATCGAGAGCAATCACCGATCACTGTGTCTCGTTAATTGAAACCACTCGAGCGTACACTCTGGTCACCTGACCTCCAGGCTATACCCACACACTGTTTGAATTAGGCCTGCCTCTTCTAAAACGATGTTGAAATCTGGGGGATTGTTAGGGTAATCAAGGGAGTTAATTATTCGTATCCTATATGAGATTGTTAAACGATGTATTGTAATGTACGCAACAGCTTAAACTCTTATTTGGACAAAATCCTTTATATTCAAAACCAGTCATTTTACATAAGCATAATTATTACGTATTTATTAACTTAATGCTACTCCAATAAAAAAGATACATCTGATATACCTTCATTTTCTTTTAAAAATTAAAAATTCGATAATATACCGAGATCGTCAAGAATTTTTACGTTTTCTGGGGTTATTCAATAGTAGTAATTTGATTAGAATAATTGGAATTTGTTTACATTAACTTGGAAAATCTTACGTAAGTATGGGCTTGATCTCCCCACCCCCAAAGTAAGGGTATGTAGAGATTTTTCCACCACCCCTCCCCCTCGGGACCCTTACGTAATTAATGAATGGCCCCAAACGGCTTAAACTCTTATTTGGAAAAAATCCTATAAAATCAAAACCGTTCATTTTACATAAGCATATAATTTATTTAATGTTTTTTTTTGTATGCTGATTTTACTTGAGTTTCAATAAAAATCAGCATGCCAAAAACATTAAATTTTATAAATATAAACTGCTAAAATCCCTAGACCTATTTTACCCCCACTAGATCCATTTTTCCCCACCCGACCCTACCTACTAAAGTTAGCTTCATCAGACCACGGCTTACTAGATACTTATACAGGCTAGCCGAGTACGGAAATCATTGCAAATCCAGATGGCAATACTGGACCAAGTGGCAAAGCATATCCACAGGGTTGAAGGCGGTGGGTGATATAGGTAGGTCTTGTAGCGCTCCAAGCGGGAAAAGTTGTCAAATGGTTTTCATTGTTTAAAACTCGGCTAGCCTGTATAAGTATCTAAGAAGCCGTGATCAGACTAAAGAAAACAAGGAAAACAACTAGAGGGTGGGAAGCAAACACGCTTACTACTTTTTCAATCTAAAACTTACTGGACTGTAGCGATTTTATATGATGTTTCCTAAATATAAATTACTGAAAAATAGCAACACAATATTGGAAACTTACCTAAAATTGTTTATTTCCCTAATATGTCCTCGTGTTAAATTATATTCAAAACTATGAAAAAATAAAGACAAAGAATTTGTTAATATTTTTTACTATCTATGAATTGAACCGATGCTCTAAGGACGGCTTACGTAACTTGGTGAATGTTTCGTATTACCACTCAATGGAAAAGATTTTTGGGGTTTCCTTTGGAGTCAAGACATTATGTAATGGTGATGAAATCACACCATAAATTTTATTACTATTACACAACCACCTTTATTGGTGAACTGAAGCACCACAAGGAACTTCATATCTTTGAGTGCTACTCCTATACAAGTCATCTTTAAAGTGCTTCCCTATTTCGGAAGCTATTGTTCCCAAAATGCTTTCTAAAACTGAACTCTCTTGAGATCATGTATCTGATTTCTACGTTTGCGATTCAAACAATATAGCATGTCAGTACTTTTGTATATTGAAGCAGAGGACGTATTTCTATTCACCGTATAGAGGATTTTTCCCCAGAAATATATTTCACAAAGACGCAAGGAAACAACTGAGTGATAAATTAATAACCCAGTTTTTTTTATGTGTAGAGATTGAGGAATTCAGCATTTCACTGACAACTCAACAGTTTAACTGAAAAGATAATTTTTAAAGTGTATTATTAAAAAGTGTAAAGTGTTCTTAAACATGTTTATTTTGTGTAGAAAGTCTGCAGTGTACTTTTTCTGCAGTATAAGTATGACTTGAAATCAACAAAGTAAATGCATCAATAGCTCATTGTTCTAACTACAACTCAACTAGAACAAATCAACAAGACACTAGAGAGAGCGGGCATTCTTTGAGCCTTTATATTGCAAACTGATGACATCCTCTTTTACACTGCTTCGATATCAAGAACTTAAATTATTATCTCTCTAATTACGAACCCCATTAATCACGGATAACTATCTCTCAATTTAGGCCACACCCGGTTAGTGTGTCACTAGTCAAACATAGCATCCTAACGGTTTTCATCATCATCATAATCCATCACTGATCTCAATCTCCCACTCTTTACACGACATTCAATAGAAAACAATTTTCCCCATCAAGATCTTATCGCTGCCATCATCGGAAAACCTCGTATCTCAAATTTAGTGAATCTAAAAGAACACATTCTACAGTATGTGAGGTACTTGTAAGTGTTCACGCCAATGCACGGCGCCAATGACAAGTCGGAACCCTTCGCACATGACGTCAGGGCCAGTTATTTTCTTTTAACTGTTGGAGGACACGCACCTGTTGCTAGGTGTGGGGGGAACCTGTTACTAAGGCGGTTGCTAGGTGTGGGGTCACGTTATTGTTAATGCTCCAATAGAAGCATTCGCACATGACGTCACGGCCAGTTATTTTCTTCTAGCTGTTAACTGTTGGAGGACATTCACCTGTTGCTAGGTGTGGGGGGCACCTGTTACCAAGGCGGTTGCTAGGTAAGGGGTCCCGTTATTGTTAATGCTCTAATAGAAGCATTCGCACATGACGTTACGGCCAGTTATTTTCTTCTAACTGTTAACTGTTGGAGGACAACGCACCTGTTGTAGGGTGGTTGCTAGGTGCGAGTCACGTGATTACAAATGCTCTATACACTCGTCATGAGAAATGGTGAAAAACCCATCAATAGTAAAATTTGTTATTTACTCACCACTAAATAAGTAAAAATATCAAATATACATTACAGGTTTGTAAGTAAGCCAACGATTCAAGATGCTTTGTTTTAGGGTTTTAAAATTTCCCAGCGACTGGAGAACAACGGAAATGCTTATGATCTGCTTAATTTCTGGAACTAGGGGCCATATTCTGAAAGACGAACACGTAGAAGAAACGGTGAAAAAGCTCTCGAAACGTGAGATTTTAAACGAGAACTTCGGAGCTCTTGTCCACCATATTGTTTCGAGATTCCAACCGTATGCGGATTGCTTTTACAATTTTTGTGGTCCATTAAATAGTTCCAAAAAATCTAGAACAGCTATTAATTACCAAAAAAGTCATCAAACATTAATATATTACGAAAGTAATGGACATATAGTGTTTGTGTATTATCAGTGTATAATTACTTGCAAGGTTGTTCAACAGGAGGCGCCATGAGCACACGAGAGGAAAAACAGCAACTAGAGACCTACCATTTTCAAGTTGCTCATTTCCGTATCGTTTCCATCTCGTTTCTTCAACGTGTTTGAGTTTCTGAAAATGGTCCTCAATGTTTATTGGCATGCTGATTTTTCTGGATCTTCGATAAAATTAAATTTGATAAATATTAAATGTTAAACTCCCTATACCTACCTGACCCTATATTCCCTAAATTCGAGAGCAAGATTTTCCTATGATGTCACGACGATATCACACCAAACATGAAGTCCAATGTCCAATCCAAAGCAGAAAACCCACGAATCCGTGTCTGTAATTAAGTATTAAAAGCAAAGTTCCGCTCCCCAGCATTCAGTGAATGAATGGCAAATGGCCGTCCTCAGTTATTAAATGCGCAGTTGTCTCTGGGAATTGAATCTGTGATTACCTTAGCGGAAAAGAGTGAGCGTCAGCATTCAAAGCCACGATGTGCAAGATAAATTAACCATGATTTACAGATAATACGGGTTGCGTGAATTTTAGGAAGGGGTGCCCTTATGTGGATTGTGACTGCCCGAGTTCTAATTAGAGGTAAGTGAAACCCTTATTAGCATAACAAATGCATTGGTCATGGTCAGTTTTCGTTAAACTAAACGGAACCAGTAAAAACTTAAAATATTTTTAACCCAACCTGGAGGGTATACAGTGGGTACAAAAATGTCAGCTGTGAAGTTATTTACATGCCTGATTACTAATTTTATTTTTAAAAATTACCTTAACACTTCTGAGAAACACTCAAGCTAAATCGCTTTGTATAATATCGCCCGCTATTTGCAAAACAACCAATTTCCAGTATTTAGGTTTTAAATAATCCTTAATTATGCATAAATATACATAAGAAACACTATTACAGCCTAGAAATCTATTTATTTACTGGAAATTGCAGATATTTACGCTCTAAAATCATTATTTTATGGATTTTCTATAGTATTGGCTGCCATTTTGAAAAAACACTTCAAGTATAAACAGATTGTGCTAACTTTTTCTAACAATAAGTACACTTGTCAAAGCCGAAAATCGTTGAAAATCCTCTTATAACAGGCCCTGTAGAAGTGTCTTTTCCTAAGCGGTCCCCTTGTAGCAGAGAAAACAACACTTGGTTTACAATAACTGTAGAAGTTGCTTTTCCTTGGCGGTACCCTTGTAGCAGAGAAAACAACACTTGGTTTACAATAACTGTAGAAGTTGCTTTTCCTTGGCGGTACCCTTGTAGCAGAGAAAACAACAATTGGTTTATAATGACTCTGTAGAAGTTGCTTTTCCTCGGCGGTTCCCTTGTAACAGAAAATCTTCTTTGATAGCAGTGAAAAACAATATCTTATAAAAAATTGAATTATTTTTCATTTCAACTTACCAAAGCCTGCCAGGAAAATGAAAGAAAATTTTTTAAAATTTCCCGATTTTTATACCAAGGTTTTTCTAAACCGCCGCTGATAACAACAATAATTTATAAATTAAGCCATTAAGTTAGACAGGCCATTTAACTTCAGTTAAACAGACCCAAAAAGTTAGTTTCGATAAAACTTTTCCTTCGGAGTGAGTGGTTCGAACTTTTCAGGCAGAATAAATTCAAACCTTACTAGAACGTTCTTGATCGATTAGAAGAAGGGTTCCCTGGGGTGTTCCCCAATTATCGTCAAAGTGCGGATCTCGTTGCATAAGAAACTCCTTATTTGGATCTCTCTGTTAACCGATAAGTGTGAAATCGTATTCGGTTCGCTTTAAGTACCTATTAAGGGAGAAGTTAGTCTACAAGTGGTGCGTATTAGTTGTTCCCGATAGTACTTTTTGTGAATAGAAATTTGCTTTTATTTGCGTTCATGTTGAATATTTTTAACCCGGGAGGACAGCCCCCAAGCACCGTTTTTCCCCACGCACCGTTCTAAACATTCAGTAGATGCAAAACTTTTATCAGGGAATGTTTTAATACACCATGTAATAATTTAAAGTGTATATAAAATATTTTTGTATAAAGATAAAATCGGACTATTTTCCATTAAAATTTTATGTACATCATTTTTGATATTTTTTTCTGAAAAAAAAAATATCCATGAAAAAAATGGGTAACAGGTTTAACTCGGTGGAGTGTTTCAATTGAATTTCTATATATTTTGTAAGAAAAGAATAAGATTGGTCATTTTTGAAATTTCTTTCTATAAGTTCATAACTATAGCGTCCATACCCACAGTTTGAAAAAGCGCTTCAATAAAAACGACGTCCTAACACCGAAAAAAATGCAGCTACCTTATTTAATCTTAAAGAAGTTACTGGTGGAAATCATTTAGGCAGCTACACGGGGTTTCAGCTCTTTTGGTTTAAAATGAGAATTTATCTGAAAAATTATTTGGGGGTGGGGTCTGTCAGCCCCACGCGCGTCCTCGCGGGTTAAGTAATATGGGAAAATTATCTAAAATTTCTAAAATAAATGCTTAAATTACAAGCTCAACAACTCATAAAGGAATGAACTCTTAAGTGAATAGAGAATTTTGTCTAATTTTGGAAAGAGATTTCAAGGCCATCGGCATAGAGATTGCGCTCAGAAATCGTTTAAATAATACACTTAAAGAAAATTTTCAGGCTATATCTATTTAATTGTACTATTTCATATAAACCCAGTTGAATGTCATGGTATCTACATAGTGGTATAGTAATGCTTGGTGAAATCTAAATAAATTTGCTATGTCCTTGTAAATAAAAGATTTTTTTTTCTTGCGCATTTTTTTAGCTAAAAAAAGCATATGATAAAGGATTTATGTTACGTATTGAAAAGTATTTTAATATTTTTAATTTTAAAGTACGAATTTAAAATACGTTGTTACTTTCGAAACCAAAAATACATTCAAAAGATTACTTTGTTTAACAAATGCGTATAGACTGAATGAATATAAACGCAACCTTTTCCCCAACCTCATTTCTTCCCAACTCCATCTCTCACGACACAAGAAAATGCTCTTAAACCTTATCAAAACAACACCTGAAGTTTATTTTCAAGAGAACCGCACGACCCGAATTTTAATTAAACTACTCAAAACCCAATTTAAACTACTGAAATACAAGCAAAACGAACAACCAAAAACCGTCGAGCTCAAACCCCAGAGCAAATTAACTTGTCAGAGACCTCTATCTCGAGATTTAACTCCTAATTACCTCGCACTAATAAACCAGACTATTCTAGCTCAAAAAAGAACGCGCCAAAATAGATGAACTGCGCTAAACCCCCAAACGACTATCGTAGAACAACGCCTTGGCAAGTTGAGAGATTTAAGAACCCGTAATACTCGAGAAACCTAAATCGCGATCATTTCCCCGCCGAAATCGATTCTTGAAAGAGATCTAAATCGGTTGAAAAGATATCGTATCACAAATGAAATCGATTTCTTTCAAAACTGTCTTTTTATTGATCACACATAATTGTTTTTACTATCCAGTGATTCCCAACCTGTGGTCCATGGGATGCTTTGGGTTATCTTTGAAATTTTGACCTTTTGGCATAACAATGCGAAAAAGTTTAGGAACTTAAGTATTAGTTGTGGGAGAAATATAGTGAACTTAAAATATCAATATCCTTTCGAAATTTCAAAGTACCATAAGGAGAACATTAGTGCCCTACATTAATGTAATTATAAGCTTTTAAAACATTTTGAACTTAAACTGAAATTTTAATTAGTATTTATCCATTTTATGAAGGCAATTTCGACAATTTTCTCTACTTTTAGAGCAAATGCTTGACTGAACTATTATTCAAGAATTCTTCTATGAATCAGAAAGGTAATATACAACTTTTAAACCCGATTTGGTACAGATATTTTAATATTATTTTTCAGCCATAGCCTATTTTAACAGTAGAGTTAAAATGGAGTAAAATTATTATAAAATAACTTTTATGTGAAAAAAATGATGAAATTGCATATTTTAAAGTGAAACCGGCACCTAAACATATTAATTGATTCAGCTCATAATTTGGATTGTTAATAGGCATAGCAGTCCACAACTATTCCCACCATAGGCGTTTTCAATTTTCGAAATTCGTATTTTTCGCTCCACCCTACTATACAGGTTTTCATTTAGTGTATTGGTCTGCCATTAATTTGGTAAGCCATCTAGAGGTCTTTGAGTATGAAAAAGTTTAGAATCATTGGTCTAATCGATTCTTTCATTAAGTAGATCGATCTTTGAGAATTCGATTCTTTTGTTCGATCTCTCTCTCTGCGGGGACGAAACATAACAGTACGTCTCTCGCTTTAATACCCTAGTATTTCGTAACAAACTAACAGCGGTGATTAAAATTAAACCATTCTGTTTCACGACGCCCGTTGTCATTGTTGCTGTGGCTTCTGCCCGTATTGCCCCATTCATCGCATCCTGAAGGCAACGGCTCTCCCGGGAAAAAGCCGGATTTACGCCTCTGAAGCGCCTCTAAATCCTGTTTTCCAGGCCTTTTACGGCCCTCAGGAGAGGCAGGAATGGAGTCTTCATAAAGAGGCGCATTTTTTGGTTTTGCGGAATAGAGAGATCTGCGGTGCTGTGTTGAGAGACTTCTAAATCTGATAGAGACCCTGAGGGGAACTGACGTGTGTGACGTCATTTCCCCCAAGTATTGCACAGATAAGCAGCTTTTTACTCCTTTTTTGGGAAAGGAGTGTTATAGGCAACGTTTTGGGCTTTTATGGACTGAGTATGGAATTTTATATGAGTGAGATATAGCTGCAAAACTGAACGTTTTCGATATCGCAACTTGCATTCAAAATCCAAGGACACTGATATCTTATATTTTCACGAGATTTTTCATATTTAATTACTACCAAATACATTTTTACTACTCTAATAGTAACAGACTTTATGATAATGTTTCTCTTACAAACCATAAAAAGCGTTTAATTAAAACAGACGGGCATCGCACATACAATATGATATCCTTACTGAAATAAATTATATTTATGTATAACTGTAAAAATATATTTCAAGAAGTTCCTCAATTGTTTTTAAGACAGACAGATGTAAATATCTGTGATTGACATAGGGATAGGCAGTACAATTTGATGTTCACAGTTGTGATTGGCTATGAAGTGTTTATTCAATCTGCCCCTTACACAGGGGTATTAGAGGATTGAGCTTCTTTTCTCCGCCTCTCGTGACGTAACAAGGGAGGCGGAAGTTTCATGAGAAGTAAATGCGATCCCAGCGCATCTAGAGCCCCTATCATAACACATACCCAATGTTTTTTCTATTTCCATTATCGCCTATGGTCAGAGAATCACTGTTCTGGTACTCTGTATTTTTTTACTCTGTATGCGTGAGTGATAAAAAGAGTGAATGTTAAAGAAAGAATAGAGGAAAACCAGACCAAGTTAGACAAGGATAAAATAAATATAAAGTGAGAAACCGAAATATTTCTCCTAGTGAGCCGATTACAATTGCATTTGTTTTAAATGGAAATAATAATTATCTTTCACAGTATTCCTTAGAACTCGATAGAATATTTTAAAATTAAGTTTATTTACAAGGTTTTACCCCTGTTTACTCTGTTGGAAACTTGTTTATTCAAAGATATCATTCACTTTATTGAAATAAATTTTAAGAGATTATTCAAATAATACTTCGCACTATCTACGATACCCACTCAAAGGATAAATAAGTGAAGACATGCATATATCCATATTTTTAAATACTTATAACTGGATCAATATGTCAACGGTTCGACTTTATACAGAAATCTTGGTATAAAATTAAAAATCTGAATTATTCTAGGATTAACATTTTAACATAACATTTGATTCTACTCAGTAAATAAAAGGATATTTAGTTTTAAATATAAGATTCCAAAAGTGGGTTCACGAAATGGAATTATTTCAAAGTAAGATATTATCTTTATGAAAATTTAGGGGGCCTCTAAAAATTTTTAAATGTTTCATATCCATGCACTTGTATTTTAATGATACATATTATCAACACTTTAAGTACAATATACTCTCGATCTGACAAAGTCGAAGGGACAGGTTTTCGACATAACAAGATAGGCCTTGAACACTTAGAAATTATGTAATATGGTTATATTAGTGTCATAAATTAGTAAAATGTCTAAATTCAAGGCAAATGAATTATATTTTTAAAAGTGTACCTTTTTTGTAAAAAAAATAAAGAAATATTTCTATTGAAACAAAATTCTTTTAGGCATTGAAATTTTAAAAACGTTCGGCACAGCAGAGTGGTCAGGAAACTTTTTCCAGAATGTTTCTGAAATAATTTTTCGATACAAGAAAGCAAACGGCAAAGTCATCATTCTCTTCCATTTTCAGATTGGCATTAAATCTAAAACAACGAGTTACTGAGCAACGAACGTAAGTGGAACCCTATTGGTCAATTAGGAAATCATCTGGAAATCCGACAGATGCCTGACAAATTTTTGATAGCACATCATGTTTTTATGTGCCTTTCGCCTCTTTAAAAGTCACTAGCCCATTTTTTAAAGCAGGATTATCACCTAACCAAATAGTGATACGTATGTGGAAAAATTCATTTTTAGATCCGAAAAAAATTCGTTGAAGCCAGTGGGGAGCGCGAAAACTCCAGAAGGGGTACCCGAGTCAAGGCTCTGGCCCCTCCCAAAATTTGGACAAAGTGGACAAACATGAATAAAACCCCCGCTCTTAAGAGTCAACTGGAAGTCTAGTGCATCCAGTCTAGTACTGTATCGCCAACACTTTTTCTGTATTAACTTTAGAAAGATGCAAATCCTACCTTAAGATTTCTAAAAAGCTACATTTTTTAGGGCTCTGGACAGGGCCGTGATATGAGGAAGAGAGGCAGCCGCATCAGGCGCCATTTTTAACCCATAGCACAGGAAAAATTTCAGTTGATTGTAAACTAATTCAAAAGCAAAATGTAAAATTGCTTCGAAAATTTCATACTCTGCTGTACCCCCACCACAGTGACAAAAGAGTTACTTTTCGAAAATGTGTATACTGCAGAGTCTCGTTTAAATGTTTCAAGATATCAGTGGGTTGGTGGCTAGCAGAAAGCTGTGATTAAATCTAAATTATTTCTCTGTTGCCTGTTTGTGTCACATGACTTCTCCAACTTCTAAACGTGTACTTCGTGATAGAAAAACTTTTAATAATCACCAGTCAAAAACCAAATAATAAAAAAATATATTATAAAAGCAGATTAACAAAATCCCTAACACTGTTAAACTGTACCGGACCTTATTAAAACGCTGGTTATAAACATGCGTTATGTTGTATTAGGACATATTAGAGCGTTAATTGTATCTCTGATACTATGCATCTGCTATCAGATTGTCAAAAGGCATCTCTTAAACGGTTCCTAACAGGGTTTTTCTTGGAATTGTAATTTTAGCTTCAAAATACCATTCATTAATTACGTAAGGGTCCCGAGGGAGAGGGGGGTTGGAAAAATCTCTACATACCCTTACTTGGGGGTGGGGGAGGTCAAACCCATTCTTACGCAAGGTTTTCCAAGTTAATGTAAAGGTAAACAAATTCCAATAGAGTAGTAAACGATTTTTCAATTTTAATTTTGATGGATAGACGCTAATAAACGAAGGTCATCAGCGAAGAAATTTTTGAAATCCGATCATTAGTTAATTTTTAAAAAATTAAAAAAACCCGTGCGCAGAAGCTAACGCGTAAAACGCAGTACTGCGCAATACGTCACGGGTGTCTACCGACTGTCCATCGCAACTCACTCACCGCTCCGGAGCTCACGTGTTTGCGTATTACGTATCATCAATATTCGTTCACCGTTAAATTTCGACTAAAATTTCCTAAAATGTCCGATAACAATCAGAAAAAGAAGAAACGCTTTTATTATTGTTTCGTTCCTGATTGTAACTCTACATCAATTAGCACTCCTAATAAAAGTTTCTTTTGCGTACCCAAAAATAAACTTAGAAAGAAATGGTTGTCAGTCTGCCGCAGAGAACAATCGGGATCCCCAACAACTGTGTTTTTCTGTTGCGAAGATCATTTTGATGTAAGTATCAACCCTTAGTAGCCTGCATTTTAGGTAGGTATTATATACAATAAGCAAATGAAATCAGTTTATAAATCAATCCTTTTCAAACTCAAATCCTTTTAAAAAATTATGAGTGAAAAGGCAACCTTAAATAAAGACTAGAGATTGTGTAAACAAATAGATATGTAACGTATACACTCACCTCAATTGCTTTGATCCTGTACTTTCGGGTATCTCATCATACCATTTCCGAATACAATCCGTCACCATAAAAACTGTGACAGCAGGAAGATTGTCCGATTGGGCTTTAACAAAGCCTGGTTCCATGTTTTAATTAAAAATTCTAATTAAAAAACGAAGTAAATTACAGAACGGCAGCTTTTGTTTACATACAAATCCTATGGTATACTCTACTGCGATCTACCGGCGACGAGCGGCATAGACACTCCTGTCGTCACACGAAGCCCCGCCCCGTTTTTTGAGAGTGCAACGTTTAAAAATTAATTAAAAAGTAATTAATGGTTTAAAAAATTTCAAAATATCAAAAATCGTTGTTTATGACCTTTATTTATGTTTCCTAATGGTCAAAACTGTTAGATTTGACAACTGTTTACTTCCCTATTATTCTAATCAAATTACTATTGAATAACCCCAGAAAAACTTAAAAATGCTGACGATCTCGGTATATTATAGAAGCTATAATTTTTTTAAAAAATGGAAGGTATATCAGATGTATCTTTTTTATTGGAATAACATTAAGTTAAGATAAAAAATAAATTTGTTGAATCCATCTTTCTTTATTCTCTTACGTAAGAATAGGGGGAGGGGTTTGAAAAATCTCACGTACCCTTACATAGGGGTAGGGGTGTCAAAAATTGCTAAAATCATCCTTACGTAATTAATGAATGGCCCCTTACTGTATATAAGGGGGCGCGATGAAAATTACGATTGGAAATTGGGTCGCCAGTATTGAAAGGTTGAGAAGCACTGCGTAAATGAAAGAGTTTTAGCGAAGCGGGGAAAGTTCTCGACATAGGAATGGTAATTAGCATTAGAGGACAACCTAACGTCTATAGTGGGAAATATGCTTTTGAGAAATGGAGGTTTTCGGGATAGCAAAGTGCACCATATCTCAGAGCCGTAACCAGACTTTTGTTTCGGGGGGGGGGGGGGTTTTGACTCAAATATTTTTTGAGGTACCTCCTTACGGGTACTTTTGTATATTAAGTTTTAGATGACGACACTGGATTGAAATTTTGATGCACTAAATTTCAAAATTGTATAAACAATATGAACTCGAAGTAAAAGGGGGGTCTGGGGGTCCTCCCCCAGAAAATTTTTGGAAATTTGCCCCTCAAAAGAGTGTTTTAGCTCATTTCTGAGACTTTTTAGATTACACCCATAGAGCACCACTCATTGTAAGCGGCCGAATTTTCAAGGTAAAAAGAAGATATATTGTAATAAATGGCGGAATGTTAAAGGGGTTTTTAGGTTTCTACATCAGAAATAGGTTACATTAAAGAGGACCACTCCTTGTAAATCACACAAGTTTGAAGGAAAAACCGTATACTTAATAGATTTCAAAATTTCGAAGGGTTTGGGGGTCCTCCCCCAGAAAATTTTTGGAAATTTTACCCTTAAAAGTAGGGTTTTGACTCATTTCGAGACCCTTTGGGTTGTACCCGAAGAGGATATCGCTCCTTGTGAGACATAATTTTCAAGAAAAATAGCAGTATAAAAATTGATGTCAAAATTTCGGGGGGGGGGGGGGGGTTGAACCCCTAAACCCCCCCCCTTGGATACGGCCCTGCCATATCTGGAGAATACTATGTTTAAAAATTCAACTGAGGGTTAATTTTAACTTTAAAAATAAGTATAGCATATTTTTAAAACATTCCTAAAGGTCTCAAAATCGCTCGCGAAAATTCTATTAATTTATGAATAGCCCCTCACTACAAAGGTGTTTTTATTTGTTTGGCAACTCGATTCGCTATTGTATCTTAAAAATTACCTTTCTGAAATGTTATGCAAATAAAACTCCCCCAGAACGCTTTGCCTTCGTCGTTGATGCGAAGTCAATATTTGACGAAAGCGTTCTCGTTAGTGGGAGGGATTCACCGTTGGTAAACATTCCCGAAAGCACGACGTATTTTAACCGCGTGGGGGAGGAATTTCGAGTTATGCGGAAATCCGAATCAGTCCATGGATTCTTTCACTCGGGTGTTTGACAATTCCCTTGTAGTATAATAATGTATAGAGGAATGTAGAAAGGTTCGCCTGTTAAAGAGTACTATTTCATTATTTAATCAGACAGTGATCCAAATTATACATACTATGTTTGAAATTGTTTTTGGTTTTATTACTTGATTATACTTTGATCAATTTAATTTGAGCAATTTACTAAAACTCCATGAATCCAGTCGACAGGAAAACGCAAGATCATTTAAAAAATAACATACAAAAAATAGTCATAATTAAGTAAATAATAGATAACTTTAACAAAATCACAGTAGAGATGAGGAACGGCTAAACTAAAAGGACATAGCAGACAGGCAGTAACTTTTGATCCAGACCATATCCCGACACGCCCCATTTAATGGTTCATTTCCTCTCGCCCTCGGAGACCTTCTGAATGCCACCCGATGTTCATAAAGAGCACCCCCTGAATAGCCCATACATTGATTAAAATAAACACCCAGTCCCGGAAAAATCGTGTTGTTTATTGCTGAGTAAAGCAGTGTAATGGACGCCTTCGGTTTATGGAGCATACAGCGCTTTACAGAAAGCGCGAAAGAGTTCTTGTAGAAAGAGAAGGGAGACCGTAACTCTCGGGTTTTATTTTTGGTAAACATCACATTTCATCTCAGAATGCCTTTATTGTAAAGGAAAATCGTTATTTGCCTCTGTGGTGTCGATATGAGAGTATGGGTTGAGGATATGATGAGGTGTAAGACTTATATGACGGCTGTGGTGATGGAATATTGTATTAAAGTCATTTAGCAAAATTGAACATTGTAGAATCATACTATCACTTACAAACAGAGTCATAAAAACTGATAATCTTTTGGCGATTTTAATCGCGATAATCTTTTGGCTTTAATTATCACTATAAGCATAACTTTTAATAGTTAGTATTTGTGGTGATTATATTTTCTAAGTAATATTTTTAATAAAAAAAAGGCACTGTCTATTTGTCCGACAATTATACAACTAAACTCTACTCTTTTTAACCCGGTAAATGCCCGGCAACGGTTCTAATTGGAGCGCCGGGACTGCTACGTAACCGCGAGACCTACGGCGCATGCGCCAACTGCCGTTTTTGCCGTCCAAATAGACACTTCCTCAAAACAATTATTTTTGTCGTGTGAAACACAGAGAAATATCCTAACAGAGGATCCATCAGAAGACTATTTTCAAATTTCCGTACAAGGTAGAGGGCAGCACAGGAAATTCAATGGTTGACCACGGCTTACTAGATACTATACAGGCTAGCCGAGTTTTGAACAATGAAAACCATTTGACAACTTTTCCCGCTTGGATCGCCACAAGTCCTACCTATATCACCCACCGCCTTCCACACTGTGGATATGCTTTGCCAGTTTGTCAAGTATTGCCATCTGGATTTTTAACGATTTCCGTACTCGGCTAGCCTGTATAGTATCTAGTAAGCCGTGGGTTGACAAAGAGGTAGGCAGTACATTTTGGTGGTCAAAGCTGTGATTGGCTGTGACGTGTTCATTCAATCTGTCCATTCCGACGACTATTGGAGGATGAAGCTTTTTCTCCACCTCTCCTGACGTAACGCGATCCCAGCGCCAAAATAGCCCCTAACTTATACAATATTCCATGCTTTTTAGATTTCCAATACCGCCCGTGGCCATGGACTCTCAGTTCTAGTACTCTGTGGTGTGAAAGATCGTCGATTTGCCAACGACAACACCACTATAACTGTTTGAAATCCAAAACTTTTAAAGGGAACCAAAAAAACTTTTCATTGCAGTTCATCACCTCACCAAAACCCTTTCCCAGAAAGATCGATCTTTCGAAAGCTTCTTTTTTTTTTTCCCCAAACCGACATTTCCGTCAAAGCAAATAATCTGGAAGAGAGAACGTTTCAGAATCGCGTGATCCGCTCTCTTTTCCCCCCCCCCAAAAGACTCTTCGAAGTCAACAAAAGTCTTTTGTCTCCTTATTTTGAAGGGAAACGAGAAGTGAAAAAGGCATATGTTAAGATATTTCATGAAAACATTCAAAGATATATTAGCAAGTGAAAATGCCATAGAAAATTAAAGTTCACAAATTAGCAAGTTTCTTTGATATATTTTAGTTAAAAATTGTCTTTATTTAGCTAAAAAAACAACATGATAACACTAAAAAACTTACAATTAGCGAACTTTTTTTCTTTTTCGAGGCCTGAAAAACTGATACTTTCACAATGTTAATATCTCCTCAAGTATTATTTTCATGAACTTTTTTCTGTACTATATGTTTTTTACAATATTGAAAAGAATTTTTATTGAAAGTTTTGCTCTATCTCCTTTAGGTTTTTTAATTAATTTTTAACTTTCTTATTTCGCCGCTGGGGACGCTGTAAATCATCTCAATAGATTCCCCAGATCACTTACTTACGGGCACACGGCACACCTTACTTCTATGACGCTAGGAGAGGTTGGTTCCAAATAAAAGCCATACAACGGACTTTTAAATGTTTTTGTATGTGGTTATTTAAATTTTAACCTCCTTATTTTATCACAAGAATAACTGTTAGCCTTCTCAAGGAGTTCCTCAGTCACTATACTATAAGTACACAATATTTTCATGTAACTCTACATATGATGTTTCAAATCTCAAGGCTTGAAATGGAATGAAGAATGAACACCTTATAAATATACCCAGCTTCCTTTTCGTATACGTCAGCACCTCTTCATTGGGGGGAAACTAATAACCCCCAAAGACACAGAATCCCCACCTACTTTCGGAGCCAATCGTGACCGATCATGGCAAAGCTTATGCTTACTCTTCGAAACAAAAGTTCCCTTTTGGACTCGGCCAAGCAGGAATTTCTCAAAACGAAGACTTTTCAAACCAGATTGTTGCCTGTGGGAAAAGTTTGGGTTTAAGCTGTGGGATTTACTTAGTCGATCGTGGGCTTGGGTTCGAATAGTAATATATGTATTCAAGAGGTGGGCGAGATGGTATTTGTGAAGCTGTGATAGTTTCGAAATCGTTTCTTAAGAAGGTCTTTTGATATTCAAATCGTTTAACTTGAAACTACTATTTACAAAAATTTAAATAATTGATCAATATACCAACCACCTCTAACAATTGGTTCTAAGAGTGATGCCGCCCAATAATGGCAATACATGTAAAGAACTCACGATTAATAAAAAGAAGTATCTATATGATCTTAATCAACGAATTCAATAAATAAATATGATAAATTCCATCACCGATATCATTCTAAAACGCAAAATATCATTGTCAACAGTTATCACCACTACTTTAGTCAACTTAATAATTATTACTTAAACTCAAAGATATTTTCATACACGGGAAAAGCTCCACTCAGGAATACATAAATACATTTAAGAACACTCTTTTGTTCTCAAACTATACTCGACGGCAACATTTCCTGACCCTATGACGTCATTAACAAAGTAGTTCCCACGCGGTGTCTGAATTATGAATGAAATTAAGAGATTCAATTTAGAAATATGATTAGTTAAACTCATGTGTTGTATGGCGTCTTTTTATCACGATTTTCGTAACGAAATTGACCCTAGCAACTCACCAGGCTTTCTGTTTACTCCGTTTTCCTGAACTTCCGCGTAATGACGTCATAGGGTCGAGAAACATTGCAACAAAGTATAACTATACTTAGGTTGCGCTGTTAGACAGAACACTATCACCTTAACTTGAAAACTGTTTTAAAAATATTATCTACCCAGAAATGGGTTCTAAAATAGCGTTGCAAAATATGTTTATAATCTAACCGTTTTTAAATTTGGTATGAAACATAATCTATATATATATAATTCTCTTACGTGGCTCACGAATTTGGCGGTATTTGTTTTCTCCCGTTGGCAACGGTTGGTTTGTTGTGGTTTTGTGTTTTGTTTACGTTTTGGCGATCCACGCTACTTTTGCTATTGTTGTAAATTATCTGAATTTAAGGATGGATTTTTTGGCGGTATTTATTTTCTCCCGTTGGCAACGGTTGGTTTGTTTTGGTTTTGTTTACGTTTTGGCGTTCCACTTCAGCCGAGAAAGAGAAAATGGCTGAACGATGGAATTTGAATTTTTGTCCTATTCAGGATTGAATTCAGATTGAGTTTCGCAGGTCCCAGAAATTTTTTTTTAAATTTGACTTAAAAAAGCAGGTTTTTAACTAATAAGATTTTTTTTTTGAAGAAGAAGAAGGTTGCATTGGTTGGAAGCTTTCTGGTTGGAACTGAAAGAGTTATAGGTATTAACGGTTTCTTTTTATTTCGGAGTAAGTCCACGTCTTATGTTAACTTAATCGCAGAAAGCGTTTCTGCAGTGTTGTTAGATCCTGAGTCCGTTTAGGATTTCTTTATTTCTTACTCAAGTGGAGTAATTTTCGGTTTTAATCCTAAGTTAAGGGTTAAACCTCCTGATCTCTATCATTTTTAGCACGCACGGAGTGCGAGTGCTCGAAAAAGACCAGTCCAATTAAGCTGGCAGAATGGAATCTGATATTACCTCAGTTGGTGAAATGACTGACTATACAAAAGCAGGAGAAGCAGATCTAAACTTCATCCTCAATAATCTGAAGATCAATGATCAGCTTGAAGCAGCCGCAAAAAATGGATCGACGAAATTCGTGTTGGTATTCAAACCACAAGATGAGAATATACCAAGGAAGAACCCGAAGCTAATAAAGGACAGCCTAAACAGAGAGTCTCAAATATAAAAAACATCCAGGAGGTCGTACATGCCAGAAATGGCAACTTACTGGTGATAACAGAAAACTTAAAAACAGCCAAAGAGTTGGGAGAAACTAAGGAGATGTTAGGCAAGCAGATCAAGGCGGTACCACAAATCGAAAGTCTTTGTTTACACTTTGCGAATTCATACTCTTATTATTGTTATATAAAAAAAATTCATTTGAACTCTATTTATTTTAACCAATAAATTTAGTTGGTAATGATTCTCAGCTAGGCTGTACCAGCGTATGGCGAGCGAGCGTAGCGAGCACAGGATTGCGAAGCAATCCTAGGGGAACTGCGTCAGCAGTTCCCGGGGCGAGCAGGGGGCGATAGCCCCCTAGTAAGGACATATTTTTTGTGTGTAATTTTCAGAAACACTTTTACAGCATAATCGTAACACGGTAATCACACTCTGAATTAGAAGAGCCTTGCGAAATAGTTTTAAGCAGTTGAAGTTTAACTTTTTATTTAAACCTTGAATATAGAAAAATAAACTGGTGATTTAGTACTAATAATTCTCCTATGCCTACTGTTTATAACGATAACTGATTTTCACTTCTCTTTTTTCAGAGAAGTACACGTCGACCCTCCCAGAAGTTTCCTTCCATCGTTCCGAAGTGAGGGCTGAAGAAGGAGAACCGGCACAACTGCCCTGCGTCGCCAGGGGAAACCCGCCCCCTTCCTACAAGTAAGCCCCAGACGATTTCATTTCTTCGCCTGTTTTCAGGTTAGCGAAACGCGTCTAATTTTGTTCCCTACGCGTTTATTTCGTGAGGGGCCCAAGTAATAAAATAAGTCATTATAAGTTCTAAAGCCAGATTTTTGAACCAGAGGGGGGAGAGCCCGAAACTATTTCTCAGCCCTTATCATGTGTATTTAATAGTTCCAATGTAGCTTTTTGCTGCATTTTTAGGTTGGCCGTGGGGAGCCTCGTGGTTAAGGCATCGGATTCGGAGGGCCCCGGGTTCGATTCCCGACACCGCTAAAGACCCACCGAGTATTTGCAATCACTTAACTCGCACCTAGAAACCGACCTAGTAACAGATGCGTCTCCTCCAGCAGTTAACAATTAAAAGAAAATAACTGGTCATGACGTCATGTGCGAATGCTCTGTACGTACTCGTTAAATTTGTGAGTCCGAAAGTCCAGTGGTCGGTCATGGCGCAGTTTACCATGGGTCCAGGTCGTCTGGATACTATTCCCCTCCCCTTCAGAGCCATGGCAAAATTGTGGAGGTGGAGATAAATGGTAGCAACATCTATCATCCGAGGCTTAAGTCGGACTCCTGTCATTCATGGGCCTCACTTTCTCAGGAGCCGCACCCTCTTTGCCTTAAATCCTGTACGCTTTGCGGATGAAGCTTGGATATTACAAGTGACATTAGAAACGACAACATCGAAGTTTTAGGCTGGGCGCGCACGAGTGACTAAAGTCACGGCGACCAGGATTACTAGTATCAAAAATATCACTAGAAAACAATGGATCTCTATGAAGAAATTCTTGGCAATCGGCCAACTGTCACGTCGCCTAGTGCGCGCACTCTTCAAGTGTCTCAATAGCCAAAGCAACAATTTTGTCTTTGTCACCGTGACAAAAGTCGCCCGTGCGCGCTCGCCCTTAGAAAGATAATTTGCATCCTAAGAAACGTAATATAAGAAAAGTTGTAAGCTTTAGAGTTCAAAAGTACCAAAGGGGGTCTGGGGAATATTTTTTTGGAAATTTGACAAAAAAAACAACACGGTTTTAACTTGTTTTGGTACACCTTGTCCGAATTTCAAGGGGGTGAAACCCTAGGTTCCCTTTATATACGCCCCTGCTCGTCAACCTTAAAGCTTTCTGATGTCCTGGAATAAATATATCTGAATATGATAAAACATCACCACAACTTTATTTCTCCCAATCTAACAAAAAGTCGAAGAGCTCACACAAGACCATTCTAAAAAATTATCAATATATCAGTCATCTTTCCAATATATTTTTTCCAAAAGAAGGAGCATTAATCATTCGTTTGTCTGACGTTCCCTCGGTAAGACGGGCCCTGGAAGCAGTTTGTCAGCCAGAGATAAATTCTCTGCCAACCAAATGCCGACTTTTTCGTATGATTAATTAGCATGTTTGAGTGGGGAGAATCCCGGCTTTTGCGCCTAGTACTGGGTGTAAACGAGACAGCTACCAATTAGGAAATGCGTTTAGTGATAACTTCAAACGACTAGTCATAATGCGATCAGCTTATTCGCAAAAGTGCACCCGAGTTAGATACTTTGATCCAATGCACATGCGAATATGCGTCCGAACACCAATTTAATACTAATTGGTAAAACTAAATTTAATTAAATTATCCCACTTACAACTATAAAACTAAAATTAATTAATTGACTAAATTTTAACGTCGCACAATATTATGATGACATTGTTATGGAAACTGGTTATTTCCCTCAATTTTTAAGTTGATGGTAATTCATAAACGCTGAAAAAAACCTTTTGTCCGAATCTGTGTGACACTATCATTTAGATTTGAACTTTTAGTAAAAGTTGTATTTTTCTGTCAAAAGTTTTTCTCGTGGCTGTCGGACTAAGATGTGACCATTATGATAACATTTTCTCGGGTTTTTTTGGGAAGGCACATGTTAAGTTTACTTTAGATTATATTGGGAAACGATTGCTTATACATAAAGGTGTATATTAAAATATGCTTTGTTAGAAATGGTGAGAAAATTTAGGTAAATTATAATAATAAAAAACATAACTATACACATTTTTTTTTTCAAATCAAGCATCAGTCAAGTGACGTTGCTTACCTGGTTTCTGCTCTAAAGCTGAAATTAACATGTTGCATTCAAACTTTAAAGCAAGTTATTTTAATTTCTTTTCTGCGCTATAATGTCTACCCCCAAAGAATCACATGCCACAAATAACTCTGTATTAAAAGATTTGGTGTTTGATATGTTTCTAAAATATCCTGTTGGGATTGCTTGAGAGTTTCTGATAGGGAATTAGAAATTATCCCACTTTACAACTATAAAAATTTGGAAATGCAGAGATTTGCCACGATCCTCTCGCTCAGACCCAAATTATGGGCCTATTCTATTTTTTTAAACGTGACTGCATTTTTATAATCCATTTTCAAGCTTTGAAAGTAAGATTTATTTCATTTTAGAGCTAGTAACGTTGATTGGGTTTGTTTTTGTTGCTGTATTGCCCAAGAAATTGGTGCAGAGTCAAATAGGACCGAAATTCATTGGGTTTTCTGACCATAAACTGTTATCAAGATTATTAAATTTAGTTCATTAGAAGGCAAAATACAGGAAACTTCTTGACGATACCCCCTTTTACTGTTTTTTTTTTTCGAAAAAAAATATCCTCATCCCCAGTGAAAAAAGCACAATTGAAGTAGCACTGATGCATGAGGAGAAACCAATTTTCCTACAATGGCTTTACAACCACTTTTTAAAGAACAATTTCAAATATATACATATTTATGCAAAATAATTAGTACTGGTACTTTTTCTAATTTAGAACAAAATTATTTAAGTTCTTCGAACGTATGTTAGGAGAACACGTATTTAATAAAAGGAAAATTTAAAAAATATACCACAATAAGAGTTTTAGTCTCTATTACACCGGTCGATACGATTTTTGGGTCATGCTTCTGACTGTGAAATTTTACTTTCTCTTACGTTACTAATAAAGGAAAAATAATTTTTTGTCAAAATTTGCTTTAAGCAGTTTCATAGCTAAGGAAACAGGCAAAGTGAGGTACCCATTTTTTATCTTGTCACAGCAAATTTTTTTCTTCTTACTTTAATTAATTCACCGCAAATAAAACAGAATGAATCAGCATCTTAATTACACTGTACTGACGCCATTTTCTAACTTGGTAATACACAAGGACGGTTGTTACAGCTGTGATAGACAAGTAAACACTCGCTACTGTGTTCTTTATTAGATAACATGCAACTCGCCACCGGGTTGATCAAAGTGCTACTAGCTGCTCATAAAATCAATTACAATAAACTCACTTATCGACGTAAAATGAAGCTTAAAAGCAAAAAAAGGGAAACTTTAGTGTTATCGATGCCTTCTTCGGAGAGAGTAGTTTTTGATTCTAAGGAAACGAATTGTAGATGTCACTCATTCCATTAAGCGAAGAAACTAATACTTCTTAAGGGGGTAGGTGCACAACTTTCGACCAAAAAACACATTTTTCAATTTTTGCATTTTCAATAAGTATTACATTTTACGCTTCGAACGATACCTAAATTATTATTCTACGCAAATTAGAAGTATTTTTAATTATTTTTTGAAAAAATAATTAAAAATGGATAATTAGCTGTGATTGTGGTGCCACGACCCCTCAAAACAAAATAAACGTTGTGTTATATGTTTAGCCTTGAAATTTAGCTTTTTTTTAAAAAAAAATGTGGTTTAAATATTAAAGCTGTGGTGTGATATGCACTTTGGTAATAAGTTATTTTTGTCTACAGTATACAGGGTGTTTCAAAAGTCCGTTTCACGGCTTTTATTTGGAACCAACGTATCCTAGGGTCCTGGAAGTAAGGTCTACCCCTAGGAAAGTGACCCTGGAGAATCCATTGAAAGGACATACAGCGCCCCTAGCGGCGAAATAAAAAAGTTAAAAAAATTAATTAAAAAACTAAAGGAGATACAGCAAATACCTCACAGTGAGAGTACTGTTGCCACTGTTATAAGTAACTCACTGAAAAAAAATTTCATGAAAATATTGTGAATATTCGGGGAGATATTAGCATCTGAAAACAGCCGCTTTTCGGGCTTCAAAAAAGGAAAAGTTCGGAAATTTGCAAGTTTTTCAGAGTTATTATGTAGTTTAGTATCTTTTTAGTTAAATTAAGTAAAATTTTAATCAAAAAAATAAAAAAAATCGCGAATTTTTTAACTTTTTCCTTTTAGATGGCTGAAAAAGTGCTATTTTTACATGCTAACAGCTCCGCGAATATTCAAGATATTTTAATGAAATTTTTTTCAGTGAGTTACTCATAACAGTGGAAACAATACTCTCATTGAGGTGTTTGCTCTATCTCCTTTAGTTTTTTAATTATTTTTTTTAACTTTTTTATTTCGCCGCTAGGGGCGCTGTATGTCCTTTCAATGGATTCTCCAGGGTCACTTACCTTGGGGTAGACCTTACTTCCAGGACCCTAGGATACGTTGGTTCCAAATAAAAGCCGTGAAACGGACTTTTGAAACACCCTGTATATGTGTTTTATTCTTTCTTACTACTTAAACTGATATAATGGGCTGCTTGAAGTAGTGAAAGTTAGTAGTAAAAATGAGTTGGTGAATGTTGTCCCTCCGACAACTTCATTAAATTGCAGACCACTTTCGAAGCTCTTAAGAATCACGTCTGCTGAAGACCACCAGTTTGTAACACACATGATGATGCTTCTTTTTATGCATTTATTGCGTTCTTCGAACATTTTGTTGGAGAACATGGTGTTTAACATTAGGATAATTAAAAAACTGTACCACAGTTGGAGAGTCTCTATTACCATACCTTATACCCTGGAGGAACTAATCGATAACATTGGGGGACCGATTTTCCAGGGACGAAGATACCCTAAACCTTCATAGTAATTGTATAGGATTTTTCAACTGTATCAATTATAATTACATTTAAAAAATCCAAATGGTATAACCCCTATTTTTTCTCTCCGAAGTTTTTCTATTGATCTCTAAAGTAAAAAAAAAACACAAATAGCGGAGGAACGGTACTAGTAGAACATAAACCCACCTTCTAAACAGTTAAATGAAAACTGATATGGAGGCATCACTATAATCGTTGTTCTTTACAGACCAAAATTTAAAATCCTAATGCAAGAGCGGAGGAGGCTTAAGGAAGAATCGGAGGAATGAGAGTAGATCCTCGCGAAGGCTCTAATCCGGTTGACAGAGACATTGTAGTCCTATATATGAGGCCCCTAGTTTCAAAAACGGACTCTTACCAAAAACAAAATTTTACAGGAGGGAGAAAAAACTGTCATCATGACTAAAACAAGAAAAAATTGAAATTCAATCTATTTGCTGTATACAGCAAATAGATTGAATTTCAGATTTTTTTCAAATTTAATTTCAAATTTTTCTTGTTTTAGTCATGATGACAGTTTTTTCTCCCTCCTGTAAAATTTTGTTTTTGGTAAGAGTCCGTTTTTGAAACTAGGGGCCTCATATAGTGCTGGTCAGACATTTTGATACCAACAAAACAGCCAGGTGCTTTCTGTAGCAGGCGGGACGGCTTATCACCAGTGAATCCTATTTTAAGGTGAAAAAAGCACATCGCTCTGATGCATAAGGAAAAATAAAATTTCCTGCAATGGCTTTTTATCACCACTTTTTAAATAACAGTTTGAAACATGTATAAGTATATATTTAAATATAAAAGCAATTATCATTCTGTCTTTTAGCTATTTCATTGCGTTCTTCGAATATTTTGTTGCGGAACATGGTGTTTAAACATTAGGATATAAAAAACTGCACCACAGTTGGAGTCTCTATTATCATATCTTTCATAGGAACTGTTCATGATTCTTAAACTGCATCAATTATGATTGTATTTAATAAAATCCAAATGGTATAACCCTTATTTTTTTCTCTCCAAAGTTTTTCTATTGATGTCCGAAGTAAAAAATAAAACACAAATAGGGGAGGAACGGTACTATACTAGACAGAAACTTAAGTTGAACCTATGACGTCAGTATAAAACAAAGTAGTTCCCATCCGCGGTGTCTAAATTTTGAGTGAAATAAAGAACGTCGATTTAAAAATATGATTATTTTGTTAAACCCATGTAGTATAGTGCTTTTCAATCACGATTTGCGTACCGAAACTCCTCCTAACAACCCAGCAGGCTTTGAGTTTACCGATTTCTCCTTCCGCAATTGTGACCTACTGGGTTCAAGAAACGTTGCTGTTGAGTATAATAGAACATAAACCCATCCTCTAAACTGATAAATGAAAACTGATATGAATTCATCACTATAATCATTGTTCTTTACAGAACAAAATTTAAAAAGTAAAGAAAAACAAAGAAGGAAAAGACATCTAAGTATTTTTTTCGAGTTTTCTAAATTTTCTTCTCGACCTACATCATACTATGACATTTTGCATGCGTGAAATGTTGGAGGGCCCTGAAACTCAAACCATGGCAGCAGGAATCCGTTGAACCTGATACTTTATTAAATTTGTCGAATCAGCCTAATGTTTTCGGATTAAGATGCGTAGTGATTTACATTCCATTCATTAATATATTCCCTCATTATATGAAGAGTTAGCGCACAAGGGGCAGTGTTCTCCAATAAGAAGTTTCACTCCAATTTTGATGAGTGAAATTTAAATACAACAAAGTTTAATTACTCAAAAAAAAGGTTACAGAACTCCCGATTTAAATAGAAAATCTATCGTATGCCAAGCGTTTGAATAAAAGATTGAGATGAATAAGGACCCTTCAGTAAAAGGTTTTGAAAAAAAAATAACAATAATCTCAAATCAGCTCTATGGCGTTGGACTAGATCATTGTCTAAAAACTGTCTTACAAATTTCTTACAGTTTTAATGCTATGCTGTTCACTGTGTTTTATGTCAATTATTCCCAGAATATTAATAAACAATATTTTAAAAACCGTAAATAAAACTATTTCACCAAAAAAAAAGTACTAAATACTTCTGAGCTTGAAATAATGAATTAGGGGTTGGTTGGTGGGGTTTTATGGCGCAAGGGCCCTATTCGGCCATTCCGCGCCAGACACAAATGAATTAGGGGACATCCATAAATTACGTGAGGTCAAAAGGGGGGAGGGAGGGTCCAGGAAAATCTCACCAAATCTCACTAGAGGGGAGTCAATTAAAATCTCACGTCAACTTTTAGTTTAGAAAATATACGTTTATTCTTTAATATTTTTTAGCACAAGTTTAGAAAAAATGCTCAGATTAGTCAAAACAGCAAATCAATAGCCAGTCAGTCGTGATAATTACAAGTTAGAATCATGTTTTCGATTTCAACGTGTATTAGTATCAAAATTTTGCAATCTGGATGATAATTTTAATGCCGATGAAAAAACTGTGGTTGAGAAAATCTCACGTGGGGGGGAGGGGGGGGTCCAGCAAAATCTCACCAAGGGGGGAGGGGTGGGGTCCAAATTTTGGAAAAAACACGTCACGTAATTTATGGATGTCCCCTTAGAAGATTGCCTTAAAATAACCAACCCGCGTAGATTTGGCCACTTTACCCATTACGATCAGCAAAGTTTTTTTCAATGTCATTTGAGCTCTTTGTGCCTCAAACCCTTCTTATGAAATGATCTTTAAGTCTCAAAACAGGTTCGTTTTGAGATGTACTCAAATGCTCCAAAACGACTTAAGTATAAAAATATATTTCGTGTCATAGAAATCCACACCGAAACAAAACGCAACTCCAACGCATCGCAATGAAAACAAATTGCCCTCCATAACCCCACTGTCTCCTGCTCAGTCACGATTAAGGAAAAACGGACAAAAATTCCCTGTTTTTTAACATTCCCATAAAGCCGGAAACACACCGAGCCCTGTGGCAGCAGTCCGACGTAATGCGTATGGTTCGGTGAGTGTCCAGTTTTGGAAATCAGTGTAGTGAGACAAATAAATTAATAAATGTTTTCATCTTAGGATGAAACATTTTGTTACAATTATGACGACCCAATGCTTCCAATTTTGAAACACCAGGCATATTCAATTTCAAGCAATTCAATAATCACCACTCAAATTATACTTCTTTTTAATTTATATATGTAAATTGCTTTTGTTTAAGTATGGATCAAAGAGCTAATTTTAAAATTAATGTATCATAAATTCAAAACCTAACAGGTTGATTCTACCAAGTCCAAATCAACACCAGTCTATCTAACCCCCTTCCTACCAACGCAGGTGTCCCACAGGGATCAAAATTGGGCCCTGCGCCATTCTTGCTATTCATCAATGATATCCCTAAACGTAAATATCCATCCACGATGATATCACTTTATCCTGATGATACTCCAATATTGTACTATACTAGACAGCAACGCTAGTTGACCCTATGACGTCACTAACAAACAAAGTAGTTCCCATCGCGGTGTCTGAATTTTGAGTGAAATGGAGAACGTCGATTTAAAAATATGATTATTTTGTTAAACTCATGTAGATATATATAGTGCTTTTCAATCACGATATTTGCGTACCGAAACTCCTCCTGTCAAACCAACAGGCTTCGTGTTTACCGATTTCTCTTTCCGCATTTGTGACGTACTGGGTTCAAGAAACGTTGCAATCGAGTATAGCACAGAAAAGACAACACCATAACCAATACACTTCAATCATGATTTTGATTGATTTTTCTTGAAAAAACCCAAAAATGGGTGCAAATAATGTTTTTTCAAATGTTTTTTTTTTAAACCCATTGGATCCAACCCTGCTTGCAATGGGTGCTTCTAAAAGGCCCGCTTTGACAGGAGTTAATCATATAAAATTTGGCTGCCGACTTCTGCAGTCGCGCGTAGTGCGTTTCCGGCTTAAAAGAAAGGCAAAAGTCCAAAAAAACGCTCCCGCCGTTCTCATAAAAAAAGGGGCGAAAATTTCATTTCCCTCGAGATAAATATCCACCCCTAGCGCTATAATCTTAAACAGCAGCCGTCCAAAATGAAACCGTATATTCACACTTTAGCTCCGGATGTGTAAACGCATACGGTCTGCATGCGAATCGCATATATCTGAAAAGGCATAACCCTCGACACCGGCAATTTCAGCAGTTGGCGTAAATCTTTGCTCATATTTCTGTTTGGAGTTTCGGAAAGAATAGTACGGTAAAAAAAACTAAGGGCTAGTTTTTACTGAAGGGGAGAGGGCCTTTTTTTCTATTGGAATATGCCTTTCATCACTTCCTATTCAATGTTTTATGTTCATTTCAGTGTTATAAATATGAATACGAGGGAAATTCAATTTCTTTCTTATACTTAAACAAAAACCTTCTAACTTAGATGTTTCTAAATGCTTATTTTATTTAATTTTTACCTGTTTCTCAATTGCGTTGTTGTTGTTTCTAATGACACTTGGAATATCCAAGCTCCATCCGCAAAGGCGTACAGGAATTATGGTAAAGTAATTATGGCACAAGAATGGCAGGAATATGGTACAGGAATTACCATACATCATGGTACAATATGGAATAATTATATTACGGTACAGGAATTATGGCTCTTGAAAAAGTGGGGCCCGTAAATGGCAGGCGTCCAACTTAAGCCTCGAATGATAAACAGAGTGTATCTGAAATGGTGCGACAAACTTTGAGGGGTGATAGTACTCATCAAGACGAATAGCCAAAGAATGGAGTTCCCTTAATGGTACTTGGAAAAATGATGATCGGGGAAGGAATTTTCAATGATCATACAGTTTCAATGATCAATGTATGATCATTGAAAATTCCTTCCCCGATCATCATTTTTTTAAGTACCATTACACTAATGTAAGGGAACTCCGTTCTTTGGCTAAAAGATGAATATTACACGTTTTAAAACTCATCCCACGGTTTAGCAAGTGATCCAATTTCTATCACATTGAGGATTTAAGTAGTACGGATACTCCTGTACCTCATGCAATAATGTTTTTTATTTTATTATGTTTTGTTTCGTCACACAGGCCTTCTAAAAACGGCCTTTTGAAACGCACTCGCACTACATTAGGTCCTAGCTCTTTAACGGCGTATCTGCGACCCCCCTTTGTATACCAATTCTTGTTCGTCTTGATGAGTACTGTCACCCCTCAAAGTTTGTCGCATCATTTCAGATACACCCTGTATGCTGCCACCCTTTATCGCCACCTCCACAATTTCGCCATGGCTCTGAAGGGGGAAGGAAAATAGTCCCCAGACGACGTGAACCCATGGTAAACTACACCGTGACCGACCACAGGACTTCCGGACCCACAGATTTAACGAGCACGTACTCCGAATATACTCGGCGGGCCTTTAGTGGTATTGATAATAATCGAAACCGGGACCCTCCGATCCCGAAGCCGACGCCTTTACTCCCCACGGCGTTTCTTTTATTCTCCTTTCATATATGTTTATAAACACATGTTTAAACGTTCTACAAGCTTAGCAAAACAGAATAATTGACTTCTGCTTAACGACTAGCCACCAATAGCTCTAAATATAATATTTCATAACTGGGTGCCAATGGCGAGATTATTTGGTGTATTTGAAAACTATTCTTCAACTTTTAGAACTTTTCAGGGACTTCTAACGTATTGACGTAGGGCTCCCGTGAGCTTTTCCCACAATCCTCTCCGAGAGCAATCCCAAAGCGCCGCCGTCCGGGGGCTTCTTGCTGTTTTTATTTCTCCGGTTTTATTCCTTTTTCCTGGGGAAAGGATTAAATTCGGGAGCGAATCATTTATCTTTCATGAGTGTCTGGCTTCAGGGAAGACTCCCCCATTCCCTCTGAATGTTGTTTTCGCTGCCTCGCCAGTTTTTGTTGTGCTGTTTGTCTCCTGCCATTTTCCGCTGGATTAAGATGGAGCGGCCATGATGGAAAAGAGCGGCTATAAGCGAGCCATTGTTGCTTTTGCATATATGCTCAATTTCTGCTTGTCGGGGAAAGGTGCTATTTCTGTTTATTTTTATATTTCTTGCTGAGAAATCTATTTCGGTGTTGGTGTCATTTACTGTATATGGGGATTTATGTCTCGGGATTTATCAAATAGTTAGGCCTAACTAAGTAAACTAATGGAAATAAAGCTTCCATTTAATGATTTGATCCCTATTTCTGCAAAAGCAGTGTCTTGGAAATTTGTAGGTTCTTATATTGTATACCCTCGTTGTATCAAACTTTTTATCTCAAAAACCTTCACAACTCGAAAAAATATTTTTTATTTTGAAAAAATATATACTTGCTAATTTTATATTTGGAGAAAATGTAATCCTTGTTATCACAAAAACTCAATATCTCGAATTATAATTTAGAGCACTTATAATTTTTAAATAATTTAATAATTTTTTATACAATAATAAAAATAACTGTACATAAAAAAGACCAAACAAAATATTTCAAATCCCCCATTTTAAAAAAGAAATTTTCCATAAACTTTTTTATTATATACCTCTTAAGTTATTCAATTCCTTACCTCTTGATTTACAAAATATTCCACTTAAGCTAAATTTTAAGAACTTATTATTTAATTTTCTTCTTGAAATCGATTATTTAGATGATATTTTTTAATTATAGAAGCAAATAGTAATTTTTACGCCTAAGTGCTGTGCCAATTTTTCCGTTTCATTTTTTTTTTTCATAGTACGCTTGCGTTCTATCTATTTTGTATGTTATAATTTGTCGGTAATTTGTATGTTAATTTGTATCATTGTACTGTCAGTTGTAAATTATTTGGTCATCTAAATGACATTTTGGACTCATATTTTCCTTTCACATTTTCTCCTAATGTTGTACCGTCTGAAATTGAAATGAATATAAATTATTATTATTATTATTATATAAAAAAAATTCTAGTAAAAAGACTTTTTAAAAAACCATTCTATAAATTCCATTTCTTTAGCAAGACAGTTTTCCGGACACTTTCTGTTCTTGATGTGAGAAAAATGTTCCTAATGTCGCTTTGATCGGAAACGAGCAATGATTGATCGCGAGGAAGCACACGATGTCAAATACCGCAACATCCATCTCTTTGTCTCTTCGAGTGCTTCGGACTGATGGCTTTCTTGGCGATTTACAAACCGTTTCGCAGTGGTTCTTTCTTTTAGTTCTATTGATAGGTATTCTGACATTCTCTTTATCGAAACTCCGCCTTAAAACTAATAGTTGCTGAAAGCTTACATTGTATTATCAAGGAAACGTTCTCATGCTAAACTCACAAAAACGGACGAAAATTTTACAGCCATAAGAAGATGACTCAAAACACTTACTGTGAAAAAATTAGCTGCGGAATTGCATTAAGAGAGGGGTAAATTAATATTTAAAATTGGGTTCTGAGTTGCCGAATCCATTCAGTTAGCACCATTTGGCGCCTTTGGGTGCATTTGTTGAACTTTTTTTGATTGGCGGATTTAAACTGCTGCGAAGAAAACGCGACCAGTTGATTTAAGAATTTAGCGGTTTCTCTACGATTCTCGCCTAACAAGTTTGCAATTGGCGTTAAAAATGACTTTTTTGTACACATACTTGCACCAGGTTTTTTTTAAAACTTGTCCTTAGTGGTGATTTTATTATACATAAATATTTTTGTGGAGAAATGCAGGGGAAATACCCCGTTTCCTAGGCATACGGAAATTTTTCGTCAAAATACAACAGAAAATTTAGTGGAAAATTTTTTTAACAGTCTAATTGCCATTCTTAACTTTATAAGCATATATTCAACAAACGTACTATATATCAAAAATCCATTTCTCTTCATGAAAGAATCCACAAATTTTTATTCCCACCCTACACCTTCGGATATATTTTGTTTCTCGATAGAGAAATGGCCGTTTGATCGTTCCAGAACAAGCATCAGTTGAGAAAGGCATTTTAAGGAAATAAAAGCAGCGTCTATATAAAACTGAAGCCCATAGAGAAAGCCCCAAATGTCCTCTCTTGGATCCACGCCAACATGTTGAGTCCAAATGGAGAAAATCTTTTAAAAGGGAAGGATGGGGAATTTCTATACTCCAAAAGAAGCGAATGTTTGCTATTATTTCCTTTCGCTCTTTTCTTTTCGGTTATTTTTTGTGAAAAGTGATGAAGTCTCTTTCTTTGTCTGTGTGTGATTTCTTTTTGTCGTGACAACGGTCTCACTTAATTGTGTGATGCAATTATTAGAGGGTAATTAGAGTGAACATGGTGTCTTATAACACAGAATGTTCAAATGATACAATCAAACATAGGGTATTTTACTTTCTAGCAGCGTAAACAGAGCTGATATTTTAATTTCTTTCATATACTTTTATTTTTCATTAACGAATTACCTAGTTAAGCCCCCAAATATATGTTACATAAGAAACCCTTTTATTACCTTTTTTATTAATCACATTAACTTAAAGAAATATTCAAATATGTCATCTTTTCCCAAAAAGTTTTAAGTTAAAACTTTTGTCATTATATTTCATGTTTTGTCTAACTTTTATTTTTTATTTATCTATAGCAATAAAAATCTATGAATTTGGATCTCATATGGTCTTAACGATACATTAATATTAAAACATGTCATTTCTACTTACGTTCCTTTGTTTAAGAAAATGGGCATAACAATAGTTCCCAAGTTATTATTGGACGAAATTTATCTCTTTGTAATTGACAATATTCAAATAAGACACTATATGGCTGCCAGTAATACGCTGCTTAAAATATATTCGCTCTATTATAATACAATTTGAGCACCACTCCTTTGAATTAAACTGCACCCCAAACCGCTCCTCCAACTAACTTCTCGCTAATTAACACAACATCTAACCACAACTACTAGATCCAAGCCTGGTATGTTTTTCTGTGACAATATTCCCGATTTAGCCTCTAAATGTTATTTTAATACCAATTAGGCGACTTCAAATGGCGCAGTTAATATCCGGACTTGCGCCAGTTGATAAGACTTAAGTTTGAGTTAAGGATAGAGAGGCCTTAAATTTAATAACGCGAATTAGCGGGAAGAGTGAGCGATTAATTTCGGAGGGGCTAATAAGGGCGAAGTGTGGCTTTTAGAATGTTTCTGTGGGAGCGAAGTAATAAAGGGCCTCAAGTGGAAACGGTGTTTAGGTGGTTTCATTCTCCTTCCCTATATACCACTTTGGGGGTGTGAAGGGGGTGAATTAATGGGGTGATTATGCGGTGGAATGTTAGCTGTGAGTGTCCGTGTGTCGGAGATCGGAGTTTGTAGCTGTTTGCGAGTGCGGAGATGTTCTAAGTTAGGTTTGGAATAGAGTGGGAATAGTTTAGCGAAGTCGAGTTAATCGTTTCTGAACTAACTGCCTTTGAAGCTGTAGTGCAGTTGATACTCAACTTTTAAATTATATATTACTAGCGCTTTCAGCGCTAGACCCGGCGTTGCCCGGGCGCAGTAAAACTTTATATAAATACCTATAGCGCACGCGCTATCCCGGCGTTGCTCAGACATTATTGACGGGCTGCGCCCGTACTATAAGTTCCTTGGACAGAATCTCATACACTTTGAAATCATAATAGTTGGGAAGTCAGAATAGTTGGGAAGTCATATTTGTTAAAAAATATTTAAACTTAAGGTGCAACAGATTTAGTAGAGCACCTAGACTCCAACACAAAGAGGCCCGCTGCAAACAGTTAAATGAATATAATCGAAGAATTAAACAAAAGTCAGTAAATGTATAAAAAACCAGAGTGATTTAAAGGCACAGCTCAGTGCCTGCTCTTAGCTCATTAATTCAAAGATTGACATTTTTATGGGTTTTTTTTATTCTGAAGAGCGTTATCAAGAATGTGTTTCAAAATGAATCACTCCTCTCAATAATATCAGCTTCTTTCTTTTTTTATTTTATCCTTATTCAATCGCTTCCGCAAGGCTTCTTTTTTTATTGAACAACGGATTTTTCAGCCAATCATATGCTTTATCAAAACAGCAGACGGATTTCTTCATTTTATATATTAAGATATATATTTAAGATTGTAGGGAAAGCTTTTGTTTCCGGCTTTATCCGGCCTAGATTGAGACCACACTATTCCAATTTTCTCAAGAGTTGGCAACAAGTGTTGATTGGTTGTATTTTGATTTGTTTCTTGTATAAAAAGCAATTTAATTTTAATAATGTTTGCTTGTCATTATAATATTCTAATAAAGGTTGTTTATTTTTAAATGCATCGTTTCCTGCTGTCTGGAACATTTGGGTCGAATGGGATTGTAAATTTTGCCTTTTGACTTTGCTGAATTATTCTAACAATCCGCTAGTCAATGGGGGAAATTTGTCGATTAAATCTACACTGGAAAATAAGGATAAAAAAAACGTTAAAAAATTTCATAAGAATATGAGTGAATAATTTTGGTTTAGTAATCAGGTTAAAAAGGTACTAATCAACCTACCCAGTACCCAATCTACCTTTAAATTTATCGGTACAATTCCGTTAACTGTCCCGTTAAAAATCGTCAAGTTTAATTGGCCAAATAGCAGAAATATCACCTAGAACTGCAAACCAATCTATTAGAATATATTATTAAATAGATAAAAACAATCCTTTAATCCAAATACAGACTAAAATTTTATCTCATATTAATATTAATTATTTACCTAGGCCCATTTTGAAAATACGTGAACTCTTTGTCTTCCGCTTACTTTTTATTTTTAACAACAAATCCTTTTATCAAATAAAAACCAGCAACATTGAAATTAGGAATACAAAAGGAAGTTATTTCATACCTAAGACTAATAAAGAAATTTTACATAAATCTCATGTTTTTTTGGGACCTTATATATTTAATAAGTTAAACGAAAATCTAAAGATAACTAACAATAAACTTGAATTTAAATCTGGCATATATAAATTTTTAAGCGAGCAAATTAACACTGAAGCATTATTTCAAATACTAAAATAGTCAGCCCAGCTTTTGTTGCAGTTTTTTTAGTGTCTATTTTTTTATAGGTATCAAGGACGAGCCGCTGGCTCTTATGATACCACATATTTAATTTCTTTCTTTGTTGTTTCTTTGTGTATTTGTTATTTTTGTATATTTTGATGTTCTTTGTGTGTCTTTCATTTTTCTGTATTTGTCTTTGTACAATAAATTACTTATCTCATTGGCAATATTTCTGTTGTTTGGCACTCAAAACCGTTTGGGGATTTTTAATGGGACAGATAACGGAATTTTGTAAACCTTTTTATTTTTATAAACTTCATATCTGCTCAACTCGGATAGGAAAAGGTTTGATTTTTTTACTTTTTTTAATGGCGCATGACCCATGGTAGATCATAATATGATCTACCATGGTCACCATTCTGGTGCAATATTATTGCGCCAGACACGGATAGGAAAAGGATGAGGATCCCAAGACTGTAGATTTGAAATGAAGTTAGTGATATATAAAGAGGATAATGTTAATATAAATATTTTACCACAATAAAACACATAATTTTGTTAATTTTTCATTTGTTTCTTTCTTCCCATTTCGATACAGTAATTAAAAGAATACAAAATGCAAAGTTATTTATTTTCTTTTCAAAAAGTATTCGTGTTTGAATTTCTCTAGTTGGTAAGCATCCGTTTTTTGCATACATTTAAAGAGTATTTTATTATTTAAGAATGCCAACCTTTTACAACTCACAAACCCGTGTCTTTTTCTTCTTTCACATTTTATCAAAAGAAAAACATGGTCGTTGTGATATCTCCAAACTGCACTGAAAACGTTAAAATTGTTATTTAATTACATTATCTTAAAATAAAAATGTTCTTTGCATATTTCATGTAAAACAGCCAGTTTAGGTTTGGTTTCCTTCCGAAGCTGTTTAATTAGATTTTTTATGTCTCAATTAAACTCTGTTTTCTTTTTTCTGATGGTCGAGCATTTATAATTCAAACTAAGTGGTGTAATCAGAGTAAAGTGTAATTTTATTCGAGTAGTCTTTAGTTTAACTACTGCTAAAAATCTTGTGGTAATTCAGTGAGAAATTATGCATGAAGAGTTTAGACTGAATTATTTGTGTACTAGCATTACTTATGTTAAATTTTTCTCTCGAATCTAGGTTGTTTAAGAAGATTTCCATATTAAAAATATATAAAAAAAACGATTCTATTATTTAAATTTATTAATTTTCCCCGATAGTTTGGGAAATCCACATACTGCTGAAACTCTTTTGCTTTGGCAGGTCTTTTCTATTTTTATACACCATCTATTCTTTCCGAAAATTAAAAATTTTATGTAATTTTTTATCTTTTCAACATTTTACTTACTGTTACTGTATCATCTTAATACGTTTTAGTTGCAATTATCAACTTTGAATAAATGAATTTCTTTTGTTTTAAGTAGATTTCCATATTAAAAATAAAATATGAATTTATAATTTAAATTTATTAATTTTCCCCGATAATTCGGGAAATCTATATAATGCTGAAACTCTTTTAATTAGGCACTTCTTTTCTATTTTTATACACCATCTATTCTTTCAGAAAATTAAAAATTTTATGTATTGTTTTATATTTTTAATATTTTACTTACTGTTACCGTATAGAGCTGTCCTTTAAAAACAACTCACTCCAAAATGTGCCCTAAAAACAACCCATTGCGATTTTTTGATTACATAATTAAAATAATTTAAACATCTCATAAACCCTGCCTTTCTATACCATTTAGAGTGGCAGGGATGTAAAAACTATTTAAAGAATTGTTTATTTACTTATTTTTAAATAAGCACAGATAATATAGATTTTTAGCAAAAAATGTGGTTTATATTTACAGATTTTGATGGTGTAAAAATGTATAGTTATAGACTTATATATTTGGTTCATACACTTCAGTTTCTATCTGTAATATTTCCTCTGACATAAAATATATTTCTAATACTTAGAGAAGAGTTTGAACTCTTAGGTGACGCATTTCAAGCGAGAGCAATATCAGAGCATTTTGAGGAATAGAACCTCTATACAACCTTAAAAACTCACAAAAACATATTTTTCTCAATTTTATACACAATATCAAACTGCAAGTCCCGATTCTGTCGATAGGAAATCGCAGCTGTTTACTGAAGTGTAAAGCAGTTTTTTCCGATGAAAATGTCAAACGGTGTTTTCCGTGAGTAGTAGGGTGTTTCGAAAGTCTATGGTAAAATTTTTTTTTTCGAATTTCCCAGATGCCCCCCCTCAAGTTGTTACAAATACTAAAACATTATTACCTGCAAATTTTCAGGTCTCTAGGACGATTTTTGACCCCCGCGCCCTTCAAAAGTATGTTTCCCATGTTAAAGTATAGGGAAAATATTGAAAATATCGTCATTTTTGGTTCTTTTCAATTTTACGAGCCTGAACGCAGTCAATATCGAATTAAAACCTATACATCATCTTTGGGACATCATTGCCTCAAGATCCTATTGGAAAAATATTCAATGGCACCTATTAGGGGGTAGTTACACGGGGGTGAAAAGCGAGCTTTCACCGAAAAACGAGGATGTTTGCCGCGGGTGCTGGTTATGCTCGCCGGCGTTTGCGGAGGGACGTGGATAAAAGCCTATTTAAGTGTTTATTGAACCTTTTTCCTAAGGTACCTGGTCATTTGGAACCTATCTGGCGGGAGTTGTGTCTGGACCCAACTTGAGAGGCCTTCATTCAGCTCCCGCCGCAAGCGCCGGCAAGCATCCTCGTTTTTCGGTGAAAGCTCGCTTTTCACCCCTTGTAACTACCCTGTTGATCTGAGTTATTGAGGCAATTGAAGACTAAAGGATTTAATTACATAAACTTTAATGATTCTTTAATGACTTACATCAACAGACATAACACGTTACCCGCCACGGGCACTGTCTCCGAAAATGAATTCCACTTCACATCCACCTCGCCTCGAACCCCGCCAATTCCGAGCATCACATACAAAAGGGGTTTCGAGGATAACATAAAAAATAATATGTGTACAGACAAAATATAGAACGCAACAGCGCTCGGTGGACAGGGCTTGAACAGAACTCCCACCCTAACTCCTGTCAGGGGAGTTACCAGAAAACAATTTCACTATTTTGTTCAGCGAACGCTTGACCTGTCCCTGAGAAGTTGCAATGGAAGCCACCCTAACCAGTCCATCATTTCCAGGGTGTAGCTCGGTCACTCTCCCAAGAGGCCATGATGCGGGAGAACCGTGAAAATCCTTCAGTAGCACCACATCCCCTACCTGAAGGTTAGGAGATGCTTTCTGCCACTTGTTTCTCTGTTGGAGGGAATGCAGATAATCACGGTGCCAGGTCTTCCAAAAAGACTTTCGTAACAGCTGGACAAGTTCCCAACGAGCCGAAAGTCTCAAGCCACTAGAGCCCTCAGGAGCTTCAGGAATAAAATTTATGTTATCTCCCACTAGAAAATGAGAAGGTGTTAGTACATTTATTCCACCTGTGTCTTGTGTATCTACAACAGTTAGAGGTCGCGAATTCAATACAGCCTCAATTTGAATCACAAGGGTGTTTAATTCCTCAAGGGTTAAAAGGCTCAAATTGTTTCCAACTACCCTTCGAAGATGGAATTTCATGGCCTTGACCCCAGCCTCCCAAAGACCACCAAAATGAGGTGAAATAGGAGGGATCATATGCCAGTTTATGGCTCTTTCAGTTAAAAAGGAACCTACTTCATCATTTTTAGGTAACTGACTCAAAGACCTTTCAAGTTCTTGCAATTTACGTTTGGCGCCAACAAAGTTGGTACCATTATCCGAATAAATGTTTTTAGGACAACCTCTCCTTGAACAAAACCGTCTTAAAGCGGCAACGAAGGCCTCAGTAGTTAGCTCACTAACTACCTCCAGATGTATCGCCTTAGTAGCAAGGCAAACGAATAAGGCTATGTAACCTTTCATAGTTTTGGACCCTCTACCCTTGTTGAATTTTAGTGTTATGGGACCAGCATAGTCCACCCCACAACTAGAAAAGGGTCTGTCAAGAGTAACCCGTGGCCTGGGTAGGCTACCCATGAGCTGATCATTACTTAAACCACGGTGTCTTATGCATACAATACACTTGTGTATACAACTTTTAATGAGCTTCCTTGCTCCTATAATCCAATACTTAAGTTTCAATGTGTTAGACAAGAGTGTAGCCCCAGCATGTAAATACATAACATGATTAAGTTGAACTATTAACTTACTAATAGCATGATTACCAGGTAATATAACGGGGAACTTAGTGTTAAAAGGCAAGCTAGAATTGTTCAATCTTCCTCCCACCCGTAGGGTACCCTTTTCATCAATAAATGGATGAAGAGATCTTAAAGCACTTTTTGAGGGAAGATCAACACCTTTTTTAATACACTCTATCTCTTTTGGAAAGTAAACTCTTTGTACATCATTAATTACTACAGATAACCCATCTTGTATTTCAGATGTTGTAAGTTGGCCATTGAAAGTGAGGTCATCCACCACTTGTCTCTTAGCCTTTTGGCACTTAACTACAAAGCGTTTACAATAAGCGATAATTCTAACTATTTTCGTGATAGAAGAAAAATGATTAAACAAATACTCAATTGTATCATTTACAGATACAGAAACTACACACCAAACTGTACCTGACCTGATTTCTTCACTTACCACCTCATCCAAATTTTGGTTTGCCTCGGGCCAACCCTTTTAGTCCACAGGCCCCCGTTGAAAATTTTTATTGATTAATAACAGGCTGAATCTTCGTTGGTCGCTTGGTTTCGTCAAGACGCCCACATTACTCATCTAAAAATCTCGAAAGCGGGTAGCTAATTTACTGCGCATGGGTGAAACATGTCGATTGGGTGGTTGTAAAATATTTATTAATAACGTTTTCTTTCTTAGTTAAATCTTAAGATAATGTGATAAATATCTCGAAAAAATGAGTGTCCTACAAAACTGGGGGTATGAACGGAGAGTCCCCCACTGCCAACATGTCCGAATAACGAGTTAAAAATATTTATTAATAACGATCTGATTTTTGTACACCGGCTTGGTAAATATTTGTTTAATTAAATGGCCGCATTGTCCTACAAATTAAGGGGTAGGTTTTCGCAGTCCTACACTCGGAAAATGTCAATTCCACGACGAGTTTTTATTTATTAATAACTGTAGGACAAATATACTACATGATAGTTTAGTGTATCCTCTCCCCGGAAATAACAGTGGCCGACAAAAATAAAGGTATCCACCGCTAGTCCGACAAGAATTGATTGAAATACGATTTTTATAGTTATTGAGGTGCTTACAGCAACAAGGGGTAACTATGGGTTGTCGAATAAAAAAGGGAAAAATATATAAATAGAAATATTATTGGTCATTTCCTCTTTGTCGAGTGGGCGGGACTAGTAGTTCAAAACTTCAGTATTAAAATAAAGTTTAAAAATAGTATTTGCAACAAACTGCGATTATTTGGTCGAAGGAGTGTTTTAAGATGGTAATTTGTATTGTACCCATTTGAATAAATCTGACTCTTATAGTGGTGAGTAAGCTCGCCTCAAATATACACCACCTTTTGAGTAAGACAGTAGTAAAATCGTGTTCCAAACGTTATTCAAATATCAATTCAAAGACGATATTTTTTATAAATAACAACCTGATTTAGATTATTTTCTTTAGGAACTAAAGGAATTATCGGGGAGTACAACATCTTTATATTTATGATTGCATTCCTTTCTTGCCCTCAAATAATTCTTAGATGAGAGTAAAATTGCCTGTGAAAAATTTTTACTCTCCTCTCTTTTAGCGAAATTTTGTATTTTTACTCAATAGTGTGCACAAAAAGCAGTCATAGTAATGGTGGTAAGATCCGGATATTTTAAATAAGTTCTTTAGATTCTTTCCATAACCACTTTTTTTTAAATTTTTTATCATTTTATTCGACTCAGTTCAGTTCAATGATTCTGTAAAATTAATTCTGATGTTGTTTCGAACAAAATTGATTGCTTATTAATAAATAAATAAATTATTGAATTTAATTCATGTTAACAATGATTAAATGTGAAAAATTTATCGTTCACGGATTGTCGAATAAAAAAAAGGAAAATCTATAAATAACAATATTTATGACCATTTCCTCTTGCCTTGTGAGCGGGACTAGTAGTACAAAGATCAATTACCGTTTAAAAATAGTATTCGCAACCAACTCCAAACTGCGACAAGCCGTTCGAAGGCGTTTTTAAGAATAAGTTAATTTTCATCAATATATACCACATTTTGAGTAGGACAGTTGTAAAATCGTGTTTCACACGTTATTCCCTAAAGAAAAAAACCAAAATCAGGTTGTTATTAATGAATAAAAAATCGTCATGGAATTGACATTTTCCGAGTGTAGGACTGCGAAAACCTACCCCTTAATTTGTAGGACAATGTGGCCATTTAATTAAACAAATATTTACCAAGCCGGTGTAAAAAAATCAGATCGTTATTAATAAATATTTTTAACTCGTTATTCGGACATGTTGGCAGTGGGGGACTCTCCGTTCATACCCCCAGTTTTGTAGGACACTCATTTTTTCGAGATATTTATCCCATTATCTTAAGATTTAACTAAAAAAGAAAACGTTATTAATAAATATTTTACATCCACCCAATCGACATGTTTCACCCATGCGCAGTAAATTAGCTACCCGCTTTCGAGATTTTTAGCTGAGTAATGTGGGCGTCTCGACGAAACCAAGCGACCAACGAAGATTCAGCCTGTTATTAATCAATAAAAATTTTCAACGGGGGCCTGTGGACTATTTTCTTCTTCCTTCAAAAATTCCGGCCCGTGCCACCACAAATCACAACTTACCAACTCCTCTGGTGAGATACCTCTAGAGGCCACGTCAGCTGGATTCATTTTTGAAGGTACATAATACCAATTAAACTTAGGTAGGACTCCTAAAATCCTAGAGGTGCGATTACCTACAAATGTTTTCCACTTAGATGGATGTGACGAAAGCCAACATAAAACAATTTTTGAATCAGTCCAACCAAAACACTTAAATTTCTTATGACTTAGAGAATCACTAACTGTTTCGAATAACCTAGCCAGCAAATCTGCTACACATAACTCTAACCTAGGAATGGACACTGTTTTGATTGGTGCAACTTTGGTTTTTGCAACCAACAAATTTACCTTTACCTCTCCATTTACCACTTGTCGGCAGTAGATTGCCGCAGCGAAAGCCTTTAGTGAGGCATCGCAAAACCCATGGAGTTGTACCTCATCAGCATCGTTTGCTACACACCTGGGAATCTTTAGGTTACCACATAAATGAAAACTTTGCTGAAATTTTACCCACTCAGCTTCCAAACAGGTAGGAATTGTGTCATCCCAATCACCCTGTACCAACCATAATTTTTGAAAAAATATTTTGAAATAAATGGAACATGGTGACAGAAAACCTAGGGGATCAAATAACTTAGATGCATGTGACAGAATTTTACGCTTTGTCAAATTTGCTTCCAGTGAACTATTTGGTTGGAAGTGAAACTCGTCACTTAGTGAATTCCAAAACAAACCTAGAACTTTATCATCTTCGTTTAAGGGAAGATTAGTATTCAAACCTTCATCTGAGTTTTGCAAACCAGCTAAAACCTCAGGAGAATTAGATCTCCACTTACGTAAAGGGAAGCCTCTCAGTCTCAAAACCTCAGAGAGGTCATTAGAAACCAAACATGCTTCCTCTATAGTGTCTACACTTACTAAAGCATCGTCCATGTATACTTTGTTCAGAATTAAGCTAGCTAACTCAGGATTACTTTCTTGTATCTCTATTGCTACCTGTTTTAGGCACCTTGTGGCAAGGAAAGAGGATGAAGCCAAACCGTAAGTGACTGTGTTCAGTTTGTACTCCTCTATGTTATCAGTGTCCTTAAATCGCCACAAGATACGTAGGAAAGTCCTGTCCTCAGAGGCAACTTCTACCTGGCGGTACATCTTTTCGATGTCAGCAGAAAAACCATATTTTCCAAAGCGGAAGGCCAGTAGAATTGAAAACAAACTCTGTTGTATTGTAGGACCCACCCCCAAACAAGAGTTTAATGAAATTTGATTACTCGTTTTACAAGCAGCATCGAAAACTACCCTTACCTTAGAAGACTTAGTTACCGCAAAATGAGGTAGGTAATATTTGTCACTGTCAGGTATTTGATCAGAGTTATCAGTCGACTTACTCATATGACCCAACTCTAAATACTCTTTCATAAATGATTTGTACTTCAGTTCTAAATCAGGGTCAGAATGAAACTTTCTTTCCATTCCCAACAAACGTGAAAGAGTACATGCCTTAGAGTCACCCCACTTTTCTTTTGAGGGTAAAAATGGCAGTTTAACTACAAACCTACCAGAATCATTATTAGAAAAATTGTTCACAAAATGATTTTCACAAAATTGTTCCTCTTCAGAAAACCTTTTTACTTTGGGCAAATCCTCGATTTCCCAGAACTTACGTAAGGTTGCATCAATACAATCATTTTGATCGATAGACAAATTTACCACAGTAGTGGAACCTGATAATATCTTACCACTTAACACCCAACCCAGCTTAGTGTTTTGAGCAATCACACCACTTTCTGTATCAGTAGCTTGCCCAGGAAGTAGCAACTCAAAAAACACCTCAGAACCCAATATGCAGTCTATTTCCCTAGGAACAGTAAATTGTGGGTCTGCTAAAGACAAAGGTTCAAAATATTTCAAATCCTTAGCACTAACAGGGTTGTTTGGCAAAATATCTGTTAATTTGTCAAGTATGTACAAATCAATATCCTTACTTACATAAGATGAACAACAAGATGAAAATTTAACTCTTGTAACACCTTTAGTTGTACCTGCCTTAATAGCAGACAACCCGACAACTTTAATCTTAGCGTGTTTTCTTTTTAAACCCAAACGGTTAACACAAGATTCTGTCACAAATGAACTCTGAGAACCAGAGTCTAACAAGACCCTGACCTCTTGATTGATACCCAAACTGTCTTTAACCAACACTATCGCTGTGGGTAATAAAGTTACACTTGTGAAACCCTGTGAAGCTAAACAGCTACTCCCTTTAGGTTTGAGCTTTTGACTATCCCCCGGTTTCTGAGAAACACCATGTTCTGTCGTGGGAAAACTTTGCTGTACATTTTCATGCAATAATGTATTGTGCCTTTGTTTGCATTTGATGCAATTTAACAAAGACTTACAGTCCCTTGAATGATGTTTATCAGAAAAGCAATTATAACAAAGCTTTTGGCTCTGTACAAACCTTTTTCGTGTGTCAACATCAAGCTTTAGGAATTTGAAACACTTGTACAATGGGTGCCCACCAGCACATTTAACACACTTACCAGTATTACTCTTAATAATAGGATTTGATCTTACCGTGACTGGTTGATTTTTGGGAAAGTCCAACTCTTTTGATGCCACTGAATCTAGAGACGAATTCTCCAGAGTGGAACATCTTGAGCCCAAAAAGTCTATGAAAGACTCAAAAGATGGGAATTCTTCTAGTTCTGATTTGACTGCCCATAGGTGACACGTCTCAGGATCTAACTTTTCAAGCATGAGCTGAATTAACCATGGGTCACGTGCACTAGCGTCTTTGCCCATAGCCCTTAAACCTCGTATCACCTCATCTGCAGTGTCTGTCACATCTCTTAAAGATTCTTCTGTAACACGTACAACCTTAGGTAGCTGCAAAAAAGTACCAATTAAAGACCTAATAATCTGTTTTTTATTATCATACCTTTTCGTGAGTTTGGACCAGGCTTCTTGGTACCCTGCCTCTGTGACAGGAATGTGTTTAATTACAGAGGCGGGGGCCTCGCCCAACAGTCCTCTTAAATACTGGAATTTTTGTATGCCACTTAATTGAGCATTGTCATTTATCACTGAACAAAACAAATCCTTAAAGGACAACCAGTCATTATATTCTCCCGTGAACATTGGAATTTGCAACCTCGGCATCTTGTAGCTATCGTTTACATTTGAATCCAACAACTGAACTTGTGAAGTCCCATTGGACACATTCACATTGTGGTCTGAATTTACACTAACAGAAACAGAACTTTCAGAAATAGAACGAAACATTTTAGCCTTTAATGTCAAATACCTCTCTTCAACCTCAGCTAACTCCGATAATGTTTCCGGCAATTTAGCATCCAATTCACAGAAAGCCGAAAAAATCACTTCTAATCGCTCCAATCGGACCTGTACTTGCTCGGCAGGAATTTGCCTTCCCTCATCAATAAAATTCTCTAAACGAGCGAGAGACGCCGTCTCTACGCCTCGAGAACGAATAATTCTGTCCTGACTCATTTCAGAAACAAAAAAGGGAAAGAACCGAAACAAGTATCAACAAACCGAAAGTGAGAACGAAAGAAAATACTTAACTCAACGCGAGCCGTTAATCTCGGTGGTGCCTCCAAAATTGTTGATCTGAGTTATTGAGGCAATTGAAGACTAAAGGATTTAATTACATAAACTTTAATGATTCTTTAATGACTTACATCAACAGACATAACACGTTACCCGCCACGGGCACTGTCTCCGAAAATGAATTCCACTTCACATCCACCTCGCCTCGAACCCCGCCAATTCCGAGCATCACATACAAAAGGGGTTTCGAGGATAACATAAAAAATAATATGTGTACAGACAAAATATAGAACGCAACAGCGCTCGGTGGACAGGGCTTGAACATACCCCCCAGTAGGTGTCATGGAATATTTTTCCGATAGGATCTTGAGGCAATGGTGTCTCAAAGATGATGTATAGGTTTTAATTCGATATTGACTGCGTTCAGGGTCGTAAAATTGAAAAGAACCAAAAATGACGATATTTTCAATATTTTCCCTATACTTTAACATGGGAAACCTACTTTTGAAGGGCGCGGGGGTCAAAAATCGTCCTAGAGACCTGAAAATTTGCTGGTAATAATGTTTTAGTATTTGTAACAACTTGAGGGGGGGGCATCTGGGAAATTCAAAAAAAATTTTTTTTGAAACACCCTAGTGAGTAGTGACAATTCTGAATATGGTGTCTGACGTTTCGATCACAGAATACATCACAAAGTGACGAGGAACGCAGTTTCCCCCCACTGATTTTACTTTCCTGTCTTAGTTTGTTATGTGGAATGAATAATCTTATCTACGTTACGGGCATTATTAATAATGCCCAATGTGAGCCGGGTAATGTGATAAATATCATTGAATTTATCACATTCTCCGCCCCACTGCGGGCATTATTAATAATTCCCAAGCAAATTCATGAGTGGGCAAAGTGAAATTCTATGTATAACTTGTTCGAGATTCGGTATTGCGCACGTTCGGTATTTTTTTTTATCTCGCGGCGAGTTGCGGCTCTGTGTATCAAACACAATCTGAAGTGAAATGGTAAATTTGGTTGTTGGTTGGTTGGTTGGTGTTACATATATTTTTAGGTATGTGTGCTTGATCTCAAGGATCCGCTTATACACCTTCGTCAAGTAAGACAGACACAAAATAATTTTTACTGACACAAGGAAGGAAAATACACACAGGGGCGAGGTGAGAATCGAACTCACGACGGAGCAGTGCGCAGACTGCTGGCGTGAAAGGCAGAGAGCAAACCTAACGGGCCATCCGTCCCCTAAGTTTGGTTTTTCAGTTTCGTTTCAGTGTTTAACAGCACAACTCGAAAACGAATAAAAGTTCTCTTTTACGATATTTGAGTTTGAGATTGAAAAAAAATGCGGGAAAACTTTGATAATGATTTAAAGCACTTAAGATGCTCAAAAAAAATGCTTCAAATGCTCATTAAAATTGTTCATGGCAAGCCGAGACATAGCCAATCCCAGGGCTCGGTTGAGAGAGCCAAAGGTTGAGTGTGCCTGGCTTGAAACTAATCAGACTACTAAGTGGTCAGAAGGACTAAAGTTCATCCAGTTTATGAAGAACAGGGCTTATCACTCTGGAATTGAGAGAAGCCCTTATGAAGCCATGTTTGGTTGTAAAGTCAGGGTAGGCTTAAAAACCGATATGCCCCATGATACTGTATTAAATGTTACCTGTGAGGAAGATTTAGAAGGTTTTATAACTTCTGATGTCCAGCCTCCACAACCTAGCCCAGAAGAATCCATTTCTGAGAATGTGGATACTTGTGCACTAAATGATATTGGCTAAGAAGATATGGAAGTAGTGGAAGAGGAATTGGAACTAATAACTTTCAGATATGAAAGAGAAGATAAGCAGGAACCCGCAGCTCATGCCCGTGCTACTAATTTCATATGTTTTTGAATCCATCAGCAAGCGAAGCTTGCTTTTAATTCGTTTGAAATAAACAGGGGGAGTTTATTCAGGAGATATATGGAGGATCCAGGATTATTTGATGCTACATGTCAGTCAGGCCCGTGCTGGCTAGGGGGACGTGTATATTTTGGTACTTTTTATGTTGCGACTGGTGAGCTTTAAGTTAAAGGAGTCGGGAGAAATCCTGAATAACAGTAGTAATTCAGTTCTCAATTTATTTTAAGTTAAAATAAATGTATTTTAAATATATTTATATAAAATATAACAAATCGTCATAAAAATATTCCGTTTCATTACATTGCCCAATCACCTTCGGGCATTATTAATAATGCCCGTATTTATCACTTTGCCCGTAACATCTATATAATCTAAAAAATGTTTATTGATTTATATTAAGACCCCGGAAAAATAGCAACCGTATGTTATGCCACAATGCGCCTGAAGTCACGATAGGTAAAATCCCACGTTTGGCGTGGTTTTTAAAAATGTCGCCAACACACCATGAATTTCAAAATGCAAAATCAAAATGGGTAATTTAAGAAATAACTTGCCAAATCTCGCTGAATCTACAACTCGAGATTGCAAACTTTTCCGCTCTCCAAAATTGAATGTCAAACATCGTGAAATCCACCGTGTAACGTATAGTACCATACTCGCCAGCAATGTTTCCTGACCGTATGAAGTCACTAACAATCAAAGTAGTTTACAGTGTGGTGACTGAATTTTGAGTAAACTAAAGAACGTCAATTTAAAGTTTATTTTGTTAATCCAATGTAGTATGTAAGTAGCGTCTTTTTATTATGATTTGCGGGCAGAAACTCCTAGCAACCCAACTGACTTTCTGTTTACGCAGTTTCTGCTTCCGCGTAGTGACGTCAAAGGGTCAGGAAACGTTGGTGTCGAGTATAGGATTAAACCACACGATATTATCCATTTACTACCAGCCCAACAAAAACGCTCCTAAAGTTAGTTCAGTTCTAAAGGTTGTGTGTGTCATTTGCACAGGTGGATGAAGGACGAAGGGGGAGTGCAGAGACCGGTGAGGGAGGACGGTCGGGTGTGGATGGAGCACGGAACCCTATCATTTCGCCGCGTGCTCCGTTCCGACGCCGCCAGGTACCAGTGCGTCGCCAGGAACAGCATCGGGGAACGACGCTTTGACACCACCCTCACAGTCACAGGTAGTTCTCTTTTGCATATACTCACCACTAGAAATGTTATGTGTTCTTAACTGTTGTTTATACAAGGTGTTTTATAAGTCTGTTTCATGGCTTTTAATTGGAACCAACATCGCTTAGGGTCATGGAAGTAAGGTGTACCCCTAGTTACATTGAGAATTGAGACCGCTTTCAGCGCCCCTAGCGGCGAAAAGGAAAGTTACAGATTAAATTAATTAAAAACTTAAGGAAATTGTTTGCAATATTATATGGAAAACACAGAATAAGTTCCATAAAACTATCTTAAATATTCGAGGGGATATTAGCAAATAAAAATGGCACTTTTTCATTCCTCGAAAAAAAATTGAAAGTTTGAAAATTTCTTTTAACTTTTTAAATGGGCCTAAAAAAAATCCAAAACTACATAATAATACTGAAATTTTGTCTTCTTGGAGGCCTGAAAAAGTGCTATTTTCACATGCTAATATCTCCTCAAATATTTAAGCTATTTTCACGAAATTTTTTTCAGTGCGTTTTTTATGATGATTTGCAAAAAGTCTTACTGAAGTTTCTGCTCTAATTCTTTTTTTTTTTAATTTTCGTATTTTGTTGCTAGGGACGCTGTAAGCCATCTCAATGGATTTAGCTAGATCACTTACACAGGGTCACATCTTACTTCCATGATCCTAGGAGCTTAAAATGGACATTTTTATGAAACTTCTACCAGCTAACATTCCTCTTCCGTTGCAGCCCCCCTGCACGTGAGCGTGGTGCCTGCGCGTCAGGTGCTGAGCGCGGGGCAGGAGGCGACGCTGACGTGCAACGTGACGGGCGGCCCTGTGCGTGGCGTGACGTGGCGCAGGGATCTGCAGCCGCTGCAGTTCGGGAGCCGAGTGCAGCTGCTGTCTCGCCACGTGCTGCACATCGCGGCGCTGAGACGCGAAGACCGAGGCGTCTACCAGTGCTTCGCCACCAGCGACCGCGACGCAGCTCAAGACAGCGCCGAGCTCAGGATATCCGGTGAGTTAAAACGATCACCAGTCGATTAGTCATTTTAGTTTAATCAAATCAAAATTAGTTTCAAGTATGCTTGCCCGTGGTTCAGTTGAAGTTGTTTGGGATGTTTCGTCGCTAACTGGGGGCGTGAACTCTGGACAAGCAACCACTGATGTTGTCGCACGCAGTGGCGAAACGTCAGAAACAACTTTAGTAAGAAAAGGGTGGAGAGATCTTTGGTTGGGAGAGGTATGGGTTAGGGTGGAGCGAAAAAAACTTTTTTTCGAAATTCAAAAAGATACCTATGGCAAAAGTGGTCTTATGTAATAAGATGAAAAACCGCGCAAAAATTTTTGAAATCGGTTAATATCTCAGTTCGCGCATCGAGCTCAAAGTTTATAAAAATGCTTAAAAATGAACATTTTCCGAAATTTTTAAGATAATATTTAAATAAAATTTATAGGAATATTCTCGCTTGTAACCACTTTATAAAAGCTCAAAAAAGTAAAAAAAGAAAATTTAATGTTTATTTTTAAAATATTTGGGTGCGCAATTTTGCTTGAAAAATGCGAAATTTTCGAATAACACTATGCGACAAAAAAAATATGGGTCAAAATGCCACAGAAACTTTGAAAGCAGATTCTTATGTAAAATGACCCTCTGAATCCGAATCCGACCCCCGTTTTTCTTCATCAGCCTCAGATTTTCGGGGAACAGCCCCTCCCACCTTTAACGTTTTTCGACGACTTTATAACTTTGAATTCGATTTTCAGGGTGAAAAAGCATTGCTTTAGTCTTAAAATTGCCCCCCAGGAGACAAGAAAGGTTCAAATTAATAAAATATGAAAATTTGTAACAAATGGAAAGGTTTAAGGGGTAATTAACCCCCTAAAAACGTAAAAAAATCGCTAAAAATAGTAGGATTTGTTATACCCCCTTTATTTCACTTATTTTTGAAGTAATTCATTTTTAAATTGTCCTAACCGTTCCCCAAGGACCTAAATTTAATAATGATATGCAGCAATGATTTTTAGGAAAAGCGGTTGAGGAGTTATCGCCCCCGAAGCACCCGCGGAAGGGTTCGGAAGACTCTCTGAATCGCGCTGGCGCACGCGTGCTCAAGAAATTATATTCATGCTTTGAAAATTTTAAAATGACATTTTTCGTATATTATAAGTTTTTCCTAAGTAGAAATTCTTTGGTTCGATAGTAACTGGCCGGTTTTATGGAGGTGTTCCATGTTTCTTGAGCGCGCGTGCGCCAGCGCGATTCAGAGAGTCTTCCGGGTGCTTCGGGGGGGAAAACTCCTCAACCGCTTTTCCTAAAAATCATTGCTGCATATCATTATTAAATTTGGGTCCTTGGGGAACGGTTAGGACCCTTTAAAAATGAATTGCTTCAAAAATAAGTGAAATAAAGGGGGTATAACAAATCCTACTATTTTTAGCGATTTTTTTACGTTTTTAGGGAGTTAATTACCCCTTAAACCTATCCATTTGTTACAAATTTTCATATTTTATTAATTTGAACCTTTTTTGTCTCCTGGGGGGCAATTTTAAGACTAAAGCAATGCTTTTTCACCCTGAAAATCGAGTTCAAAGTTATAAAGTCGTCAAAAAACGTAAAAAGTGGGAGGGGCTGTTCCCCGAAAATCTGAGGCTGATGGAGAAACACGGGGGTCGGATTCGGATTCAGAGGGTCATTTTACATAAGAATCTGCTTTCAAAGGTTCTGTGGCATTTTGACCCATATTTTTTTGTCGCATAGTGTTATTCGAAAATTTCGCATTTTTCAAGCAAAATTGCGCACCAAAATATTTTAAAAATAAACATTAAATTTTCTTTTTTTACTTTTTTGAGCTTTTATAAAGTGGTTACAAGCGAGAATATTCCTATAAATTTTATTTAAATATTATATTAAAAATTTCGGAAAATGTTCATTTTTAAGCATTTTTATAAACTTTGAGCTCGATGCGCGAACTGAGATATTAACCGATTTCAAAAATTTTTGCGCGGTTTTTCATCTTATTACATAAGACCACTTTTGCCATAGGTATCTTTTTGAATTTCGAAAAAAAGTTTTTTTCGCTCCACCCTAGTATGGGTGTTTCCCCAACACTCCTGTTTGAGGGGATCCTTCCTTTGGGTAATTTACCCAGACCTGGGGCCCTACTACGAGCACATACCGAACATCCATTCGGTACCGAGTCGATCCGTGAGCAAATTATTCACTTCTATTCGTGAGGGCGGAAAAATGCTACTACGAGCCCGCCACTTTTCGGTACCGAAGACGAGCGGAAAGGAGGGGGGGGCTCTATGAGTTCGAGGCTATTTTACTCGGGAGAGCGGATTTCATCGACCAATCACAGCGATGTTGTGGGTCACATGACAAAACATCAAACTTTTCCCGCCGCACTTCGACTACCGACTGCTACCGAGCTCCATCTTATATTCTTATTTTTGTTTCAATGGAGAAGAAAAGAACAGAAAAGAAACCCAAGGCACCAAGGCTCACGCCTTCACAAAAAGATATTCTAATCGATACAATGGAATCGAAGCCATTGTTCAAGAAGGGGAAAATTACCCCTATGTACACAAATGCCAAGCGGCAGCAAGATTGGGAAGATTTAAGAGCCAAATTAAATTCTGAGGGAGGACCTCAGAAAACAGTGAAGGGATGGCAGAAGGTAAGATATTTTATGCTTTTTATGTGGTATTTTTAAAGTATTCTCAGTAAAGTCAGGGGTCTGTCTGGGTTTTTTAAAGAGGTGCTTATTTTGTGAAAATTTTCATCAAATTTGTGAATAATTAAGTGCATAAAAACATGATCAATTTTTAAACATGTATTTTGTGAAGCTACCTTTTTTCCTAAAACTGAGTTTGTGAAAATACTTATTTATCAAAAGGTGAATTTGTGAAGGTACCTCAAAAGGGTTGTGAAATTGCCCTGGACAGACCACTGAAAGTATTCATAATATTTATTGTTTGTTGACATACTGATTTCTCTTGAGCATCATAATATAACCTCTAAGTATTTCTCTGTCATCAATTTCTTTTTAATCCCCATGTCGGAGAGTTATAAACCAAAACTTTAATAAGTCAAACTGTTTCGATGCTCAAACACTAATCTTAAGAAAAACACTGTATAATGGTTTTCGACACAAATTTTAATTAACCAATTAAAACAATTTACACATTTTGTTTTTACAAGTTGACAAACGAAATTTAGTTAAATTAGTTTTTTTTTCCATTGTAGAACAATTTAATTCCTTATTCTAATTTCATTTCCACCTTTTTTTGCAATACAGCATTTGGCATTTGTTACTTTTCAAACACAAGGTGATTTTCTTTTTCTTACTTGCTCACCTTATCAGTTAAACTTTTTTTTGTAACCCTTGCCCCCAAGTTCCAAATAAAATGAACTTTGAAACAATTTGAAAAGAGGCGTCTTACTGAATTCTTTTGTTAAGGAATCCTAAGTAAGTACTAGCTTGTTTCCAAAAGGCAATTATAACATTGATATATTCAGACAGTATTATGACTTGCACATTATGTTAGTTTCTCATTGTTTTCAGTGATTAATTTTTTTTTTCGAGTAACCCTGTTTTCTTTAAATTTTTTTCTGGCCCATCTGATTTCAGGATATTGAGGGTATATTGTATACCCATTTTACCCAACCCTATACTGTAGTTATGCATAATAAAATTATTTAATTGATAAGCAAAATTCAAACAAGATTTATTTAATTTTATAGAGTTGGAGTGACATCAAGGTGGATGTTAAGAAAAAATATTCCCATAACAAGAAGCAGGAAAGCATGACTGGGGGTGGAAAGCCCAAATTCCTTCCATGGTCGGACACGGAAGAGAGGGTCAAGGTCCTAATGGGGAAAGATATCCTCGACGGCCTTGATTCCTTGGACAGCATCCCGCCTCCAGGGGTAAATATTTCTTTTGCTTGATATAATATTCTATGACTGTGTTAGAGAAAACAAGGGGTACATGTGCCTATGTGTGACTTCTCGACTAAGTGTGATGGACAATATGCTGCCATATAGTACGATTTGACACCTTGCCAATTTTTTAAAAAGCTTCTTGTATGACAACTTTCAAACTTCAGAAAATAATCTAAAGCTATATAATTATTTTCTTATTACAGTAGACTCTGATTAATGTGATCACTTTTTTCCAAGATCAGAATGATAAATAAGAATGATACCCCCCTTGTATATGTTACAGGCAATGTGATAAATCCGGGCATTATTAATAATTCCCGCATATTTCAGGCATTATTATTAATGCCCGGTTTATCACTTTGCCTGGAAGATATATACTGAATCAGCTTTTATAGTTTAGATACTTGATTGTTTTTAATATCAAGATTAGATTTTATTTAGGTGGTTTTTAATAACACTTTGGCACTTGTACATTCCAAATCGAACTACAGTGGAAGCTCTTATAGAACCTGCTCTTATAAAAATACTCTCTTATAAAGACCCAAAAATTATAATCTTCGAATTGATTCAGCTTATCGAATACTTTTCTGGATTAGTTTGTTTGCGTCACACCAGAATTAGCCAATAAACAAATATCAGAGTATGACAAACAGCACCAAGTAACGATCACATCTTCTTCTCGCTTGCTTTCGCCCGGGGTAACCGGCTACAATCCCAAACGAAACCTTTCGCTACCTAAGGGGCCGTCCATAAATGATGTCACACTTTTTTTGCCCCCCTCCCCCCCCCTATGTCACATGTCACGTTTTCAATCGATCAAAAATTAATTTTTTTTGGATAGAAATCTTAGGAAAAAATTCGGTTTTTGTTATTTTTGGTTGATTTTCAGTTTTGGGAGGATGTGATGTCACAACTTTTGAAACCCCCCCCTCCCCCTTGTCACAAACTGTCACAAATTGAGTAACCCCCACCCCCCCCCTCTGAGCGTGACGTCATTTATGGACGGCCCCTAATGTCCTTGTTGATTTTTAGACTTTAAATTTATTAGTGTATTCATTTATCTTTTTTTATTTCCAATTTTTTTACTTATATTTAAGACATTGATAGATACAATTGATAGTTTAGCTTAACGAATTTATTGCTTTTAAACGAGTGATATTCTACATTCGAGTGTATCACTCGATGTTTATAGCGACAAAAGACTCGGTACAGATTAATTACGCTCGCTATAAGAGCTTCCACTGTATAACTAATATATCTAACTGGGTTAATTATTATTATTATTTTTTTTTTTTTTCAATTTTTCTTTAGGGTGATGATGATTCCCAGCCTGAGTCGTCCCAGCCTGAGTCGTCCCTGCAAGACACTTCCTTGCAAGACACCTCCCTGCAAGACACCTCCCTGCAAGACACCTCCCTGCAAAACACCTCCCTGCAAGACACCTTAATACAAGATGAGGCAAGTGCATCATTAGTGGGGGAAAGCTCCATGAATGATGCATCTGAGATGGAGGTTGACGATGTCCGTTCAACTACAACTACTACTGCTGCTAGGCCTCTCAAACGTACCCGTGTCAGGGGAGTTACCCTAGGAAAGGTCTGCTGTGATCAGCTAGTTCAAGGAACGGCAGCCACAGCCACAGCCCTCCAAAGGATTGCTGACCAGTTGGAGGAATCCAACAGGCTTCGGCAAAAAAAGAACCAAATAGAGCAACAGAAGGCCGACGCTCTATCTTCTATAGCCGAGGCTATGTCATCCTTCATTGGGTCATCACTTGTTCTCCCAAACATCGTTGATACACTGAGCGTTGATGAGCACAATAAGTACTAGATTTAAGTGTGGTCATTATGACACTTTTAAATAAGTTTCCAGGAACAGGTTTTAATTAATTGATTTTTTTCCCCTTTTTTTAAAATTAAAAAAAAAATAATTAAAATCCAGTGGTCTGATTTTTTATTACCAGTTTCAGTAGATTTACTGGACTATAATTATCTCCAACTGTATTTATGATATTTGGTTGTAGATTTATAAATAAGTTAATTATCTTGTGTCATAATACCAGACTTAATTCTATTACATTTTTTATTGAAGGCTTTTTTATACTGGTAATTTTTCGTATTATTTATTAATCAAGAAATTTGTGATATATTACTTTATTTTTCTTTTTATATATCATCAGGATTTGCAATATTATGTGATACAGTCGACTCCGCTTAATGTGATCACAGTAATGATGGAGTCAACAATACAATATCAGTGGTCTGTGCAATTCTCTTATTCTTCTCTTTTATAATTATCTTAATATTTAACTTTTTAGCCATTCTAGACTGAATTATCTTTTGTTTTTAATGTTTAAAAATTATTTACATGAGATTTTGAACATATTTTCACAAATTCACTGAAAAAGTCTCACAAATTACCACTAAATTTTCACGAAATAGGTACCTCTTGAAAAAACCTAGACAGACCCCTGAATATATTGTTACTTTATTTTTCTTTTTATTTGTTACATCACTTGAGATTTGCAATATTATTGTGATATATTACTGTATTTGTCTTTTATTTATTAATCAAGATTTGCAATATTATGTGAAAAACATTTTTTTTTTTCATAACTTTTAAAAAAAAACTTGAGGGTAGTAATCTATTTTATTTATTAAAATTTTGTCTTTTGGACAAAATAAATTAAATGTCTCTAAAATTAATGCTGTAAAGCTGTGAAATTTTAAAAAAATATTACGCACTTGAAATTTCCTTAGAAAGACTTTTTTTTATAAAAAAATCCTATTTGGTTTTTTATTTCATTAATAACTAGATACTTGAATGCATCATCATTAAGCAACGGATATTAAGATATGCAATAGGGGCATTTCACGGTAATTAAGTACATAACATTTCATTTTGTCTTATAAATTTCAAAATTTTCTGTTCTTGTTCTAACATAGCTGTAAGCATCAAATTAACACAGAAAAACTAAAAAATTTGAAATTTATACAACTTTAAAAGTTAAAAAAAAAGGATATGTTAATTACTGTGAAATGCCCCAATATTACAACCAGTTGGTTTATATACAATTTAAACTTTTTTTATTAATAAATTAAGCCACTTAGTTTACAGCTGAGTTGATGAACTATTAATTTAATGCTTTATAATGGAAAACAATCAGAAGTATTATTTATGTGTTTGGGAAAAATGTTTATAATTCCCAACCCTGATATATTGTTATAAAAAGTGCCATCATTAAGTGCCAGAAATTTTATTACATTTTGTATCAGAATCTTATATGTGTAAAATAAAATTGGTTTAAATTGATTACAAATTCCCTTAAAATGTGTAGTACTTGAGACAACTTTGTAATATCATATTTCTGAAAAGATAGTAATTACATGGAAATCCCAGCCCTAATTCTATTCTTCTATTAATTAATTCTTATTAATATTAACTAATTCTTATTAATTCTAATAATTCTCCAGGGGCGAGAATTTTGAGAATAATCGAGAATATTCTATTTTTTGATTAATAAATGTAAAAATGTTTGATAATATGAAATGGTCATGTAGTATTAGTGTTGGAAACCTGAAAACAAATTCAATGAAATTTACCATTTAAAAGTCACCCTACAGTTCAGAGAATATTTTCTGAACTGTAATTTCATTATTTCGCAAGATTTTTTTTAAAATAAGTAAATTTTATTTAATACAAAATAAAATATTTTTTAAAATATTCAAAACAAGTTTTACTAGGAGAAAATACTCATACAATTAAAAGAGGAGTCTTAATTCTTTTTATATAGTTGTTAAAAGCAAAGGTACTACCAATATTTATCAAACTAAAGGACCTTTAAAACCTGACATTTAGCTGAAATTATGATAGAATTAGGAGAATATACTTAAAAGTAGGGGATATCACATTAGAATTAGTATCTGTTGAGAAAAATATTTAAAATAATTTTATAATATTTATTTTACATTTACAGAGAATAATTTATCGAGAGAATATTCTCAAAGAACTCTAAATTACTATCAGATGCAGTTTAATTTACTGTCTACTTAAAAATATTTATGAATGAATAGTTTGTCTTAACTTTTTGTTTGCGTATTGGGGTATTTGAATAAGTGAGGGATTTGCTTAATTTTTACGTATAGTTTAAAACTCTCAAATATCAGATTTTTAAATTCAAAAATATGTCTTAAATAATTCAAAATTCAATTTTATTTTTGCCAAAACACTAGTTAAGTCACGTGATAAAAAAAAACTGGATTTGACATCACAGCGGCCTCGAAACTAGTGTTTTACTATTTTTCAATGATCGGAAAACTGGATACTATTGGATGTGACGTCATAGCGCTTGTAAACAACAGTGTTTCTGTTTTTGTGCCAAAACGAAATTTCAAAAATTTATACCTCAGAAACTGGGAAACTCAGGAACTTCATTTAAACGTCATTCTTCATGGGTTTTTAATCTACTATTTTAATAAAATTTAATCTCAAATTGTGAAAATACCTCATTTTAATTCAGATTCATTAATATTTTCCTTTATGAGAATAAAGTTACAATTAAATTTATATCTTACTCATCTTGTGTTCGTGAAATAATTAAATCTTCAAATTTTCATTCACTAGATATATGCCTTATAATTTTAAGTGCACACACACACACATCTCATCATTTTTTCCTTAAGAGAATATTCTCATTAAGATTCCACAAAATAAATTCCAGAAAAGCATTTCTTATATACATAATTTATTTCAAAAAAGCTATTTAAAAGTTGGACATAAATCATGCAGACACCATGAGAACCATCTTATTTTTCCAAGACAACTGAATAAAAACGCTTCATTAGAAATCCATAAATTTTTATATTCTTTTTTTGTCGCAAATTGTAATGGTGACAGTTGTCTGAGTTTTTTTGTTACAACTATAAGTTAATAAAAAGAAAATCCATGAAACAGTACATTTTTCTTGGAAACGGAAAGAAAAATCAAGAAATGCACTGTATGCAAAATTTGTCTGTTTAAAAAAAAATTTAAAAAATAATAATAAATCAGTGTTTCCAAATGTAGGACTCCCCCCTATGGAGGCAATAAAAATATACTTAATACAAAATTAAATAATAATAAATATACGCAATACAAAAATACTAATCTAAAAATGATGAGAATATCCGAGAAAAAAAAAAGACCCATTTAGCAGATTAAATTGTCATCTTTATCTGAGTGTGCTTTTATTAATTAATTAACAGTGCTCATGTTAACAAATGACATTGTCAGGCTGAGAACTTTTCAGACTACCCTGACCCTCGTAATACATTTGTAAAAACATGGTAATAAAATATGGCCAAACTTAAAAATCCACTCTTAAATTGCATAATCACTTCCATTCCCAGTATTGAATGGCAAGTCGTCGTCATCTAGAGGGTCTGCCTCCCACTCTAGGTTATGGTCAATGCATATATTATGCAGAATAGTACACGCATTGATGATTTTGCAGGCTGTGGCTGGAGCATAGTGTAATGTACGCTCCCTTTTCAAGCATCGAAACCTGGATTTCAGGGTGCCATTCAACCGCTCCACAACAGACCTCCCTCTAGACTGTGAGAAATTGTAATTTATTTCAGCTGGTGTAGAGGGGCGTGAAATGGGGGTTTTCAGCCAAGCCTCCCTTGGATATCCGCTGTCTCCTACAGAATAAAAAGCATATTACAATAAACATCTATATCTTTAAAAGAAAGATCTGGCTATTAACAAAAACTGTTATAATACTAGGGAGTAACAGAGAACAAACACGATTTAAATTACTATGAATGAAATAAAATACTTTTATTACCTAACAGCCAACCATTTCCATAAATAAGGTGTCCTTGCTCAAAATGAGACCTTAAGTTACAGGTCCTCCAAATGTAAGCATCATGGGAGGAACCGGGAAATCTGGCAAGCACATTCAGGATTTTCTGCTTCATGTCACAAACCTATTAAGAAATTTTAAAAATTCACATCATAACTTAAATTTAGGAGCTGGTAGCATAATTTACATAAATGGCAAACTTAATGTGAACTTAAATTGCTTACGTAAATCCGTAAAAACGGGAGTTGAGTTAGAAATATTTTACATTTTCAATAGTTAACAATTTTTGGTTTAATTGCCAGTTGAAAATATTTCATTAGTTGTAATTTACATTTATGCTATGTGTACTGTCTATATTTATAGAGTTGTGAGATTTAGATTGCAATAGAAAATGAAAACAAAATTACCAATTGCACATTGATGGAATGAAATCCTTTACGGTTAACAAAGTCACCTTCGTTATGCAATCCATCGTCAGCAGGGCCAATGATTGCGACATGAGTGCAATCGATTGCACCAAGCACTCCAGACAGGCCACAGTAGTCATAGAATTCTTGCTTGAGCATTTCTTGAATTCTTAAATAAAATTTAAATACAATGTATCAAAGTTTGGTAGTAAATTTTGCAAAGCTTTGTCAAGGGTCGTCCACAGCAATCACCTTTAGCAGTCGTCCAGTTGGCACTAATATACGGATGGCAAGTGAATTTATTCAAAAAACATTTTTTATTTACATTAAGGAATGGGTTACATTGACCATCTCCATTTAAAATTTGCGACTGCTAAAGGAAAGAGTGGTCACAGAGGACCCTAACTAAAGCAGGACAGTATACTGCCATCCTAAGCGAAAGTGCACATAAACTAGTTTACTTAGAAATTTACCATCTTCCCCATTAGAGCATTTTTTAATTGGCCGAAATGTATCTCACTACTTCCAAGCCTCTTGGACAGTAGTCAAAATCATGAACAAAAAACCCCAATTTGTCTTCTGCATGGAAAGAAAAATACCCTTTTTGCAAGATATTTCTCCGTGTTAATCTGTCTGAAATCCTCAATATGTGCACTTTCGCTTAGGACAGGAGTAGTTTTACTGAATTTAAGAAATGTAGCTTTTTTAAAAATAAATTGATAAATATTCCTTTATTTCAAGGGGAGGGAGGTCTATCAGCTTCTACTTCCCAAGATCTGCGATACAATCACAAAGCTAAAGTTAAGAGTCCCAATTTTTTTCGTTTTAATATTTACTGCTTTTCACATAATTATTTCGTGATTTTTTTTTTCATTATAAATTTTACTTAAAATTCATAACCAGGCAATGCTAATATTCCTAGACTCTGACAGTTTTTATGAAAAAACCACTAGATATCGGACAGGAATTTTAAAGCGGAATTATAGTTTTTCCTAGTGAAATCCGGACCTGGAAAAAGTGCCCGAACCTACGAACCTGGTTTTGGGAAGCCCCTGTCAGCTCCATAGGAGCAATACATTAGGTTTGGGTAAATTTTATAAGGTTCGGGGGAAGGTTAAAACTTTTTCCAGGTCCGGCGAAATCTGATTTCATTTTTGCCAAGCGAATTAATTGGCAGAGGAATAACATGTATGCACTCCCTCCTCTCTGGATGCGCCGCTGTAAATGGTCTTGTGTAATGTACCCTTGAGATGCGCAAAATCCACTGTAATATGGAAGGCGTTCTGAGTGTAACCAAAAACAAACCTGAACTACCCAGCAAGTTTCCTGGTTTAAACTTTCGATCAATGGAACCCTGTTTCAGCTCCTCCTTCATACAAGTCAAAACCGATCAAACAGAATGAGAAGTATAATTCTCACCCTTAAACACAAAATTCCAAGCATAAATCTTATTTGCTCTAACAGCTTTGTTAAATTGATGATGAAACACAAAAAACTGGAATGAATTAATAAGAGAAGAAATGGTTAACAGAAAAGGTAATATCAAAAAAAAACATTACCTTCTATCTGTGGGGAACTTCACGTAAGTTCTCAGCAATTTTTCCATTGCCTCTATGACAAGCCTAACATTTTTGCTGACGCTCTGTTGGGACATGCACAGTTTGAAATCGTCTGATACAGCTCTTTGATCAGATCCTGTTGCAAAAAATCTAAGTGCGCAAAGAACCTGGAATATAATAAAAATTTTAAATAAGTTAAAAGAAATATTTCAGCAAACAGTTGAATGGAATAAACACTGTAAACCACTTTCAGGGGCAATTCATCAGGGATTTGAGGATTTATTTGTTTGTGATCCTTATGATAGTAAATTTTTTTAAATATCTTGCTGTAATTATAATAGCTCCCTCCAAACTTTACACCACTTAATACTGTTATTAAATTAATTACTAACATATAATAAAGATTTCCATTATTATAACTTACTGAGTATAATATTCAATTATGTTATCCAGTCCTGTTAAATAGCACCAAATAGTTCGGGATGTCAAAAATTAGCAGCATCACTCAAAATTGTGAATAACCATTTAAAATAAACAGTTATATTTATAACTATGGAAATTTGGGAATACTTGATAACCCAGGTCAAGCACTAGTTTTTAAATATAAAATGCTAAATTAAAATGAAATGTTTAACTGAAGAATTTTATGAATGAAAAATTATGAAATAGGATAGTTAATTGTTAACTTATTTAGTATTTGCATCTCAGCAGATAATGTGCAACCTGTAAACTGAAAAAATATATAATTAAAATATACAAATGAGTACAGAATCTCATATTTTGAAAATTTACTATTACAATTATTTACGAAAGTAAACAGTAACTTATGAAAAGTAAGTACCTTCTTAACCTTTGGTAAGCCAGAATAAGAATTTATCAATCAGACAGACAGTTTTGAAAAAATCTTATAATGTGAATTGTCAAAACAAAAGTGCTACCCCCCCCCCCGGTGCAGCTACACAATAATCTTCCAAGTAAAAAACCGACAGAAATACATATTTTAATTGGTATTTATTTTTAACTGGATTTCAAAGAACTGTTTACAATAAAAATACGAAATAATGCTTACTTTTAACTCCACAGAAAAGGCTGTTTTCTTTGATGATCTTGGCTCAAGATACGGCCGCAACTCCTCAATAAGTTTTAAAGCCAAACTTTTATTAAGCCTGTACGAAGATATAAATTCAACTTCAGGAATACTAAAACTTTTGGCCCTTTCAACCCGAAAATTTCGAGGGATACGATGATTTTCCTGAGAAATAGCAAGAGCTAAGAGATTTGCTGCAGCAGCCATGATGAAACAAACACAAACTGAAACAATATTCGGTAGCGGAAGTGGTTATTCACGCGGTGATGAGGTGCCGGAGAAAAACTCGGCGAATCTTGGTTTTCCATTCGGTAGCGCGGAAGCGGTCCGGTAGGTTTTGGTACATCGTAGTAGTCCTAAGCGAAAATTCCCGAGACAGACCACGTGACTCCGAATAACGTTCGCTAGCTTGGCCTTTCCGTAAGTACTCGTAGTAGAGCCCCTGTTCCGGACGCATACCTCGCAGGTGAACATTCAACTTGAAACCGGGGCCCGGATCTCTTATTTTAACCTATCAGACAACTGAAAAAGAGTAAAAAAACAACAACCGCGTGTTGTTCTTATGAATTCTTAAATTAAATATTATTCTTGAAGTAAATACTATTCCTATGATCTTTGTGTTCTGAATTTAACGTTACGATGTATCTGGAAGAATTATTGCCACCAGATTACGTCTATAGATTCATAGAAAAGCAATGAATAAACACGCTTTGTGTTCGTTTACTAGGTTGTTTAGAGTCTTACTTTAACGTAATAGTGCTGTAATTGGTTAAGAGATCCCGCCCTCGGTTGCAGGATGAATGTGCACTTACTAAATATGCGCCCCAGGTGTGCTTTTGAGACATAAAAACAAAGTCTTAACCGAGCCTTAATGAAAAAGAGGGGAAAAAGTTGATCCATCCAACCTCACAGTCATTACAATTATTGTGCATAAAATCCAAATCCATAGATGTATGTAATCAACCCATTTCCCTTCCAGACGTGCCCCCATCTCTGCTCTCCGTGTTCCCCGATCGTGAGGTGGCCCCGGGGGCCCCCGCGTCCCTCAAGTGCGTGGCTGGAGGCAGCCCCCCTCCGCGTATCACGTGGCTACTGGACGGGACCCCCGTACGACGCAGCGCACGCGTGAACTTCGGTGATTGGCTGACGCCCGACCACGTGATCATCAGCCACCTGAACGTGAGCGCGGCGGACGTGCGTGACGGCGGCGAGTACGCGTGTCACGCGGCCAACGACGCGGGATCCACGTCACACGCGGCGCGGCTCAACGTCCCTGGGCCCGTCTTCCTGCGCCCCATGCCCAACGTCACCGCATTCGAGGGGGAGGACCTCACCCTCAGGTGCCCCTATGGAGGATTCCCCATCCAGGCCGTCCGCTGGCACAAAGGTGAGAGTTCTTTCTTTCTTAAGTTATTCCCCTGCGTTTTCTTTGGTGCACCCCTATCACCGTTTATCCCCTGAGTGCCCTCAAGGGTCTATGGCCAATTCGGTGGTTTCACATGTAGGGACGTATTCAGAAACTCAAACGAAGTGGATAATGTTACGACAGTTGAAGCATGCGCAGTATTAGAAGTTTGTTATTACGTGTTTTATAACACTAAAATTACGTAGTTGATTAGTTCTGGCCCAGTGGTATAGAGTGCGGCTTGTAACCCAATGGTCCCTGGTTCGATTCATGGCTGCTACTTTTGTTATTATGCTTTAATTTAACTTAAAATTTTTAAAAGAATAGCGAGATTAGAGTAGAGTTGAGTTGTTACTTTCGTAACAATAACCAGTGCCAAACTCAAAACGCTTAGAAGAAACGAGACGAACGATACGGAGACGAGAGATTTGACACGAGAGGTCCAGAGGTGTCCATTACTTTCGTAATATATTAATGTTTGAGGATTTTTTTTTTGGTAATTAGTAGCTGCTATAGATTTTTTCGAACTAGTATTTAACGGACCACAAAAAGTGTAAAAGCAATCCGCATACGATTCGAATCTCGGAACAATAAGGCGGACGAGAGCTCCGGAGTTATTGTCTTCAAACCACTTGTAAGAGTGATTTTTTTCACCGTTTCCGTTCCGTTCCTTCTACGTGTTTTTCTGAATATGGCGCTTAGTGCAGCTTTTGAGCAATCACTTTTTTGAACGACTGAGGCACAAGCTGAGCAGTAAAAGTTTAAAAGTTTTCTTAAAAATTTAATCACCAATTTTTTTTATATATATAACGTATGTTTATATATAAATCCACTGACTCCCTCAGATATAGGATCCATTACATACTTCAATATGGCGCTATTTTTATCAGGGTTTGAATATGTAATGATGGAGAAACAACTCAAAATCAGACCAAATTTGTATTTGCATCTTTTAAAAATTAGGCAGCGTTCTCATGAAACACGGATTATTGTTTGGCGATCAAAAAAGAAAAACTTATGTCGTAATCATTACCAATGATCAGAGATATTTTTAAGTCCTCTGAGAGAGTATTTCACTCCTTGAAAATTGGAAATACTCTTTAAAAAACTAACCAGGAGTATTTTCACTCTGAATTTTTCATAAAGGTTTGGCTTAAAAAATGCACCGCAATCCCCGCCGAAATGAACATAATATTTTTCTACTCAAAACACAAACTGATCTCAGCGGAGACATTTTCACCCGACTTCTGGCCAAAGCCAATTGCCAAAAGCCACGGTACGCTAATTATCATACTTTTTAATTGTGTTTCCATACAGCCATAGTATTTTTTTTTCATTTATTGTTCTGATGCTTAAGGAGTTTGAATGCGGTTTCCGTGTCTCTGTATATGTAGTTCATGCTATTTCCGTATTTCACTCCTCCTAAAAAAGTCAAGGAGTATTTTTACTCCTCCAAAAAAAATCCTAGGAATAACACTGCCGGTGATCATAGTTTTAATGATTATCTGTGAGCATTATTTTTTGTTTTATTTTTCGTACAAGAAAACAAAAATAATAAAAAATAATTTAAATCATACTTACAAATTTTTTCAGTTATCAGCTTTTAAAGGATGCGTAGGAAATAGGAAACAAAAAAAATAACTTTTGTAATAAAAAAAACTTCCTCAAAGAAAAACACTAAAATATATGGTACATAGCGCACCCAAGAAGGAAACCGGTCACATCTATGGATGGGAGTGAAAACCATAAATAAACTAAATCTTTTTTATTCCTCTTAACCCTGCAAAATCTCCTAGCATGAGATCGAGAGAAAGAAAAAATAAAAGACAAAAAATAATAAAAGATTTTTTTAAAAAAAAATAGGAAAATTGCGTTTCTTCGACGCAAAAGAAAACGAGGGACAACCATAGGAAACCAGAAAGAATGGTTTTTGAAAGACACCAGAAGCGAACTCTGCTGGGAGAGGTTGAAATATTAAACAACAAACAAAATGGCGGATATGTATTTCGTTGTGCGGAATCATTTGCTTAAAAGCTTCGAATGTCTTCGCGAGTAATAGAAAAAAAAACCTCCAAGAGTAACTTTTTGAATGTTTCGTGGACTTTTTTTGATGATGGGTCGGCAGACAACACGAAATTCGCGGGTTGGAGTTTAATGCGATTTTTGGAATGAATTTCGATGTGGGGTTTTAGGCTGCGAAAAGTTTTTTTCTTCTTTTTTTTTGTCGCTATTCGAAGAAGTGTAATATGGCGGAAAATCCTAATGCAATGCTCCTCTTGATATATTTGGATTTTGCCTTCTTCAAAAATAAGTTTTTGATTCAATATACTTCTTCTAGATCAAAGTGATGTTTTTGATTGAAAAGGTTGATCCTGCGTTGATTCCAGATTCTGTACCTCGGTCTTTCATTTTTCAGGATTCGAATTGTTTCCCTGAAATTCGTTTGATTTAATTTTTTTCCTCTACAGTGGGACCTTTTACCCCAGGGGTGGGGATAAAAGGTCCCACTGCAGTTTTATTCTTTCAAAATTTCTAAAAGAGGAAATTTTAGATTTAATAATTTTGTGCGTCGTTTATAGAGTTTGAATAGTTGGCTATATGTCCCATAAAAGTTTTGACCGGAATAATATTCTAAGAGAAATCGTGATATTTATGAGACTAATTTTTTGCGACCTTTTGTCCCACGTCGAGGGAGCAGAAGTTCACAACAAAAGAAAACGGCTCTTAAAAATATCCAAGAAAGAATTTATCAGATATTTTGCTATGAATGACAAGATGAGTAACTTGATTGTAAATCCAGAAAAAAATTCTGTGAATCTTTTCAAAAATGTAAAAGCGTATGCAGACGCTTAATATTTTACTGTTTTTTTTCTCTTAACAGCGGGGTATAAAAAAAAATCTACCTAGATTATTTGCTTACACTATGAACTAAAGTAACTCATTACTATTAACAAACAGAAAACAATTCTTTATAATTAATGTTTACAAAATAGATGTAGATAATACCTTTTCTCATTCAGAATCTTTATTGCCCCTAAAATACTTTTATATATAAAAATGTGTTTCGAAAATAAAACCTTCTAAAAAAAGATGAAAATTTAAAACAATTCGTGAGAGTTTCATAACACGATTCATTTCAAATGATAATTACCCCGTTTTCTTTCATTGTTCAACCGTTAAATATTGTTTTTCGAAACGCAAACACCTAGAAAAATCTTCCTGTACGAGTGTTTTTATCTTTTTCATTAAGGAATACTTACTTTTTTCACTTGACGGTAAATGTGGTCTGAATATTTTTATTTATTTTCTCGCTTTGCTTTCAAGTTACAATAATGCACGCTTCGTGGTTCCACTATTAATCTTAGGCAAAGAAATATAACATGATTCCAGAGTTCTTTTCCACATCGAAATGAAAAAAGGACGAAAATTAAATATTTTCTTTTCGCAAGAAATCTCGAATCTAATTTTCCCCTTTCGCATCAATCAAACCAGTAGAAACGAATTTCTTGCGAAGCACATAAAACACACAAAATCATAAAATGGATTAAAACTTGCGCATTAAATATTAGAAAGAGTTAAGATAATGTATCTAGGGAGTTAGAAAAAAAAATACCAAACTCACACTAAGTGAAATCTTTCGATTTTTTTAAAATAGTGCTTAGAAAAAAAAAATTATGTGGTTTCCCTTGTGGGAAATAAATAGTTTGACGAACTTTTTGTGTGTGTTTCTTTTATTTTAAAGCATTGTATTATAGGTTAAATGAATTCCTCTTAAATAGATTATCAAACTTTATAAATGAAATTTTTCTTTTGGTTTTAGACATTCTTATGAATTATATTCCCGGGTGTTTTTCATATAGGGTGTGTAAATTCAATTTGGATTCTCAAACCTTGTCTTGTTGTACACAATGCATCTATTCATACATCGTGATTCGAGATGCCAGATACTGGGTGTATAACTCCTTCAAAATAGTTCCGAAAAATAGAATTAATAACTCATTTAATAACTCTCAAAAGTTTTGAGAAATCGAAATCATAACAGCGGTTTTACTGGAAAGTGTTTTCACTGCCGACCTTTTATGCTTTGCAGTGTTGCTAAAGCATGAATTCTGCATGCGTGTCTGTAAAAGTTTTGAAATTGCCAAGCAAGCGATATCGCGCTAACCCATCGCCAGAAGTCCCTGCTTATGACGGGCACCCTTTTTCGGAGTCTATTCAGTGGGAATATTACTCTACTTTTATTTCTCCCATCAATACTCCTTACCCATACTGTATACTACACAATGGGCCGTATTCAGAAACACAAACACGTAGAAGAGACGAGATGGAAACGATACGGAAACGAGTGTTTTGAGATCGTTACTCTCCAGCTCCTGTTTCCTCTCCCGGCTCTACCTGTCGTTGCAAAGCCTTTACAAATAATTATACACTGATAATACAAATTCATGCGAACACTAGATGTCCATTACTTTCGTAATATATTGATGGCTGAGGACTTTTTTTTTGGTAATTAGTAGCTTTTCTAGATTTTTTGGAACTATTTAACGGACCACAAAGAGTGTAAAAGCAATCCGTATACGGTTCGAATCTCGGAACAATATGACGGACGAGAGATCCGAAGCTCTCGTTTGAAATCTCACATTTAGAGAGCTTTTTCACCGTTTCCGTACAGTTCTACGTGTTGGTCTTTCAGAATATGGCCCTAGTTCCAGAAATTCAGCAGATCATAAGCATTTCCGTTGTATACTCATTGACTTTCAATACGCGTTCTCCAGTCGGCTGGGAACTTATTAACATTATGCAAACGCCACCTACTTCCAAATATTAAATTCACTGACACAAATCTATATTAGATATTTATACTCATTTAGTGGTGACTAACTACAATAACTGCTCTTTTCTCGTTGCAGGCGGTCTGCAGCTTCCGCTGGACATCCGTCAGCGCGTGGGCGGAGGGGGTCAGCTGAGCGTCCACAGTGTACAGAGAGCCCCAGACCAAGGGGAGTACAGCTGCTCCGTCTGGGGGGAGGACGGACAGACGGTCCAGGGGACCACCCACGTATCCGTCGTCGGTGAGTAAAAGGCCCCTTCCTTACTACTTGGGGATCTTTCTACCGGTTGGGGACTTCTTACCAGTGTGGGACTCAACCAAGACCCTAGCGATTCTGAAACTGTTGTCCGCGGAGGTCCGCAGCGCCTTCCTTGGGGGTCCGCGAGAAATTTCGGAGAACACTCAAGTTACCAAAAGTATTCCAAAGATTTTCAAAATGGGATAAGAAGTTTAAGTTTAAAGGGGCAAATTTTAAAACTCTTTCTTGGAGAGGACCCCTGGCCCCTCTAAATTTTGACTGCCATTTATACTATTTTTTCCTTGAAAATTCTGTGGTTTACAAGTAGCTTTTTTTGGGGTGTAACTAAAAATGTCTCAAAATGAACTAAAACAAATTTATTAACAAGAACAAGAAACAATAGAACAAAACAAAACTAATACATAAATACATATAACACAATAGATGTCCCAAATTATTAATGAATTTTATTTCCCAAAGCGGCAAACACCCGTCCATGGGGTCACAGAATATCAAATAATAAAAATATAAGATGGGACAAAAAAAAGAGATAGTCGAAGAAAAAAAAACAAAAATAAGTACTAATTAATATTAATTTTAAAAAAATAATAATGGCTTGGCTGGCAATTAAGTACTAGTTTAAGATAATAAAAGTATGTGTATACCTGACAAATTTAAAATAGACTCGATATTATTAATATCCAAGATAAATGCAATGCAAAGCTTTTTAAAGTGGTTAATATTAGTTTCTGATTGTATTTCATTAGGCAGATTGTTAAAAAAAGTGACGGAGAGATACTGAAAGTGTTTTTTATAGATTTCTTTGTGAGGGATAGGCACGTGATAATATTTATGATTACGAAGATTGTATGAAGGATTTTCGTTTTACGTGGCCCAGGCAGGGAATTTCTTCAAGAACATGAGACTATTAACCCATTTTAGGCCAAGCATATAAATTTTATAAAATGTTGTAATATTTTCATTGAAACATGCTTAAAATACATTCATTAAGACACAAAAAAAGTTTCGTGCAGAAAAAATAATATTTAATATGAGAAATGAAATGTTGCGTTTTCGCAACTTTGGCCGAATCAATGCACCAATCTTACGGGGGCAGTCTATCAGTGGAAACCGTTGCCCGTCATGCGACGGGCAGAAATTTCGCTACGCTGTGGGATATTTTGTGGTTTTAGTTGTCTCAATACACTTTCCTACCTCATTCCCCACTCAATAAGAATGTAAGGGGCGTGGACGCTCTACTGTGGAGAATTACAAGTCATAAAACTGTCACGGGCATTCCATTGAAAAGTCTTGCACCTGTGTTTTCCTTTACCTATCCCCTGAAATTCTATAACCCCCTGCCAATTACTTAAAATTTTGTGCACACAGATGTGCTGGACCCATTATCTATGGTCTGAATAGAGGTCAACATAGCTTGAAGGTCAAGCGCAATTTTCTAATGCAGGTGTATTGCAGGAAAAACTCCAGAACAGAAAGTGGATGCATAATTTATATTTAAATTTTTATTTTTTAAAGGTAGATAATAGTTTTAAACACCTCAAAGACTCAAATACATGATTTCATATGAAAGCTTTACATTTTATTAAAATAAATTGTAGAGGAAATGTAGATTTTAGAAAGTGCATTGCGGGGAAAACTAGAGTTCAGCAAGCGAATTCTCAAGTTCGAACACTCGTAAAGGGGCCAAAAATCGCTCGAGGTAAAAAATTTTTGCACTTTTCTTCTATATCAGAATATATTTTAATATTAGCATGCAAATATTTGAAATTTAGGTAATAAAAAAAAAATTGATATTTTTAGCCGAATTTACATGGATTCGGCCAAAGTTGCGAAAACGCAACATTAAATTTAAATAAAAATTTTTTAGTTTATTTAGGAGATTTTTTTTATTTTTATTTTAATTATAGAACTTGTAACCTTAGTCCATTATAAAACCGTTAAATTGATCTTAAATGGATTAATTATACATTTTCAAAAATTCGACTTAGTCAACAACTGTTTCAAGTTAGAAAAATGACGTATTTTGAAAATTTCTTAAAAAATAATGGTTACTTCAATTTAATTACTAATATTTTTTTAATGTCTTCAGAAACCTTAACAATAGCCGAAAAATAAAATTTGAGGAAAATATGCATCACAGTATTAATAAAAAAATATTTATTGAAATGTTGCGTTTTCGCAACTTTGGCCGAAAATGGGTTAAGAATAAATAACTGGCGCACATTTAAGAATTTGTTAGAAGGAATGTAGCGTAAAATGGGAGCGTAAATAAACAAAACACCCCTTTATTCAAAACACCCCTTTATTTAAATTCTCAAAGTTTTTCTGGGGGAGACACCCAGACCCCCTATTATTAATTGTAAAATTTTAGCATAAATATGGAATATTATGGGGTACCTTAGGAATAAAATTGAGTCAACCACCTGAAACAAGTCTGGTTAATGCTCTGGGTGTTCAAAATTTTGGGGGGCCGCGATGTCTGACTGTGACATAAAGGGGGCCGCGGTGATCAAAAGTTTTAACCCTGCGTTTCTGTTGGGGTCTTTTTGACCCAAATTGTTTTTCATTTGCTCATAAAAAGGAAACCCCAGGAGATATTGTCATGAAATTGCATGACTTTGTTGATAAAGGACATAAATACGTAGTTACTGAATGATTATCTGAGTGTGAAGATCATATAAGTGAGGGAATTGAAAGTGAATGATCTGATAATAACTCTGTTGATGGCTCTGATGGAATTCAACCAAATAATGCTGCACAAAGTATTCAGTCTAAAATGGGAAAATAGAGTGGAAACTAGATCCACTTCCAATATCTGGTCGATTCACAGCTGCTAATGTTATAAAAACTACTCCAGGTGTCACAAGATATGCAACGCCAAGAATTACAGATGTAAAAAATTCATTTCATACCGTATTCAATGAAACCATTGCAAATGAAATCATAAAAATGACGAATATTGAAGGGGAAAGAGACTACGGAAAAGAGTGGAGAAATATTGATAATGATACTTTTCAAGCTAGGATTGTTACTTTAGGAGAATTGAGAAAATCCCTCGTATATCCATACATAGAAGCAAAGTAACGTCTACCAAGGAGTGAGGATGCTGTGAAAAGAATAAAGAGAAAAAATGAAGATGTGCCTCCTCCTTCAGCACCTTATGTGAGCATTTGTATCGTGTATAGAACGAGCATCGTGTATAAACGTGCAAGATGCAAGTTCTGCACGTCAAGCAATGGCAACAAAACTAATTTGTTGTGTCATGATTGTAAGAAACACATAAGCAAATCTCATACAAAATATTATTGTCCAAACTGCAAATAAACGTAAGTTTTAATTTTAAATCTTTTTGAATTGGTCATTTATTTATTTTTTATTTGTATGTTTAGTTCATTGCTTTATTCATATATTTTATTAAATATCTTTTAAAATATACTTATACAACTTAAGATATGATTATTTCCAAAATTTAACCTTTCATTTAATGGTAGAAGTGATGATATTTTGAATGGGGTCATATTGACCCCAACACTACATGCGCGTAGCAAGTCGGAGCAGAACAGCAGGGTTAAGAACCACTGCTCTATGTAAAAATAAGCATTACAACTCAATTTTTTGACCAACAACACATTTATTTGCCAACAAGACACATGTCACTAAAATTACACTTCAAATATTAATGTTTTTCATGCGAATTGTAGGGTTTTGAGTAAAGAACAAGAAGAGAGATTCAATCAGGTTATTTCAACAATGGACCATCGTTAAAAAGGACAGTGGTCAGTTACAAAATTTTTGCTGGATGATCCCTAGACATCTTCCAAATGTTCCTCCACTAGTTCCTGGTAAAAACCAACGCGTTTAAGAGGAACAATTTTTCAATTCCTTTTATTATAATTGTATTCCTATAGCCTAACGGAAAACGTAAATAGTGAAATTACACAAAACTTTGAGTTAATTCAGAATTGTTCAGCGACCGTGATAGTACGTGACGTCACTTTTGATCGCTCTTTGATAACGACTCAACTTCATTTTGAATTAAATTAAATTGATAAAATCCATTCTAGTGAAACTTCAAAGCATTTCAAATATTGTCAGGGATATTTTCAATCAAAGAAATCAACCACACTGGGCAACAGAGGACAATTGCACTCAAATTTTTTTTTAATCTTAATGTGTTCAGTATGGCTTAAAACCTTCAGAAAAATTTGTAATATACCTTTCAAAGCGTTAAATTTTAAGTCATTTTCAATTAAAAACAGCTTAATTTCGGTCTGAGCTGAAACAGCTAGTGACGTCAAGCGTGCCTTGTTTAAAATCATTCCGCTTTGAAAGACATTACGCTCTAGTTTTTGTTTTGGTTTTACAGCCTAGTGTTTCCAAGGAAACGGTGTTTCCCACATTTCCGAGAGGCACTTTTGACGTCAGCTTTTCTGTAATAAAATATCTTATAATTAGCTAAAAAAAATTTTTTAGGAAAATACAAGCGTATTTTCAGATTCAAGAGAGAATTTTCAATAAGTTTAAATTGAAGATTGTGATATTTAAGAGATAGGCTAAAACTCCATTGCTGAACCCGAATATCAACTGGTTTGGTTCGAGTTTTGGAGAAAGCGTTTAAAATGCCCTGGCTATTTTTTTAATAACCGTTTGGGCATGAATGCTGTGTAAAAATAGGTTGCACGTGCGAATGTGTTGGGGAAAAGTACATTACTGCGGTGGTTAAGGTCCATAGTGTCCGCTGTGTAACGGAAAAAATGTACTAATACTGTCATTAAGTGGGTATTCCAAGTATCCGTAATTAGCGAAAAAAAATGTGCGGAGCAGAAGGACTAAGTAAAAATAACTAGAGAAATTAAAGGAGGTTGACTCTGGTTTGCTGTAGGCAGTATCGGAAGAAAGGTGGTTACCTACATTTATTAAATGGGCTTTGGCTCACCAGTAAAACAATTAATAAAAATATTTATTTATTGCATGTTAAAATTGTTAAGCACATAAAATATATTAAAATTTTCTAAAAATTAAATAAGCAAGCGGATCCAATCAGCTTCACGTATTGATTCAAAACAATGTGTTTCGACTTAGCCTATTCTAATGCATTAGAAAAAACTTCAAAATGCCACTGTTTTTAAAGAATACTTAAATATACAGTAATACTATATAACCCATTTAATTGCGCAATATTTTATCTGATATCATATACACATTCATAAAATAATATTTGGTAAAGAATTTGTCGATAAGAGTCGCCAGGTGGTCGACAAAATAAAGAGATGTTTTTATAAGAAATATTCCTAAGCATTCATCAAATAATAAAATTAATAATACATTAACATTTCAAGAAGAAGGTCCAGAAAGGAAAAAAAAGTGGTCAAATGTTCGATCACTCATCAGTTTTGCATTTTACTTCATGAAAGACTGAGATTTTATCGTCAAGAGCATCCTCAGTGGCAGCCATGTCGCGGAAATGTATTAATGATGCTAGTAACTTTCGTTATATTTGTAGTAACACAACATTTGATTCACAGAAGAAGGACATTAATTCTACAACAAATAAAAACTTATTTTGTAACCAGCCTGTACTATTAGTACTTGTTTTCAAGAGCGAGATATATATTTTTTTGTCGCATGTTTTCCAGTTAGTTATAAAAATGTTTTAGGAAGAGAGCAAAATTTATCAATAAAGGTTGTCGGTCTTTTTTACTGGACTGGAGTGTATTATTTAGGAAATAACCCGTTTAGGGATAGGAAATAACCGTATTAGGAACTCCCGTTACAATTTTGTATATTTTGGTTGAAAGATAGGCAACCAAGATAAAGATGGGGTTCCCCATCTATCATGTTCTACATGTGAAGTATGTCTTTATCTTTGGTTGAAAGGTAAAAGAAAAAATATCCCGTTTGCTGTTAACGTGATTTGGAGAGAGTCAATAAATCATGTTACAGATGGTTACTTTTGTACGGTTGAACCTCTTCGATGTCTTACAAAGATAAAAAAGAGAAAAATCCAAATATTCTTTCTGCCCAGCGACCAGTTCCACATTGTAAAGAACTTCCAATTCCTGTTCCACCAACAAACATACTAATTAATTCAGAAGAAGACGAAGTCTATTTCATGAACAAGATGATGAAGATTGCAAAAATTTTCCTGAAACAGCGCGCAAAATTACATCGAGTGATTTGAATGATCTTGTTGGCGAAAGCAGATACAGTATCAAGACTTTGGCAGTGGAATCTTTTAGATGAACATGTTAAAGTTACTTCATTTCGCAAACGTCATTTAAAATGTTCTCATTATTTTCATGAAATTGATGGTTTAGTATTCTGCTCGGATACTGAAAGCTTAATCAAAGAATTCGGACTGCCTCATGATGTAAATGAGTGGCGTTTATTCATAGATTCCTCTAAATTAAGTCTAAAGATGATGTTGCTCCATAATAGCAAAAAGTTCCCTTCCATTCCGATGGCATTTGCTGCTCATATGAAAGTGTTATAGATTTACTTTACATAGCTTGCATTCTTAACTTTAACTGTAACTCTTAACCACGTGTATATATATTCTCTCCTGGTTCGGATCGGAAGAGATTCAAGCCAAGTACCAAGAAGGTTCATCAAATAAACTCTACGGAAGATGAGGATCAGATGTCAGTAAAATGTTCCTAAGCCAGATTACAGTGGGCACATCGTGATTAACAAGGAACTGGATACGGGTGCTGGTGTGTCTCTGATAAATATGGATGTGTACGATAAATTGAATTCCCTTCCTTTACAACCAGCTAAAACGTGTTTTGCTATGTATACTAGTCAACCTATACCAGTGTTGGGGTCTATTTCAGTTGAGGCAAAATTCGGTGGGAAATCGAAGCAATTGCCTTTGCTGGTGGTTGATAGAAAGGGTCCTAATTTGTGCGGTAGAAACTGGATTGTGTCTTAAGTTATTTTAGATATTCGTGGAGATTTTATTGAGGGGGAGGATCTGGAATTAAATGGTTTATTGGAAGATACCAATTTTTGAGAATACTCTTGGGCAGTTAAAGGGATTAAAGGTTAGCTTTATCAGGAAACCAGAAGCCGATTGCAGAAACTTGGGATTTTACAACACATTCGTTTTTCCAAGTGAGCTGCACCCATCGTCCAGAAAGGTAGCTTACACATTCGCTACAAAAAAAAACCATTTTGAAAATATACATCTTTTGAGTCTGCGAAAATTGAAAAATCATAATTTTTAAATTTAACTTTTAAGCTGATTTTCGATATTTAGAACACAATTCGCCTTCAATTCGTACTATTCATAATGAAGGCTGTATCTTTCTGAGTGAAATGGCTTTTATTGCATGAATTTAAATTAAACCAGTTGGGAGTAATGCAAGTTAACGTACACCCTTACAAACGCGAAATTCAGCATGATTTGTAAAACTTCGATGGCTTGTTTTTAGACTCTCTAGTAATCTAAGAATCTACTATTAAAAAATTATTTGATTTTAAAATGGTTGAGGACCATTAATATTTTTTCTGGATCATTTGATATGAATTTACCCGATAGGAAATTTTCCCTAGTTTTCCCCCATGACGTCTCGGTTGTATCGCTGCCTTAAGCTTCTGCGAAAAGCGTTTACACCACCGCATCAAAAGAGGTTTAAAGCGGTGAACAGCGATCGTTTCCTATTGGTTCTTCTGAATCGCACCGCTTTAACCTCTATTGACGCGGTGGTGTAAATCCACCATCGGACACATAGAATAACACCAGTGAATATGCTGTTTTCTAAAAATATTTCACGATTATACCCTAATTAAGGGGTAATTCTTGAAAACAAACAACATTTATAGAAAGTAGATAACTGAAAATATTTCTTAATATTTATATTTTAAATTCCTAACTATTTAGTGGTGAGCATAACTTCACTTTTTCTTTTCAGTCTCTCCGGCCATCGACCCTCACTTCTTCCGCGAGAGTACGACAGTGGACGAGGGGGCGCGCGCCAAGCTCGTGTGCATCGTGAGTCGCGGGGACCCTCCGCTGCACTTCGCGTGGCTCAAGAACGGGCTTCCCTTTGCTGCCGGTGGGGGCGCCACCGTACAGACCACCGAGGACTCTTCCATCGTGGCCTTCCGCAGGGTGGCCTCTGGGGACCGCGGACGCTACACCTGCGTGGCCAGCAACAGGGCTGCATCGGCCAACATGACCACGCAAGTCATCGTAAACGGTGAGTCCCATAGAGCTGTTCTCCTGACCTTATGTGTCAATTTCTCTAGACCAGTGGTTCTCAACCAGTGGGCCGCGATAGTCTTGAAAGTGGTCCGTAGAGAGACACGGAAGCACACAAAAAATATATTATAAATAATAGAAATCTGAATGAATTGAACAAGAAAAGATCGAATTATACTTTCGGCTATGCAATTTGTGGGAATTACACAGTCACAACTAAATTAATAACCAATATTCTTTTTTTTTTTCTACTATAAATACTTATCGTAGTTTTGTGGGGCAGGAGCAGCTTACGTTGCTGGTATCCCGTGACCGACTAATCCAGAGATTTATATATCTGCTTCCAACTAACGTAGTTTTGTGGGTTCTACAGATTTACTTATCGTCAGACACAAAAAGTGCTAATTTTCTTGAGATATAATTAAATTTTTCTCAAAATATAGTTTCAGAGCATCGTATAAAATTCAACGATTAATTAGGGATAATAAACTTTCATATTGAAACTTTGTGAAGATAATGATTTTAAGCTACAAAGGGTGGTCCGTGAAGATCCTAATATTAGACTTAGAGGTCCGCGGACTTCTTTGAGTTCGGAACCACTACTCTTTTTGACGTTCAAATTATTCAGAATTTTCTTTACGTCATGGCAGAATGGATCTGGCCCTATGAGCTAAAAACTAATACAGGGTGATTCAGCTAAGTGTTTCATAACTTCTAGGGGAGATAGGGTACATCAAGACGAACAAGAATTGAGGTAGGTTACGGGGTCGCAAGTGGGGTCTAAGGGGTTAAAATCACGGGTGAAAATTAGCAAAAAAACTTCGCATATCTGGGCAGAAAGAGATACAATTGTTCGATTCCGATATTTTTTACATTCAACCAATTCAAATTTTTCATGTAAAAACGAGATGCAAGTGTTTATTCTAATCAAAAACAGACCAATAATTGAATGAGGCATGCGTTGTAGGTAGATTAAAGTTACAATTGTCCCTTGGTCAGATTTTAGCTCTTTGCGCCATATAACTCCAACCAACCAAACAACCAACAAAACTCTAGTATTAAGATGTTTTTGTCGTGACACATTCTATACTACAGTCCATCAACTTACAACGCATGCCTGTTTCATTTATTGGTCTGTTTTTGATTAGAATAAACACTTGCATCTCGTTTTTTCATGAAAAATTTGAATTGGTTGAATGTAAAAAATATGTAATATGTATATCTCTTTCTGCCCAGATAAGCGAGTTTTTTTGCGAATTTCCACCCTTGATTTTAACCCCTTAGACCCCACTTGCGACCCCCTAACCTATACCGATTCTTGTTCGTCTTGATGTACCCTACCTCCCTCCCCTAGAAGTTATGAAACACTTATCTGAATCACCCTGTATATTTTTACAGCTGATATTGAACTAGTTTATACTTAAGTTGAAAATTAAAAGAATTTAAAAGAGTAAATTTAAAAATTAAGAAGGTGAAAAGAATTCTTAGCTGAAGCCCTTTTCATATAGGGACAAGTTTATTGCTCTTAGACACTCTCTTTTTTTCATAACGTTGAACACATCTACGGTAAAAAAATCATCTATCAACTACATCAATTAATCAAGTAGGTATCAATAAGAAATTCAATCTGATAAAAATAAAATTGAGATCTTTCGTGAAAAAGATCCTACGACACCAACTCCTAATTATTTCTGCGAACCCAGTTTCTTTTCTGCAGTATCGAAATGAAATAACACATTATTTGAAGAGCATATGTATCATTAGTACCGTACCCACACAGCTTTTCACATCAATATCTGATTATCAAACAACGAAGTAAGAAATATCGGTAATTCACACAAAAAATCCTAATCCAATAATAAAGAAAAGAGACCACGTCTTTCTGATTAATGGAATTTTACTTGGTCTAAACTAATTTCTTCGTTCTTGGTACCTATTTGTTTTTGAAGTGTTTTTCGTCTTGTGGCACTCTTTGGATGATAACAAGATTTCTGAAACAAAATATAAGTAATTAAATTAGTTTTAGTATAGTTATCAGGTTTTCCAAATCTTGTTTCGGGAATTTATTTTTGAAAATTATAAAAACAAACTTAGGTAAGAATTTTAAATTCATGTAATTTAAAGAGATTTAACAAATGGCTCCTTTTGAAAATAAAACGATGCATTGTAAATGTAGTAAAATAACTTGTTTAGTTGGTTTATTCTAATACTTATTTAGAGCTCTACTTCTACCAGTTATCGATTTAACTAAAAACAACTTATAAATGCATATTATTATAAATATGTTTATAATAAATCTCCAAAATATCATTCAGAGCCTATGAACGGTACGGCCCTTGAATAGAAGTTATTTCATTATCACCCTGTACACCTTTCATACTTTCTTAGTTCTCTCCATAGCTTTAATTTAAAGGTATGCACATCTGATTTGGAAAAAAAAAAACCCTGACGTGTTCGATTTTTTCAGTCCCTCCGCAGTGGTCGGCCGAACCTCGGAACTCTTCTGTGGTGCTGGGGAACGCGGTCTCCATGAACTGTTCAGCAGTGGGTTTCCCAGCTCCCAGCGTGCTCTGGAAGAAGCTCGTCTACACAGGTGACTGACTGTTCATCGATGCCAGTTGATTATAGTTGATTGATATACCAGTTGATCTCCTTGATGATGAGGAAATCTATCATCCTCATCATCAAGGAAATCCTATGTAATAAAAGTCAATGTATGTATACTATACAGGGTGTATCTGAAATGATGCGACAAACTTTGAGGGGTGACAGTACTCATCAAGACGAACAAGAATTGGTATAGAAAGGGGGTCGCAGATACGCCGTTAAAGAGCTAGGACCTAATGTAGTGCGAGTGCGTTTCAATAGGCCGTTTTTAGAAGGCCCGTGTGACGAAACAAAACATAATAAAATGAAAAACATTATTGCATGAGGTACAGGAGTATCCGTACTACTTAAATCCTCAATGTGATAGAAATTGGACCACTTGCTAAACCGTGGGGTGAGTTTTAAAACGTGCAATATTCATCTTTTAGCCAAAGAATGGAGTTCCCATACATTAGTGTAATGGTACTTAAAAAATGATGATCGGGGAAGGAATTTTCAATGATCATGCATTGATCATTGAAACTGTATGATCATAGAAAATTCCTTCCCCATCATCATTTTTCTAAGTACCATTAAGGGAATATTGCACGTTTGAAAACTCACCCCACGGTTTAGCAAGTGGTCCAATTTCTATCACATTGAGGATTTAAGTAGTACGGATACTCCTGTACCTCATGCAATAATGTTTTTCATTTTATTATGTTTTGTTTCGTCACACGGGCCTTCTAAAAACGGCCTTTTGAAACGCACTCGCACTACATTAGGTCCTAGCTCTTTAACGGCGTATCTGCGACCCCCCTTTCTATACCAATTCTTGTTCGTCTTGATGAGTACTGTCACCCCTCAAAGTTTGTCGCACCATTTCAGATACACCCTAACCCTGTATGTCACAAATGGTTATATCCTTAAAAGTTTAACCTTTAGACCCCTCTAAAATCTATCTAATCTAAATAGGCTGAATTAATCGTTTTTTAAACCTCCAAATCAAATGCACTCTCCATTAACACTGCAGAAAATCAACGAAAAAGTGTGGGGGACGTCCCTACCAAAAGCGATGAGTCTGAATGAGCCTTAAAGTAAACATTCATCAATTCGAAAAGAGAAAATTACAAAATAGTAAATCCAAATCACAACCCAAAGTAAAAAAGGACTATTTATTAAGATACACTTATGAACTCATTAACTATGAGATCAATTTTAAATACGAGAAAGCTTAAAATTCGCTAATGCTATTTTATTAGATAGAAAGTATTTTTATATATTTTATTACTTATAATTTAGTGGTGATTAAACCTGGTGGATGGAATTGTCAAAAATATTTGTTTAATGTAAGATTATAGTAATAAGGAAATTTTGTTTAATTTTCTACACAGGTGACTGGATGTTTATCGATAATTATGAGGGTGAATTTAGTACGTAATGGAAAAAACAAAAGAGAAACAAAACAAAACTGGAGAAACAGAACAAAGTAGTTCGCAACGCGGTGTCTGAATTTTAAGTGAAATTTAAGAACGTCAATTTAAAATTATGATTAGTTCGTTAAACTTACGTAATTATAGCGTCTTTTTATCACGATTTGAGTACCGAAATTCCTTCTAGCAACCCAACAGGCGTTCTATTGGCTTGTTGCTTGGGTTTTTATGGCGCATGGCCCATAGAAGTATATTTTGCGCCAAACAAGTTATTTCTTAGGAAGTCTTGAAATAATAACAGGCCAACGGGCATTGTCAGGCGTTCTGTTTACGCAGTTTTTCCTTCCGCGTATTGACGTCATAGGATGAGGAAACGTTTCAGTCTAGTATAGTATAATGAATGTATGAATGGACTAGTTCCACATTTTATTTTTATTTTTTTATTCTCTTCAGCTTTTCAAGAAACCCCTAAAACCGAGATATTTTTTCATTCTGATAATTATTTATTTTTTTATTGCAACTCAAAGTTCGCGTTCTGAAAAGCGCGCGAAAAACGGCGCTTCAGGTTCGTGACGTCACTCGGCCCAAACTCGGTCTACTACGACTTGCAGACGTCATTTGCAAAACGACGCCATGATTTAGATTTTTTGAATTGTTAACATTGAATAAGGAACATTCGTGTTTTTGTTATTAACATTAATGTTACGATATGAAAACAAACGCCTTGATGTTAATTTTTAATGGCTATCTCTATTCAAATCACAGTTTAATAAGTAGAAATCTGAAATAAGCATAAAGCATCAAAAATGTCTTTTAATTTAACAAAATTGATACAACAATAAACTAAAAACGTGATGCCAGCGGCAAAAAATGTAAAAATACATACCAAAAGAAAAAATGCTCGATTCTCATCAGTTTAATTTTATAATAAATTAAAGAATTTAATGTAGTTAAATATAAATTATTTACTGTTGGAAGAATTCGAAAATTCAACGATTTGTTTTGATTTATAATTGATTTTACGTTTTTATTTTACAAGTGATTTTAGGTTCGTGACGTCACTCGGCCCCGATGGCTTCACAACCATTTCACAACTCGGGCGATTGCATCATTTGTTGACGACTTTTATTTCCTTAATATCTAAGTAAATAAATTTTTTAGATAAATTTCGATTGTAGATTTCAATTTGACACAACATATGCTGTAATAATAAACCACAAAATCGAAAGTTTAAAAAATATGGAACTACCTCATTGTAGTTGGGTGGCTACAAGAGCCATAGCACTACGACCAAGGGTCTATAGTATGATAACACAATATGAAAATCATTTGTGCAAACTAAATGTGGTGTAAAAACAACGTATATAAGCACAAATACATAAACTGATGAAAAACGGCATACAGCTGTTTCGAAGATACTATGATCTCCTTCGTCAGTGCCAAATAGAAAACGCAGAAGAAAACTCGGCTACAGCCCCGAGCACCAAGGTCAAAAAATAGTTAACTACCAACTACTAACTAGTCTGGGAAAATCTAGTTGCAACTAGTAGTTAACTATTTTTTCCTGGGACTAGTTACAACTAGTAGTTAACTGTTTCCCAAAGTAGTTAACTACTAGTTAACTAGTCTATTTAATTTCATAACCTATTTTTTGCCCAAATTCTAATACATCTTTCTTATCTATATCACAAAAAACGTGCAAAAAGGGCCTTTAATTCTGGTTATGGTATTTTGAGTACTCTACCATCTTAATTAAATTTGTTACAGTACAATTTTTTCTATATTTTGATAAAAATTTTAATAAGAATTTTTTGAAAGTAGTTAAACTACTAGTTGATCAGTAGTTAACTACTAGTTGCAACTAGTTCTAGTTAACTAGTGCCGAACATTAGTGTTTATTATTTGATCATATAGTGTCATAAAAAAATGAATGATATAAAAAGTTCGTTGACTTATATAGTTGATGTTGTGACTGTATTAAATCAAATTTATGACTTAAAAGCATCACACAAAAAAATTCTTCTTCCCCCATCAGAGAAGGCGGCGGGAGACTTCGCGTACGTGCACTCGAGCCCCCGTTCCACCCGCTTCGACAACGGCACGCTGCTTCTCTCGGAGACGGAAGAGTCTGACGCGGGAGCCTATCTGTGCCAGGCCAGCAACGGCATCGGTGCGGGACTCTCCAAGATCGTCACGCTGCAGGTGCTCGGTAAGGCTCTCACCAACCCAAAACAATAATGTCTGTCGTGTGTATAGCTTTAAACTACTTAAACATAATATCGAATGACATGGTTGAGCATGTTTGAGGTTGTAGGGGACACAGAGTACACTGTAGAACAACCTGTTGTTTTTTAACAGAATTCTATGAAATTTGCTTCTAGAAAATTCCTGAAATTTTCGCAAGGAAATCCTGTCTTTGAAGTGTATAGCTAGAGTTTCTAAAGAAATGCCTCTTGTTATTCAAGAAAAGGACATTGATAAGCTGTGTGATGAATGGAAGCTGTATATGATGGATTGAAACTATAGATATCTTGACTGAAACAAGGGAGGAGAGAATCGAAGATCCTGATGAATTAGAAGATAAAGAAGAACCCTCTGACACCGATCACCGACACCGCTATAATAATCGATTTGTATTGGGTATATATTTTCAAAAAAAAAAAAATAGTATGGGAGGTGTGAAATACCCCCTACTCTCAAAAGTAGTGAAAGCTGTTCTGTCCCTTTTCCATGGGCAGGCAGATGTGGAGAGGGTTTTTCACACAACAAACCAATATCTAACTTCAAATCGTTCTTTTTTGAATGAAACATCTATTAACGGTCTTAGAACAGTATAATCAGACATCAAACATAGACATATGTGCCTTCCCTACGAACTGCCCCAAACTGTCGCTATGAACCCTGATTTCCCTAAATGTTTAGTTACTCCAAGATTGCCAAAAACTTTTCTATATGATTTCAGATGGCATTGGGAAAGTTATCAAAAATGAGGTATGCAAAAATAAATATTTTTTTTTTCTGTGCAAATTGACGAAACACCGATTCCAGAAAAAAAGAGTTAAAAACAATTACCCATCCCATCACACTGGAAGAGCCACTTATTCACTTGTTTTATGATGAACTTGAACAGTTATTAAAAACACTAACGGGTCGATTTCTAAAAAATAAATGGTTTTGAGATGTTTCTGGTGCTAACTTAGCAGATGTGGAAATCAGTAAAGGAGAAAATTGGCTGAAGCGGGTTGAAGTTGGCATAGATACTGAGAACGAGTTGAAAAACCTGCCTTTCAGCGAAAAAAAAAAGCTTTTACTTGGGAGCTAGATCCTTTTATTTAACATGTTCTCAGCATCTTCGAAAATTTCTACTTAAAAACAAATTTTTAGAAAACTTAAAATGCCTGCATCCATTACATAAATGATAGCTTCGGCATTGCCATTTATTATTCCTCAAAGCGATGTGTCTGTTCTTTTAGATGAATGGGTGTGCCTGCTGTCCGAAGATATAAACGATGGTAATTGCATTCAGAGTAACAATTCTGTTGCATCTGATGAAAGAATGGACTCTAACCGTCTGACGTCACACGGAACCAACACGTGACCTACTGAGCTTGCAATTGGTTACCACAGGTACTACACTAGTAGATCTACTAGTGTAGTATCTGTGGTAACCAATTGCAAGCTCAGTTGTAGGTCACGTGTTGGTTCCGTGAAGTCTCGAACCAGATAGGCGGTTAGAGTCCATTGACACGTTTTGGAATCCTATGTTCAAAATGAACGACAATTTTGGAGTTGTGAAGTACAAGTACGTTTGTAAAATAATAAAAGCGTTGCTTACACTGTCTCATGGTTATGCTGATTGCGAGAGGGTCTTCAGTGGGAACAATATACTGTAAGAAGGTAAAAGTAAATTAAATATTCCAAATATTAATGGGAAATGATAACGATATTAATAAAATATAGATATAAATAAAACAATTTTAAATGCAGCTAAAAACTCCAGAAAAGTATATCAGAGGAGATTAGAACAAGAAGCAAATGCAAGCAGCATGGAAACGGTGTTTCCCATGTTTCTGAGAGGCACTTTTGACGTCAGCTTTTCTATAATGAAATATCTTACAATTAACCAACAAGATTTTCTAGGAAAAGACAAGCGTATTTTCGGATTTAGGAGATAATTTTTAATATGTTAAAATTGAAGATTTTGATATATAAGAGATGGTAAAACTCCATTGTATTTTTTTTTCAGTACCACCAAGGTTCAAGGAACGTTACCAGAGCATCACTACAAGAGTGGGTCAGAACGCAACCCTGAAGTGCGAGGCATCTGGTCATGCTCCCATAACAGTCACATGGCAGAAGAACAAAGTGACCCTTGACGCCAAAAGGTTGTTGCACTCCACTCCTTCATGTGTATTCCTATTGAAAGTTTGATACTGTGTTTTTCCTTCTTTATTTTGAATGAAATGGTAGTCAATAGTCACGCATATTCACAAAACTTACAAGAAAATTTTAGTAAAATTATCGCTGGGGATAGAACCCACGAACTGCCACATGCCACGCAAGCATCCTACCACTGCTCCAGTGGGGATTCAGTAACTTCAAAATTTATTGTAACACGTTCTTTCTTTGTGACGCATGCGCCAACCCATGTGACCTAGTAGGTATTGTGAATATGCTGTAGGCGGCCATTGCTGCCATGCCAATAAACCCCAATAAACAAAACTTTTCCTTACAATTTTGGTTTGGTTCCGTTAATAGGCCAAAACATAAAACTCTTGTACTATGTCAGTTGGTCCACTAGTCGTGACGTCATCATTGTTGCGTTGCAGGTACTCGATCCGCCACATCTCGGAGCCGCAGCAGACTCTGTCCGAGCTGCTCATCGCGAGGGCCGAGAGGAGCGACTCCGGAAAATTCTCGTGCCATGCGGACAGCGACTTCGGGAAAGATGAGGCGCTCATCCAGCTCCTCGTGCAAGGTGAGTGATTGACTCTTTGAGTGAGTCGATTTAGGTTTAAGTCGAGAGGCACCGACTCTTTCGAAACAATATGGATTGTTTACCAATGAAGTAAAAACACTTAAATGGTATAACATGCTTAATGCTTATACTACACAGCTGAAGAAGACATAATCGACAGGTACCCTTTAAAAATATAAACTCAATTTGTTTCAAACTCTGCTTTGAAGCTCTAAAGAAAAATAAGTGATAAAAGAAACTGTAATTTTATTCGCACCTTTGAAATTTTTTTTGCCAAGAAGTCAATATTTTTGAACTGGCCGACCGCTAAATGAATTTATGACACAGAACCTTATGGAGATTTTCTTCACTGATGTTACGACCTAACCTGTCTACCTTCCAAAACCTCATACTTTTCTTTTTAACTGAATGGATGGCTGGAAAAACGTTGCATGCCGTTTTTTTAACAAAGAAAAACCTTTGTGAAAAAAACGACATGTAACGTTTTTCCACCCACCCATTCAACTGTTCTGTGGCAAGATGCGAGATCCGAAGGTCATACGACTAAAAAACATATACATAATCGCTTCAGTCGGTATTAATACCCCACTTGAATAATATGACTCTTATAGTAGTGAGTAAGCTCCCCACAGTTCTATGACTACCATCCAAATTGGTTTCACCCCTCTCCAACAAGACAGTTTCCTCGAGACAGGAATACTGTCTGTCTATCACAAGTTGAGCTCTATACTAGTTGCCTGGTTGTAGTGGTTGCTATAGAAACTATACTAAACGAATGGATGTAAGAAATAATGTAAACGAGAGCTCATCTTGTGATAGACAGACAGTAGGAGGTTCTGGCCAGTCGACGGTATTGGGCGTAATATATATCAAAGGTTCCTAAATACGGAAAACATCTATGATGAATACTAATCTCGTCCGTGTGTCGCAGGTCCCCCCGACGCCCCTTCCAACGTGAGCGTGCTGAACGTGTCCAGCCGGGCCGTCAGTCTGTCCTGGGAAGTGGCCCACAACGGGAACAGCCACGTCACGGGCAGCATCGTCCAGTACCAGTCACAGTCAGGTGAGCCATGTTCAAAATCAACGAAGCAGGGGTGCTATTGATTTCGACTCAAAATCCATATTAGAGTTACGAACCGTTTATCCAGAATTCCAAATTCCGGAACGTTTTATTGTAATTGAATTGTGTAGTTTATTTAGATATTGTTTTATGTATTGGCAACAAGTAGGAGCCACTTGATTTCCCCACATAAAGCCAGTCCGGCGGTGTCGCCGAGAGTTCCTAATGCTATGAAATCTCTGAATAAACGTGCTGTCAATATTATCAGTCTCCTGTTTATTTGCTGGATTAGGGAGCTGTTAGTTGCAACACGGTTACAGATTTTAATAAAAATCCTTTCTAAACGTATTTCTCCAACTTAGAGCGAGCACGATGAACAGATGAGACAGAACAGTAGGGAATAGCGGTAGAACATTTCTTTCCGAATGACGTAACTACATTGTAATCGCGCTTGGAACCGATAATGGGACCGGATTCTTCATAAAAGATGTTGTTAATGCTGTAGCCTTGCACCTATTTTTTTAATTGGACCTAATTTTGCGCTTTTTGAGCACGAAATAACCCGGAGTTCTGGAATACATGCTATAGCCCAAAAAGTAGCACCCCTGACAAAGGTTTTTCTATAAATTTCCTTCGTAAGTAGGAAGAGAGAGAGAAAGAAATAAGAGTAATTCTAAAAATACTTTTATATGATACAATTTAAAAAATAAATGAGGGGACGTTCTTTTATGTTTTTTTATAAACAGTTTAAAAGTGTATATATGTAGGTCGAAGGTTTTTTTCGTTGATAAATTTAGCGAACCACGCTGTTTGTTTTTGAGCAGAGCCCACGTGGCTCAAAAGGTGGAGAGGATGTTGCGGCACGCTCTGAATCTCCAAAACGAAGTGAAGAATTAACCGAGAGTAACTATAAATAGTGCTGCTGCACATTGTCTCGTTCTGATGCTACTCGATGATGTGACACGTTCGTTGTTTTCACATTAACCCTTTTTTTAAATGTTTTAATAAATTATTATGTTATTTGAACATGATGGCCTGCTCTGCTTTTCTTGAATTGAGGATCACCGGGTAGGTGTTGCCCTGGATGTAACACTAGTAGTCTATCCATTGAACAAATAACATTTTATTTGAATTCTAGTTAACCTTCCGAATTTTAAACAACACCTTATGTTCTCAATATATTGGTGAATTACCTATGTGGTGTGGTTTTAGAGTTTGTGGTTATGCATTTCAGACAGCCGCTGGAACGGGCAAACGTCGCAGCTAATCGTGTCGGGGGCGGAGAGCAGCGCCACCTTGCGGGCGCTGACCCCGGTCACCCTGTACTTCGTGAGGGTCATCTCCGAGAACGCGCTGGGGCAGAGCGGGCCCAGCGCCGTCCTCAACGTCACCACTGACGAAGAAGGTGCGTATATCCCGAGATACTATCTCATTGCAAAAAGTCGCTTGTTCAAGTTTCTATATCATATTAAATTTCAATTTTTCCCAGCCCCATTTCAAGCACATACTATAAAGGCTGAAACAATACACTAACATATAAAATTCACTGTAAAACATAATCTGTATTTTTTCAACTATAATTTCTTAGAAAATTTACTTTTGATGTTTGAAATCAGTTTTTAACCTATATTACATCAAATTGATGAGTTTTTTGAAAAAAAAATTAGCTAGACTGTGAGCTCTAGTTGTAAGGATGCTAACTACATGTGTGTGTAGGGTTTGGGTTGCCATACTAAAAAAAGTTCAGCTGAAAACAGTGTAGGACCGAGGTACAATACTTTCCCCTATATTGAATTCAATCGATAGTTTTTAACGTTAGTTTAGAAATAGTACGGTTTAAAGGCTGGGTCCTATTTCACTAAAATATTCAAGATTATTAAAGTGACTGAAACTACGGAGTTAAACATTATACCGAAAAGCGTGTGTTTAGGAAGCGGAATTGCAACATTTCAGTATAGTTGGCTTCTCCGCAATGGAAGTGCTCTAAAGGGAAAAACTGGTTTGGCAGGGATTGTTTGAAATGCTGCAAAACAAACTTCACTTTTTTGGAAGTTAGGTGAATCCATTTCAAGCTGTTCAAAAAAAGTAAAATTGGTTGCTCGACCATTTTTTGAAATATTTTGTACATCAACCATAACCTAAGAGAAAATCAAAACCACCATTATTTTTAACCTATTTTGTTTATCCACAGCAGCCCTCCATATTTCGTCCTTTTTAACAGTTTTCGCTCATTTAAGGGTTTACAAAAATGCGAATATCTCCTCTTTAAAATCTTCAAATCAAATAGGGTTTGAAGGAAAATTGTTCGGGATAAAACTGTCTAAAAGACTGATGCAAAAATGTTTTCCTAAAACAAATATTAATTGGAATAAATTTAGTTCAAAGCATTCAATTACATCTGAGATGCCAGCTGATGTGCTATCTAAAGGTTTAGGTGCAAGTAAACACAAAACTTGTGTTGATCTGATAAGCATTACGACTCTAAAATAATAGACACTGCATAAAATAATAATACACTTGAAAACAAAAAAAAGGATACATTATATATTTTCAAGTTAAAGTAATTAGGATTTGGAAACTCCAACTCTCAAGCGTCACCTCCAGCCATGGACCGGTTTCGTCCTTATTAGGACTCATCAGCACGGCATAGGAAGGTAACGCAAGAGAGTGGAGGAAGGCTTCTAGTCAAGCCGACTATAATTTTTTCTAAAGTAATTAGCATTATTTAATGTAATTTAAGTTTAAGAGGGGGTTATTTTCTGATTTTTGCTTGTGTTAAAATAAGCCTTGAGAGGGGGATTGTTGGAGTCAATGCATATTTTTGCTTTCCCTCTGTTTCCTTTCTGTGCTAAAGCACGTGGGTATGTTTACTTCTGGCGGCCGTTGTGATTTTGATTCTTCTGTTCTTTTTGGCTGCCGGCATTCCAACTGCAGTTCCGATTATGTGAAGATGTATGTTATGCCTCTGTCAAATAAAAGTCTTTTATAATTAAAACTAAATGCTTAATTCCTTCTCCTCATCTCCTACAGTTTTTCATAAACATTCTGTTTGCACAAAGTGCATTCGATCGAAATGTTTTTACAATATTTTTACGTTGTTGCCTTGCATGTTGGTTCCTATTTAACTAAATCTTAACTGTAGCTTTTGAATTGACAGCACCTTCAGGAACACCGAGAGAAGTCCAGGTCCACTCCACTGGGGCTCAATCCATCAAAGTGACGTGGAAGGTATGTTCCTAGCCAGAACGTTTTTCTACAAAAAAAATTAAGTATGGTTTGCTAAATAATTAGTAGTATTTGGAAAGTATCCCCACATTTCGGAAGTTGATATGAGCTTTTAAGTCGTATAGAAGGAACAGTGGGATGTTGGTTGGTTGAGTTTTTATGGCACAAGGTTCCTATATCGGACTTTCCGTGCCAAAAAAAAGATTAATAGACCCCTATGGAACATTCTGCACCAAACAAGACAAAAATAAAATTTTGCCAAAAAGCCATCAGTGGGGATGTCTACCCATCTAAAATTCGAACGGGTTTTACGTTTTTGAATACTACCGGTCATCTAAAAATAATAAAAAACTTTCATCATATTATATTTAATATAAAGAAGTACTTTTATAAAGTTCTACAAAGGCAAAAGTGTTTTTACTCTCCGAATTTTTTCAAATTGAAATATTTAGAGTGTGCAGTCGTGTAGTATTGGTGGCCTGTAGTTTTCAATTCCGATCCTTGTATTGTTAATTGCTGTGTATGAGAGTATGCCTGTACATGTATGTATGTATAATTATGTCTGTTTATTCTTGAATGCAAGAATATAAAACCATTTTGTGGGTACCAGTGATAATAAATGGAAATTTCATTTTCATTTAAAAAAAAAACCCACCCGAATCAGTTTTGCTTGTTTGCCTCGCACAATAAACTTGTTAATTTTGTTCCAATGCGTCTTACTGTAAAAACAATCCTATTGCAATAATGAGGGAATTGCACATTTTTTTTTAAATTTTACTATGATAGAGGATGAAAATGCATGAAAAATGACGCAAAAGTTATTGAAATCGGAAAACTATTCCCCAAGATATTAATTTTTAAAATGTCGTTTTCAGTATTGGCGGGAAAAACAGTAATTTCGTTATGGCTGCTGTGTGACGTCACAGCGCTTGGACCCACTGGTTTCGTCATGTTATTGTATGCTTAGCTTGCTTCTTTCTGCTATTCTTCACAAAGTTTTAACTAAAAAACTATGATATTTTAAAGACACATGCAAATGTTTTTTATAAAAAGATTGGCATTTTGTTTTTCAAAAAATATTAATTGGTTTTGGAATTATTAGGATTCAAAGTTTTAATTTTTTCTTTTTCTGGCCGTTCACTAGAGCAACAGACATGTTTTGGTTTTATGATAAGTCTGATTTCTTTTATTTTCGACCATTCACTAGTTTCGACGGCGCTGTGACGTCAAATCCCGTTTTTTGATCACATGACTTTACTAGTGTTTTGGCAAAAATAAAATCGAATTTTAAGTTATTTAAAACATATTTTTAAACTTTAAAATCTGATATTTGAGAGTTTTAAACTATAACGTATCAAAAAAGTGTAAAATTAAGCAAATCCCTCACCTATGCAATTCCCTCATTCAAGGAAGGAAGTAGTAGTACTTCCATAGTTTATAAACATAGAGCGCACTCGTTGAAGCACTGTGCAAAATTCCATGCAGAGGAAACTTGTTGTGATTTTGACGTCACAATTTTACAACTTTCCATTCTAATCCTAACTAAAAGCTGTCATTTCCTCAGCCTCCCCCAGAGGAGAGCCATCACGGCCACATCAAAGGCTACTACGTCGGCTACCGCACTTCGGGCACCCCCGAATCCTACACTTTCAAGCAAGTGGACTCTTCCAACAAGGAGCAGCAGTCCACCTACATCACTGGCCTGAAGCCGTACACCCAGTACGACATCGTCATCAGAGCGTTCAACTCCGCCGGCTCGGGCCCCAAGTCCTCCAAAATCACAGGGAAGACGCTGGAGACAGGTACTACTGCTACTTCACTCTGTCGAGTTGCTTTTTAAACGATAACATTTGTGGAGTCACTAGTACCAATTAAAGATACTAGTGAAACGTTTTAAAAAAGTTTTTTTCTCCACCATTTTTCTTTTGTTTAATTCTGCTTGCCAATCACCGTTTTCGTTTCGTTTCGTTGGGATATTTATGATTTTAAGCTCATGTATGGGGGTATTTAATGGTGCTAAAATTATTTTACTGCTTTTTAGTTTTTCTTTAACTGAGTTGATGGAGTTTTAAAAGCCATGTAATGTAATTATTCTGTTTTGCAAAGAATTTAAAATCAACTTTTGTGGGGGTGCTTTAAATTGTAAGTGTTATAACAGATATTTATAGTAGGGGAGCCCATGATGCTAAATGTGGATTTACTCGAGCTCGTCAGATAATCATAGGGGAGATACCTAGCATGCTTTTGAGTAACTCCACCAAATATAAGCTCTCCATGTTGGTGGGTTTGTTTAGAACAGCCCGTTAAAATTTGAAAGAAAACTAGTTACATTGACATACTCGAGCGCGTCAGATTGGCTACCAAGACAGTTTACAACTAGTTGAGCCTAGTTTCCTGGCTACTAGTCTATAAACATTTTGTTTCGTACATTTTTCTCAAAAAGAGCGATAGCGTCTTACCGGTCTTGGCTTTACTTTGCAACTTTGTAACCCTCCCGCTCCCTTATCCACCGCTCAAATCGGCAGATTTTAGAAAATGTACACTTTTTAGCTAATAACTAACCTACCTTATCATTTATCTGACGCGCTCGAGTATGTCCATTTAACTAATTTTTTTTTTACAAATCTGACGGGTTGTTCTAAACTTACCCACCAACATAGAGAGCTTATATTTGGTGGAGTTACTCAAAAGAATGCAAGGTATCCCCCCCTATGATTATCTGACGCGCTCGAGTTACTACCCAAAAACACTCTGGGCTCCCCTACTATGAGATTTGTTTTTTAAATTACTCTTTTGTTTTTAATAAACACTACTCCTGTGTGTGAATGCTTTGTTATAATTAAAAGTGTATGTGATAACATTACATAAAATTGCATTTAATAATCTACTGAGGGTTCATGGTATCTACAAACGTCCTTCAATTTCCATAAATGACGATTTCGTAAATCTCGCAAATTTACTTTGCGATATCATCTTCATATATTTTTTGTATATTTACTCTGTATCTGTGATGCTAATTTATATTAAATACTTTAATTAATTTATTCATATATTTATTGATTAGGGGATTGTAGACGTTTTCCTCTTTGTGTCCATTTAATTTTTTTCTCATGCATTCCGTCTGTATTAGGTTTTAGAATTAACTAAATTTTCCCCCTAGGGTCCCATAAACCACTGAATTCCTTATTCTTAATTAATTTAAATGAAAATTACCGTTTTATATATCCAGTAAATTCACGTTTGTAACTATAGTTATTAATTCAGTGAACATGTTATAAAGAATACTATATTTTCATATAGTGCAAGTCAATGTGAATGTAATGGTCTAAGAGCCCATGGCCGGCTACCTGTATGTATTTGACCAGACCTGAGTTTTTGTACGCTAAGGCCCCTATACCTACCATACATAAGTAGGGGACTCACTAAGCTCAAAGTGGTGGACGCGTCGAGCGCTCAGGTAAGACAGGTATCGATTTTTGACTAATTTTAAATCCATTTGACCACGTCTGCCGTTTTAAAATTTTGAAAATATATTATTATTACTATCGGAAAATAAGAATGGCAGACCATTATCGCGCATTTTACTTCGTGGCAGACAATTTTGAAAATGCTAAAAAAATAAAATTTTGAAAGTATTTGACTAGATCTGCCATTGATATATTTCATTTATTATAGTCTTAAAAATTTATATTGAACACGGCAGACGTCTACATTGCGTACACACATCAACAAATAATAAAATCTTAGCTACTATCCGGGCAGATGGTTGGCACAGATTTTATACAGCTGTTGTATCTGTATATAAGTACTGGTATTAGTTTTAATAGAGTATTTTCAGGTGACGTCACGACCAGCTAATTTCTTTTAACTGTTAACCTTTGTAGGGCTTTTAACTGTTGCTAAGGCGGTTGCTAAGTAACGAGGTATATGTTGCTAAGGTGGTTTTTAAGTATAGGGTCACGTGATTGCAAATACTCCAATAGAAGAATTCCACGGCCAGTCATTTTCTGTAACTGTTAACCTCTGTAGGGCAAAAAACTGTAACATATCTGTTGCTAAGGCCGTTGTTAGGTCCGAGCCATGTGATTGAAAATGCTCTATTCATTATTGTAAATAGTTTTAATGTAATACAACTCAACTCCTAACTCAACTAGTGAAAACGAGTCATCTAACGATGAACATGACCCCGATGATGAAGATGATGAATGAAGATTGATATATATATATATCTTATTTTCATTCTTATTTTTAACACTTTTCAATTTTTTCTTAACAAAATAAAAAGAAAAAAATTAAAATGAATAATCGAATTATTTTTTGAAAAGCATTATACCATATTATTTATAATTCCATAAAAAATCTACTTATTTCTCTTCTAACTAATGAAGTTTAGTATATAGAATACGAAAAAAATTTAATTTCTTTAAATACAGTGATAAAATAAATTACATTGATGTAAAACAGCGAACGGGATACATATACATCTGGCCGGATAGTAGCTAAGATTTTATTATTTGTTGATGTGTGTACGCAATGTAGACGTCTGCCGTGTTCAATATAAGTTTTTAAGACTATAATAAATGAAATATATCAATGGCAGATCTAGTCAAATACTTTCAAAATTTTATTTTTTTAGCATTTTCAAAATTGTCTGCCACGAAGTAAAATGCGCGATAATGGTCTGCCATTCTTATTTTCCGATAGTAATAATAATATATTTTCAAAATTTTAAAACGGCAGACGTGGTCAAATGGATTTAAAATTAGTCAAAAATCGATACCTGTCTTACCTGAGCGCTCGACGCGTCCACCACTTTGAGCTTAGTGAGTCCCCTACTTATGTATGGTAGGTATAGGGGCCTTAGCGTACAAAAACTCAGGTCTGGTCAAATACATACAGGTAGCCGGCCATGGGCTCTTAGACTATAAAGTAAGATCTAATAATGATTTTATATCGAATTCGTTTACAGTGTGTGTTGTGATAGTGATTGTTTGTATGGTGTTTTCGAAAGGGTCCATTCCAGTCGAAGAATGTTGATACTAAATTTTTTTGCTGTCATTCCTTAGCCCCGCCCACATCTCCCAAAGTTGAGATAGAAGGATCGACGTCATCCACTATCGATATAAGTTGGAAGAAAGATGTGAAAGACAAAGCCGCCATGCCAGGTATACTTTTTTTCTTGATCTGAATGAAACGCTTTAGTTTGCTGAGAGATAGTGAGTTATACGAGCTACTAGATGAGTTCTACACTCCTTACTTATGCAGGGGTGCTACTGACCTAAACTCAAAATCCCAGAAAACTATTAGAGCAACGGACCTTTTATCCGGAATCCCAAATTCCGGAATGCTCCAAAATCCGAAACATTTACAGATCTCAAAAAGTTTTTTCTTGTTCTGGAGGTTTTTTTCGCACAAAACACGTGTCCAAGAACCGATAAGACAAAGCAGTCGGGAATGTTTTAAATACAGCCGTATGTAAACGCAACTCGATCGTCTATCTACGGCGGCGAAAAAAAGTTTTCATATAATAAATAAATATTTTATTGACCCACACAGAAGATAAACTTCCAGTTAAGGTGGACACAGACTACACATACAATTACAGACATTAAAAGGTTAACAAAAGGGTGAAAATTTAAAGACAATAGTCCATATAAATGACGTAGCTTCTATGTGATTGCGTTAAGAACCGATGTGAGACATAATTTTTTTTAAAGTTGTCATGACTGCAGCTTTGCGCTAGTTTTTTATTTGACCCAACTTGCGCTTTTTTGTAAGGTTTGATTGGTTGGTTGACTTTTTATGGCTAAACACAAACAAAGAAAAATTAATTTTTAGAAGGCAAAAGCCTTAGTCTGATATACTGCTATGTAAAAGCTGTTAAAATCGCATCTAAAAATTTAAGCAGATATTGTTAGGTTAGAGATTTTAAAAAATTTCGATAAAACCGGAAATTTCGAAATTCATGCTGTTATAAAAACCGGATTTCCAGGGCTACCCTGGAAAAGTAGCACCCCTGCTTATGTTAATAGTACAAAAGCTTCAGTTATGGAAGTAAAAATAGCTGAAAGGCTTTAGATTGCAACTCAGTAGGTATTAAATCGAGTTAACGACAGGTGGTTCTATTGGAATATAAGATCTATCACGTACGTAGTCTGCAACCAGAAAAATTACAAGTGATTTCGTAACCTGTAATGCGTGTTTTTTTGTAGAATACACGGTGCACTACAGAAGCGACGACGGGGAATGGAGGACGGAGAACTTGGGTAGCCATGTGGAGCGACACACGCTGAGGGGGCTGAAATGCGGCACGCGCTACCAGCTGCACATGACCGCTTCCAACAGCCTTGGTACAGGGGAGCCAAGCTTACCGGTACTCGCCAGGACGCAAGGGGCCGGTGAGTGCTAAGTTATGTTATTGATTGTTTCGCTATACTGACTACTGGTGTAGTTTGGTAGACTTCTTAGCTAGGAATATACTTGGCGATCCTTACGAAACGGGGGGAGAGCAAATGGGCAGTGAACTAGACTAATTTAGAAACATTGCTGTCATGGGACTCGGGCAGTGGATTTTGAGGAGATAGGCGCGACCGCTCTGCTACAAATGTAGTCTAGTGCATGGCCCTTGAACTCCCCTTCTCTCTTCCCCTAGATCCGCAAAGGTCGCCAAGTGTTGCCGACAATTCGCCTTAGTTGGGTTTTTTAAAGAATACAGAAAAACCAAATTAGTACATTTAAAATGGTGAACTCTCTGCAGCTATTAAAAAAAGTAACGGAAAGTAAAGAAATAGAAAAGCAAAGTAAGAGGACGAAGCGGCCAATGTAGGTCAGCAAATGTCCCTACTCCATCAACTTAAACTTGAACAAGACACTGTGTAGAAGACAGACATAAGTTTCCAGACGTAAAAAAATATGGGGTGTTGAAGGCAGAGTTGGACAAATTAAAATTATAGAAATGCCATCTTTCATGATAGATATAGGGGTACAACTATAATATAACATAATAATATAACAATATTTATATTTCAAATACACTACGCTTTATGATGAATACCTTTACATTATATGCATTATAAATGAAATTCTTTAAAGTTAAATTTTGATATCAAAATAATCGGTTGATTATGAAAATAATTGTGTTAGCAATCACGAATTCACGCGGGAGACATTTAAAAATTTAAAAACCTATTATTTTACTTCACAAATTGAATTCATTTAGTGGTCAGCATAGATTACCATAACATGATACTTATTTCCTCAACTATTGAGTGGTGGCTAACTCTCTCGTTGCAGCTCCCATGTCCCCTCCTGAGTCGTCGTTCGTGCAGCCGGGCGTGGACTCCGTGACGCTGCGTCTGTCTGCGTGGCGCGACGGCGGCTGCCCCATCCGCCGCTTCTCCCTCCTCCTGCGCCCCAAGGAGCAGCCCCGCTGGCCCCCAGAGCCCCGCGAGACGCCCCCGAGAGACCTCTTTGTACTGCGACCGCTCGCTCCTGACCGCGATTACGTCATCATGGTGACGGCGCACAGCGAAGCGGGCCTCACGCAGGCAGAGTACCAGGTCACCACCCTCGCTCCCATAGGTGATTGAGGGAACGCATAGAATTCAGGGTTCAATGAGTGTTTGAGATTGTGTGGGTAGTGCTGTTGAGTGTAGTACTATCAAAGGGGGTAACTTTGACCGATGGTATCGCCAGTATTGTAGTAAGCATTTCTATTTGATGGCATTTGATCTGAGAAAGTTAATTTCATTTTAAGTTACCTTTAAAATGATTTCTCTCGGTCGTGCTTCTTCCGAACTCTAAGGCTCGGAACACATTGGGCCACAAGAGTCGCCGGCGACTCTAAGAGATCTTTGCAAAAATGGGGGAAAAGAGAAAGGGGAATTTAGGGGCAGTGAACAGAGCGGTCCTGTTTCTCTGGGAGTGGATTTAAGGGAGACAAGGCTCGACTGCTCTGCTACAAGAGTACGTCTAGTGCAGTGAATTCTGAACAGTTTCATACCCACGTACCACAAAAGACATTTTAAAAATCAATAAAACCTGAAATCCTACCATATAGGCCACATGTTGAAGTGACAAATAAAATCTTGTGATTCTCAATCTTTTTATTATCAAGGATCATTAGATACTTTATCAAATCAATGAAACTAGTAATCTTCCCATAGACCACAGGTTGAGAATCACTGGTCTAGGACACAGCCTCTCAACTCTCCTTACACCAACCATAAAGGGTCAAAGTTACCCCGATCGACGGCAGTATTGTTCATGATGGTAAGATATCTGAATTTTCTGTTAATTTTAGAGAACTGAAGTTTTAGTATTATATTGTTCATGGTCAATGTCTACCTAACAGGGCATCCACATGCTGTCTTTGATTTTCCTACATTTCATAGTAGGAAAGAAGAAAGCTTCCAAACGAGCCTTACGTAGGTTTAGTTGTCTTTTAGAGTCATAATTATTACACCCTAAATATCGTGAACAGAAATTAAAACGTATGTCTTGATTTTACAATTAAATGTTATTAAGAGCTAAAAAATCAATGCCTATGCTTTCCCTTTACTCTCGTGTATATCTATAACTGCAAAAACTTGTTAATTCACATGTGTGCGCTTTTGGACTCCACCAGAATAGAAGGGCTTTCTCTCACCCATAAAAATTTCCACTTTGACCGGACGTTTCGAAGGTACCATCAGCCCTCAGTAGATGCTCTCTGGTATCGTTTGGTCCGTTCTCATTGGTTGTCCGTCCTCCACAGCGCCGCCGTCGTTCGGGAAGCGGGAGACGGGGCTGCCCTTCTACAAGAACGTGGCGCTCGTCGTTCCCGTCGTCGTCTCGTCCATCGTCCTGCTCGTCATCGTCTTCGCCGTCGTCATCTGCTTCAGGAAGCACTCGCTCGACAGGAGAGCCAGGGACGGTGGGTACTCTCTACTCTCTACACGAGGGGGTCCCAACTTGGAAGAAACTAGAGTTTTAATACTTTGTTTTTCAAATACTTTCATAAAAGTACAATTATGGGGGAAAACGGTACAGTGGACCTTTTGCTGAGAGTAGAATATAAGTTTGGCTGCTATATCCCCGTTTTAAAGTACTCTTGAAAACATTAACAGACTTGCCAACCTCTGAAAGTCAAAAATCAGGAGATTTTCCATAGAAATCTTTATCGATGTATAGCCCATCGCAAACCAATTATAAAAAGATAATATGTGCTCAAAATAAAAATTTAACCGTTTTAAAACCACACAACCATACGTTTTCACAATCGCACTGTCCGGGAACATTTTTCTGAAGAGAGCTCCGGAATGGTCCGCCACACTGATCGGTAAATTATGCTCCAATAAGAATGCTGTAAAAAGGCATTCAGCATTAATTACCGTCTGATCATTCTGTATTACAAAAATCTTTTGGTTATTTTCCACACATTTCGCATTTTCCGTATGCATATTTCGAAAAAAACCTGGTATTCCGATAAAAAGCGGGAGAAAACCGAGAAAGCGGGAGATTTTCGGGGAAAATCCGGAGGGCGGGAGGAGAGAGCGAAAATCCGGAGTCTCCCGCCAAAATCCGGAGAGTTGGCAAGTATGCATTAATTAACATATGTAATGGGGAAATTAAGTACTTACCTCTCTAATACCTAACTGTGTCACAAAAAGTTCTCCATAGCTAAACAAATTAACTATTACATCTTTAAAAATCCGGATCATAATCTTAGTGTAGGTAGTTTCAGCAAGTCTGCCCCAGCTTTACTATACTGTTACCTCATTTGCATAGCAGCAGCTCTCTCCGTTCGAGAGTATTTTCAGGTTAAAGGGACTTTCCTATGCACCCTGTATATAGAACAGGGCGCGGAATTTCCGCTCGCCAACTCGCCATTCACGACCAAGGCTGGCGAGAAAGTTCTTTTCCCCGAAAAAAATTTGAGTTTAAAATAAAAAATGTCCAAATCAAGGAACCTCAATCGAGCGGCTCTTGTTGTATAATGATAGTCTTGCATTGTGTAAAGTTTGTTAGGAAGTGCCATCTAGTAATGTGGACATAAAGTGGATTAATGGTTTTTCCGGACCTTTTAATAAAAAAGAAACGTTTTCTTGCCATAATCAAAGCAAAATCCACTATGAAAATTTTGCCATTGTAAAGGCAGAAAAGCGCAGACTGAGACACTAGAGGATTTGCTCAGAATTTCCATTAATGTACCCTCTCTAAAAGATTTTAACCCAACAGCTGATATCGACAAGTGGTATTTTAGTGCTGGAAGGCAGCGATACACAAACATAAGGGGATAAAACTAACAGAAACTTTTCATAGATGGATTCATTCATTGATTTTAGAGCTGAAATGTCATGCCCTGATCTAGAATATAGATACTATTTTAAAAACCTATTATCAAAGCTTTAAAGGAGCGTTACTATATTTCATTCAAGAAGCCCGGAGATTGTAATAATTGTTTAGCTTCCTTTTTGTTTCGTTTCAGATTACGACACCCGGAAACCCATCGGTGAGAACCTGATGATGAGCGACATGACGAAACAGATCACCCACAAATCCGCCAAAATGTCACACTACGCGTGTCCCCCGACAGGTGAGGCCTAATCCATCCATATCAACATTTATTTGTGGTAATCACAGACCTCGTAGTACCCCCATTAGGGTGTATCGAAAAAAAACTTTTTTTTGATTTTGATAAAGTCTTAACAAAAAAAAGTTGTCTAAGGTGACAGAGAGTACCTGTGAATTTTTTCAGAATTTTCGGATAATATCTAGGGGTGCCGCAAAGCCCCCGAAGGTTCCCATGTTAATCCTATGGGCGCGCAAGCCAAAAAGGCCGAAAATCGGTTTTTCGCCCCTCATTTCTACTCTAATCACACGACGAATGTCTTCACTCGAGTTATGGACCCTATATGATCTAGGCTATCCGACAAAACTTGAATAATAGCCTAAATATCTATATTTGTTGATTGTGGGCGCTTGGAAATACGCGATTTTCAACGAAATTTGACTTCATGACTTCATATAGGGTCGTATGCTACCCGAAAAAACTTGAATAACAGCTTAAATATTTATATTACGTTTTTTTGTGTGCTCAAATTTCGTTTTTTTTTTCGATACACCCTAACCCCCATGCCAAAAAAAACCCCAACCCATTGGTTTACGGGAAAACCATTGGTTTACGGGATTTTTACTCAATCGTATTCATGTCTTCAGTCATTGATGTTCTTGACTTCAAAGATTAGGTTGAGAGGAAAGATTTTCCTCAAATTGGAGCACTTAATTTTTAATTTATCAAAAAACTATTTTGATAACTTTTTGGCAATCAATTTTGCTATTATTGTGAAAATTTTAAGCAATTGTTTTGCTCTTAAAAGTCAGTGGCAACCCTGTTATACTTTATATGAATATTATTTGCATGGCTGAATATTTTAAAATAAAATAATTTTTAAACAAAATCTCTCGTTTTTTAGGTAAAGGAGATTACGCTGAGCCCTACAATTGCAATGACGCAGTTACTGCGAGGCAGGTAAGTTATCTCATTTACTTGACATTCATTGGATCTGAGTAGTTGGTTGGTTATTTGGAGTTCTATGGCACATGGTTTCTATTAGGACATTCTGCGGCAAATAAGGCAAAAAATTAAGTGTAAAGCCATTGTCAAACGCTATCTATGCGTAAGTTTCAAAAATCAAGAAGGCGTAAAAGAGATAAACATGAGTAAAATTTTACGATGATGGTATACTACTAATTTCATTAGGTTCTTGAATCCATCAGCAAGCGAAGCTTGACAATGATGGCATAAATTATAAAAATGTATGTTATGCATATTGTCTTATTAAAATAACGGTGGTTAAAGTACAAAATTGTGAAATTTGGAGATAATCAATGATTTAAATCATCTCTTTGAAGTGTTAGTTATACAGGGTGTTTCAACAAGTCCGCCCAAACTTTGCACAGAAAAACTCCTTTTGCGTGTAGTATATAAAAAATACCCAAAGAACTATACCTCTACTGATAATGGCTTAGGCTGTGTCGACCTCCAAACGAAACGCAAGCCATTCTGGCGGCTTTAAATCGGTGACAGGATCAGCAATCTACCAAGTTGTAAGTCTCGGCCGGCCGGTTTAGGTCAGCTTTGTCCTCTGGTTAACGTTGTTTTAGGAGCTAAGCCTACGGATTTTAAGATTTTAAGCCGCCCGGTTCTACGCTGGCTTAGCTTTGGTTAACCTACGGAGCATGCGCATTAGTTGTTTTTCTTGGCGAAATTTGTTTTGTTTACAAAATGGCCGACTACCGCGATATTCAAAATTTGCTCCTTGTAATCTTTTCAACTAAAAAAAAAACGTTTGTATGAATCTAATTAGTATCCGGAATCTTACAATAATTGTGTTTTTATTTGAATTGATCATTATTGTTTGTTTTGAAAGCTCAAAGTTATATTTTCAGGCAAGTGCATTGCAATTTTTCTGAGAGAAAAATTTGCATTAGATTTGAAGCTCCATTTAAAGTTACATAAATAGTTTCGTACTCCTTGAACAAGATTTTCCTCGAGTTACTGGTAGATAGCTGAGCTATTATTAGAATCAGTCGAGCGGACGATCTATGTCAAGGCCTCGCACTATAAGGAACCAAGATATGGAATGTGTTTTTACCATAGGTACTAAGTTTTTTTTTTTAGCAATAAAATGTGAACGACTTTGAAAGAATGATTCCGCATATGAAAGATAATTTTGCATTAAAAATTATATTCATTAGATAGAAGTGCTCCTAAACCTTCCATTGGTGATGATTTTCTCTGCTAATTATTATAGTCAGAATTAAATGAAATTTTATTTACAGGGGTTCTTGGGATTGTTCTCTCCGAGTATGCAATAAAAATAATTATAGTTTTCCCCCGTGTTAAACATGGTTCAGAATAATAGTTTCTTGCTGCAAAAGGTTTTAAAAACGTCATATATAAAAATATCTAGAGATATAGAGAGCCAACCTAGACTAATAATAAATTCATACTGTTGACTGAAAAAAAATATTCTATTTCTTAAAGCTTCGATTCTTGACTTTTAATTTGGTGGTTTATGGTACTGAGCTTTTAATGTAGAGTTAGACAATATTAAGAGTTCATTATTCACTACATTCTAATAATTTTGTAACTGTATGGTTTTTGTCACACAATAATTATCCCAATTTGTTTTTAGGAGGGTTCTGACGGCCTTTTCGCCACCATCAAACGCTGTCCGCCACGGCCCATATACACGTCTGCGCCTTTCAAACAAGGTGGGTGTTCCTTCAAACCGAAAATAACAATAGTTGGGTGATTTTGGAATTCTTTAGTATGAAGCTTGATGATTTACAGCATGGACAACAAAATACTAGTACTAATACATTAAATTCTGTATTTTAAAATTACAATATAGGCACTAACCCCTATTAGGACATTCTGCTCCAAACAAGACAAAAAATACACTGCAAAATCAGGCAAAAATGCATTTATCGGACGCAATCTAGAGTAGTGTTAAAAAGGAGCAAGGCATTTTATTTAAAATGACAGGTATTAAAAAAATGATTTATTTTATAAAAAGGTGAAGAACATGTACAAGATGAAGAATCAAGATTTAAAATATTTTTATAAAACGATGGCATCGGAACGGAAAAAGTTCTTGAGGAGGATACTCAGCTCGCTTGAGAGGGCCTATTCATTGCAGACGCCATGTAATGTTCTTTAACAGGCAAATTAGTTTGCCGGAAAATTTTTCTTTTTAATTTCTTGCTCTTGCGCAATGTTTACACTAGAATGCGGAAGTCGCGAACGAGTTTAGATGTCCAGGGCCTGGGTGTCGGGTTTCGCATTGTGATGAATGATCGTTCTGTTGAGTCGTGGGTTTTTGTGTTGTCGCACTCTGTAACTTATGGACAGTATCTCGGGAATAAACTTCAAGAATATGATACAAGAACTAAATGCACAGTGGAGTATCATGTGAACAATATACTGTTTCAAGCTGACATGGGATTCTTCAAGCAGGCGGTTTGCAAAACATGCAGTTGCGAAAAAAATAAATTACGGGTACAGTTTATACACACATATCCTAACCTTATAACCTAATCATAATATCACAGTTACATGCCGGGAGTCGAACCCGTACCGTTAGAATAGACGGAGTTGCAACATCTGGTTACTAAAAGGTTAATTTTGTCAACAGTACAAAAGGTCTTGGACCCAAACGGAATGTTATCTCCTGCAACTCTGCCTCCAAAACTATGGTTACAGGCCGCTTGGCGGGGGAGGCATCCTTTGGGATTTTGAGTTACCTGAAGATATGATCAATAAATTTCTGAAATGAGTTAATGAGATACATATTTATTGAGGGAAGTAGCTATACCGAGGTATATTGTTATAAATGAAACTTCAGAGTTGCATGTTTTTTTCCCTCTTGAAAATCCAGTAGAAGATGTTGATAGTCCAGAGAGTTGTAAAGGGGGATGGGGTTCCAACTCTTAACCCAGATGAAAAGGTATTTTACGAAATTGTCAAAAATAAAGTGACGTCACATAAACTACGGGTACAGTTTATACACACATAGTCACATATCCTAACCTTATAACCTAATCATAATATCACAGTTACATGCCGGGAGTCGAACCCGTACCGTTAGAATAGACGAAGCTGCAATATCGATGTTGCAACTCCGTCTATTCTAACGGTACGGGTGACGACGAAAACTGACGGTCGTAGAGGTATACTATAGTTATTTGGGAATTTTTTTATGTAATCTGAGTGTGCAAAGTTAGGGCGGACTTGTTGTGTAATATCAATTGTTGTAATGAATTTGATTCGATTTTGACAGCGTGTGTAAGGACTAATAGCAATGACTTACTTTCAGGGTCAGAACCTTTTTGTTCGCAACACACCACCTCCAACGAAACCCGGACTGAACCTACTTCCGACAAGTGGAGCAACCCCCGAAAAAACAGCAAGCCAATACGGTGATGAGCCCGCCTATCAAACCAACTACTAGATACAAAAATAGTCACTTCAACCGTCCTCGACTACCATTGGACTACATCTTCTCATTGGAAGAAATTTTACTCTGAACAACAAAAGCACGAAAGAATCAGACACCTCATTGGTTGAAACTTTCATGACGTCATATAATTATGCGAACAGTTTTCATTGAATAATGAAACACCTTTACCTTGGAGCTTTCAAACCAAGTTTTAAATGTTTTAAGGGAAATTATGTGTTTTTCTCTAATTCTTTATTGAGCATGTGATATCGATGTGTGGTTTTCATAATTATTGGCAAAGATCAAAAATTTTGCAAAAATGGAAGAAACTTTATGTTCTTCCTGCTGTTTTACTAACCTACCTGCATGGGATGTTATTAAGAAGTTTGTGTAAGGGCCACGGGCGCAGCAATCAGGTTTCTTATTAGGGGGGTACCCAGGACCGAATTTTTGGTGTTTTTTGTGGGGGGTAGAACCCCCGTGAGGGCGAGCCCGTAACCAGACTAGCCATATTCATAGACATTAGTGTCGGCGTTAAATCCTTGGTCAAAGAAGGATTCTACCAATAAGAGTCAGTTAAAAGCTACTTTTTTTCTTTCTTTAGCTGCAGGTTAACATGGACGCCGATGGCTGTGAACATGACTGTCAAGTTTCAAGATGGTTTAGAACCTTTCATGCAGTCAATGAAAATGTGTTTTGAACAATACTTAACCCCAAGCAACGAGGGTGTATGGGGGGATCCTCCCTTGGAAAATGTTGGTATTTTGGCTCTAAAAAGTAGTGTTTAGAATAAATTTCGGACATCAGGGACCTGACGAAGGTCTGCACTACACTTTAGGGATCAATGTTTCCAAAGTTTCTTTAAGAAAATTAGTTATATTTAAAACTAAAGGTAAAGAAATTACTCATAATTTAGAGGTCATCTGCCCTCCCTGGCAACGCCCTTTATAAGTGTTGTGAAAGGAAGTTTGTGGGAGGGCCTCTATATTCATTTACATTATGCTAGTAAAAAAACGGGTCCTCCCGTGTTATTCGCTGGTTTTCTGGCGCTACTCCTGGCTCCCTTAGGGTTTCCACAATTAAAAAATATATTTCGGGGGAGATTCTATCCAGAAATCACGAGTGCTAAAAATATATCCCAAGATAACAGGGGACACCGCAACTTTACTGGAAGCTCTTTTATTTAGCTCCAATTGCAATTTTAACAAAGAAAAATTATACTAGGTATACTTCAAGTGTGTAAATATTTGTTAATATTTATGGAGCATTTTACACGAAATGTGATTAATTCACTCTGATTGCGTGCCAAAATATACACAAATATGTAACATTTAACACTGAGGATGTAAAAATAAAGGTGTGGAAAAGCGATTATTCTCATTTCTATAACGGTTTTTCCCACTGACCTTATCTTAAACATTACATTTTTGATTTAAGAATGTGATGCAAGAAAATCTTTGAGAAAGTTTCTTTTAAAATGGGTGATCTTAAATTGTAGAAGGCAGAACCATATTATTGGACAGAAATAACTATTGTAACTGAAAGGAAATCTATACAAAATTACGATGACGCTGCTGTGACGAATTATATTAATTCAGTCATGAAGCATTTGTTTATTTTACTATACATGTATATATACACCGGAGATTTGTATTTCTTTTACGACTGTTAATCTTGATGTAAAAATAAATGTTTTTGAAAATAGTTCTTTTTATTGATTTCTTAACCATTTGTATATTACTAAAAAATCTCGATGGGTCAATTATTTTTTCTTTCTATGGGCAACACGAACTAAAAGTAATAAGAACAATAACAAAATACAACTTCTCCACATTTTTAGTAAAGGGGTAAAAATTTTAACCCAATTTGTCTTAGTCTTTATATTAATTCTTTAATCATAATACTATGTTTTAAATTTGCGCATTTTAACTTTGTGAAAATTTTATTTGTTAGTTTATAGCCAATGAATAATTCACCACAGTTGATTTAAGTGACTTATTTATTCAGTGACTTCATAACTTTCAATTTACTTTAAGTTTTCTATATTTTCGGAGGAATGTGGTATTGATATTTTTAAAAAATGCTATCAGTCGCTAGTTATTAATAAATATAAAAAAGATGATAATTGAGGAAGAAACTAGGTTCTTAGACCTCAAACTCTAGCATAATCACCCTTCACTGGGTAATATTATAAGCATTGCTATGTCAGAACGTGTGACAAAGTCAGTCAGCTGAGTGGCTAAACTGATGCTAAGTTAATACTCATTAGGGTGGAACGAAAGCACGAATTTGGTCGAATAGTTTCGTGATAGTGCGGAAAAGTTGCCTTAACGCATCAGTGTCAATATGTGAAAATCTGAAGTTGATCAAAAAATATCTTGAGGTGCCGCAAAGTCCTTAAAGTTTCGAAAAAATGCTGTTTTTTTACAAAATAACAAAAAATCCAATGATAATGAATGATTGATAAAAATCCAATCCATATTCCAGGTTTTATTTTTTTATCGCCCTTTTTTTGGTAGTAATATTTTTTTAATATCAAATAAATTTGTAAAGTTGTTTTTCTTGCATTTTTGAAACATCAATAACTCTAGAACTATCAAACCTAAAAACGCGAAATTGGACTCCTTTTGTCCGTTATTTTTCTCTTTATATTAGTATGCATTATTGACAACTTCCCCACAAAAAAAATTCTAATTTAAAATAAAATGTGAAAAAAAAAATGAATTTTTTTTTAATTTTTATATATATTTTTCTTTTTATTTATCTATGATAAACATTTCTACCAAGTTTGAAGTGAAAAATCTAATTTAACCGCGCAGAAAAAATATAATTAATCGAAATTTTGGTAGGTTTTTAACACCCCCTCAAAACACAGCAAAAGAACGATTATCTTTTAGAAACTTCGTCCTTGAAGCAAGATGGTTTACAATGGCAAATAGAATTCTTAGACTCTACATATCAAGCCACAAACCATCGGAAAACTTATGTATACTAGCAGAATATGTGGTTAAAGTGTAGCCGCTGTCTGGTTTAGCATCAAGCTCAAGCCCTACTGTACTGAAGACTCACGACACCTATGGTTCCTGATCAAACTATCGCCAAATTAGGTGACTATACACTCTCCAACCATGGACCTTCAGGTTACCAGATCCTTAAACTGATAGAAGCAGCATGCACAAACAGATCGAGTGAATTGGGTCATAAACACAGGCCTCTAATCCCTATGTCTGAGAAATTAAAAGATCACTTGATATCAACCATCTTAGAACATACAGAAATGAAGAGTCAGGCGGATGTTCTATTCGATGTAATTTACACCGAAGAGAACCAGTGGTTTTTGGTTCAGTTATATGGATCATTCAGACATTGGGGACACCCTTTCATAGACTATCTAAAAGGATTAAAAAATTGAAGGCTAGGGTTGAAAAGCATGTGAAAATGAAATATTCCACCAGTTAAGATAGTGATCTGGCTTACCGAGTTTTACACAAACAACACAAGAAGCATAGCAAATGGTATGTTACTGAGGAACGACTAAAGAAAAGTTGTCCAATTAGGACTTGCATATAAAAAGGAGTTTGGCGGTCGAAGATTTTGGGTCCAGGTGACATGAGTGGAAGCTAATTCCGTGTTCCGAGGTCCCGGATGCCATTGATATGACAGACATGTACACCGATAAGTCTCATATACTATGCAACGAAGTGAAGTTATTCAGCATGTTACCTCTGGTTCTCCCTTTCCCATATCCGGAAAAAGAGTTATGGAGACCCTGCTTACGACAAAACCTCCAAATATTCACGAGTTTCTGATTCAAATTAATGATCAAGATTTAGACAACGAAGTTACGGGCTTAAAAGCGAAAGAAAGAGAATTGAAGGAAGATTCTTTTCCTTGATGAGTTGGAAACTTCCCGTCATGAGACGAAGTTGATGATAATGAAGACGTTCAGTATACCCGTGAACTGATATCACAATCATGACGAAAGAAGGCCCAGTGACCGTATATGATTCCATTACAGGGACGCCCTATGAAATACAGGAAGAGACTAAAATAGATCCGGTGCTTTACCCAGAAGAAGCTCTTAAAAAAGGAAAACCAAAATTAACTGTGCTACAAGAAGATGCCGGTGTTCTTCAGAAATCCATAGAAGGTCTGAAAGGTCAGTCATGGAACGATACTCTAGTCACTTCATTCCTTGTCTACACCATCCAAGAAATGAAATCCTTCGACATACTGGTTACTGAAAAGTGGGAAACTCCTCATATCACGATTAGTGAAAAGGACAAAGCCATAAATCCGTTAGACCTATTGGATTTGGAGTACACTGCCAGCTGAGCTTTTGAAACCCGACACTGGTTCTACAAAAGAGACCAGAGTGTCTATGTTTCACGCACTTCTTTCTATTTATCGAAGGACTCATGTGAAGCGAGCTACAGAATCTTATGCCCAAGCTATTTCAACTAAGCTGACTCAACTCTGCAAACGAAAAAACCCACCTTTGCGGGATGCGGAGTTGACTACAGTAGCCGATAAGGTAACGAATGACAACCTCACGTCCAGTTACAGGATGATCATTGCTGCTATTGATATGTTCTTGGTTCATTTTCCCAACCATCCCATGTCTGACATTCGTCTACTTAGGGCGAGCGCGCACGGGCGACTTTTGTCACGGTGACAAAGACAAAAACAACGTTGCTAAGGCTGTTGTTAGGGGCGGGACATAGAAGTATCCAATAGCAGCATTCGCACATGACATCACTGGAGGATAAAAACAACGTTGCTAAGGCCGTTGTTAGGTAAAGTCATGTGATTGAAAATGCTCTATTGTTTTCTAATGATATTTTTGATACTAGTAATCCTGGTCGCCGTGACTTTAGTCACTCGTGCGCGCCCAGCCTTACACTCCCGGATCACTATCGTGGGTGTGCAGCTCTTCTCTCACTAGCAGAAGTTACAGAAAGACTCGGTATCAAAAGGTCTAAACTCATCTATTACATATATGTTACACCAGTGAGAGCAGACATCTGTAAACTCTTCATACCCGGTCAAGATTCTGAGAATCCCAATGGTTACTTCCCTTATCACCTCGAGATGTATCTTGTTCCTCGCAGCCTCTATTCAATGACCAGTTGCCCAAGCTTTTACTCTTGGATTCACTCGATAAGGTGCTGCTTGGACATGAGCAGATCAAAAAATGCCAGATGTGGTGGCCACAAATCACAGACTGATATAATAAGTACTGCTGTGATAGTTACAATGATTTTTAGTGTAACAGGGAGGATGTTCTTCAAGAATGCGAATGAGCACAAAAAGTATAAAGACAAGGAAGAGAAATTAAAGAGCTTCATTCGGAGTCAACAAACCAACCAGCTATCCCCGTGCGTCTTCCTCCAATATCCGAATCATCCAACTCTCCTACTACAGCTCTTCCGACATCATCGCATGAAATAGCCAGGGTTGCCTTCAAAGCACCCCCGTTCTGGAAGCAAAACCCTCAACTGTATTTCGCTCAAATTGAAAGCCAGTTTGTGATCGCGAGGATAACGCAAGATGAAACAAAATATCATCATTTCGTAGCTGCCATCGAAACTGATGTCATCGCAGTTATTAGCGACATTATTTTGAATCCTCCAAAAACAGGAAAATACGAGGCACTCAAGACACGCTTAATCGAGCAATTTGCCGATTCGGATATTCATCGGTATATATAGCTTCACTCTATTTCTAAAATTAAGTTTTTTGAAGATAGGCTCAAACTCGAAAAGAACGTCAGGAATGCACGTCTTTTTGCATTTATTTCATCTATATCCATCTTAAATAATAATACTAGACTATGAAAGAGATTTAAAATGAATAGGCCGATTATACTCTTCTAAAATCAGTGTAAAATGGATTTCTGTGGGGAAGTCAAAGGAACGTTTTTTAACTAAAAATAAAACATGGTTCACAACACCAGGGAACGTTCCCACACAAACATAGACCTTCTATCTATGTTAATTAAAACTTAGGATCATCTCATCAATAACCTTCGAGAGCCGAAAAAGAAAGCAGGAAGAATATGTCCAGAAGTTTTAGAGCTTCTTATAGCTCCTCCAATAGAGCCTCGACCTACGGGAAAAATTGTGTTACAATAAGAAAATTAACAAAAGATCCCAATCGGAAACATCGGTAGGTTAAATTTCCAATTCAATCTTTGTTTGAAACACCTAAAGAGGAAAAGGTATTTTGAAGATAACTTTTATGGTAAGTATTGAGGAAAATTAACAAATGAAATACTAGAACTATTTTGTTATTTTTCTTAAAAAGTTGTTAAAAGTGAAACTAAACAAAACGAAGCTTATGTTTTACTTTTCTGTGTTTACAGACAAGATTAAAAAATGAACGAAAGCGTCTGAAGTTACTCTAAAGATCTCTGAAGAAACACTCATCGACGCTTGTGTAGAGCTTGTCACAGTTAATGGGCGTTCAAGATACTACAAGATTCAGGTTTTAGGAAAATATTAGACCCCGTTCTTAAAGCAGTTTCTGAAGTATCTGTGAAACCACCTTCCTCAATAAATAGGCGAAATATTGTGGAACACATAACCCGGAAAGCGTACGATCTAAGGATGATAATAAGTGAAGAAATAAAAGACAAAACTGGTGTCTATTAAAATCGACACAGCTACACACAACTCCTGGGTGTTAACATACAATTTACTCAGGGAGGAAAAATTTGTTTGCGAAATCATGCGATAAAAGAAATATTTGAAAGCCACACACCGCCGAAAACCTTAAAAAGGAGTTATAACATATCATTTTAGAGTTCGGGCTTCACAATACCAATATATTCTGGCACTACAGATAATGCCCATAACATGATAAAAACGGTTGAAATTATTAATAGAGATGATGAAGTTATTGGTTTTACTAGTTCACTCTCCGTAATACAACTTTGCAACTCATGCTTGTGCAGCGCGTTTTATTTTACTTTTAAACCTGAAAAGTTATCTGAAAGAGTTTGTTATAAACTGGTCTGTCTAAATTTGTCATTAAAAACTTAATTTCACATTACATGTTATTTTCTCTGCGTTAAATATCCAATAAGATGCCCTAGTGACACCATCGGTGCATGAAGACGACTGATCACACGCAGTATTCAGTTTGATGCATTCAGAACCCTGCAATAATGAAACCATTTTCAGCCATGATACTGAAAGTGAAGAATATGCCATCTCAGATTTGGATGCTACAATTTCTGAACCATAATCTCAAGAAACAACCCATCCTAGTAAAGGAACTGTAATTGGGCTTCCGTGTGCTGAATGCACCATGATAAAAGAAATTTCTACAGAGATTGGAGATCATAGCGTGCGATGTGCTGCACACACATTACAGTTAGCCATTCAGGACGTGCTTAAGGCAACAAAAAAGTACTTGCCTACATTAGAAAAATCAAGAAACCTATGTAAAATCTTCAGAATTAAAATTTTGGCTTTTGAATTAAAGAAATATGGATACAATAAAATCCTAACGGAAGTTGTCACCCGTTGGCATTCATTATACGATATGCTTGAGTCTCTTTTAAAAGCAAGGGAGGGAATGGATCCAAGCTATTGCTGATAAAATTGCATCTAAGAAAATAACTAGCCAAAATATCAGCATAAATCTTATAATTTGAGATTTGCAGACCCTGTTTGTGAGTCCCTAACTAGGTGGAGACTTACTTATCACAACAATGAGGACCCTGTTCTTCATCGTTGAGTTCTCTAAAGAAAAGGAAGCTTGAGTTGGAAATAGAAGTTCTCTCTCTGCAGAAAGAAACATTACTTTTAGGAATTCAACAAGCAAAAGAAAAGCATGCAGCTGAAATGAAACGGATTTAAACATAGTCAGCCAAGTGAACCACCTATTTCACTCCGCTATATAAGTAACCTTATTGAAAAAGCTGGGGCATGGCTCCGAATTTTTAGAGACACTAACATTTTGCAATACTGCGAAAACAAAAAAAAATTAGTACCAGAATTGTATAAGTTGGCAAGTGTGGTGCTCGGATGACGCAAGATAGTGTGGAGAGATCCTTTTCGCATCTCAGGCAAGTTCTTTCTATCTTAAGGTATTCCTTGTCACCACAACTGATAAAGGACATATACTCCTCATCAGATGTAATAATTACTTCTGTAGATATGAATGTTAAATCTTTATTCAAAAAATATAAGATTTATTAGTGAATTTTATCCTAGTACTTAATTTCAGATCACTGAGGGGGGTTATATCGATATTTCAAAATTCTAGAACAATTAGAAGCACCTTCTGGGAAAATTTCCTGTCGAAGTGTCTAAAATCATGATCAAAAGTGAAACAAAGTTCCTATATAGCTTCCCAAATCAAAGAAAACGAGTCGGATCAAGTACATTTGCGGTTCCAGGTAAAGAGTGATACGTACGATGAATACTATGCATAACATGCTCGATTATACAGGTTTATACGACGTTGCTTTAGAAATAAATGATAATATAGATAAGATAATATAGAAGAAGGTATTGCTCCGCCACAAGAGCAGATGACCTTAGACGGAGACTTGGACGAAAAACTTCAGATGGGCTGCTGAATTATTTTGTGGTGGTAATTACTCTCGTAATATTCGTAGACGTTGCTTTAGAAATAAATGATAATATAGATAAGATAATATAGAAGAAGGTATTGCTCCGCCACAAGAGCAGATGACCTTAGACGGAGACTTGGACGAAAAACTTCAGATGGGCTGAATTATTTTGTGGTGGTAATTACTCTCGTAATATTCGTAGACGTTGCTTTAGAAATAAATGATAATATAGATAAGATAATATAGAAGAAGGTATTGCTCCGCCACAAGAGCAGATGACCTTAGACGGAGACTTGGACGAAAAACTTCAGATGGGCTGCTGAATTATTTTGTGGTGGTAATTACTCTCGTAATATTCGTAGACGTTGCTTTAGAAATAAATGATAATATAGATAAGATAATATAGAAGAAGGTATTGCTCCGCCACAAGAGCAGATGACCTTAGACGGAGACTTGGACGAAAAACTTCAGATGGGCTGCTGAATTATTTTGTGGTGGTAATTACTCTCGTAATATTCGTAGACGTTGCTTTAGAAATAAATGATAATATAGATAAGATAATATAGAAGAAGGTATTGCTCCGCCACAAGAGCAGATGACCTTAGACGGAGACTTGGACGAAAAACTTCAGATGGGCTGCTGAATTATTTTGTGGTGGTAATTACTCTCGTAATATTCGTAGACGTTGCTTTAGAAATAAATGATAATATAGATAAGATAATATAGAAGAAGGTATTGCTCCGCCACAAGAGCAGATGACCTTAGACGGAGACTTGGACGAAAAACTTCAGATGGGCTGCTGAATTATTTTGTGGTGGTAATTACTCTTGTAACATTCGTAGACGTTGCTTTAGAAATAAATGATAACATAGATAAGATAATATAGAAGAAGGTATTGCTCCGCCACAAGAGCAGATGACCTTAGACGGAGACTTAGACGAAAACCTTCAGATGGGATGGGCTGAATTATTTTGTGGTGGTAATTACTCTCGTAATATTCGTAGACGTTGCTTTAGAAATAAATGATAACATAGATAAGATAATATAAAAGAAGGTATTGCTCCGCCACAAGAGCAGATGACCTTAGACGGAGACTTAGACGAAAAGCTTCAGATGGGATGGGCTGAATTATTTTGTGGTGGTAATTACTCTCGTAATATTGCGTGCCCATATGAAGTTGCAACAGTCTGGGGAGTTGGTTATGCTTGATGCTTCAGGGGACATGGACACACAAAGGAATAGGTTATATGCTATATTGAAAGCTACAGAAGGGCAGGGGCTAAACCATTATGAAACATTTTATGTAGCCAAAAGTTTAGACTACGAAAAATGGAACAACAGCCAGAGATTTGAGCCTATAACGATATCCTGTATTTACTGTTACGGGTAAATTCCGGGGACTTCCCTTCATCTTTTCTCTCTAACGCATATAAGTTTTTTCAACAGTTCTTAATTTATTATGCAGGTAGACCAGATCTTCGGACGGGATCCAAGTTTCCAGAGATTCGGACAGTCCCGTCGTGTGGGCTGGTGAGAGGGTAGGTTTTGAGGGTCTTCTCCAAAAAAGGTGGCCCCCTCTTCAGAACTGTTAATTTATGGGAAAATACCTATTTTAAAGGGGAAAGTTTTATTCCTCTCGAAACAAAGTGATGGGCCAGGGTAAGCTCGGTAACCAATGACCAAATACAATCCTACTCAACTTCTACAGCCAGCTGTATCACTAGTGCTCTGTCAATTTGCCAGAACTCCAGAATCACCACTGGAAAAATGCAATACCAATTATTCGGAAGTTTCGTGGGAGCGTTGATTAGTATACTGTCAACCCATTGAAGGGATATGACCAGGACTTGTAACGTTAACGATAAGAGAAGATCCATTATTTTGGTTATGACAGGCAATTCCTGGGTGTTAACATACAATTTACTCAGGGAGGAAAAATTTGTTTACGAAATCAGGCGATCAAAGAAATATTTGAAAGTTACACCGCCGAAAACCTTAAAAAGGAGTTAGAAGAGATCCTGTTAGAGTTCGAGCTTCACACTACCGATATAGTATATTCTGGCACTACAGACAATGCCCATAATATGATAAAAACAGTTGAAACTATTAATAGAGATGATGAAGTTATTGGTTTTACTAGTTCACTCTCCGTAATACAACTTTGCAACTCATGCTTGTGCAGCGCGTTTTATTTTACTTTTACACCTGAAGTTATCTGAAAGAGTTTGCTATAAACTGGTCTGTCTAAATTTGTCATTAAAAACTTAATTTCACATTACATGTTATTTTCTCTGCGTTAAATATCCAATAAGATGCCCTAGTGACACCATCGGTGCATGAAGACGACTGATCACACGCAGTATTCAGTTTGATGCATTCAGAACCCTGCAATAATGAAACCATTTTCAGCCACGATACTGAAAGTGAAGAATATGCCATCTCAGATTTGGATGCTACAATTTCTGAACCATAATCTCAAGAAACAACCCATCCTAGTAAAGGAACTGTAATTGGGCTTCCGTGTGCGGAATGCACCATGATAAAAGAAATTTATACAGAGATCGGAGTTCATAGCGTGCGATGTGCTGCACACACATTACAGGCATCTTGAACTCATCATCAAGGCATCAAAATAGTACTTGCCTACATTAGAAAAATCAAGATACCTATGTTAAATCCTCAGAATTAAAACTTTGGCTTTTGAATTAAAAAATTGTGGATTCAATAAAATCCTAACGGAAGTTGTCACCGGTTGGCATTCAATATACGATATTCTTGAGTCTTTTAAAAGCAAGGGAAGGGATCCAAGCTGTTGCTGATAAAATTGCATCTAAGAAAATAACTAGCCAAGATATCAGCAAAAATTTTAAAAACCTTTCTAGTTCTAGATGGGCCTAGATCGATGAACTACGTGAGACCTTAAAGCCGGCCAGAACAGCAACTAAACTGTTGCAGAAGGAGCAGCCCATCATAGGTGATTTTTATGGAGCATGGCTCGACTGTAAATTTAAAATTATCAGCAAAGAAAACGATTTTACCAAGCAAATCGTTCAAGCTATGAAAAAAAGAGAAGAACATCTGCTATGCACCCCCGTATTTTCGGCAGCTGTTTATTAAGATACAAAGTTTTTCTCAAGGACACAATGACCGATGCAGCCAAAAATCATCTGTTGGGTCGTATTCATCCTGCCAACAATCAAGGAAAGGTCATACAAGAGCCAGTGGCGGAAGAAGAGGCATCAGGAATAACAGATCCTGTTGAAATTCTCTTAAGGGATGCTGTGAAAACACAGACCATAAAATCAAAGCCGCCGCTAAGTGAACCACCTATTTCACTCCGCCATATAAGTAACCTTATTGAAAAAGTTGGGGCATGACCTCGAATTTCTAGCATTTTGCAATACTGGGAAGACGAAAAAAATTTAGAGCCAGAATTGTATAAGTTGGCAAGCGTGGTGCTCGGAGTACCAATAACGCAAGTTAGTGTGGAGAGATCCTTCTCGCATTTAAAAATATACTTGATTAGAGTTTAGTTTGCTGTACCATGTTTTCCAGTCACCGGAATTTAGTCTGGAAAAAACAAAAAAGGAGATGCAGAAAGAAAATAAGAGAAAACAAGTGCAAACAAGGTGGCAGAGAGTAAGTTATGGCTTATACAGAGAAAATATCCCAATACCGATATATCTTACCGGATAAATAAAGATTTTTATAGAAATATATTTCGATTAGGATCCAGCACGGCTCGAAGGGGGGGGGCACTTTTCCGGCACATCATCTTTACCTTTTGAGAAAAATGTCAAAATGTTTGGTGATTTTCTAAATAACTCAAGATCCCCTCTTGGTACCGCTGGATAGTAGGGGGAATTTTTTTTTTTTTTTTTTTTTTTGAAATTTGACATATAAAAGTGGGGTTTTAACTTATTTTTAATACTGTTTTTGGGCCCAAGGGGGGAATTGTCCAGAGTGTCCCTCCTTTGATCCGCGCATGATTAGCAGGGCATTTGATGGCGATGAGTTGGAACGTTATCGCTTGCTTAGCAATTTCAAAGCTATAACAGGCATACGGTAAAAGCTTGGTGACAAAAGGCGCAGCCAAGAATGCATGCATTATCAACAGTCTTAGTAAAAAAGCCTTTCAGTCGTTGGAAGGACACTGCGGAACAATTCAACAACCACAAAAATAATGAATACCATAAACACTGTATACTTAAGTCTGAAGATTGGTTAAAAATTTATTGAGGCACCATATCGAGTGTCCATATGCTACACAAAACACAGCTCTGCAGCAACAAATTATTGAAAACAGGAGAGCAGTCTTACCAATAATTGAAACTGTAGTGTTTTGTGGTCGGCACAGGGTATACCACTTCGAGCTCATTGAGACCACGGGAGGCTTAATTTGGAAGTTTGTCCTGTTGAAAATGAGGGAAACTTCCGAGCTCTTCTGAGATTCAGAGCTAATTCGGGAGATAATGATTTGAAAAAGCATTTAGAAATAGGATCGAAAAATGCACTTTACCTCTCACCAAAAACACAAAATGAAATTATTTCTGCCATTAACGATTTAATGTTGAACAAATTGGTTGAGATGGTTCATTCAGCGAAATGTTTTACTTTTCTTGCGGATGAAACGACATGTAACCGAATGATTGCCAAAGACGTGCAGAATTTGAGATTCTGAATAGAATTGAGGTTGAAAACGATTACTTGAATTGCATTTGCTTTACCGATGAATCCACATTTCATGTCAGTGGCAAATAAGGCATATATCGTATATAGGGATAAGAGAATTCACAGTTACATTGAGACAGCCCTAAGGGCGAGCGTGCACGGGCGACTTTTGTCACGGTGACAAAGACAAAAACAACGTTGCTAAGGCTGTTGTTAGGGGCGGGACATATAAGCATCCAATAGAAGCATTCGCACATGACATCACTGGAGGATAAAAACAACGTTGCTAAGGCCGTTGTTAGGTAAAGTCATGTGATTGAAAATGCTCTATTGTTTTCTAATGATATTTTTGATACTAGTTATCCTGGTCGCCGTGACTTTAGTCACTCGTGCGCGCCCAGCCTAAAGTTAGGTTTGGTAATTAGTGTGTGAATGCTCAATCGATTTATCAAATTTTCATCAACTTATACAGTTGTTGGTGATGTAATTAATCTGATGCATATCAGATCACACGCACATTACAGTTAGCCATCGAGGACGCTTTTAAAGCATCAAAAAAGTACTTGCCTACATTAGAAAATTCAAGAAACCAATGTTAAATCCTCAAAATTAAAACTTTGGCTTCTGAATTAAAGAAATGTGGATTCAATAAAATCCTAACAGAAGTTTTCACCCGTTGGCATTCATTATACGATATGCTTGAGTCTCTTTTAAAAGCAATAAGGGAAGGGGATCCAAGCTGTTGCAGATAAAATTGCATCTAAGAAAATAACCACCCAATATATCAGCAAAAATTTTAAAAACCTTTCAAGTTCTGAATGGACCGAGATCGATGAACTATGTGAGACCTTAAAGCCGGCCAGAACAGCAACTAAAAAGGTGCAGAAGGAGCAGCTCACCATAGGTGATTTTATGGAGCGTGGCTCGACTGCAAATTTAAAATTATCAGCAAAGAAAACGATTTTGCCAAGCAAATCGTGCAAGCTATGAACAAAAGAGAAGAACATCTGCTTTGCACCCCCGTATTTTGGGCGGCTATTTACCTAGATCCAAGATACAAAGGTCTTCTCAAGGACACAATGCAGCCAAGAATCATTTGTTGGGTCCGTGGTGTCGTATTCATCCTGCCATCAATCAAGAAAATGTCATACAAGAGCCAGTGGTGGAAGAAGAGGCATCAGGAATAACAGATCCTGTTGAAATTCTCTTAAGGGATGCTGTGAAAACACAGACCATTAACTCAAAGGCGCTGCCAATTGAACCACCTATTTCACTCCGCCATATTATAAGTAACCTTATTGAAAAAGTTGGGGCATGTGACCTCGAATTTATAGAGACAATAACATTTTGCAATACTGGGAAGACAAAAAAAATATTTAGAGCCAGACTTGTATAAGTTGGCAAGCGTGGTGCTCGGAGTACCAATGACGCAAGTTAGTGTGGAGAGATCTTTTTCGCATCTCAGGCAAGTTCTTTCTATCTTAAGGTACTCCTTGTCACCAGAACTCCGTATAATATCTAGATTAATATTATTTTTCCCAACTAATGGAGTTGTATCACATCCGCACAGTAATATAATCGGACAGTAATAAAATTAAAACGATTACTTAAAAAGATAGTTTGCTGTACCTTGTTTTTCAGTCACCGGAATTTAGTCTCGAGAAAACGAAAAAAGAGATGCAGAAAGAGAAAAAGAGAAAGCAAGTTATTACAAGAAGGCAGCGAGTAAGTTTTGGCTTATACATGTGGTAGCCGATGGGCGTCTTAAAAGAGAACGACCGCTTAAAAACACAACTGTTTATTTAAAACAACAAATAGGTTAGTACTTGATGGGATGATCTTCAATAAAATGTAAATAAAGGTGATCTAAAAAGAGTAACGCTCTCCACTCCGATTCGCCGCATCCACCACAAACACTCTCAACCAACACGTTGCCTCGATCTCAGGCGATCAGCCTTGACTTATCCCTCGGTTGGGTTGATGATCTCAGGCACACAGCCTTCGCTCCAACCGGCACACCGCCGATGATCCTCTCCGGCACTCAACCGATGATCCACCGTGGCACTCAGCCGACGGTTGCAACACGAAAACTCACCACGACGATCACACTCTGAAACACGCACTCTACTCACGCTGAAATCCCTTCACGAAGCCTCCTCGCAGCTTCTTATGCCTTCTTCTCCGTGACGTGATCCCTCCTCTTCCTCCAAGAGGCAGTGGCTGCTCTCTTAGCACGTGCTGCTCAGTTCATAGGAGAAAGGGTGAAGTGTTCGAATCCCACAGTCAGTCACCACATTTCAGTCACCGGAATTTAGTCTCGAGAAAACGAAAACAGAGATGCAGAAAGAGAAAAAGAGAAAGCAAGTTATTACAAGAAGGCAGCGAGTAAGTTTTGGCTTATACATTAATAAAATATGTATTCCAATACCGATATTTCCTCCTTACCGGATATTTAAAAATTTTTTTAGAAATATATTTCAATTACTATTTATTACTGCTCTTGTTGTGTCCCCCATTAGCAGCAGGGAGGGGGGGCACTTTTTCGGCACATCATCTTTACCTTTTGAGAAAAATGTCAAAATGTTGGTGATTTTCTAAATAGTGTCACTCGAGATCCCCTCTTGGTACCGCTGGAGGGTAGGGGGAAATTTTTCTCCATGAGTAACACCGTTACTCATAAATTATTGAAAGCTACAGAAGGGCAGAGGCTAAACCATTATGAAAAAGTTTATATAGCAAACAGTTTAGACAATGAAAAATGGAACAATAGCCAGAGATTTGAATCTATAACGAGCAAGGTTTGGACAACGAAGAAATTATACGTTTAACAAACTTTAGCATTCTGTTGTTCTATTCTCTGAATGTACTTGTAGCGATCGGCTCTGTCGAACGCTAGAGGGCGTCACTGACGCACAGGTTTTTTTTTTGTCTTTTCTTTTTGGAGAAAATATTCATTCGGATGCTAGAGCCGAGGAGGCCAGTTGTCTGCCAAGGAATCGGCGTTGGTGGTGAATTTTGTTTTGGAAATAAAGTGCTGTGCTGTGAAAGAGTCTATTTATTGAGAGCCACACTACAATAATCATCACTACAGGTCTTTAGTTCCTCATAGTCAGCAGTCAGAACCCACCCAAAACTCGAGGGAAGTTCACTTGAAATATCATCATCGTCTTCACTTTCTGCCATAACTGGCAGTTTCGAGTTTGTTTACCAACAAACCACTATCTACGCAGTAGAAATAGATGGTGCAAAAGCATTCACCCACAAACAATAACCCCAAAACTTCAAAAAATATCCAGTAAAACTAAATTAGTTTTCTCACATATTCACGAACTCACACACAACTTCAAAATATTGGAATATATATTGGCGATTCCCTCCTCTGCTCTAAAGATTTCAACGGACCCGTTAAATTACCATTGCACTATTTGAAGACCAGTATCAAACATGTTGCCTTCAAATAAACATGATAAAATAGTATATTGTAATTTTTACTCTCTCTGGCCTTAGGCGGGCTATAAAAAATTAATTAATGGTTAATGGGCGTCCGCTGTCGTTACTACAAGATTCAGGTTTCAAGAAAATATTAGACACCGTTCTTGAAGCAGTTAATGAAGTATCTGTGAAACCACCTGCCTCAATTAACAGGCGACATATTGTGGAACACATAACCCGGAAAGCGTACGATCTAAGGGTGATAATAAGTGAAGAAATAAAAGACAAACTGGTGTCCTTTAAAATCGACACAGGTACACACAACTCCTGGGTGTTAACATACAATTTACTCAGGGAGGAAAAATTTGTTTACGAAATCAGGCGATCAAAGAAATATTTGAAAGCAACACCGCCTAAAACCTCAAAAAGGAGTTAGAAAAGATCCTTTTAGAGTTCGGGTTTCACACTACCTATATATATTCTGGCACTACAAACAATGCCCTTAACATGATAAAAACGGTTGAAATTATTAATAGAGAAGTAAAAGAAGCCCTTGTGACATCATCGGTGCATGAAGACGACTGCTCATACGCAGTATTCAAATTGATGTATTCAGAATCCTGCAATAATGAAACCATCTTCAGCCATGATACTGAAAGTGAAGAATATGCCATCTCAGATTTGGATGCTACATTTTCTGAACCACCATCTCAAGAAACATCCCATCCTTGTAAAGAAATTGTAATTGGGCTTCCGTGTGCTGAATGCACTATGATAAAAGAAATTCATACAGAGATGGGAGATCATAGCGTGTGATGTGCTGCACACACATTACAGTTAGCCATCGAGGACGCGTTTAAGGCAACAAAAAAGTACTTGCCTAGATTAGAAAAATCAAGATACCTATGTAAAATCCTCAGAATTAAAACTTTGGCTTCGTTATACGATATGCTTGAGTCTATTTTAAAAGCAAGGGAAGGGATCCAAGCTATTGCTGATAAAATTGCATCTAAGAAAATAACTAGCCAAAATATCAACAAAAATTTTAAAAGTAACGAAATTGCAGGGGATAAAAAAGCTCTTTCGTGATTGGCTGTTACGTGGTATTACGTCTTGTCACCTGGTATTGTGTACTCTTTTCGCGGGTTTATTTTGGTTGCGAATTTAGAACATCGATCGGAAGTAATATGGAAGATAAGAAAAAGAAATCGAATAACAGAAGAAAACAGAGAATATTTTTTTGCCAATTTTGAAGTGGAAGTACTTTTGGCTTGTGTTGAACTCCGCAAAGAGATCATAGAGAGCCGAATTACAAACGAGGTATCAAATCGGCAAAAGCAAGAGAGCTGGGAGGAAGTGACAAAGGAATTTAATTCCGACCCATTAGTGACTAAGAGCAGTGCCAAGCAGCTGATGACTTTTTTTTGGAAACATGAAGAGAAAAGCCATGCATGAGAAATCAGAGGAAAGACGGGGACATTTGATAACTGGTTGAGGCCCACCTTGCTGTAGATCCCAAGAACAGTCCCACCTGGAGTAGCTCTCAGAAATTGGGGCATTGAGAATCCCTCTTGCCGGTGAACATGATTCTGATGTGACGGATCTTGATTGTAAGTTTTATTTATTTTTTCTTTCTTTTTGAAATTTACCTATTGAAAACTTTCAAACTGAATCAATTACACCCCACCACCACCATTATTTGCAGATGCTGTTACAAAGTTCAGCTTTGTAGTCCAGGACTTTTAAGGCAAAATTGGGCACGAAATGGTGCAAATTGCAACAAAAGGTTTGTGATGTTTTTTAGGTTTGTGATGATGCGCATAATGACATATTGCCCGTGCTATCAGATTGCTTCACTAAAATTTTATTTGAACTACTAGTTAGTTGTTTGATTAGATTGTTTGTGACTACTGCGTAGTTGATCGATCATTGTCTGTTTGCCGGAATTACAGTATAACAGCAGTGTTTTCTTGTTGTGTGCTTCTATTTTGGAGATATTATGGCTTGGAACAACCGCAAAGGTCTCGACAACACGAATTCTTCGTATTTCTCGCCACAAAGCCAGTTGCAGAGAACGCCTCCCTCCGATACGAACCCAGCGAAGAAACCAAGAGCCCGCTCAACTACTGCTTCGCCAACGATAGTAAAAGGGTCACGTGCTTCTGACAGACGATGGAATACACTTTACAGCAATAGTCAGACATAGCAATACACTTTCGAATAGGCAGAAAAAGATACAGTAATATGTGAGTAAGAAGACAAAAAAAAACCCTCATTCTGATATAGCAATATCTTTAACCGCCGCAAACAGGACAAAGTTTCGATAAAACAGAAAATTTCACATTTTTCGTTTTTTCTTTACTTGATAAAACTTCATACCATCTCATTATTCGCACGTGTGGTATATGAACTTGAGAAACACTATCATCCAATATCTGTCCTTCATTTGATGCAATCAGTCAATTACGTCCTCATTTTTGCTCCTAGAGGACCAATACATGAATTTGTTTGTTCCTTATTCAAATTAATTTTGTTTAGAGAAAGGGAGGCTAGCAGTAGTTTTGTTCAGCGTTTGAGCCGTTATCATTGCATTTAAGAATGAAATGGAAACATCTCTCATAAAAACAAGCAAGAATTTGTTCTACTTTCCCCTGTGTCTATTATGGAACCCCTAAGGAATTACAGATGTAGACTACCTACTCATGAAGATGTATTACGCTCTTGTTTTCAAGAAAGGTCTAATCTTGCTCCAAAGAAAGGTTATCAAGAACCCAAATCCTCTAATATAGCTGAAATTGTGGCAATTTTTTTTTTAAATTTTTACTATAAATCTTCTATTCCAACTGTTTCGCATAACCGTGTTATAGCAATGTTAGTCTCCTATCATGACAAGTATCGGAAGCTCATGAAGTTTTACAAAAGAGACAAGGATAAACAAATTTCCGGAAGGAAATTCGTAATTTTGTAAAGGTTTCTAAAAGAACTCTTTTTGATATTGCTGCATGCAAATGCAATGATTTTAACACATTTGTAATTGCCCCAAGCAAAATAAGGTTCCGGTAAAAGATCGTGAGTTTTTAAATGATCAAAGAACCACAAGACTCGTTGGTCTACTGGATACTGAATCAACTGCAGATTTGCAAAAGCAATTTGATAGGTTGGTTGGTTCGTTGAGGTTTTATGGGACAAGAGCCAGATTAGGCTATTCTATCCCAAGAAAGACTTAAATTAACTCAAGTTAAAAAAAAATGAAGCGAGCAGTAAGCTCTTGTCGGGCAATTTGATAGGAAATACCGTCCAAAGAAAAGAACCAAACTATTGGAACAATCAGCTGAAGATACTCATATTAATGGAGCTTATTATTTTTCAAAAGATGAGTCAAATGATAATTACAAACCCAGCAAATATACTTAAAAATCTTTTTAAGTGCGGACTGATCTTGTAATCACATCTACTATGTTGAGTGACAGGTTAGACTTATCAGATAGGTCAACTGCTGTTTTAGCATCAGCAGTTCTTCAGGACGTGGGCATTAATAACTGAGAGAGAGATTCTTATATTCAGAGTTCATCGTAAAAGTGTATAGCCTGTGTATACCTTGGTTTACAATTAAAATAAACCCCTCATGTTTTGATGGCACAAAAAATCTGTGGAGCATAATTAAGAACTCCCGTTATTTATCTCACGAAATGCCTACTTCTCCCATCCAGAAAATGTTCTTATTGGAATGCTAGCCGATGAAAGTGAGAACATCAGGGCATTAGCTATGAAAATAATAGTTAAAGTAATATCTGAAGTAGTTAGTATTTCAACACGAATTTTTTTCATTCCAGACCTAAATTTCGATGCAGAAGCATACATTGATTTGATCGATTGGCAAGAATGTGAACATACGGAACCCCCTGTGACCGCTTCTCTTTTCAGTGACCAGCTCACATCACTGGTTAATATGCAGAATACTGTCGTAATAATGTTATAAGTTTTCCTGTCACACCCAGTCTGTGGAGAGATGTGTTAAAATAGTCAGTGAAGCAGCTCTGAAAGTTTATGGGGTAGAGTGAAGAGAAGGGTATATAAGAGCTACATATATTGGCATCTCGAAAAAGAATGAATTCATTTCAGATCAAATCCCAGTACAAATTGCATTAATGTCAACTAGATCAATTATTCCAAATTGGATTATTCATTACATCAATAAAATCTTTGATTGTTCAGTCGTGTTTTAATTGTGGTGTATTAAAGACTCTCTTATTGCAATTAAATATAAACGACGAGGTGGTGGTCAACTTAGTGAGAGTGGGGCCGCTAGGGCTTATGGATTGCCCAGGGTGGAATTAACCAGGCTTTGTTCTCGGATAGAGGCGAACTTGAGGGCCGTAAAGTCGTTAAAGCTAGATATGAAATCTAATGAAACAAGGCTGTACTCGACGGTAGAATCGACTATGTCCGGGGACAGTGTAGTCCAACCCGTGGCACGCGGGCCACAAGTGGCACTCGAAGAAATATTCGTGGCACTCGCCTCAAAATTAAACTTGTATTCTAACTATATAGAATATAATCCACATTTCAATTTTATTGCAGAAAAGTGTAAAAACCCGGTTTTAGAGTCTAATTTTCAAAAAATTTTCAGGGGAGAACCCCTGACACCCCTTGGAAGTTATTTTTGGTTTAAAATTCACTTTGGGAATCAGTTAGAACAGCTAAAAATCTGCTATTTCAGGTCTAATTTTCAAAACAGTTTCAAGGGAGAACCCATGAACTCCATTAGGAGTTTTCTTGACTTAAAATTTAAAAAGGACATTAAAACCACATCAGTAGAAACTCCAGTTGGGGCAATAGTTTATAAATTTATATTTTATCTTCACTTATGGCTATATCGTTTCAAAAACTTATTAGTTTATTTTAAAAAGTATACATTAAATTGAAAGGAGTTATATACAATCTTTATAGATGCCATGAGTTGTAATTAAAGTTTAATCTATAAGTATTATTTCATAAATGTTCAGTACAGGGAGACAGTTGTCTTATATGTATATCAATGTGTTTACAACTCATTTTTGATTTTTTTTCTATTCTCTTGAGAAATAAAAAACACCCAACCTTTTCAAACCCTTTTTTACCATTAAACTTAAAAAACACTTCTTGCTCTTTCATTTTTAAAACATTGTAAACGGCCTAATTTCTAAGAAAGGTCTCTTCTCTTTACTTTGGATTAATTATTCTTTTAACAACGTATTTTCAATTCGATTAAGTAAGAATTTTTTTTATTAAATTAAATTTAATAAATATGAACATCAAGGAAAATAGTTTTTAAAATATCGCACCAACTACTACATAACCTTGCATACATAAGAATAGTTTTAATGACCCGGCCAATATTTTTGCATTGCCCATTTAAAGTGAGAAAATCCTTAAATGAAACGCTTCTAATCATAGTCGAAATACATGTTCCAGTGTTGAAATAAGCTTGACTTGCCTGTGTTATATAAACTAGAGATGCGTAATTTTCGATTTTTATTGTCAGTGGCACTCCACTCCCTTTAAAAAGTTAAATTGGCACTCGGGTAACTAAAGGTTGGACCACACTGTCCGGGGACTTGTTAAAAGCTTGGCAGAGTAGTCGCGAGTACGGTGAGGAGGAGGGTTCTCGGCTGTCGCGACTTATGGGGTTCCTTAGAAAGGAAACAGAAGGCGACGAGAGAATTAGAGAGGCGGCGCAGGGGTTGGGCAGCGACACCGAAGGCGCGTGGAGTACGTGGACGGATAGCGCGGACATTGGGGCTAGGAAAGAGAATTTGTCTACTGCCGCGGGGTTGTTTGAGGGGGATGGCGTTAGGAACATCACTCCTGCGTCTGCGATGTTGGCCACGAGTCTTCACATTAGGGAGGTATCCGTGACGGAGACGGATCTGTGCGGGCTCGAGACGATAGGCCTTCAGGACACAGGGGCCGACGCCACTCAAGCAATAGAAAGGAGTGAGGCGTACGAGGATGTGTGCGAGAACAGGCTGAAAGACGGAGTGACAGATGGGGGTTCTCCTCAGGACCTATTGGTGAGAGAAGCATTTCTGCCGGAGACGGATCTGTGCGAGCTCGAGACGCTAGGCCTTCAGGACTCAGGGGCCGACGCCACTCAGACGATGGAAATAAGTGGGGCATGCGAGGACGGCCTGACGGACGGAGTAACAGAAGGGGTTTCTCCTCAGGCCCTATTGGTGGGAGAGGCATTTCTGCCGCACCACCCCGTGATGGAGCCGGACATTTTGACAAAGAGAGTTGGGCTAGTTGTCAACGTGTTGGGTGGACCTCCAGAGTCCTCTTCCCTGAACGGCTGCCCGAGAGAGGGGCCCGACATCATCGAGAAAGCACTGGCGGTGCGACGGGGGCTCCGAGACGACCACAGAGCAGTCGTAATGGACATTAAACGGGCCTTCCTGCAAATGGCCCTGAAGGATGCTGGCCACCTCCACTGCTTTCTGTGGTGGGAGGAGGGAAAGCCTCGGAAGGAACGGAGCGAAGAGGCCATGGACCTGGAAGATGATGCTGGCCACTTCAACTGCTTTCTGTGGTGGGAGGAAGGGACGCCTCGAAAGAAACTGAACGGAGAGGCCATGGAGCTGGAAGATGGAGCGGTGGACTGGGATACGGGCCAAGACACGTACAGAACTGTACTAATTTTGAAATTAGAACACTGTGGAGAGGTGTTCGTGCGAGTGGTGGGAGCACATACCTAATTTAGTGTATAAGTGTAATTAGTGGGTTTTTTTCCATTTTATGTTATTAAAATGTAAGGTCATTTGTGTTTTTGTGTGATTTGAGATATGTCGCATAATATTACAGAGGGGTTTTTGGTCCGGTTATTTGGGTATAGCAATTTTGTATTTTTTACCAGTTTTCATATTGCCATGTTGGAATGTTTGTATTGTGCCATTTTGAAATGTTTGTATTTTGCCAATGTGGAATGTGTATTTTGCCATTTTTGGAATGTTCGAATTTTGCCATTTTGGAATTTGTATTGTTTCATTTTGGAATATGGGTAGTTTGCAATTTTGGAATATGAGTAGTTTGGAATATTTGGGAAGGGCAAATTTGTGATTGTAGCTTTTCCATGACTTTGTGCTATAATGTGTTTTTTGTCAAGTCTATGATAGTGTGTGTAGATTAGGGTTTAATTTGTCCCTTGGTCCTCAAATTAAAGGTGGGAGGATGTTAGGTTTCGGAGGCGATCACTAGATGGCGCTCCCATTCACTAGATGGCGCTCCTCTTATCCAACCACAGGGGGTCTCGGGGAGCAGGTTTGGACGGGTTTAGTTGAGCTTTGGAATGTAGAGGAGTTAGTCTGGCTTTGGATTTTGCAGAGAGAGGTGTTTTTTTGGCTGGTATTTTTGTGGCTTTGTTTTGGTGATTAGTAATTGAATAGTAATGGAAATTGTAGTGAAATCTAATGTAAATAACATCTAGCCAAGAATAAACCACTTATTATTAATGAAAAGTGTCAATATTCATCTTGAGTGAATTTACAGTGAGCAGTTATTGGATGTCCCTGGATTGAGGTAAGTGGCCAACATTTGTTGTGATTTTATGTTCTGTCTCCATTTGTAAACCCCTTTTTGGTTTCCGCTACGGCACCCCTAACTATCCCCCCTTTTTTATTGTGTTTAATTACACCCCCCTTAGGTCCAGGCTGGATCCGCCACTGGGCGTGGTCGAATCTAAAATCAAACTATCACCTTTTGTCATCGCTTGTCATTATGGGAGCAGTAAACCGACACCTTTAGATGACTTTTTAACAGATTTTGTAGCAGAAGTGAATGACTTGTATAAAAATGGGTTCAAACAAAATGAAATTCTTTTCAGCTTTGAAATCTTTCAATTCAACTGTGATTCCCCTGCACGCTCTTTCATTAAAGCTATTAAAAACCACAATTCTTATCATGGATGCGAAAAGTGCACTCAGAAAGGTAAAATTGTTGATGGGCATGTGAGGTATTTAGACTTTGAGAGTTCTTTAAGAAATGATACAGATTTTGCCTCTTATGCTCAGGAGAACCATCATACTGGAGAAAGCCCATTAATAAAAATTATTTCTCCAGATTTTGGTTTAGTTTCAAAATTTCCTTTGGACCCTATGCATTTGTTAGACTTAGGAGTTGTTCGAAAATTAATTTTGTATTGGATAAGAGACGGTCACAGAGGAAAAATAAATAATACGCGCATCAGCCAAAAACATAAACAGCAGGTGTCTCGAAAATTGCTGGATTTTGTAGCATCAGTTCCACATGAGTTTAGCAGAGAGCCAAGATCCTTAAAGGAAATAGACCGCTGGAAGGCCACAGAGTTCAGACAATTCATTTTATATTATGGTCCTGTAGTTTTAAAACAAATTTTGCCCAGAAGATTATATAAACACTTTCTGTGTTTACATGTGGCTGTATATATATTGCCAAATCCTTATTTTTGTGCTGAAGCAGAATACATTTTGTTTGCTGAAAACCTTCTCAGATCATTCGTGGAAGATATGGATATTATTTATGGAAGCAAGTCCTTGGTATATAATGTCCATAATGTATTGCATATTGCAGAGGATGTACGATCATATGGGGCTCTAATGAATTTCTCGTGCTATGTATTTGAGAACTTTTTAGGAAAGCTAAAGAAAATGCTTCGCACCCAGTCGAAGCATCTTGCACAACTCACGAAAAGGTTGTCAGAAAAGACATATATTTACCATGGAGAATGCAAAGAACGAATTAAAGTACTGAATCATATAGGCCCTATAACTGTTTCTTCTTGTTGTGGAGAAGAATACTCTAAATTACTTTTCAAATTCTTTACAATATCTTCAGTTAAACTATGTGACAGCTGTGTACTATTACATAACAAAAAAATTATGATTGTTAAGCACATTGTCAAAACATATGATGGTACTATAAAATTGCTGTGTAAAGAAGTTGTTTGTAAAGGGGACTATTTCAGTGATCCTTATCAGTCTAGTGACTTTTCCATGTTTTTAATTTCAAGTTCTTTGGATGATACAGTTATAGAAATCAAAGTTGATGAGGTTTTCACAAAATGTATTATAAGTTGGAAACATAAAGTGGCAATAGCTATGATCCCTTGTTAACTCTTTTACCTTGCAGGATAAGATTTAGGAATAACGATGTATGAGTTCTGTTGCAAAGCTTGTTCACAAATTTTGACTATTATTTTTTTTAACCCTCCTCTAAAGGCATTCTTCATAACATAAGAATTGTGGAAATATTTTAATTCTTATTAAAGTTTTATTTTATGCAAAGAATACTGATTTCTTATTGAGATGAATTGTGTAAAATATTTGACAGCAATGTTTTTACAATATGTAGGTGGAATTAAAAAAAAAATACTCTCGTGATATTTGACAAAAATGAGGCATTGGAGGTGATAAACTTGGATAGTGAATGGTTATGAGGCACGATGTTAACATGTTAGATTTGGCAATAGTACTGAACCAGAGTAGTACTGAACCAGCCTTTTATTTGTTTTGTTCTTATTTTGTTTGTTTTTTGTTGGAGTTTAATTTTGGTCCTCTAATTAAAAGAATTGATGAAATATTTTTACTATATGTAGGTGGAACTACTAAAAAATACTAGGCTGTGATATTTGACAAAGATAATTCATTAGAAGTAATACCAACAACTTTTTTTTTTTTAATCATTTATTATTTATTTCAAAAAATTACAGTCAAAACGAACAAAACAAGAAAAATATCCATATCACCTGGGATCGCAGCGATCCATGTAGGTGAACAAAACATGCATAGAATAATTACAAAAAACTAAAACGTGAAGTTATGAACTAAAGAGAACAATACATAAAAATAATATAGGAACAGTATAAATATAAATGTATTAACAGGGGTGGCAAACAGGGTGTCTTAATTTACGGGTTTAATATCTGTCATAAGGGGGTGGTGCATAAAAAAATGAGGATAGTTGATATTATACAATAATATAAAATTTAAGCAAGAAAAATTTCAATATTTTCTATAGAAAACAAAAACTCTTTTAATTTCTTTTTAAATACATGTTTGGATGAACTATCTTGTTTTTCTAAAGGTATTAAATTAAAGAATTTAGGAGCTAAATAAAAGAAATGTTTACAAAAAATAGTTTTTTCAGGTTTAGGTATATCATATACTATATTGGGTCTTCGAGGGTTTATTACGTATCGCCTTTTGCATATTTCTGAGTTTAAGTAAAGATAGAGACTTGTTTTAAAGAAAAAGAGGTAGCGAATGGGTAAGATATTCAAAAGTTTGAAGCTGTTGACGGAAGGTGCTTGTGGTGATATCAATTTTAAAAATCTTTCTTGGAGCCTACAAATTCTTTTTAAATTTATCTGATAGTCTCCACCCCATATCGTTAGGCCGTAATTAATTCTCGATTGAACCCAAGAATGGTAGAGTTTTATTAGAAATTGGTTGTTTACTTTCGGCTTTAAATGGTAAAAATTTAGCATAATTAGTCTTAATTTGTCTGCAATATAGTTAGTATGTGATTTCCACTTTAAGTTGCAGTCAATACGAAGTCCAAGATATTTTATAGTAGACACTTTATCTATTGATTTACAATTACAATCATTGTAGTTATTACACTGATAAACATGGTACTTTACTGACAGCTGAACTGGAGAATTTTGTTTTAAATTAAAAATCATATATTTTGTTTTTCGACGTTTAATCTTAGACAATTATCAAAAAACCAGTTACTTATCTTGACGAGATCTAAATTCATCTTTTGGATCAAATCTTCATAAGAGTCCACGGAATATAAAAGAACTGTATCATCGGCAAAACTTATTATTTTACCGTGTAAACTGAGGCTACATAAATCATTTATAAATATTAAAAACAGCAGGGGACCTAAAGTTGAGCCTTGGAAAACTCCATAATTTATTGGAAGGCATTTGCTTAAGGTGTTGTTGATCTTGACAATTTGTATACGATTTGATAAATAGGACTTTAAAAAGTTATAGAAGTGCCCTCTGATTCCCGCTGAAGTCAATTTATGTAACAAAATACCGTGATTCACCGAGTCAAACGCTTTCGATATATCCAAATAAAGAGCAGCAATATTTTTGTTTATATTTACACTATTATATATAAAGTTTGTAAACTCCAGCAATGCTTTCTCAGTGTTTGATTTGGGTAAGAAGCCATACTGGTTTTCAGAGAAAAAGCTTAACTTGGATAGTTAATGAACACGAGGCACGATGGCCAGCAGAATTGTCAAAACATCCCACAAGGTTTTCAAGGGAAGTAATAGATTGTGTGCCTGCAGATAAAGATTGGGAAATTATTCCAATGAGAATAAAGTGCTTAACTAGCAAGTATTTTTTTCCCAATTCATAATGCAATAATAATTACATATTATTATATAATAATTAGTCATCAAATTAGTAAAATCTTATACTAGTTTGTTATAAATCTGAAGTTCCCAAGTAAAAAATACAGTTTTTTTATGGTTGCTAACAGACATTTTTATATAACTTGCAGACAAATATGAAACTGCGACCAAAAAAGCGAAATTACTCTTAGAATCATCATCCATCAGTGAGGACTCAGATGAAGATGCAAACTCTTCAAGGAAAAGGAGACGGCCCACGAAGTTTGAATCTTACTATTCAGATTCTGTGGAGGATACAGCAGAGTCTCCCTCATTAATAAAAAAAAAATTCCCGTTCCATCTTTCTATAGGAATGAAAAAAATACAGTTTGTGGTAGGTTCAACTTGTTACTTACTACTATTAGAACTAGTTACAACTACTGGTTGCTAGACACTCTTGTTTTGTGTTTAGTTGAAATAAAAAACTAGCTTGAATTCTCTAAATTTAGTAAAAACTTTTATTGTAGGAATTTTAAATAAATAATGATTAAATATTCGCTGATAATTAAAATTCAAAGAATGGAATACAGATAAGTAGAATGACAAGTATTAAGAAATATTATAAAAGCTCAAAAATTGCTTGATTGGTTTCCTGTTGTGTCCTACTTCAGAATTATTTTTATTGCAGCAGATAGTTTATCCCTAAAGCCCAATTCCCATGGGTTGCGTATTAAAATACGTCGGCGAAAAACGCTTCCCTATTTTCCCTACATTTTCTGAGGAAGAGCAATCCTTTCTTTTAAAACTAGATTCACATGATCACATGTCATAAAGAGTCCAATCATAGGCCTAGAAGAAAAAACGCAGCGCTCAAAATTCGCACGACTTTTTTCTTAGATTTAATTTAAGAAATTTGGGAAATACGCATGCATTTTAGTCACATGATTTTCTCCAACCAATAGGAAAGCCCTTATAAAACAAAACAGCATCCATTTTATTTTGATGGTTCAAAGGAGATCATAATCGTCTATATCACCTAATTTAAACTGTGCATCCTAAAATGTGAACTAATTAAGACGAGTTTAACTACTCACAAAGTTAATAAAATTATAAAAGAAGCCTCTTTGTTAGAATGAGTGGCTTCTAGATTGCAGGAATATTTAAAAAAAAAATAGACGGCATGGGAAGTAGGCAGGAATTCAGGAGACAAGCGGTGAGTTAAATGTCTTAAAATGGTATATTTAAATTCGTAAAGAAAACTGTAGTTTGAAATAATTTTTTATTATGCTTTTCTGAATTGTTAGACTCCATATACAGATGTACAAAATATACAAATAAAACTTATGTAGAACCATAATAGTCATTTAAATAAATACTTGATAGCTCATTGGTATAACTATTTCTTCTCATGCCGTCTCTATTCTGCATATTTTTGTACTTTTCTTAGTAAGTTGTCTTTTTCTGCTATTATCCAAATCAGAAACAGCCCCAATTGATTCAAATGTTTGGAGATATATACAGTATGTAAGAAATAATACTACATTTTAATCATGATTTGGATATATACTGTGAAGCTAATATTTTCATCAAAACATGTGAGGGAATAAAAAAGAATCGATCGGCATGTGCAATCAGAAACTATATTGATGTTCTTCCTGAAAATTTTCAGTGGGAAAATTATTTTTATTTAATGTTCTTAAACCAGCTTGAAATAACTTCTTTCATTTTTTTCAACAGCTTATGTATATGAAACTATATTTCCACCCCGGAGCTTCTCGATGTCTTGTTATGAATAAACTTTAAAATTTTATCAGTGATGCTTTAAATTGATTTAATTTTAATGGATGCTACTAATTTTATGAAAAATGCATGCTTATAAAACATAATAAAGTTGTTTAAAGTTGCTGTAAGTTTTGGCGCCAATACGATAATAGGCAAAAGGCAGTGACCTCTAGTGAGCGTAATCAGAAACAGAGCGGGCAAAAAAGCTAGGGAAAAAGATCCTTCAAAATTCGCGACGAGTAAATTCGCTTGCGTATTTTCAAAAAACGCAACCCATGGGAATTGGGCTTAACTGAGGTTGAGATGAGGGCTTACAAAGGAAAGTCAACAATTATGAGTGCGTCTTATTCTGTTAAAATAAGCTAGAGGTTTTGAATAGTCAATTTTTTGTATTAGTAATATGTAATTAAATATAAAGAGATGGATTAAAAGCTTAAATATTGCTTAATTGGTTTCTTCCAATCCAGTTCTTACAAACACAAGTTGACCCGTGTTCTTTTCTTTAGGGGGGGGGTATAAGTAACATTTGGATGTAAGCTGGTAATTCAAATTATAGTGCAGTTATGTAGATTAAAAGCTCAAAAATCATTTTGTTTCTATTTATAATATTTTTTAGAGCCTCCATCTTTTGGGGAGAGATGTAGTACTCCTCTAGGTAGTACAACAAGAAAGGAAATTAGTGAGTCTACCTGTTTTGCATTCTGTTAATCACTTGGGTTTTATGGTGGTCAATAATTCTTTTTTTCCTTCCCAGATTCTCAATCACCTACAGAGAACACAATTGTCAACCTGAATCGGACAAGTAATTATTTTACACCTCTTGGTTCTTTTTGTAAACATTTCATTTATTTTTACTCCTACTTACAGTGCAATTTCCATTTATATGGGTAATTAAGAAAAATATGCAAAGCTATATAAAGTCCAATAATAATTGTAAAACATTAATTAATAATTTGCATTAAGAATTAAATAATAATTAACATTGATTTATATTTTTAGAAATTCAAAAAATTATGTAAAAAATCAAGAGTATTTAACACATACATATTTAATTATTTTAACATAGTAAGAGTATCCTGTTATCATGGGAACCTTTACAGATCCTGAAACTATAAAGACCTTGAAGAAGCGTTTGACTCTCAACCGCCATGCTCAACAAGAACAACTGGTAAAAAAGGACCACGTGAAGAGTGGCTGTACGCCAATATGGAGTATTTACCTCTCCGGTGCTACGTGCTCGGTTATTTCGTCTTCTAATATTTAATATAATAAACTAACCATTAATTCATACCCCACTGTGTACTGTGTGAGACTTTCATCAATTGAGCTAATACAAATAGAGACAGCTTTACCCGCTCCGTACGGCAACCATGCATGTCAAAAACAGTCGAACCTAATAATTAAGCAATTTGTCGAACCTGTTTGAATGGCAGAAAGAAATCTTTAACATTGGAAGTCCCATAGGCGGGTGAATTTTGAGGTATAAAAACTGCTCTTTCTCCCAGAAAAATGACAGAAAAAAGATGCCGACAATTTATTACACGAGAGAAAAAAACGATGAATCAATTGAGTGGGGAAAAAAGTACCTTTCTCGATTAGTCTTTTTTCTGTGAATTTTTTTAAGCTTAAGTGAATTTAAGGGGAAATTTTAAAAAAAAAAGCTTCACATTGAACCCTCCCGATTCGATCTAGTTTAAACTAATATTTAAGGGAGAAAATTGTGGATTTAGTGGTCGAGGTAGAAAATGGAAGTTGGCAGAGCTTGGGAAATCTATGACAATATCGGATCTTCCTTTTTAACTTCAAAGTTAAACCAATAAAAAAAACATATAAGGAGGAATTAAGTGTAGAACATTTGCGTCCAGTGTTTGGTTAATTTAAAACAGACGTATTATTAAAGAAACTTCCTTATCTAAAATAATTTACGACATAGTATATATTCCTTGAAATTATTTCTATGGATTTTCCCGCCAATCTAAGGTACAAAGAAGATGGGACAGCTGTAATTCACTCCTAACGGCAGGTGGTGGTTTGCGACATTTGATCACATGACCAATCGGACCAAACATCGGTATTTAAGATAAGAAACTTTGATCTCTGTTAAAATGTATCACACTATCCTCTCATATGAAATAGAAAAATGGTTGAGTTGCTGCGCCATCAATTGCTGTGAAAGAGCAAATAAAAACTCCAAATTTTCTTTTCATAGGTAAAAACTTATTTTTACCTTACTAATATAATATTCGCGTTCCTACTACAGTAGCATTCCATTCAAAGATGTTTGTTAAAAAGTAATATTTTATCAACCAATTGAAAAATGAAACCACTGAATCGATAGTTTGGTAATTGTTTAATCTAAAACGTGTTTAATTTCTTTTATTTTCTAGCGAGTGTTAGAATAAAGTTTGAAGATACGGAACCCTAGCCATATGCAGACAAATAGGAAAGGTTTTGGCCGGGGCACACGACACGCCTGGGAGGGCCACAGGGCAGAAAGAAAAAAGAAAACTTGACAACTTTGAACAACTTTTGTTTTCAATGTGAATTTGCCTAAAAACCTCCTCATAGATAACGCCTTCATCTAGAGACCCGAGGATCTATGTCACTTTATCAAACGTCCAACGCCCTACGGGCTCATACCTGGACCCAGACCCCGCTGCTTACTTATGTGGAGACAAAACAGGAATCTCTCATGTTATAATATTCGCGTTCCTACTACAGTAGCATTCTATTCAAATGTTTGTTAAAAACTAAGATTTTATAAATCAATTGAAAAATGAAATAACTGAATTCGATAGTTTGCTTGTTGTTTTATGATGTAATAATCAAGCCAGAATCGATAGTATAAAGTAATGATGTTTGTTGAAATGTTGTTTGACAATTGATAAAATAATCGGTTTGCGCGTTTTGTATTGCAAGAGTTATGTTTTATGTTCGTATAGAAATATGGATAGACGCAAAAAAAAAGTAAAGTTCTGCGTACAGAAGAGCAAAGCAATTTAGAAAATGCGAAACGAGAAAACCATTCATGTTATAATACTCGAGTACCTATTCGTGTGTTTGTTAAAAACTAATATTTCATAAATCAATTGAAAAATTATCACGGAATCGATAGTTTGGTTGTTGTTTTATGACGCAAGAATCAAGCACTGGCGGATCCAGGGGGGGGCTAGGGGGCTTCAGCCCCCCCCAAAAAAAATGAAAAAATTTTACACTATATAATATGGAATTTTATGCACCAAAATGAGTTAAAACCATGTTATTTCAAGGTCGAATTTTCAAAAATTTTCTGGGGGAGGACCCCCAGACCCCCTTGGTCCTTGTAACTCTATTATTACAATTCTACTCTATATTAAGTTTGTCAAAACGCAAATATTCTGCCATAACATCTATATCCGAAATTCGGATGAGGCGTACCAAAACGAGTTGAAGAAGTGTTTTTTTACTTAAATTTTCAGAAATTTTCTAGGGGAGGATCCCTAGAGCCCCTTAGTGCTTGTAACTCTATTATTACAACTTTGTTTTATATTAAGTTTGTAAAAACACAAAAATTCTACCTTGAAATCTATGTCCGAAATTCGTATGAGGTGTACCAAAACAAGTTGAAAAAGTGGGGGTTTTTTACTTAAATTTCCAAAAAATTTCTGGGGAAAACCCCCAGACCCCCCCCTTTTAGTGGTGGGAGCAGGATAATTCACTACCCCTTTTCCATATTAAGATAATCAAGAAGATACAATTGGATTATAAAAATTCTTAGCCCCCCCCCAAAACCAAATCCTGGATCCGCCACTGGAATCAAGTTAGATCATATGATGCAGAATCGATTGTAGAAAGTAATGATGTTTGTTGAAATGTTAGACAATTGATAAAATAATCGGGTTTATGTGTTTTGCATTGCAAGAGTGCTTTATGTTCGTAGAAGCATGGATAGAGGCAAAAAAAAGTTAAGTCCTGCGCACATGTATACTTCTATGGTTAGAGCAAAGCAATTTAGAAAAATGCGAAACGAGAACACCTTTCATGTTATAATTATTTTCCTTTATGATCATTTTATGGTTTGTTTTATAAGTCTAAAAATTTTAAGTCATTAAAACTATGTCAGCATCATAGAGCGTGTTGAGAAAAATTATTACTGCTTGATAGTATGTACTAGTCCAATAAAATACTCTCTTTTTCTATTAGTTCTACAGCACCTAGTTGAAATCAAAAAAGAAAATAGGCTCATCAGAAAAGATCTAAAAAAGCTGAGGAAAAAAGTCGATAGTTACTATAAAGTAGAAGAAAACCCCAAGGTAGCGGCTTCAATAAGGGAAATTTCAAAATTTGAAGATTTAGATCTGCCATTGAAAAATATAATAAATTTAGAGTGTTTAGAAAATGAAGTAACGAAAGAGATACAATGAAAGCCACTTCGTTGGTAAACTTTCATTTATTACTTATAGACATACTTGGATTATATAGATTTACACCACTTCGCGCGACTCAATTTGTAAAGATATTTCAACAGGGATAAAGGGATGAGGACGGAGAGGTATCAGTGGTATTTTATATATTTCACCATGGTAGAATGATGTTCAGGCAAGCATGGAAAAAATTCAACGTGGAAATAAATTTTTATGGCAAATTTTCATAAAAATCCTAAATTAAATTTTTCAAAGAAACTTGACGTAATGGAATTTTTTTATTATTTTTTCTGAAATCACCACAAAAAAAATACATTTAGTTATCAGCTCTTACTTCCCTTGTATTTTTTTCATCGCAGGCCTTGGTATTATTTTAAGTTTGTAATTTATGTATTCCTAAAATAATTTAATGGGCCCGCCTCGCGTCGTGTCTGAATATTATTTCACGATCCTTATAGAAAGGGGGTCATGGATGATCGGTCAGTGGGACAGCCTCTGACGGCAACACAGATCAGATCACTTTGATATTTTTGTTTTAGTTTTAAAATTGCAATTTTCTCTATTTATGTTCTTGAGATCCGAGGGTTCTAGCGTGCTGCTTGGCGCCCTGGAATATATTTTTTTTTTATATTTAAAAATTTTCCTTTAATTTAAATGTAATTTTTCATATATCATACTCAAAGGGAATGAATTGCTGATTGGTAGCGCCATCTATAAAACACTACATGAAATATAATTGCTGAATAGTTTATTTTTCGTTTTCGGTGAGTTTTCGTTTTAAACTCAACCTTTCATATTTAAAAGCATATTCAGGGCAAATATTAATTATTTTAAAAAATATATTGCACCAACTTCACTTTTGTAATTAATTCAGCTCAGTTATGGCATTATAAAACATCTCAATTCTCAACCCTCCCTATAACTGCCCCCTGGTCCAGACCCAGGCACGGTGCAATACGACTCCACATGTGTGCTCCCTGCGCGTTTCAGGGGCCTCGCAAAAATTTCGGATACAAAAATATACAGATTCAGTGGCGGATCCAGAGGGGGGGGCCCATGGCCCCCCCCGAGAAACCCTGACAAATAGCTTAAAAAACACTTTCTTAATGCTAAAATTCAAAAATTTTCTGGGGGAGAACCCCCAATCCCCCCTTTAATATTTTGACATGTGACATCTGTTTTAGTGTTTTTTCCTTGAAAATTCTTCCGCTTAAAAGAAGCTGTTCTCTTTTGGGAAGTTTTAAAATAGATGAATACTATATTTTAAAAGGGCGCATTTGCAGAAATTTTCTGGGAGAGGACCCCCAGCCCTTTTCAAAATTTGGCATCTATTTATAATTTCTTCCTTGAAAATTCTGTGGTTTACATGCTTTCAAAATGAGCTGAAACTTTATTTTTGGAGGCAAAGCTTCAAAATTTTTCTCGGGGGTTACCCCCCAGACCCCCTATCAATTTCTCATGGTTACTTATTTACTGTTTTCTCCTTGAACTTATTTCTCTCCTTCCTCTCCTTTTAGGAGTACAAGAAAGTTGCCCTCTTTAGGTGTTATCCAATGGGTACCAAATGTACAAAAATTTAGTAAAAAAACTTACTATTTCTGGCCAAATTTCAAAAATTTTCTGGGGGAGGACCCCCAGACCCCTCTTTTGCTTTCGAGTTAGTATTACCTGATGAAATCTTTTTAACTTTAACAAAGTTTCGCATTTTATTTATGTTATACTCGGAAAATTGGGAGCCAAACACCTCGCGAAACTTAAGTATTGTTATGCCCCTACAAAAAGGTTTCATCCCCCCCACTTTCTAAAACAATGGCACGGGCCCTGGATATCCTCTAAGTTACTATAAACCCCTAAAAAGCTGCTTAAAAGCAAGCACTCTTCAAAAAAAATTCTGAGGCTCTGAAAATTTCGAATGTAATACCCTCCGACTCTGACATGGCCCCCCCCCGAAAATCTGGTCTGGATCCGCCCTTGGTGGCGGATATACGGGGGGGGGGGGGGGTTTCGGGCTAAAGCCTCCCCCGAAAAAAAACGTCTTAAAAATTTTTTGTGAGAATGAACATTTTATACAAATATAATTAGTTTGAAGCTCGTAAAATACATTCATTAAGCAAAAATGACCTAATTCCACTACTAAGTCTTCAATTGTATGATATCCGTTTACGTTTTAATACTTTGTATGTCTTAGTTACATTTACATTGCCCGCAATCAATCAACATAAAGTCAAGTCAAGTCAAATGGAGTGGAGACTTTTGCTCACTCCGAAGAGCCGCTTCGTCTTCTTCCTCATTTATTTAGATTACTTATTCTTCTTTCTTTAATTATTTACTTCTTTTTCATATTTCTATGGAATTCAGAAAGGAGGATAGTGCTAAGATTTTCCTGTGTTTGTTATTTCTAATATTTCTGAGAAGTCGGAAGATGCTGAATTGATGTCTTTCATTAATTTGTTTCTTTGAGATGTGTATTTTTTACATGTTAATAATAAATGGTCATTTGAGTCATATTCTTTGTATATCGAGCATAATGGGTCTGGTGAAATGTTAATTTTGAAAAGTATTGCTTTTGTGGGTAGGGTTTTTGTACGTAGTCTGGATATTAGGACATCTGATTTTCTATTTGGGGCTAAAAATTTATCTTTTTGTGTCAATCCATTCAAACATAAAGTATTTTGATTTTTGTTCCCGCTCCGTTTATCTATGAGTGTTAATTCTCAGATCATCACTCTAATAAGCCTCCAAAACAAAAATTTCAACTGTGTCCCCGTCATTATTTATTCATCTCTAGCCAGTAGAACTACTCTGATATATTAAATGTACAATGTACTTAAAAATAAATTCTTTTCACGTTTTTAATCTGCCATTTATTAACTTTAATGTATTTCATTAGTAAATTAGTAAACAAAACATCTTGAAAACCTTTAATGTGAAACAAGTTTTTACTCCATAAAACTTCAACAATTAAGCTTCATTAAATGAAAGTCCTTTCACGAAATTTTCCCCCGTTCAGCCCCTTCTCCACCCCAAAATTTAAATTTGGCGTAGAGGAAAAATCTGGCAGCGTCCGAAAAGAAAATATACAAGTTCACCACATCGAAGGGACCGTGGTTGTAAAGATCAGTGGGGACATGCTTAGTGTCTTAAATGAGGAGAAAATACTGGCATGCATTCGGCAACTCAGTTCTGACGCAGAGAACTCGAGTCCCAGCAGCTCAAAAGATAGAAAGTCTCAGGGGAAAACAGAAGCTGCGCCACATGAATGCTCCGCTTCAACTTCCGAAGCCACGAGGAAAGTCCCCGGTCCAAGCACCTCCTCGCATACAAAGGAACGCTACGGCCCTGACGATAAAATAAAATCTGGCAGCATCCAAATAGAAAGTATGCAAAAAACAACCAAATGGATGCTGACGCCCGTTGATCGGATAAGTCTCTTGAATACTTTATATTTTTCTCATTCCTTAAAAAAAGCAAAAAATAAAGCTGGAGGGTTAAAATTGGAATTACAAGATTTGAATGAAAGTATCCCCGATGATCCACCATCAGATGATCATAGTGACCCAGCACAGTGTAACTGTGCAAATTCACAGAGAATGATGGACCTCCTGGAAAACATTCATCATCAATTGACAGCCATCAATGCAAAGATAGACACATTGATGGAGAGAACAGCAGTGGATCAAGAAGACCTGCCCTGTTTGCCTCCGGGAACAACTCTTCCGCTAACGTCAGAAATAGAACTGCAGGACTTCGACTCGAGATTGAGAGACAAAACATATGCACAAGATATAGTTAACTATCTCCGCCAAACGTGCTTTGGTGCTACACCAAGGAGGCTTCTTGTGCAAGTCACAAGAAAATACTAAGTCCTGAACTAGCCATTCAATACAGCCGATTTGGAAAACGGGGTAAAAAGTTTTACCCATTACGCGGATCTAACAAACACTATCATTGCTGCTGCAGCTATTGTTTACAAGGATGTAAATAAAGCTACATTGATGGAAATTTTCGGGAGGGTTCTGGCCACTTCAGGCAGTATACAAAGGAACACTACGGCCCTGAAGATAAAATAAAAGCACCGGGAAAAGTCTGGCAGCATCCAAATAGAAAGTATGCAAGTTGATAACATCGAAGGGACCGTGGTTGTAAAGATCAGTGGGGACATGCTTAGTGTCTTAAATGAGGAGAAAATACTGGCATTCATTCGGCAACTCAGTTCTGACGCAGAGAACTCGAGTCCCAGCTGCTCAAAAGTTAGAAATTCCCACGGGAAAACAGAAGCTGCGCCACACGAATGCTCCGCTTCAACTTTCGAAGCCATGAGGAAAGTCCCCGGTCCAAGCACCTCTTCGCATACAAAGGAACGCTACGGCCCTGACGATAAAATAAAATCTGGCAGCATCCAAATAAAAGTATGCAAGTTGACCACGTCAAGGGCACTTTTAAGCTGGGACACATAGCTGGGGACATGTTTCATGGCTTGAAGGAGAATTCAGAAGGAGAGAAGATACATCAAAGGGACAAAGATACGTGGGGACATGCTTCGTGGTTTGAATGAAAAGTCAGTCCTTGCCTTCGTTCGGCAACTCGGTTCTGGAACACCTCTCGCAGAGAAATCGAGTCCCAGCTCAAAAAGAAAAGATCAAAAGTATACAAGGGCAAAACAGACGCTGAGCTACCAGAATGTTCTGTTACGACTTCCGAAGCCATGAGGAAAATCCCAAGAACCTCGTCGCACACTAAGAAACACAAAGGCCCTGGTGAGAAAACAAACGCAGAGGTAAAATCTGGCAGCATCCCAAAAGAAACAATGCAGATTGACTACATTAAGGGCACAATAAACATAGGTAGCCATAGAAGACCGAAAAAACGAAAAACTAACTGTAAGAACTACACATTTGTTTTTCAATCAGTACATTATAAATATTCTGAGTACTTCATAAAAAGACAAATTCTGAGTATGAATTATTAAAACGCTAGAACACTTAAGGGTTGTATTTATACATACATAAAATATTATAATAAATATAATAAGGACAGAATAGCGCCAACCAAGAGAAAACAAAACTTGAAAAAAGTCAGGCAAATAAGGCATTGTTGAACGCAGTTTATTTTAACAGGTTGGTTGGGATTTCACAGCGCATGACCCAAGACAGGGTATAGTGCGCCAGACACAAGACAAAATTATGCAAAAAGTCGGAAAAATTGTTCAGAAATGCAATCCACAAGCAAACAATCGTAAATAGGAGAATTCGTCAACAAACAGACCCAAAACCATAAATGATATGGAAAATCAAAATAAAGAGATAAAAAGATCCATAAAAATAGGTTTTCGAATAAAGGGCCAAGATCTATAATGGATATTTCCCTATTTCTTACTCTCGCACCATTCCAAAACTGCTCTCCGTCGACATAACCAACGCGGTCAAGTTACTCTATGTATGACGCTCTGGTTTGTATTAAAAAGCTAGTCTTGTGAATAAGAAAATGTGAGTTTAGTTTAGGGTCAGAGGATCATAGTATGGAAGATTCTTTTAACATTATTCAATCTTTTATCTGTCACTTGTATAGCTAGTAAAAATAAGCTGATTTCAACTAAGCAAGAATAGAAATCTTTAACAAGACCGACAAAGTGTCAGATACGTCACATCCCTTCTCATTGAACGTCCGTAATTACGATGCTTGTTGCTTGCCAATCTGAGCTCCAACAGCACTTATTGCGAACGAAATATATTGCGTGCTTGTGGAGGAATGCACACAAAAAAGGACATTATTAACATCTTACCAACGGATTACGGGTGGACAAATGTCAATGGAAAATTTGAATGGACTTGGTTCGTTGGCAATCAATTACCTGAAGATGTTGTCTCTCACAATGTCAGTTACTGACGAAATTTAAAAAATATTGAAGAGTTCCGTTTGAAATATTAGATTTAGAGCATGATTTTTTAACAAATTTTTTCAACCAATGTATTTCATTTTTAAATATTATCTTCTAAACAAATTAAACTCTAAATGTTTAGATAATTTCAAGTGCTATTATTCATCATATCTTATGATTATTGAAAAAAAAAATGAACGCCGCTCTCGGGCTGTTTTACTGAAGTTGGTTTTTTTAGGTACGTGTTGTCTACCCTCTGTTGATGAGTACGCATTGCCTGTCTTTTCCGAAAGTTTTCGTTTTGAAAACTTCTCTTCCATCAACAAGAAAACGGGAGTACTTCAAGTGGTTTTGTGGACACGCACTGCCATTTACAGCCGTATTCACAGCCATCAGAGTCGGTGTTAACCAACATCTAAAGAAAGAAAAATTAGCTTTTCGCTGACTCTGATTGGTGGAATCCTTCTTTGATCTAGGATTTAACACTGACGCTGATGGCTATGAATATGGCCGTTAGACTTTCTCTTTGACAGAATGAAGTGTAATGGATCATTCCAGGCGTTCAGAAATGAATATCAAAGTAATAAAAATAAAATCCGAAGTAATACAAATCGTCTATGGAGATTAGAGCGTGCAGGTGGAGTAAAGCATGCTCTTTCCACACTCCTCTCATTCCCTATTTCTGACTCTCTAGCACCACCCAAACTGCTCTCCGTCGCCATAACCAACGCGGTCGAGTTACTTTATGCATGACGCTCTGGTTTGTATTAAAAAGCTAGTTTTGTGAATAAGAAAATGTGAGTATAGTTTAGGGCTAGAGGATCATAATATAGAAGATTCTTTTGACATTTTACAATCTTTTATCTGTCACTTATATGGCTAGAAAAAATAAGCTGATGTCAACTAAGCAAGGATAGAAATCTTTAACAAGACCGACAAAGTGTCAGATACGTCACATCCCTTCTCATTGAACGTCCGTAATTACGATGCTTGTTGCTTGCCAATCTGAGCTCCAACAGCACTTATTGCGAACGAAATATATTGCGTGCTAGTGGAGGAATGCACACAAAAAAGAACATCATTAACATCTTACCAACGGATTACGGGTGGACAAATGTCAATGAAAAATATGAAATAACTTGGTTCACTGGTAATCAATTACCCGATTCAAATGAAGATGTTTTCATAACACCTGACGAAACTTCAGATTTAGGTATACCTTTCTTTTTAATGCTTCGATAATACGTTACTCATGAAATCAATAAAATATTTTTAACGGTTATAACGATTCCTTGCTACAGATACGGACTTGTTACAGATACTCTTCTTAAGGAAGTTTGCTGCCAGGAGCTATATCAAGTTATTCAGGGAGCTCTGTAGCTGAAGCAGTTCGCGGAACGACAGATATCTACAATGCCCACATCTCTGGAGCCGCAATACCAATTGCTGCTGATTGCCCTCCTGAGTTCCCTCTCCATTCCTTTCCCAGCTCCAACACAAGATTGTTTGCTTGCATCAACACAGGGAACGCCCAGCCTCTAAATCTCGTTGCGGTGCCAGTCACGCCTAGGGGGTCTTCGTGAACTGCCCTTGGGGGCATCTTTAAATAATATTGAAGATCTGTTTGAAATATTAGATTTAGAGTATGATTTTTGAAAAAAAAATTAAACTGATGTATTTTATTTTTAAATATTATTTTCTATACAAATAAAACTCTAAATATTTAGATAATTTCAAGTGCTATTATTCGCCATGTTTATTGAATTTTGGGAATTTTTTTTTCTAGCAGTCAGATTAATATTTCTCAAAATAATCGTCAGATTTTAGGCTATCAATGACTGGTGCATCAAGCTGAACCTTCTGTATAAAAATTTGACACGCTCAAGTATTTCAAGATGGCAATTTTTTTTTTTTCTTTCATTTTCAAAAATTCGCTACGAGCTTGCATGACTTCGTGAGCTTGCAGGCCTTTTGCCGTCGAATTAGGGATACGTGTGCATGCGTGTCACCTATAATGCTGAAAAATGTTCAGCGAGAAACTATGTCTAGAATCCTGATGGGTATTATAACTGGTGGAGAAAATTTTGAGCACCTGTGGTGAATGTGCCTAATGTTGCGTTGTGTACGAAAACGTGGTGATTTTAGATCACTGTTACACCCGTTAAAAGACCATTACAATAGTTGGCGTCAATAAATATAGCCAAAAGGTGACAACCCAGCTCGATAACGGAACATTTCCAAGAATTTAAAATTTAATAATATTAAAATACAACCAGATCAGGTTCGATAAAACACACAGGTAGTACTAATAGCAATAAGTTTCACCAGTGAAAGATTCTCACATAGGCAATATCACAATTTTTGGCATACAATAATAAACCTACTCCCCCCACACAGGAAAAGACGAACAGAGGGTCCAAAACGCTATTTCCATATCCCATCTTATGGTAGAGGGCAGCTCTGCAAATGACAATCATCGCTATGATTGATAGATGGGTAGGCAGAACCATTATTTAGGTAGTCACCAGTTATGATTGGATGTGACGTCTTCCTTCTATCAGTCCTTTCGGAGGGCTTTTAGAGAGTAAAGCCTCTTCTCCGCCTCTCGCGGCATGACAGCGCGAGTTGCATGAATAGTAAATGCGATCCCAACGCCACCAGAGCCCCTATGATAAGACAAACCTTGGACCCTCTGTTCTTGTACTCTATATCCTCAGAGCGTGTCCAGAACTATCGTCGTCCTCACATGCAGCACATCCTCCTGCACATAATTCTTCAGCAGCTCCCCCACTCCGAGCAACCCCTCGAACACGCATCCCCGCTCCTCCCCTTTCGGCCTCTCGAACGCCCCCTGGTGGCACACCGCGGCGTCCACACTCCTCTCCAACAGGGAGACACCTCCCTTCAGAAACGACAGGGTGACTTTTGAGCCGAAAGGCCAGGAAAGGATGTCGTCGTGGTGACCGGGCGCCAGCGCCCAGTGGAGGTTCAGCGCCTCCGGCGCCGTTCCCATCGACATCGACACCCGCATGGCGTACCCCTGCGGTTGTGAGTAGAACAGGGGGCCTTCAAGGCGGCCCAGCTCGCCGCTTATTAGTAGAGCGAGGGAGGCCCTGGCGGGCCTCAACACCCACGAATACCGCCCCACCAGGCCCCCCTCCACCAGTCCAACCCCTGCCACCGGTGGCGCCACCACCGCCTCCTGGAGAAACACAGTCACGGCGAACCGCACCCCGCCAGACTCTTCCACCATCCCCTCTCTAAACAGGGTGTCGTGCGTCACCATGCTGCCTTCGCCGCAGCTCCACTCGGCGAGATCGCGCTCTGGGCGGCGAAAGGCGCCCTCGGGGCACCCTCCAGGGTGCGTCGTGCGGGAGAGGTGCCCCACCTCCAGCCTGTAGGAGTGCGGGAAGGGCCACCGCAGCTGCCCGTCGAACTGGCCTTTGACGAGGACGGCGTAGAGCCCGGCCACCCCCGGGGACTTGTGCGGGTAGAGGCGCAGCATCATGCGGTAGCCGTTGTCGGTGAGGTAGAACTTGTCGCTGTCCAGGAAGGAGCGGTGGTCCTCGGCGGTGACGAGGCGTTCGAAGTCCGCCACCACCCACTCGAAGCGGGCGGTCAGCTGGCCGCCCGAGAGGGAGAGGGTGGCGAAGCGAGGGGGGCGCACCTCCTCCAGTTCAATCACCACTTTGAACAGGATGGCGCCGTAGCGGATGAACTTCCTGCAAGAGATGGACCGTTTTGTCAAACATGTTTTTACTAATTATTCAGTGCCTCTCTTCCCAGTTAACAATTCAATTGAAAAACAATTTAAATAATACATCTAAATTTTCATTTCCACTGAAATAATTTAGGTTGGTTGGTTTGTTGGGGTTTTAAATGGACAAGGGCCAGATTAGGCTATTCTATCCCAAGTACTTAGATACTCACTTTAAAAAATAAATCGCACAATAAGCTCTTGTCTGATTTAATTTAATCTGGATGCTTTTTGAGGAAAACAAACTGTTGAACTTTATTTAGTTTCGGTTCAAGAAGAGAACCACACTTTATATAAATGTTTTAAAAACAACTACTACTTATTCTAAGTTAAGTGCATAAAAGCTGAAGCTCAGCCAATTGTGATTCTTCTGTCATTCTGATTCTGGATTCCTGATTATACTTTATTATGACTGACTTGTAAATAAATTTGTTTATTTTAATATCCTATCGATTCTTCATTCACCCATGCCTACACAAACGGTAGAGGAATGGTCAAGATTTTGTTATTATACATATCAGCAAAATTTGTGCATTTATTCTTAGACAACTTAAATAAGGGTATTGCTCTCCTAGCATCCCGGATTCGAACGTTTGTTTTTTCCTTTAAATGGTAATGAGTAAGTCGCAACTGAAATGCGGTGTTTGTACTTTTATAATTTCGGAAAGTCCCACCAGGCGGCACCTTCTGTTCAAATATATTTCACTGTAACCATATTTTCTGTCTTCTATAAATACTGTACATTTTGTAAATAAATTATGTAGTTACTATTTGAAAATGTCTCTAGTTTCATCTGGCATCTTTAAGTTAGTTACAACAGAGTAGTTACTCTGTGCATTTAATTTATTTTTTTTAGATGTTATGCAAATATAATGTCTGGAATATAATGTATGGGTAGTATATGCAAATTTATATGCGTGTATAAATACCTCGATTAGAGATTTCGATTGTCATTATGAGGAGCCTGATGAGACCGTATAATCACGAATTCCTTTTTGTTTTCGTTAAATAAAATTTTTTGTTTTAAACGTTTGCTTGATGAGTACCTACACTACCTATCCACTGCGTTATTAACGGTGCATTACGTTTTTATGTAACATTTATTTATGTTGTTGATAGTTTTGAAACTTGATATTAGTTCCAATTGGGATGTTTGCGTCTTGTTTTTGTGTTTCTAAATATGGTCATGGGTAGCGCTTGAGCAAGTTATTTCTGTTTGTTTATTACATGCTGCTTTACATGAATGTTGAAGTTAACTAATTTCTTTAGTAGAAGGCGATTTTAAGTTAAAACACATGTATATGCCGTTTGTTTTATTAAATTAATCGAAATTTTCACAGTCGTATGTTTAATGTTCGTGTTTTATTTTTAGCTGTGTTAGTGTGGAAAGGTTGGGATGATCAATGATGGGACTTCGCAAAATCAATGTTATTGAGCCTAGGGAGCTCAACGAGGACCAGGTTAAATCAGTACGAGCTCTGATGATAGAGTATAGTGGACTGTTCTCTAGATCATCCAGAGATGTGCGCAGAACGAATATGACCCAGCACCGGATCAATACTGGAGGTCATCTGCCAATAAAGCAACATCCACGAAGGCTACCCTTTGCGAAGAGGTCTTTGTCTTACTTAAAGAGATGGAGGATTGGTTGGTTGGTTCGTTAGTGTTTTATGGCGCATGATCCACACTAGGATATTAAAGAGATGGAGGAAAGTGGAGTTATTGAGCCATCCTCTAGTCCTTGGGCGTCTCCAATACCATTAGTTAAGAAAGATGGATCAACGAGATTTTGTGTAGACTATCGGCGTCTAAATGATGTAACCAAGAAAGACAGCTATCCTCTACCCAGAATCGATGATGCTTTGGACACTCTGGCAGGGAACAATTGGTTTTCCACCCCCCCCCCTGGACAAGGATTTGTTCAGGCTCGCACACTGCGCGACGAGCCTACGCAAGTTGTCGAGACCTACAACCCTGCACCCTCGAAGATATCTTCAAGAGAAAACGGGAACTCTAGCAGAAATGGAGCCCCTAAGAAAGCGCGTGGCGGTGGTGGCAAGAAAGATTTCAATGCCCGGCCCTACCCCAAAGGCGGTTTCTAAAGAGTACTTAAAGTTCAATAACGAGCCAGGATTGGCTTTCGACGTTGGTGCACTTTCGTATTGTGGGAAGATGCAGCTTGGTGGTGAGGCAACATTCATCTCAAGCGCTGTCGGCATTACTGATGTTTCTAATTACTACTTTCAATGCTGCGCATCCGATCGCAACTTCACGAAAACGGTCTCCCAAAGTATGTTCACATACTATAACACACAGTTATACTATGTGAGGATTGCATTGATTCACATACTATACCACTGTTGTAGCATCGGACTCGAACCTATATCATTGGAATCGAATACATATATATTTGTATATCTACATATTGTTTTCTACCTGTAACTTTATCTCTTTATTTGTGTTCATAAAGCTATCACTGATTAAACGTAAGATTATTCAGGGAAATCGACTCGACTCCATCTTTGAATCTTTAAGACAGGACAAAGTGGCGACGGAAAAGAAGAATCCAGCATCTGAACGGCAGCTGAATCTCCCGACAGAATGCGGAATCACCCTTGCTGACGACGACGGCGTAAATATGGTGTTTCCCCACCAGTACAGATTTTGCTATTGCGATAATCTAATGGTCTACGTTGATAGAAGGCTGAACGAACTGAGTAGCAGAGTAAAAAGTGTAAAAGGAGTGACAACTTCGGATAGGGACTCAATGGCTCAGCAAGATTTCCCAATTTCTACACTAGCTGGATCTTTGGACATACTCCCCGTTGAGCAGTACGGCGCCAACGGCGTCTCTGACTGTGGCATGGCACACTTGGATGTCCGCCAGGATTTGGTGGACCGAGTGTACCTGTTAAGAGTAAGAAGAGACACCTTTCCTCTACAAGATGGAGCGATGTCCTAACCCTATATCTATAATATGTTCTGTTCTACAAAGTCTGTTTTTGGCACATGGTCCTTATCAGAACATTAAGCGCCAGACGAGACAAATTAAAAAAAAATATGTCATAAATTAAACTTTCTCATTTTTTATATTTCAGAAATCCGGAAGGTTAGAATCTTACATTGGTAAGATACTACTTTGTCAGTGATTAAAACGGAGAAGCTCACCTCTCGTAGAGCTGTTCGTGCGAGACGGCGTTGGCGGAGCCGCAGGCGTCGTTGCGTCCGAAGGGGCGCCAGAAGGCTGCGGTGCAGGCGTCGCCGGCGGCGTCGGGGCGCACGGCGACCACGGCGTCCGCACCGCGGCGCTGCTCCAGCAGGCGCAGCTGGAAAGGGCGGTCGAAGGGCCAGCGCAGCAGGTCGTCGTGCTGCCCTTCCAGCAGCGTCAGGAACATGCCCACGCTGCCGTTCTGCAGCTTCAGCTGCAGCTGCATCAGGTAGCCTTGCGGCGAAGAGTAGAAGCGCTCGCTCAGCAGGTTGCTCACGCGACCCAACTTGGCCTGCTGGAGCTGCAAGAAAGTCAGCTGGCTAATGAAAGATGACATGAATGACAGGTTTTATCACACATAAATATCATTTTTTTTTTGGAAACAGAACGTTTGGGAAAATTTATATGCCTAGGGCTCGATTGATGTACGGCACTTCGATAAATTTTTACTATAGTTTTAGTTGAACTTTATTTAGTTTCGGTTCAAGAAGAGAACACCTTTATGTAAATGTTTCTAAAAACAACTACTACTTATTTTAAATTAAGTGTATAAAAGCTAAAGCTCAGCATTTTATGATTATTTTGGACCCCTTATTATAATTTATTATGACTGCCTTGTAGTTGGTTGGTTGGTTCGTTAGTGTTTTATGGCGCACGATCCACTTTAGGATATTACGACTGCCTTGTAAATAAATTTGTTAATTTTAATATCACATCGATTTTAATATCAAATATTTTTTCCCCTTGGCGTATCACATATTCTTTTGTATTATCTCATATTTTCTTCTGTTGTTAAATAAAAAGATTGATTGATTGATTCTTCACTCACCCAGCCCTACAGTTTTTTTTAATGAAACATTTATGATTAAGTACTATTACACTTTCCGGTGTGTTGAATTAGTATTTCAGATAAAAGAGAAGTAAGAAAATTGTTTGGGAGTTAGTGCAGATTAACTTTATTTTATAATCTAGTGTTTAAACCCTATAGCAGTGCTTTTTTATCTTTATCTTCTGGCCTCTGTAATTAATAAATCTTCATCGTAATCGTAACTTTGTATCGAGCGAGTGACCTAATAGATTTGTTTGGTAAAGAAATGGTGATTTGCTTTGGTTGGCAAAGAATTTTGGCCAAGGACCGAAATAGATTCCAGAGACAGTTGCCAAGGCGATTCGTGCAGTATCCTACCAGGTTCTCACTGAAACAGTAAGTAGATTCAATTCTCCTAGTCCACAGATCTACAACGACGTTCCATTCTAATTCTAGACTGAAATTTACATCGGTACTACTTTTCCCAGAGTACATCTACCGCTGTTTATTATACTCCAGTAACGAACTCACCTTCCTCTCTATGTTGGGCACCTTCCAGACGTACTCTGCCACGAGCACGTTATCCCTCAGAGCCACAGCCGCGTATTGCGGCATACTGTCCAGCACGGCCTGAAAGCGCACGGTGAAGGGCGGGGCCACTCCTTTCCCTAAGCCCCGCCTCCTGAAGCCGCAGGGCGTGCCCGGGCGAAGGCTTGGCCTGGTGAAGGCGGCGGCAGGGCACGCCCCTGAGGCGGGGTCGACCGCCCATTGGCGCCGCCCTCCCGCGGCTAGTTCGAAGGGGTGGGGGAAGGGCCAGGGCAGGGCGTCGTCGTCTGGCCCCGGTAATAAGGCGGCGGATAGTCCTAGCTCCTCCCCCGAAGTCTGCAGAAAGAGTTGCAATTGGTAGCGACGGTCGGGCGCGAGGAGGAACGGGGGACTAGTGATCTGGCTTCCAGGGGAAGGGAGCTCGTCTATCTGTAAAAAGCAAGGATATTTTTAATCAACTAAAACTTATACGAGTGGATTAATTGGTTGGTTAGTTGCTTGTTATGGCGCTAGGCCCAAATCAGAGCATAAATCACCAGAGAACAAGGTTAAGAGAATACAAAATCATGTTAGTAACATAGTAATCAAGACTACTTATTTTCGTATTTTTAGAAGGTCATATTGATCATAGTAAACATGAAATTGGACGGTTCCGAAGCAGCAATACTTCCCCATGCATTCACCATAGGTGTCATGTTCATTAAAGTCAAAGACGTATCAGAGCCTCCCAGTTTAAATTATTATTGCATATAATCTATTTTGTGTCACCACTTGTTGGAAGTTAAACTATTCTCTATTAATACAAAAGGATGCCTAATAAAATATTGTCCTGATGTAAAACTTTGAAATCAGCAACAAAAGAAGATAAAAACTTGGAATCCTATGAAATTGCTAATTCCTTGGCAAAAAAGACCAGAGATCTCAATCAAAATACAACCCTAATTTCGCTGGCAGATGCAAATGCAGGGTCAAGGCTTGTAGCCCCCTCGAGTATCAAAGCCTAATCAAATAACTCAACTCAACATTGGCAGGAAGACCGCCGGGACTCTCATCAAACTAAGAACAAAACACCATAAATATATGAAAATGTTAGCTGATGGGAACAAAAGATATCAAAACTGTGGCAACTGCCCTGACGAAGAACTCACACCACATCATGTTTTCAACTGCCCCTGCAGTCGCTGCAAACCTTTATAATCTTAACTATACTACAGAAGAGGATTTATATTCGCTCAGTGGAAATAGTGTTGTAACTGAATTGTGTAGTTAGTTAGATATTGTTTTATGTAATGGCAACAAGCAGGAGCCACTTGATTTCCCTATATAATGCCAGTCCGGCGGTGTCCCCGGGAGTTCCTGATGCTCTGAAATCTCTGAATAAACGTGCTGTCGATATCCTGGGTTTCCTGTTTATTTGCTGGATTAGGAAGCTGTTAATTAGAAGATAATACAAGCACGCCATAAGATATGAATCAAAAGAGGATAAGGCACCACCACCACAAAAGAATAAAAATAATTCTGGTACAAGTCGAAGAGATGCAGAGAAAGTAATTCACACAGTGCAATCACCGAAATCTTCTTGCAATGCAGTTTATAAAAAGAGAAGAAATAAATTTCGTGGTTTGAAAAATATATTCCTCATCAGTTTAATTTACCAAATTTATAAGAACTTTCACCTGTATTATCGAATATTTACTAGAAGAACACTTTGGGGATTATTAATTTCATTGACTGTTATTGATTAGTTTGGGACACGTCCTGTATAAAAGACTCAAGGTCATAGGAAAAACGAGGGCATGGTATGCATAAAAAGACAAAATTATACTCACTGTCCACAAGTACTCAGACACCAACTGATGACCCTTGAGAAACACCCTAGCCATGTCAGGGGGTGGAGCCTTCTCCACCAGGAACACCGTCGCCCTGAGTGTGACGGCCCCTCCCACGAGAAAAGGACTGCCCTCCTCCAACACCCTCTCGTGCGGAATGAGGAACGCCTCCCCACAGCCCTCCCCTTTTCCTCCGGGTCTCAAGAACTGCGGGCAGAGGGCGGGGCTCATGGACCAATGGGCGGAGCGATCCCCGCCCACCAGGGACAGGTTGAGGGCGTGCGGAAACGGCCAGTCGAGGGCGTGGTCGTAGGCCCCGGGCACCAGCGCGAACCACGCCCCCAGGTAGGCGTGGCCGTCCCTGACCCGGCCCGAAGTGAGGCCTAGCCGCAGCTTGTAGCCCGGACGGCCGGTGTAGAAGGCGGGACCTGGCAGGGTCTCGCCGAAGGGCGGCCGCGAGAACTGCAGGAGGTGAGCCGCGTTTGGGACCGCCCACGAGAACTCCGAGATGAGCTGGCCGGAGGGCGTTTCTTTAAGCAATGCCACGGGGACGCGCTCGTCTGAAATAAATATATAGAGCAATGTCACAAAAAATAAGGATATTATTTAATCATGAGAACTAGAAACTATGCACAAAAAATCAAAACATATACTATCAGCATTAAACCTCATTGATGTAGTAGCTAATGAGAAAAAATAAAGAAATAGGGATGAGAAGTTTGTTAATTCGAATGTTATCATGCTACTGTACTGGACACTAATTACAGGAAGGAAGAAATTAGTTTGAGGTACATGCCAGTCAGAGGGCCACACTGGATTTGGCGAGAAGAAGACGACGTTTCAACCGAAAACGTATCAGTTAATTATTATTACAGAGCAGGGTCCATGAGTGGGGTCCCCTCAGGGGCACACCTTGTTGAGGTGTGACGGGTGTCACAATCCCGAGGGACCCCAGTGTATTTGTGCCTAATTAAAAGGCCTATCTTCAACCTGCACGGGAACCTCCTTTAGGTGACCAAGTGCATCTTTCCACCGGGAATGCGCGCACCCGGGTAGCCTAAGCGATCTTTCTTCTTTTTCTTTCCTTATTCCTTCCCCCTTTCCTTTCCGTCATAGAGCTGATTTTGAGTTTATCAATTCTACCAAGGAGCCTTGATTTTTAGGCCCAATTACCACTAGTTGGGTCTTGTATTTAGTTTGTTCATGATTAAGTTTTTATATTTTCACTCTCTCTCCATTTTGAATAGTGGCTTTACAACACTTTATATTTTCTTTTGAAATAGTAAAGTGATATACTGGTTTTCATTTCTACTTAGCATCCAAACACAATATCTACCCATGTTACTTTTCAGTTTTTAATCCCCTGGAGTGTTTAACGAGCTCTGGATGGGCGATGCATGGAGTAGGCAGCAGAGACCAGGAAACCATAAATGCTTCGGCATCGTTTTTGTTGTCCCGGACTTCCTGGTTAGTCAACGAACCGACGTTCTGCTGTGTCACCTCTTGCTCCTTAGCAATGTGGCGACTTTGTGTGTTTCCTTGCTTGCTGGACAGTTTGTGGGAGCTGCCCAGTCGGTTATATCGTTTGTCCACCCTGGCGGACACCATGCCGTAGCGCCTGCAGCAGCAGTGCAGTCCCGCCTGGCAGGCAGACTGTCAGGTACGCACTGTGGGAGCTGTGGGACCAGTAGTGGGAGTGGGAGGTTGTCATTTGGTAGGTTCTTCACCCCTCCCTCTGCCCACCATAAGCACCAAAAAAGAACCTAGGCGCCACTCTCCCTCATGGGGTCTTTTGTAAATCATGGTGGTAAGTCCACCCCTTTGAAACCTTCTCAGATTATATCTAATTTATCATCTCCAAAATTCCTGATTCTACATTCTGAAGATCTAAAACTCACTACTGTATCTCCTTTTCTAGTTTCTAAAGCCCTTAGTAGTATTGCTGGTAACATTGAATCAGTTAAAAAATTACAATCTGGAGACTTACTCGTTATCACTTCCAACGATTCTCAATCTAGACTTCTCCTAAAAGCAAACAAACTAGCACACATATCCATGTCAGTCTCACCTCACCCTACACTGAACTCCTCTCGAGGTGTTATATACTGCCCAGACATAGTTGACCTTACCGAAGAAGAAATTCTTGACGGACTTAGAGAACACAAAGTAACAGCTGTAAGGCAAATAACTACAAAAAAAGATGATACCACCAAAAAATTGCCATTATTTATTTTAACATTTTCAGTTCCAAAGTTACCTTCCAAAATTAAAGCTGGATACTTAAGCCTAAACGTCAGACCGTACATTCCGAACCCACTTCGCTGCTTCAGATGCCAGCGATTTGGGCATACAACTGCATTATGCCGTGGTTCTGCTACCTGCCCAAAGTGTGGTAGCAAAGAACACGCTAAAGAACAATGTGACGCTCTTAAGGAATTCTGTGTTAATTGTGAAGGCGAACACGAAGTAACTTCGAAAAAATGTACCAGGTGGCAAATGGAGAAAGAAATCCAGCGGCTGAAGGTTGTCAATAACCTTAGTTATGGAGACGCCCGAAAGCAGGCTGAGACTATCCTTCCTCCTCGCCCCAAAGATACATATGCCTCTGTTGCCAAGAAAAGTTCGAGCTCAATAGAAGTGCAGACCGACATATCATTTTTTAAACCTAACATCCAAACTCCTCCACCTCCCTCACCAGTAAACACTGTATCAAGCAACAACTTAACTACTCTATCCACAAATCAGTCATCCCAATTTAAAAGAAATTCATCCTCTCTTGAAACTGTAATGGACAATAAACCAGCTAAGCAACTTCATACAGTAGAAAATTCTGAAAACCCTTCAAAAGAAGACAATAACATGGAAGTAGAGGAAAGCTCAGGGAAACCCCCTAAAGACAAACCTGGAACAAAAGATCGGAGCAGAAGCAAGTCAAAACCTCCTAAAAACCCTATCATACCACCATAGGTAAAATCCTGCAGTGGAACTGCCGTGGTTATCGTAGCAATCTCGAGGATTTGAAGACATTGGTGAATAGCCACTCACCAGTTTGTATAGCATTACAAGAGACGTTTTTGAAACCTATAGACACAGCTTGCTTGCGAGGTTTCTCCTTACTCCGCAAGGACTGCGTTACAGGGGATCGAGTGTGTGGCGGTGTGGCTTTGCTAGTCTCCCACTCGACGCCCTTTACCCCCGTTCCTCTACGCACGTCGCTGCAGGCAGTGGCTGCCCGCGTGTCTTTAGTCTCTTCGCTCTGCGTCTGTAGTGTCTATCTACCACCCAGTGTGCCAATTGTTTTTAGTGAATTGGAGAACTTGATAAGTCAACTGCCTTCACCATTCATTCTCATGGGCGATTTCAACGCTCATCATATTCATTGGGGATGCCAAGACACCAATTCGAGAGGAGTGACCGTTGAGCGGTTGCTATCCGATCTTGATCTGGCCCTCTTGAACGATGGATCACCAACCTACCTCCATTCCCCTACACAATCATTTACGGCAATAGACTTGTCATTTTGTTCCCCAACTTTACTCTTGGATTTTACCTGGAATGTACTGGGAGACCCAATGGGCAGCGATCACTTCCCTGTGGTGGTTTCACATACTGCCACAACCGCGTGCGCGTCAACGCGCCATCCGCGGTGGAAGTTTGATCGGGCTGACTGGATGACCTTCCAAGCACATGCGAATATAACGCAGGAAATGGTGCTCTCGGGCACAGTTGATGAGGCTGTGTCTTCAGTAACCGCTTGCATTTTATCAGCTGCCCAACACTCCATTCCCCAAACATCCTCGGGGTTGCAAAGGATTCCCAAACCTTGGTGGAACCAAGACTGCCAGGAGGCAAAAAAGGCCCAAAGGAAGGCTTGGAACAAGTTTAGGCGCTATCCGACTCCTGAAAACATGATGACCTTTAATAAAGCTCGAGCTTATGCTAGAAAAGTTCGACGGCAAAGCCAGAGAGAGTCGTGGATAAATTATGTAAGTGGAGTAACATCTTCCACACCCACTAAAGTCGTATGGAATAGGATTCGAAGAATTAGTGGCAAATATGCTTCTCATCCAATCTCTATGCTCATCAGTAACGGCAATACAGTCACCCATGTCCCTGACATTGTGAATGCTCTGGCAGAATCATTTGCTAAAACATCCAGCAGCAGCAATTACTCCCATGCATTTCAAGCGCTTAAGCGCAGAGCAGAGCAGAGGAGGTTGAATTTCGCCTCTTCGAATGAAGATGGATACAACTCCCTGCTTACCCTGCTCGAGCTTCGCACAGCGCTTCAACGCTCGGGAAATTCTGCAGCAGGTCCAGATGGGCTGCATTACACTATGCTTCGAAATCTTTCGGATAATTCCATTCTCTCCATTTTGGCTTTGTTTAATCGTATTTGGGACACTCATGTTTTTCCGGCACAGTGGTGCCACGCCCATGTTTTGCCTTTCCCCAAGCCAGGGAAAGACCCAACATCCACTGACAACTATCGACCCATTGCACTCACGAGCTGCCTGTGCAAGCTCATGGAGCGAGTTGTGAGTGCAAGGTTGATGTACTATGTTGAGTCTCGAAACCTTTTGTCTCCATTTCAAAGTGGTTTTAGGAAATTTCGATCGACAAATGATAACTTATTGCGGCTGGAAACCGCAATAAGAGAAGCTTTCTTGAAGAAAAGTCATACCATTTCCATCTTTTTTGATATTAAGAAAGCGTATGACATGACCTGGAGGTATGGCATCCTCCAGGACCTGCATAACATGAATCTTAGAGGAAACCTGCCAATTTTTATTAAAAATTTTTTAAACTATCGCTCATTTCAAGTTCGCCTTCATTCATTTCATTCATCTACTTTTATTCAAGAGCAGGGTGTGCCACAAGGATCTGTTCTTAGCGTTTTATTATTCATTATTAAAATCAATGGTGTCACTAACAATCTTAGTAACGGAGTTCAATGTTCACTTTATGTGGACGACCTCCAGATTTCTTATTCTTCGCCATTTTTACCTGTTGCTGAGCGACAAATCCAAACATCAATAAATAAGGTAAATAGATGGGCCCAGCAGAACGGTTTCACCTTCTCATCTGAAAAAACAGTGTGTGTGCCTTTTAGCAGAAAACGTGGTCTCTTTCCAGACCCAGATGTTAAGCTGGATGGTGCGCCCATTAAAGTGGTTGAGCAGACTCGCTTCTTAGGAGTTATTTTTGACCGAAAGCTACGATTTCAGAGTCACATTAAGGACCTTAAGACCCGATGCATTAAAGCCCTTAACATCTTAAAAATGTTATCAAATACACGCTGGGGTGCCGATAAAACGTCGTTACTACGTTTATATCGGGCACTAATCCGGTCTAAAATTGACTATGGGTCGTTAGTGTATGGTTCAGCCTGCGCTACTGTACTACGGTCTCTGGATACAGTTCACCACCAGGGTCTCCGAATATGCCTCGGAGCATTTCGGACATCTCCTGTAACATCTTTATATGCTGAGGCTTATGAACCCTCATTGGATTTCCGGCGCAAATTCATATCATTATCACATTTCATTAAAATTAGATCCCTTCGCCATAACCCATCATTTTCGTATTTATTTGATTTTAACCTCCAGAGACTCATTATTCATCGCTCCATCCGTTTTTATACCCCACCTTTTCATTTCAGAGTCAGGAATCTCCTCAGAGAGATGGACATATCGGTTGATCGTGTCGCCCAGTCCACTATAGCGCCATTCCCTCCATGGGAAATGCTCATGCCAGAAGTGGATTTTTCACTTTCAACCTATGAAAAGTCTTGCACATCAAATTTTGTGTATCGTGCTTTGTTCCAGGCACATAGAGAGCGCTTCCTTGACTTTGATCCTATTTTTACCGATGGATCCAGGTCGGAAACTCATGTTGGGGCGGCCGCTTTTTGCCATCCAGCGGCTGTTAACGACACCTTGCCTGTTCATGCTTCTTCATACACAGCCGAACTTCATGGCATTAGAATGCCTACAACGCTCCCATCTGTTTAAGTTTTTTATATACACAGATTCACTCTCAGCATTACAATCTTTGGTTTCTTACCAAACATCTCAACACCCCATCCTCATCGACATTCTCATGGAACTTGTCAAATTGACAAGATGTGGGTATCAAATACGTTTTTGTTGGGTCCCTGGCCACGCCGGAATTGCTGGTAACGAAGAAGCTGACGTGCTGGCACGTACAGCGACTGGTGACTGCAATCGTTTTCCTGTACCTTTCTCTGACCTAAAAGCATTTTTCCGGCGGAAGCTTCGTTCCGAGTGGCAGGCCAGCTGGGATACCCAGCTGGGGAACAAGCTTCATTCGATTATGCCACTGTTAACTCCTCGCCGCGTTCACTCGCTGAACCGTCGGGAGGAAGTTCTAATATGTCGGCTTCGAATTGGTCATACTCGGTTCACCCACCGTCATCTGCTGATGGGGGAGCAGGCTCCTGTGTGTAATATGTGTCAAGTTTCTTTCACAGTCCGTCATATTATTTGTGAATGTCCCAATTTTAATGCTCAAAGATTTCATGTTTTTAAACGCAGAAATTTTAACATGCCTGATGTTTTACACAACAACTCTGATTTTAAACTTGTCCTAAAATTCATTCATATCATCGGTTTTACCCATCATGTCTGACATTTTAACCTGTTATGTTTCATGTCACTGTTCAGATTTTAACCTGTGTTTTTAAGGTTTTTAACTTTGATGTATAGAGTACATCCAACAAGGGCTTTTCGCTCGCTTAATTTTTATAGATCTACTTGTGCTGCTTTTAGTCTTGTTTGGCGTAGAATGTCCTAATAGGGGCCTTGCGCCATAAAACCCTAAACAACCAACCAACCAACCATGAGTGGGGGCGCCGCGAACATCGCCTTAAACTTTCTCTGTATTCTAAATATTACTTTTTCTGTTCTATCGTTATTACATATTTGTATGCTTTGTTTTGTTACTTTCAGAGCCTTGTTGTGATGAATAAAATATCTACGTTTGAATTGGCTGCTGTTGAATTATTACGCTGAAAGGTTACCAAAACTGGTGACCCGGAGAGAATAAAACACCAATAGGAAATATACATTTTTTAAACAGATCATTCCTTTTACAGTAATTATTCTAGATGGTTAGTAAAATACCATGATAACCTAATGCAGATAAAAGATTCTCATCCTGATTTAATTCCAATAATTAAGTCTGGTTGTTTTGCGGTGCAAAGAACATCTAATGGATTCTAAAGATCTCCAGTTGAACTTACCCTTGAACAAACAGTGAATGCTGACACGCCTAACAAACTGACAGGGATATCACATTTTACTAATTCAATTTCAGCAAGAGAAAGATGGGCCCGATTTCATTCCATGAAATCTGAGATAATATCTTCGGTTCTTGAAGGGGCAAGTCTTAAAAAAAGTGAAGACGTGGTAGCTGAACTTTCTTCTAATCGAATTACAAAAGATAGAAATGCAGTGTAGCGACTTGTTGATTCATTACAAAATCATATAGACCAGTCATGGGCAAAGTACGGACCGCGGGCCAAGTGCGGCCCTTCCAACTAGTCCATCCAGCCCGCGACATGATTTTGAATAACCCCTACACATTAGGAAAAAAAAGTATTTTCTGCGCAGCTAGAATAGAATAACGGTTTCCTTCATTCCGGCTAAGTTCGGACCGAATCAGGCGCTACCATTTTCGTTTCGTCTGTTCTCCATGATATTGGGAGTCATATCAAGGGTTTCAAATGCAATTGAATCTATTTTCCAAACAAATAGTCAAGAAAGACTTAACTCATTTTCCAAGACTAAAATCTTTGCAGTTAGCAACTATTTCTCAAAGTTTCTATAATTGTGTTCTACGAGGCCCTATCAAAACAATAGGGGATGTTCCCAGAAATGTAGGTCTTATTTCTAGAAAACTACTCCATATGGTAACTAAATACAAAGCCAATGAAATATTTTTAGTGTTCGACCAGTATTTAAAACCAAGCATAAAGGATACAGACGATCTCAGTGAGAATTCACATTGATCACATTGAGAATTCAGAATTGATCATGAAGTATACGTTATAAAGAGGTCCGAACAAACGAAACTAAAAATTTTTCTCAATAACTTACGATGTGAAGATGTTAAACAGATTTTGTTAAGTTCATCATTAAACATTGGCAGGACCATTCCTTATCGTTTTTTTTTCACGATAAATCAGTTGTTGTTAATAATGATGGGAATATACAGGGTGTCCCAAAAAAGACTGACACATTACATTTTAAAAATCAGTAACTCAAAAACTAAAAAAGATAAAAATATGCGTTTATTTGCATCCTAAATAATAATAAGACCAAATAATTTTATGACACAAATTTCCGTAAATAGTCCATTATTTTCCACTATCACTACTATGGGAAGATTGATATATTACGAATTTAAAATTGAAGGCAATCTTACATCAAGAAAAGTACTTAACTACTCATGTAACCACGAAGAGGCGGCCAGAGAATAGTGTTCCACATTGTGAAGACTGCTCCGTCCCAAAATATTATTGTAAGATGTAATGACACTTATACATACAGAAGACTTTTGTTAATCGGAAGTAATAATGAACGCATCTTAAAATATCATTAATTTTTTTCGAATGTCACACGTCTTCCCAACAGTTCTACGAGTGATATTTTTAAAAACAATCATTTTGCATTTTAAACGCAAAATAAATAAAATAGTAAAATTATACCTTCAACGTCAAACAGTGCGCACTGAATAGCAGAGAAGAGAAGCCAAGCAATTGTCAAGCGAATTATCCAATCCATTTTACTATCCTCGTTTACTTAGTCATATCATCAGGTTCCATCTTCAGATAACATATTTCTTCCTTGGATGCTCATTTTATTACTCCTGAAAAGCAAAAATGCATTTTATTTCACTAACATTATTTCCCAAATCTATTCCTCAGAGTGATATTCCGTCAGTTCAATGCGTTGTTTTTGTACCATATTCCCCTCGCTGTACAGTCGGAGTCAAAAAAAACGTTACAAGGACCCTTAATAGGAATCTAGACATTAACCCCGTGTGCATGGTATAGGAAAAAAGGTTTGAAAATATTTCGCCAATCCCGATCGCCAAAGGTTTGCCACTTGTTAAAATTACAGTAACCCACAGAACTAAGCCAAACCTTTTGTAATTTGTTAATATTTGCGTTTCTCAATGTGGAACGCTGTGGCTTAACGGTTAGAGCGCTGGTATTGAATACTTTAAGTCGTCGCATTTAAGGGTTACCTGCCACTTATTTTGCTGATTTTATAATTTAAAAGAGTTAGAAGTTATACCTGAAATTTATTAATATTTCAATTACGTTCTTATTTGTAGAAAATAAAAAGTTTTAATAAAAAAAATATTTAAATGCTGAATGCAGTTTCAATTTTTATTTTTAAATTAAGTTTTTTTCCCGTTATTCACATATATAATGGTGTACTAAATTTCTATTTTTCAAAGAGTGGCTACCATTTTATTCAAACATTAGTGTAGCCTAAGAAAGAAAATAAATATCCACTTTGTTAATACAGACAGCCCGAAAAGCACATTGACCTTGAAAGCCCGTTGAATCAAACACGTATTCTCGAGATTTTTGTGTGGCGCCATCTTTGAACATCATTTTGGACTAAAAAAATTAAAATTAATTTTACGTATGCAAATTCTTGGAAAAATATCTTTATCGCGCAAGATGTGTCAGTGTAGGATTGACTAATTTGTAAGAAAAAGATCATGCACAAGTGTCTTTCTTTGACAGATAGGAAGGAAATCTACTCTAATTTAATAAGTTATTGGATCCATGAGCAAGCAAAACCTGCTTTTTAGTTATTCCAGTCCGATTAGTCGGTTACGGGGTTCCAGCAGCGTAAGCTGCTCTTGCCCCTCACTGGGTATGACTCGCCTCTAACACAATTTAACCCGGGTCTTGACAATAACTGTTCCACAATCCACATTAGTCGGTTACGGGGTACCAGCAGTGTAAGCCGTTCCTGCCCCGTTAGCAGCAGTGTCACGTCTCGGTATGATCTCATTGGCTAACCTGGGCTAACCTGGATGCGATAACTGTTCCAGTCAGATCTGTTATTATTTATAAGAAATTTATAAATTATTACTGGTGGTAAAAATAATCATCTTTCGAAACTATTACACTTTCAGTTTTTTTTTAAGTTTAATGTGACCACCACTTTTATTTTTATGTTTTTTTATTTAGGTGTTTTAATCAGGCACCTTTCAGTACTTGTTCCCCGCCAGCTTACTTACAACTAAAACACATGAAGCGTGCGGTTGATCCCAGAACCCCTCTTCGAATGTTGAATAATTGCTGTGGGGTGGGTAAAATGTATGGGCCGTATTCAGAAACTTTTAACGCGTTAATGAACCAATTCGATAACGATGATACGAAGACCGAGAACGATCTATCGAAATGATCTCGAAACGATCAATTTCAAACTAGTACTCCAGCTCACTCGTCTCCTCAAAAACGAGTAATTTAGAGGACTCTGATTGTTTGAAAATAAATTCGCGTAAATTTTCAACCAATCAGAGTCCTCTAAATTAATCGTTTTTGAGGAGACGAGTGAGCTGGAGTACTCGTTTGAAATTGATCTAGATCGTTCTCGGTCTCGTATCGGTTCATAATCGTGTTTAAAGTTTCTGAATACGGCCGATAGCTGTTACGGGCAAAGTCATAAATCGGGTATTATTAATAATGCCCGAAAGCCCCCCCCCCCCGTAGATCCGCCACTGATTATAACTATCAAGTGTAACAATGAAAGTAAATTTCATAAATCTTCATTATAACCAAAATATCATAATTTTAAACTTATTTTTTATTTTATTGACTTAAAAGAAAAGCTTCTATTTTTATTTCAATAATATAACTTGTAATTATTTAGTTTATGATCTTTAAATTTTATCATGCTGCGCTTATTAATCCACAAGTTGCTGATGAAAAGTAAAAAGCTATGCACATTGCACACACTCAAAAATATAACGTCATTTAAAAGAACTTTATCAAAATAGTTAAAATAGAATTATTTTCTGAAATACTGCTAAGAATTATGTTCATAACTTGTATATGCTTGAATAAGTTTGGTAACAAAATGCTTAAGAAATTTCTCTCTTTCTCTGACTAAAAAATTTCTTTAAATAAAATATTTTTGCTAGTGTGAGGTTCAAAATATCCTAAAAAAATTACCTACTTATCAGAGCTGATTATTTTTTTTTGTAAGATCATAGTGGAAGAGCCAGAGTTCTAATTAAATTTTATAAATAATTATTTTAAGATTTAGGGTAAAACGTTAACAGCTGCTATAAAATAGTGCTTTGAACGAAAAAAAAAATAATGTAAGATGGTCTTCCACAAAGATTGAATCATCCGTAAATGAATTTAAGGCTACAGTGGACACTGAAAATCTGAAAAATCGACGAAAATTTGGATTTTTTTATTATTACCTTTTTAAAACAAACAAATCCTTAGGAATCGTCTGGTGAAAGAATTATTTTGATATCTTTATTGGTTCGTTCAATATAGACATTTTTATGATGCCACACCCATTTGTTTACGTTTGCGAGCCTCAGAATACGAGAGCTGTTTTAGTGTTTATGCTATCAACTTGGCCTCAGACTTGATTTTTTTAGTAGTTTTTCTTTAGTGAATGTTATAAACTTTCACTTCTACTCTTTTCCATCTTTGTTTAGATTTGGATAGTTTTGTTTTGATTTTTCATGTGCATGTCTTTGTGTTTGGAGTGTGAGCAGAAACTAAACGATAGTGGCAATTGATTATGAAAAGTCTTGGAAGAAAGTTTTTTGTGAGTTTCTAAGAAATCAAAACAAGTTTATTATTTCCTTGAATAACAATTAGCCAAATTTTCTACCTTCACTCAAAATTATGAACAATTTATTCAACCCTAGAAGTCTTTGTTATCTGTAATCCCTTTCACCTGCCTGTGGGTATATTTGAAGTGCCACAGAACTATGGACTATAAATTTTACATTATAAAAATAATGTGTCATTTTATTGGACTGCACTGCAGCATCATGAATGTTGAAGTTAATACATTACTTTTACATAAATTCATTGTGAGGTCTTATCAGGACTCACTTTGACAATGAGTGAACGATCAAGAATAATTTACAAGTTTATTTAATCTTTGGATTATAATCAAAGATTACTCATTTATCATCTATTTGTGTGCAGGAATATGGTTCTGAGGAATCCCATAAGTCAATTTAAAAACTCCAAGCCTCCAAATAAAAAATTGTAATGAAAGCCAATTTGTTGAATTTCACGAAGGTGTGTGTTATCTTAAAAATTACAATATACGTGTGTTTTCCTTGTGTTCATTTTGTTAAAACATTTAAATACTGATAAATATTTATTTTTTAATAAATATAAGTTAAATTAAGTATATTTTGTCATACTGATGCATTATTAGTACAGTTTTCTTGTTTATTCTAAAGGAAATTTTTAACGATATTATCAACATTTCGTCGGTTCTTCTAGTGCTTTTTATTTTTACCCACATCTTTGAAACTTTCTTCTAACAATTAACTAGCATATATTGGTTATATTTTACACAAATACCATAATTACAATTTTAAAAAAAAAGTCTTGATGTTTATACAAGGTTTTTACCTTCACACGTAGATAATTTTCATAAACATTAATACTTACAAATTAAATAACTGTCCTCTATGAAAAAAACCTAGGCAATATATATGTTATTCTAGAGTTCTTTTATATTAAATGTATAATCTTGTGATTCAATTTTGTGCTAAAAATTATTTATTATCTTTTTAAATATAAAAAGCTGTTTTTCTCAAAATCAAAAAATTGCTTCTAACATGATTTTCGAAATGCTCCAGTCGTTTCTATTTTCCTCGTACAGCTTAAAAATTCTCTGTATTTTCTCGTTTTAAAAGTATAAAAGTAAATTGGATGACACCAATATGATAATAGTATCTTTTTTTGTAAAAAATGTCATTTTTCTCTGAAAATTCCTAGTATGGGTACATTTTTTGCTCATTGTTTCTAAAGTATCATTTATAATGTTTCATTGCTGTCCAATATTTATTAATGAGTGTCTAAATATGAGAAATCAAGAAAAAAATCAAAGATATTTAAAAAATTGGAACGACTGGAGCATTTTGAAATTCTATGAATTTTTTCAAAAAATTTTAATTAATTAAAAAAATAATTACTTTTTTTTTCAAAAAAAAATTTTTCTGAGCTTAGCTTGAGCATTCATATTAACAGAAAAAATTTTGAGAAATTCTTTTAAAAATTAAAAAAAAAAATGTTTAGTGTCCACTGTAGCCTTAAACATCAATCGTAGTGGCATTAAGAATGATCAGCATTGAGGATAGAACCCGAGAACTTCCGATTATGAAGACGTTACTCTAACCACTATACAACGATTTTGAGGCAATTATTATTTGAAAAAAAAAACTGCGCCAAATCATGGATAACCAGCCAAATATATTTCCTTAAATTAGATATTAAAATATGATTCTCGCCAATATTTTCCTGCGCCAAATCATGGATAACCAGCCAAATATGTTTCCTTAAATTAGATATTAGAATAGTTCTCGCCAATCTTTCCTATCAGAAGAACGATTCTGCGATTATTTCAAAATTCCGCAATTCCGTCACTGGAGCAACTGTAACGATTTTTTTGACGTCGACTGTACTTAGTACATTCTGTTCGCGCTGATTTGTGAGCTACGTGTTTTTAACTTTAAAACGTGTTCTTTGAAGTAAAGTGAGTTGATGAATGTGGAATTTATTTTGTATAAATATGTTGTGAGATTGAGTTTCGGGATGTTAGATAAGATGTTCTGGGTTGTGGTTACATATATTTTCCGGTATGTGTGCTTGGTCTCAAAGATACGCTTATACACCTTCGTAAAGTAAGACAGACACAGCAGAATTTTTACTGACACAAAGGAAATTACACCCAGGGGCGAGGTCAGAATCGAACTCAGATTATATGTGTAGATGTCTGATGAGCTGATTTTATGGTCCCTATATCGATATTACGGTAGGAGGGAGAAATCGAAAAGAACACTCTGAAAGACTAAATATCTCAAAAACATTTGTTAAAGGGTTGACTTGATAACACAATTCTAATTTCAAACTTTCCAAGAACTAAATTAAATTCCTCGGACATGTCATAAGTGAACATGGCACAGAACCAGACAACGAGTGCATAAGAGCTCTCAAAGAACAACCTCCTCCAACGAACACAAATAAACTTTTACTGTCGCTTTGTAAAGAATCTACAAGCATTATGCTTACCATTGCACGGTCTTCTAACAACCCTATGAATAACTCCAATCACACTCTTAATGAATTGATTCTAACAAGACTGATCAGGCTGATCTTCCTCAACAGCAACCAAAACAGCAGCGCATTCAGGCCACTCAAGCTGCTTCAACGCCTGCTGCTCTACCAACAGTACCAGCTGTAGTAACCCCCGCAATATAGGCCTCAGTTCCAGCTGCTACAACAACAGCACAAGCAGCTTCCATGGAACTCTAAGAACACACAGAGAATAATGCAATCTAGCCAAAAAAAAACCTCGAAAATTTTGAGAAATTTGACCCGAAAAAACAGGTTTTTAACTCGTTTTGGTACATTTGATTCGAATTTACCTAGACATCAATCATTATACATTTGATGGTTGGTTCATTTGTTGGGGTTTAATGAGCAACGAGGTCCATAAAAACGGACAAAAGCGCCAGAACATTGTTTAAGATTTTAAGCAGGCATGAAGGCCATTGTCAGGTGTACTCTAAACACCGATTTCTAAAATAAAATCCATAAATAAGTCCATAAAAACAAGTTGATGAAATAAAATCTACAATTCATGAGTAATTCCAATGAAGTTTAAAAACATAAATAGAGAAGGATGATGTGGATGCTTTAAAAGATCAAGGATATCAGCTGATGATGAGTTAAAATATCTGGAATAGACAGAGTTAAAATGAAAGCAAGAAGTTAAAATGTGTTTGACAGTTAAAATTTCATGACAATGCATTATGCGTTTGAATTTATCAACTTCTTTAAGTAGCCTGTATCAAACTGGAATGATTCTTAAGAGTATTTTTGTTATTTATTTATCTTTCGCTTTTTGAGTTTTCTCCTCAATAATTGCGTCATTGTTTAACCGTTCGTGTTATAATTCCCGTTTCGATTCGTAGGTAGAATGTCGCTCATTCCGTCTTCACGGTCAAAGCGAATGTGAATGCCCTTGACCGCAATACTTCAGCGATGAGATGTCTCGGGTTCAAGATCAAGACGGGAAAGCTTCAAAAACAAGCTCGAGAATCAGCGGGAATAGTCTCACAATCCTTTTTCTTAACATACAAGTTATAAAATATCGTGGGAACCCTTACGGCCATATTTACAGCCATCTGAGTCCCATTGTCAAAGAAAAGCTAATTTATCTTTCTTTAGTTGCTGGTTAACCGCGAAGCTGATGGTTGTGAATATGGCTATTATAGTGCGATCAGATTGGTTGGTTGGTTAATCAGATTTTTATGGCACAAGGCCGAAGGCTCATATCTGGGAAAAAAGGGTCATCCAAGACAGTCATATGACGGAGCAAAAAGCCCTCTTAGTCTGATGACCTTTCATTAAAATCTATAAAAGCACAAGTTAAAACATTGATTAAAATAGGATATAAAATAAATTGTGCGACAAGAAGTTACAGGAAACAGATGGGAATACTGTGCACACCTAAGGAGAGTAGGTTTTGTTTGGTAAGATTTTAATGGCACTTAACCCAGTTACCATAAGAAAACAGATTAACAAGTAACACGGAAGATTTTTTTTTACCAAAAACAATACTCAACGTATCATTGTATCATACCTTGCTCTAATTTTAAATTAGCTAGCCCAACCCCATAGCTGATTTGACATTTTTAATATAAATCAAAAGACTTAAAAAAACTTTTTTGGTAATGATGCATATATCGCCAAACAAGCGTCGCGTCTTTTGAAGTAGGTTGGTTGGTTGATTTTTCATGGCGCCAAGCCCATGATAGGACAAAGAGCGCCAAACGCAAGACATAAAAAAAATTATTTTTAGCGGGCCTTAGTCTGATGTACTCTATACATCAATACGTAATAGCCGTTAAAATCGCATACAAAAATTTAAATGTTTGTGGGATAAAAAGTGATGAAGCAGATATATGTACTAGTTAAAACCTTATGGAGAATAGAAAATGGGACATCATAATGACTGCACATGGGAGCCTGCTCCCCAACCCAAAGAGTAAATGTCTATGTGTAAACCGGGTATGGCCAATTCGGAGTCTGTTAATTAACACTTCATCCCGGCGATTCAATCTTTTGAAGTAGGATCCCGCCAGTTGGAAAAGTAGTTCAGCACGTGTTGCATTTTAAGCGGCGATATCCAGTAAAATCATGGTGGTTCAATTCCGTTATCGGTTCCGCTAACTATCGCCAAGCTGTTTTATTCACCATATATTAGAAATAACGATAAAGAATTGCAAACCAAACTAATATAACACACAGATATATCAATGACAACCATAAATATTTGGCTAATTTAAATATATTTCGCGACAGAAACAGATCGGCGATATAGCTAAGTAACGGAATTGAAACTAAAATTGAATACAGCTTACACAAGTAAATAGTATATTTCAATGTCTTTATAGCACACACTCAAAGGAACAAACCACCACCACCAAAAGATGCACCAGACAGAAGTCTATCAATAATGCAATACAGATAAAAGAGCACGTATTTACCGTTGTCAGCCCGACGACTGGCGAAGCGACATTCGGAACGCGGAAAAACCTCGGCTGCACCCCGGGCGGGGAGAAAGTGAGACTCCCATCGAAGGCCGGACACACTTTCCCTGCCGATATCATCGCTGACCGATGGCCACGGGTGACCCAATTGGCGGGGGACCGTCTGCAAAGTGCTCTCGGATGGGTTGGTTGATTGGTCTGTTTGGGTTTATTTTAAACTCTCTGTCGGGCGTAACTGAACTTTTTTGCACAGCTCGTAGTTTCGTTCGCTTTTCCCTTATTAGAGGGGGGTTAGATCTAAATTTTTGGTAGTCGACCATCTTTACCGGTTGGTTGGTTTATTGAAGTTTAATATCTCTATAATTAATTGGTCTTAATTATTTACTTTAAAAATGTATATTTATGTATTTTTGTTGTAGTTTTGATTTCAAATTTAGCGTATAAATTGTGTTTTATTATACTTACTATTGTTTTTTTTCTTTTTGGTTTTTGGCATGTATTTCAGATGTTCAATGCTTTCACTTGGAAGGGCCCTTGGCCCCTTAGTGATAGTGTATTTTTTTCTTTCTTCTGTGTTCTTTTGTGTATTTGTTGTTAATAATTTTTTTTTCTTCTTAATGGCGCGAGATCCAACAGTAGGAAAAAGCGGTAGGACATTGTTTAAGTCAGTGGTTCCCAACAGGTGGTCCGTGAGAAGGTTCTTAACCTTATCCAAAAAATATGTGGAAATTTAAAAAAAAAGTTTTTCTTATATCACACAATCCAGGAAGTAGTAAAAAACCATACATGCAAAAATCATACGTCTCATAAATAATAAAAAAATCTTAAGTTTCTCTTTCTCTCTTATGATTCATTTGCTCATTCCACTTTATTCAACTGTTGTTTACTACAAAGTAGAAAGGAAAGTAAAATTACAGTGGTAAAATAAAATGGAAAAGGTTTTGAATTATAAGTGAGAAAAAAATGCTTAGGAAGTATTTGGGCTAAGATATTCACTCGATATAGTTTTTGCATCCACTGGTGGTTTGCATCCACGATACAAATAATGCTGTTGGCGTATACTGTTTAAAATTCCAGAATATGGTTGTAGTGACCAAGCAGTTAAAAAATTAATTCAAAATCTTTTTATTGTCAAGCCTATGGATCTTCCAGAAAAAAATCTTCCGGATAACATCCAAGAATAACTTCTTGAGTGTTATAAAACGATAATAATATCAAAAGACTTGTAAATTTTTAAGATAAAGTTGGAGAAAGGGCAGGGGATGGGGATGGTCCGCGCGAGGTTCAAATTTAAGTGAGACATATTTGAGGTGGAACCACTGCTTTAAGCAGGTACTACATCAAGACCGTCGTAAGTTGTACTCCATACACCGATTTCTTAAATCCTTAAAAACAATTTGATGGAATAATGAAAAAAATTATACAATTCACGAGTAATTCTAATGAAGTTTAAAAACATAATTAGTGAAGGATGATGTGGATGATTTAAAAAATCAAGGAGATCAGGTTCAATTTGGGAATAAGGCTTATTCTGTAATAAAAAAATTATGAACCTTTAGTTATGGGAATTTTATTAGAATTCTCAGGAGATATCATAATTGATTCTAGTGATTTCTTTCAAAAAATGTATCGGGATTCGATAGATGTCATTTCAGGATGTGTCGTCTTAGAGAAAAACTAAAAGCAGTGGAACTTCTTGATTCTTTAGTAGAGGAAATCAAAAGTGTTTCAGATAATCCTCACATTCTTTCCTAATTATTTGGAATGTACAGAATATGGGGTCATCCTGTAATAGATATGATAGGTTGGTTGGGGGAGTTTTATGGCGCAAGGGCCCTATTCGGCCATACCGCGCCAGACACAAGACTAGTGTATTTCATTTAAAATTAGATTCGTTTGATCAAATTAATATCATACACAAATGAAAATATATTTTTTTCGTACTCGTCCCCGAGAATGTCGGGATATGATAGGAGGTATAAAGAAACTGAGAGAATTAGTGTTACCAGTAAAATGTCCTGATAGTAAACTGATATTCCGTTTAACTTGTAAGTTCAAAGAGTTACCCTCATGCAGCGGGTATAGCGGGTTCCATACGGAATCCCAGCCGCATGTCCTGAGCCATTGGATCGTGTCGCGCTATGTGACCATGCTTGAGGGTTCTGGTGGTGAGGTGCTCGGCCAAAATGTGTCCGTCCCGAGCATTCCATGCCTGGGAGATGCATCATCCGACACTTCCCTAAAGCCTGATGTGATTTTCCGTCTGGGTGAGAGATGGTTCCTACTCGATGTAAATATTACTTACGAGCATCACCAGGAATCATTCTCCGATGCCCGGAAGAGAAAACTTGACAAGTACCAGCCCCTTGCCAATGAGATTGCTGCCGTCAAGGGCCATTGCGAGGTCATTCCTATAATTGTAGGAACCATGGGAGCATGGGACCCTTCTAATGATCATTTCTTGAAGCAGGTATGTTCCAAGACCTACGCAGTGATGTCTCGCAGACTGCTGTGCGGCCGTCATTCGTCACTCACGGGATATCTATTACGTTCATATTGATCCCAGAGCGGTGAATGAAGTGGCAGCTGAGCGACGAGTCATGCCTATGGAGGCGGAAATAATTCAACCGTCATTGCCCCCCGAGATGGAGCCAGGGCCGGCTGATGATGTTGTTATCGTCTCCCAGGATGACCTACAGGTGATTCCGCCGATACCGTCCTTGCCTGGCACAGTCCTTCCTGTTTCTGAACCCCCAGAATGGATTTGGGGCCGTGATGAGCCGTCTGTGGAGATCTTACAAGTGACCTCACCGGGGCCATCTTTGCCTGTCCTGACCCCCCCCTGCCGTGGCTTCTTCCGACCAGATTGAAGCACAACTGCCTGGAGCGTCAGCTGCCACTGCTGAAGTCCCATGAACTTTATTTTTCAGCCCACAGGGTGGTGTCTGAGGGGTGCCTGCTGATAACCCTTGTAATTTTGATAATTTTCAATGCTTAATGCTTTTAGTGTAGTAATTCTTGAAATTCTGACATGTAATTCAGACTTTCCTACAAATCGTCCTTTACGATAACAGGAAGTTCCCCTGAATTAAACGGGGTGTCTCCGATAAATCCTAGCCAGTACAAAGCCTTGCTACTTGATCTTTTGTTCAAAATTCTTTCACCCAAATTCAGGAAGGGTGTTTCCTTTTGGCTATAACCAAAGAAAAAATAAAGGCAATGTTCAAAATTCCAAGACGGTGTTTTAAACCAACGTTTAGGCCAACAAACAAACTTGTGACTCTGAAAGAAGTCATCCCTGTTTTGACCCGACTTGTTACCAGTAAAAAAGTAACCAAAATTAAAGATCAGACAAATAAAGACATATTAATTCTTTTGCGGCTGCTCTTAAGGCTCCGCCTCCTAACCCACCTCCTAAAAATAAAACCCAGAAATCTCCCTCAGGATTAACCCTCCCTTCAAAATCTAAAAGTACTAAAAATGTTGTTTTTCTCAAACCTGTTGCCGAAAATGCTGACTTGAAATCTGAGTTAAAAAATGTCAAATTGGACTCCAGTGTTAAATTCTCTAAAGTTTTGTCTGACGGTAGACTGCTCTTGGGTTTCTCTTCACCTGAGGACTCCCTCAAACTCCAAACGGTTATTAAGGATAAGCATAAGAATCTAATCTGTTCTTCTAGAAATCTGAGAAATCCTAAGATCAAAATCCTAAATCATCTGGGGGGTCTTTCTGACGTCCAGATAATTGACTCAATAATCACAGAATTAAAAGAAAATGATCCTGAGTGTGATCCCACTCATTTCGATTATTTCCCCAGAGTGGTCTTTCGTCACAAAAACAAAGATAAGTCAGAAGGCATCATTGTTGAGTTTCATCCTTCCCAGTGGGAAGCGATTTCCAAGTTTAACAAACTGTGTATCGGGTGGGAACTGTTGAGGTTCCGGGAGGATTTCTCGATTAAGCAATGTTTCAAGTGTATGGCGTTTGGCCACGTTTCCAAATCTTGTTCTGCTGGGGCCGTCTGTTCCAACTGCACTGCCACTGACCACATTCACTTAAATTGTAAGAATGACTCCACGTGCATCAATTGTATCAGGTATAATTACAAAATAGATGAATTAAAGAAAAACATAAAATTCAAACTCCCTATAAATCACTCAGCAATTGGAGATGGCAGCTGCAACTGCCTTAAAATGGAAATCAAAAGAATAATTAACAACACTAATTATGGGTACTAATCACACACTAAATGAAAACACAAAGACACTTTTTTATCACCTCAACATGGGACACACCCGGGCGGCGGCGCTCCTGTTGCAGCAGGACGCCGTTTCCTTGGACTTTACAGTAATCTCACTTAACGAACCCTATCACTTAGACGGCCTCATCAAAATTGCCCCCAAGAACTACGAAATAATCTCTTCTACTTTCCCCCGTTCGGCTCTTCTCATCAAAAACAAACTCAATAGAACCCTTGTCTTGACCACTAAAGATGTTGTGGCTGTGATTCTTCACTCCTCCCGGGGTCCTCTCCTGGTCATTTCAGTGTATGCCTCCCCTTCTGAGTCTTTAACCCCAATTTTGGAATGCCTTTCTGACCTTTTGAATTCCACCTCTGCCACGAGTGTTCTCATCCTTGGGGACTTCAACGCCAAATCTGGGCTTTGGGGTCCTCAGGGGTGCGACGCTCGTGGTAGTGAGCTTACCCTTTTTTGTGTTGAACACCAACTTGTGATAAATAATGATTGCTCCTCCCTGCCCACCTTTCACTCTTCTCGTGGGGTGAGCTGGGTGGACCTTGTGCTTTCTCTTAACATTGATGTTGATGCCACTGTGTCTGATCAAATCACCTCGAATGATCACAACGGTATTGTTATTTCTTTGGATGTAAAAGTAAAGTCTATTTTAAAGAAAAAGATCAGGGTTTCTAATATCAACTTAACCAAATTTTTGACTGACCTTGATGACCGTGTTCTTCCTGACTGTCCTGATGATGGTGCTGGTCTGGACTTTTGGGTGGACTCTACTCAGAAAACTGTAGTGTCTGTGACTTCAGGCTCCCAAGGTGTTCCTCGTAGATCCCAGAAACAGGCTTTCTGGTGGTCCCCTAAACTGACTGCTTTCAGGTCCCGTGTTCGGGCCCTGAGGCGTAGGTATCAGAGTCTTTCGGGGTCGGATCGTACTAAAGCTCTCATCATTTTCAAAAAAGAATTTGCTCAGTTTAAAAAAGATATATTACTGCAAAAAAGGAACTCTTTTAAAAACTACATTAATTCAATAACCAATAGAACTATTCAAGGTAAAAATTACAAGTTCATTTCAGGTAAAAGTTCTGCTCTGAAACCTGTAGAGTCTTTGATTCTGCCTGATGGAACTAGTTCTACTGATCCCCCTGTCATCCATGAACACCTCCTTCGGTATCACTTCCCTCTCCACTCCAATTCTACTGACTTAAATTCAACAAATACTCCAAATTATCCCTACCCCTTATTCCCTCCCAATCTTGTAATTATTTCTGATATGCCTACCAACACCTCTATTGAAGAAATAAAATACTCCCTCCATCTGTTGCACAAGGGTCGTTCTCCTGGTCCAGACAATATACCCACTGAATTGATTCTCCTGCTCTTTAAACACTACCCTGATCTGATTTCCACCCCTCTATTTCAAGCTTTCTCTTCTGGTCACTTCCCCACTCCCTGGAAGTGTGCTGAAGTGGTGTTCATCCATAAATCTGGTAAACCCCATAATCTCCCTGATTCTTTTAGGCCTATCTGTCTCCTTCCTACATGGGGTAAACTTTTAGACAAAATTCTAACTACTAGACTCTCCCACCACCTTGAAACAAATTCAATAATTTCTCCTAATCAATTTGGCTTTCGGAAAGGTACTAGTACCTTAAATGCTCTCAAAAACTTATTGAACAAAATTAATAACACAAGGTCCCTTGGCAGAATTAACGTACTCATTTCTATAGATCTTAAGAATGCTTTCAATAGTGTTGACTGGCTCATCCTTAAACTTAAACTTTCTTCGATCCGACTCCCGCCGAATGTGTACAACCTCTTGTGTAGTTTTCTGGACTCCCGGACTGTGTCGCACCAGGACGCCTCTACTTGCTACAACGTTGGTGTCCCCCAGGGTTCTTGCCTTGGTCCCATCCTCTGGAACTTGATGTTGAACGACATTTTTCTTCTGGACCTGGGCCCTGGTGTCTCCCTCCAGGCCTTTGCTGATGACTTGCTGCTTCATATAGAAACCCCTAAAGTCTATCTTGCCACCAGAATTGCCGAAAATGCCCTTCTTAAAATCTCTAAATGGATCTCAGATAATAAACTCAAAATCAACACTGAAAAATCTAAATTTATAATATTCCATCGTAAAAAGACCACAGAACCCTCCTTTAAAATAAATGACGTTAGGATAAAATATACTGACCACTTAAAGTACCTTGGTGTGACTTTTGACCCCAACCTTTCCTGGATCCCTCATATCAATGCCCTTGAAGAAAAAATCCTGAAGCTTCATTACCATCTTTGTCAACGTGCTCGAGTGGAGTGGGGCCTCACGCCCCAGGTTCGCAAGTTTATATACAAGTTTGCTACTTTGCCTGCCATCTCCTACGCTTCCGAGGTTTGGTTCTCTGAGCGTGCCCGTGTCCTGGTCAAACTGGAGAAACTCCAGAGAATTCCTCTTCGCCACATCACCAGCTCTTTCAAGACTGCGTCGACGCCTGCTCTCCACGTCTTGGCTGGAGTTCTCCCTCTTCACATCCAGTTGCGTCACCAGCAACGGGCCTTCGAGATCTTCTTCGGTAGCTCTTCCTTAGTGATCTCTGACGTCGTGGTCCGATCTTCGCTCATCGAGCCCCGTCCTCGTCTGGTCCTGGCTCCCTGGTCGAAGGTCGAGCGTCCCTGGTTCACCTTCACCCCGGACACTTCTTTTCCTGCTGGTTCTTTGGTGGTTTTCACCGACGGTTCCAGGCTCAACAACCGCACCGGTTTTGGACTTGTTGGTTTCCTCAACGGAGTCACTGTGTTCTCTCTCAGCTTTCGTCTCTCGGACTGGGCCTCTGTGGCCACTGCTGAAGCTCTTGCGGTCCTGAAAGCTTCCGAGATTGCTAATTCTCGTGACTGCCACGTCTGCATTTAACTGACTCCCTCTCTACTATCAAAAAGATCACTCTTTATCACGAGGACGAAGTAACCAACCGCACCCGTTCCTGTTTTGACGCCCTGGAGAGCCGCGGGTTCACCGTCTCCCTCTTCTGGATCAAGGCCCATGCCGGTTACCTTGGTAACGAAACCGCCGATCAGCTTGCGAAGGCTGGTACTCAGCTCCCTGATGTCGACACTCCCTGTCTGTTTCCTCGTCGTCTTGTTACGTTGCTCTTCACGCTTCTGCTCTCTCTGACTGGTAGGACGACTGGGACTTTGAAGACCGTGGGCGATGTACCCACAACTTCTTTCCGACTGTGAGCCACCACCGCCTGCAAGGCGATCATCACCTTAATCAGGTGTTCTCTGGTCATGGGGTCGAAGGACCCTATCAGCAAAAATTCCACCGCCGCGATCCTCTGTGTGGTGACTGTTGTGTCCCTAACACGTATCAACACATCCTCTTCGGCTGCCCTAAGTGGGACTCCCTTCGAACTATCCCTATCTCTCACTTCACTATCAAAGATCTCCTCACTCACAAGGACACCAGAACTATTGCTAAAAATATAATCAGAAACCAAGAACTCGAACTAATCGATAAAACTCAAGCCTTAATAGCTCCAACCTAACTTGACTGTGTTCTCTCCTGCCCTTTGGACTGTGGTGCTTTCTTCTCCTGAATTGTTCTTTGAACTGTTACCACAAGTTTTCTTCCAAATTGTTCCTGATCAAAAACTTTTCCTGGACTGTTTCTTCTCCTCTATAATAGCTGTGATCTTAAATTCTAATTTTCAGCGCTTCAAATTTCTAAATTGACTCAAAAAATATATTTCTTCATGTGTATAATGTTCTGTAAACAATAGTGCTTTTTACTGCTTCCTCTTCTTGGACCAAAAATTTTCTTCTATGTTATCAATATCTCTCTAACCTTCGTCGCTGGTGCTCCCTCTCTCCCTCTCTCTTCTTCCTGTCGGTGCTGCACTTTAATACGGCCCCTGCTCCTTCAGTCGGCTCCTCTTACATTATACAGTCCCTCTCGCCTTCGTCATCGGCGCTCCGCGCCGGCTGCTTCTAAAGTAAATAAACAATCTCGCGTAAAATTCTAAATTCGTTCCTTTGGGAGCTCAGCTAAATATTCTTTGATAATAATACTATAATAACTCCTTGCTGGCCTTAACTACCCTTTCTTTGTCCTTTTTCCCCGATTATGACTTTAAAATTTTTTGATTTTTAAACATTTTTTCTCTTTCTAGGTGTTCATTTTTATGACCCTTTCTCACTTTCTAAGCTTTTCAAGCTTCTCAGCGGTCCTGTGCTGGTGTTCTTTTCTGCCAGCTTCCCCCCTTCGTTATCATTATAAGTATTTTCATAAATTTTCTTTTGCTGGATGCCCAATCCCAGTTTTCTGTTATCATTATAAGTTAGCTTTTAAGTTTTCTAATATTTTTTGCTGGTTGACTGTTTTCCCAGCCCACATTAGTTTTTCTATTTTTCTTTATAAGTTAGTTTTATAAGTTTTTTCCAAATTTTGCCGCTGGTTGACTGTTTCCCAGCCTTCATTAATGTTATCATTATAAGCCTATCTTTATCACTATAAGTATCTTTATGTCTGCTGGTCGACTGTTCCCCACCCTGGATCGCTTGTACACTTTCACTTGTTTGTCTTTATTGTTCCTTCATGTGCTTTGTTCCTTTTTGAATTTTCAATAAAACAACTGTGGCCTTCTCGTGCTGGGCAGGACGCTATGGCGGCGTCCGCCGTGTGTCTCATCTTGAGACGGGTCGGCTTGCCTTGGTAAATATTAAAGACATATCAAAATAAAGTTTAATAAAAAAATAGGCTGAAAAACCCTTGTCAAACGCACTCTATGCTATCCTCAATTAGGGGAATTCAATGTGTAATAATTCAATTAGGTATTGGCAACGGTTCGTCGTTGCTGCACACGTACATTTTTACGTCTGTCAACAAAATTTATCAAAATCAACAATATTTACACTAAACTTACTATTATTTCGATAATTATTTAAATTCTATGTAGTGCATTTATTCCTGGACCGTATCCGAGAAACTCCATCCTTTCAAGGGGTTCGAGAATCAAAGCGTCGACGCTGCGAGTGGGACTCGTACACTGAAGTTAAGGTTCCTCTGTGGTTAACCTTTGTGCTTGGACTTGGGTTGGTTGGTGGGGTTTTATGGCGCAAGGGTCCTATTCGGCCATACCGCGCCAAACACAAGACTAGTATATTTCATTTAAAATTAGAGTTTGGTTGGTTCATTAGTGTTTTATGGCGCATGATCCACACTAGGATATTATGCGCCAGACAAGACAAAGTAAAAAAATTAGAGCTTGGACTTTGATAACCACTGTATCTATAACGGAATTATACGGGTATAAATAGAATGTATTATGGGTAGGTGTAATCATCAATCAATTATTCGATGTCTATACTTAAGATAAGAACCGTTGTCAGCTACTTAATAAAGTTCAATATTCCAGAGTTCCAGAAGAGTATCCAGTTTTCTGTCTTATTTAACCCACCTTTGACTGACTACAGACACAAAACACCCTGTATACACCAATTTTAAAAATCAGAAAATAACAATTTAATTAAATGATGATGAAATAAAATCTAATATAATTTAAAAATATAAAAGTTTAAAAATAATGAAGAGTGCAAGATGATGTGGATGTTTTAAAAGATAAAGTAGATAGGTGATGATGAGTTAAAAAATCTGGAGTAAGCAGAATTAAAATGAAAGCAGGAAGTAGGAAGCAATGGGGGAAGAGTTTATTTTTTAAACAACCAAGAAGGTGTACTCGTGTGGGTAAAAGAAATTATAATGAATCTCTTGAGAATAATAATAATAAATCGAAAAAACCTGTGTCGAGTTCCAATTTAAGAGATCTGAGTGCCGCACGGACTGAAAACTATCCTGATATGAACTGTACTGAAAAATACTCCTTTTCTCACATTTGCCAATATGGAAATTAAATCTGTCCAGGGAATGCGCAGTTCATTCCGGCAGATAGTGGTAGACTAATCATGGTCACTACTTTTTCCATTATAGTCTGCTTGACTAGAAGCCTTCCTCCACTCTCTTGCGTTACCTTCCTATGCCGTGCTGATGAGTCCTAACAAGGACGAAACCGGTCCATGGCTGGAGGTGACGCTTGAGAGTTGGAGTTTCCAAACCTTTCCCGAACCAGTGGTTATGGGGAAAAATACTCCTTTTTTCTGTACTGAAACAATTTTAAAATTCCGTATATACCTACAACGGGATATGCGTGGTAAGTACTCACAACACGCTCTTTTGCTTTTCATTAGATTTATGGGTGTGTGTGTAATGGGATTATAGGAAAATAATCCCTAATAATAATAGGAAAATAATTAATATAATAATAGTTAATAATCTGCCCACAACCAGTGATCTGTTTTTAGATTCTTACTCTAAATTAAAACTTGATTATTTGCAAAGTGTATCTCCATGATTTTTTGTTTTTCTCTTTTGTGTAGATTTAGTGCTTATTTTTTTGTGGTTATGTGTGTCCTTTTATATTTAATATGTTGTACTGTTTGTGTCTTTTTCTTGCCAAGTAATTGGAATTTCTCTTCTGTTTGGCAATGTATTTAAATAAATAAATTAGTTAACGGTGAACTATAAAATCCATCCAGACGGTTGAAGACCTTCAAAGACAGTCAAGAAAACGCAGTAAGAGATGCTGTCAGTGATGGGTTTATACAAGCCAAATTTAGGAGTGCTCGAAGGTAATTTCTTGTATAACATCATTAAAAAAATGTTCCACTTTCTTAAAATTTTGGATTTATGAAACACACTGCATAAATAAAATGAATATACTCAAATAATATGAACTATACTCAACTAGAAAGTGTAAAGACAATAAAGTACTTGGGTCTGCATATTGACTCCAATCTGAAATGGAAATCTCACATCGGTTCCCTATCTAATTCACTAAGATTTCTTTTGTATAAGTTTTATCATTTAAAAAACTTTGTAAATTTGAAATTTCTAAAAAACTTGTACTATGCTTGGGTTCATCCTAGGATATACTATGGTTTATCTGTATGGGGTGGTGACTACATAACTAATATTCAAATAATAGAAAACCTTCAAAACAAATTTTTAAAAGTTATGTTAAATTCCACTAACCAAAGTATAACATTCGTTTCCTACAAATCCATTGATATACTTCCTCTTAAGCATCTGTTTTTCTACAAAAATTGTTATAATCTATTTTTAAATCCGAATATATGTATAAAAAGAACAACTGTTAATCTTAGACGCCCTGGCATGATCTACTGTGTTCCTAAATCAAACAAAGAGATTTTTCACAAATGTTTTTTCTACTTAGCACCCTAACACTACAATAGTTTGCCAATTGATGTTCAAATAATACCTAAAATTACTTTATTCAAGAAAAAACTTAAGCAATTTTTATTTAATTCAGAAATTTTAGTTATTCTTTGAACTTATTGCTCTTAATTTAATACAAATGCTTTATTTATAATTCATTGGACTTCTTCAATATAGTCAATATGGTTTTTTTTTCTACTTTGGGCTTATATTTATATTTATATTTGCAATCGACACCATTGCCAGTCCTCATAATTGTAATTATTTATTTTATATCTCATTTTCTTGTAATTAATTATTTTCTATGTATCTTGTATTCTTCATTATTTGTATTAACTAAATAGATTTATAACGCACTCTTAAGGGATGTAAATCCCCGAAGTGTACAATTATTTTTTCTCTTCTTTTGTTTTTTGGTCCTGTATATATATGTAAATGAATAAATGAAAATGAAAAAAAAATGAAAAATATAAGTTAATCCATAATCATCTCCTGTATCAGCTGTTTTCTATTATAAGGCCAAAAGGTCTATATAATTTAGGGACCACTTAAAAACGTCCAACAGACCACAGGCTGAGAATCATTAATTTAATACGCAAATGTGGCTTGTTTTGAAGTCAGCAAGAATGAGTTAATAGAAATGGTGACTGGGTATTTGATAAGGATTTTTTTTTCTCCAAAATGTTAATTTCTGGCACTCAAGCAAGATAGTTTTACCGAATATTTATTTATGCATTGCTGAAATAGTCTAATGTTTTTTATGTTAGATTTAACCTTCTAATGTTGATTTATTTTGGAGTTTTGGTTTGTTGTTTAAGAGTTTTGTGGCACAAGACCCCTATCGGGACATTCTGCGCCAAAGAAGGTTTTTGGAGTCTTGCGGAGACATAGCTGGACACATCTCTTAACTCCATCAACACGGAAGCAAAGGGCTTTTCCGAACAAAAAGGGTGTACTCTTTGTAAGTAAAAAAGAGATAATATTCGAAAACCTGAGATTCTCGTAGATAATAAATCGAAAAAAAAAACCTCCGAATGCCGAGGTTGTCAGAAGTCATTAATCAAGCCTTTGTTAGGAAGTTTTCCTAAACACGAACAAAAGAAAGTGAAATTCTTTTATGAAAGTTAAAAGGCATCTGCAACATCGTGCCGAGCATCCCAATCTTTTCTAGCAAACGATTCGAACAAGGCTTGGTTTCGCCTCGGGGCCTCCACCAATCAGGTCGACCTGCCAGACGGTTTGAATCTAGGAATGCGAGATCTTGGAGCTTGATTGCTCCACAGAACGTTGCTGGCATAGATCGGCATCCGACAGAAAACCGTTACTGAAAACAACTAATGGAAAATCTGGCGTAAGATAAAAAAAAATTGGGGGAAATGATCTCGCCAATAAATATTCATGTAAAGAAAACAAACATTCTAAGTTATTAGTTTTGGTAATTATAATCATAATTAAACAGTAGAATATTCGTAATTGATATCAATCGATTTGATTATCAATTGGAGCAAAAGGATATGACTATTGATTAATTAAGAATATCATTTACATAATATCTACAAAGAACAAAATAAGCTGGCCTGCAAAACATACTACTCAATTTTTCTTTTGGAACGATGTCAAAGACCTATAAATTTAATAATAAAATTAATTTTTTTACTTAATTAAGATTTGTCCAAGAATCCATCGATGGAATTTTTTTACCGATATTTGACAGCAGATGATTCAAAAGTTAGTTTACAAGAGTTGAAAAATGTTATGAGCACAATTAATTTTAATTGAAATTCCAATGAAAATTTTCTTTGAAAAATAGGTTTTTATATGCTTTATACAAAGAATCTGACAGTGCAGAGTTTGGAAGGACTTCTTGAAACACCTCCATAGTATTTGTTCTAAGTAGTGATCCAAGTTTCTGACATTCCATTACTTGATCCCTTAGTAAATTTTAAATATAACGAATTCATTTGCTACGTATCTATCATTATGTTTTTTAAATTACAGTTGACTGAGAAGTGGCTTTCAATGAACAGCGGAAAGGTGACACTTCATCTCCTCCTCATCAATCTGAAAAGAAAAATGAATCCAGCGCAGCGACTTCATCGGATAATAAAACTGAACTGGTCTGGGCCAGATACATAAATAACTGATCCTTACCTTTTTGTTTTTCAGTTAGAATTGTATAATTGTCGCATATCTGTGCTTTTATTTGTTTTACTTTTGCAGTAACCCTTAACTTTGACTTTAACTGTTCTTTCTAATATAAAAGGTTGTTTCGCTTTCAATAAAATCTTCTTGCATTCTGAACTTGTGTCGTCTTCATTTCTTATCAAAGTGTACTTCTTCAGGCTCGTAATTTGAGATAGATATATAAAATTGGCGACGGGGATGGGATACTTGGAAAGAGCGGTAGGAATTTTTTCTTCTAGCCAACGACGTGGTGGAACCTGGAAAGCAGCGTGCCGCCTTTATATCAGTTTGCGGTAAGGAAACTTACGCTCTCCTAAAGTCTACTATCGCCCGTGTTGCCGTCAACCCAGACGATCGAGGTGCTGCTGACGAGGCTGTCCGAGCACTTCAGGCCCACTTCTTCAGAAGTTTCCAACAGGCCCGTGCTGGGCCGCCGGGACATATCCCGGTGCGCCCTCCAGCCAGGAAATTTTGGCGCCCTCCTATTCCGAAACTGACAAGGCTTTGAGTGTTGCGACTGTAGGCTACTACTTAATAGAGGTGGGCGCCTTTAATCAAAACAGCAATACCTTTGAGAGTGTTAAGTCAAGGTAGTGTTTTTTGCACGACTAGGGGAACCCTAAGCAAAAAAAAAAGTACTAATACATACCTTGATAGTAGAAAACTAGGAGGTGTTTTCAGGGCGCCCTTTTAAGCTACCGCGAAATTTAAAAGTTCCGCTTTAATTTTACTGCGGTGATTTTTCATGGCGATTTTGCTCTTTGTTTAATACTTCGAATTTGCGAAGGCGGGGCGGTGTCTTTTAGACGCCCCTCTTCATGCACAAACCAGAAAATACAAGGGCACAGCACTGATTTTTTCTTGGGCCTTTAGTGAAATACGTTGAAATTGAAAGGGCGGGGCGTTAATTTTTTAGGGTGCTGTTATTTAAACAGGTAGTTACTTGACTAAGGGCCGTCCTTAGTCATTAGAGAGGAGTATCGAACGCAGGGCCATATCCAATGGGGTTTTAGGGGTTTAATCCCCCTAAAATTTAGACAAATATTTAGGCTGTTTTTTCCTCCGGGTGTAACCCAAAGGGTCTCAAAATGTGTCAAAACAGTACTTTTAGGAGTAAAAATTCCAAAAATTTTCTGGGGGAGGACCCCCAGACCCCCCTCGAATTTTTTAAATACATTATAAACTGATATTTCTTGAATATTCTCTGACTTACAAGGAGTAGTTCTCTTTTGATGTAATCATCCGAAGGGGCTCAGAATGATTAAAAATACTGTTTTTCACAAAAAGAAAACAAATATTAAAAATAAAAAACAATCAAATTATCTCAAATAGCAGTATTGCTTTAATTTTTTTTCTATTGAGAAAATAAATTTGTGAAACGTCGCCAATCTTAAAAGAAAAGTAAGTTTTTAGGTTTACAAATAATTATTTGGGTGGCGCCCTTTCACTCTTTGTCCACCGCCCTCTGAAGGTACCCAGCACGGGCCTGGTTTCCAACACAGTTAAATTTTTTCCAACGTTCTCAACGCACTGGGGAAGGAGTGGCGGTGCAAATATCAAAGGCGGTGGCTGCGGAACAGCAAATATCAATTCGAGGAAAAGTTTCGGGTGTAAACCTTACCAAGCGGGAAAGTAAACAACCGCCGTGGAAACGTAAACAAACTAAGCCCAACACCACCGGTAGCCTCAGTACTATAAAAAGTGAAGACTATGCATAAGTTATTAATAGGGATTAGGCTTTAAATTTTATAACACTTTAGAATAAATCAAAAATTTAAATCTAGTAAATCCGTAAAAGTATGTAAATAAAGTTTATGTACGTCTTATTTATCTCATTTTACAAATTTCTTATTTGTTTCATAATTTTACCAACTTCTTTCATGTAAAATAGTAATTTTAAATATTGACACCTTTTAGTATTACTCACCAAAATATTATTTAAATATAAGTATTTATAAAAACTGAGTGAAGTTTTTGATCTTAAGGAGCCACCATCAAAAAATGTAACAATAATAACTTCATTGAACAGTTGAATTTTTCATAGTCTGATTTTGAAGACCACTTTACACAGTATTTAAACGAGTTAAAACATAAACATCTGAATTTTAATTCTATCCACAAGTATTGAAATGTATTGGCAGTAACTACTTCTTTTCCTCTTTGTAATTTATCTGTGATATATACTTCTACTTGTAACAAGCAGTTCAGAATATTTTTGTGTTGGTTGTAGTGTCTCTGGAAGTGTTGTTATTCGTTACTTAAATAGTTTTTCTTCCTGTTTTGTATGAGACTTTTTAGTAAATGCACAACAGAAACAGTAGAAATAAGCACTTAGAGAAAACAAGAAAATTTATTAGTTTGGCCACAATAACTTATTCACTATTTCTGGAAGCTTCCCCTTTTCCTGGGCGATTCTTACTAATTTTAGATCATTTTAAAATTGTGTATTAACACCTCCTCCTTTAAGGAGAAATTCACTTGTATAATTATCACTTTTACTGTTATCATGGTGTTACTGGTTTAGATTACGTTCTACAAAGGCATATTTGCCCGACTTTTTAATTTACAGGCATGAGATCGACAAAAAAGCAAAATGTGTGAACAACATTTTGTGGGAAAAAACCTATTAGTTTCATTGTTTCAATACATCGTTTTAATTAATCTTCAGTTTGAAAAAAAACTGAAAAAGTCTGATTATCAGACAAAAATGGGAAGAATCTCTCTCATGCCTGAATTTATGTCGTGTTTGGCACAGAATGAGGACCTTGTGCCAACCAACCTGAATGCTTCTAAATTAATTCTCTGTGGACAGTCCACATCCCCTGCGCATGAGTTTCGAATCACCCTGCATATTCTAATTTCCCTCCCGTGGGAAAGAGCGGGAAGTCGTCCTTACCTTCGAATCCAAGGCCGCTGACCTTCTTCAAACGCAGCCAACTGACCTACTGAGCAGGCGAATCGGTATCGTCCCCGATTAGACCATCGGAGGACCGGTTCAACAAGCTCCTCCATCCATATTACGCGATATAATCGTAACATTTATAACGGAATTTGTGCACTTCCCTCTTTTTTTTTACAGAGAACCTTAAATAGTGGTCATAAGCAATCCGGACCTACAGCGCTCGGTGGACTTAAACGTCCTTCATGCCTCCATAAAAGCGAGGTAGAGTTTTCCCACATTTCAGTTATATCTTGTGACCCTTCTGTATTTTAGGCTAAACTAAGCAGCCAACCATACTGTGGAGATTATGCATTACCTTATTTGAATTTACTACCCTTAAACGGAAATAGTCTGTGGTGGATTCAAACACACTACCCTTATTGTAGCTTGGCCACGAGAGGAGCTTATAACTATTATGTTTCGGAGTTGGCAGCGAGAGCAATATAAAAGGACCTGCATCAATGTTTACTTTTTACTTGCCTTTAGCAATTTTAGCTCGAACCTTTTATTTTAAATGTTTAAAAAATTTTTTTACTCCTCGTCTTGCTGTTGGCTTCATGATCGTAGAGTTGGTGGCTAAAAGTCACATAAATAATTCCTCCTCTGCCTACAAGAGATGCAGGCGGTGTGGATACCACTCACAGACTCAGCCCCATGTGCTACGTCACTGTAAGCCCCATGTGCCACGTTCCTTCGCACGTAAAAATGTTTATCAATGATTTGATATCGTCAAGGTGAGTATAAAATCCATGACAATTCCAATTTAAGATGTTGGTCCCAATAATTTAGGTTTTGTTTTACTTCGACTACCACCGCCTTTAGCACTTAAAACATCTTCTTCGTCAGTTTCCAGGTTTAGGTTAGAGTTTGCTTTTCGTTTTGAGTTTACTCGATTGATTTTTAGAGGTACAGTTGTAGTTGAACCATTTCTATTAGAGACATGGTTATTATTTGCATTGCTACGTCACTGTAAGCCCCATGTGCCACGTTCCTTCGCACGCAACGACAAAATGAGAGCGGATAGATATGTTGGGCTTTAATCAAAGGACCTGTCAGGGGTGCTACTGACTTGAACTCAAAATCCCAAAAACCTGTTAGAGTAACGAACCTTTTATCCGGAATCCCGAATTCCGGAACTTTTACAGATTTTTTTTTAAAATGTCTTGTTCTGAAGGTATTTTTCCTCCATGAACCTATGACAGATAGGTTGGGAATGTTTTAACTACAGCCGCGTATATAAACGCAACTCAATCGAAGCTACGCCGTCGAAAAATTTCGTTCAGAATGACGTAGCTACTATAAGATAATATATAGACTTAGAACCGATGTAAGAGGTCCTGATTCTCCATAAAAAATGATGTTAGTGCTGCAGCCCTACACTTATTCTTTAAATGGACTAGATTTTGCGCTTTCCTGTCGAGCTCGAGATATTCGAAAATTTCGATAAAACCCGGAATTAGGGGATTCATGCTGCTGAAAAACCGGATTTCCGGGGCTACCCCAGAAGAGTAGCACCCCTTGACGGTATAGGTTCACAGCTCTTACTTAGCATGTAATAGACGACATTAGTGTGACGTCACTTGCTTGTTTGGAAACGTTGATTCTATCCGTGATTGGTTCCGAGATTGGAGGTAAATCCGCACCAATCCGTACGGAACCAATCACGGATGGAATCTACGTTTCCAAACAAGCAAGTGACGTTTTGACTAATGTCGTCTATTGTTTGGTAAAGAGCAGGCCAATGGTGCCAAAAAAGATAAACAAGGTGCCTGACGGTGAATCACACCACCAACTTCATCAACCCCGTCACAGGTGCCCACACCCAGTCCATCGACGGGACCTGGACTGATGTCAAGAAGAAGGTAAACAAAGGGCAAGTGGCGGCGGATAGCTTTATTGACCGTCTGTGTGAGTATTATTGGCAGCGGGATTGCAGAAAAGAAGGCCTGGATGCATTTCAGAACTTCGTGCAGATCGTAAGAGATCATTATCCGTTGTAGGGGACAGGTGCATTTGTTAATGTGTTTGAAAATGTAAAAAGTTTTTGTGCATACACAGTAACTTAAAAGTATTCTTTATATATTCATAATTATCAATATTTTTTTAATCATGAAATTGTTTTTGAGTATTTTTTCAAATACTATCCATCTACCCCGGAAGAGTAGCACCATAGTTGGCAGTGAGAGCAATATAAAAGGAGCTGCATCAATGTTTACTTTTTACTTGCCTTTTGCAATTTTAGCTCGAACCTTTTATTTTAAATGTTTAAAAAACTGTTTGTTGTTTTTACTCCTCGTCTTGTTTCTGGCTTCATGATCGTAGAGTTGGGTTAGAGACTCAGCCCCATGTGCTAAGTCATTGTAAGCCCCATGTGCCACGTTCCTTCGCACGCAACGACAAAATGAGATAGTAGATTAGATACGTTGCGCTTTATAATCAAAGGACCTGTCAGGGGTGCTACTGACTTGAACTCAAAATCCCAAAAACCTGTTAGAGTAACGAACCTTTTATCCGGAATCCCGAATTCCGGAATGCTCTAAAATCCGCAACTTTTACAGATTTTCTAAAAAATGTCTTGTTCTGAAGGTATTTTTCCTCCATGAACCTATGACAGATCGGTTGGGAATGTTTTAACTACAGCCGCGTATATAAACGCAACTCAATCGAAGCTACGCCGTCGAAAAATTTCGTTCAGAATGACGTAGCTACTATAAGATAATATATATACTTAGAACCGATGAAAGAGGTCCAGATTCTCCATAAAAAATGATGTTAGTGCTGCAGCCCTACACTTATTCTTTAAATGGACTAGATTTTGCGCTTTCCAGTCGAGCTCGAGATATTCGAAAATTTCGATAAAACCCGGAATTAGGGGATTCATGCTGCTGAAAAACCGGATTTCCGGGGCTACCCCAGAAGAGTAGCACCCCTTGACGGTATAGGTTCACAGCTCTTACTTAGCATGTAATTGTTTGGTAAAGAGCAAGCCAATGGTGCCAAAAAAGATAAACAAAGTGCCTGACGGTGAATCACACCACCAACTTCATCAACCCCGTCACAGGTGCCTACACCCAGTCCATCGACGGGACCTGGACTGATGTCAAGAAGAAGGTAAACAAAGGGCAAGTGGCGGCGGATAGCTTTATTGACCGTCTGTGTGAGTATTATTGGCAGCGGGATTGCAGAAAAGAAGGCCTGGATGCATTTCAGAACTTCATGCAGATCGTAAGAGATCATTATCCGTTGTAGGGGACAGGTGCATTTGTTAATGTGTTTGAAAATGTAAAAAATTTTTGTGCATACTGTAACTTAAAAGTATTCTTTATATATTCATAATTATCAATATTTTTTTAATCATGAAATTGTTTTTATTTGAGTATTTTCAAATACTATCCATCTACCCCGAAAGAGTAGCACCCCTGGACGGTATAGGTTCACAGCATGTAATTGTTTGGTAAAGAGCAGGCCAATGGTGCCAAAAAAGATAAACAAGGTGCCTGACGGTGAATCACACCACCAACTTCATCAACCCCGTCACAGGTGCCTACACCCAGTCCATCGACGGGACCTGGACTGATGTCAAGAAGAAGGTAAACACAGGGCAAGTGGCGGGGAATGACTTTATTGACCGCCTGTGTGAGTATTATTGGCAGCGGGATTGCAGAAAAGAAGGCCTGGATGCATTTCAGAACTTCATGCAGATCGTAAGAGATCATTATCCGTTGTAGGGGACAGGTGCATTTGTTAATGTGTTTGAAAATGTAAAAAGTTTTTGTGCATACACAGTAACTTAAAAGTATTCTTTATATATTCATAATTATCAATATTTTTTTAATCATGAAATTGTTTTTGAGTATTTTTTCAAATACTATCCATCTACCCCGGAAGAGTAGCACCATAGTTGGCAGTGAGAGCAATATAAAAGGAGCTGCATCAATGTTTACTTTTTACTTGCCTTTTGCAATTTTAGCTCGAACCTTTTATTTTAAATGTTTAAAAAACTGTTTGTTGTTTTTACTCCTCGTCTTGTTTCTGGCTTCATGATCGTAGAGTTGGGTTAGAGACTCAGCCCCATGTGCTAAGTCATTGTAAGCCCCATGTGCCACGTTCCTTCGCACGCAACGACAAAATGAGATAGTAGATTACATATGTTGCGCTTTATAATCAAAGGACCTGTTAGGGGTGCTACTGACTTCAACTCAAAATCCCAAAAACCTGTTAGAGTAACGAACCTTTTATCCGGAATCCCAAATTCCGGAATGCTCTAAAATCCGGAACTTTTACAGACTTTTTTAAAAAAATGTCTTGTTCTGAAGGTATTTTTCCTCCATGAACCTATAACAGATCGGTTGGGAATGTTATAAGTACAGCCGCATATAAATATGCGACTCGATCGAAGCTTTGCAGTCGAAAAATTTCGTTCAGAATGACGTAGCTACTATGAGATACTATATCTACTTAGAACCGATGTAAGAGGTCCAGATTCTCCATAAAAAATGATGTTAGTGCTGCAGCCCTACACTTATTCTTTATATGGACATGATTTTGCGCTTTCCTGTTGAGCTCGAGATATTCGAAAATTTCGATAAAACCCGGAATTACGGGATTCATGTTGCTAAAAAACCGGATTTCTGGGGCTACTCCGGAAGAGTAGCACCCCTGGACGGTATAGGTTCACAGCTCTTACTTAGCATGTAATTGATTGGTAAAGAGCAGGCCAACGGTGCCAAAAAAGATAGATAAGGTGCCTGACGGTGAATCACACCACCAACTTCATCAACCCCGTCACAGGTGCCTACACCCAGTCCATCGACGGGACCTGGACTGATGTCAAGAAGAAGGTAAACAAAGGGCAAGTGGCGGCGGATGGCTTTATTGACAGTCTGTGTAAGCAGTGAGATTGCCGAAAAGAAGGCCTGGATACATTTCAGAACTTCGTGCAGATCGTCAGAGATCATTATCCGTTGTAGGGGACAGGTGCATTTGTTAATGTGTTTGAAAATGTAAAAAATTTTTGGCATACTGTAACTTAAAAGTATTCTTATTTATATATTCATAATTATCAAATTGTTTTTATTTGAGTATTTTCAAATACTATCCATCTACTCCGGAAGAGTAGCACCCCTGGACGGTATAGGTTCACGTTCACAGCTCTCAGCATGTAATTTTTTGGTAAAGAGCAGGCCAATGGTTCCAAAAAAGATAAATAAGGTGTAAAGTGTTGGAGGTTTTTTTTAATTAACAAAGGAATTAGTAATTTCTGTTACCATCTTTCTTGGTCTGTTGTTAGGATTTATCTTGGCACAAGGCTCATGTAAGATCGGATATATAGAGTTTTAAGGCACATGATCCCTTTTAGGACATTCTGCGCCAAACATCAGACACGATAAAAAAGATTCAGACATTTAAAAAATATCCCTGAACTGCAGTTATCGGCATTTCGGGAGTAAAAGAATCACATGAAGAATCTTCTAAAGTTACTACCTCGACGGAAGGTTACACAGCTCTCAGCATGTTTTTTTTTATTATTGCAAACTTTATATCTTGACTTTACATCATTGGCTCCCATGCATCAAGGATGCATGAGATTGGAGCATATAAAACAAAAACTGAGCCATTGAACAATGCCAGAATATTAACGAGAAAAATAAATACTTGCAAAACGTGAACCACATAAACGTGAACGAGAATCAGTCGCTGGATGCCAATTGCATCAACTCCCTAGCTCACCAATATCGACTGAATAAGCCTTCTTCATTCAATGAAGAACAACTAAGCAAATGATCTTCGTCCATCTCATAGTTCTGGTTGCACAAAGCGCACCTGGTATCTGGTATAGATGTTTAGCGAGGCAATCCTGTCCAGTTTCCAGACGGAAGTCCGCTACTGCAATGGATCTAGGGAAGTTTGGATTTTTCTCTCAGCATGTAACATGAGTCGGAATGTTACAAAGATTCAAGTGAATGATCAAAGGCAATGGTTCTAAAAAAGATAAATAAGGCACTTCTCTCAAAAGTTTTTTTCAGACCCATCATTTGCGGTATTAAATTAATTTGCATCGGAGATACTATGCGATATGTATTTATGTTGCATTGAAGTGAAGACACTTATGTAAATGTTTTGTGTTGCATCATAATCATAATAAAAAGGTGGCCGTCAAGTCGTCGGCAGCCATTCATACAAGAAACTCGTAGTACGTCTTTGTATTATACTCTGATCAGGCGCATGCGCTGCTAATATATTGTTTCGTCATTACGCAATGATCGGAAAAAAAACATATAATATTTAATTGCGGGAGCTATGGAGTCTACGTTTTGTGAAGTAAAGAAAATATATCAAAATATTTTATGTTGATCCCCATCCAAAAACATAATTATGTTGATGAAGATGTTGAAAAAACAACAAAGGAGCTAGTTTTTTGTAGATTGGTTGTAACAACCGAAGAAGAAGCTGAAAATTTAAAAGGAATTTTTCAGAATTAACCAAACCAGCATAGGTGTGTTAAGGAGTTACGCCCTCGAAACAATTGACATTAAGTAACCGGATTATGAGTGGTTGCATACCTATACAGATGGCTCTCTCTTTGATGACTATATGACTGCTGGGTCCGGAGTTTTTTTAGAAAAGATTCTCTTTTTATGCATCTGCAGGCAAATACAAAACATCCTTCGAAGGAGAGGTGGAAGCCATTCAAATTGCTCTGCAAATAATGGTATTTGAAAATAAATTTAATAGAGTGTTTCTGTTTTCCGATTCCCAAGCAGCAATCCAGGCCATAGGTTTGTGGTGACAGCGAATTAACAGCAATGCTAGTAAAACAAGACGTCATTGCAGCGCTCGCTTGTCACGCATCATTTTATTATGTTTTGTGCTCATTCAAAAATAATGGTTGTAGATTTTTGCGTTGTAAAAAACTTGTAAATGGCATCTTCTTTAAAAAATGAAAAATTAGTTACAATTGCAACAATGCAGTTACAATTGGTGACCCGGACGTGATTTTCAACCAACAAGATGTCTAAACAAGAGAAAACAGCGCCAGCTATTCCTGCACGGCTTCCGCCAGCGAACGAAGCTCCAAATAGTCATCCTACATCTGACGAAATCCTTCAATGTCGGCACTTTTTGCAAGGCGCAGAATTAAACTACTTGATGAAATTAATAAAAAAATGTCAATGAAAATAAAAGCATTTGAGCCATCAATTATTGGGCTAAAGCACTTCATTAAGAAGTCCCTATGAAGTCTCGAGACTTTTTTACACGGTACAAGAGGGCCATGTCGCTATAGTAGTGGATCAGCCATCTGTGTTCAGCTTACGGAAGTAGCAAGAAGGCGTTTGAGTACAAATAAAGGCACCAAACGGCTGGAAGGCTAGCAGCTGCAGCAAAAAAAGGCAACATAGCATTATACATAAGGCACAAGCTTTCCGCTTGCCTCTGAAGTGGAATTAGCATCCTTCAACAGGAGATTGAAAGACAACAACTATGCACAAGTTATAGTTAAAGTGTTTTCTGCTTTTTTTTTACTTTTTTTTCAATACATATAGTGATGCACTTATGTATTGATTGATGCACTTATTTAATGTGAAATTTTCAGGTAAAAGTACCTCCGCCAAACTTGCTTTGGAAAAACCCCAAGAAACCTGCTGGTTCAAGTAACGAAAACAATTCTTACCCAAGAGTTGGCAGTACAATACAACAGACTGGGAAAAAAGGGGCAAGAAGTCCTTCTCAATTTATTCGGATGTTTCAAACGTTATACAGTAAAGCAACGGTGGGCAACCTCCGGCCCGCGGGCCGGATCCGGCCCGCCACGTCATTTGGTCCGGCCCGCGGAACATTTTAAAAATTGTACTCAAAAATCACATATTATTCTTGTCCAGATTTTTGTAACTTTAACATAATTTTTGTTTCTAATCAAAATATTAATATATTGTAGATTAATGTAACTAACTTTATAATTGTTGTATGTAATATTATTCTAGTCCAGATCAGTGGCGGATACAGGGGGTGGCACTCTGGAAAGTGCCCCCCCCCTTGGACGCAAAAATCATTCATAAGTACGAAAAAAAGTCCCAAAAAGTACTCAAAATGAGTTAAAAACTTACTTTTACAGGTCAAATTTCCAAAATTTTTCTGGGGGAGGACCCCCAGACCCCCCAGCGGTACCAAAAGGGGACCTTGAGTGATACTTTTTAGAAAATTCCCAAAATTTTGACATTTTTTTCAAAAGATAAAGATGATGGGCTGAAGAAGTGCCCATTGGAGCCGTGCTGGATCCGCGCCTGGTCCAGATTAATGTAACTTCATTGTAATTATTTTATGTAATTTAGATATTGTACAAGTCCAGATTAATTTTTAACTTTAGAATTAAACTTCATAAATATATATAATAAAAGGCCTCATTTTTTTACTTAAAGAATATTACCTATTATCTACTCTTTGGCCCTCCACGACATTATAATCTTTGAGTCCGGCCCGCGGATTCAAAAAGGTTGCCCATACCTGCAGTAAAGCATCGACTTTTTGCGACGGTTGGCTTTAAAAAAAAAGAAGTATGTGGTGCTTTAGTGGATACCTGGTCATTGTGGTTGTAAATGGGAACGAACAGGCCGATCTCCTTGCAAAAAAAAAGGGGCACGAAATTGCTCCATTCAAGATGTTCATCAACTAAATTACATTACTTCAACCTTTTTATTGTAAAAATTACATAAAACTACAAAAAAAATTACCCAGTTCATAAAAGTAATTATTAGTCTACAAGATCAGAGCCATTTTCTTAGACAAATTCATTAAACTAAAAAAATGATTTTATTAGCCTATACTATATTTGTTGTATTTTATTTGTTATTTTGTTCGTTATTTTTTTTTTGTTCTTCCCATGTAAATTGATTTTGTCGGTACGGTGAATAAATAAATAAAATATCCTTGAACTACAGTTATCAGCATTTTGGAAGCGGAGGAATCACATTCGTCTTCGTAAATTACTACCACGACGGAAGGTTCACAGCTCTCAGCATGTTAAGTGTTGAATTGGGTTTTTACTAAATATTTTTTTCCGACCCGTCACTTCGAGGATGTGAGGTAGTTCAAACTCGAAAGTATAGAACGTCCCAATCCAATCCCTAATCCCAAATTTTACTGAACGGCTTTTTATAGAAAGACAGATCAGAGTGTACAGATTTAGGAATAAGAGTTTAAGAGAAGGATCTAAAATAACTACATTCTAAAAATATTCGTAAAACAGGTTAAATAACACCTTATTTATCATTATAAAATAACTCATTATAAGAATCTTGAAAGAAATAGTTGAAACATTGAAATATGCATTTAATTTGTGAAAGATCCAAGCAATAATACAAAATTGTTCATTAGGTTTCACGTAAAACTATTGGAAATACATTGGACGAAGCCTGCCTACACTTTAGAAGATCGTTAACGAAATATTCTTTGACTCCCTCTTAGAAAATAACTAGACTCCGATTTGCTAAAGATCACGAATCCTGGAGAAATGAATGGAGACAGGTCTTGTTTACAGATGAAAGCTGCTTACAATCGTATAGCAACAAAAATAAAACGAGTTCATCGCCCGGAATGTTCTAGGTTTGATCCATAGTACACTATGTTTCCTGAAGTGGAGATACTTAATAATAGCTGTGTAGTTCTGTTTTTCAAGACAATCGTTGAATATACGGATATTCTGGAACATGTAATGATTCCAGAAGTGCTCAACAGCCACTTCATGGATGCATGTTACACATTTCAGCAGGTAATACAATCATTATCTATTTACAGTAGAGCCCTATAATAAAACTTAGTTTTATGCTGAAATATTTTTTTCGTGTTTTCACCTCATTTTTAGTATTTTTTCGGGTTATCCGCCATTTTCGCTATCCGCGGTACCATTGCCACCAATTCCGCGGATAATCGGGGCTCTACTGTATTAGGAATACTTGAAAAGTGATCGAGGAACACATCTTCTCGAAATTATAAAATTATTCCTTAGGACAATTCCCCGATTCACTAAAGTGCCATCGTGCAGTCATGAATCAACAACCAAGCTTTGCATGTAAAGAATTGGCCTCCGAGTTCACCAGATCTTAATCCAATCGAGAACGTATGGGCAGCATGGAAAGAAGTCATTGATCTGGAAGGTCTAACCTCTGCAGATGATTTGTTCACAAGAGCAGAAAATACGTGGAATATCGTTAGAGCAGACATCCATACTTTTAATATAGACTCGATGCCTAGGCGAATGAGACGAAACATTGCTATAGATGGGGGTCCACAACTTATTATAATAACCACATATTATGATCTTAGGGGATTTACATAACTAAATAGATAATTTTTTAGTTTGGCATCTAGTTTATAAAAACAAATGCCAGGTTCTCTTTGTTTTCTTCGAACCGTAAGAAACGGTGTTAAATGTTCTTTATATCTTTAGAAAAATTATGACTGTTTAAGGAATACTAGATGATTCTGTTCATTTACACAATTCGATTATACATTTACTGTGTTTAGAAGCTTAAGACAGATCCGAGAGTAGATTTAGAAATTAAAGAGTTTCAGAGAAGGATCTAAAAAAAGGATGTTTTAAAAAATTCGTAAAACAGGTTAAATAACAACTTACTTATAATTATAAAAAAACTTATTATATAACTTATTAATAAAGTATAGTTGAAACATTGAAATATGCATTTAATTTGTGAAATATCCAAGCACTAATACATAATTGTCCCTTAGATTTCACATATAACTATTCGAAATACATCGGATGAAGCATGCCTACACTTTCGAATATCGAAATATTCTAAGACTCCCTCTTGGAAAATAACTAGACTCCGATTTGCTAAAGATCACGAATCCTGGAGAAATGAATGGAGCCAGGTCTTGTTTACAGGTGAGAGTTGCTTACAATCGAATAGCATCAAAATCAAACGAGTTTACCGCCCAGAATGTTCCAGGTTTGATCCAGAGCACACTGTTTCAAGAAGTGTGGAGATACTCAATAATAACTGTGTAGTCCTGTTTTTCAAGACAAGGTTTAGGACAGTTACACCGGATTCATGGCCGTCTAAAGTCCGTTGAATATACGGATATTCTGGGACATGTAATGGTTGGTTGGTTGGTTGGGTTTTATGGCGCAAGGGCCCTATTCGGCCATACCGCGCCAGACACAAGACTAATACATTTCATTTAAATTTAGATACGTTTAATCAAATTAATATCGCACAGGAAAAAAAATATATTCCTATTGTACTCGTCCCCGAGAATGTCCGATAACGATGGATATGCCATGCCAAATCTCCTCTGCCTCACTTGTCGAAACCGTGGGCATTCAGATAAGATATGTTTCACAGATAAAGGAGTATTACAAATTGCACAGAGAGGCCATGGCTCGTTATGAAGGAGATGCTTATGAGTAAAATAAGTGTGTCCGATACGGAGCCTTGTCAGTTTTAAATCGAAGTACCTTTTCAATTTGGATTCAGGGAAGCCAGTCACAGAAGGATTAATAGAATGTAATTTGTTATCATGTTCTTGGTCCCATGCATTTTGCCAGTATGATTTGATTGCGTTTTTAATATATTTTTCTACATCATTGAAGGGTATAAAAGAGTTTAATTTCAAAGTAGCAGTTTTTGCTGCTAAGTCAGCTTTGTCATTGCCCGGGATGCCCGAATGACCAGGTATCCAGCAGAATTTTACGGAGTATCCCTTGTCCTTTAATTTAAAATAACAATTTATGATCTGGAGTATGATAGGGTGACTCTTATTATTAAAATTTTCAATTGCATCCAAGCAGCTTTTTGAGTCCGTGTATATAATGTAATCTTTTGCCCGAGAATATTTAATTTTATTGAGGGCAATGAGGATGGCATTGCTTTCTGATGTAAACACAGAACAGCGCCAGTCAAGCCTCCTGGAGATCACTCCATCGTCAAAGACAGCCGCCGACCCAACATGGGTGTTGTTCTTAGACCCATCAGTGAATACCTCTGAAAAACTTGAATATTCTTGTCTGTGATGTCTAAAAAGAGAGTTAAATATGTTACATGGTGTCGAGGATTTCCTCCATTTACTAAAATCATGGATAATATCCAAGTCTCTGGGATTCCAAGGAGGAATATTAAAGTCGTTTTTAAAGGTGTTTACATTCTGAATACCCAATGAGGAGAGTAATATCAACATCCGGTGTCCAAATGAGGGTGTAAAAGATTGTTTTAATGAAAAGTGGGTTTTGAACTTTGGATATACTATAGTTTGAAATAAGGGATGAGATGGATTTGACTTAGTTTTAAAATAGTATCTTAATTGAATGCTTGCCCGTCTAAGGCTTAAGCTCGGTTGCCCGGCCATAACATAAAGGCTATTGACAGGGGAGGTCCTAAAAGCTCCCAAGGACAGCCTTAATCCCTGGTGATGGATTGTGTCGAGGCTTTTCAAAGCTGTTTTAGAGGCGGACCCATAAACAGAGCAACCATAATCAAGCTTAGAACGGACGGTGGCGTCATATATCTTTAAAAGGTATTTAGAATCAGCTCCCCAAGATGTACTTGTCAAAAATTTTAAAATGTTCAATGCCTTAACACATTGCTGTTTAAGTGTACTAATGTGCGGTTTAAATGTTAGTTTAGAATCAAAGATGAGACCCAAGAATCTACCCTGAGTCCCAACTGGGATAGGGTTACCATTAAGTAAAATCCTGGGGTCAGGAAAAATCCCTCGTTTTTTAGTAAAATTGATACAAATGGATTTCTGGGGTGAAATCACGAAGCCGTTTTTCTTTGTCCAAGAAACAATATTATTTACTGCAGTTTGCAAGAGTCCTTCAATAAAATTAATGTCAGTACCACTGCAGAATATCTGGAAGTCGTCAACGAACAGAGTGCCATTTACTCCGGGAGGTAGTTGATTGATTATGTCGTTGATTCTTATTATGAAAAGCGTGACACTCAGGACGCTACCCTGAGGTACCCCTTCCTCTTGAGTGCAGTCATCTGAATAAGTGTCATTGATGCGAACGTTAAAGGTTCTTGTCTGTAGGAAATTTCTTATGAAAATGGGAAGGTTCCCTCTTAAACCCATATTATGTAGATCACGAAGGATACCATACCGCCAAGTTCGATCATATGCTTTTTCCATATCAAAAAAGATGGATGCTAAATGGCGTTTTCTGACAAATGCCTCTCTGATGGCAGATTCCAATATAAGCATATTGTCGTTAGTGCTGCGGCCGAAACGAAATCCACTCTGGTATTTGGATAGATGTCGTCCTTTTTCTAAAAAATAAACTAATCTTGCGTTGATCATTCTTTCCATTAACTTGCACATACAACTTGTCAAGGCTATGGGTCGATAGTTATTAGGGTTAGAAGCATCTTTCCCAGGCTTAGGAATGGCAACAACAGTAGCCCTCCTCCACGAAGTCGGGAAAACACCCTCGTTCCAAATTCTATTAAACAATGATAGAATGTTGAGCAATGAGTCTTCGTTTAGATGTTTAAACATGTCATAATGGATGTGGTCAGGACCAGGTGATGTTGGGTGCGACTTATGGAGTGAATGTTTGAGTTCTATGATACTGAAATCTTGATTATAGTCAAAAGAGGACGACGAGTCGAAGTCAAGCGTTTTCAGTTCTTCACTTCGTTTATATGCAATAAAATCTGATGGGTATGATACTTCATGTGATACTCTGGAGAAGGCTTTCCCAAGAGTATCTGCAATTGTTTTGACATCATAAATAACATTATTATTAATTTTTAAGAATGATATAGAAGGTGAGATAAAGCGGCCAGATATTTTTTTTACCTTGTCCCAGAGCACCTTAGATGAGACCTTCCCCTGAATTGATGATACATAGTTCTCCCAGGACTCTCTCTGGGCTCTCCTTCTAATTTTGCGGAATTCCGCCTTGGCCCGTTTAAAGGAAATGAAATTGTCTGTAGTGGGGTACCTTCTAAAGATGGACCATGATTTTTTTTGTTTTTTCAGAGCTCCTTTGCACTCCTCGTTCCAATATGGTTTGTTTATTTTGGTTTGTCTCCCCGATGACTTAGGAATTGTCATTTCAGCTGCCGCGAGAATGACAGATGTCACCCTCTCTACAGCTTCATCGATGCAACCAATATTGGTCATGTCAGAAGTAATGAGAGCTAATGTCTGAAAAAAATCCCAGTCAGCTTTGGCTAAAATGAATCTTTGTGGCCTTTTAGACGGTGTCAGGTCATTCGATAGAACCGACAGAATCAGAGGGAAGTGGTCACTGTTATGTAGATCGTCATGAACTCTAAAATTCAACAGTGGTAACAATGATGGCGAACATAATGCTAAATCAAGGTGATGGTATGTTCGGGATGGGAAATGAAAATATGTTGGGGTTGCATCGTTTAAGACGCAGAGCCCATAGTCATCTATAAGATTTTCGACAAGCCTACCCCTATTGTTAGTGTCATTGCTTCCCCAAATGGGGTTGTGTCCGTTAAAGTCTCCCAGTAGTATGAGAGGTAATGGCAATTGTGCAATGAGGTTATTTAGATCCTGCTGGTTAATGTTTTCATTTGGAGGTAAGTATATAGAGCATATGGTGGTTATCGTGTTTAATTTAATTTGAATGGCGACTGCTTGGATGTCTGTGTGGAGGTTGAGAGCTGAGGAAGGATAGTTATTGTTTGCGAGGAGTGCTGTGCCACCTGAAGCTCGACTACCTTCTGTATGATCCTTCCGGTACAGCTGGTAGTTTTTCAGTCTCAATGAATTGTGAGGGAGTAGGTATGTCTCTTGTAATGTAAAGATGATAGGGTTAAAAATGTTAATCAGTGATTTGATATCGTCAAGGTGAGAATAAAATCCATGACAGTTCCAATTTAAGATGTTCGTCCCAATAATTTAGGTTTTTTTGGATTGTTTCGACTTGCGCCGCCTCTAGAATTTAAAACATCCTCATCATCAGCTTCCAAATTTAAAGTAGAGCTTGCTTTTTGTTTTGCGTTTACTCGATTGATTTTTAGAGGTACAGTTGTAGTTGAACTATTTCTATTAGGGGTATGGTTTTTATTCGCATTATTTCCAGGTTGTCGTTGGTTTGGTACGTTTTGAGATGAGCTAGTTGTTTTAGGTATAGAGCTATTGTTATTGCCATTGTTTTTATTTGTGTTTTTTTCAGGTTGGTTTGGTTTTGCAGAGGTTTGGGATGAGCTGGTTGACTGGACTGCAGGTAAGACTTGATTATTTTTTGTTTCTGTTGATGGTTTAGGGACATAATTAAAATTGAAGATTATATCAGTCTGGGTTCCTCTGGTGCTAGTTGATTTTACTGCTGAGGCATAGGACACATAAGGCTTGGGTGTTCTGTCTTGGACTATTTTACGGGCTTCTGGGAATGAGATATTTCTTTCGTATTTAACAGTAACTATTTCTTTCTCGAAGGACCATCTCGGGCAATCTTTGGAATAAGCTGGATGATCTCCCTCGCAGTTGGCACAGAGAGGGGTGGGTGCATCACAATCATCAGCTGTATGCTCTAGGCTTGCGCATTCGCCACACCTCGCTATACCTCGACATATTTTTGCGGAGTGTCCAAATCTTTGGCATTTGAAGCAACGCGATGGGTTGGGAATGTATGGGCGGACTGGGATATTGAGGTAGGCTATTTTCACAGATTTGGGGAGCTCAGTAGTACTAAAAGTTAGTATTATATGTTTGGTCTTAATTACATGGTCTTTTTTCTTAATAACAATTCTTTTAACATCTATAACTTTTTGATTTTCTAGTTCGGATCGGATATCATTTTCAGTATCATTGTACAATTCAGATTCGGATATAACACCTCTACAAGAGTTTAAGGATCTATGTGGTGAAACGAGGACTTCCATATTACCCAAATTTTGTAGCCTCATTATTAATTTTGCTTGGTTTTCGTTCGCCACTTCAATTAGGATATTACCACCAGCAGTTTTTTTAATATTTTTTACAGTGCCAACCATTCCTAGTATACTTTTATGAATTAATATCGGAGATGTGTCCTTAAATGTTCCTTCTTTACTCTTGATGACGTAGAATTTCGCATTTGTTACCATTATTGTCTTTTCTTGTTGCTCCACTGAAGGAGAAGGGTTGGTGGACTCACCACCATGCTCAGGAGAGGAGTTGGGGATTTTGGTTTGAGCGTTTTGATCGGAATTCTGTATTTCGACTTCCATAAAAAAATTTGATTTGGGAGGGAGGAGGAGAATCCCTTCAGACTTCCAGAGGACCAATTTGGTGGGGCTAACCCCAGAGTCAACAGCCAGCAGTGGCCTCGGGAAAGCCCCCCGCTCTGCCATGCAGGACCCCATCCAGGCACCACCTGGAACTACAAGACAGGCGGGATTATTCGCCAGCTGATAGAGCAGCCAGGACATTGCTGGTTAGGCAGCCCCGGGCTCCTGTACTATCTGGCGGCCTGAGACGCAAAACTCAGTTTTTGACCTGTACCCTCTACATGGCTGCTTCCTCCAAGACCCCACCTCACCAGTCCAAAGGTCCTCGAGAAGTTCAAATCCCCGCTCCCAATGCCAGTTTCCCTAGGGTCGAGCAGTCCGTTGGGTCGTCATATAAGTTAGAAATCATCAGACCCAACCTCGCCCTACTCAACCCTGGTATGCCACCGGACTTCGTGTTGAAGATTGGCCTATAAAAGGCACAAATACACTGGGGTCCCTCGGGATTGTGACACCCGTCACACCTCGACAAGGTGTGCCCCTGAGGGGTGGGACATGTAATGATTCCATGTGCTCAAATGCCACTTCATAGATGATTGTTACATATTTCAGCAGGTAATACAATCATTATTTATTTACAGTAGAGCCCCGATAATTAGCGGTGCGGATTATTCGCGAGTGCCTCGAAAGTACAATCTAGAATTAAGAAAGAATTCAACCAACCAAGAAGAAAAAGCGAGTGACTTATTTTTTTAAAAAAGGCGTAACCGAACACTTTTGTTAACAGTACTACAGTATATTGTTTTTTGTTTACTGTTTTTTATTTTAGTGATTTAGATGGTTGGTTGGTTTGTTGGGGTTTAATGGCGCGAGGTCCATAAAAACGGACAAGAGAAGTTGAGGCTTAGGTGAACAGCAAAGGTTTCTGCAGCACTGTACTGTACATATTTTAAAAGTTTTACATACCATGTTTTTTGTACAATAAAACATAAGTTTTTATGCTGAAATATGTTTTTCGTGTTTTCACCTCATTTTCAGACTTTTATCGGGTTATCCGCGATTTTCGCTATCCGCGGTACCCTTGCCACCCAATTCCTCGGATAATCGGGGCTCTACTGTATAAGGAATATTTGAAAAGTGATCGAGGGACATATCTTCTCGAAATTAAAAATCATTTATTAGGACAATTCCCCGATTCACAAAAAGCGCCATCGTGCAGTCATGGATCAACAACCACGGCTTGCCTGTAATGAATTGGCCTCTGAGTTCACCAGATCTTAATCCAATCGAGAACGTATGGGCAGCATGGAAAGAATAAGTCATTCATCTGTCTAACCTCTGCAGATGATTTGTTCAAAAGAGCAGAAAATGCGTGGAATATCGTTAACCCATACTTTGAATAGCCGTATAAACTCGATGCGTCGGCGAATGAAACAAGTCATTGCTTAAGATGGGGGTCCACAACTTATTATAATAATTGTAGACCATGGCAAGAAGGCAAGACCATGGGACGTATTCTGCCATATAGTAATAAAGTGGACATTAAAATATAACCCCGGAAAAGAGAAAACAGGATTTGTGCAATTCAAATAAATTTATTCACCTTTGTACTTAATCAATGACTTATTTGTAACATTTGAAGATATTAATTAATTAAACAAGTATTTTGACTTGTGAAAAACATCTATAGGGAAATTATTTCTATAGAGACTACAGCTGCATATCGTTCTCTTGTCAAAACCTAATTCAGTTTATTATATGTGACATGTGACTCCAGTTTGTTGGTTAGTGTTTTATAGCGCATGATCCACATCTAGTGAAGCTATTATGGAAGGTTGGTTGGGGTTTTATGGCGCATGACCTAAGACAGGGTAAAGCCTATTATAGAAGGCACAGCTGTCGGGGGCAGCTTTAATTTTACAGTCTGAAGAATTACTGGGTGGGTTGCGGCCGGGGGTCGGGAGCGACTCTTTGCCGGGACTCGCCTGGGTCGTATCTTTTTCTACTGATTTACATACTTCAGAAAAAGAAGTAACATACTACTACTACTACTACTACAAGAAAACTGGAATAATTAGAAGTCTTGAAATCTTTGTTGGTTATAAATTGCGTAAATTTGAATGTTTATTGCACACCAATGAACTGCCTCTTCGTCATCTTTTCCAGAAGATTGATGGAAAGACATAAATGGACCACAGCAGTTTTGTGGCAAAATAAGAAAATCTCTGGAAACTTGAGGGAAAATGCAAGTTTGCCACTGCTGATTCTCGATTTATATTGTTCCTATCCTATTTCCATGTATAAGGCATCACAAATTTTCTTACACAAAAAAGAATTACACTTTTGGAACTATAGTTGCTATCATATGTGATGGAACGAATGTCAACCCTGACAAGAAAACTGGAATAATTAGAAGTCTTGAAATCTTTGTTGGTCATAAATTGCACAAGTTTGTATGTATATTGCACACAACTGCCTCTATCATCGCGAGCGATGGCATTCAAATCAGTGAGACTACATCTGTCGACTGAAAGGTGCTAGTCGATGCATACATCTTTTTTTTCTTTGCAGTGCCTGTATTTGCCTAGATAAGTGGGCCGTGGGGACTGCAAGGGGATAACGACCGAGCGGTGCTCATGGACCACAGCTTTTGTGGCAAAATAAGAAAATCTCTGGAAACTTGAGAAAAACTGCAAGTTTGCCACTGCTGTTTCTCGATTTATATTGTTACATTATTATTTTCATGTATTCACACTTATGTTTATAACCTCATCACGTTTAAAGCCTCGAAAAGTTGGTTGGTTGGTTATTTGGGGTTTTATGGCGCATGGCCCATAGAAGGACATAATGCGCCTTAAAATAATAACAGGCCAACGGTCATTGTCAGACAAACTCTATACGTCAAGCTTAAAAATATTCTTAAAATAGTTGCTGGAAGAGTTGTTGGAGTAAAAATGTTGGTTGAGGAGTTTATACTCATCAATGCTAATATAATTAAAATCTCTACAAAACAGAATTTCACCATCTGCGTAAAGGGAAGAGGAATGGGATTAGGACAAAGAAAAATTCGTGAAAAAAGGGTTCAGTCAACCTACATTGCTCAGAGACGTACTTACCAACGAGCAGACCATCAAAGAGAAAGCTTACTCTCATGGAGAGCATTATTAAAAATAGTAGGCATGCAAAAAAGCATGATCAAAAAAAGCAAATGCATGAGTAAATTATTCATACCATTTTCAATACCAGAAATTTATAGTGTACTTTCGGTATGACGAATTTCAACTACTGTAAACCTCCACTTCTCAAAAAAATATACTTCCCCTTGTCATTTCGTATTCTCTTATGTTTACTTCCATTCTTATGTGTTGTAATGGTTTGTTTTTTATGGCGCAAGGCCCCTATGAGGACATTCTACGCCAAACAAGACCAAAAAAAAATATGTAAATCTTTAAAAATTCAGCGAGCGAAAAGCTCTGGTTGGGTGTAATCAATACATCTTAGTTAAAAACCTAAAAAATGCAAGTTAAAATCTGAACAGTAAAATATGAAATATATTCAGCACCGTCTCTTCTCTTTCCTAACGTCTACAGAAATCAATAAAGCAAATAAAATGAAGTACCACCACATCAGACCTGCGAGAGAAATTAACTCTGATTTGGATAGCGAGTGAGTCTCTATGAACCTTTAAATTAAGATGACAGCAATAGAACCAATCAATACTAAAGCAGAAACCCTCGTTATTAAGTTCCTCTTAATATTATCTTGCATTAAATTATTTATAATAGAGAATAACTATTTGTCAACAGAAGACTTTGAAAAAGACTGAAAATGACCAAACCCCATACAGATATACTACTTCGAATCGAACCTTCAATAGCCTGGATCAAGACTCTCCAATAGCTTCAAAAGAACTTATCTACACATAAAAATAATACCATGCTTTAAAATACCAGACACAATAGACATGAGCGACTTATTCTCCGACAAAGCTCATTCACAACAACGTTATGACGTCATCAACCATGTTGCAAAAACACCCAACAGTCCAATAGCCGGCAAAAGAGTCATGGAAACCTTATTAGAAAACTGAGCTACCAAACTATCATGACTTCTTAGAGAGTGTGGATCAAAAAGGATTATCTGAAAATTATCTTGTAATAGGACTGCGTGCTAAAGAGAGAGAATTAAAGGAAGAGGGGGGATGTTCTTTTTTCTAATGTCATGGAACCTTAGATTATATTTTGTACTTACAGAATACCTGATCAAGAAGCTTTATATTCCTCTTTTCAGGGAATCACAGTTGCAGATGACAACCACACCATCTTACAAAAATTGCTATCAGCTACTAGGTCAAGGCATTGATGATTACGAGACTGTTTACTTGGTAAACAGTCTCGATTATGAAAAGTGGAACAACTCCCAGCGGCTGGAATCCAAATCTCCTGTATTCACTGTAATGGGTAAGTTCCTAGACTTGCCCCATCATTGTTCTCTATAACTCACACGAGTTTTTCCAGCAGAGTTTAATTTATTGTAATGATGATAGACCAGTTTTAATGGAGGTCAGAGAAGACTCATTGGTAAATAGATATCCTACCATGCGTGTTGTCTGGAATGGTCAACAGGGCGGTTTTGAAGGTTTGAGACAGAAGGGCTGGAGTGTTCTAAATTACTTAGTGTTGCGACGGGAAGCCCTAACCAGAAATACAGGAACCAAATTTTTGGCGCAAGGAGATAATCAGTTGGTCATCACCCAATATGCCTTGACCTCCTACAGAACTGAAGAATCTTCACATCGAGAGTTGAGTAAAATCGTAGCCAAAAATGAAGACATAATGAAAAGAATAGGTCAGGCAACGGCATCTTTAGGACTTTCTATCAATCATAATGAGGTTGTAACTTCATCAGAACTAATTTATGGGAAAATACCCATTTAGAGAGGGAAGATCATTCCTCTGGAAACTAAGAGATGGTCACGCGTAAGTTCTGTCACAAACGATCAGATACCATCACATTCCAATTCCATAGCCAGGTGTGTGACTAGTGCACTAACTGTATGTCAGCATAGCACAGACCCCTTTGATATCAAGCAATACCACTTCTTTGGATCTTTCGTAGCAGCTTTACTTACTTTCCTTTGTCAATCCACTGCTTGTTTGGGATCCTATAAATTTTGATAATAAAACAACAGTTTCCAAAGAGAAATTCTTTACCAGATCGCTATATAAAGATCCTAGTCTTGGAAGCGTATGCGGAACTAACCTATTACGGTTTTTCATTGCAAAATTCCCTGACCCCCTTTGCGAATCATTGACATGGTGGAAGCAAGTTTACAATCATACTGATAATCCAACACTCAAAGAGGAATCCTAAGATAGGAAATACATTGGACGAAGCAGGTTTACATCGTCAAAGATCCGTTAACGAAATATCCTATGACTCCCTCTTATAAAATAAATAGACTCTGTTACCGTTTTGCTAAAGATCACGAATCCTGGAGAAATGAATGGAGCCAGGTCTTGTTTACAGATCAAAGCTGCTTACAATAGTATAGCAACAAAAATAAAACGAATTCAATGCCCGGAATGTTCCAGGTTTGATCCATAGAACACTATGTTTCCTGAAATAGAGATACTTAATATTAGCTGTGTAGTCCTGTATTACAAGACAAGGTGTAGGACAGTTACATCGGATTCATGGCCGTCTAAATTCCGTTGAATATACGGATATTCTGGGACATGTAATGATTCCAGAAGTGCTCAACAGCCACTTCTAAAGGCCTTTGTCAGGTGTAGGCTCTATACATCTATCATTTTAAATAAAGTATATGTTATAAAAAGTTATGAAAAAAATATAGTTAAAACTTATACATTATGGATAAAACCAATACGATGAATAAAGTGGCCCGAGTGGGAGCTGGGTTCAAAATTTCAAACATATTTAACTAAAATATTTGATTTCTTCATCCAGGGTATTGGTTCCTTTAGATGCATCATTACCCAGGCCTTGAGTCCCAGGTCTAAATGCCCCATCTTGTGTGATGGAAATATATTAAGGGTCTTGGTAAAAAAGAAACTCAAGCCCATTGGACAATATGGTTAATAACCAATAATTACAAATACTGTATGGAACCTATATTAAACCTTTAATTGTGCTGAATGCTCATAGACTTAAATATTATCGATCAGCCTTGTAGCATGAGCCTTGGATCAGTCAGTCTAAGCTCATTATGATCAAAGCACTTGAAGAGATGAGAGAGAAGCATCCTAACATTACTCCTTATGCTCATGATTATGATAACTGTTGGAGATTGGGATATACACATGTGTTTTCCGCTGGCTCTAGTTAGTGAAATTTGTGTAGCTACCGGGATGAGCCATGCCACTCTCCTCCACGAATGTTAGTGAAGCACGTTTCACGTTACATTTAAACAAAATTCAGTTTGAGTGCTGATGAGTCCATTTTAGATAGTTGTCTTTTTGTCCAGAAATAAACTAGATCGTAATTTTTAAAACTTAATTCTGAGTCTGAGTTATTGTGGCTGAGTTTTGCGGAACCCATGGATGGAGCGTGCTGACCAGAGGTAAGTCCAGGCGTGCTCTCTCATCAAATGTGTGGTATTTAAATGTCCCGCGGTCACTTTGCATAAAACATGTGTGTAAGGTTGTGGTTTTCCTAACTTGCATATATAACTTGGGACATTCATGTTTTCCATGCTCCGAAGCACATGCGCCCTATACCTTATTACTCTAAATTTAATGTTTTTCATGCCCGGCCCGAGGTCTACCCTCGGCTAACCGTGGCATCTGTGTCGCTAACGCGACAATAACATTGATATTTCATTCGAAGCATCAAGCTGACACCGGGTGCACGAGATATGGAGAAGGAGCCACAAAGTAATGGTAAGATATCAACTTCATCAAGGCCAGACCGGGCAGCTCAACATTGTAGAAAATTTGTTAGGGGCTAAGAAACCTTCTACAATCGATAAAGTTACTTTACGTGAAAAGCCCGGTTTGTGACATCTCAGTACATGTAACGTCTTACCTCGTAGAAGAAAGGATGTGATACGCCTCTGATGAAGTCAAGCTTAACATCTCTACCCCGACTCCTCCACAGCCTTCGTAATACTATCGATAGGTGTCCTTGTAATTGACACTTATTTCTCCCAATTATGTGGTTTTTTATTTGAAAATGATGGGACCATACTTGTTTTTACTTCTGTTTAGCTGCCGTCAAATCTTTTTGCGCCTTGCCATTTCTTTACCCCACTGGACTTAGTTCAAGAAGAACGTAGAAATTTTGCCTCTGACAAAGGAATTTGCCCAGTGATATGTGACGATATTCCTATTGAAAATAGTTTTGTAAACCTGTATGTACCCTAAATGATCTATATGAATTTCTATCTAACTCTGATCCCAATAGCTCATTTCACCTAAATATAATTCACAATAATATAAGAAGCATTCGTGCAAACTTTGACGAACTTCAAATTTTGTTAGGCTCAACATTGAACTCAATAAATATTCTTGTTCTGTCTGAAATTTGGATATTTGATCACGAAACTTCTAAGGATCTAGAAAACTTAAGGTCTTATTTTTATTGTAGAAGCTTTAACAAATCAGGTGGTATTGCTGTATATGTAAAGAATAATCTCAGTTTCTATACAATTGTTTCACCATGAACACTCAGCTGAATCTATACTGTTGCAAAATACATAACCTTTTCAATTTAACTATTGCATGTTTTTACCGTTCTCTAAGCTTTAGTACTGAAAGTTTTACACTTTAACTGTCTCAAAAGCTAAAATCCATGAAATCCAAAAATAATCCACTTCTTATTGGTGACTTAAACATTGACATCTTGTCAAATAATGAAGCTGTCCAGGACTACCAAAACCTCCTGAGCTCAGAGGGACTTATTCAACTCGAACAACTTATTCGCGAGGACAACTAAATCATTCATTATAATCTAGTCTTCTTCGAATAAAGCCAAATTTACTCTAATTTTTATTTGCATCTTCGATCTTAAAGCATCGCACAACACACCTAGTATAAAATAAAAGTCAATGTGTGTACGTGTGTAATCGCATGGCTTGGAAGATAATTTTTTTCACTCCTTAAAAAGGGGGAAATGGGAGGATACAGCTGTTGCCACTGGAGGCATAATAGAGAACAATATCTCTTAATTCACAGATTTTATCAGATTTATTATTTAGATTTTATCAGATTTATAGATGTCCGCTGACAGATCAAAGGCAAGATCACCCGAGTGGATTAAAGAATCGGTCATCTGTGGATATAAAATTAAGGATGTTCAAAACTCAGGTGACAAAATGTCCCGAACGAGATTCGAAGATTATTTGCATTTAAGAAGATGAAATCTAATCACTTTCTTAAATATCATTTAAATTATTGTACAAATTAGAGAGCGTTTAAATATTTTATTATGTTCGCATATTTTCCAAGTAGCACAAAAACACTGACAAATATCATTTAATGTCAAAATGAACCTCTTTGAAATATCAGTCAATATAGCATAGTTTATGGTTTTGCTGGCCAATGTAGTTTCTCCGACATTATTTATTAAAAAGGGTAAGTAAAATATTTCCCCAGGATAATCTGGGAAATGGATCCACGGAAATCCAGTACGGGATTTTTTGTTTCCCCTTTGTGAAAATATATTCTTCCTATGTTCATTTTATGCTTTCTTTAAAATCTGTTTAATAAAGATTATTATTATTATTATTATTATTATTATTATTATTATTATTATAATCTCTTAAGCGTCAGTCACTGATGACACTACATTATAATTGTACTGAAAGATGAAATTTAGGGAAATTGGCATAATAAATACCTATGCAGATACCCCACTGTAATACTATGTTGATTTGTCAAGTTTTTATGGTGCAAGGGCCATATTTGGCCATTCTGCACCAAACTAGAGTCTTGAGTTTATCGTGTATTCGTAAAGTAAAATCTGGTCAATATAATTTACAAAGTTGAAGGTCGAAAGGTTTGTTTTATTTTATATAAGCATTTTGGAGGCAGTTAATCTTTAGAAAATTATAACTTTTTATTCTAAAAGGGAAAGTGACCTTTTTGGATTTTCTGACACAATGCATGAAATTGTTTTTTTCGCCGTGCTCTCTTGTTGTCTAACAGAAAAGTTGCCATTAAATATATTGCCAATGATGATCGTGCTCAACCAAGTTATTAAAGCGAAATTTCAAAAGGGGCCAAATTTTCACAACTGACTTTTTAACGGTGCATCCCCCCCCCCATCAAATTTAGTTAAACAACAAAACCCTGTAATTAATGATCATAATGAGCTATGTAAAAGGAATAAAAAGGGAAAGCTGCGTCACTCACAACCCAGTCTAGCAGCATATATTTTAGAGAAGAACGATTTCATTCGCTGGATCAATTGACTGTTGTATCTAGCTTCAATGCCCACTGACATTAGCTGAGCGTATTGGTTTAGCCTTTCAAACTCTTGGGTAAATCCCCAATGTGCTATGGCTAGACCGCTCAGGGCCACCCCCTCGCCACGTTGAGGCTGTCAGCAGGACTTGAGGGGGGAGAAGAACAAAATAATATTTCCTATGGAATACATGCAGGACGCAGTTTAATTGGTTGGATTTTATGGCACAAGGTCCATATAAGAACATTCTGCACCACCGATTATCCATTTGAATAAACTATTAATATCACAAGAAAAAGCTTACCTTAAATGATGGTATTACGATACAAAGGGCAAGTTGGTTGTATCTCAATAATGCCTATATTGTAGTAGATCTGGCACAGTAAATCTCTTCAACAGAGCACTTTTCGTTAACTATTTTGTCAAATGACTAAAATAAAGCTTCCATGAAAGAACCCTGAGTGGGTCTTGACACTGTGTGAAGCCCTCATCACAGAGCTACCTAAGCCAGTAAAGACAGTCTTAAAGACAAGCGATGAATTATATGCGAAGGCCTATGGTTTGTCCGCATTTTCGTCCGTCGTGCTTTACTTCTCGACGGTCTAAGCTCTCGTCCTGCCAGTAGTCATATGCTTGTCTCAAAGATCAAGCCATGCATGTCTAAGTTCATACCGTATTAAGCCGAAAACGCGAATGGCTCATTAAATCAGTTATGTTTCCTTGGATCGTATTACTACGTGGATAACTGTGGCACTGTGGCTATTCTAGAGCTAATACATGCAGCAGAGCCACCACCAGGTCTGAAAAAGGGCTTCCTTGCCTTGTACACCTGAACGGTTTTTTCAATATTGATTCAAAGATGCTCTATGTCATTCATAGGGGGATATAGGACATTTCTCCAGCGTGCCTGAACAAATCCAAAGGATCTGCGAAAAAAGGGGGGAGTAGTAGAATCACTGTCTAAGCTTCATTATATGCTGTGAAATCTACTATAAATCAAGTTTCCAGTAGGAAAAGTCTATTATTTGTGTTTTTACACCAAAACAATTGTAAATGGTTAACTCTTACCATTGTGAAGGGCGATCAACCAGCACTTTTCGGAAAAGACTGGTTGTCAATGTTCAGATTGTGTTCTGGAACATTTAACAGAGGAGGAAGAAATCCTGCTTGAGTGAAAAATGTGTGGGGGGGGGGTTCAGAAGAAATCGTAATCAGTTAATTAAATAACCTGGATGAGTAAATCGAAAAACCCAAAGATAAATGAAGAAACTAAAGAATATAAAATACAAATTTAATTAATTTTAATGCAAATTTAATCATAAAAATTATTAATAATGGGAAATTTATTGAGATATTTGTGAAAATTTTATATTACAGAACCTATGTGCAGTGTCTGAACCTTTTTAGATTTGTAAGATGAAGAAATCGAGGAGCATATAGAAATTTGTGGGAAAAATTACTACTTAAGTATATGCTCCAGTAATGGACCACTAGCATTTTTATTTTGTAAATAAGAAATCCCAACATTCAAATGAAATAAGTGATTATTATGGTAAGCTAAAACCCTTATCAGTTTACCATCAGAGGTGGTACCATCAAAATCAAGGGGGGATATTTGAGGGAGTACCTAGGTCGTTAGACCTTCAAACTCTAGTATAACTAGCCTCACTGGGTGAGGCTTGAGCTGAGCTGTACAGAACGTGTGACTGAAAGTAACGGTCAGCTGAGGAGTGGCTAGCTTGATGCTAACCCCCCTCTTGATTTCCCCAAGTCACCTTGGTACTCATTTTATCGACCCCGGAGGGATGAAGGGCTGAGTCTGCCTTGCCCGTGGACCGGGATTTGAACCCCGGGCCTGTGGTGTGGGCTTTTAAAAGTAGTAATAAATGAGGTTTTGAAGGAGAATATTCGGTCTGTTTCAAGTAGATTTTATATTGCAAGCTGCAAGGTAAACTCTGCAAAGAAAAAGAAAAGACTAAGCAGTATTTGCTACACAGAAAGGTCTACATACCAAATACAGGAGAAAGACAAGATATCTTTGAGGATGGCTGATGCTGGATTTCCTATATCGAAACATGCTAATAATGCATTAACGTTGCTTAAATGGCAAAGGAATGCCAAATAAACTTCCCAGTGGGAATCGGAGGATATGGTTTGAAGTTTGAAGCCTTCGTGAGACGGAATCCAAATATGTTTGTCATACTGGCATGCGCGAGCATTGCCCAGAAAAGTCAAGACTAAGAGCACGACACACGAGATGAGAGGGTTTGGAAAAAAAATGGAGGATTATTATGACGATGCTAATGATACGAGAGATTTGTAATAAATGTTTTATGTAAATACCTTTAATTTCTAATTTTGTGTAAATAAACTTTTAAAGAGTGAATGAGGCACTCTTTATAGGGCTCCCATCGCTCACTCTACCTCTATAACTGTATTCTAGTAATTCAGTTACATTGGTCTTCCTCAACAGCAGCGCAGGCAACAACAGGCTCAAGTCGCAGCAGCAGCCACAGTACCTCCAACAGCGGCTGTACTTCCCACACCAGTACTTGGCCTTCCATCTGCAGCTCCCACAGCGACTGCACAAGTAGCAGTTCCAGCAGCTACAGTAACTGCTGAACGACAGTACCACTACCAGTAGTTTCAGCAGTTCAGACGCCTAATGATGATACAGGTAGATAATAATACCATCAGATAGCAATTTGAAATTATATTTTTTTAGCCACTTGTGATATCCAAGCTCCATCCGCAAAACGTACAGGATTAGGGATTTTAGTAGCAGACCATGGATTTACGGCCCTAAGACTCCCACCATATCACTGCGACTTAAATGCAATTGGATATGTATAGGCCGATGTAAAGCACTTTGTTCGCAGTCAAAACGTAACAGCGGACCTAGATATGACAAAACTTCTAAAATTGACGCAACAAGCCATAGAAAATCGGAATTATTAAATTGTCAGTTCCAATTGTCATTATTTCATCAATTGTCATGAACAGTAACGTTTCTCCTTTTGTCAGAATTATAAGTTTTTCCGCTCCAAGTGACATTTTTTCATCAAAAGGTATATGAGTAATGTAATGAGCTCTTTTCAAGTATTTTCTTTGTTTGGACATGTCCAGTTTTTTCCTTATAAGTGCTAATGTGTGGATACCTACGGGTATACATTCTAATAATAATATTGTGTTCGATGTTTCTGGCAGATATGTGCTCTGTCCAGAAGCTGCTTTGTATCTTATATCTGGTAATTAATATAAGTAGTGTGAATAACACCCTTAGTGATACCCATCTATATAATTTTCTTCCCTCGGCACTTGAGGTCTGACAATATCTATCTTATATATATATATTTTTCTTCATGATTGTTATTCAGTTATGGTCGCTATACTGGAAAACTTATTTGCCAAATACACGTAACTAGGACTGCAAGTCGTTATTGTTAATATAGAATATAATACAATCAACCTGTATCGTGGAATCCTCATCTTGTCTGTGTTGGGCTGCAGCCAACGTTTGTTATTCTTTGAGTTAAAACTAACAACCACTTTTGTTAAGTTATATGTTTCCCTTTTTTTGTTAGGATGCGCACTTCTGCCTGTTTCATGAGCTGGTCTTATGTAAGGTGACCAAACAAGTTAATGTACCTGATTGACTTCTGTCGTTTTCCCCTCTTCAGATGGAGATTCCGAATTTTCTGATGAATCAATTGAAGATTCTTAGTAAATTTTATGAATGTGGTCAATTATCCAGGTAATAACTCATTTATGTTACCTTTCACTTTATTCAATACTTTTAAAATAAATTGGTAACACTAAAATCATTTTAATTTCAGTACAATACGTTTCAAGTTACATGAACGTCCAATGAAAACCATGAGCATGTGGTCCCATAAGAAAATACAATGCGGGGATTTAAAAAATAAAGTGACAATTATATATCACCTTCCGTTATCGTTAAGTTTTACCTAAAATCCCCCGAAAGAAAAAAATATTGTTAGAAAATTAGCAAAGGAGATAATTCCTGAAATTAAAAATTCCTTGAGTGTTCAGAAAACTGACTAAAATAATTTGTCAACTACTGTAGGAAAAAGTTATTCAGTTTTTCAACAGAGATAAACCAGCACGAAATTCAATGGCTCCTAATGAAAATGAATACAGTGATGCAAGTTCAGAAGAACTGTTTGGTTCTTTTCAGCACATGGTCACGTAATTCCGAGGCTAGCTCAAGGGCTTCTGTTGCTTCCATCAATATTAAAGATTGATTACAAATTACATCGTTGAAGATTTTTAAATCCAAGAGTAAAGATGAGGAACAAAATGACAAGTCTATTGCCGTAAATTATTGTGTAGGAGAATGGAGGTAGGTTGTTGATCCATCGTTCAAAGAGGGCTAAATCAAGATGGGATTGCAACCGCTCAACGGTCACTCCTCTCGAACTGTTATCCTGGTTGGTTGTTTAGGGTTTTATGGCGCATGACCCATGACAGGGTATAGTGCGCCAGACACAAGACAATTTAAACCAAGAATATTGGTATCCTGACATCCCCAGAGGAGCCAAATGATTCTTCAATACCGCATGACTCTTCGCTAGAAAGAGAACTGATAACTAAAAGTGTTGTTGCTCACCTCAATTGTGACTAATGTGTATTTTTGTAACTTTGTTTTGTATTTTTGATTGTTTGTTTGGTCAAGGTGATTAGAGGTTGTGAGTTCTAGGTTAGTGTAGGTTAAGTTCTAAGGTTGTTTGTTTAGTTTTGACAGTTTAGCATCTGACTATGTCACTATAAGACTATGTCAGTGAAGTGAATTGAACGTGTGATGTCATCACCTCTGATTGGTTAAAGCTTGTGTGACATCTGGCATCACATGGTCTTTTAGATAAAAGCCCAGAGTGGCTGGTTTTTCCCTTTCCTTATAGTTAGTTTTCTTTCAAGAGGTTTTGTAGTGTCTTTTTCCTGCTAGCCAGGATGACACGTTTATTTAAAATGTTCACTTTCTTAGGAGTTGCAGATTACCAGATGTTCTGTTTCTAGTTTGGTCACATGCTAGTTTATGTTCCTTTTGGGAATCAGAATTGTTGATAGCTGTTATTTAATCTTTAAACATTAATAAAGTTGATCTTTACTTTTAAAATTCTGCCATTTTTGTTAGTCTAACTTTATCATGACTCTATTTACAGTTCAGGAGGTAACAAGAATAGCTGGAGGATTTACAAGAAGGGGGCCGAGGACAAGACACTTGGTCCATAAGTATGCGTCGGAGACATGCTAGCCCCTTTGACTCGAGGGAACATGAATCACCATCTTCTGCAGAGGATTCTGACACGTAGGGTAGCGAGTCTTACAGAGAAATGTATCTGAATCAACAAAGGGATTCGTCAGGAGTTCGAGCGATCGATCGGCCAAGATATTGGGCATATCAGCCGCAGAACAAGGTACAGGTAAAGGTCGCGCATATCTCTGGACAGAAAGTCATGAGCCAAGGAAAAGGAAGTCAGAGCGGGCCGAAGTGACCTGCCGAGAGTACCAGGAGGAGTTCAGGTTCAGAGAGAGTCTCTCTAAAGAGAGATGAGAGGTCTGCACCTGCTAAGAGAAGCAGGAGGAGGTCAGAGAGAGCAAGTCGTCTTTAGGAGGATAATGAATTTGAGAGGCCGGCAGCTTCTGCCAGTCAAAATGTGGCACATGCGGCATCTATTGCACAACCGCTCTAAGCTCAGCCAGAAGTTGAGGTGCCTGATGTTTACCTTTCAAAGTTGGGTTTTCTTAATCAGGTATATTGCGTGAAAATGAAATTGTTGAAAACGATCTAATAAAGTGTGAAATAGTCTGAATAAAACAGTCCTTTTATTCAAATTTATTTCTTTTTCGTTACCTCTTTACCTAAAGAAGAAGCTGTAAAGCTTTTTTAATGGAAAAGACAAAAGGCTTAAATCACACAAAAATCCTAGAATGTTTTGGTGATTGTGATTAAGTAGGGAAATGGCAGAGTTTTTTGTAGACAAATCATTTCCAATTTGTATAAATATTTATTTTATAAATATGACGTTTTTAATGATTATCAGTTTAAACTTCGTGTAACTTTTCTATTCGATAAATTGCAGAAGTCAGCGGACACTAAACTAAGTATAATGCGAACATTTGATAGAAGTAATCTATAAAGGAGTTTGCGTGTTCATTTACAGCATATACTTATGGATTACATAATGTAGAGAAGCTTTAATTCTTCACTCAAGTGATTGTAAAATTGTGTTTTATTGGTGCTACGTTTTAGGCGTTCGTTTTGGAGATAGGTATGAAAGGGAGGCCTGTCAAAACGGCCATCCAAAAGGTTCTTCTATGAACTGCCCTTTCTGCCACCGAACAGAAAGAACTGCTGCCAACATGCGAAAGCACTTAGACAAAACGCATTACATTCCTTTATAATTAGTGTCCAATAGTGGAGCCAAATCTCTGCAATTTTAAATTTAAAGCAAAGTCAAAATTAATTTTTAGATAGGACAACTGTATCAGGGTGGTCCTTATTGTCTGAAGTTTTGAAATTTATTGGTCTCACCCCCTAAATTTGTTCCATTATATCTAAAAATAATTCTGGTATAATTTTATCAATTTCAAATGATATTTACTGGTAGCTCAAGGAAGTTAAAATTTGAAAAATGTGAGAAAAATGACCAATTTTCAGAATTTTTAAAAAAATATCTTCAAGATTTATATTGTGATAAAACTGGTTCAAATGTTTTATTTAGGACATATTTAGATGGCTTATATTTTTATGTATGTATTAACTACTCTATAGACTCTATAAATTATAAGTAAAAAGTTCTATTTGGAGACGTCCACTCACCAAAGGTTATAATGCACTACGGGTGGACGAAAGAAATTAAATTCCGAATTTCTTCAAAGGAACTCCCTCAAGTGATGCCATTTGGTGTTAAATTGATATTTCAAATGATGAAAGCCACTGAAATAACAATAAGGAGGCCTTTGACTGAACTGAGTTCTTTACTACATAAATACTCATTTCTAACAGATCAAACCCAAAATTTGTCTTAAAAAAACGGAATTGTTATACTTGTTTCGATCAAAAACTTTGAAATACCTTTGAAACTTTTCTAGGTTTCATTTTTTATATGCAGAACTTAATTTTAAACCGTACAGATAGGAAATTACAGGCATTATTCCTCCACCAGAAGAAAAAAAATCTAATTTATTTTTTTAAAGTTATAAAAATTGAATAATATGTGAATTTTTGTTAAAATTTTGAAGGAAGAAGTTTTTAGTTAAACTTTCTTTCTAATATGTTAAAAAGAGGGAATTTTCATAAATGTAAAAGAGAAAATCGATTTTCACTTCTGGTATAGGAATAATCCATGTCATTTCCGATCTGCACGGTTTAAAATTAAGTTCTACACATAAAAAAATGAAACCTATAAAAGTTTCAAAGGTATTTCAAAGTTTTTGATCTAAAAAGGTACAACAACAATTCCTTTTTTTTAAGACAAATTTTGGGTTTGATCAGTTAGAAATGAGTATTTTTGTAGTAAATCACTTTTTACATTAAAAGTTCAGTGAAAGGCCTCATTATTGTTATTTCACCCTGGCTTTTATAATTTAAAATATCAATTTAACACCAAATGGCATCATTCGAGGGAGTTCCTTCGAAGAAATTCACAATTTAATTCCTTTCGTCCACCCGTAGTGCATTATAAGCTTTGGTGAGTGGACGTCTCCATCAATTAGTAATTTTTACTCATAATTTATAACGGTCTATAGAGTAGTAATATGCATAAAAAATATAAGCCATCTCTAAATAAGTCCTAAATAACACATTTGAACCAGTTTTATCACAATATAAATCTTGAAATATATTTTTTTAAAAATTCTGAAAATTGGTCATTTTTTCCACGTTTTTCAAACTTTAACTTCCTTGAGCTACCAGTAAATATCATTTGACATTGATAAAATTTTACCAGAATTATTTTTAGATATAATGGAACAAATTTAGGGGGTGAGACCAATAAATTTCAAAACTTCAGAAAATAAGGACCACCCTACTGTATCATTCATTATCAACCCGTCTTCTTCGAATAAAGCCAAATTTTCTTTTCGATCATAAAGCATCGTACAACACTCCCATCTAATATAATATAATATAAGTCACAAGGCATGGAAGATTGAAAATCCCCAAAAATATTTTTTTTCACTCTTCAAAAGTGAAAAATGTTTGGGAGGATATAGCTGTTGCTGCTGGAGGCATAATAGAGAAAAATAGGTCTCAAATCACAGATTTTATCGTTACAATCGATGAATTCGAATACAGATGATTCAAAACTCAGGTGACAAAATTTTCAGCACGAGATGCAATGGCATCTGATGAAAATGACTATAGACATCCAAGTTCAAAAGAATCATTGGCCACACAATCACTGAGCCAAGTAATTTCGAGGCCAGCTCAAGAACTTGCCTAGTTTCCATCAATGTCAAAGATTATTACATCGTTGTAGATTTTTAAATCCAAGAGTAAACCTGGGGAACAAAATGACAAGTCTATAGCCTTAAATGATTGTGTAGGGAAATGGAGGTAGGTTGGTGATCCATCGTTCACGCACGTGACGGCTAAATCAAGATCGGATAGAAACCGCTCAACAGTCACTGCTCTCGAATTGTTATCCTGGTTGGTTGGGGTTTTATGGCACATGACCCAAGACAGGGTATAATGCACCACACACAAGACACAGTTTGAACCAAGAATATTGGTATCCTGACATCCCCAGAGGAGACGAATGATTCTCCAATACCGTACAACTCCTCCCTAGAAAGAGAATAGCTGGAGGTTTTATAAGAAGGCGGCCGAGGACAAGACACTTGGTCTATAAGTATGCGTCGGAGACATGCTAGCCCCTTTTACTCGAGGGCACAGGAATCGCCATCTTCTGCAGAGGATTCTGACTCGTCAGATAGCAAATCTTACAGAGAAATGAGACAAATGTATCTAAACCAACAAAGGGATTTAGCAGGAGTTCAAAGAGTGTCTGAGCGATCGACCGGCCAAGATATGTTGCATCTCAGCCGAAGAGCAAGGTACAGGTCAAGGTACAACATGTTTTCATAATCACAAAATTTGCTCCATGGAACTGTTAATCTCCGATTAAAAGTAAACTTGATTTTGTAGAACTTGGTAAAACTTAGTTTTTGTTAGGATAAATTTTGATTATAATAAGGATTCTGTAGATTTACATCAGAGAACATATATTGAACGGTTAATGTCAAATTTATAGATATTACCAATGTAATATCAGTTTACCTTTTACTTTTCAAATTTGGGTTTTCTTCATCAGGTATATAGCGTGAAAATGAAATTGTTGAAAACTATCTAATGAAGTGCAAAATAGTCAGAATAAAACAGTCCTTTTATTCAAAATGATATCTCTTTAGTTACCTCTTTACCTAAAGAAGAAGCTGTAAAGCTTTTTTAATAGAAAAGACAAAAGGCCTAAATCACACAAAAATTCTAGAATGGTTTGGTGATTGTGATTAAGTCGGAAATGGCAGAGATTTTTGTAGACAAACCATGTCCAATTTGTACATACTTATTTTAGAAATCTGATGTTTTTAATGATAATCAGTTTAAACTTAACTAAATATAATACGAACATTTGATAGTGAGAAGTAATCTAAAAAGGAGTTTATGTAATCCATAAGTATTGCTGTAAATGATCACATTATGTAGAGAAGCTTTAAATGTTCAATCAAGTGATTGTAAAACTGCGCTTTAATGGTGACTTTGGAGGCCTGTCAAAAAACCCATCCAAAAGGTTCTTCTATGAACTGCCCTTTCTGCCACCGTAACTGCATAAATTGCAAGGAGGAACAAATGCAGACATTTGAGTTGAGTGATACCTTGAAAGCCCATAAGTATGCGTTGGAGACATGCTAGATGGATACTGTTATGATAGTATAATAGCTTCAATACAATTCCATAACTGTATGAATTGCAAGGAGGAACGATTGCAAACATTTGAGTTGAGTGATACCTTGAAAGCCCATATGCAGTGGCGGATCCAGAATTTGGTTTTGGGGGGGCTAAGAATTTTTATAATCCAATTGTATCTTCTTGATTATCTTTATATGGAAAAGGTAGTGAATTATCCTGCTCCAACCACTAAAAGGGGGGGTCTGGGGGTTCTCCCCCAGAATTTTTTTGGAAATATAAGTTTAAAAAACACAACTTTTTCAACTCGTTTTGGTACGCCTCATCCGAATTTCGGACATAGATTTTATGGTAGAATTTTTGCATTTTGACAAGCTTAATATAAAGTAGAGTTGTAATAGTTACAAGTACCAAGGGGGTCTGGGGGTGTTTGAAAATTTGTATGTTTGAAAATTTGAACTTAAAACCTCTGGTTTTTACTCATTTTGGTGCGTAAAATTTCATTTATATAGTGTAAAATTTTTCATTTTGGGGGGGCTAAAGCCCCCTAGCCCCCCCCCTGGATCCGCTAGTGAGTCGGTGGCACGACGTGCATTTGTACTTATAAAATCAGTCATTCACTGTTAATCTGTTATCCCACATACAACATTCACCCTCGCTTGCGGGGACACAGCCATTGAACACTTCTAACGCAGTTGTGGACAACACATCTGGAGTTTTCAGGGACCAATCCAGGATTTTAAACTTAACCCCCTTTTTGTGAAAAATTTTCCAAGCATTTTAATTTTTGAGAAAAATTGTAACAGCCTTTAAATTGTTGTGAATTTTTTTCATATACTTCCATTTTTTTTTACCCATTTTACCCTTACATTTTTTTTCTAGTTTTTGTACGTACATTTTTTGTGAAGGTGCCGATAAGCGGTACCAAAATTGACCTGTATTAGTCCCTGGTTTTATCTTTTACACCTCTTGACTATGGCCTTCAATCTCGAAAGTAACATTTAATTCTCACAAATCCAGCCGTGAAAGCCTCTGATCTTATATTTATTCTCGATTTTGTTCAGATAAAGTTTTGAACAAAAAGTCTTTGCTTACTATGTTGGAAGAGTAGAAGATATTGATAAAGATATAATTAGTGTTTTCATGTTCAATATATGTAGGAAGTGAGAAGATGAGAAAGGGAGGTATTATTTTCCAAAGGAGAATGACTTTAGCTTAGTTGAAGCAGAGGATGTTATGAAACTACCCCAACTAGAAATTATTGGAGAGACCAAGCAGAGCCTTTTCTTTCTTTACATTCAGTTTAAACTTGCCAAACTACAATATTCGTTAACATTACCTTGTACCACTTGCATCTACTAGTCATAGATTTCCTGAAAGTGAATGGGACTTCTTAGTGGATCTTGTCTGACTCAGGGTTCCCACTCTATTTCAGAAATAAAATTCCCTGACTTTTCCAGGTCAGTTTTGAAGATTTTTTGGTCCAAAAACTAGCCATTTACAGCATTTTTCAGAAATTTCATGCTCTTATGAATATATATTCAATAAATGGTCTATTTTTTCCACTTTCTAGAGCCAAAATTGACACACAAATATTAAAAAATTTTCATTTTCCAGGAATTCGGTATGATTTTCTAGGTTTTTGGCCAAAATGAGCAATTTTCTCTGACTATCCCCCGACTTTTTAGGTGAAATTAATATTCCCAGACTTTTCCAGGTATTTCCTGACCAGTAGGAACCCTGCTGACTTCATCAGAAATGGGAGAATATAAGTACCAACAACCTTGTACCATTTTTCCCCTTGGTAGTACAATTATTAATACAAAATACAATAAATAATAATACAATAAAGCATATATTTTTAAATTTAATCTTATTAATAGTACAAAAATACTTTTTAAATATTTCTATGTCAGTAATTTTAAAAGTATCATTCCTTTATCCTTAAAATCATCAAGAGTATGTTAATTATGTCTAAATAGAGCAACATTATCATAATGATACCATAGTAAAATGACAATAATAATCTCCTTCAATTTATTTACAAATTTGCATCTAATTGGGAATTAAACAGGTAGTCTTCAGAAACCTGCCCACTACCGTCTTTTAGGTAATTCCTGGACCCTATTTAATTCTAATTATTTAAATTATAAGCAAGTAACATTGAAACAAAAATTTGTGTAGAATTGTCGTTCTGTGTGCTTATTCCATTTCAAAAATTACTAACTTTCGATAGTTTTAGCAATTATTAGGGTGCTATTGATTACCTTAAGTGTGAAGGTTTCTTTTCTGACCACAAAGTCTATTCTTGCCAACAGCTTGCATTGGGGAGAAAAAAATTTAACAAAAAGTTGTAGCGTGGAATCTTAAACTTTATTGAAGACAGAAGCCAAGAAGGGTTATAAAAGGCTGTTCTATCAACGTTTGTATTTATACTTACCTTTTGCAAATTTTAGCTCCAATCTTTAATTAAGATATAATTAATAAAGTGTTTGTTTTACACTCATCGTCTTAATGCTGACTCTGTGGTTCCACACCGTAGAATTAGGTGGCCAAATTGTGATGCTGCCATCTAGAGCGAAGTGGGGAAAGAACAATCTTGTAAGGCGCTAGTAGTAGCACCAAAGGGTTGCTAAAATCAAGTAGTACCCAGTTGTGCTATAGCACTGTAAATTTTAATTCTGAAGTAGAGAACTTACACCTCAAAAGGAGAAGTCAAGAAAAAATTTATTTAAAAGCACAGGTCATTAGCAGAAAATAATGTAGAGTCTAGCTAACCCTTAAGTTAAAAACCCTTTTAAAGCATTAAATCTCCAAAAACTTTTCTGGGTGTGGACTCCAGTTCCAGAATCTGTTTAATGCGTGGAACTCAACCAGCGCATTTAACACAAAATTGAAGTAGGTACACACTACTGAAAAATACTTTATTATACATTATTAAATCTATTATGTATGCAAGAGGAAATAGCTAAGAAATATTTTTAGGCAACCCCACTCTAAAACAAAATCGAAAGTTAATTAGTTATGGGACTGATGAGGTATCTAGACAAAATCGAAAGTTAATTAGTTATGGGACTGATGAGGTATCTAGGCAAACTAAATTCTACAGTAGAGAATATAGGTGAAATTACTTTATGTAAGACACGAATAAGAGATCTTTTCACATTACTTTTTGTGGGAGGGCCAACTATTAGCCAGTCGGGCCCTACTGATTATAATAAATAACTAAAGGTTAGCGATTAAAAACATGATTTAATTATATTAAAATTATGTCATTTTTTCTCTTTGATAGCACATAAATACCTAATTACCTTTCACTTTCTTTTGTATTAAATTTCCGTTAATCAATCGAACCATTTTGTTAAACCGAAGATTATCACAAAAGCAAACAGAAACTAATAAAATAAAATAATTACAAACGTGATTGAATTATATTAAAATGATGTCATTTTTTCTCTTTGATAGCACATAATACCTAATTACCTTTCACTTTCTTTTGTATTAAATTAACGTTAATCAATCGATCCATTTTGTTAAACCGAAAATTATCACAAAAGCAAACAGAAACTAATAAAATAAAATAATTTTACATTTTCACCCACGAAACACAATAAAAAGTCTTAATTTACATTAAAAAATCTTATGTTACCTTCGAAATTCCACATCCCTCCCAAGAAATTCACATCACATAACATCTCAAAAAACGAAATACAGAACGTGTGTAGAACAAAGAACAAAAAGTGAAAGTGAAGAAGTATTTGAAAAGAATAGAATATTAATATATCGCGCATGCGTAGTCCGCTGTTGCCCGTTGTTTCGAAATTAAATTATTCACAGATTTTATCAATAAACAGCTCCAAACGACATACAGCGCCAATTATAAAATGTGGATAGATATAGAACAGCTACTATATGATTAGAAACTGTTATTATGTTATTTTAATCTTGTTGTTATACTGTTATTTTTAAAATTTATTTCCAAAATTTCATTTTATTCTGGCTACATTTTAATTTTACATTATTTTTGCCTTTTGTTTTAATAAAGAATTTTGTAAATCTCAATACATTTATCTAACATTAGGACGGTAAAGACAAAATAGCCTGTTATAAATGTGAATGTGATTTAAATTTACCATAACGTCTTTTTTAATTAGTGGAGCAGTATCCCCAATTCGGTGTGTTGTGAGATTCTTAACTCAGAAGAGATCTTAAAATACTCTTGAGGATTACAGTATAATATAAAAGAAATATGCTATTTATTTCAATACAGCATGAATGAAATGTGATAGTAGTACTCGTTTATCATTGTCAAATTGTGGGGTTAATAGTCACCACTATATTGTGTATTTTTTATTTAAGTGGTATATATACTTGTTACGCCATCGTGAAAGATTTACTTTGTCTGGAGGGTGCTATTCACAAATACGTCTCTCAATTATCACGATTTTTTACTGTTTATTTCAGGTTATCACGACAAATTTTTAACAAAAAAATGAGTTATATCATGTTCGACGAAATACTCATCAAAATTTAGGGTGGGGAGGTTGAGCCCTATAACCTCTAACCTTGTGTGAATACTGTGCCCTTGTGTGAATATTATCCCTTGCATTTTCATCGCTTTCCTTTTCCACTAGGAATTCTCATTTCATTTAGTTAATAACTGATGAAGTCACACAATAATAAGATTAACGTTCGGCTTATCTTTCAAAGGTAGACTACTACTCAGCGCAAAATTTCAAAGTTTTTCCAGATGTTGTTTTCTCTCCAAGGTAGCACATTTTAGAGTGAATTTGCAACAAAATCACAGATGAAAGCACGATTATTGATAACTTTACGGTTTACTACTATGACATATTTTTTTGTGAAATAACATTTAAATAGCATCTAATATAATCACTTCTTTTAATATTCAGTCTGAGAGAAATAGGAAGGTTACGTGTGCTAGTTTTGTCTCAAGAAACATGGTTGGTGAGTACAATTTGTATATTTGGAAGATATATGTGCACAGGGTCGGGCAACAGGGGCAGGGCCGTACTTGACTCAACATTATTTTTAAGGGACCTCCTTACGAGTATTTTTAAATGTTTAGTTTTAGACCAGTAGCACAAAGTATTTTAATAATTTTGGTTGATTTCAAATTTGCGTAAAAAAAATATGAATAAAATTTGGGGTCTTGGGAGTCCTCCCCCACAAAAATTTCTGAAACTTGCCCCTAAATATAGTGTTTTAACTCATTTTTAGACCTTGAGTAACATCCCGAAAAGACTGTCCGTGTTGTAACGTTGTAACCCACTGTATACTTTCAAGGACACAGTACACAGTAGGTTTTAAAGTTTCAAAAGGGTGTTTCGGGTCTTTCCCCCAAACATTTTTGGAATTTTTACCTTCAAAATTAGTGTCTTCACTCATTTTGAGACCTATTTGGGTTACAACCGAAGAGGACCACTCCTAGTCAGTCACATAATTTTCAAGAAAAAAAAACAGTATAAAAATAGATGTTAAAATTTCGTGTGGAGAGAAGAATTTTCGGCAGAATTTTTGGAGGCGGTAAATTTCACAGTCAGTAAAAAAATCCAATTTAAAAAAAAAATCGTATTACTCTTATATGTATACCATCCTCTGTATGTTATCCTTATAACCCTACAGTCTTACATCAGGGGATGGTATAATTACACAACGACAACACACATACTAATAATGTATTACTGCTCTGTAAAATAATTTATTACAAATTATACCCTCTACGCTTGAATATTCTGTTCTTGAAATAAAATGTTCAGTTTTACCCATTACCAACTTCTATATGCATATCTTAAATTTAACTGAAGTTTGATCTAAATATTATGTATTAAAATAGAGTGCGTAACGACATCTTCAATATGCTGCTTGAAACCAACATAATCGACAAGTTTTGAAAATCCCTTTTTATTCCAGCGACATGTGGCATCGACGCTATGTTCTACGTTTTGCCCATGATTTTGGGAAGGACCTACGACATGAACACTCACAAAGTCGGCATCGACATCTATGACGCCAAATACTTAGAAGAGGCTCGGGTGAGTACGGCCACGGTTTCCTATACCGACACCGACAGCAACGTTTCCCGACCCTATGATGTCACTACGTGGAAGCAGAAACTGCGTAAACAGAAAGCCTGTTGGGTTGCTAGGAAGAGTTTCGGTACGCAAATCGGGATAAAAAGACACTATATATACATGGGTTTAACAAAATAATCATATTTTTGAATTGACTTTCTTTATTTCACTTAAAATTCTGACAACGCTCTGGGAACTACTTTGTTTGTTAGTGACGTCATAGGGTCAGGAAACGTTGCAGTCTAGTATAGATTCATACAGACTAACCCTTTCTTGAATTATAATCTCTTAAAAGTTTGTTTTAATTTAGTAAATGTTATTTTTCATTTATAATTTAAGTTTCTAAACAGTTTTTTTTTTTCTTTTTCTCCTCACCATAAATTTGGTGTTTGACATGTTTCTGATATAAAAGACTCAATATAAGTTTCGATTTTATCTATATTACTAAAGGGCTATGTGGCTGTGTGTGTGTGTGTGTGGGTATGTGGGTGGGTGGAGGACACATCTCCCCCTAAACTACGTCGAAGGCGTACACAAAACTCGGTATACGGACGTATCTTGAGGCGGGGACGATCACTACAAAATTTAGAATATTTACGAGTAATTAACGATTTTATGGAATCAAACGAAATCAAAACCATTTATTTCATGATCGAACTCGTGTAGCGGCAGCCAATGAAATAATCGAAACACTTTTTTCGTTATAAAAGAAAAACTAATCATGGTAAAAGTACAATATTTTACACACATATACAATTATTTTTTACAAAAAGATTGTCGTTTCGTTTTTTAAAAAAATCGAATTAGTTTTAGAGTTATTAAGATTCAAAGTTTCAATTTTTTCCCTTTAGGCCAGTGCTCCGGGTCTAAAGTTTAAGCTTGGCTACCGTCAACCTATACTGATGTGTATGAAAAAGGCGTGAGGAACACCAAGATAAAAAAAAGTTACCGGGAACACCGGGATATGAAAAATTACCAGAAACACCGGGATAATTAAAATTTACCGGGAGAACCGGGATATAAAAATATACCGTGAGAACCAGGATATAAAAAATACCGAGACCACTGGGAAATGAAAAAATACTGGGAACATCGGGATGTGAAAAACTACTGGGAACATTGGGATGATTGGTAATTGCGGTTACACAAAATTAGACATATACTTGAGAAAACTTTAAAAAAATAAATGGATTCACTCCACCCGTGCAAGGCCGGGCATTTCAGCTAGTAAGGTTATAAAAAGAGAACCACTGGTCCGAAAGACTTGATATTTCACCCGACCCCAGACCGGCGGGTCCAGACCAGATTTTCGGGGGGGGGGGGGCATGTCGGAGGGTATTACTTTCCAAATTTTCAGGGCCTCAGAAAATTTTTTAAAGAGTGCTTGCTTTTAAGCAGCTTTTTTGGGGTTTATAGTAACTTTGAGGATATCCAGGGGTCCGTGTCACTGTTTTAGAAAGTGGGGGGCGAAACATTTTTGTAGGGCCATAGCAAGACTTTTGTTTCACGAGGTGTTTGGCTCCCAATTTTATCCAAGGTCTTTTCCAAGTATAACATAAATGAAATGCGATACTTTGCTAAAGTTAAAAAGGTTTTATCACATAATGCTAGCTCGAAAGCCAAAGAGGGGTCTGGGGTGATTTTGAAATTGTCTCTGGAAATCTGGGAATTTTGTGAAATTTGGCTTCAAATAGAAGTTTTTTTACTCATTTTTGTACATTTGGTATCCATTGGACATTTTTAGTACAAAAATTCATTGATCCTTAGCTAAGGTCACATGACTGAAATTTTAATTCAGATTCTGCGGTTCGAGGCCGTTAGTGTCTATGGGAATTCCCATGTTAAAAATTATAGCATTAGGGTCTATGGAACTGCTCGTTCTGTCTTCTTCTATTCACGCATGTCTCGTTTGTTCAGATCAACCCGACGATCAACCCGCAGGTAGTGTCGGAATACCAGGTGATCGAGGAGGGTCAGGAGAAGAGAGACTTCCTGGGACTGTCCGGGGAGCTGGCGTTGCAGGTGTCGGCCGGACTGCTGGACATCAAGGGGGCAGGAGAGTACCTCCGCGACACGTCCAGCATCGACCGGAGCATCGAGATCCTCGTCAAAGTCAACTACATCACGGTAATGGCGTCTTCTTTTTCCACTTCGTCACACACTACTATCTCCGTTCGGCAAACTTCGGGAATCACGATCCTTGACGACTTACGACCAGACGCTAATTGAAACCACTACCCATAACAACCAATCCACCTATCAAATTAAAGATATTAATAGTAATTACTTCAAAACGTTTGAGAAGCTCATTTGATTGGTTTGGATCTTTCCAGCTCGATGATGTCAGCGCTTACGAACCAATCAAATGAGCATCACTGCTTGTGATTCCGAATGATCCCGAAGGAGACCAAATGCTTCTGATCTGCTTCGGGAACTTCAAATAGAATTACCAGGCGCGGATCCAGCACGGCTCCTGGGGGGGACCCTTTTCCAGACCATCACCTTTACCTTTAGAGAAAAATGTCAAAATGTTGGGAATTTTCTAAGAAGTAAGACTCATGATCCCCTTTTTGGTACCGCCGGGAGTATGGGGGTCTTCCCCCAGAAATTTTTTTCAAATTTGACCTGTAAAAGTAGGGTTTTAACTCACTTTGAGTACTTTTTTTGGGGTTTCAAGTGGGGGCACTGTCCAGAGTGCACCCCTTTGGATCCGCGCCTGATTCCTAGTTCACCATAGAATCACAATCACAATCAAGTATCACTGTCTAGACTCTAGACCAGCGTTTCCCAACCTTTTTACTCCCACGGAACCCTTTTGACAATGCCCAAGTTCCGCGGAACCATAGCGTCCATGTAACAATATTTTTCTCACTATTTTTTAAATTATTAAATAAAACGGAAAATAAGTAACAAAGAAATCAGTGGCGTATATAGAAATTTATTTCGGGAGGGGCCAAAAATTACTCCCCAGTCCCTTCCCCACATATTTAATAGGCCCGATAATCTTTTTAGGTGATAATTAGGTCCTAAAAACTTAATAAAGGAAAAGTTGTTAGTAAAATAAAAATACAATTACCAAAGGGGGGTCTGGGGGTCCTCCCCCAGAAAATTTTTGGAAGTTTGACTAAAAAAAACAGGTTTTTAACTAGTTTTGTTACACTAACATAAGTCCAAATTTTGAATGTACATTTATATGAACTTAATATTTAAAGTTATTCAAATAGAGTTCCAAGTACAAAAGGGGATCTGGGATCTTTCCCCAGAAAATTTTTGGAACTTTACCCCTAAAAACAGGGTTCTATCTTGGTTTTGGTACACTTAGTCCGAATTTCAGGCATATATTTTTTGGTAGGATTTGGATTTTGATGAACTGATATTATAATAAAGTTAATTATAATATAAGTTCCGCGAGAAATTCGAAGGAAAAAATTTTTGTTCTAGATTCTAGGACAACAAAAAAAAATTGTTTCGAATTTCTCGCGGAACCCTTGAGGAGGCCTCGCGGAACCCCAGGGTTCCGCGGAACCCCGGTTGAGAAACGCTGCTCTAGACAGTGTTACTTGATTTTAAGGTGACAAAAGACCTTGTGCCTGATTGTCACATGTGACCGCCCGAGATGGTCATTAAATCCTATACTAGCTGGTTTGACCCGGCAAAGCCGCGTCTTGCCAGCTAGATTACGCGCCTTTGGCGCTGATGCGAGCTTCGCTTGTTACTACCACACGCTTGCAGCGCAGTTATGCGTCATCTGAACAGAAAGAAGTAATACTTCAATTAAACCTGTACCAGTATTTTTTTTATAAATCCAATGTGCGATATCCTGTTGCGATAAATCTAGTAAAACGTCAAAACATTGAAGTTGGATAATTTCAAAGTAGATTTTCTTCACGCTCTCTAAAAGACGTTTTGCCTGTGTTGGTAAAAATATTAACTGAAAACAATGGGGCAAATTGAAAAAAGTTTCTAATTTAAAAATGGAATGCTTTGAAGGAAAGTGACACATTTTTGGCTCATCTAGGGTTGGAAATCTTTCGATCAAGACCGAGTTTGTCAAAATCGGTTCAGGGGTTCGAGCTGGCGGCCGGCCGAACGGAACCTCCCCATAGAGTTAACATGGGGACAAAACGAAAAAAATCGCATAATTTAAAAATGGAATGTTTTGGAGGAACGTGATATATCATTGGCTCATCTAGGGGTGGAGAGCTTTCGATCAGACCGAGTTTGTCCAAATCTGTTCCGGGGTGCGGCCTGGCGGCCGGCCGAAAGAAAAACCAAATTATTTTAATATATAAGATGGAAAATTTAGAACGGCTCAGACTGTAAAGGCTAACAACGGCCTGCAAGCAACCCTTAACAATGCCAATACCGCCAATAACACGATCGAAACTGCACGATTAAGCTGTGTGATATTTTGGAGAATAGTAGTTTTTGATCCTAAGGTGACGGTTTCTTCTCTGACTGTCCCCATGTTGTGCATCCGTGAAACGAAACTTTAACGTGCGCAGATGCTGAAGGAGATCGACCTGCAGGCCCAGCCGCTGGACTTCTGGAAGCAGCTGGATCCGAAGTCGGTGGGCACGCACGTGGTAACGTCACTGACGTACGGCGGAGAGCTGTACGCCTCCGTCAACTTCGTGGTGCACAGGGAGGAAGACTTCCAGAACATCCGAGCTGAGGTGCTGCTGGCCATCTCGAGGCACGGGGCCTTCGACCTCGACGCTCAGGGTGAGTGCTTATTTGAATTTAAAAATACCTCAGTTACGGTATACTAGAGAGCCTGGAGTAGGAAGAGAGAGAAAAGCACAGGTTTAAACAGGTTTGTGCGCATGCACGGCCACCAGCCAGCCATTGGCAGTAATAAAACATTATCTCCAGGAAGAGAGAAACCTCAGTTTATGGCACCGATTTCTTTGTGTGGTCAATTACCGACCCCTCCTTGAACGCGAGTTTATTACAGCCAGTGGCTGGCTGTAATAAAACTTTGCGGTGACCCTTAGCCAGAGCCTGATTTCTGGAAGGGCATTCGGGGCCCAGGGCCCCCATTACAAAATGGCCCCCAAAATGCTTAAAAAGCTAAGAAAATCTGAAATAAGCGTAAAATAAACTTACTAAGCTTATAAATCCTTTTAACAAACAATTTTTAAGCTATCTTTAAATTTGGTTTAAAGATGATGGATTTTGTTATTTTAAGTCAAATAAATTTAAGTTTTATTTTAAGACATGTCGGGGGCCCCCAAACGGCCGCTTCAGCTAGAGATACATACTCTACCATACTCAAGAGTGATACACACTTTTGTTTATAAGTTCTCCAGGAAATATGAACCGAACCCAGACAGACAACCATTAACCATTCCTCCTATTGATATACGGCCATCCCTATATTATCTCCAAACGGTTTCCAATCATCCTTTCTTACAAGTCAAGTAAATCAATAAACTCCACGACGGATTCTGGGTTGATGTTCTATTCAGAATCAGAAAGAAAGATCCATTACATCATCAGACATGGCTGTAGAGTTAATTCGTAACTTTAATTGCGTGTTATTTTCTCCAAAGAATAATATCCGCCTACGTTCGACAACTGTTTTTTTTTTAAATATGAGTATACTCTGATATTTTCATATTTTTTATTCTACTTGTGATAGAAATCAACTAATTAAGTTGTTTAAACCACATTTATTTTTAAATAAATTAATTAAAAAATCAATAAAAATTTAAGCAAATTTTAAGTTAACGACAAACATTATAATTAAAATTCTGATTGAGTTTGAGTAATTTTTTAACTTGCAATAGAATTTAAATTCAATTTTCTAGTCTAGTAAATAACGTAGAAATTTTAAGGTAATTAAATTTACTCAGAAGTTATAGAGTTTATCTTTAGAATTAGAATTCATGTTTTTACAACATTTTTTTTTTAATTTTTACACACGAACAGGTCACTAGACTAGAAAATATTGCTACCAAATTTCACCACAATACAAGCAATAGATTTTGAAATATGCTCACTTTAACTACATTAACTAAAAAAAACTGTTTTGAGAAAAACTAGTTTGAATTGAAGTGACATTTTGCATGTGACATTCTTTCTTTAAGCAGATGAAACTTTATTCTAGTGAGACAGTTTTAGTGTTTAAGAACGCTAAAAAGATGTACTAAAATATTGAATCAAAAACAAAAAATACTAATTTTGGTCGAAATTGACAGCCTAGCCAAAAAAAATTTCGGAGTCGAATATTAGGTAAAGCATTTTCTCTGTAGTGAAAAAAATAAATTTATCATTTTTTTGGGATATAACTTCAATTCCCACCTGACAGTATCGCCAGACATTGTATCTTGTTTACATACTTTGCATAGAAATGAAAATGTCAATATTGAAGTAAAAGCCCGATCAATTTTTGGCTGCCATCTAGCGGTTCAAGATTGAAATAATCTCTCAATATGTCTTGCATTGAATCTCGCGTGCTCATTCATTACAAATGCGGATTGAACTTTTTCTGTAAAAGATTGGAAGAAAAAAATTCTACACTACAAAACATTCAAAAATCTTTTGATATGAAAACTTAAATAAGAAGTTATTAAATGCATTTTAGATGTGCGTTATGTTATGTTAGAGTTCAAACATCTCGTTTAATCACCACCACTTTTAAAATGTATTTTAAAAATAAATAAGCTATTTTACTTAATTTTTGTTAACTGTTTTTTTTAACAGTGTCACGCTAATTCCTATGTTAATTGCAATTGGAATATATTTTAAGTAAAGAAGATTCAAATGCATAAGGCCAGCTAATGATTTTTTTTGGGTTCAGGAGGGGGCTAAGAAAAATTTTTGCGAGTAAGCCAGTCAAGCCCGCTTCAGATTCCTTATTTTAGGGGGAGTTGGTTCATAATTATTGCTCAAGTTCAAGTGTTATTGCATGGGCGCTCATACATACTAAAGGCAAAGGAGGGCCCGGCCCCCCTTGCACTGGAAAAGTTATACGTAAAATCGTCCTATGAATATAATATACAGGGTTTTTAATACACGTTTTCATTTTATATTTTGAACTGTATTAATATTTCTATTATGATTGTAAGCTAATTCAAAAGCAAATGTAAATGGTTTCTTATAGCACACGAGTATTTATATAGTACTAGTTTCTAACTTGAAATTTTGTGGCTCGGCGTAGGAACGATTCTATTTTAGAAGTCACCCAAATTAGCGAAAACAATACTTTTAAGAATAAAATTTTAAAACTTATTTTGGGAAGGACACATCTTTCTTACTTAGACGCACCCTTTATTTAGCTTGAAACTCCAGTATTTTAGGGTGATTTAATTATTAATTAGGGGGATTAAATTAGAGGGAATTTAATTCAACTTTTCAAAATGATAAAACAAGGGGACACAGAGGGACTAGATTTCAATACGGGTTATGGAACGAGGGGTCACAGATTTAAATTGTACAATGAACAAGGCATATTTCAATCGGGATTGTAGGAAGTATTTTTTTAACAGGGTAGTGGATAGATGGAATGGGTTACCGGAAACGATTATCCACTCAAGTGGGGTAAACGAATTCAAGAATAAAATTGACAGATACTGGGAATCGGGTGGTTTTAGTTAAATTAACCGGACCAACCTTGCTGGGCGCTTGCCTGTAGTTGGTCGACTTAATTTGTATTTGTATTTATACAATTTTTTTTTGCATTAAGTACTAGTGAGGGGCCCCTTTGAAATATTTATGAACCAAAACCACCCTTTAAAAAAGAAACTTAAGTCTAGTTACGGGCTTGACTGGCACAAACTTGCAAACATTTTTCTTGGGCCTTGGGCCCCCTCCTGAATTCAAACATATGGGCGCCGGGCGCCCATTTAAACCTTTTAAAAACGGACACATTTTGAAAAACACATTTACTTTGTTTGATGGATTAAGTTTTGATGCATTTCTTGACATTTTGTCGTTGTCATAACTCTGCTTGTAGTCAAAACTCCATCTTGAAACCTTCTGAGCATAATACTACCTTAGAGTACTATCGGATGTCAGAATTTCAAACTTTTATCTCCCGTGCCCCACCAAAGATATTTGACGAGCTTCTCACCACTATATGAGTTAAATTGTTTAAAATGGGTTATTGATATTGACTAAATTAATAATTTTAAGGAAGAGTCCTCTTAAAACTAGATAAGTACATTTTGAAAAAAAAATCCTTGATATTGAACTAAATTTCCCCCAATAAATATTTGTTTTAGAAAAACATTTTTACATCAGTCTTTTAACTCTTTCCATACGGGGGCTCTGAAAACCACTTCTCGAGCATCATACGGGAACGGCATTGGGAAAGCAGTCGCCCGAGACCTGACCCGGCCCGACACTCCCCCTTTTGAGCGGGAGCTCCCCTTCGGATTTATGGCGCCCCTAATGACTTTTTTATCTGGACTCCTCCGGCTTGGGTGGGCAGCGGTCGGTGTGGGCTTCTGGTGTTTATGTTTTGCTCGGCCGCATGGTTTTGTCAAGTTTCGTTCACGTTCACACTTTTACTTTGCAAATTGATAATTATAATTTATTTAATATTAGTACTTATGAAATAGAAAAATTCATGTGAAAAATACAAGTTTACTCGACTAATTTGAACTTTTCGACTAACTTTATCACAGTTTGAAAGACAACGAATTTGAAATGATGTAAAAAAAATTCTGTATTGCTTTGAGGTACTAAAAATTTTCCGATTGAAAAATCTTTTTTTAAATTAAAATCTTTTTTTAAATTAAAATTTGATTAATTTAGATTTTTAAAATTTACAGAAAGAAAGTTCAAATAGCGAGCGAGAAGGACTTTTGAATATAAACGATGAATGGTAACTTGTTTGTGGCAATTTAAAACAAATAAAATTATAACGCGTTTGAAAAAAAAAACTCAAGAGCTTTCTAAAAGTACATTTCGTAAATAATGTTTTTAAGAAATTAATTATAATTTTATTTTTAATAGTTTTTATAATAAATACGAATATATTTGTAGAATATTTATAGCATATATTAGCCATTAACCAAAGTAGATAAAGAAAGTTTTATTAAGACCTAAAAAAATCGGATTTTTAAAAACCTGATAAAAAATTCTTTACAAAGTATTATTAAAAACTGTAAGGAAAGTTTTAGATGATTTTAGAACAAAAGTTTATGTAATTATGTCCCCAAAACCTTGTTTAGGTAATGGGTAATTGGGTTAGTAATGATTCTAAGTGAAAACAATTGTAGTTTGTTGCTAATAAAAATCATTTACTCTTTTAACAAGTAGAAATAATTTTAATCGATTTTAATTTTTTTGTTGTATTATTATCCATTTAAAAATCTGATTAAAACGATTGCTTTGATTTTATTCTTAGAGGTTTTATTGATCTCTTCTTTTTTTGTTGTATTTTGAAATAAACTAATTTCCTGCAATAAAATAAGATCACTATAATTTCTTAAGTTTTATGAAATTAAAATCTTCATAAACGATCTCCCCTTACTACACTCCACAGTCAAAACAGAGCCAACTGGCCCACCCCACGGGGAAAAGTGATGCCGTTCTGAGATAGTGACCACCGCGACTAAGAAAAGAAGGAGGGTTTGAACCGGGGGGTCGAGAAAAGCCCGGCCGACCTAGGCCGACCAGTTTGGAGAACAGGTTTTCGGAAGGGCAATACCCTATTCGCACTGCACCTAAAGGGCCCCTTATAGCATTGAGCACTTTCCCGGATAGGGCCCTTTCGTGCAAACGGCATTCGCACTGGTAAGGGGCAAATGACCGAGATTCGATTCGCTTTTACACTTTTTATCGTCCGTTAAATAGTTCCAAAAATTCTAGAACAGCTACACATTATTAAAAAACACTTTCATTCTTTAAAATATCATGAAAGAAATAGACATCTAGTGCCAGAAACATTTTGTAAAATCAAGTGTATAATTATTTATTAGTGATTGTGACAGATGGCAGCACAAGCACACTTTTTTGATAAAAAGTAGCTGTTCTAGTGTTTGTGGAACTATTTAAAGGACCGCAAAAATGTAAAAGCAATCAGCATAGATTCGAATCTCGCCGCCATCTTTGTTGCGTTAAGGGCCCTTTGGAGTGGATGGGGCGATTTTGGACCACCCTTTAGGATGGGGCGCTTCTGGCTCCTCTAAAGGGTGGTTCGACGCCGATAGAGGGCGGAGCGGAAAATAAAGGGCCCCTTATCCGTGCAGTGCGAATAGGGTACGGTGGTGCATTTGCTGTACGGTTGCTGCCGTTCCCGTATGGAAAGAGTTAAATAGTTTTATCCCAAATAATTTCCCTTCAAACCCCATTTGATTTAGAAATTTTAAAGAGGAGATATTCGCATTTTTGTAAACCCTTAAATGAGCGAAAACTGTTAAAAAGGACGAAATATGGAGAGCTGCTGTGGACAAACAAAGTAGGTTAAATAAAAAGTAATGTTGGTTTTGATCTTCTTATGGGGCAGTTGCAAAAATCGCTTTTCCTCCAAATTCAATTTCGGTGCTAGGGAAATTCATTTAAAGCTTTTTTTATCAACGGACGTGTTGATTTTAGTCACCAGTAAAAGATTAAAAATAATAATTATATAATATGTACCTTATCTTAATGTACAACTTGTAATGCAAATGCATACAGATCTCGTAGATAACCTGGCACACGTTTGCTAGGTGGTAATGAAAATGTGGGCACTGGGCTGGGCATATAGAATAAATACACTTTTACATACTGATACAGTCAGTGTGGTTTCAGAACAGGTAGATCTACTACTGACCAGATTTTTAGTATAAGGAACGTTTTGGGAAAGTTTTTTGAACAAAACACCAAACTTTATCAACTATTCATAGATTTTAAACAGGCGTATGACTGTATAAATAGAGAGAAACTGTACCACATCTTGAATGATTTTGAAGTACCAGGAAAAATAATAAGACTTGTGAAAATGACTCTGTTAAATACAGAAGCTAAGGTTAAGGTACAGGGAAAGCTCTCGAGAAATTTTGGAATTAAGACAGGGTGATGTGCTATCCACGACACTTTTTAACTTCTGTTTAGAACACATTATAAGAAATATTTATTCTAGTCGAGGAGGCACAATTATAAACCGATCCTTGCAAATTTTTGCATTCGCAGATGATGTGGACTTGATGTCTAGAACCGAAAAATGTCTGATTGAAAGCTATAGAGATTTAGAAAGAGAGGCAAAGACTGTGGGACTGTTAGTTAACAGAGAAAAAACCAAATATGTTGTCACGGACAGAGGAAATGGACCAACTGCGTCGTGCCAACAGCGTTTATGAATTACTATCACCCCCCCCCCAAAAAAAAAAATTGAGAGGAATAACCCGTTTCCTTAACAACCGCCACAATTTTGTAAACAACTAAAGTTTTTCTCGTGACGGTCGGACTATATATCGTACATTTGCAATAAATAATCTTTAATTAACAATCTTCTCGGTTAGGAGGAAGACCACCTTTTTTAGGAGACAAGGTGTCTTTTTTTATTAGTCCAGTCCAGTTACACGTAGTATCTTTTTCGTTTTCCCCCAACAGATTTGGAATCTACGTAATTTTATCAACTAGTTTACATACTTTTTGAAAGTGCGCCCTTTTTACCCAAATTCTGTCAAATTAAAAATCAAAATATCAATCAGTTTTTTTCTACGATTCAGCTTCAACATTCGTACTTAAGCCGATATCGGCAGCAAATGTGTTGTTTCTTCCAGGGGCGTAGCCAGAGGGGGGATTTGGGGATATATCCCCCCCCCGAAACTCAGAAATTTTCTTTTTTTGACCATAGAAAACCACTAAAACTACCCCATATCCCCTCCCGAAATATCAATATCCCCCCCTCTGAAATTTTTTTCTGGCCACGCCACTGGTTTCTTCACTTTCAACCTCAGTCCTAAGGAAATTTATTAAAAGTTTAACGACAGGACATAGCATTGGTTTCAGTCACATTCATGAAAGATTATATTTCATATTAATAGCTTTGCAACGTGATAATATATAAGAATTTAGGAATTAGCCTCTTGGGCACCTCTTATCACAATATGCTTATATGTTTTTGCGTACACTTAGGGACTTTTCTATGGACCCTGTATGTTTTTGCGTACAATTTTAAAGCCGTTATTTTTAGCTTCTTTCTTTGCTCAATTCTGTTCCATGTTTCAGCAGTGAGCCATTCTTTGTCTTTTTGTATTTTTCTTTTACCGATTACGTCACTGGCTGTTGCATTCAAAACTTCTTTAAAAAATCTTACACTCTTCTTACACCGTTCTTACCTCTTGTTGTGTTTCATCAAAACATCAAATATTGCGAATCTGTTTTTTAATTCTAAATTTAATTTTTCTCTCACTTCTTTGGTTCTTAATTTTACAGTATCGTAGTTAATACGACTTTTCGTTTCTTGTTTGTCTGCTTTGTGGTCCGCAGAGTTTCAATTTTATGGTCATGGTTAACAGGTAATGGTCTGAACCAACATCTGCTCCTCTTTTGACTCTAACATCAAGCATTGACCTAGCAAATTTGCCATAATATATAAGTTTATTTACTACACTAAAAAAAATGTTAACAGAACACAAGGAAAAAATGCATTCGATGCCAAGGGGAAAATCGACAGATCCCGTTCAGGCGACAGGTTAAAGGAATTTTCAAGTTAAAGGGACTTTCCTATGTACCCACAATGTAAAAAAAACTGTCGTTTTAATGGATATTCTGTAGTACTTTTAACAGAATATTCTCAATTTCACGTTAAATACAAATTTTCACTGTAATATAAAAAAATTCTGTTATTTTTACAGACATTCTTTGTTACAGACATGTTTTTTTTATTTCATCTGATCGCTAAAACCACACATTATTGCCTTTATTCGTTTTTTATTACTATATCCTCCTTCTTACCTTGGATGTACAGTAAAAACGCAAGAAAAACGCCAAGAACTCCCTAATCCTAATAGCACAAGAAAATCACACCCAAAAATTTGCGTATTGCTTTACAATAACAACTTCTCAAATTATCGTCTGATATCATAAAAGCTTTTGTTTACAATCTCATAAATTATTTTTTATGAATTAATTGTTGCCAGCGGCTTATATCTAACTGATTAAGCTACATTTAATTCGATTAAATTAATTTATCCGAGATATTTTCTTTCGTTAATTATTGGTTTTTTTTTATTAATTTACCTTTTATTATTAATTTTTTTTAATTTATTAACAAACACAAAAACAAATTACAAAATTTAAAGAATCACAATAGTTTACACAAAATTAAAAAAGAAAAAAGACAATTGTAAATACATGCCAAAGGAGCCACAGCTCGTCCATGAGTTCACAGATTTCCAGGTTTATGAGTTTTTAACTTATAAAATTCTGCTGAGTCGATTGTATTCTGTTATTTAATACAGAGAATGTTTGTATGCAAATAACACGATTACCTATTACAGGATTTCCCTGCGAAAATTACAGCGACTTTCTGGCAGCAAATTAACAGGAATTCTGTTAAAAAACAACAGGGTTTTTTTTTTACAGTGGAGTATGTTTTTGCGTGCACGTTATTCATTGTGATCTGTTTTGTTCAGGCAAGCTGGAGATGCTGTCGCAGAACCTGAGCAGCAAGGCGAAAGTGGAGATCGACTACTACGGCACAGTGCCCGTGGAGGGGGTCCCAACCACCATCAAAGGGCTGCGCGACCTGGTCACCCGCTTCAAAGACCAGGTCGAGAAGGTCAACAACGGCAACGGGGTGGCCATCTGCGCCGGGTTCAGGGAGCTGGCAGAGTGGGACGACAAGTTCTCGTTCATCAAGAACACGTGAGTTTCAACGCCCCCCGAAAATCAATGAAACAAAATGTACGGAGTGTTTCAACATGTTCGACCAAATTCTGCAGAGCCTTATGGAGTACATAAAAAGTACCTTTCCTAAGGCTCAGGCCACACTACAGCCAAATTCGGCCCAAAACGATAAAGATCGTTATCTAAATGAGTATGAGAGAGAGAGATGGGGACTCGAGGGACCGATGAGCTAGTTGGAAGTGAAAGAATGGCACCCGTTTTCCTCCACTACGGGAGTAGTCTATACTTGACAGCAACGTTTCTTGAACCCAGTACGTCACAAATGCGGAAGGAGAAATCAGTAAACACAAAGCCTGTTTGGTTGTTAGGAGGAGTTTCGGTACCCAAATCGTGATTGAAAAGCACTATATATACAATACAAGGGTTTAACAAATTAATCATATTTTTAAATTGACGTTCTTTATTGCATTCAAATGGGAACTACTTTGTTAGTGACGTGGTGGGGTTAACTTAAGTTGCTGTCTAGTATAGTGGAGTTTGGTCGACTTAAATAGCGTGCGCAGAATTTTGGCCAGATTTATCGAAACACCTTGTATGATTTTTAAAAAATGCCCTATGGTACTAGTTTATCTTCAAAAGTTCCAGTCGCATTTGCCCCTACACCATGTTTTAATACTGAATAATAATTAAAGAGGGTCTCCCTCCAGAAAATGTTAGTGAATTTCCCTAAAAATAGCGCCTTACCTAATTTTTGGGACACTTCATTTTGTCCCTCCTCGACATAAAGGTTGACCTATGTCTTTATAACGCCTTGCTACACTCAGGGGGAATTTCAGGGTACACAACCTCAGGGCCGTATCCAAGGGGGGGTTTTAGGGGTTCAAACCCCCCCCCCCCGAAATTTTGACATCAATTTTTATACTGCTATTTTTCTTGAAAATTATGTCTCACAAGGAGCGATATCCTCTTCGGGTACAACCCAAAGGGTCTCGAAATCAGTCAAAACCCTACTTTTAAGGGTAAAATTTCCAAAAATTTTCTGGGGGAGGACCCCCAAACCCCCTCGAAATTTTGAAATCTATTAAGTATACGGTTTTTCCTTCAAACTTGTGTGATTTACAAGGAGTGGTCCTCTTTAATGTAACCTAAAGTGTCTCAGAATGAGTTAAAATGCCACTTTTAGGGGGAAAATTCAAAAGAATTTCTGATGTAGAAACCTAAAAACCCCTTTAACATTCCGCCATTTATTACAATATATCTTCTTTTTACCTTGAAAATTCGGCCGCTTACAATGAGTGGTGCTCTATGGGTGTAATCTAAAAAGTCTCAGAAATGAGCTAAAACACTCTTTTGAGGGGCAAATTTCCAAAAATTTTCTGGGGGAGGACCCCCAGACCCCCCTTTTACTTCGAGTTCATATTGTTTATACAATTTTGAAATTTAGTGCATCAAAATTTCAATCCAGTGTCGTCATCTAAAACTTAATATACAAAAGTACCCGTAAGGAGGTACCTCAAAAAATATTTGAGTCAAAACCCCCCCCGAAACAAAAGTCTGGTTACGGCCCTGCACAACCTCCCTCTTGAATCCTCAAACTTTTAATTTTTAACAATAGAAAACAACCGATCAAGGCTACTTCGGGGGCCTCCCCCGAAAAATTTTTGAATTTTAATACGCTAAAAGGTGTACCAAAGCTCTTTTTGGGGGGGTTTCAGGGAGCTTCTTGGGCCGCACAAATGACCCGGCAGGCCGCCAGTTGGAAACCCCTGTTCTAGATCTAGATTAGAAGTCTCGTAGAAGCGATTCAAGAAATGTGTGTGAGTGCGAAAATAACGTCAAATTATATTTTGAAGTGCAAAAGCAAAGGTTGAATGAAACAAACTTTTACAGCGCCATCTAGGGAAAGCTAAAGCTTTTAAATAAAACGTTAATACTAATTGATGTGATTATAACGGACACAATACGATTGGCTGGGATTATTGTTAACAATTTCAAACCAATTTTTAGTTATTACTATACTGGGATTCTACTTTATTAGCTTCTTATTTGAGTCGGTTTTACATTTTATCTTTAGTAGAGAAAGTGTAAAACCTTTAAACATTTCAAATGTTACTAAAAATCAAAACCCATTTCAATTCCTTGGGTATTGAAATAAACGTTGATTTTTATCAGAAATTTATTATTGTTCATTGTAAATTTTAAAATTCAACACTGAGTACCAAAAGAAAAACATGCTTAATGCATTATACTTTATACTATATTTGGAAAATAACAGAATTCACAACTACTTAATATTCATCAGGTAAATTAATGAAATATATAATAAAAATTATTTATAAAATTTATTAATAAACACTTAAATCCAACCAATATTTCAAAATTTGAAATACACTGGTGTAAACTTTTTAACTACATACATATGAAAAGAGCAGAATAACAGATGTTATTTTTAATCAGTTAAATAAACCAGAATATGACTAAAGGTTTGGGAATCAACCCAATCAAAATTTAACTCAACAAAAAACTAGGAAAAGAATTTACATAAAGATTTTTATACGGGTGTGAGTTAACCATCAGAGATTGCTAAAATATTCAAATAACTGGAATAGCAAATATTGGTAGCAGGAGCAGGAATCTGAACACTAGCCGAAATCTGCAAAATCGTTCGATTTAAGCATTTATTGCATAAAAGCCATTTTAAAAGCTGAAATTTCAGTATATGCTTACCCATACCTATCGGTTTTAAGTAATAAATGTCTTAATCGAACGATTTTGCTGGTTTTAATCCAATCTTTGAAGGTTACGAATACGATTCAATTTCCACTGAGATTTATACAACCTCCCATGGACGTATATAATAGGGTTAGTCGAAAAAACACTTTTTTCGAAATTCGTTTAGGCTTAGGGGGATTTTTGGCCAAATGTCTTCAATAATACGTAAAAAAAATTTCAGATCGATACGACCATTCTTTAACTTGCCGCCGAGCCCCCAAAATTTGAAAAAAGTGGAAAAAATTACCAATTTTCAGAATTTTTAAAAATATATTTCAAGATTTAAATTGTGATAAAACTTGTTCAAATGTGTTATTTAAGACTTATTTAGATGGATTATATTTATTTGTGTGTATTAACCGCACCCTATAGGGCCTATAATTTTAAAGTAAAAAGTACTACTTAGCGACGTTGCACTCACTAACGCTTATAATGCACTATGGTGGACGAAAGGAATTAAATTCCGAATTTCTTTGAAGGAACACCCTCGAATGATGCCATTTGGTGTTAAATTGGTATTTTAAACTAGAAAGGCCAGTGAAATAACAATAATGAGGCCTTCCACTGAGCTTTTAGTGTTAAAAATGCTTTTTTTTTTACAAAAATGCTCATATTTCTAGCTGAACAAAGCCAAAAATTATCCTAATAAAACGAGATAGTGTACTATTTTAGATCCTAAACTTTGAAATATCTTTGAAACTTTTATAGTTTTCATTTTTTATAATTAGAGTTTTAAACCGTACAGTTTGGAAATGGCATGGATTATTCCTATACCAGAAGTCAAAATTCGATTTTCTTTTTTAAAGTTATGAAAATTGTTTAACACTTGTTAATTTTTGTTGATGTTTTGAAGAAATGAAGTTTTTAGTTAAACGTTCCCCCTGATATGTTAAAAAGAGGGAATTTTCATAACTTTAAAAAAGAAAATCAGTTTTCACTTCTGATAATCCATGTAATGTCCAAACTGTACGGTTTAAAATTAAGTTCTAATTATAAAAAATGAAAACGATAAAAGTTTCAAAGGTATTTCAAAGTTTAGGATCTAAAATACTACACTATCCCGTTTTTTTTAGGATAATTTTTGGCTTTGTTCAGCTAGAAATGAGCATTTTTGTAAAAATAGTATAATCGACGCCAATAGTATATAGCGCCGACAATAATAGTGATCGCCCTTCTCTAGGGTTATATAATTAGCGATGGAATTGATTCCAGCGGGAATCGAACCTAATTTTTAGCATCAAAGAAATCTATACTGTACGATTGCAATAATTCATTTTATTAACAATCTTCTCGTTAAAAACATTTAACGGGAAAGATTACTTTCCTTTTTTCTAGAAGACAAGCAGGTGTCATTTTATTAGTCCAGCTTATGAGAGTATGTTTTCCCCCCCAAAAGATTTGGAACCTATAAAATTTTATAGACAAGATCATTTTGTTGAAACTGCGTCTTTTTTTTATCTTTTTATCTTATCCGTCTTCACTACGATTTAGCTTCTACATCAAAATTCAATCCGAAATCAGCTACCGCAAAAATTGTGTTTTCTCCAAATTCAATTTCGGTCCTGAGGACGTTTTAAGATTTTTTTTCACAACGGACGTGGGTTCAACGTTCAAAACTACAATGGACCTTTTTCTATTCCTAGACCTAGGGTATAGAAATAAACATTGATTTTCTTCAGAAATTTATTATTGTTCGTAGTAAATTTTTAAAATTCAACCCTGAGTACCAAAACATACATATTTATTGACTATAGTATTTGGAAAATAACAGGATTCAAAACTATTTAATGTTCCTCAGGTAAATTAATGCAAGAACGAAAACATAATTTAAAAGTTTATTAACAAACACTTAAATCCAACTAAAATTTCAAAATTTGAAATACACTGGTTTAAACTTTTTAACGACATACATACGTATGAAAAGAGCAGAATAACAGATGTTATTTTTGAGCAGTTAAATAAAACAGAATATGACTAAAGGTTTGGGAATCAACCCAATCAAATTTTAATTCAACTTGAAACTAGGAAAAGAATTTGCATAAATATTTTTATACGGGTGTGGGTTACCAGCAGAGAATTCTTAAGTATCCAAAATAACAGGATTAGCAAATATTGGTAGCAGGAACAGTTTTGAGTTCATGGCGTGTTTTGACAATAGATGGCACTCTGAAGTTGCATTTGGGAGAGGTTTTTAATATCGTAACTTCACAATAAACAACAATCCAACATTAAATGGTTTAAAAATGGGATTTTACTGAAAATTTCTTTGTAAATTACTGAATTTTAATGAAACATGCACATATTTTTTTCTAATTTTTCAAAAAATATACTAACTTTGAAAATAATCTAAGGATTTGCAAGACTTAACAGTTTAGTACAGGGATGGCCAACCCAAATGATCTTGAGGGCCACTTTGGAAAACCACAATACTCCCGCGGGCCGCATATAAAATTTTAAGGTATGAGCTGCTCAGAATGACAGTTACATAAGTTGAAAAGTATAAAATGGGTATTTAGGTTAGGGAGTTTAGAAATTAAACAGGTGCTGTTAAAAAAAACATTCTGAATTACTCGAAACAAAGTTAGGTGGATACTACGCACTACTGTAATTTTAATAATATCTCAAGTCTGAAGACGAAGTCACAAAAATTTTTAGTGAAAAATAAAAACAAAATTAATTGATACTTTATTTCTTCGTATAAATTACTACATTTATGAATACAAGTATGGTGTAAATTAAGGCATTAAATATGTATTGATGAGATCAGTGGCTTTTATGTAAAAATCTATTTCGGGAGGGGCCCAAAATTACTCCTTAGCCTCCCTCACGCATTTTTAATAGGTCCAATGTAACTTTTTAATAAATTTTTAAGTAGAATTTGCGTCCTAAACAACTATAATAGATGTTAGAAAAGTTGTGAGTAATAAAGGTACAAGTACCAAAGGGGGGTCTGGGGGTCCTCCCCCAGAAAATTTTTGGAAATTTGACTCAAAAAAACAAGATTTTAACTAGTTTGGTACACCTAATCCGAATTTTGGAAATACATTTGAGGTGGGCAATATTAGGGCATTTTTTGCAACTAAACATTGTTCTTAAAGGAAAATTATAGCTCGAAGAGTAAAGTTTTTTTTAAACTTACGAAAATTCTCGCGGGCCGCAAAATTATATCAAGCGGGCCGCATGCGGCCCGCGGGCCGCGGGTTGGCCATGCCTGGTTTAGTACTTCAGAGTTTAGTGTACTATAAAAACTTACTACGATTTCAACATTGAAAATAGTTCTAAAACAGTACTGCGTTGGTTGATGAAACAACTGTTTTTTTTACATGTTCTTTAGTAAGTTGAAATAAGAAGTGCGAAAAACAATAAAAAACATCCAGATAACTTTTTCCATTAAATTCAGCCAAATTCTAAAATAGATTAAATGTTTTAATCTTAGATATCAGAAGAACTCATTGCTAAGGATTTCGTTACTGGAACAAGCTTTCTAAATATCATTAACTACAGAAAAAGAACTGCCGGCAATATTATTACCCTAACCTCAACCTCACCAATCCTGTTCTATTCAAACAAACAAACAAATATTTTTTATTTTTTACTAAAGAAAAAAATGACAATATTGGAAAATAATTATTTTCCGTCAAGGGGAAAGACCCCTTCAGACGAAATAAAGATTACAATCAAATCAAATTATGAAAAAATGAATTAATAAGTAGAATACTTTTTTTTTAAAATTGACATGAAACACATAACGCATGAACATAACACAAAACATGGAAAAAATTTACAATAAATACAATAATTAACTTAAGAAAAATGACACAGCTATAGGTAAATTAAATAAATTCTGCTTCTAATGAACAGAGAAAAAAAGTATGAATATTTTCCAATAATGAATCGAAATAAAGAAACTTTAAATATACGTAAATTTAAAATAGTCTTAATTTCAAAAGGCAAGTTATTGTATAAATTTGGTGCAAGAAAGAAAAGGTGTTTACGAAATTAAGTAAATCTCCCTCAATTTTTCTTATAATTTCGTTTCATTATTACGGCAAAAAATATAAAAAAATGTTTTTCGCATTCTTTAATGGACGATTTCTCTTACCTAGTGATCTTGTGGACGCGCTAGACGAGTTCAATGAGTTTTTCGACAACCTGAGGGAGGCCCAGTCGCTACTGAAGACTTTTATCAACTCTCTGCCTGACATTGTGTCCGAAGGATACATGAAGAAGGTGAGATTTCACCTTACGGTTTATAAGTATCTATTACTACGGGGTCGATTTTAAGGGGGAGCTATGGTATTCATGCATATTTAATAGGTTCAATGTAGCTTTTTAGTACATTTTTAGGAAGGGTTTGCTTCTTTATGAACTTACAGTGGGTGGCCATTGAATTAGGGACACTACTGAAATATTTATAATTTCGGTATTAAACGATTTTTAAGCATATAAATTAACTTTAATTATGTTTACTTTATTTTTTATTGATTCTGGCATTTTATTATAAGAGTTTTATGAGTGGCAACACTAGATAAGTGTTTTATTTTCGAAATTAAGTGATTTTATTTAAATCTGGAATAAATATGCTGAAAAATGCAGTTAAAATTGAAAAAACTGAAATCCGAGAAGTGTCCCTAATTCAATGGCCACCCACTGTATATATAAAAAAAAATGGGAATACTAGAGTTCCAAGTACAAAAGAGGGGTCTGGGGTCTTCAATCAAAATATTTTGGGAAATTCGACCCAACAAAACAGGGTTTTAACTCATTTTGGAATATCTAGTCCGAATTTCGGGGGTGGGGGTGGCCCCTTACACACGCTCGCTCCTCATAACTACTAAAATAGATCTTTGTTAACAGTTGTCAGATTTCTCTATGCGTCTGTCGAAAACCATGAACAAGTTCTACGAAGTGATCGGGAACCTGGACATCGCCCAAGGGACCTACCAGCTGAACTCGGCGGAGAAGGCCTTCGAAGAGAACTCCAAGATCGGCGGAGACCACCGCTACACCAAGGAAATCAACCAGACCATCTATGAATACGTAAGTGATCCAGTTTTATGACAATGTTCTTCAATATATTCTCTTTCGTCTCTCCTTCCCCCCCATTTATCTCTCATTCGTTTTGTATCTTTCGCTTGTCGTTATTCTACTTTTATTTTGATCTTCGCTCAGCCAAAATGGGCTTTCTTAACTTTTAAAATATGAATTTGTTCGTATAATTGCGCGTATCAAGAGAAAAACACTAAACTTTTCAGACTTTTAATTCATAATATTTTTTTCTACATTTCAGAATAAAACAGGTAAACTACTTTAGTACCACTTCATATCATCAGATAAGTATGCTTTGCTTTATTTCACTTTAGTCCCAGCAATGGACAACTTGCACCTGTTATGAAAAAGCCCAATTTTGTACTATATCGATAGATTGTCTTCTCAAATGTTGGAAAACATCAATTTTTACTCATTTTATTTTTTAAATATTTTATCATTTAAGTTTAAAATTACCTAAAAATCACATGACCCCAAAAAAATAATGATGAAAAATGAATGCAATGATGAAGTCACGGGAAAAATAGCGTTTTGGTATAGAAGTAAATAGTGCGCAATTTAAACCCTTTTATTGTATCTGTTCAGGCCTAAAAATTTAAAAAAAGAAGATGCTTTCCGTCATAATTTGAGTTTTTCTACATGATAAAATCAAAATTGAAAAACGTGCAAGTTGTCCATTATGATTTCTTTAGAACTATTACCCCAAGATCTAAAAGGGAAGGGGAAAAAGTAAAACATTTTAACCAAATTTTTCTAAATTTTAATTTTACATCAACAGTTCTTATCCGAAGACTGTTAACTCAGTCTCTTGAAACTCTCAAATAAAAGAATCTCTCTATATACAGGGTGTCCCACGAAAAGTGGCCCAACCCCTATAACTTTTGAACCCCTACCGATATAGTCATGAAAGTGGGGTCTAGGTATAGTAAAGTGACCATGCCCTATCCGATGAGACAACTTTAGACGCCCTCTAGCGGAAACTTTAGGAGTTATAATTTTTATTTTAAAAACTATGTGAGGTATGTGGAAAAAGTCAGTGACTAAGTTGTAGAGCAGCATCGATTTATTATAAATCGACACTTCCACCACAAAAATGCCTACAATAAAACTCATTAAACGCCCGTTTATTTAATTGTGATTTGGAACACTCAACCTCAAGAAGCGCTTAAAACGCTTTCTTGTTTATTTGAGGTCTCGAACACTTAACCTCATGAAAATAAACTTTTTACATTTACCGCTGATGCTGTATGTGCTTCCCGTCCGCGAAAATGCATATTTGGACTCTAGATTGAATATCGAGTTGCACATTTTACACCTCACACACAATTACGCTTAATTAAACAATAATACCCAAAATTCAATAGCCTCTTAATTAGTATATCCAACAAGACAGAGCGTTTCAAGCACCAAGTTACTACATGCAAAAGCATTTCGTGAGGTTTCGTGTTCGAGACCTCAAATAAACAAGCAAACGGTTTAAGCGTTTCGTGAGGTTGAGTGTTCCAAATCACAATTAAATAAACGGGCGTTTAGTGAGTTTTATTGTAGGCATTTTTGTGGTGGAGGCGTCGATTTATAATGAATCGATGCTGCTCTACAACTTGTCATTGACTTTTTCCACATACCTCACATAGTTTTTAAAATAAAAATTATAACTCCTAAAGTTTCCGCTAGAGGGCGTCGAAAATTGTCTCATCGGATAGGGCATGGTCATTTTACTATACCTAGACCCCACTTTCATGACTATATCTGTAGGGGTTCAAAAGTTATAGGGGTTGGGCCACTTTTCGTGGGACACCCTGTATAATGAAGGTGTCCCTGCCTGCCTGCCTGGCTGGGTTCCTGCCTGGGTTTGTCCGGAACAGATTTGGCTCAATTTCTCCAAAACTACCCGTCCGAATCGAACCAAACTTGGTACACATACGTATGGGGACGGGGGAACCACCCCTTCACCCCCTTCACCCCTTTTAGGCCCCCTTCACCCCTTAAAACCACCCCTTCACCCCCTTTTAGGCCTTTTTGTAAAAATCGCCTTACTTCTCCACTAAAGAAGATCTGTTTAACTCGCATTGTTGCAAATAATACAACAAAAACAATTTTAAACATAAAACAAAGTATTTAAAGATAAAACTTGGCTAAAATTGTTTCAAATGTTTTAAAAAGGTTATTAATAATTTAAAAAATTAAAAACGGCCCTTATAAAAAACTTTATAACAGTATTTTCTTATTAAAAACTTCATTTTCCATGAAACTTTAAGTTGAAATAGAAAGTTTTAAGAATTAGACTGGTTAAAGTAAAGATTGCATCATGCAGTTTTTTTAGAAGTTGATGATAGAAACACTAGATCAATTTGTTATTTAACCTTATAATTTGTTTCTTTGATGTAGTTTAACGGAATTTTTTTTTTCAATTTAAACAGGGGATATTTACAAATTTTGGGATTTCAAAAGTCTGTAATAATTTTAATTGATTTTTTTTCACTTAGAATGGATAATTGGGTAACTGTCGTAATTAAATGTGCAACACCGGAACTGGATGGTTAGGTTAGATTTACACAGTTGGAACCGGGAGGGAAAAGGCACAGGGAGCACGGTGATGAAAATGCACCGGGAACACCGAGATGAAAAGGCACCGGGGACACCAAGATGAAAAAGGCACCGGGATATGAAAAAGTACTGGGAACACCGGGATATGAAAAACTACCAGGATGATTGGTAAATATGGTTACAGAAAATTAGGCATGTAACTTGAGAAAATTTTAATAAATTGATACACTCCACCCGTGCAAGGCCGGGCATATCATCTAGTATATTATAAATTATACTATTATTTATATGCCCTTACTTTAAACGACAAACCTTATCTCGTTTCAGTGGCTAATGTTAGTTAATGTAATTCCTGCAAACTTACACGATGCACATTGCACATCTATGATTATAATCTTGTCTTTATATATAGGTCTTTTTTTTCTTTGTCGAGTTTTATGCATTCGTTTTTCTATTATACTTATGAAATTTGAAATCTATACGAAATTTTAAAAACTAGGTGCATTTTTATTTGTTTTTTTTATCATTGTGAAAAATAATGGTCCCGTAATTAACCTAGAAATTTAATGCGAGGTTAATTTTAAAATTATCGAAACAGGAATTTCTTCTTAGGTGGGAGGTATACTAATTAACGGTTAATCACAGGTCTCACGAACGAGTAGAAGAGTCGTGCGCAAAAGGCAGCAGGCTCTTAGTGCATGCGCTGTGCAGCTCAAAATTGACTAGAGATAATTTTGGAACTAATGACTGTTGTTTTTAATTTCTACATCAGGGGTTTCCGAGTACTCGAGGGCCGCAATCAAAATCACAAGTCATGTGGCGGGCCGCAAAGTAATCTGGCTCTTTTTTTATCCATGATACATTTTTCGGGGGTCGAGTTTTTAATAGGGAATGTTTCTAGCGAAAAAGAGGGGCGAAGGTTATTTACATGTTGTGAGTGTATTATTTTATTTTCAAAAATTTTAGAGGATTTATAAATTTTTGACCCTAAACATATTTTAATACTGAATATTAATTAAAGAGGGGTCTTCCCCCATAAAACTTTTGTAAATTTTCATAAAAATAGTGTTTCATCTAATTTTTGGGAACTCCATTTTATTCCTCCACGTGATAAAAGTTGATCTAAGCTATTATAACCCCTTGCTACGCTCAGGGGGGATTTCAAGGTATACAATCACCCTCTCGAAACCTCAAACTTTTAGTTTTTCACCATAGAAAACGATTGACCAAAGCTGCTCCTTAATATGAAGGGAAAATTTTTGAATTTTAGTATGCTAAAAAGTGCTATAAAGCTACTTTTTGAGGGGTTTTAGGGAGCTTGGCGGGCCGCCAGTTGGAAACCCCTGTTCTACAGGTATAGACGGAGCTCCTACAGAAGGGCTAATTTAATTTCCAAACAAGTGGAACAGGTAAAATAGAAGGTTAAATTCCAATAATACCACAAAAGGTTTATAATAAATAATATTAGTTTCAAAATTAAAACTGTTGAAAAAGCTTTTATTGCATTTTGTCTCAAGAGTTGATATTCGTTTTACATAAAACATAATTAAGGGTTTTTTTACTATTAAACTTTTTAGCCTTGTTTTCAATTATTGCTACAATTTCGGTATATAAGCACTAAGGGGCCATTCATTAATTAATTTTTTTTAATTGATTATTCAATTTTTGACCCCCCTACTCCCATGTAAGGGTACGTAAGATTTTTCAAACCCCTCCCCCCTATTCTTACGCGTAAGATTCCATTTCGTTTTTCAAAAATGTTAGAAAAGGATCACTTACACTAAAACTCTCAGATTGACGTAAATCAAAGATTTTTATTTTTCAACAGATAAGTAATATTCTTGCTGTCAACTACATATTTTTAAGTTTTTCTGGGGTTATTCAATTGTAATTTGATTAGAATAATTGGAATTTGTTTACATTAACTTGGAAAATCTTACGTAAGAATGGGTTTGACCCAGTGGTGGATCCAGGGGGTGGCACTCTGGACAGTGCCCCCCTCCCTTGGACCCAAAAAATCCCTCATAGTACAAAAAAAAGTTCCAAAAAGTACTCAAAATGAATTAAAACCTTACTTTTACAGATCAAATATCAAAATTTTCTCTGGGGGAGGACCCCCATGCCCCCCAGAGATACCAAAAGGGGATCTTGAGTGATAATTTTTAGGAAATCCCCAACATTTTGACATTTTTCTCAAATGGTAAAGGTGATGGTCTGGAAAAGTGCCCCCCCCACCCCCCAAGTAAGGGTGTGTAGAGATTTTTCCAACCACCCTCCCCCTCGGGACCCTTACGTAATTAATGAATGGCCCCCTAAAATAATTAGCTTAAACTTTGTGGGTGGAGCTTAGATATTCTAGTGGCAATAGAAACAACAAGTCATCCTTTTTGTGTCATTTGTACTTGCACGCAGAGATATTTTTAACTCCTCTGAGAGAGTATTTCACTCCTTGAAAATCGAAAATACTCTTTAAAAAACTTGCCAGGAGTATTTTCACTCTTTGAATTTTTCACAAAGGTTCAGCTTAAAATATGCATCGCGTGGCCCCACCGAAATCAACAAAAAATATTTTTCTATTCAAAACACCAACTGATTTCATTGGAGACATTTTCACCCGACTCATAGCCAATTGTCAAAAGCCATGGCACCCTAATTATATTTTTTTTATGGCACTGTCTATTTGGCCGGAAAATATACTCTCTAACTCTAGTCCTCTTTACCCGACAACTGCCCGGCAACGGTTCTGATTGGAGCGCCGGGACTGCTACGTAACCACGAGACCTACAGCGCATGCGCCAACTGCGGTTTTGCCGTCCAAATAGACACTCCCTTTTTTTATTGTGTTTTCAAACAGCCATAGTATTTTTTTCCCATTTATTGTTCTGATGCTTAGGGAGTTTGATTGCGGTTTTCATGTCTCTGTATATGTAGTTCATGCTATTTCCGTATTTCACTCCTCATAAGGGGACTTCCATAAATTACGTGAGGTGTTTTTTCGAAAATCTGGACCCCCCCTCCCCCCTTGGTGAGATTTAGTGAGATTTTGCTGGACCCCCCTCCCCCCACGTGAGATTTACCTACAACTTTTTAAAAATGATTTTCCTTTCTCATACTTAAAAAACAAAGAAAATCGTATAATTTCTAACTTAAAAAGTTGACGTTAGATTTTAATCGATTTTAATCGATTGATGAGATTTTTCCAAACTCCTCCCCCCCTTTTTGACCTCACGTAATTTATGGATGTCCCCTAATTCAATTTCACTCCTCCTAAAAAAGTTAAGGAGTATATTAACTCCTCCAAAAAATTCCTAGGAATAACACTGCTTGCACGGGCTCTTTACGATACTCGACGGGTGTACCATTAATTTTTTTCCTCTTCATGTAAAAGGCGGTGTGTAAGATCTAATATGGGTTCTCCGCTGTGTGTGTTTCAGCCGAAGAGCCGTATGTCTCTCGTGCCGTTTACACCCACTGGGGCAAGAGCAGTTGTGGCCCTAAGGCGTCTCGGCTGCTGTACGCAGGGCGCATGGCATCATTTTCGGAGCACGGCATCGGAGCGGGCGCCAACTACCAGTGCCTACCCGAAAAGCCCGAATTCAACCTGCCGTCCGAGTACTCCGGTTTCAACGACAGGACCAGCCAACTGGCGGCAGTCAGGTCAGTGTACTAAGGGCCGTATTCAGAAACTTTAACACGATACGATAATGATACGATAACGATCAATTGGGGACGACCACTCGAGCTCACTCGTCTAGCTCGATCGTCCGCTAGCTGCTGCCTTCTATCGGAAAGATTTACAATTAATTATACGCTGATACAAGAAAAATTTTACTAACACTAGATTTCCATTACTTTCGTAATATATTAATGTCCGACGACTGTTTTTGATAATTAGTAGCTGTTCTAGTTTTTTTCAACTATTTAACGGACCACAAAAAGTATAAAAGCAATCGGAGTACGGTTCGAAGTCGAAGTTTGGAACAAAATGGCGGTCGAGAGCTGCGAAGCTGGAAAGCTCTCTCGTTTGATGATCGTTCGTGATCATTACGATAGATCGTTCTCGTATCATATTTCATCACCATTTAATGGATGCAGGCGCGAATTCAAGGGGGGGGCACTCTGGAAAGTCTCCCCCCCCTCCTTGGGCTGAAAAAGAAAGGGAAAAGAGAGAGAAAAGGCGTAAAAAAAATAAAATTGATTCTGAATGACCAAAAATATTCCAGTCATTTAAAAGTTGTGCTTTTTCTTCTTTTTACCCTTTTTCTCCTCCTTTCTCCCTTCTTGGTCCCTTTTTAAAGAAGCCCAGGGGGTCATTTTCCCTATATTGTTCTGTTTCGTTCCTTAAGTTTTTGTGCTGTTCAAAAATGGGTTATTTAGGCTCAAAATCCCTACAATTTTCTGGGGGAGAAATTTCATGGGGGAATTTGGAGAGATCTTTATGGAAAAAAAAGTAAAATTTGGTCTATTTGCGTCCAAAGGTAGAGATGATCCTCAAAAAGTATCTCGTTGCTAGGAGCTCTTTAAACCGCCTGAACAGATTCAACATGGTCTCCTTCCATGACCCTAGGAGGCGTTGTTTTCAAATAAAAGCCGAAAAGGAGTTTTGAAACAACCCTGTATAAGACCCTTAATTGAAAAAAAATTTTACCGGTACCTTAAGTACAAAAATAACTTTTGTCTTTTTTTTTTTTCATTTTACAAGTCATTCATATGAAAGGTATGTTTAAACTCAAGTCACAGGTAAGAAAATAATTACCGCGCCCATAAGTATTTTAAACCATTTTGATCTTTTGCTATTTGAATCGCCAGTTTAAAAAAGGGAATAAGTCCAAAAACCAAGTTTTGAGAAAATCGAAAAAAAACCCTGTATAAATAATGGAATTTTCCCTGTATAGCCACAAAATTTGTACTGGAAAACAGCACAAAAGGGAAAAATAGAAAGACTAAGATGAATAAAATTAAAAATTATTATGAAACTGAGTCATTAAGGCACTATCAATGGAGTAAGTGAATATCAGTGGAGTCAAAACTCATTGGATGAAAAAAGGAGAAAAAACTTTTAAATTAAAATCAAATTTTATGTTGGCTAGGTTTACAGTACAAAGAATAAGAAAAGAAAGACAAATTAACTTAAATTTCAAATTTAATAAAAAAATACATTGAATGGACATTGATTTTGTCAAATTTAAGGGGCTATATCTACCGATAGGGGGTAGTTTTTTTTCCTCCTTACACTAATGCACTGCAAAAAATAATCGTAAAAAAACAGAAAAGCTCTGGCAGCAAAAGTTGCCAGAGCTTTCATTTCCACGGAGTTTCTCTGTTGACTGAACTTTTTCTGTATGCTAACGATTGTTTCGGAACTTGAGGGAACTTATCCATTGGAAATATTCTATTTTTTTAACTACATATTGTCCCTCCACAGACTGGTGTCTCATTTTTTTCCTAACTTAGGAAATTTTAGAGGGTTATATCCCTAAATATGTTCGCAGAAAAAGCAGGTCCCGATTAAGGTAAGTCCGGGCCCAAGGCCCAGGAGCTTTTAGGGGCCCCCTTCACGAAAACAATGTATAAGAAACTGCGTCCTTGGGTTACTATTGCTACATCCTACATATAATACAATGCTAACCAAGGAAAAAATTATACACCGCCCTTTTTTTATTTTAGTTTTAATCCACTTCTAGAAAAAAAACTTCCTTACAATTTTTAAGTATAAAATTTTATCACATGAAATTTAATGTTTCGTAAAAAAAAATTATTTTCAGACTATTTGGGGGCCCCCAAAAATCATGGGCCCAAGGTCCGGGCCTTGCAGGCCTAGGCAGTAATCAGGGCCTGAGAAAAAGTCGTTCATACAGAACAAGCTCAGTCAACAGAGAAATTCCGTGGAAAGGAAAGCTCTGGCAACTTTTGATGCCAGAACTTTTCTGTTTTTTTACGATTATTTTTTGCAGTGTGGGTAAAGACAGAAAAAAATGAGCGAAGCTTGGAGATTTTTTTAAGCACAAAAAGTAGCTTTGCCATTTTTTGAACTGATTCCCTTTTTCAAATTGGCGTTTCATTTTGAGAAAGCACTTTGCCAACCACAGGCCTAAAACGTTCCCAATGCCTCTATACAAACCCCCTCCCTCCCCTCAGGTACCGCGACATGTCGGTCTTCCACTCCAAAGACAAGAAGCTGTCGGGCAAGGCCGTTCCCTGCGCCGTTTGCGAGACGCCCGAACGCCCCACCGCCCAGCTCTTCCCAGGGCTTCAAATCTGCCCCGGCGACTGGGTGGAAGAGTACCGGGGCTGGCTGGTCGCCCCCGAGAACCGCCGCAACAGGGCGGAGTTCGTCTGCGTCGACGACAAACCTGACGCCCTTGCGGCCACCTTGAAGGCCGCGGAAGACCCCGAGATACTGCCTGTAACCGCGGAGGACAAGTCCGTGGCCTGTGTCGTCTGTTCCAAGTGAAGCTGATGCTCTTGTTGTGTTATTTATTATTTGAACTCTTTCTTTGTTTTACTGCGTTCCAAATGGCGTCTGTATGGTTTGGACTTAAAGCTTTTATTTTGTTCGGAGTTTTACAATCAATCATGTATTGATCCAATGTTAAAAAATTTATAAATATAATGTATAAACTTTTTAATGATTTTTTTCACTCAAGACTTCTTTAAAAATCTGCAATTATTTTACGAGATCAATTTTCTCTCTGAAGTAATTTCTGGCACTCTTACTCTCTTATTCTACTTATTGTTGTCATTAAAAACTTACTTTTGATTTTTGAATATATTGTGTATGTGAATAGATGATATGATGTGTGTATGCATGTTTTATTTATGAAATAAAGACCTAATGCGTCCAACATCCATCTTGTTTTCAAAGACTCTTGATATTCTTTATTGTAGTTTTAAGTAAAATATTTTACTCAAAATACTAAAATAAAACAAAATACTAAATATATTTGAAAAGATCATTTGTTAAGAAACAAATTCTATTAATTCCAAACTTAATAGAATTTTTACTTAAAATACGAACTTTTATTAACGATTATAATTCTCTTTGAAAATGTGTTTCTATTTAGAAAATAATTAAGTTAAGAAATGAAAATAAGTAAAAAAAAAAACAATAAGCAAATTGATATAATTTTCAGTAGACCAAACTGGATATACGATTAAACAATCTGAATAAACTACCTTTAAAATTGGGAATTCAGGTATTCTTTCCCGACAAGTTTTGGAAATAAAACCTAAAGAAAAATACGGACTTTAAAGGAATAGTGTTCTATAAAAAGAAAGGGAATTAAAATTTGTTCGTGGCGTCCTTGTAAAGGCGCACAGTTTGCAAACTACTGCACTAACCGATTGCATGATTTTAAAATATTGGTCCTAATTACAGTTGAAAGTTTAGGGCTAAACGTATTATGCATTTTTAGAATCTAAATTTAAAATAAATAAATTCAAAGATAACTTTCAGTTACATTATAATATAATTTTAATAGGGGTACTTTATTTAATATATATTTTCTTTGTATTTTCACCTTTTATTTATTAAAGTGAAACATTACTCAAGATGAAGAGGGGATATGACTATTTTCATAAGTTCAAACGTAATTTCAACAGTAGTAGACGACCTTGTGGGGGAACCAATATCTCAAACCACGGCTTACTAGATACTTATACAGGCTAGCCGAGTACGGAAATCATTGCAAATCCAGATGGCAATACTGGACAAACTGGCAAAGCATATCCACAGTGTTGAAGGCGGTGGGTGATATAGGTAGATCTTGTAGCGCTCCAAGCGGGAAAAATTGTCAAATGGTTTTCATTGTTTAAAACTCGGCTAGCCTGTATAAGTATCTAGTAAGCCGTGCTCAAAGACTTTCTCTCTCACTTCTTTATGTAGTAGTATTTTAGATGAAATGACACTATTGCCCAGTTCGATTCAACCCTTCCTGATAAGAAGCAGATGGATATTCCCTCACTGCCTACTTTTATCAATAAAGGTTTTTTAGATAAGAATTGCATTTTTTCAGAAACCCTTTACTATGATTTGAATCAAATATTCTTTTTTTATAAAAACAAATCTTGCTGCATTACCACAAGTTTCAAATGATCTGCAACACAATCTAAAGGTAGGTGTTCATTTCGTAATTAAAATTTTATGAAACACACAAAAATCCTACTAAAGTTATGTTTTGACACTTAAGTACCTTATTAATAATCGTAATTAATAAATCATAATATTATAACAGAGTAACGGTTGAATCTCACTATAGCAAACTATCAGTTTTAATGGACCTTTCGTCACTGGTGCTGGTTGACCAATGTTTTAAAATAATACCAGTTACCTAATACATATATTTCCAATGAGTTTAAAGGTCTTAATACCAAAGCTTGAAATCAATGATTGAGGTGTAAGCTGCAACAATGAGTTAACTCCACTAGAATGAATATTTGTAAAGTCGTTACTTTTCTAATCTTACTTCGTTTTGCAGTAAAAAATGGTGACCATAGTCACCATCGCAGTTGTGCATTGACGTAAAATAGCACTAACTTGTCGACTAACGCCAAGGTGGCACCTTTTGATGTGGATTCTGATTTTGGAGTTAACTCCTTGTTGCAGCAAACATCTCAATTGCAGAAAAAGAAAAAGTATCAAACTCAGATCAAAATTTTTATCTGGCACTGTAAAAAATATGTTGGAAATTTTTTCAAAAACAGAATATTATTTTTATCTCAAGCAAATAAATCACATTTTGATCTGTACTTTCTACAAAAATTTCCGCCTTTACCAATAAGGATTATTTTGTGTAAAACTTTTCTGAATCAGGAATACAATAAATATTTTTGTTCGTGTGAAAAATCATTAAAAGATTCCCTGTTTTACCATAAAGACCATCTTATTGTAGTCACCATCATGATCATCCGGATGATGTACATGCTGCCCATGATGCTTGGGCGCACTTTTGATGCCACTAAGAACACCGTCGGAGAAGATATATTCTCCCCAGAAGACGTCGCAGCTCCAAGGGTACGTTATACACATTTAACCAGGGTTTGAAATTGATCATTAGGCAGACGGAGAAAAAACTCAAAATTTGGAACTCAAAACAAAACTATGGGCCATATTCTGAATGACAAACATCATGTAGAAGAAACGAGAACGGTACGGAAACGGTGAAAAAGCTCGTGAATTTCGTGAGATTTCAAGAAAGCTTCACGTGAGATTTCAAACGAGAACTCTGGAGATCTCGTCCGTCTTATTCCGAGATTCGAATCGTATACGGATTACTTTTACACTTTTTGCGGTCCGTTAAATAGTTGAAAAAAAAAACCTAAAACAGCTACTAATTACCAAAAAAAAAAAGTCCTCAGACATTAATATATTACGAAAGTAATGAACATCTAGTGTTTGTATAAATTTGTATTATCAGTGTGTAATTATACTTGTAAGACTTTGCGACAGATAGAGCTAGGAGCGCACGAGAAAAGGAAACGGGAGCTGAAGAGTTAACATCTCAAATCGCTCGTTTCCGTATCATTTCCATCTCGTTTCTTCTACGTGTTTGAGTTTCTGAATACGGCCAGGGTCTAAAAGGTCAGGGTTTTTCTATGTCTCCATAATTATCAATTATGGAGACATAGAAAAAACTCAAAATCTAGAACTCAAAACTATACAAATGGTTCTTGTAGGTGGTGGACGAGTCCTTCTACCGCTCTAACATGCGGACGGTGGAGAGCTCGGCGGACGTCCGGGAGATCCTGGAGGTGAGCGGGGGGCTCTCGCTCGACATCAAGAGCGGGGCGGTGGAGGCAAGGGGCGTCGGGGCCTACCTCAAGGCCGCCGCCCGCGCCACCAACGCCGTAGACCTACTCATCAAAGTCAGCTTCAGGACGGTGAGACCTATTGTTTCTAAGATATTTTACTATGTGCAAAGGGATTACAATTAGGGCTGCGATTTACATGTAGTTAAAAACTGGAAATATGTACGGATAATATGTATTTTTTAAGCTAAATATGAAAGAGAAAGTGTGATATATGTACAGTAGGGCCTCGTATTACGCGAGTATTGGTTCCGTGTAATAGGAAAATCGCGTTATAGGAATTCGCGTTGTACGAATGCGCGTTATACGAAGCCCTACTGTACTTAAAAATAGGAAGATGTTATGCATTTTAAATTTTTTTTCAGTGAATTCTGAAAAAAAATTAAAAGCTCTGCATTTTAAAGTCATAATAGGATGTTATTTGAGTGATACTTTCGGAATTTAACTTTCTTTAACCCGTAAAGGTAAAACGTTGACCGAAACGGGAAACACGAAATTGAGACTTTTCCAATTGACAATCCTTAATTACGCAATGTTCGATAGCTCAACTTAGCATTGGATTCTCTAAATTTCAACTAAAACTTTATATACAGTGAAACCCCGATTTAACGTCTTTCAAGGGACCAAATAAAAATAACGTTAAATGCGGGAAAACGTTAAATCGGGGTAGGGCAATAACGTAACAATGAACAAGATGTAAGTACGTTACAATCAAAGGGAGGAATCTGGGAATTATTGTAGCCAATTCCTGTTCATTTATTATGTAGAACTCTTATAATTCCAGTATTAATCACTTTGCTCGTCACTTTGCTATAGGAGAACCAAGAGCGATTTGAATAAGAACAAACAAAAAGCACAAGAAAAAGAAATTCCGAAAATTTACCAAAGCTTTATAATTCTGCTAGCATAACGCAAACCTTTCGCACAGCTGTTGAGGAACAAGAATATGAAAACAATCTTTTTTTCTTTCATAAGTGAATGTTTTGGAAAATTTTCATAGTGCCATACTTCTGAAAAAAAAAACGTTAAATGCGGGAAACTTTTCAGAGTGATAACGTTAAATGCGGGTTTTTATAGCACTACATGCATAGGAAATCAGTTGGGACCAATGAAATCTGACGTTAAATGCGGGGAACGTTAAATCGGGATTTCACTGTATTACCTTCATAACACTTCATAATTACTTCATATTACTCAAGCCCTGTACGAAAGTTGTACCTGTTGCCTGTACCTGTACCTGTTGCCTGTACCTGTACCTGTTGCCTGTACCTGTACCTGTTGCCTGTACCTGTACCTGTTGCCTGTACCTGTACCTGTTGCCTGTACGATCACTTGCTGCATCAAACCCTTCAATTATGTACTTTTTGACCCATCAACTGTGGGCCCCTACAAGATGTGCTTATGCCCCTCAGGTGTCGCACAGCCTTCCGCACAGCGCGCGGCCTCTGCCGGGGTGGTCGGAGGGATTGCACCCGGGCACGCACTTCGTACAGAGCGTGCTGTACGGCGGGGACCTAATCGCGTGCGTGCGCTTCAAGGCGGCCCGCGCGGAGGACATGCAGGATATCCGGGCGGTCGTCAAGGCCTCTCTGTCCGCGGGCAGTGTCCTGGACCTCGTCGGGGGAGGTGAGTACATTGAAATCATTACGTTAACCCTACGTCCTATAGTTACCCCAAAAATTCCCATGGTATTCAATGAAATTTTGGGCGGTCTAGAACAATGGACGCCATACATAAGGGAAAAGGGGGGCCCAGGCCCCCTTGCATTGGAAAAGGTACGGAGAATCTGCATTTGACTAAATCAGTTTTTATTAAACGTTTTGAATTTTTTAATTTTAAACTGTGTTAATCTTTTTTTATTATGATTGTTAACTATTTCAAAAGCAAAGTGTAAATAGTTTCTAACAATATTGACCACCAAGGTTTATAGAATATAAGGTTGGCTCTTCACATAGACATGGAAAAAGCTCGTGACGTCTCGTTTCCGCTGCCAGTGACGTCATTTGTAACGCCTCCTAACTGTTTGAACAACCAATCACTTTCAGTTTGAGTGGGATAAGGGAAAGATACTGGTGGCATGGAAACTTTACGCTCCGCCTTAACAAGCCTGATTGGCCAGTGTAAGCTTTGGCTCGTCACTTCCGCTGCCAGTGACGTCACTGGTAGCAGTGTCAGATGGGCCCCCCGTGATTGACCACTTTTTATAAACTAGTTTCTTTCTTGAAATTTTGAATTTGAACCATCTCTTCAATGACAGGGAACATTATCTTCCCACTGTACAGATTGAGTTATGGTGAGGCCTCATCTATAGAATATGCGGTTCAATTCTGGTCTCCATATTTGTAAAAAAAAGACATTGATTTAATTGAAAGGGTTCAGCATAGGGCTACTAAAATGATCATGGGTATTTCCAATTTAAATTATGAAGAGCACTTAGAGAAATTAAATATGTTCACCCAAGAAAAAAGAAGGGCTTGGGGGATTTGATTAAACTTTTCAAAATGATAAAGCAAGGGGACACAGAGAACAGAGGGTCTGGACTTCAGTACAGATAATAGAACGAGGGGTCACAGATTCAAATGGAATAAGGCACATTTTAACAAGGGAAGCAGAAAAAAATACATTTTTTTAACGGGGTTGTGGATAGATGGAATAGTTTGCCAGAAACGATAGTTAGTTCCACTGTAGTAAAGGAGTTTAAAGAAAAGTTGACAAATTCTGGGAATCCGGTAGTTAGAGTTAAATGGACCAACCTTGCTGGGCTTTCCGCCTGTAGTTGGTTGTCAATATTTGAATAAAAAACACAAAACTACAAAATACTGAAAAACTTTGCAAATTTGAGAACTTTTCTTTTATGAGGCCTGGAAAAAGTAACGAGAGTAATTTTATAATATTCTAAATTTAAATAAACACCGACAATTTAATTTGAAAAAATTGACTGAAGAAATTTGACTAACTTGGGAAAAGTGTCGAACTAAAAATGTGGGAAAGAAGAGAGAGAAGGGAGAAAAAATGAAAAGAAGGGAAAAAAAATTCACTTTGAATAAACGAAAAGGTTTGAACAATCTGGGGAAAGTGACTCCCCCTAGTCTTACAAAGGGACCAAGAAAGAAAAAGGATAAAAAGAAGGAACATTTTATAAAAACTGAAAAAGTTTTGGCCTTTCACATTTTCTTTCTCTTTTTTCACTTATAAAAGAAGCACTTAGAAACAAGTGCTCCCTGTATATTAAATAATGGAATTTAAATTATCCTGCTTGACGTATTATTAGGACCTTTTGCCCAGTCATCTGAAGATTAACTTTATGACTGGTGATCTTATAATTTGGGAAGACCTTTTCTTGTTTTTGTTTCAAAGTTTAACTTTAAAAAAAAAAATTAAGATAGGGCATTGGTAACCTTCCGATTAAATCACAGCAGTGATTCTTTTTCATGGCAAAATCATCCTTTCTTTTCGATGAACAAGGATACCATCTTTTAAGTAGTGTTCTGCAACTAGTGGTCAAAAAGTAGTTAACTACCAACTACTAACTAGTCTGGGAAAATCTAGTTGCAACTAGTAGTTAACTATTTTTTCCTTGGACTAGTTGCAACTAGTAGTTAACTATTTCCCAAAGTAGTTAACTACTAGTTAACTAGTCTAATTTCTCTTAATTTCATAACCTATTTTTTGCCCAAATTCTAATACATCTTTCTTATCTATATCACAAAAAACTTTATGCTTCGCTCAAAACGGCTCTTTATTTCTGGTTATGGTATTTGAGTACTCTACCATGACATTGTAGTTATAAATAGCAGTGTAATTTTTGTATATTTTGACAAAAATTTTAAATATTTTTGAAATTTTTAACAAAAATTTTTTTAAAGTAGTAGAGCCCCGATTATCCGCGGAATTGGGTGGCTAGGGTACCGCGGATAGCGAAAATCGCGGATAACCCTAAAAAAAGACCAAAAATGAGGCGAAAATGCGAAAAAAATATTTCAGCATAAAAACTATGTTTTATTGTACAAAACACATGATATGTAAAACTTTTAAATGTGTACAGAACAGCAGAAATCTTTGCTCTACATCTAAATCACTAAAATTTTCAAAATTCAAGTCAAAAAATCAATTCAAATCAAAAATTTTATTATCGTGGCACTCGCGGATAATCCACACCGCGGTTCATCCGCTCGCGGATAATCGGGGCTCTACTGTAGTTGAAAATTTGAAAGTAGTTTCAACTAGTAGTTATTAAAAAAAGTAGTTTAACTACTAGTTAAACTAGTTTAAACCAAAAGTAGTTAAACTACTAGTTAACTACTAGTTGCAACTAGTTCTAGTTAACTATTGCCGAACACTACTTTTAAGGATTCCAATATTATTTATTAAACACTATATACGTCTGGCATCTTTGAGATTCGGCTACCGACTGGGGGTTCCTACATTTCTCCAGAGGGTGAAGACTTTTGACTGTGTGAGGATTTTATCTCCCTTTTGGGGATTCACCAACTTCTCCGGATTCTGTAAACTTGATAACATTAACTGTAATAACTGCAATTCGGAGAACGACAAACCGGTTTGGAAGAGGTTCTGGACAGTCGACGGTATTAGCTGCAGTAAAGGTATAGAGCAGACATGGGCAAACTTTTCAAGAGGAGGGCCAGATAAAATAAAAAAAATATCCAGGCGGGCCGGAAACAAAAAAATTAACAAAACATATTTTTAGAGTTGATTTTTACATCACACACAACTTATATTATATGCTAGAATTTTAAAAAAATTTTGGGGAAAAAAGTTACAATATTTATTGTTCTTTCGAAGATTAGGAAGGCGCATGTGACAAATGAAACTGTGATACTGAAATTCTAAAAGTTTTTTATAATCTGGTAGAAACTGTGATGAGCTGATTCGCAGTAATGTAGCTAAATGCTAGTCATATAAAAAACATTATGTCCTATGTAGGGGTTATTCAAAACCATGCAACGGGCCGGATTGACTTGTCCGAAGGGCCGCACTTGGCCCGCGGGCCGTACTTTGCCCATGACTGGTATAGAGCATTCGCACTTGACGTCACACTTGACGACCTGGAGGACAGGCAACAACGTTGCTAAGGCTGTTGTTCACCCGTTGCTACAGAGGTTGTTAGGGGCGGAGTCTTGTGATCGCAAATGCTCCAAAAGAAGCATTTGCACATGACGTCACACTTGACGACGTGGATAGGCGTGGAGGACAGGCAACAACGTTGCTAAGGTCCGAGTCACGTGATTGAAAATGCTCTATAAGTCGCTTTCAAAATCTTCTAGAGCTGATGAACTTTATACGAATTCTTCCAATGCTTTCAAGGAATATTTCTGGTACATAACCAACGATTGGGACCACAGAATTATTTGAGTTTAATTATTTTTGAAGTATCATTATCCGTTTTTATTTAGTTGAAATTTTAAATTGATGGTCAACAATTTCATTCTCATTCATTAATTAAATGAAATGAATTATTGAATGAGAATGAAAATGGTAGCCGTTTTTTTTTTCAAATAGCTGTAAAATGTTTTTTTCTTTAGTGTCAATTTTATTTTCAGAGGAACTTGAGCTTCTGGACAAAGAACTGAAACAGAAGGCTACCATGGAGATAAGTTACTTCGCCACTGTGCCACTAGAGGGCATTCCTAACACCATCGAGGGCCTTCGGGACCTCGTTATGATGTTCGAGGATCACGTCAGGAAAGTGGGTGGCGGAATCGGAGTGCCCGTGGAAGTGGAACTCGCAGAACTGTCCGCGTTCGATTCCAAGTTCCAGTTCATCAAAAATTTGTGAGTGAATCTAACGATCTGTGTTATCAAATGGATAAGGTAGCCAGTGTTAAGTTACTCTTCTTAACTTTGAGATAACGTACTTTAAAATTAGGGTCCATATCCATTCTCACTTTTTTTTTCAACATTTTTTACCCCTTTTCCTCCCCTATGTCACAAAGCGTCACACTTCACTAACCCCTCTCCCCCCTTTGTTCCCTCTAACCCCTCTCCCCCCAAAAGTTTAGAATAAAGTTGGTAAAGAATCTGGTCATTTTAACTACATTTTGCAGAAAAAAAATTGTCAGTAATGGAAAAAAATATGAAAATCATAAGAGTAAGAAAAAAAAACCGAAAATTGACATTTTTTTGCATTTTTTTTAGATATTTTGACTTACTTAAAAATATGTTAATAAAGTGTAGAAATAAAATAAAAATAATCTCTGTTTTAGAGAATTGGAAACAGAGCTGGAGTTCTTTGAAGAATATCTGGATGATGTAATAAGCACAAAATTTCACATTCATGCATGGCTAAACGATCTACCTGAGACATTGAACAAAGAAGAAGAGAAACAGGTATTTATAAGTTGTCTTTTTTAGGGCAAATGAAATTTGACACCTTGTGACACATGGGCGGTTTATAGCCCTGAAAAATGTGTGGTATAATTTTTGGAAAGTTACTTTATCAAGTACTTTGGAGTTTGTTGTTTAGACAAAATGGCTATTCCTATCATCCAAATGTGCATAGCGTTTTCTGTGAGATAAATTTGTTTCTGAAAAATGACCCCCCCAAAAAATTATTAAATTTTAATATGCTGAAAATTGTTCTGAAACTACTCTTGAGGAGTTTGCCGAGGAGTTGAGGGCCGCATGTGGCCTGTGGGCCACCAGTTAGAAATCCCTGGTTTATACAAACCCCCATAAGTATATAGGCATTTTCAATCACATGACTCGGACCATGACAACGGCCTTAGCAACAGTTAAAAGCCCTACAGAAGGTTAACAGTTACAGAAAATAACTGGTCGTGGAATTCTTCTATTGGAGCATTTGCAATCACGTGACCCCATACCTAACAACCGCCTTAGCAACAGATACCACCGTCTCTAAAAACAGCCTTAGCAACAGTTAAAAGCCCTACAGAAGGTTAACAGTTAAAAGAAAATAACTGGTCATGTCACCTGAAATCACTCTATTGAATCACCCTGAATTTGAAAATTGTCCTTCGCAGATAGCCCAGTTCGGTGAGAGGATAGGAGTGGTCCAGAGAGCCTTCTCGAAAACCATCGCCAGTCTGGACTTGACCAAGGGATCCTCTCAGCTGGATGACGCCAAGGAGGCCTACAGAGAAGGCAAGGGACTCGGGATGGCGGGGAAGTTCAGAAGAGAGTGGAACAAGATCCTTAAGAAGGTACTCACTCCGATTCATTTAGAAAAATCAGAAACTGTGCCTCCCTGCTGTATCTACTGCTGTTTTAAAAATTATAATGAGGAATATACAGGGGGATTATAACTGAACTGAGTTTGTTGAAAATCTATAAACAAAAACCTCGAGCCAGAATGACCTCAAACTTTACCTGAGGACTTTCGAAGGAGGGGGAAAACGAGTAGCTAAAGAAAAAAAAAATTAAATTTCATCAATAGATGGAGCTGAAATACGAGCGTCTAGCTTATAAGCAAGATTTGTACTTGGAGTCTTTCTCCGTCCAAAAATAGAAATGAGGCAGTTTTGGCTCTTGGATGAAAGGGATTACTGGGCCTAAGAAGGAAGCCATCTATGGATTATTTTTAGAACTATTTTGAACGAGATACAAACTGTTATCATCCTTTGCCATTCGTTTTCCCCCTCCTTCAAAAGTCCTCAAGTGCAGTTTCAGGTCATTCTGTCCAGTGGTTCTTGTTTTATAGATTTTTAAAGATTGAATTTTAATTACCATCACCCATGATATGTAACAGCAAGATCTATAAAGCAATAAGGTTTGCTCATGAGCGAAAGAGGAGTGACCAGCGAAAGTGACGTCACTCCGGATCAAATGTCACTCTTTTCCGATTATATTTTGGCAGCATATACTAATTTCCAACGTTGTTTAGCCAAGGTCCGCCATATCGGATAGCCTGGGTGACGTCACACGAGGTGGAGGGTGAGCAGACCTTGTTACCTTATAGGTCTTGGATATCCAGAATACTCTAACGAGAAAAGCAATGCATGAAAAAGGCACTAAGTCACATTTGGCAAATATTTTTAAAGCGGTAGAACGGCGCTATGGAACGAGTAAAGTTTATGCTTGTAACATTCCCAAAATCTCGCCCAACTTAATAAACGAAGGACCAGCTTTGCTGGGCTTTGAGCCTATAGCTGGTCGACAATATTTGTATTTGTATAACTAATAAACTAAAATGACCTAGCTAATAAAAGCCGCTAAAATTGGCTTTAATTTGAACTGAATATTTGAACCAGGCCTAGCACAAGTGCCTTTTTTAAGTTCTACAGGAAAAATCTTAGATCATTCATCTATTCCCTCATCAGTGCATTCAAAGATCTATTGTTTCATTGGTGGTTAATTTTTCGTAATTTTATTTTCAGATTGGTTCAAGTAAGTAAAAGAAATAAGAATTAAAGGCTGAGCAGAAAAATTATAGAGCTACCTAACTAAATTCTAAGTACGCAACATTTTCTTGTTTCTTTGGAGAACTCTTTGGAAAAATCATATTGTGCTAATGTAACATAATTTATTCATAATATATTTATTCATAATATTCGGTGGGGGAGAATCAGCAATGCAAAACATTTATGCAAAACATTTATGTATAAAAAGAGGTTAATAACCCTAACCAACTTATGCTGGGTTCAAAGCTGGAATTTCTGAACCCGGCTTTCCCGTGATGCATTTCGGTTCAAAATTCCGCCATGGTAGTTTACATTTCAATTCAAGCGTAACTTTTCACTTTGATAGTTATATTTAAATTTATAATTGAAGTTAGAAATCAACATCTTACTGTATTCTTTATTGGATTTCTCACAAAAAATTTATTTCTAGTGCAAAATATCACAACAGCTAGTAAACAAATCGCAAGGAATGACGGGATGGATTATGACGTATATTCACTTCATGACGTGACAATGACGTCAAATCCCGGGATTTGAGGACTGGACGTGTAAACGGGTTTTTAGCACTGTTTCTGGGTTCTCCGAGAAATCCCTTGACCTGGCTTTAAACCCGGGATTTAGAGTGGGCAATGTAAACGGGGCCTTATTGGTTAATAAAATAGAGAAAAAGCTTTCTGATTCGTCCCTGTACATAGACAGACGATCTACTTCCTCACTCCCTACTGATATTCCTTCCCTAGAACTCCTTCTCCCGGATGACCAATCTTCAGTATACACGCAGTTTGGATCAAGCTCGTGCTCAGGGGACGACCGAGTGACTTGCCTTCTCTTTCCGGGGTACGTAGCGTCCTCCCCTCGCAACGTCATCGGCGCCGGACACGACTACCTCTGCCTGCCCCAGGAGCCTCTGCCCCTTGGAGACACCCCCTCGGCACCCGGGGGCACCCTTGCGGGGGTCAAGTACGGGCTGCTGGACCCCGCACCCTTCAAGGTGAAGGAGAGAGACACCGTCCTCAAGGGAATCGTCTGCGCTGTCTGCATGGTCAAGAGGTCCACCAACATGGCATTCTTCGGTGAGTGGCTACACACTATCTGAAGTCAGACCACGGCTTACTAGATACTACTATACAGGCTAGTCGAGTTTTAAATAATGAAAACCATTTGACAACTTTCCCGCTTGGATCGCCACAAGTCCTACCTTTACCGACCAACCAATAGGATAACACATTGACAAATAAGGAAAAATAAAGGCGTGTTTTCATGACGTAAACTGCTGATTGTTGGCCATTAGTGGCTGAGTTGAATTTTTGAGCCATTAAGTCATTCAGCCATTAAGCCGCCTTCAACTCTTTGGATTTGCTTTGCCAGTTTGTCAAGTATTTCTTAATGATTTCCGTATCTCGGCTAGAGATGCAAAATTCCCGCAGTTTTTGAAACATGGGAAAAAACCCGGGAATTTTGGGGAATAAACCCGGAATTTTGGGGAATATTGGGAATTTTGAGGAAGTTTTGAATATAAACAAAGACGGCCATCTTTAGGCTTAAGGTTAAAATTTTCACTTCAAGAATTCTCGTAGCTAAGAGTTATTTCGTTATTTCAAACTATTTTTTCTCAAAACTTGTTATTTTTAACTTATTAGTGTCTGTAACTTTAACATTAGTTCAACCGATTCGAATCGAACATAAAATCGAATCATTCATCATGTCCATGTGGGCACCAAACCATGACAAAAACAGAAAAACAAAAAATGTATGTAGATCGGTGATTTGGTATTTGTCAGATAATCATTTCAAGTATTCAATTGTTTAAATTTGAATATATTTTCTAAAGATCACAACGCAGATTTTCCCTGATTATGATATGAAGTTCAAAATAAATTTTAGTCATCATATTAAGCATAATTTTGATATTTTACTACCCGAGTCTTAAAATTTGCTAACTCCCGGGAATTTATAATACTCCACATTAGACTCTCTACTCCACATTGAAGAGAAAATCAACATAAACACGATTTCTTAAGCGAGTTCAGATGTTTTTTCCTTCTCCCGTGTCAAAAGTCAAAATTCCCGAAAACTCCCGGAAATTTTCAAAATTCCCTTCCCAAAAAACCCGGTTTATTCCCGGGTTTAAACCGGGGTTTTTCCAGCCTTTGCAACACTAATCTCGGCTAGCCTGTATAGTATCTAGTAAGCTGTGGACATGGACAGACATAGGGCTATGTTCGACTTTTACAACCAAAAAGGTCTCTCCAGCAGGGCTGTATCCATGGGGGGTTAGGGGTTCAAACCTCCCCTCCCCGAAATATTTACATCAATTTGTTTACTGTCCTTGAAAATTCTGATTCTGTGACTTACAAGAAGGGGTCCTCTTCGGATGGAACCCAAAGAGTCTCAGAGTGAGTCAAAACGCTAATTTTAAGGGTAAAAATTCCAAAGTTTTTGGGAGGAGGACCCCCAAACCTACCCGCCTTTTATTATACTGTACTGTTTTTCCTAGAATATTTGTCCACATACAATATGCAGTACTCTTTGAGAGTGTAATCTATAAAGAGCCTCAAAGTCAAAATGAGCTAAAACACTATTTTCAGGGGGAAATTTCCAAAAATTTTCAGGGGGAGGATCTACGTATAGATCACTCCTTTTTGGGTGTAACCCTAAGGGTCTCAAAATGAGCTAAAACACTATTTTGAGGGGGAAATTTCAATACATTTTCAAGGGGAGGATCTACGTATAGATCACTCCTTTTTGGGTGTAACCCTAAGGGTCTCAAAATGAGCTAAAACACTATTTTGAGGGGGAAATTTCAATACATTTTCTGGGGGAGAATATCTAGATCACTCTTTTTCGGGTATAACCCTGGGTCTCAAAATGAGTAAAAACACTACTTTTAAGGTTAAAAACTCCAAAATTTTGAATTGCATTATGTACCGTTTTCCTTGAAAACTGAGCGACACACAAGGAGTGCTCCTCCTTGGGTGTTACAAACACTACTAGTTTTAGGGTCAAACTTCCACATTTTTGTGGTGGAGGACCCAGAACCCCCCCCCCAAAAATTTGTTAAAATACTGTTTTTTCCTTGAAAATTTTGCCGTTCTCAATAAACGGTGCTCTTTGAGTGTAATCAAAAGGGTTTCAAAATAAGCTAAAACACTATCTTGGTGTCCAAAATACCACTTTTTTACTTGGGATTCACAATGTTTTCGCAATTTCGAAATTTAGTGCAGTTATATTAAATTCCTATATTAGAATTTGGCCTCCGGACGACCACCATATGACGTTTAGGTAGCCAAAAGCTCAGTGATGATTTTGTTCTGTGGTATTGAGCATTCCGAATTCAGGAATTCTTTTTTTTTTCTCAGGTCAGAAGGAATGTCCAAACACATGGCATCTACAATACAGGGGATTTTTGATGGCAGCTACGGACATCGAAAGGTCTCAAAACGTCTGCGTGGACTCCAGACTCGAATCCCACCAGGAGAGCTACATGGGGCCACACGACCAAAGCATCAATTTCGCAGTGGCAAAACACGAAAAACTGGCATTCGTCCCGTGCGTCATGTGCTCCAAATAACGAAGTTCAATAAAGATTTAATGACGAACTTAATCAGTCCTTCCTCTGAGCAACCCCCCTCTGAGACACTTCCAAAAATTGGGCCATAAGGGCACACGCGTTTTATAAAATTATATTAAAAATATCTTAAAAGATATGCATTCCACAGGTAAAAATTTTCTTCATTTTAACCTTGGCCAGACTCGAACCCGCAATCTTCGATTTAGGAGACCGACTCCTTATCCATTGGGCCACGAGGGCACACAATCATATTTTATAAACTTATATTAATAACTTATGTAAAGACATCTAAAGAGATATGTATTTTAATGTTTTTATCTGTATTCTCCATCCACCGGAAAAAAACCTTTACATTCTACCCTCGGCAAGACTCGAACCCGCAATCTTCGGTTTAGGAGACCAACGCCTTATCCATTGGACCACGAGAGCACTCAATCGGGTTGGGTTGGGTTTTGGGTTACATATATTTTCCGGTATGTGTGCTTGATCTCAAGGATCCGCTTATACACCTCCGTCAAGTAAGACAGACACAACAGAATTTTTACTGACACAAAGAAGGAAAATACACCCAGGGGCGAGGTAAGAATCGAACTCACAACGGAGCAGTGCGCAGACTGCTGGCGTGAAAGGCAAAGAGCAAACCAAACAGGCCATCCGTCCCCCACTCAATCGGTTTTAAAAACTTATATCCTACACATTTAAAAACAAATGTATTCAAATATTTATTTTTCTCTTCACTGTTTTTAAGTAAAAACTGGTAAATTAAATTAAATTTCAAACACGAAATTAAATTTCAATTCAAACACGAAAACTTGCTGAAATCAACAGAACTTTCCAGATGACCTTATACATTGATAAATGCATATGAAAAGGAATTGAAATCTATTAAATGAAATGCAAAAATGGTTTCATAATTGAAACCAATCTTGAAGCTTTTTATTAGTTTTTATATGACATTGATTTGATGTTTTCGTAAGGATAAATAATATTTTAATGCAAGACATTATTTTTAAATAAAAAGTTCAAAAACGCTTTCGAATCAATTTATTTCCAGGTTTTTTTATCGACCATTTCCATCATCATAAAAATTTACACAATCTAAGCACAAGAAATTTTCGTAAAAATTAACTGAACGATACTTTTTTTCACGTTGATAATAAAAAAAAGTAAATTCTCAAAGTTGATTAGAACATGTATTATTGGAACTCATCAATAAGAAAGTGAAGGTAAGGATAGTTCCTATGATTGAAAAAATGAGACTTCGTTGGAAATACAACACGTCACAAGCTGAGAGAGTAAAATCTGTTCGACCGCAACGAATATTTTGTGAATGATTATCATAACAACCCGACATTACTCTCTGCATTGTTTTAGATTCAAAAGCTTCTCTGAACCGTTGTGATTCGAGGGGCACCTTCCCGGCAGTCCATATCACTCTCATCATGGACCCAAAGGACGTGAAGCCATTGACAATCATCTGGCATAATACGACAGTACTCATAGTTTCCAACTTCATAGATATCAGAAGACCAACGTATGAAAAACTCCAAAGAAAATTAGATACTGTAATGAGTAACATAGGCACAGAAAATAATTCTTGCAGCCGGCCAAAAATGTTGAATACTTGACCCTTTAGCTGAAGTATGTTAACTTGTTTGGAAAATGTGAAGTGTTCTTGAGGACATGCGTTAACTTCATTGGTGACTCTATTCAGAACTTTGCAACACGCGTTGCATAGCTCGCAGTAGAACAGTGAGGCTATGGCAGTTAGGCTCGGAGTAAGTAAACAGGCAAGTCCGCTTCTCAAAAAGATGACCAACCTTCTCAAAGAATCATTGTGAATTTCCCTTCCGTAAGTGAAGAATGTCATTGAATACACATCTTCGCGTTTTTCGGTTAAATAAGTCATGGATATGGAATAGATAAGAGGATTTAAGCACAAATAACAACCAATCAAGTTCCGAAAAGTATTTTCAGTGGTGGCCACTTTACGCAAATCGAGAACATCGCAAAGGAGGACATTTAGTTGTCGCCTTCTGTGGTGAAGAATTAGCGAAGCCAAAAAACTACAAATGCAGATTGAAACGTTCGAGATAAACATAGATTTCGTCAGTTGCCAGAGCCCAACAGCGAAGTCGGAAACGGCGATATCTATAAACGTAATGACTAGAACTGTGTTTAAAACGTGTCCAGAAAGCTTTTTACTCCAAGACGTTTTTGGTTTCTCAACAAATCCACACCAAGTCAAAATGCAGATTAGTTTCTTCCAGTTCCTCTCGAGCATTATGCGTTAGAAAAGCAACACGCGGCAGGGGCTATAATTTTGATTAAAAGGTAAAGAGGTTGGTTGACGAGTTTTGCTTCATCCATTTAAAGAATTCGTATACATTTATCTGGAAAAATTAAACTCCAAGATTGTTAAATACAACTCCTCTTGACCAAACTCATCATTTAATGAATAAAAACCTTCCAGACCAAAAGCTGTAGCAATATTGAGTATCATTTAATTTATTAAAAAATGAAAAAGGATACAGCAAAACAATCAATAAATCAATATAGAGAAAAGATGTAAAAGTATTGAAATATATTGAGATTATTGATAATAGCAATCTGTATGATGGATCCATTAAAATTTATCTATTGAGTTTAGTTGTTTTGATTGCTTTCAGTTGCTATGTAAGGGAAATTAATAAATTTTTTAACTAAATAAATATCCTTTTTTGGGCATATTGGTTTACTTTAAAAAGTTGCATCGAAAATCTATCAACAGAAGCATATTGTAGACGTTTCTCCAAACGAATATAGTTCTTGCGCCATAAGGGGACATCCATAAATTACGTGAGGTGTTTTTTTCCAAAATCTGGACCCCCCTCCCCCTTGGTGAGATTTTGCTGGTCCCCCCTCCCCTCCACGTGAGTTTCACCAACAACTTTTTAAAAATGATTTTCTATCCTATTCTTTCTTTCAGTTTACAATTCAGACAAAGTTTAATTTGAACGAAAATTCACTATAGAGGGGTTCATGGGCGGATTTAGGGGGGGGCACACTGAAACCTTGGGAGGAAGCTGTCCCTGATGGCTTATGAAGCATGGTTGACACCTATAAAAATTAAATTTTCTCAAAAAGTTAAAGGGGGGGGGCATTGCCTTACTATGACCCCCCATAAATCCGCCCAAAGGTACATCTGTACTATTTATACAATGTATTAATACATTTAAACTATTTTCGATACAATTGATGCACATATTGCATATTTTAAAGATTTCGGTCTAATAGCAATTTTGCAGACATCCACTACAACTTTGCCTGAAAAATCTCAAATACCACTTTATTACAGTTTTATCACTTAGTGTATCAAACTTTAGATAATAAAATTTCCTATAAAATTAGACCAAAACCAGGTTTATAAAACGAACAGTTTTGATTTTATAGAGGAAAAACTACGATTTTTTGCCGAAAATCGCTGTTTTTCAGAACTTTGACCGCAATGAGGCACGGGTTAAAATAATCGGATTGAGCTAAAACTTGGCCAATCTCATTTTTTAGTCTATTGGCATATTTTAGGGGGGGTAAGACCTAAAAAAAGTTGAAAATTTTTTTCTCCATGTTACTTGTTACCACCCTAGTATCACATGCTCTAATAGAGTGTTTTCAGGTGTATTCACAACCGGTTATTTTCTTTTAACTGTGTATCTTCTGTAGGGCTTTTAACTGTTTTTAAGGCCGTTGTTTATCTGTTGCTAAGGCGGTTTTTAGGTATGGGATCACGTGATTGCAAATGCTCCAATAGAAGAATTCCATGGCTTGTCATTTTCTGTAACTCTTAACCTCTGTAGGGCAAAAAACTGTAACACTTCTGTTGCTAAGGCCGTTGTTAGGTCCAAGTCATGTGATTGAAAATGCTCTATAATATTTAGCAATGTCGTTAAAAAATTTTGCATCTGATTTTATGAGTTAACCTTTTCCCATGTGTAATATAAACTTTCTTAAAAGCTGTCTTATTATTGTGTCTTAGATTTCACTGCTCCGCAGGACCAGTCAGAAAAAACACCTCTATAGTATTCTATAGTAAAACTATAGTATTCTAGGGGCAGTTTATATAAATTTTTAGGCTGAAGTGAGTAAAAAAAATTAGTTTCATAAATTAAGTAGGCATGCGTATTAGGGTGTTCCAAAAAGTGCGGTTTTTTGGTAAAAGTTTGAAAAGTGATCGGGCAAAGCTAAAAAGTTTCCTTTTGGTGTTAGAAGGTCAGTGGAAAAATTAAAACAATTTCTGTCTACTTTAACTATTGCCTCAACGAGAGAGAAATCTCTTGTAGAATGTCAAAATTTTTTCCGACGGATGGAGAAGAGAATTAAAAATATTAAATTTCATATATTTTTAGATCACTTTAATAGAAGTTTATAAATTGCAACAGTGTGCCCTCTTGGCCAAATGGATAAGGCGTCGGTGTCCTAAACCGAAGACTGCGGGTTCGAGTCCCAACGAGGGAATAAGATGTAAACCACTTTTTTATACAGACAGTGTAGGGAAAAATAAATTTTTGAATAGATTTGTTTTTAAATATCTAGAATATATGTTTATACATTCCTGTTGTGTGCCCTCGGTGGCCCAATGGATAAGGCGTTGGTCTCCTAAGCCGAAGATTGCGGGTTCAAGTCCCGTCGAGCATAGAATGTCAGAATTTTTTCCGACGGAGGGAGAAGAGCATTAAAAATATTAAATTTCATATATTTTTAGATGACTTTAATAGAAGTTCATAAATTGCAAAGGTGTGCCATCGTGGCTTTATGGATAAGGCGTCGGTCTCACAACTAAAAATCGCGGGTTCGAGTCCCGCCGAGGGTAGATGGTGTACTTTTTTTCTTATTTTTTAAGAAACAAATTCTCTTTATTTACAAAAGAAATACAAGTAATAGAACTAAATTTCAAACCGAGTACAGAATAATAAAATTTTGTACTTATGTCTTTCTAAATCTCTAGTATATAAGTTATAAAAAGCGATTGTGTGCCCTCGTAGCCCAATGGATAAGGCGTCGGTCTCCTAAACCGAAGATTGCGGGTTCGAGTCCCGCCGAGGGTAGAATGTCATTATTTTCCCGGTGGACGGAGAAAAGAAATAAAAATATTGGTTTGGTTTGGTTTTTTGGTTACATATATTTTCCGGTATGTGTGCTTGATCTCAAGGATCCGCTTATACACCTTCGTCAAGTAAGACAGACACAACAGAATTTTTACTGGCACAAAGAAGGAAAATACACCCAGGGGCGAGGTGAGAATCGAACTCACGACGGAGCAGAGCGCAGACTGCTGGCGTGAAAGGCAGAGGAGCAAACCGAACAGGCCATCCCGTCCCCCAATAAAAATATTAAAATGCATATCTTTTAAGATAACTTTAATAAAAGTTAATAAAACGCGGTTGTGTGCCCTCGTGGACCAATGGATAAGTCGTCGGTCTCCTAAACCGAAGATTGCGGGTTCGAGTCCCGCCGAGGGTAGATGGTGTATTTTTTTCTTATGGTTTAACAAACAAATTCTCTTTATTTACAAAAGAAATACAAGTAATAGAACTAAATTACTAACCGAGTACCGAAAAATAAAATTTAGTACTTATGTCTTTCCGAAATTCGGGTTCATGTCCCGTCGTGGGTAGAATGTCAAAATTTTTTGGACTGAGGGAGAAGAGAATTAAAAATATTAAATTTCATATCTTTTTAGATGACTTTAATAGAAGTTTATAAATTAAAAAGGTGAGCCCTCGTAGCCCAATGGATAAGGCGTCGGTCTCCTAAACCGAAGATTGCGGGTTCGAGTCCCGTCGAGGGTAGATGGTGTACTTTTTTTCTTATTTACAAACTGAGTACAGAATAATAAAATTTAGAACTTATGTCTCCTTTAATCTCTAGAATATAAGTTATAAAAAGCGAATGTGTGCCCTCGTAGCCCATTGGATAAGGCGTCGGTCTCCTAAGCCGAGGACTGCGCGTTCGAGTCACACCGAGAAAATAAGACAAAAAAAATTTTATTCAGACAGTGTAGGGAAAAGTAAATTTTTAAATAGATTTGTTTTTAAATATCTAGAATATATGTTTATAAACTCCTGTTCAGTGCCCTCGTGGTCCAATGGATAAGGCGTCGGCCTCCTAAACCGAAGACTGCGGGTTCGAGTCCCGCCGAGGGTATAAGATGAAAACAATTTTTTTAAAAAGACAGTATAGGGAAAAATAAATTTTTGAATAGATTTGTTTTTAAATATCTGGAATATATGTTTATAAATTCCTGTTGTGTGCCCTCGTTGCTCAATGGAAAAGGCGTCGGTCTCCTAAACCAAAGACTGCGGGTTCGAGTCCCGCCGAGGGTAGAATGTCATTTTTTTCCGGTGGACGGAAAACAGAAATAAAAATATTAAAATGCATATCTTTTAAAATAGCTTTAATAGAAGTTTATTACATGCGGTTGTGTGCCCTCGTGGCCTAATGGATAAGGCGTCGGTCTCCTAAACCGAAGACTGCGGGTTCGAGTCCCACCGAGAGAATAGGACAAAAAAAATTTTATACAGAGAGTGTAGGGAAAAATAAATTTTTAAATAGATTTGTTTTTAAATATCTGGAATATATGTTTATAAATTCCTGTTGTGTGCCCTCGTGGCCCAATGGATAAGGCGTCGGTCTCCTAAACCGAAGACTGCGGGTTCGAGTCCCGCCGAGGGTAGAATGTCATTTTTTTTCCGGTGGACGGAAAACAAAAATAAAAATATTAAAATACATATCATTTAAGATAACTTTGATAGAAGTTTATTAAATGCGGTTGTGTGCCCTCGTGGCCTAATGGATAAGGCGTCGGTCTCCTAAACCGAAGATTGCGGGTTCGAGTCCCGCCGAGGGTAGATGGTGTACTTTTTTTCTTATTTACAAACCGAGTACAGAATAATAAAATTTAGTACTTATGTCCTTCCGAAATTCTAGAATATAAGTTATAAAAAGCGATTGTTTGCCCTCGTAGCCCAATGGATAAGGCGTCGGTCTCCTAACCCGAGGTCTGCGGTTTCAAGTCCCACCGAGAGAGTAAGACAAAAAAAATTTTATGCAGAGAGTGTAGGGAAAAATAAATTTTTAAATAGATTTGTTTTTAAATATCTGGAATATATGTTTATAAATTCCTCTTGTGTGCCCTCGTGGCCCAATGGATAAGGCGTCGGTCTCCTAAACCGAAGACTGCGGGTTCGAGTCCCACCGAGAGATTAGGACAAAAAAAATTTTATACAGAGAGTGTAGGGAAAAATAAATTTTTAAATAGATTTGTTTTTAAATATCTGGAATATATGTTTATAAATTCCTGTTGTGTGCCCTCGTGGCCCAATGGATAAGGCGTCGGTCTCCTAAACCGAAGACTGCGGGTTCGAGTCCCGCCGAGGGTAGAATGTCATTTTTTTTAAGGTGGACGGAAAACAAAAATAAAAATATTAAAATACATATCATTTAAGATAACTTTGATCGGAGGGGGCCCATCTGACACTGCTACCAGTGACGTCACTGGCAGCGGAAGTGACGAGCCAAAGCTTACACTGGCCAATCAGGCTTATTAAGGCGAAGCGTAAAGTTTCCATGCCACCAGTATCTTTCCCTTATCCCGCTCAAACTGAAAGTGATTGGTTGTTCAAACAGTTAGGAGGCGCTACAAATGACGTCACTGGCAGCGGAAACGAGACGTCACGAGCTTTTTCCATTTCTATGTGAAGAGCCAACCTTATATTCTATAAACCTTGAACTTTGATAGAAGTTTATTAAATGCGGTTGTGTGCCCTCGTGGCCTAATGGATAAGGCGTCGGTCTCCTAAACCGAAGATTGCGGGTTCGAGTCCCGCCGAGGGTAGATGGTGTACTTTTTTTCTTATTTACAAACCGAGTACAGAGTAATAAAATTTAGTACTTATGTCTTTCCGAAATTCTAGAATATAAGTTCTAACAATCGATTGTGTGCCCTCGTGGCCCAATGGATAAGGCGTCGGTCTCCTAAACCGAAAATTGCGGGTTCGAGTCCCGCCGAGGGTATAAGATGAAAACAATTTTTTTATACAGACAGTGTAGGTAAAAACAAATTTTTGAATAGATTTGTTTTTAAATATCTGGAATATATGTTTATAAATTCCGGATGTGTGCCCTCGTGGCTTAATGGAAAAGGCGTCGGTCTCCTAAGCCGAAGATTGCCGGTTCGAGTCCCGCCGAGGGTAGAATGTTATTATTTTCCCGGTGGACGGAGAACAGAAATAAAAATATTAAAATGCATATCTTTTAAGATAACTTTATTAAAAGTTAATAATATGAGGTTGTGTGCCCTCGTGGCCCAATGGATAAGGCGTCGGTCTCCTAAACCGAAGATTGCGGGTTCGAGTCCCGCCGAGGGTAGAATGTTATTATTTTCCCGGTGGACGGAGAACAGAAATAAAAATATTAAAATGCATATCTTTTCAGATAACTTTATTAAAAGTTAATAATATGAGGTTGTGTGCCCTCGTGGCCCAATGGATAAGACGTCGGTCTCCTAAACCGAAGATTGCGGGTTCGAGTACCGCCGAGGGTAGATGGTGTACTTTTTTTCTTATTTACAAACCGAGTACAGAGTAATAAAATTTAGTACTTATGTCTTTCCGAAATTGTAGAATATAAGTTATAACAATCGATTGTGTGCCCTCGTGGCCCAATGGATAAGGCGTCGGTCTCCTAAACCGAAAATTGCGGGTTCGAGTCCCGCCGAGGGTATAAGATGAAAACAATTTTTTTATACAGACAGTGTAGGTAAAAACAAATTTTTGAATAGATTTGTTTTTAAATATCTGGAATATATGTTTATAAATTCCGGATGTGTGCCCTCGTGGCTTAATGGAAAAGGCGTCGGTCTCCTAAGCCGAAGATTGCCGGTTCGAGTCCCGCCGAGGGTAGAATGTTATTATTTTCCCGGTGGACGGAGAACAGAAATAAAAATATTAAAATGCATATCTTTTAAGATAACTTTATTAAAAGTTAATAATATGAGGTTGTGTGCCCTCGTGGCCCAATGGATAAGGCGTCGGTCTCCTAAACCGAAGATTGCGGGTTCGAGTCCCGCCGAGGGTAGAATGTTATTATTTTCCCGGTGGACGGAGAACAGAAATAAAAATATTAAAATGCATATCTTTTCAGATAACTTTATTAAAAGTTAATAATATGAGGTTGTGTGCCCTCGTGGCCCAATGGATAAGACGTCGGTCTCCTAAACCGAAGATTGCGGGTTCGAGTACCGCCGAGGGTAGATGGTGTACTTTTTTTCTTATTTACAAACCGAGTACAGAGTAATAAAATTTAGTACTTATGTCTTTCCGAAATTGTAGAATATAAGTTATAACAATCGATTGTGTGCCCTCGTGGCCCAATGGATAAGGCGTCGGTCTCCTAAACCGAAGATTGCGGGTTCGAGTCCCGCCGAGGGCATAAGATGAAAACGATTTTTTTATGCAGACAGTGTAGGTAAAAATAAATTTTTGAATAGATTTGTTTTTAAATATCTGGAATATATGTTTATAAATTCCTGTTGTGTGCCCTCGTGGCCCAATGGAAAAGGCGTCGGTCTCCTAAACCGAAGATTGCCGGTTCGAGTCCCGCCGAGGGTAGATGGTGTACTTTTTTTCTTATTTACAAACTGAATACAGAATAATAAAATTTAGAACTTATGTCTCCTTTAATCTCTAGAATATAAGTTATAAAAAGCGAATGTGTGCCCTCGTGGCCCAATGGATAAGGCGTCGGTCTCCTAAACCGAAGACTGCGGGTTCGAGTCCCGCCGAGGGTAGAATGTCATTTTTTTTTCCGGTGGACGGAAAACAAAAATAAAAATATTAAAATAAATATCATTTAAGATAGCTTTGATAGAAGTTTATTAAATGCGGTAGTGTGCCCTCGTGGCCTAATGGATAAGGCGTCGGTCTCCTAAACCGAAGACTGCGGGTTCGAGTCCCGCCGAGGGTAGATGGTGTACTTTTTTTCTTATGGTTTAACAAACAAATTCTCTTTATTTACTAAAGAAATACAAGTAATAGAACTAAATTACAAACCGAGTACCGAATAATAGAATTTAGTACTTATGTCTTTCCGAAATTCGGGTTCAAGTCCCGTCGTGGGTAGAATGTAAAAATTTTTTGGACGGAGGGAGAAGAGAATTAAAAATATTAAATTTCATATCTTTTTAGATGACTTTAATAGAAGTTTATAAATTAAAGAGGTGTGCCCTCGTAGCCCAATGGATAAGGCCTCGGTCTCCTAAACCGAAGATTGCGGGTTCGAGTCCCGTCGAGGGTAGATGGTGTACTTTTTTTTCTTATTTACAAACTGAGTACAGAATAATAAAATTTAAAACTTATGTCTCCTTAAATCTCTAGAATATAAGTTATAAAAAGGTAATGTGCGCCCTCGTAGCCCATTGGACATGGGCGTAGCCAGGTTCCATGTTAGGGGGGGGCAAGGATACTTACCTTTGCCCCATGTCATGGTCTCAGGTAACTGTATACTTTTACACGTACTTTACATAGTACTTTTACACGTTAAATTTTAGAGTAATTATACGAAGGGTTTGAACTTTTGCACACTTAACTTAAATAATAGTGTAATTGATGTGTGCTCTAAGAAAAATGGGGGGGGTCTGGGGGTCCTCCCCCAGAAAACTTTTTAAAATTTGCACCTTTAAGTAGTGTTTTAGCTCATTTTTAGACTCTTTGGCCAGAACAGAACACCTCTTGTAAGTTGTAAGCCACATACTATTCTAGGGAATTTATGTGGCTAATGACTAAAAGTATAATTTGTAGAATCTAATCGAGTTGAGTTAAATTCAATAAATTTTATCTATTTTATTTTATGTTACCGGGTGAAACATTCGTATGTTTGGACATTAAAAAAAAAAACACCAAGCTTGAGGAAAATACGCAACTGCTTTAATTACATAATAATTTAGAAGAGACGGAAGAAGAATACAAAGTTACAGTTAGTCTGAAAATAGTCCGAGCAACTTTGTAACCATGATATAAGATATAACATTTAACAATAACCTTAAAATGTAAAAGTAAAACCGTCCTGCTTTTTCAAATATTATTTAGCTTTTTTTTTCACTCTTAAAGAAAAAATTCTCTTATTAGATATTTTAAAACAAATAGTTTATCCCCCAAAACTAAGATGCAATACTAAATTCAACTTACTTTAATTGCTGGTGATGGTGATGGTGCTGGATTAAGGCTTTACATAATACGTCTAGATATCAATATGGAGGACTGAAATACGTACTCTTTTTAAGTTCAATGCTTGAAAACTAAATCACATATCTTAGACTAAAGGGAATTTTCTGCAGGAATAGCCAATGACCACACGGCTTTCTTTCTATTCGTTGAAAGGTCAGCCAAAGCTTCGAAATAATAATGGCTGGGTTCACAAAAGACCCCTCTGTTTTTGTGTAAACACTTGAGAAACACGTTGAAACAATTTCCTGACACATCCAGACACCTAAGGGGCTGCCCACATCAAGGAAGCCACTCCAGAGCAATAAAATAAATCAATCTTGACCCCTTGGCCCTCGCAGCCTTCGCAATACAAGATAACGTTAATTGACCTCCTGGACAGTCGAGTAAACAAGACACTCTCAACCCCCTCTCTTCTATTGGGAAGGCTGTATGGGGAACCTGAGTCCGCCTGTCAAGATAACGATCTTAATGGGACAGTACGCACGACGAGCTCCGTGTGGGCAGCCCCTTAAGCCCCCTTACTTGTTTGAGTCGTTGAGTGCCGAAGATTTATGATATCCTTTCACACCCCAATCCATTGTCAAAGGCAGGAGGTGTACGTATAATTGGATTTTGTGGTATGGGAAGAGCATTTCCCCCTCACCCCTATTTCTTCTCCAATTAGGACAGTAGAGGACAACAGGAAAGAGGGAGCGTTCACCCCCCGCTGGCTCCTGTATGTGAACAACAGGTGTGACCAGTAACGAGTTTACTTTACCCTTATCTTATCTTGGGGCTGTTTGTCAACTCTTCCCCTTTCTAGCCGTTCAATAGATTTCCACTCCGCGGGAGGTGGTCAACTGGGGTTGTATCTTATCTCGTATCTTTGAAGTTGTCGAATATTTTGACTGGCTCGGTCGTTTGGGGAACTAAAAATGCTGAATGAAATGAATTCTGCGTGAATTCTTTCGCCACATCTCACATATAAGCTCGTTTGTTTGGCACATATACTTTAAAAAAAAAATTGAAGGGTTTCAGCTTTAAAAAAAAAATTCAGAAAAAAAAATTTAAAAATGTTTTTCAATTTTACAGAAAAAATTATTTTGGGGGAAAATTTCTGAAGAGTTATGAAAAATTTAGGGGGGGGCAGCTGCCCCCCCCTGCCTCCCCCTGGCTACGCCCATGCCATTGGATAAGGCGTCGGTCTCCTAAACCGAAGACTGCGGGTTCGAGTCCCACCGAGAGAATAGGACGAAAAAAATTTTATACAGAGAGTGTAGGGAAAAATAAATTTTTAAATAGATTTGTTTTTAAATATCTAGAATATATGTTTATAAATTCCTGTTGTGTGCCCTCGTGGCCCAATGGATAAGGCGTCGGTCTCCTAAACCGAAGACTGCGGGTTCGAGTCCCGCCGAGGGTAGAATATCATTTTTTTTTTCCGGTGGATGAAAAACAAAAATAAAAATATTAAAATAAATATCATTTAAGATAGCTTTGATAGAAGTTTATTACATGCGGTTGTGTGCCCTCGTGGCCTAATGGATAAGGCGTCGGTCTCCTAAACCGAAGACTGCGGGAAGACTGCGGGTTCGAGTCCCACCGAGAGAATAGGACAAAAAAAATTTTATACAGAGAGTGTAGGGAAAAATAAATTTTTAAATAGATTTGTTTTTAAATATCTAGAATATATGTTTGTAAATTCCTGTTGTGTGCCCTCGTGGCCCAATGGATAAGGCGTCAGTCTCCTAAACCGAAGACTGCGGGTTCGAGTCCCGCCGAGGGTAGAATGTCATTTTTTTTTACGGTGGACGGAAAACAAAAATAAAAATATTAAAATACATATCATTTAAGATAACTTTGATAGAAGTTTATTAAATGAGGTTGTGTGCCCTCGTGGCCTAATGGATAAGGCGTCGGTCTCCTAAACCGAAGATTGCGGGTTCGAGTCCCGCCGAGGGTAGATGGTGTACTTTTTTTCTTATTTACAAACCGAGTACAGAGTAATAAAATTTAGTACTTATGTCTTTCCGAAATTCTAGAATATAAGTTATAACAATCGATTGTGTGCTCTCGTAGCCCAATGGATAAGGCGTCGGTCTCCTAAGCCAAGACTGCGGTTTCGAGTCCCACCGAGAGAGTAAGACAAAAAAAATTTTATGCAGAGAGTGTAGGGAAAAATAAATTTTTAAATAGATTTGTTTTTAAATATCTGGAATATATGTTTATAAATTCCTGTTGTGTGCCCTCGTGGCCCAATGGATAAGGCGTCGGTCTCCTAAACCGAAGTTTGCGGGTTCGAGTCCCGCCGAGGGTAGAATGTCATTATTTTGCCGGTGGACGGAGAACAGAAATAAAAATATTAAAATGCATATCTTTTAAGATAACTTTATTAAAAGTTAATAAAATGAGGTTGTGTGCCCTCGTAGCCCAATGGATAAGGCGTCGGTCTCCTAAACCGAAGACTGCGGATTCGAGTCCCACCGAGAGAATAGGATAAAAAAAATTTTATACAGAGAGTGCAGGGAAAAATAATTTTTTAAATAGATTTGTTTTTAAATATCTAGAATATATGTTTATAAATTCCTGTTGTGTGCCCTCGTGGCCCAATGGATAAGGCGTCGGTCTCCTAAACCGAAGACTGCGGGTTCGAGTCCCGCCGAGGGTAGAATGTCATTTTTTGTTCCGGTGGACGGAAAACAAAAATAAAAATATTAAAATGCATATCTTTTAAGATAACTTTATTAAAAGTTAATAAAATGAGGTTGTGTGCCCTCGTGGCCCAATGGATAAGGCGTCGGTCTCCTAAACCGAAGACTGCGGATTCGAGTCCCACCGAGAGAATAGGATAAAAAAATTTTATACAGAGAGTGCGGGGAAAAATAATTTTTTAAATAGATTTGTTTTTAAATATCTAGAATATATGTTTATAAATTCCTGTTGTGTGCCCTCTTGGCCTAATGGATAAGGCGTCGGTCTCCTAAACCGAAGACTGCGGGTTCGAGTCCCACCGAGAGAATAGGACGAAAACAATTTTATACAGAGAGTGCAGGGAAAAATAAATTTTTAAATAGATTTGTAGAGACTTGAATGCACCACAACACCACGGAAGAACCACTACACAAGTCCCAAATAAATTTTATTGGGAGACTTCTTTCTTCACTACACTCTGGATTATAATAAGACAATATCCACTTCCGTAAAAAAAAACACTACCAAAATCACGCGACACACACTCCACTCCGAGAAATCACTCCTGAACCACACGCGTTCCCCAGCGTGTCTTAACAGGTTCTTTTCGTTATCAGTGGCCGTCCCCTTTTTATCAACTCGTTACTCCTCTGCTCAGTTCCGTTCCTCCCCCTATACCGGTTGGGTCAGAGGGTTTATCAGGAATACGGACCCTGGGCAGAGGTAGCGACCCCTGTGGCTAACTGCCAGACACTACACCCCCCAGGCAAGATTATAATTATCCTTCTATAATTATCGATCTGACAATTAGTCTGGCAGTTCAAGAAATTCACATTCAAATTACAGGCTAAAACATACACATACATACATCAAAATTAATCACATTACCAATCAAGAACAGAAATAAAGCCGCCTGGTTATAATACTGGAACAATACATACACAAATAACACAAAAAAAAAATCAGACAGACGGACAGGAGCTCTACGTATAATCCGGAACACAACATGAACAAATTACTAAAGACCATGCACCAAATCATTGTTACAAGGAATACTGGTCCAAAAGTCATACCAGTCTGGATCCAGGTCTCAAAGTTCTTGAGGGCCCAAACCATGGCAGAAGCCTTCCGCTCCACGGTGGCCCAGGCCTGTTGAACCTTCGTCAGCTTTTTGGCTGACGAAGCTGATGGGACGAAGCTTACCCTCTTTGTACCGCTGGGACCAGCAGCAATGCCCGTTGCACTCGCGTCCGTCTGGACCGCGAAGGGCTGCCCTGGCTGTGGAGTATACCGCCCAATGGAATTGACCACGTCAACGGAGTTCTCCATTGGACAACTTTCATCACTTTTGGTGACCGCGTTCAGGAGTCCCCTTCTCTTCCCATTTTCTAAGTGGATGAGACTCTTCGTTATCTCCCCTGGTAACCTTTTCCCTTTCCACGGGGTGGGAAATATTTCCCCTAAGTCCCTATCATTCTCAAAATTGATCCCCATCGTCTGAACCCGAGGGTAAAACCTTTTAACTTTATCCGCGTGAACATGTTGCATCCTGCTATCAGGCAACTTCACTCTACACAAGTGGGGTGAAACTCGCTCCACCAATGCCTCACAGTTTTCTTGCTCCTCCCTAACACAGGCAGCCTCTGTAAATTCCCCTTCAACTCTCAAAGTCTCATCGTCCTTTCCCGATTCTTCCCCCTCTCCCGTCTCTACCTCGAACACTTCCGGTGAGTCTGATAACTTATCATCTACCGTACCTCCCGTTTCCTCCGCTAGGGGAACCGTAGACCCAGCCTGAATCAGCATTTCATATGCTTCGGGAGTTAATAAACAAGGGGGACTCAATTTGTCTGTCACCGCCATCAATGTATCCACCCGGGAGTATAAGCTGCCCTTCTCCTCCCTTAAATGCACCGGAATGGTACATAACTGGGCCCTCACCTCTTCTCCGAAAGCCGACCTCAAAGTTATCACTCCCCTTCCATTTCCTACTGACCCGGGAACCAAAGAGGACTGTATCACCGAAATCTCGGTGCCAGAATCAATAATTGCTGGTATTTCCTTACCCTCTATCCAAATATGTATCTCCTTTAGAGGTTGTAACCTTCCTTTACCTTTTCCTACCCATTCCACCCTTGCTACCAAGGGGTCCTCTATGGCTTCCGGTACTGCCGCTTGGTTGATTCTTTTCGGGCTCCCGGGCTCTCCATCCCGTCTTCTATTTTGAGGGCAATCACGCCTTCGGTGATATATTGACTTGCAAATAAAACACCCTTCCTCCCAGGATGGTTTTTGCACCCACCCATTCGCTCCTTTGAAATTCCCCTCCCGCTTTTGGGGATAGCTCAACCCTTTATCTCCATTCGGATATTTTCTCTCTCTCCAATTCCTATTTTCCTCTTTAAAAATCATTCCTCCCATATCACCGTCCACTATCGCACTCTTGTAATTATCTATTTCCCTTGCTAAATCGGTCGGTTTGAACCAAGTCTCCGTTTCTTTTAGCTGTATGTACATTTTCAAATTAGGGGGTAAACTATCCTTTATCTTATCTGCCACAATTAAATTCTTAAAGGCCTCAAACGATTTTACTCCTCTAGATTTTAGATATAAATCCAACGCGGCCTCTATTTCAATTGCATATTGGATGTAGGTCTCGTTATGTTTAATTGTTATAGAATCTAGGTTCTTTTTATGCTGTATGGGGTTTATCCTAAATTCCTGCAGTACCAAATCCTTTATGTAATCATATCTCTCTAGGTTTTGATTACCTAACCCCAAACTTAAACTTTTCACTTGCCCCTTCAGCGAGTGCACAACTATCTTCCCTTGATACTCTTCCGGTATCTCATACAAACTAAACCTTTCTTCCATTTCGTGAAAGAAAAAGGGCCATTCTTCTGCCCTATTAGGAATATCAGGCAACATTCCATTCATCAATTTAACATACTCAATAAAAGAGTTTTTGCTCTTAGAACCTATGCTTTCCTGACTAAGCTTATCATTCCGCTCCCTCTCCCTTGTTCTCCCATCTTCTAATTCCATCGCTTTTACCCTTATTTGCTGTTCTCTATCCTGTTCCCTCTGTTCTCTCTCATGCTCCCTGCGCTCTTTCTCCCGCTGTTGCTCTTTCCTATCGGACACAATCCTCCGAAAGATTACCTCTGCCTCTTCGGCCTTAAAATTTTTATGCGCTTTTAATATATTTCTAATTTCTGTGTTCGTAGACTCATCGGGGATTTCAATAGTTAATTCCTCCGCCAATTCAATCAGGTCAACCTTCTTTCCCTGACCCAAGAAAGCCATTTCTACATACAAATATAAAAATACACCATACAAAAAACTAACCTATAGAATTAAACGACTCCTGACCCCAGTCACCAAAGAGATAAAAAAAACCAAAGGAAAACTCACCTCAATCGTCGATGTACCAAGATCGATAATCCTGTCGATTCCCGTCGATGCTCTGGTTCTCTTGAGAGCGTGTAGAGACTTGAATGCACCACAACACCACGGAAGAACCACTACACAAGTCCCAAATAAATAAATTTTATTGGGAGACTTCTTTCTTCACTACACTCTGGATTATAATAAGACAATATCCACTTCCGGAAAAAAAAACACTACCAAAATCACGCGACACACACTCCACTCCGAGAAATCACTCCTGAACCACACGCGTTCCCCAGCGTGTCTTAACAGGTTCTTTTCGTTATCAGTGGCCGTCCCCTTTTTATCAACTCGTTGCTCCTCTGCTCAGTTCCGTTCCTCCCCCTATACCGGTTGGGTCAGAGGGTTTATCAGGAATACGGACCCTGGGCAGAGGTAGCGACCCCTGTGGCTAACTGCCAGACACTACAAGATTTGTTTTTAAATATCTAGAATATATGTTTATAAATTCCTGTTGTGTGCCCTCGTGGCCCAATGGATAAGGCGTCGGTCTCCTAAACCGAAGATTGCGGGTTCAAATCCCGCCGAGGGTAGAATGTCATTATTTTCCCGGTGGACGGAGAACAGAAATAAAAATATTAAAATGCATATCTTTTAAGATAACTTTATTAAAAGGTAATAATATGAGGTTGTGTGCCCTCGTGGCCCAATGGATAAGGCGTCGGTCTCCTAAACCGAAGACTGCGGGTTCGAGTCCCGCCGAGGGTAGAATGTCATTTTTTTTTCCGGTGGACGGAAAACAAAAATAAAAATATTAAAATACATATCATATAAGATAACTTTGATAGAAGTTTAATAAATGCGGTTGTGTGCCCTCGTGGCCTAATGGATAAGGCGTCGGTCTCCTAAACCGAAGACTGCGGGTTCGAGTCCCGCCGAGGGTATAAGATGAAAACAATTTTTTTATACAGACAGTGTAGGTAAAAATAAATTTTTGAATAGATTTGTTTTTAAATATCTGGAATATATGTTTATAAATTCCTGTTGTGTGCCCTCGTGGCCCAATGGAAAAGGCGTCGGTCTCCTAAACCGAAGATTGCCGGTTCGAGTCCCGCCGAGGGTAAATTTTTTCTTATTTACAAACCGAGTACAGAATAATAAAATTTAGTACTTATGTCCTTCCGAAATTCTAGAATATAAGTTATAAAAAGCGATTGTTTGCCCTCGTAGCCCAATGGATAAGGCGTCGGTCTCCTAAGCCGAGGACTGCGGGTTCGAGTCCCACCGAGAGAATAAGGCAAAAAAAAATTTATGCAGAGAGTGTAGGGAAAAATAAATTTTTAAATAGATTTGTTTTTAAATATCTGGAATATATGTTTATAAATTCCTGTTGTGTGCCCTCGTGGCCCAATGGATAAGGCGTCGGTCTCCTAAACCGAAGACTGCGGGTTCGAGTCCCGCCGAGGGTAGAATGTCATTTTTTTCCGGTGGACGGAAAAAAAAAATAAAAATATTAAAATGCATATATTTTAAGATAACTTTAATAGAAGTTTATTACATGCGGTTGTGTGCCCTCGTGGCCTAATGGATAAGGTGTCGGTCTCCTAAACCGAAGACTGCGGGTTCGAGTCCCACCGAGAGAATAGGACAAAAAAAATTTTATACATAGAGTGTAGGGAAAAATGAATTTTTAAATAGATTTGTTTTTTAATATCTAGAATATATGTTTATAAATTCCTGTTGTGTGCCCTCGTGGCCCAATGGATAAGGCGTCGGTCTCCTAAACCGAAGACTGCGGATTCGAGTCCCGCCGAGGGTTGAATGTCATTTTTTTTCCGGTGGACGGAAAAAAAAAATAATGTGCCCTCGTGGCCTAATGGATAAGGCGTCGGTCTCCTAAACCGAAGACTGCGGGTTCGAGTCCCACCGAGAGAATAGGACAAAAAAAATTTTATACAGAGAGTGAAGAGAAAAATAAATTTTTAAATAGATTTGTTTTTAAATATCTAGAATATATGTTTATAAATTCCTGTTGTGTGCCCTCGTGGCCCAATGCTTAAGGCGTCGGTCTCCTAAACCGAAGACTGCGGGTTCGAGTCCCGCCGAGGGTAGAATGTCATTTTTTTCCGGTGGACGGAAAACAGAAATAAAAATATTAAAATGCATATATTTTAAGATAACTTTAATAGAAGTTTATTACATGCGGTTGGAATATGTACTTATATTATTATATGAATTTAGTACTTATATTATTATATGAATTTAGTACTTATGTCTTTCCGATATTCGGGTTCATGTCCCGTCGTGGGTATAATGTAAAAATTTTTTGGACGGAGGGAGAAGAGAATTAAAAATATTAAAATTCATATCTTTTTAGATGACTTTAATAGAAGTTTATAAATTAAAGAGGTGTGCCCTCGTAGCCCAATGGATAAGGCCTCGGTCTCCTAAACCGAAGATTGCGGGTTCGAGTCCCGTATAGGGTAGATGGTGTACTTTTTTTCTTATTTACAAACTGAGTACAGAATAATAAAATTTAGAACTTATGTCTCCTTAAATCTCTAGAATATAAGTTATAAAAAGGCAATGTGCGCCCTCGTAGCCCATTGGATAAGGCGTCGGTCTCCGAAACCGAAGACTGCGGGTTCGAGTCCCACCGAGAGAATAGGACGAAAACAATTTTATACAGAGAGTGCAGGGAAAAATAAATTTTTAAATATATTTGTTTTTAAATATCTAGAATATATGTTTATAAATTCCTGTTGTGTGCCCTCGTGGCCCAATGGATAAGGCGTCGGTCTCCTAAACCGAAGATTGCGGGTTCGAGTCCCGCCGAGGGTAGAATGTCATTATTTTCCCGGTGGACGGAGAACAGAAATAAAAATATTAAAATGCATATCTTTTAAGATAACTTTATTAAAAGTTAATAATATGAGGTTGTGTGCCCTCGTGGCCCAATGGATAAGGCGTCGGTCTCCTAAACCGAAGACTGCGGGTTCGAGTCCCGCCGAGGGTATAGAATGTCATTTTTTTTCCGGTGGACGGAAAACAAAAATAAAAATATTAAAATACATATCATATAAGATAACTTTGATAGAAGTTTAATAAATGCGGTTGTGTGCCCTCGTGGCCCAATGGAAAAGGCGTCGGTCTCCTCAACCGAAGATTGCCGGTTCGAGTCCCGCCGAGGGTAGATGGTGTACTTTTTTTCTTATTTACAAACCGAGTACAGAATAATAAAATTTAGTACTTATGTCCTTCCGAAATTCTAGAATATAAGTTATAAAAAGCGATTGTTTGCCCTCGTAGCCCAATGGATAAGGCGTCGGTCTCCTAAGCCGAGGACTGCGGGTTCGAGTCCCACCGAGAGAATAAGGCAAAAAAAAAATTATGCAGAGAGTGTAGGGAAAAATAAATTTTTAAATAGATTTGTTTTTAAATATCTGGAATATATGTTTATAAATTCCTGTTGTGTGCCCTCGTGGCCCAATGGATAAGGCGTCGGTCTCCTAAACCGAAGACTGCGGGTTCGAGTCCCGCCGAGGGTAGAATGTCATTTTTTTTACGGTGGACGGAAAACAGAAATAAAAATATTAAAATGCATATATTTTAAGATAACTTTAATAGAAGTTTATTACATGCGGTTGTGTGCCCTCGTGGCCTAATGGATAAGGCGTCGGTCTCCTAAACCGAAGACTGCGGGTTCGAGTCCCACCGAGAGAATAGGACAAAAAAAATTTTATACATAGAGTGTAGGGAAAAATGAATTTTTAAATAGATTTGTTTTTTAATATCTTGAATATATGTTTATAAATTCCTGTTGTGTGCCCTCGTGGCCCAATGGATAAGGCGTCGGTCTCCTAAACCGAAGACTGCGGATTCGAGTCCCGCCGAGGGTTGAATGTCATGTTTTTTTCCGGTGGACGGAAAAAAAAAATAATGTGCCCTCGTGGCCTAATGGATAAGGCGTCGGTCTCCTAAACCGAAGACTGCGGGTTCGAGTCCCACCGAGAGAATAGGACAAAAAAAATTTTATACAGAGAGTGAAGAGAAAAATAAATTTTTAAATAGATTTGTTTTTAAATATCTAGAATATATGTTTATAAATTCCTGTTGTGTGCCCTCGTGGCCCAATGCTTAAGGCGTCGGTCTCCTAAACCGAAGACTGCGGGTTCGAGTCCCGCCGAGGGTAGAATGTCATTTTTTTTCCGGTGGACGGAAAACAAAAATAAAAAAATATTAAAATACATATCATTTAAGATAGCTTTGATAGAAGTTTATTACATGCGGTTGTGTGCCCTCGTGGCCTAATGGATAAGGCGTCGGTCTCCTAAACCGAAGACTGCGGGTTCGAGTCCCACCGAGAGAATAGGACAAAAAAAATTTTATACAGAGAGTGAAGAGAAAAATAAATTTTTAAATAGATTTGTTTTTAAATATCTGGAATATATGTTTATAAATTCCTGTTGTGTGCCCTCGTGGCCCAATGGATAAGGCGTCGGTCTCCTAAACCGAAGATTGCGTGTTCGGGTCCCGCCGAGGGTGGAATGTCAATATTTTGCCGGTGGACGGAGAACAGAAAAAAAATATTAAAATGCATATCTTTTAAGATAACTTTATTAAAAGTTAATAAAATAAGGTTGTGTGCCCTCGTGGCCCAATGGATAAGGCGTCGGTCTCCTAAACCGAAGACTGCGGGTTCGAGTCCCGCCGAGGGTAGAATGTCATTTTTTTTTCCGGTGGACGGAAAACAAAAATAAAAATATTAAAATAAATATCATTTAAGATAGCTTTGATAGAAGTTTATTAAATGCGGTTGTGTGCCCTCGTGGCCTAATGGATAAGGCGTCGGTCTCCTAAACCGAAGACTGCGGGTTCGAGTCCCGCCGAGGGTAGATGGTGTACTTTTTTTCTTATGGTTTAACAAACAAATTCTCTTTATTTACTAAAGAAATACAAGTAATAGAACTAAATTACAAACCGAGTACCGAATAATAGAATTTAGTACTTATGTCTTTCCGAAATTCGGGTTCAAGTCCCGTCGTGGGTAGAATGTAAAAATTTTTTGGACGGAGGGAGAAGAGAATTAAAAATATTAAATTTCATATCTTTTTAGATGACTTTAATAGAAGTTTATAAATTAAAGAGGTGTGCCCTCGTAGCCCAATGGATAAGGCCTCGGTCTCCTAAACCGAAGATTGCGGGTTCGAGTCCCGTCGAGGGTAGATGGTGTACTTTTTTTTCTTATTTACAAACTGAGTACAGAATAATAAAATTTAAAACTTATGTCTCCTTAAATCTCTAGAATATAAGTTATAAAAAGGTAATGTGCGCCCTCGTAGCCCATTGGATAAGGCGTCGGTCTCCTAAACCGAAGACTGCGGGTTCGAGTCCCACCGAGAGAATAGGACGAAAAAAATTTTATACAGAGAGTGTAGGGAAAAATAAATTTTTAAATAGATTTGTTTTTAAATATCTAGGATATATGTTTATAAATTCCTGTTGTGTGCCCTCGTGGCCCAATGGATAAGGCGTCGGTCTCCTAAACCGAAGACTGCGGGTTCGAGTCCCGCCGAGGGTAGAATGTCATTTTTATTTCCGGTGGACGGAAAACAAGAATAAAAATATTAAAATAAATATTATTTAAGATAGCTTTGATAGAAGTTTATTACATGCGGTTGTGTGCCCTCGTGGCCTAATGGATAAGGCGTCGGTCTCCTAAACCGAAGACTGCGGGTTCGAGTCCCACCGAGAGAATAGGACAAAATAAATTTTATACAGAGAGTGTAGGGAAAAATAAATTTTTAAATAGATTTGTTTTTAAATATCTAGAATATATGTTTATAAATTCCTGTTGTGTGCCCTCGTGGCCCAATGGATAAGGCGTCGGTCTCCTAAACCGAAGACTGCGGGTTCGAGTCCCGCCGAGGGTAGAATGTCATTTTTTTCCGGTGGACGGAAAACAGAAAAAAAAATATTAAAATGCATATCTTTTAAGATAACTTTAATAGAAGTTTATTACATGCGGTTGTGTGCCCTCGTGGCCTAATGGATAAGGCTTCTGTCTCCTAAACCGAAGACTGCGGGTTCGAGTCCCACCGAGAGAATAGGACAAAAAAAAATTTATACAGAGAGTGTAGGGAAAAATAAATTTTTAAATACATTTGTTTTTAAATATCTAGAATATATGTTTATAAATTCCTGTTGTGTGCCCTCGTGGCCCAATGGATAAGGCGTCGGTCTCCTAAACCGAAGACTGCGGGTTCGAGTCCCGCAGAGGGTAGATGGTGTACTTTTTTTCTTATTTACAAACCGAGTACAGAGTAATAAAATTTAGTACTTATGTCTTTCCGAAATTCTAGAATATAAGTTATAACAATCGATTATGTGCCCTCGTAGCCCAATGGATAAGGCGTCGGTCTGCTAAGCCGAGGACTGCGGGTTCGAGTCCCAACGAGAGAATAAGACAAAAAAAATTTTATGCAAAGAGTGTAGGGAAAAATAAATTTTTAAATAGATTTGTTTTTAAATATCTGGAATATATGTTTATAAATTCCTGTTGTGTGCCCTCGTGGCCCAATGGATAAGGCGTCGGTCTCCTAAACCGAAGCCTGCGGGGTCGAGTCCCGCCGAGGGTAGAATGTCATTTTTTTTCCGGTGGACGGAAAACAAAAATAAAAATATTAAAATAAATATCATTTAAGATAGCTTTGATAGAAGTTTATTACATGTGGTTGTGTGCCCTCGTGGCCTAATGGATAAGGCGTCGGTCTCCTAAACCGAAGACTGCGGGTTCGAGTCCCACCGAGAGAATAGGACAAAAAAAATTTTATACAGAGAGTGTAGGGAAAAATAAATTTTTAAATAGATTTGTTTTTAAATATCTAGAATATATGTTTATAAATTCCTGTTGTGTGCCCTCGTGGCCCAATGGATAAGGCGTCGGTCTCCTAAACCGAAGACTGCGGGTTCGAGTCCCGCCGAGGGTAGAATGTCATTTTTTTCCGGTGGACGGAAAACAGAAAAAAAAATATTAAAATGCATATCTTTTAAGATAACTTTTATAGAAGTTTATTACATTCGGTTGTGTGCCCTCGTGGCCTAATGGATAAGGCGTCGGTCTCCTAAACCGAAGACTGCGGGTTCGAGTCCCACCGAGCAAATAGGACAAAAAAAAATTTTATACAGAGAGTGTAGGGAAAAATAAATTTTTAAATACATTTGTTTTTAAATATCTAGAATATATGTTTATAAATTCCTGTTGTGTGCCCTCGTGGCCCAATGGATAAGGCGTCGGTCTCCTAAACCGAAGACTGCGGGTTCGAGTCCCGCCGAGGGTAGAATGTCATTTTTATTTCCGGTGGACGGAAAACAAGAATAAAAATATTAAAATAAATATCATTTAAGATAGCTTTGATAGAAGTTTATTACATGCGGTTGTGTGCCCTCGTGGCCTAATGGATAAGGCGTCGGTCTCCTAAACCGAAGACTGCGGGTTCGAGTCCCACCGAGAGAATAGGACAAAATAAATTTTATACAGAGAGTGTAGGGAAAAATAAATTTTTAAATAGATTTGTTTTTAAATATCTAGAATATATGTTTATAAATTCCTGTTGTGTGCCCTCGTGGCCCAATGGATAAGGCGTCGGTCTCCTAAACCGAAGACTGCGGGTTCGAGTCCCGCCGAGGGTAGAATGTCATTTTTTTCCGGTGGACGGAAAACAGAAAAAAAAATATTAAAATGCATATCTTTTAATATATTTTTAATAGAAGTTTATTACATGCGGTTGTGTGCCCTCGTGGCCTAATGGATAAGGCTTCGGTCTCCTAAACCGAAGACTGCGGGTTCGAGTCCCACCGAGAGAATAGGACAAAAAAAAATTTATACAGAGAGTGTAGGGAAAAATAAATTTTTAAATACATTTGTTTTTAAATATCTAGAATATATGTTTATAAATTCCTGTTGTGTGCCCTCGTGGCCCAATGGATAAGGCGTCGGTCTCCTAAACCGAAGACTGCGGGTTCGAGTCCCGCAGAGGGTAGATGGTGTACTTTTTTTCTTATTTACAAACCGAGTACAGAGTAATAAAATTTAGTACTTATGTCTTTCCGAAATTCTAGAATATAAGTTATAACAATCGATTGTGTGCCCTCGTAGCCCAATGGATAAGGCGTCGGTCTGCTAAGCCGAGGACTGCGGGTTCGAGTCCCACCGAGAGAATAAGACAAAAAAAATTTTATGCAAAGAGTGTAGGGAAAAATAAATTTTTAAATAGATTTGTTTTTAAATATCTGGAATATATGTTTATAAATTCCTGTTGTGTGCCCTCGTGGCCCAATGGATAAGGCGTCGGTCTCCTAAACCGAAGCCTGCGGGGTCGAGTCCCGCCGAGGGTAGAATGTCATTTTTTTTCCGGTGGACGGAAAACAAAAATAAAAATATTAAAATAAATATCATTTAAGATAGCTTTGATAGAAGTTTATTACATGTGGTTGTGTGCCCTCGTGGCCTAATGGATAAGGCGTCGGTCTCCTAAACCGAAGACTGCGGGTTCGAGTCCCACCGAGAGAATAGGACAAAAAAAATTTTATACAGAGAGTGTAGGGAAAAATAAATTTTTAAATAGATTTGTTTTTAAATATCTAGAATATATGTTTATAAATTCCTGTTGTGTGCCCTCGTGGCCCAATGGATAAGGCGTCGGTCTCCTAAACCGAAGACTGCGGGTTCGAGTCCCACCGAGCAAATAGGACAAAAAAAATTTTATACAGAGAGTGTAGGGAAAAATAAATTTTTAAATACATTTGTAGAGACTTGAATGCACCACAACACCACGGAAGAACCACTACACAAGTCCCAAATAAATTTTATTGGGAGACTTCTTTCTTCACTACACTCTGGATTATAATAAGACAATATCCACTTCCGTAAAAAAAAACACTACCAAAATCACGCGACACACACTCCACTCCGAGAAATCACTCCTGAACCACACGCGTTCCCCAGCGTGTCTTAACAGGTTCTTTTCGTTATCAGTGGCCGTCCCCTTTTTATCAACTCGTTACTCCTCTGCTCAGTTCCGTTCCTCCCCCTATACCGGTTGGGTCAGAGGGTTTATCAGGAATACGGACCCTGGGCAGAGGTAGCGACCCCTGTGGCTAACTGCCAGACACTACACCCCCCAGGCAAGATTATAATTATCCTTCTATAATTATCGATCTGACAATTAGTCTGGCAGTTCAAGAAATTCACATTCAAATTACAGGCTAAAACATACACATACATACATCAAAATTAATCACATTACCAATCAAGAACAGAAATAAAGCCGCCTGGTTATAATACTGGAACAATACATACACAAATAACACAAAAAAAAAATCAGACAGACGGACAGGAGCTCTACGTATAATCCGGAACACAACATGAACAAATTACTAAAGACCATGCACCAAATCATTGTTACAAGGAATACTGGTCCAAAAGTCATACCAGTCTGGATCCAGGTCTCAAAGTTCTTGAGGGCCCAAACCATGGCAGAAGCCTTCCGCTCCACGGTGGCCCAGGCCTGTTGAACCTTCGTCAGCTTTTTGGCTGACGAAGCTGATGGGACGAAGCTTACCCTCTTTGTACCGCTGGGACCAGCAGCAATGCCCGTTGCACTCGCGTCCGTCTGGACCGCGAAGGGCTGCCCTGGCTGTGGAGTATACCGCCCAATGGAATTGACCACGTCAACGGAGTTCTCCATTGGACAACTTTCATCACTTTTGGTGACCGCGTTCAGGAGTCCCCTTCTCTTCCCATTTTCTAAGTGGATGAGACTCTTCGTTATCTCCCCTGGTAACCTTTTCCCTTTCCACGGGGTGGGAAATATTTCCCCTAAGTCCCTATCATTCTCAAAATTGATCCCCATCGTCTGAACCCGAGGGTAAAACCTTTTAACTTTATCCGCGTGAACATGTTGCATCCTGCTATCAGGCAACTTCACTCTACACAAGTGGGGTGAAACTCGCTCCACCAATGCCTCACAGTTTTCTTGCTCCTCCCTAACACAGGCAGCCTCTGTAAATTCCCCTTCAACTCTCAAAGTCTCATCGTCCTTTCCCGATTCTTCCCCCTCTCCCGTCTCTACCTCGAACACTTCCGGTGAGTCTGATAACTTATCATCTACCGTACCTCCCGTTTCCTCCGCTAGGGGAACCGTAGACCCAGCCTGAATCAGCATTTCATATGCTTCGGGAGTTAATAAACAAGGGGGACTCAATTTGTCTGTCACCGCCATCAATGTATCCACCCGGGAGTATAAGCTGCCCTTCTCCTCCCTTAAATGCACCGGAATGGTACATAACTGGGCCCTCACCTCTTCTCCGAAAGCCGACCTCAAAGTTATCACTCCCCTTCCATTTCCTACTGACCCGGGAACCAAAGAGGACTGTATCACCGAAATCTCGGTGCCAGAATCAATAATTGCTGGTATTTCCTTACCCTCTATCCAAATATGTATCTCCTTTAGAGGTTGTAACCTTCCTTTACCTTTTCCTACCCATTCCACCCTTGCTACCAAGGGGTCCTCTATGGCTTCCGGTACTGCCGCTTGGTTGATTCTTTTCGGGCTCCCGGGCTCTCCATCCCGTCTTCTATTTTGAGGGCAATCACGCCTTCGGTGATATATTGACTTGCAAATAAAACACCCTTCCTCCCAGGATGGTTTTTGCACCCACCCATTCGCTCCTTTGAAATTCCCCTCCCGCTTTTGGGGATAGCTCAACCCTTTATCTCCATTCGGATATTTTCTCTCTCTCCAATTCCTATTTTCCTCTTTAAAAATCATTCCTCCCATATCACCGTCCACTATCGCACTCTTGTAATTATCTATTTCCCTTGCTAAATCGGTCGGTTTGAACCAAGTCTCCGTTTCTTTTAGCTGTATGTACATTTTCAAATTAGGGGGTAAACTATCCTTTATCTTATCTGCCACAATTAAATTCTTAAAGGCCTCAAACGATTTTACTCCTCTAGATTTTAGATATAAATCCAACGCGGCCTCTATTTCAATTGCATATTGGATGTAGGTCTCGTTATGTTTAATTGTTATAGAATCTAGGTTCTTTTTATGCTGTATGGGGTTTATCCTAAATTCCTGCAGTACCAAATCCTTTATGTAATCATATCTCTCTAGGTTTTGATTACCTAACCCCAAACTTAAACTTTTCACTTGCCCCTTCAGCGAGTGCACAACTATCTTCCCTTGATACTCTTCCGGTATCTCATACAAACTAAACCTTTCTTCCATTTCGTGAAAGAAAAAGGGCCATTCTTCTGCCCTATTAGGAATATCAGGCAACATTCCATTCATCAATTTAACATACTCAATAAAAGAGTTTTTGCTCTTAGAACCTATGCTTTCCTGACTAAGCTTATCATTCCGCTCCCTCTCCCTTGTTCTCCCATCTTCTAATTCCATCGCTTTTACCCTTATTTGCTGTTCTCTATCCTGTTCCCTCTGTTCTCTCTCATGCTCCCTGCGCTCTTTCTCCCGCTGTTGCTCTTTCCTATCGGACACAATCCTCCGAAAGATTACCTCTGCCTCTTCGGCCTTAAAATTTTTATGCGCTTTTAATATATTTCTAATTTCTGTGTTCGTAGACTCATCGGGGATTTCAATAGTTAATTCCTCCGCCAATTCAATCAGGTCAACCTTCTTTCCCTGACCCAAGAAAGCCATTTCTACATACAAATATAAAAATACACCATACAAAAAACTAACCTATAGAATTAAACGACTCCTGACCCCAGTCACCAAAGAGATAAAAAAAACCAAAGGAAAACTCACCTCAATCGTCGATGTACCAAGATCGATAATCCTGTCGATTCCCGTCGATGCTCTGGTTCTCTTGAGAGCGTGTAGAGACTTGAATGCACCACAACACCACGGAAGAACCACTACACAAGTCCCAAATAAATAAATTTTATTGGGAGACTTCTTTCTTCACTACACTCTGGATTATAATAAGACAATATCCACTTCCGGAAAAAAAAACACTACCAAAATCACGCGACACACACTCCACTCCGAGAAATCACTCCTGAACCACACGCGTTCCCCAGCGTGTCTTAACAGGTTCTTTTCGTTATCAGTGGCCGTCCCCTTTTTATCAACTCGTTGCTCCTCTGCTCAGTTCCGTTCCTCCCCCTATACCGGTTGGGTCAGAGGGTTTATCAGGAATACGGACCCTGGGCAGAGGTAGCGACCCCTGTGGCTAACTGCCAGACACTACAAGATTTGTTTTTAAATATCTAGAATATATGTTTATAAATTCCTGTTGTGTGCCCTCGTGGCCCAATGGATAAGGCGTCGGTCTCCTAAACCGAAGATTGCGGGTTCAAATCCCGCCGAGGGTAGAATGTCATTATTTTCCCGGTGGACGGAGAACAGAAATAAAAATATTAAAATGCATATCTTTTAAGATAACTTTATTAAAAGGTAATAATATGAGGTTGTGTGCCCTCGTGGCCCAATGGATAAGGCGTCGGTCTCCTAAACCGAAGACTGCGGGTTCGAGTCCCGCCGAGGGTAGAATGTCATTTTTTTTTCCGGTGGACGGAAAACAAAAATAAAAATATTAAAATACATATCATATAAGATAACTTTGATAGAAGTTTAATAAATGCGGTTGTGTGCCCTCGTGGCCTAATGGATAAGGCGTCGGTCTCCTAAACCGAAGACTGCGGGTTCGAGTCCCGCCGAGGGTATAAGATGAAAACAATTTTTTTATACAGACAGTGTAGGTAAAAATAAATTTTTGAATAGATTTGTTTTTAAATATCTGGAATATATGTTTATAAATTCCTGTTGTGTGCCCTCGTGGCCCAATGGAAAAGGCGTCGGTCTCCTAAACCGAAGATTGCCGGTTCGAGTCCCGCCGAGGGTAAATTTTTTCTTATTTACAAACCGAGTACAGAATAATAAAATTTAGTACTTATGTCCTTCCGAAATTCTAGAATATAAGTTATAAAAAGCGATTGTTTGCCCTCGTAGCCCAATGGATAAGGCGTCGGTCTCCTAAGCCGAGGACTGCGGGTTCGAGTCCCACCGAGAGAATAAGGCAAAAAAAAATTTATGCAGAGAGTGTAGGGAAAAATAAATTTTTAAATAGATTTGTTTTTAAATATCTGGAATATATGTTTATAAATTCCTGTTGTGTGCCCTCGTGGCCCAATGGATAAGGCGTCGGTCTCCTAAACCGAAGACTGCGGGTTCGAGTCCCGCCGAGGGTAGAATGTCATTTTTTTCCGGTGGACGGAAAAAAAAAATAAAAATATTAAAATGCATATATTTTAAGATAACTTTAATAGAAGTTTATTACATGCGGTTGTGTGCCCTCGTGGCCTAATGGATAAGGTGTCGGTCTCCTAAACCGAAGACTGCGGGTTCGAGTCCCACCGAGAGAATAGGACAAAAAAAATTTTATACATAGAGTGTAGGGAAAAATGAATTTTTAAATAGATTTGTTTTTTAATATCTAGAATATATGTTTATAAATTCCTGTTGTGTGCCCTCGTGGCCCAATGGATAAGGCGTCGGTCTCCTAAACCGAAGACTGCGGATTCGAGTCCCGCCGAGGGTTGAATGTCATTTTTTTTCCGGTGGACGGAAAAAAAAAATAATGTGCCCTCGTGGCCTAATGGATAAGGCGTCGGTCTCCTAAACCGAAGACTGCGGGTTCGAGTCCCACCGAGAGAATAGGACAAAAAAAATTTTATACAGAGAGTGAAGAGAAAAATAAATTTTTAAATAGATTTGTTTTTAAATATCTAGAATATATGTTTATAAATTCCTGTTGTGTGCCCTCGTGGCCCAATGCTTAAGGCGTCGGTCTCCTAAACCGAAGACTGCGGGTTCGAGTCCCGCCGAGGGTAGAATGTCATTTTTTTCCGGTGGACGGAAAACAGAAATAAAAATATTAAAATGCATATATTTTAAGATAACTTTAATAGAAGTTTATTACATGCGGTTGGAATATGTACTTATATTATTATATGAATTTAGTACTTATATTATTATATGAATTTAGTACTTATGTCTTTCCGATATTCGGGTTCATGTCCCGTCGTGGGTATAATGTAAAAATTTTTTGGACGGAGGGAGAAGAGAATTAAAAATATTAAAATTCATATCTTTTTAGATGACTTTAATAGAAGTTTATAAATTAAAGAGGTGTGCCCTCGTAGCCCAACGGATAAGGCCTCGGTCTCCTAAACCGAAGATTGCGGGTTCGAGTCCCGTATAGGGTAGATGGTGTACTTTTTTTCTTATTTACAAACTGAGTACAGAATAATAAAATTTAGAACTTGTCTCCTTAAATCTCTAGAATATAAGTTATAAAAAGGCAATGTGCGCCCTCGTAGCCCATTGGATAAGGCGTCGGTCTCCGAAACCGAAGACTGCGGGTTCGAGTCCCACCGAGAGAATAGGACGAAAACAATTTTATACAGAGAGTGCAGGGAAAAATAAATTTTTAAATATATTTGTTTTTAAATATCTAGAATATATGTTTATAAATTCCTGTTGTGTGCCCTCGTGGCCCAATGGATAAGGCGTCGGTCTCCTAAACCGAAGATTGCGGGTTCGAGTCCCGCCGAGGGTAGAATGTCATTATTTTCCCGGTGGACGGAGAACAGAAATAAAAATATTAAAATGCATATCTTTTAAGATAACTTTATTAAAAGTTAATAATATGAGGTTGTGTGCCCTCGTGGCCCAATGGATAAGGCGTCGGTCTCCTAAACCGAAGACTGCGGGTTCGAGTCCCGCCGAGGGTATAGAATGTCATTTTTTTTCCGGTGGACGGAAAACAAAAATAAAAATATTAAAATACATATCATATAAGATAACTTTGATAGAAGTTTAATAAATGCGGTTGTGTGCCCTCGTGGCCCAATGGAAAAGGCGTCGGTCTCCTCAACCGAAGATTGCCGGTTCGAGTCCCGCCGAGGGTAGATGGTGTACTTTTTTTCTTATTTACAAACCGAGTACAGAATAATAAAATTTAGTACTTATGTCCTTCCGAAATTCTAGAATATAAGTTATAAAAAGCGATTGTTTGCCCTCGTAGCCCAATGGATAAGGCGTCGGTCTCCTAAGCCGAGGACTGCGGGTTCGAGTCCCACCGAGAGAATAAGGCAAAAAAAAAATTATGCAGAGAGTGTAGGGAAAAATAAATTTTTAAATAGATTTGTTTTTAAATATCTGGAATATATGTTTATAAATTCCTGTTGTGTGCCCTCGTGGCCCAATGGATAAGGCGTCGGTCTCCTAAACCGAAGACTGCGGGTTCGAGTCCCGCCGAGGGTAGAATGTCATTTTTTTTACGGTGGACGGAAAACAGAAATAAAAATATTAAAATGCATATATTTTAAGATAACTTTAATAGAAGTTTATTACATGCGGTTGTGTGCCCTCGTGGCCTAATGGATAAGGCGTCGGTCTCCTAAACCGAAGACTGCGGGTTCGAGTCCCACCGAGAGAATAGGACAAAAAAAATTTTATACATAGAGTGTAGGGAAAAATGAATTTTTAAATAGATTTGTTTTTTAATATCTAGAATATATGTTTATAAATTCCTGTTGTGTGCCCTCGTGGCCCAATGGATAAGGCGTCAGTCTCCTAAACCGAAGACTGCGGATTCGAGTCCCGCCGAGGGTTGAATGTCATGTTTTTTTCCGGTGGACGGAAAAAAAAAATAATGTGCCCTCGTGGCCTAATGGATAAGGCGTCGGTCTCCTAAACCGAAGACTGCGGGTTCGAGTCCCACCGAGAGAATAGGACAAAAAAAATTTTATACAGAGAGTGAAGAGAAAAATAAATTTTTAAATAGATTTGTTTTTAAATATCTAGAATATATGTTTATAAATTCCTGTTGTGTGCCCTCGTGGCCCAATGCTTAAGGCGTCGGTCTCCTAAACCGAAGACTGCGGGTTCGAGTCCCGCCGAGGGTAGAATGTCATTTTTTTTCCGGTGGACGGAAAACAAAAATAAAAAAATATTAAAATACATATCATTTAAGATAGCTTTGATAGAAGTTTATTACATGCGGTTGTGTGCCCTCGTGGCCTAATGGATAAGGCGTCGGTCTCCTAAACCGAAGACTGCGGGTTCGAGTCCCACCGAGAGAATAGGACAAAAAAAATTTTATACAGAGAGTGAAGAGAAAAATAAATTTTTAAATAGATTTGTTTTTAAATATCTGGAATATATGTTTATAAATTCCTGTTGTGTGCCCTCGTGGCCCAATGGATAAGGCGTCGGTCTCCTAAACCGAAGATTGCGTGTTCGGGTCCCGCCGAGGGTGGAATGTCAATATTTTGCCGGTGGACGGAGAACAGAAAAAAAATATTAAAATGCATATCTTTTAAGATAACTTTATTAAAAGTTAATAAAATAAGGTTGTGTGCCCTCGTGGCCCAATGGATAAGGCGTCGGTCTCCTAAACCGAAGACTGCGGGTTCGAGTCCCGCCGAGGGTAGAATGTCATTTTTTTTTCCGGTGGACGGAAAACAAAAATAAAAATATTAAAATAAATATCATTTAAGATAGCTTTGATAGAAGTTTATTAAATGCGGTTGTGTGCCCTCGTGGCCTAATGGATAAGGCGTCGGTCTCCTAAACCGAAGACTGCGGGTTCGAGTCCCGCCGAGGGTAGATGGTGTACTTTTTTTCTTATGGTTTAACAAACAAATTCTCTTTATTTACTAAAGAAATACAAGTAATAGAACTAAATTACAAACCGAGTACCGAATAATAGAATTTAGTACTTATGTCTTTCCGAAATTCGGGTTCAAGTCCCGTCGTGGGTAGAATGTAAAAATTTTTTGGACGGAGGGAGAAGAGAATTAAAAATATTAAATTTCATATCTTTTTAGATGACTTTAATAGAAGTTTATAAATTAAAGAGGTGTGCCCTCGTAGCCCAATGGATAAGGCCTCGGTCTCCTAAACCGAAGATTGCGGGTTCGAGTCCCGTCGAGGGTAGATGGTGTACTTTTTTTTCTTATTTACAAACTGAGTACAGAATAATAAAATTTAAAACTTATGTCTCCTTAAATCTCTAGAATATAAGTTATAAAAAGGTAATGTGCGCCCTCGTAGCCCATTGGATAAGGCGTCGGTCTCCTAAACCGAAGACTGCGGGTTCGAGTCCCACCGAGAGAATAGGACGAAAAAAATTTTATACAGAGAGTGTAGGGAAAAATAAATTTTTAAATAGATTTGTTTTTAAATATCTAGGATATATGTTTATAAATTCCTGTTGTGTGCCCTCGTGGCCCAATGGATAAGGCGTCGGTCTCCTAAACCGAAGACTGCGGGTTCGAGTCCCGCCGAGGGTAGAATGTCATTTTTATTTCCGGTGGACGGAAAACAAGAATAAAAATATTAAAATAAATATCATTTAAGATAGCTTTGATAGAAGTTTATTACATGCGGTTGTGTGCCCTCGTGGCCTAATGGATAAGGCGTCGGTCTCCTAAACCGAAGACTGCGGGTTCGAGTCCCACCGAGAGAATAGGACAAAATAAATTTTATACAGAGAGTGTAGGGAAAAATAAATTTTTAAATAGATTTGTTTTTAAATATCTAGAATATATGTTTATAAATTCCTGTTGTGTGCCCTCGTGGCCCAATGGATAAGGCGTCGGTCTCCTAAACCGAAGACTGCGGGTTCGAGTCCCGCCGAGGGTAGAATGTCATTTTTTTCCGGTGGACGGAAAACAGAAAAAAAAATATTAAAATGCATATCTTTTAAGATAACTTTAATAGAAGTTTATTACATGCGGTTGTGTGCCCTCGTGGCCTAATGGATAAGGCTTCTGTCTCCTAAACCGAAGACTGCGGGTTCGAGTCCCACCGAGAGAATAGGACAAAAAAAAATTTATACAGAGAGTGTAGGGAAAAATAAATTTTTAAATACATTTGTTTTTAAATATCTAGAATATATGTTTATAAATTCCTGTTGTGTGCCCTCGTGGCCCAATGGATAAGGCGTCGGTCTCCTAAACCGAAGACTGCGGGTTCGAGTCCCGCAGAGGGTAGATGGTGTACTTCTTTTCTTATTTACAAACCGAGTACAGAGTAATAAAATTTAGTACTTATGTCTTTCCGAAATTCTAGAATATAAGTTATAACAATCGATTATGTGCCCTCGTAGCCCAATGGATAAGGCGTCGGTCTGCTAAGCCGAGGACTGCGGGTTCGAGTCCCAACGAGAGAATAAGACAAAAAAAATTTTATGCAAAGAGTGTAGGGAAAAATAAATTTTTAAATAGATTTGTTTTTAAATATCTGGAATATATGTTTATAAATTCCTGTTGTGTGCCCTCGTGGCCCAATGGATAAGGCGTCGGTCTCCTAAACCGAAGCCTGCGGGGTCGAGTCCCGCCGAGGGTAGAATGTCATTTTTTTTCCGGTGGACGGAAAACAAAAATAAAAATATTAAAATAAATATCATTTAAGATAGCTTTGATAGAAGTTTATTACATGTGGTTGTGTGCCCTCGTGGCCTAATGGATAAGGCGTCGGTCTCCTAAACCGAAGACTGCGGGTTCGAGTCCCACCGAGAGAATAGGACAAAAAAATTTTATACAGAGAGTGTAGGGAAAAATAAATTTTTAAATAGATTTGTTTTTAAATATCTAGAATATATGTTTATAAATTCCTGTTGTGTGCCCTCGTGGCCCAATGGATAAGGCGTCGGTCTCCTAAACCGAAGACTGCGGGTTCGAGTCCCGCCGAGGGTAGAATGTCATTTTTTTCCGGTGGACGGAAAACAGAAAAAAAAATATTAAAATGCATATCTTTTAAGATAACTTTTATAGAAGTTTATTACATTCGGTTGTGTGCCCTCGTGGCCTAATGGATAAGGCGTCGGTCTCCTAAACCGAAGACTGCGGGTTCGAGTCCCACCGAGCAAATAGGACAAAAAAAATTTTATACAGAGAGTGTAGGGAAAAATAAATTTTTAAATACATTTGTTTTTAAATATCTAGAATATATGTTTATAAATTCCTGTTGTGTGCCCTCGTGGCCCAATGGATAAGGCGTCGGTCTCCTAAACCGAAGACTGCGGGTTCGAGTCCCGCCGAGGGTAGAATGTCATTTTTATTTCCGGTGGACGGAAAACAAGAATAAAAATATTAAAATAAATATCATTTAAGATAGCTTTGATAGAAGTTTATTACATGCGGTTGTGTGCCCTCGTGGCCTAATGGATAAGGCGTCGGTCTCCTAAACCGAAGACTGCGGGTTCGAGTCCCACCGAGAGAATAGGACAAAATAAATTTTATACAGAGAGTGTAGGGAAAAATAAATTTTTAAATAGATTTGTTTTTAAATATCTAGAATATATGTTTATAAATTCCTGTTGTGTGCCCTCGTGGCCCAATGGATAAGGCGTCGGTCTCCTAAACCGAAGACTGCGGGTTCGAGTCCCGCCGAGGGTAGAATGTCATTTTTTTCCGGTGGACGGAAAACAGAAAAAAAAATATTAAAATGCATATCTTTTAATATATTTTTAATAGAAGTTTATTACATGCGGTTGTGTGCCCTCGTGGCCTAATGGATAAGGCTTCGGTCTCCTAAACCGAAGACTGCGGGTTCGAGTCCCACCGAGAGAATAGGACAAAAAAAAATTTATACAGAGAGTGTAGGGAAAAATAAATTTTTAAATACATTTGTTTTTAAATATCTAGAATATATGTTTATAAATTCCTGTTGTGTGCCCTCGTGGCCCAATGGATAAGGCGTCGGTCTCCTAAACCGAAGACTGCGGGTTCGAGTCCCGCAGAGGGTAGATGGTGTACTTTTTTTCTTATTTACAAACCGAGTACAGAGTAATAAAATTTAGTACTTATGTCTTTCCGAAATTCTAGAATATAAGTTATAACAATCGATTGTGTGCCCTCGTAGCTCAATGGATAAGGCGTCGGTCTGCTAAGCCGAGGACTGCGGGTTCGAGTCCCACCGAGAGAATAAGACAAAAAAAATTTTATGCAAAGAGTGTAGGGAAAAATAAATTTTTAAATAGATTTGTTTTTAAATATCTGGAATATATGTTTATAAATTCCTGTTGTGTGCCCTCGTGGCCCAATGGATAAGGCGTCGGTCTCCTAAACCGAAGCCTGCGGGGTCGAGTCCCGCCGAGGGTAGAATGTCATTTTTTTTCCGGTGGACGGAAAACAAAAATAAAAATATTAAAATAAATATCATTTAAGATAGCTTTGATAGAAGTTTATTACATGTGGTTGTGTGCCCTCGTGGCCTAATGGATAAGGCGTCGGTCTCCTAAACCGAAGACTGCGGGTTCGAGTCCCACCGAGAGAATAGGACAAAAAAAATTTTATACAGAGAGTGTAGGGAAAAATAAATTTTTAAATAGATTTGTTTTTAAATATCTAGAATATATGTTTATAAATTCCTGTTGTGTGCCCTCGTGGCCCAATGGATAAGGCGTCGGTCTCCTAAACCGAAGACTGCGGGTTCGAGTCCCACCGAGCAAATAGGACAAAAAAAATTTTATACAGAGAGTGTAGGGAAAAATAAATTTTTAAATACATTTGTTTTTAAATATCTAGAATATATGTTTATAAATTCCTGTTGTGTGCCCTCGTGGCCCAATGGATAAGGCGTCGGTCTCCTAAACCGAAGACTGCGGGTTCGAGTCCCGCCGAGGGTAGAATGTCATTTTTTTTTCCGGTGGACGGAAAACAAAAATAAAAAAATATTAAAATACATATCATTTAAGATGACTTTGATAGAAGTTTATTAAACGCGGTTGTGTGCCCTCGTGGCCTAATGGATAAGGCGTCGGTCTCCTAAACCGAAGATTGCGGGTTCGAGTCCAGCCAAGGGTAGATGTTGTACTTTTTTTCTTATTTACAAACCGAGTACAGAGTAATAAAATTTAGTACTTATGTCTTTCTGAAATTCTAGAATATAAGTTATAACAATCGATTGTGTGCCCTCGTAGCCCAATGGATAAGGCGTCGGTCTTATAAGCCGAGGACCGCGGGTTCGAGTCCCACCGAGAGAATAAGACAAAAAAAATTTTATGCAGAGAGTGTAGGGAAAAATAAATTTTTAAATAGATTTGTTTTTAAATATCTGGAATATATGTTTATAAATTCCTGTTGTGTGCCCTCGTGGCCCAATGGATAAGGCGTCGGTCTCCTAAACCGAAGACTGCGGGTTCGAGTCCCGCCGAGGGTAGAATGTCATTTTTTTTTCCGGTGGACGGAAAACAAAAATAAAACTATTAAAATAAATATCATTTAAGATAGCTTTGATAGAAGTTTATTAAATGCGGTCGTGTTCCCTCGTGGCCTAATGGATAAGGCGTCGGTCTCCTAAACCGAAGACTGCGGGTTCGAGTCCCGCCGAGGGTAGATGGTGTACTTTTTTTCTTATGGTTTAACAAACAAATTCTCTTTATTTACAAAAGAAATACAAGTAATAGAACTAAATTACAAACCGAGTACCGAATAATAGAATTTAAAACTTATGTCTTTCCGAAATTCGGGTTCAAGTCCCGTCGTGGGTAGAATGTAAAAATTTTTTGGACGGAGGGAGAAGAGAATTAAAAATATTAAATTTCATATCTTTTTAGATGACTTTAATAGAAGTTTATAAATTAAAGAGGTGTGCCCTCGTAGCCCAATGGATAAGGCCTCGGTCTCCTAAACCGAAGATTGCGGGTTCGAGTCCCGTCGAGGGTAGATGGTGTACTTTTTTTTCTTATTTACAAACTGAGTACAGAATAATAAAATTTAAAACTTATGTCTCCTTAAATCTCTAGAATATAAGTTATAAAAAGGTAATGTGCGCCCTCGTAGCCCATTGGATAAGGCGTCGGTCTCCTAAACCGAAGACTGCGGGTTCGAGTCCCACCGAGAGAATAGGACGAAAAAAATTTTATACAGAGAGTGTAGGGAAAAATAAATTTTTAAATAGATTTGTTTTTAAATATCTAGGATATATGTTTATAAATTCCTGTTGTGTGCCCTCGTGGCCCAATGGATAAGGCGTCGGTCTCCTAAACCGAAGACTGCGGGTTCGAGTCCCGCCGAGGGTAGAATGTCATTTTTATTTCCGGTGGACGGAAAACAAGAATAAAAATATTAAAATAAATATCATTTAAGATAGCTTTGATAGAAGTTTATTACATGCGGTTGTGTGCCCTCGTGGCCTAATGGATAAGGCGTCGGTCTCCTAAACCGAAGACTGCGGGTTCGAGTCCCACCGAGAGAATAGGACAAAATAAATTTTATACAGAGAGTGTAGGGAAAAATAAATTTTTAAATAGATTTGTTTTTAAATATCTAGAATATATGTTTATAAATTCCTGTTGTGTGCCCTCGTGGCCCAATGGATAAGGCGTCGGTCTCCTAAACCGAAGACTGCGGGTTCGAGTCCCGCCGAGGGTAGAATGTCATTTTTTTCCGGTGGACGGAAAACAGAAAAAAAAATATTAAAATGCATATCTTTTAAGATAACTTTAATAGAAGTTTATTACATGCGGTTGTGTGCCCTCGTGGCCTAATGGATAAGGCTTCTGTCTCCTAAACCGAAGACTGCGGGTTCGAGTCCCACCGAGAGAATAGGACAAAAAAAAATTTATACAGAGAGTGTAGGGAAAAATAAATTTTTAAATACATTTGTTTTTAAATATCTAGAATATATGTTTATAAATTCCTGTTGTGTGCCCTCGTGGCCCAATGGATAAGGCGTCGGTCTCCTAAACCGAAGACTGCGGGTTCGAGTCCCGCAGAGGGTAGATGGTGTACTTTTTTTCTTATTTACAAACCGAGTACAGAGTAATAAAATTTAGTACTTATGTCTTTCCGAAATTCTAGAATATAAGTTATAACAATCGATTATGTGCCCTCGTAGCCCAATGGATAAGGCGTCGGTCTGCTAAGCCGAGGACTGCGGGTTCGAGTCCCAACGAGAGAATAAGACAAAAAAAATTTTATGCAAAGAGTGTAGGGAAAAATAAATTTTTAAATAGATTTGTTTTTAAATATCTGGAATATATGTTTATAAATTCCTGTTGTGTGCCCTCGTGGCCCAATGGATAAGGCGTCGGTCTCCTAAACCGAAGCCTGCGGGGTCGAGTCCCGCCGAGGGTAGAATGTCATTTTTTTTCCGGTGGACGGAAAACAAAAATAAAAATATTAAAATAAATATCATTTAAGATAGCTTTGATAGAAGTTTATTACATGTGGTTGTGTGCCCTCGTGGCCTAATGGATAAGGCGTCGGTCTCCTAAACCGAAGACTGCGGGTTCGAGTCCCACCGAGAGAATAGGACAAAAAAAATTTTATACAGAGAGTGTAGGGAAAAATAAATTTTTAAATAGATTTGTTTTTAAATATCTAGAATATATGTTTATAAATTCCTGTTGTGTGCCCTCGTGGCCCAATGGATAAGGCGTCGGTCTCCTAAACCGAAGACTGCGGGTTCGAGTCCCGCCGAGGGTAGAATGTCATTTTTTTCCGGTGGACGGAAAACAGAAAAAAAAATATTAAAATGCATATCTTTTAAGATAACTTTTATAGAAGTTTATTACATTCGGTTGTGTGCCCTCGTGGCCTAATGGATAAGGCGTCGGTCTCCTAAACCGAAGACTGCGGGTTCGAGTCCCACCGAGCAAATAGGACAAAAAAAATTTTATACAGAGAGTGTAGGGAAAAATAAATTTTTAAATACATTTGTTTTTAAATATCTAGAATATATGTTTATAAATTCCTGTTGTGTGCCCTCGTGGCCCAATGGATAAGGCGTCGGTCTCCTAAACCGAAGACTGCGGGTTCGAGTCCCGCCGAGGGTAGAATGTCATTTTTATTTCCGGTGGACGGAAAACAAGAATAAAAATATTAAAATAAATATCATTTAAGATAGCTTTGATAGAAGTTTATTACATGCGGTTGTGTGCCCTCGTGGCCTAAGGGATAAGGCGTCGGTCTCCTAAACCGAAGACTGCGGGTTCGAGTCCCACCGAGAGAATAGGACAAAATAAATTTTATACAGAGAGTGTAGGGAAAAATAAATTTTTAAATAGATTTGTTTTTAAATATCTAGAATATATGTTTATAAATTCCTGTTGTGTGCCCTCGTGGCCCAATGGATAAGGCGTCGGTCTCCTAAACCGAAGACTGCGGGTTCGAGTCCCGCCGAGGGTAGAATGTCATTTTTTTCCGGTGGACGGAAAACAGAAAAAAAAATATTAAAATGCATATCTTTTAATATATTTTTAATAGAAGTTTATTACATGCGGTTGTGTGCCCTCGTGGCCTAATGGATAAGGCTTCGGTCTCCTAAACCGAAGACTGCGGGTTCGAGTCCCACCGAGAGAATAGGACAAAAAAAAATTTATACAGAGAGTGTAGGGAAAAATAAATTTTTAAATACATTTGTTTTTAAATATCTAGAATATATGTTTATAAATTCCTGTTGTGTGCCCTCGTGGCCCAATGGATAAGGCGTCGGTCTCCTAAACCGAAGACTGCGGGTTCGAGTCCCGCAGAGGGTAGATGGTGTACTTTTTTTCTTATTTACAAACCGAGTACAGAGTAATAAAATTTAGTACTTATGTCTTTCCGAAATTCTAGAATATAAGTTATAACAATCGATTGTGTGCCCTCGTAGCCCAATGGATAAGGCGTCGGTCTGCTAAGCCGAGGACTGCGGGTTCGAGTCCCACCGAGAGAATAAGACAAAAAAAATTTTATGCAAAGAGTGTAGGGAAAAATAAATTTTTAAATAGATTTGTTTTTAAATATCTGGAATATATGTTTATAAATTCCTGTTGTGTGCCCTCGTGGCCCAATGGATAAGGCGTCGGTCTCCTAAACCGAAGCCTGCGGGGTCGAGTCCCGCCGAGGGTAGAATGTCATTTTTTTTCCGGTGGACGGAAAACAAAAATAAAAATATTAAAATAAATATCATTTAAGATAGCTTTGATAGAAGTTTATTACATGTGGTTGTGTGCCCTCGTGGCCTAATGGATAAGGCGTCGGTCTCCTAAACCGAAGACTGCGGGTTCGAGTCCCACCGAGAGAATAGGACAAAAAAAATTTTATACAGAGAGTGTAGGGAAAAATAAATTTTTAAATAGATTTGTTTTTAAATATCTAGAATATATGTTTATAAATTCCTGTTGTGTGCCCTCGTGGCCCAATGGATAAGGCGTCGGTCTCCTAAACCGAAGACTGCGGGTTCGAGTCCCACCGAGCAAATAGGACAAAAAAAATTTTATACAGAGAGTGTAGGGAAAAATAAATTTTTAAATACATTTGTTTTTAAATATCTAGAATATATGTTTATAAATTCCTGTTGTGTGCCCTCGTGGCCCAATGGATAAGGCGTCGGTCTCCTAAACCGAAGACTGCGGGTTCGAGTCCCGCCGAGGGTAGAATGTCATTTTTTTTTCCGGTGGACGGAAAACAAAAATAAAAAAATATTAAAATACATATCATTTAAGATGACTTTGATAGAAGTTTATTAAACGCGGTTGTGTGCCCTCGTGGCCTAATGGATAAGGCGTCGGTCTCCTAAACCGAAGATTGCGGGTTCGAGTCCAGCCAAGGGTAGATGTTGTACTTTTTTTCTTATTTACAAACCGAGTACAGAGTAATAAAATTTAGTACTTATGTCTTTCTGAAATTCTAGAATATAAGTTATAACAATCGATTGTGTGCCCTCGTAGCCCAATGGATAAGGCGTCGGTCTTATAAGCCGAGGACCGCGGGTTCGAGTCCCACCGAGAGAATAAGACAAAAAAAATTTTATGCAGAGAGTGTAGGGAAAAATAAATTTTTAAATAGATTTGTTTTTAAATATCTGGAATATATGTTTATAAATTCCTGTTGTGTGCCCTCGTGGCCCAATGGATAAGGCGTCGGTCTCCTAAACCGAAGACTGCGGGTTCGAGTCCCGCCGAGGGTAGAATGTCATTTTTTTTTCCGGTGGACGGAAAACAAAAATAAAAATATTAAAATAAATATCATTTAAGATAGCTTTGATAGAAGTTTATTAAATGCGGTTGTGTGCCCTCGTGGCCTAATGGATAAGGCGTCGGTCTCCTAAACCGAAGGCTGCGGGTTCGAGTCCCGCCGAGGGTAGATGGTGTACTTTTTTTCTTATGGTTTAACAAACAAATTCTCTTTATTTACTAAAGAAATACAAGTAATAGAACTAAATTACAAACCGAGTACCGAATAATAGAATTTAGTACTTATGTCTTTCCGAAATTCGGGTTCAAGTCCCGTCGTGGGTAGACGTATCGTGGTATAAAATTTAAAACTTATGTCTCCTTAAATCTCTAGAATATAAGTTATAAAAAGGTAATGTGCGCCCTCGTAGCCCAATGGATAAGGCGTCGGTCTCCTAAACCGAAGACTGCGGGTTCGAGTCCCACCGAGAGAATAGGACAAAAAAAAATTTATACAGAGAGTGAAGAGAAAAATAAATTTTTAAATAGATTTGTTTTTAAATATCTAGAATATATGTTTATAAATTCCTGTTGTGTGCCCTCGTGGCCCAATGCTTAAGGCGTCGGTCTCCTAAACCGAAGACTGCGGGTTCGAGTCCCGCCGAGGGTAGAATGTCATTTTTTTCCGGTGGACGGAAAACAAAAATAAAAAAATAATAAAATACATATCATTTAAGATAGCTTTGATAGAAGTTTATTACATGCGGTTGTGTGCCCTCGTGGCCTAATGGATAAGGCGTCGGTCTCCTAAACCGAAGACTGCGGGTTCGAGTCCCACCGAGAGAATAGGACAAAAAAAATTTTATACAGAGAGTGAAGAGAAAAATAAATTTTTAAATAGATTTGTTTTTAAATATCTGGAATATATGTTTATAAATTCCTGTTGTGTGCCCTCGTAGCCCAATGGATAAGGCCTCGGTCTCCTAAACCGAAGATTGCGGGTTCGAGTCCCGTCGAGGGTAGATGGTGTACTTTTTTTTCTTATTTACAAACTGAGTACAGAATAATAAAATTTAAAACTTATGTCTCCTTAAATCTCTAGAATATAAGTTATAAAAAGGTAATGTGCGCCCTCGTAGCCCATTGGATAAGGCGTCGGTCTCCTAAACCGAAGACTGCCGGTTCGAGTCCCACCGAGAGAATAGGACGAAAAAAATTTTATACAGAGAGTGTAGGGAAAAATAAATTTTTAAATAGATTTGTTTTTAAATATCTAGAATATATGTTTATAAATTCCTGTTGTGTGCCCTCGTGGCCCAATGGATAAGGTGTCGGTCTCCTAAACCGAAGAATGCGGGTTCGAGTCCCGCCGAGGGTAGAATGTCATTTTTATTTCCGGTGGACGGAAAACAAAAATAAAAATATTAAAATAAATATCATTTAAGATAGCTTTGATAGAAGTTTATTACATGCGGTTGTGTGCCCTCGTGGCCTAATGGATAAGGCGTCGGTCTCCTAAACCGAAGACTGCGGGTTCGAGTCCCACCGAGAGAATAGGACAAAATAAATTTTATACAGAGAGTGTAGGGAAAAATAAATTTTTAAATAGATTTGTTTTTAAATATCTAGAATATATGTTTATAAATTCCTGTTGTGTGCCCTCGTGGCCCAATGGATAAGGCGTCGGTCTCCTAAACCGAAGACTGCGGGTTCGAGTCCCGCCGAGGGTAGAATGTCATTTTTTTCCGGTGGACGGAAAACAGAAAAAAAAATATTAAAATGCATATCTTTTAAGATAACTTTAATAGAAGTTTATTACATGCGGTTGTGTGCCCTCGTGGCCTAATGGATAAGGCTTCGGTCTCCTAAACCGAAGACTGCGGGTTCGAGTCCTACCGAGAGAATAGGACAAAAAAAAATTTATACAGAGAGTGTAGGGAAAAATAAATTTTTAAATACATTTGTTTTTAAATATCTAGAATATATGTTTATAAATTCCTGTTGTGTGCCCTCGTGGCCCAATGGATAAGGCGTCGGTCTCCTAAACCGAAGACTGCGGGTTCGAGTCCCGCCGAGGGTAGATGGTGTACTTTTTTTCTTATTTACAAACCGAGTACAGAGTAATAAAATTTAGTACTTATGTCTTTCCGAAATTCTAGAATATAAGTTTAACAATCGATTGTGTGCCCTCGTAGCCCAATGGATAAGGCGTCGGTCTGCTAAGCCGAGGACTGCGGGTTCGAGTCCCACCGAGAGAATAAGACAAAATAAATTTTATGCAAAGAGTGTAGGGAAAAATAAATTTTTAAATAGATTTGTTTTTAAATATCTGGAATATATGTTTATAAATTCCTGTTGTGTGCCCTCGTGGCCCAATGGATAAGGCGTCGGTCTCCTAAACCGAAGCCTGCGGGTTCGAGTCCCGCCGAGGGTAGAATGTCATTTTTTTTTCCGGTGGACGGAAAACAAAAATAAAAATATTAAAATAAATATCATTTAAGATAGCTTTGATAGAAGTTTATTACATGTGGTTGTGTGCCCTCGTGGCCTAATGGATAAGGCGTCGGTCTCCTAAACCGAAGACTGCGGGTTCGAGTCCCACCGAGAGAATAGGACAAAAAAAATTTTATACAGAGAGTGTAGGGAAAAATAAATTTTTAAATAGATTTGTTTTTAAATATCTAGAATATATGTTTATAAATTCCTGTTGTGTGCCCTCGTGGCCCAATGGATAAGGCGTCGGTCTCCTAAACCGAAGACTGCGGGTTCGAGTCCCGCCGATGGTAGAATGTCATTTTTTTCCGGTGGACGGAAAACAGAAAAAAAAATATTAAAATGCATATCTTTTAAGATAACTTTAATAGAAGTTTATTACATGCGGTTGTGTGCCCTCGTGGCCTAATGGATAAGGCGTCGGTCTCCTAAACCGAAGACTGCGGGTTCGAGTCCCACCGAGGGAATAGGACAAAAAAAATTTTATACAGAGAGTGTAGGGAAAAATAAATTTTTAAATACATTTGTTTTTAAATATCTAGAATATATGTTTATAAATTCCTGTTGTGTGCCCTCGTGGCCCAATGGATAAGGCGTCGGTCTCCTAAACCGAAGACTGCGGGTTCGAGTCCCGCCGAGGGTAGAATGTCATTTTTTTTTCCGGTGGACGGAAAACAAAAATAAAAAAATATTAAAATACATATCATTTAAGATGACTTTGATAGAAGTTTATTAAACGCGGTTGTGTGCCCTCGTGGCCTAATGGATAAGGCGTCGGTCTCCTAAACCGAAGATTGCGGGTTCGAGTCCAGCCAAGGGTAGATGGTGTACTTTTTTTCTTATTTACAAACCGAGTACAGAGTAATAAAATTTAGTACTTATGTCTTTCTGAAATTCTAGAATATAAGTTATAACAATCGATTGTGTGCCCTCGTAGCCCAATGGATAAGGCGTCGGTCTGCTAAGCCGAGGACTGCGGGTTCGAGTCCCACCGAGAGAATAAGACAAAAAAAATTTTATGCAGAGAGTGTAGGGAAAAATAAATTTTTAAATAGATTTGTTTTTAAATATCTGGAATATATGTTTATAAATTCCTGTTGTGTGCCCTCGTGGCCCAATGGATAAGGCGTCGGTCTCCTAAACCGAAGACTGCGGGTTCGAGTCCCGCCGAGGGTAGAATGTCATTTTTTTTCCAGTGGACGGAAAACAAAAATAAAAATCTCTCTATATAGAATGAAGGTGTCCCTGGGTTCCTGGGTTCCTGGGTTCCTGCCTGCCTGGGTTTGTCCGGAACAGATTTGGCTCAATTTCTCCAAAACTACCCGTCCGAATCGAACCAAACTTGGTACACATACGTATGGGGACGGGGGAAAGACAATGACATCATTTCCAAATTTCTAAAACCACCCCTTCATCCCCTATAAGGCCTTTTTGTAAAAATCGCCTTACTTCTCCACTAAAGAAGATCTGTTTAACTCGCATTGTTGCAAATAATACAACAAAAACAATTTTAAACATAAAACAAAGTATTTAAAGATAAAACTTGGCTAAAATTGTTTCAAATGTTTTAAAAAGGTTATTAATAATTTAAAAAATTAAAAACGGCCCTTATAAAAAACTTTATAACAGTATTTTCTTATTAAAAACTTCATTTTCCATGAAACTTTAAGTTGAAATAGAAAGTTTTAAGAATTAGACTGGTTAAAGTAAAGATTACATCATGCAGTTTTTTTAGAAAGTTGATGATAGAAACACTAGATCAATTTGTTATTTAACCTTATAATTTGTTTCTTTGGTGATTTTTTTTTTCAATTTAGGGGGTATTTACAAATTTTGGGATTTCAAAAGTCTGTAATAATTTTAATGGATTTTTTTCACTTAGAATGGATAATTGGGTAACTGTCGTAATTAAATGTGCAACACCGGAACTGGATGGTTAGGTTAGATTTACACAGTTGGAACCGGGAGGGAAAAGGCACAGGGAGCACGGTGATGAAAATGCACCGGGAACACCGAGATGAAAAGGCACCGGGGACACCAAGATGAAAAAGGCACCGGGATATGAAAAAATACTGGGAACACCGGGATATGAAAAAATACTGGGAACACCGGGATATGAAAAACTACCAGGATGATTGGTAATTATGGTTACAGAAAATTAGGCATGTAACTTGAGAAAATTTTAATAAATTGATACACTCCACCCGTGCAAGGCCGGGCATATCAGCTAGTATTAAAATAAATATCATTTAAGATAGCTTTGATAGAAGTTTATTAAATGCGGTTGTGTGCCCTCGTGGCCTAATGGATAAGGCGTCGGTCTCCTAAACCGAAGGCTGCGGGTTCGAGTCCCGCCGAGGGTAGATGGTGTACTTTTTTTCTTATGGTTTAACAAACAAATTCTCTTTATTTACTAAAGAAATACAAGTAATAGAACTAAATTACAAACCGAGTACCGAATAATAGAATTTAGTACTTATGTCTTTCCGAAATTCGGGTTCAAGTCCCGTCGTGGGTAGACGTATCGTGGTATAAAATTTAAAACTTATGTCTCCTTAAATCTCTAGAATATAAGTTATAAAAAGGTAATGTGCGCCCTCGTAGCCCAATGGATAAGGCGTCGGTCTCCTAAACCGAAGGCTGCGGGTTCGAGTCCCGCCGAGGGTAGATGGTGTACTTTTTTTCTTATGGTTTAACAAACAAATTCTCTTTATTTACTAAAGAAATACAAGTAATAGAACTAAATTACAAACCGAGTACCGAATAATAGAATTTAGTACTTATGTCTTTCCGAAATTCGGGTTCAAGTCCCGTCGTGGGTAGACGTATCGTGGTATAAAATTTAAAACTTATGTCTCCTTAAATCTCTAGAATATAAGTTATAAAAAGGTAATGTGCGCCCTCGTAGCCCAATGGATAAGGCGTCGGTCTCCTAAACCGAAGACTGCGGGTTCGAGTCCCGCCGAGGGTAGAATGTCATTTTTTTTTCCGGTGGACGGAAAACAAAAATAAAAATATTAAAATAAATATAATTTAAGATAGCTTTGATAGAAGTTTATTACACGCGGTTGTGTGTCCTCGTGGCCTAATGGATAAGGCGTCAGTCTCCTAAACCGAAGACTGCGGGTTCGAGTCCCACCGAGAGAATATACAAGGGTAGATGGAGTACTTTTTTTCTTATGGTTTAACAAACAAATTCTCTTTATTTACAAAAGAAATACAAATAAAAGAACTAAATTACAAACCGAGTACCGAATAATAAAATTTAGTACTTATGTCTTTCCGATATTCGGGTTCATGTCCCGTCGTGGGTAGAATGTAAAAATTTTTTGGACGGAGGGAGAAGAGTATTAAAAATATTAAATTTCATATCTTTTTAGATGACTTTAATAGAAGTTTATAAATTAAAGAGGTGTGCCCTCGTAGCCCATTGGATAAGGCCTCGGTCTCCTAAACCGAAGATTGCGGGTTCGAGTCCCGTATAGGGTAGATGGTGTACTTTTTTTCTTATTTACAAACTGAGTACAGAATAATAAAATTTAGAACTTATGTCTCCTTAAATCTCTAGAATATAAGTTATAAAAAGGTAACGTGTGCCCTCGTTTCCCAATGGATAAGGCGTCGGTCTCCTAAACCGAAGATTGCGGGTTCGAGTCCCGCCGAGGGTAGAATGTCATTATTTTCCCGGTGGACGGAGAACCGAAATAAAAATATTAAAATGCATATCTTTTAAGATAACTTTATTAAAATTTAATAAAATGAGGTTGTGTGCCCTCGTGGCCCAATGGATAAGGCGTCGGTCTCCTAAACCGAAGACTGCGGGTTCGAGTCCCACCGAGAGAGTAAGACAAAAAAAAATTTATGCAGGGAGTGTAGGGAAAAATAATTTTTTAAATAGATTTGTTTTTAAATATCTAGAATATATGTTTATAAATTCCTGTTGTGTGCCCTCGTGGCCCAATGGATAAGGCGTCGGTCTCCTAAACCGAAGACTGCGGGTTCGAGTCCCGCCGAGAAAAGAATGTCATTTTTTTTTCCGGTGGACGGAAAACAAAAATAAAAAAATATTAAAATACATATCATTTAAGATAACTTTGATAGAAGTGTATTAAATGCGGTGGTGTGCCCTCGTGGCCTAATGGATAAGGCGTCGGTCTCCTAAACCGAAGACTGCGGGTTCGAGTCCCTCCGAGAGAATAGGATAAAAAAAAATTTATACAGAGAGTTTAGGGAAAAATAATTTTTTAAATAGATTTGTTTTTAAATATCTAGAATATATGTTTATAAATTCCTGTTGTGTGCCCTCGTGGCCCAATGGATAAGGCGTCGGTCTCCTAAACCGAAGACTGCGGGTTCGAGTCCCGCCGAGGGAAGAATGTCATTTTTTTTCCGGTGGACCGAAAACAAAAATAAAACTATTAAAATAAATATCATTTAAGATAGCTTTGATAGAAGTTTATTAAATGCGGTCGTGTTCCCTCGTGGCCTAATGGATAAGGCGTCGGTCTCCTAAACCGAAGACTGCGGGTTCGAGTCCCGCCGAGGGTAGATGGTGTATTTTTTTCTTATGGTTTAACAAACAAATTCTCTTTATTTACTAAAGAAATACAAGTAATAGAACTAAATTACAAACCGAGTACCGAATAATAGAATTTAGTACTTATGTCTTTCCGAAATTCGGGTTCAAGTCCCGTCGTGGGTAGAATGTAAAAATTTTTTGGACGGAGGGAGAAGAGAATTAAAAATATTAAATTTCATATCTTTTTAGATGACTTTAATAGAAGTTTATAAATTAAAGAGGTGTGCCCTCGTAGCCCATTGGATAAGGCGTCGGTCTCCTAAACCGAAGACTGCGGGTTCGAGTCCCACCGAGAGAATAGGACGAAAAAAATTTTATACAGAGAGTGTAGGGAAAAATAAATTTTTAAATAGATTTGTTTTTAAATATCTAGAATATATGTTTATAAATTCCTGTTGTGTGCCCTCGTGGCCCAATGGATAAGGCGTCGGTCTCCTAAACCGAAGACTGCGGGTTCGAGTCCCGCCGAGGGTAGAATGTCATTTTTATTTCCGGTGGACGGAAAACAAAAATAAAAATATTAAAATAAATATCATTTAAGATAGCTTTGATAGAAGTTTATTACATGCGGTTGTGTGCCCTCGTGGCCTAATGGATAAGGCGTCGGTCTCCTAAACCGAAGACTGCGGGTTCGAGTCCCACCGAGAGAATAGGACAAAATAAATTTTATACAGAGAGTGTAGGGAAAAATAAATTTTTAAATAGATTTGTTTTTAAATATCTAGAATATATGTTTATAAATTCCTGTTGTGTGCCCTCGTGGCCCAATGGATAAGGCGTCGGTCTCCTAAACCGAAGACTGCGGGTTCGAGTCCCACCGAGGGTAGAATGTCATTTTTTTCCGGTGGACGGAAAACAGAAAAAAAAATATTAAAATGCATATCTTTTAAGATAACTTTAATAGAAGTTTATTATATGCGGTTGTGTGCCCTCGTGGCCTAATGGATAAGGCTTCGGTCTCCTAAACCGAAGACTGCGGGTTCGAGTCCTACCGAGAGAATAGGACAAAAAAAAATTTATACAGAGAGTGTAGGGAAAAATAAATTTTTAAATACATTTGTTTTTAAATATCTAGAAACATATATTAATATATGTTTATAAATTCCTGTTGTGTGCCCTCGTGGCCCAATGGATAAGGCGTCGGTCTCCTAAACCGAAGACTGCGGGTTCGAGTCCCGCCGAGGGTAGAATGTCATTTTTTTTCGGTGGACGGAAAACAGAAAAAAAAATATTAAAATGCATATCTTTTAAGATAACTTTAATAGAAGTTTATTACTTGCGGTTGTGTGCCCTCGTGGCCTAATGGATAAGGCGTCGGTCTCCTAAACCGAAGACTGTGGGTTCGAGTCCCACCGAGAGAATAGGACAAAAAAATTTTATACAGAGAGTGTAGGGAAAAATAAATTTTTAAATACATTTGTTTTTAAATATCTAGAATATATGTTTATAAATTCCTGTTGTGTGCCCTCGTGGCCCAATGGATAAGGCGTCGGTCTCCTAAACCGAAGACTGCGGGTTCGAGTCCCGCCGAGGGTAGAATGTCATTTTTTTTTCCGGTGGACGGAAAACAAAAATAAAAAAATATTAAAATACATATCATTTAAGATGACTTTGATAGAAGTTTATTAAACGCGGTTGTGTGCCCTCGTGGCCTAATGGATAAGGCGTCGGTCTCCTAAACCGAAGATTGCGGGTTCGAGTCCAGCCAAAGGTAGATGGTGTACTTTTTTTCTTATTTACAAACCGAGTACAGAGTAATAAAATTTAGTACTTATGTCTTTCTGAAATTCTAGAATATAAGTTATAACAATCGATTGTGTGCCCTCGTAGCCCAATGGATAAGGCGTCGGTCTCCTAAACCGAAGACTGCGGGTTCGAGTCCCGCCGAGGGTAGAATGTCATTTTTTTTTCCGGTGGACGGAAAACAAAAATAAAAATATTAAAATAAATATAATTTAAGATAGCTTTGATAGAAGTTTATTACACGCGGTTGTGTGTCCTCGTGGCCTAATGGATAAGGCGTCAGTCTCCTAAACCGAAGACTGCGGGTTCGAGTCCCACCGAGAGAATATACAAGGGTAGATGGAGTACTTTTTTTCTTATGGTTTAACAAACAAATTCTCTTTATTTACAAAAGAAATACAAATAAAAGAACTAAATTACAAACCGAGTACCGAATAATAAAATTTAGTACTTATGTCTTTCCGATATTCGGGTTCATGTCCCGTCGTGGGTAGAATGTAAAAATTTTTTGGACGGAGGGAGAAGAGTATTAAAAATATTAAATTTCATATCTTTTTAGATGACTTTAATAGAAGTTTATAAATTAAAGAGGTGTGCCCTCGTAGCCCATTGGATAAGGCCTCGGTCTCCTAAACCGAAGATTGCGGGTTCGAGTCCCGTATAGGGTAGATGGTGTACTTTTTTTCTTATTTACAAACTGAGTACAGAATAATAAAATTTAGAACTTATGTCTCCTTAAATCTCTAGAATATAAGTTATAAAAAGGTAACGTGTGCCCTCGTTTCCCAATGGATAAGGCGTCGGTCTCCTAAACCGAAGATTGCGGGTTCGAGTCCCGCCGAGGGTAGAATGTCATTATTTTCCCGGTGGACGGAGAACCGAAATAAAAATATTAAAATGCATATCTTTTAAGATAACTTTATTAAAATTTAATAAAATGAGGTTGTGTGCCCTCGTGGCCCAATGGATAAGGCGTCGGTCTCCTAAACCGAAGACTGCGGGTTCGAGTCCCACCGAGAGAGTAAGACAAAAAAAAATTTATGCAGGGAGTGTAGGGAAAAATAATTTTTTAAATAGATTTGTTTTTAAATATCTAGAATATATGTTTATAAATTCCTGTTGTGTGCCCTCGTGGCCCAATGGATAAGGCGTCGGTCTCCTAAACCGAAGACTGCGGGTTCGAGTCCCGCCGAGAAAAGAATGTCATTTTTTTTTTCCGGTGGACGGAAAACAAAAATAAAAAAATATTAAAATACATATCATTTAAGATAACTTTGATAGAAGTGTATTAAATGCGGTGGTGTGCCCTCGTGGCCTAATGGATAAGGCGTCGGTCTCCTAAACCGAAGACTGCGGGTTCGAGTCCCTCCGAGAGAATAGGATAAAAAAAAATTTATACAGAGAGTTTAGGGAAAAATAATTTTTTAATAGATTTGTTTTTAAATATCTAGAATATATGTTTATAAATTCCTGTTGTGTGCCCTCGTGGCCCAATGGATAAGGCGTCGGTCTCCTAAACCGAAGACTGCGGGTTCGAGTCCCGCCGAGGGAAGAATGTCATTTTTTTTCCGGTGGACCGAAAACAAAAATAAAACTATTAAAATAAATATCATTTAAGATAGCTTTGATAGAAGTTTATTAAATGCGGTCGTGTTCCCTCGTGGCCTAATGGATAAGGCGTCGGTCTCCTAAACCGAAGACTGCGGGTTCGAGTCCCGCCGAGGGTAGATGGTGTATTTTTTTCTTATGGTTTAACAAACAAATTCTCTTTATTTACTAAAGAAATACAAGTAATAGAACTAAATTACAAACCGAGTACCGAATAATAGAATTTAGTACTTATGTCTTTCCGAAATTCGGGTTCAAGTCCCGTCGTGGGTAGAATGTAAAAATTTTTTGGACGGAGGGAGAAGAGAATTAAAAATATTAAATTTCATATCTTTTTAGATGACTTTAATAGAAGTTTATAAATTAAAGAGGTGTGCCCTCGTAGCCCATTGGATAAGGCGTCGGTCTCCTAAACCGAAGACTGCGGGTTCGAGTCCCACCGAGAGAATAGGACGAAAAAAATTTTATACAGAGAGTGTAGGGAAAAATAAATTTTTAAATAGATTTGTTTTTAAATATCTAGAATATATGTTTATAAATTCCTGTTGTGTGCCCTCGTGGCCCAATGGATAAGGCGTCGGTCTCCTAAACCGAAGACTGCGGGTTCGAGTCCCGCCGAGGGTAGAATGTCATTTTTATTTCCGGTGGACGGAAAACAAAAATAAAAATATTAAAATAAATATCATTTAAGATAGCTTTGATAGAAGTTTATTACATGCGGTTGTGTGCCCTCGTGGCCTAATGGATAAGGCGTCGGTCTCCTAAACCGAAGACTGCGGGTTCGAGTCCCACCGAGAGAATAGGACAAAATAAATTTTATACAGAGAGTGTAGGGAAAAATAAATTTTTAAATAGATTTGTTTTTAAATATCTAGAATATATGTTTATAAATTCCTGTTGTGTGCCCTCGTGGCCCAATGGATAAGGCGTCGGTCTCCTAAACCGAAGACTGCGGGTTCGAGTCCCACCGAGGGTAGAATGTCATTTTTTTCCGGTGGACGGAAAACAGAAAAAAAAATATTAAAATGCATATCTTTTAAGATAACTTTAATAGAAGTTTATTATATGCGGTTGTGTGCCCTCGTGGCCTAATGGATAAGGCTTCGGTCTCCTAAACCGAAGACTGCGGGTTCGAGTCCTACCGAGAGAATAGGACAAAAAAAAATTTATACAGAGAGTGTAGGGAAAAATAAATTTTTAAATACATTTGTTTTTAAATATCTAGAAACATATATTAATATATGTTTATAAATTCCTGTTGTGTGCCCTCGTGGCCCAATGGATAAGGCGTCGGTCTCCTAAACCGAAGACTGCGGGTTCGAGTCCCGCCGAGGGTAGAATGTCATTTTTTTTCGGTGGACGGAAAACAGAAAAAAAAATATTAAAATGCATATCTTTTAAGATAACTTTAATAGAAGTTTATTACTTGCGGTTGTGTGCCCTCGTGGCCTAATGGATAAGGCGTCGGTCTCCTAAACCGAAGACTGTGGGTTCGAGTCCCACCGAGAGAATAGGACAAAAAAATTTTATACAGAGAGTGTAGGGAAAAATAAATTTTTAAATACATTTGTTTTTAAATATCTAGAATATATGTTTATAAATTCCTGTTGTGTGCCCTCGTGGCCCAATGGATAAGGCGTCGGTCTCCTAAACCGAAGACTGCGGGTTCGAGTCCCGCCGAGGGTAGAATGTCATTTTTTTTTCCGGTGGACGGAAAACAAAAATAAAAAAATATTAAAATACATATCATTTAAGATGACTTTGATAGAAGTTTATTAAACGCGGTTGTGTGCCCTCGTGGCCTAATGGATAAGGCGTCGGTCTCCTAAACCGAAGATTGCGGGTTCGAGTCCAGCCAAAGGTAGATGGTGTACTTTTTTTCTTATTTACAAACCGAGTACAGAGTAATAAAATTTAGTACTTATGTCTTTCTGAAATTCTAGAATATAAGTTATAACAATCGATTGTGTGCCCTCGTAGCCCAATGGATAAGGCGTCGGTCTGCTAAGCCGAGGACTGCGGGTTCGAGTCCCACCGAGAGAATAAGACAAAAAAAATTTTATGCAGAGAGTGTAGGGAAAAATAAATTTTTAAATAGATTTGTTTTTAAATATCTGGAATATATGTTTATAAATTCCTGTTGTGTGCCCTCGTGGCCCAATGGATAAGGCGTCGGTCTCCTAAACCGAAGACTGCGGGTTCGAGTCCCGCCGAGGGTAGAATGTCATTTTTTTTCCGGTGGACGGAAAACAAAAATAAAAATATTAAAATAAATATCATTTAAGATAGCTTTGATAGAAGTTTATTAAATGCGGTTGTGTGCCCTCGTGGCCTAATGGATAAGGCGTCGGTCTCCTAAACCGAAGGCTGCGGGTTCGAGTCCCGCCGAGGGTAGATGGTGTACTTTTTTTCTTATGGTTTAACAAACAAATTCTCTTTATTTACTAAAGAAATACAAGTAATAGAACTAAATTACAAACCGAGTACCGAATAATAGAATTTAGTACTTATGTCTTTCCGAAATTCGGGTTCAAGTCCCGTTGTGGGTAGACGTATCGTGGTATAAAATTTAAAACTTATGTCTCCTTAAATCTCTAGAATATAAGTTATAAAAAGGTAATGTGCGCCCTCGTAGCCCAATGGATAAGGCGTCGGTCTCCTAAACCGAAGACTGCGGGTTCGAGTCCCGCCGAGGGTAGAATGTCATTTTTATTTCCGGTGGACGGAAAACAAAAATAAAAATATTAAAATAAATATCATTTAAGATAGCTTTGATAGAAGTTTATTACATGCGGTTGTGTGCCCTCGTGGCCTAATGGATAAGGCGTCGGTCTCCTAAACCGAAGACTGCGGGTTCGAGTCCCACCGAGAGAATAGGACAAAATAAATTTTATACAGAGAGTGTAGGGAAAAATAAATTTTTAAATAGATTTGTTTTTAAATATCTAGAATATATGTTTATAAATTCCTGTTGTGTGCCCTCGTGGCCCAATGGATAAGGCGTCGGTCTCCTAAACCGAAGACTGCGGGTTCGAGTCCCGCCGAGGGTAGAATGTCATTTTTTTTTCCGGTGGACGGAAAACAAAAATAAAAAAATATTAAAATACATATCATTTAAGATGACTTTGATAGAAGTTTATTAAACGCGGTTGTGTGCCCTCGTGGCCTAATGGATAAGGCGTCGGTCTCCTAAACCGAAGATTGCGGGTTCGAGTCCAGCCAAAGGTAGATGGTGTACTTTTTTTCTTATTTACAAACCGAGTACAGAGTAATAAAATTTAGTACTTATGTCTTTCTGAAATTCTAGAATATAAGTTATAACAATCGATTGTGTGCCCTCGTAGCCCAATGGATAAGGCGTCGGTCTCCTAAACCGAAGACTGCGGGTTCGAGTCCCGCCGAGGGTAGAATGTCATTTTTTTTTCCGGTGGACGGAAAACAAAAATAAAAATATTAAAATAAATATAATTTAAGATAGCTTTGATAGAAGTTTATTACACGCGGTTGTGTGTCCTCGTGGCCTAATGGATAAGGCGTCAGTCTCCTAAACCGAAGACTGCGGGTTCGAGTCCCACCGAGAGAATATACAAGGGTAGATGGAGTACTTTTTTTCTTATGGTTTAACAAACAAATTCTCTTTATTTACAAAAGAAATACAAATAAAAGAACTAAATTACAAACCGAGTACCGAATAATAAAATTTAGTACTTATGTCTTTCCGATATTCGGGTTCATGTCCCGTCGTGGGTAGAATGTAAAAATTTTTTGGACGGAGGGAGAAGAGTATTAAAAATATTAAATTTCATATCTTTTTAGATGACTTTAATAGAAGTTTATAAATTAAAGAGGTGTGCCCTCGTAGCCCATTGGATAAGGCCTCGGTCTCCTAAACCGAAGATTGCGGGTTCGAGTCCCGTATAGGGTAGATGGTGTACTTTTTTTCTTATTTACAAACTGAGTACAGAATAATAAAATTTAGAACTTATGTCTCCTTAAATCTCTAGAATATAAGTTATAAAAAGGTAACGTGTGCCCTCGTTTCCCAATGGATAAGGCGTCGGTCTCCTAAACCGAAGATTGCGGGTTCGAGTCCCGCCGAGGGTAGAATGTCATTATTTTCCCGGTGGACGGAGAACCGAAATAAAAATATTAAAATGCATATCTTTTAAGATAACTTTATTAAAATTTAATAAAATGAGGTTGTGTGCCCTCGTGGCCCAATGGATAAGGCGTCGGTCTCCTAAACCGAAGACTGCGGGTTCGAGTCCCACCGAGAGAGTAAGACAAAAAAAAATTTATGCAGGGAGTGTAGGGAAAAATAATTTTTTAAATAGATTTGTTTTTAAATATCTAGAATATATGTTTATAAATTCCTGTTGTGTGCCCTCGTGGCCCAATGGATAAGGCGTCGGTCTCCTAAACCGAAGACTGCGGGTTCGAGTCCCGCCGAGAAAAGAATGTCATTTTTTTTTTCCGGTGGACGGAAAACAAAAATAAAAAAATATTAAAATACATATCATTTAAGATAACTTTGATAGAAGTGTATTAAATGCGGTGGTGTGCCCTCGTGGCCTAATGGATAAGGCGTCGGTCTCCTAAACCGAAGACTGCGGGTTCGAGTCCCTCCGAGAGAATAGGATAAAAAAAAATTTATACAGAGAGTTTAGGGAAAAATAATTTTTTAAATAGATTTGTTTTTAAATATCTAGAATATATGTTTATAAATTCCTGTTGTGTGCCCTCGTGGCCCAATGGATAAGGCGTCGGTCTCCTAAACCGAAGACTGCGGGTTCGAGTCCCGCCGAGGGAAGAATGTCATTTTTTTTCCGGTGGACCGAAAACAAAAATAAAACTATTAAAATAAATATCATTTAAGATAGCTTTGATAGAAGTTTATTAAATGCGGTCGTGTTCCCTCGTGGCCTAATGGATAAGGCGTCGGTCTCCTAAACCGAAGACTGCGGGTTCGAGTCCCGCCGAGGGTAGATGGTGTATTTTTTTCTTATGGTTTAACAAACAAATTCTCTTTATTTACTAAAGAAATACAAGTAATAGAACTAAATTACAAACCGAGTACCGAATAATAGAATTTAGTACTTATGTCTTTCCGAAATTCGGGTTCAAGTCCCGTCGTGGGTAGAATGTAAAAATTTTTTGGACGGAGGGAGAAGAGAATTAAAAATATTAAATTTCATATCTTTTTAGATGACTTTAATAGAAGTTTATAAATTAAAGAGGTGTGCCCTCGTAGCCCATTGGATAAGGCGTCGGTCTCCTAAACCGAAGACTGCGGGTTCGAGTCCCACCGAGAGAATAGGACGAAAAAAATTTTATACAGAGAGTGTAGGGAAAAATAAATTTTTAAATAGATTTGTTTTTAAATATCTAGAATATATGTTTATAAATTCCTGTTGTGTGCCCTCGTGGCCCAATGGATAAGGCGTCGGTCTCCTAAACCGAAGACTGCGGGTTCGAGTCCCGCCGAGGGTAGAATGTCATTTTTATTTCCGGTGGACGGAAAACAAAAATAAAAATATTAAAATAAATATCATTTAAGATAGCTTTGATAGAAGTTTATTACATGCGGTTGTGTGCCCTCGTGGCCTAATGGATAAGGCGTCGGTCTCCTAAACCGAAGACTGCGGGTTCGAGTCCCACCGAGAGAATAGGACAAAATAAATTTTATACAGAGAGTGTAGGGAAAAATAAATTTTTAAATAGATTTGTTTTTAAATATCTAGAATATATGTTTATAAATTCCTGTTGTGTGCCCTCGTGGCCCAATGGATAAGGCGTCGGTCTCCTAAACCGAAGACTGCGGGTTCGAGTCCCACCGAGGGTAGAATGTCATTTTTTTCCGGTGGACGGAAAACAGAAAAAAAAATATTAAAATGCATATCTTTTAAGATAACTTTAATAGAAGTTTATTATATGCGGTTGTGTGCCCTCGTGGCCTAATGGATAAGGCTTCGGTCTCCTAAACCGAAGACTGCGGGTTCGAGTCCTACCGAGAGAATAGGACAAAAAAAAATTTATACAGAGAGTGTAGGGAAAAATAAATTTTTAAATACATTTGTTTTTAAATATCTAGAAACATATATTAATATATGTTTATAAATTCCTGTTGTGTGCCCTCGTGGCCCAATGGATAAGGCGTCGGTCTCCTAAACCGAAGACTGCGGGTTCGAGTCCCGCCGAGGGTAGAATGTCATTTTTTTTCGGTGGACGGAAAACAGAAAAAAAAATATTAAAATGCATATCTTTTAAGATAACTTTAATAGAAGTTTATTACTTGCGGTTGTGTGCCCTCGTGGCCTAATGGATAAGGCGTCGGTCTCCTAAACCGAAGACTGTGGGTTCGAGTCCCACCGAGAGAATAGGACAAAAAAATTTTATACAGAGAGTGTAGGGAAAAATAAATTTTTAAATACATTTGTTTTTAAATATCTAGAATATATGTTTATAAATTCCTGTTGTGTGCCCTCGTGGCCCAATGGATAAGGCGTCGGTCTCCTAAACCGAAGACTGCGGGTTCGAGTCCCGCCGAGGGTAGAATGTCATTTTTTTTTCCGGTGGACGGAAAACAAAAATAAAAAAATATTAAAATACATATCATTTAAGATGACTTTGATAGAAGTTTATTAAACGCGGTTGTGTGCCCTCGTGGCCTAATGGATAAGGCGTCGGTCTCCTAAACCGAAGATTGCGGGTTCGAGTCCAGCCAAAGGTAGATGGTGTACTTTTTTTCTTATTTACAAACCGAGTACAGAGTAATAAAATTTAGTACTTATGTCTTTCTGAAATTCTAGAATATAAGTTATAACAATCGATTGTGTGCCCTCGTAGCCCAATGGATAAGGCGTCGGTCTGCTAAGCCGAGGACTGCGGGTTCGAGTCCCACCGAGAGAATAAGACAAAAAAAATTTTATGCAGAGAGTGTAGGGAAAAATAAATTTTTAAATAGATTTGTTTTTAAATATCTGGAATATATGTTTATAAATTCCTGTTGTGTGCCCTCGTGGCCCAATGGATAAGGCGTCGGTCTCCTAAACCGAAGACTGCGGGTTCGAGTCCCGCCGAGGGTAGAATGTCATTTTTTTTCCGGTGGACGGAAAACAAAAATAAAAATATTAAAATAAATATCATTTAAGATAGCTTTGATAGAAGTTTATTAAATGCGGTTGTGTGCCCTCGTGGCCTAATGGATAAGGCGTCGGTCTCCTAAACCGAAGGCTGCGGGTTCGAGTCCCGCCGAGGGTAGATGGTGTACTTTTTTTCTTATGGTTTAACAAACAAATTCTCTTTATTTACTAAAGAAATACAAGTAATAGAACTAAATTACAAACCGAGTACCGAATAATAGAATTTAGTACTTATGTCTTTCCGAAATTCGGGTTCAAGTCCCGTTGTGGGTAGACGTATCGTGGTATAAAATTTAAAACTTATGTCTCCTTAAATCTCTAGAATATAAGTTATAAAAAGGTAATGTGCGCCCTCGTAGCCCAATGGATAAGGCGTCGGTCTCCTAAACCGAAGACTGCGGGTTCGAGTCCCGCCGAGGGTAGAATGTCATTTTTATTTCCGGTGGACGGAAAACAAAAATAAAAATATTAAAATAAATATCATTTAAGATAGCTTTGATAGAAGTTTATTACATGCGGTTGTGTGCCCTCGTGGCCTAATGGATAAGGCGTCGGTCTCCTAAACCGAAGACTGCGGGTTCGAGTCCCACCGAGAGAATAGGACAAAATAAATTTTATACAGAGAGTGTAGGGAAAAATAAATTTTTAAATAGATTTGTTTTTAAATATCTAGAATATATGTTTATAAATTCCTGTTGTGTGCCCTCGTGGCCCAATGGATAAGGCGTCGGTCTCCTAAACCGAAGACTGCGGGTTTGAGTCCCGCCGAGGGTAGATGGTGTACTTTGAGTAATAAAATTTAGTACTTATGTCTTTCCGAAATTCTAGAATATAAGTTATAACAATCGATTGTGTGCCCTCGTAGCCCAATGGATAAGGCGTCGGTCTGCTAAGCCGAGGACTGCGGGTTCGAGTCCCACCGAGAGAATAAGACAAAAAAAATTTTATGCAAAGAGTGTAGGGAAAAATAAATTTTTAAATAGATTTGTTTTTAAATATCTGGAATATATGTTTATAAATTCCTGTTGTGTGCCCTCGTGGCCCAATGGATAAGGCGTCGGTCTCCTAAACCGAAGCCTGCGGGTTCGAGTCCCGCCGAGGGTAGAATGTCATTTTTTTTCCGGTGGACGGAAAACAAAAATAAAAATATTAAAATAAATATCATTTAAGATAGCTTTGATAGAAGTTTATTACATGTGGTTGTGTGCCCTCGTGGCCTAATGGATAAGGCGTCGGTCTCATAAACCGAAGACTGCGGGTTCGAGTCCCACCGAGAGAATAGGACAAAAAAATTTTATACAGAGAGTGTAGGGAAAAATAAATTTTTAAATAGATTTGTTTTTAAATATCTAGAATATATGTTTATAAATTCCTGTTGTGTGCCCTTGTGGCCCAATGGATAAGGCGTCGGTCTCCTAAACCGAAGACTGCGGGTTCGAGTCCCGCCGAGGGTAGAATGTCATTTTTTTTCGGTGGACGGAAAACAGAAAAAAAAATATTAAAATGCATATCTTTTAAGATAACTTTAATAGAAGTTTATTACATGCGGTTGTGTGCCCTCGTGGCCTAATGGATAAGGCGTCGGTCTCCTAAACCGAAGACTGCGGGTTCGAGTCCCACCGAGAGAATAGGACAAAAAAATTTTATACAGAGAGTGTAGGGAAAAATAAATTTTTAAATACATTTGTTTTTAAATATCTAGAATATATGTTTATAAATTCCTATTGTGTGCCCTCGTGGCCCAATGGATAAGGCGTCGGTCTCCTAAACCGAAGACTGCGGATTCGAGTCCCGCCGAGCGTAGAATGTCATTTTTTTTTTCCGGTGGACGGAAAACAAAAATAAAAAAATATTAAAATACATAACATTTAAGATGACTTTGATAGAAGTTTATTAAACGCGGTTGTGTGCCCTCGTGGCCTAATGGATAAGGCGTCGGTCTCCTAAACCGAAGATTGCGGGTTCGAGTCCAGCCAAGGGTAGATGGTGTACTTTTTTTCTTATTTACAAACCAAGTACAGAGTAATAAAATTTAGTACTTATGTCTTTCTGAAATTCTAGAATATAAGTTATAACAATCGATTGTGTGCCCTCGTAGCCCAATGGATAAGGCGTCGGTCTGCTAAGCCGAGGACTGCGGGTTCGAGTCCCACCGAGAGAATAAGACAAAAAAAATTTTATGCAGAGAGTGTAGGGAAAAATAAATTTTTAAATAGATTTGTTTTTAAATATCTGGAATATATGTTTATAAATTCCTGTTGTGTGCCCTCGTGGCCCAATGGATAAGGCGTCGGTCTCCTAAACCGAAGACTGCGGGTTCGAGTCCCGCCGAGGGTAGAATGTCATTTTTTTTTTCCGGTGGACGGAAAACAAAAATAAAAATATTAAAATAAATATCATTTAAGATAGCTTTGATAGAAGTTTATTAAATGCGGTCGTGTGCCCTCGTGGCCTAATGGATAAGGCGTCGGTCTCCTAAACCGAAGGCTGCGGGTTCGAGTCCCGCCGAGGGTAGATGGTGTACTTTTTTTCTTATGGTTTAACAAACAAATTCTCTTTATTTACTAAAGAAATACAAGTAATAGAACTAAATTACAAACCGAGTACCGAATAATAGAATTTAGTACTTATGTCTTTCCGAAATTCGGGTTCAAGTCCCGTCGTGGGTAGACGTATCGTGGTATAAAATTTAAAACTTATGTCTCCTTAAATCTCTGGAATATAAGTTATAAAAAGGTAATGTGCGCCCTCGTAGCCCAATGGATAAGGCGTCGGTCTCCTAAACCGAAGACTGCGGGTTCGAGTCCCGCCGAGGGTAGAATGTCATTTTTTTTTCCGGTGGACGGAAAACAAAAATAAAAATATTAAAATAAATATAATTTAAGATAGCTTTGATAGAAGTTTATTACATGTGGTTGTGTGCCCTCGTGGCCTAATGGATAAGGCGTCTGTCTCCTAAACCGAAGACTGCGGGTTCGAGTCCCACCGAGAGAATAGGACAAAAAAAATTTTATACAGAGAGTGTAGGGAAAAATAAATTTTTAAATACATTTGTTTTTAAATATCTAGAATATATGTTTATAAATTCCTGTTGTGTGCCCTCGTGGCCCAATGGATAAGGCGTCGGTCTCCTAAACCGAAGATTGCGGGTTCGAGTCCCGCCGAGGGTAGATGGTATACTTTTTTTCTTATTTACAAACCGAGTACAGAGTAATAAAATTTAGTACTTATGTCTTTCCGAAATTCTAGAATATAAGTTATAACAATCGATTGTGTGCCCTCGTAGCCCAATGGATAAGGCGTCGGTCTGCTAAGCCGACGACTGCGGGTTCGAGTCCCACCGAGAGAATAAGACAAAAAAAAATTTATGCAGAGAGTGTACCCAAGTAGACGAATGACGTGATTTATGACGTCATTTTTTCGTCAAAATATGCCTTAAAATTGACGTCATGTTTTGCGTCTAATGTCCAATCTTTCGTCGTCATTTTCGACGTCATAAATGACGTGAATTTGACGACATATGTGACATGAACTTTGACGTGATTTTATGCCTTAAAATTGACGTCATGTTTCGCGTCGGATGTCCAACCTTTCGACGTCATAAATGACGTGAATTTGACGACATATGTGACGTTAACTTTGACGTGACACGTCATGTTTTGCGTCGAATGTCCAACCTTTCGTCGTCATTTTCGACGTCATAAATGACGTGAATTTGACGACATATGTGACGTCAACTTGGACGTGATCAAATTTACGTGATTATCACGTGATTTAATGACGTTCTTTATACGTGGTTAAAGGACGTGATTTTCACGTAATTGTATGTCGTGAATTATTAGTGATAGAATGACATGTTTCTTTTGTCCTAGCCACTGGTTAGTCATAAATAGTTAAAATATGCTAACTTTAATTCAAATAAAATCCATTTTATAGAATTGCCAAAATATATCTATAAAATGGATTTTATTTGAATTAAGGTTAGCATATTTTAATAATTTATGACTAACCAGTGGCTAAGACAAAAGAAACATGTCATTCTATCACTAATAATTCACGACATATGATTATTCAATCAAGAAATAATATTTTCTAAAAAATCTAAATTACTACAATTCTTTACTTGAAAGAGACTGTTTTCAGTTAATGTGAGCCATTTCTTTTTCTCTAAAGACATACAATATTAACAGCATAAATAAAATAATTCTATTATGAAAATAAGTTTAAGTTTTTCCCACAAAATTAATATCTATTCAAAAATATTAATTATTCCAAAAAAGGGAAAAAAATTTCTTAGGTGAAAAAGATTGGAAGAAAATAGGAAATATTTATTTCAACACATTAAATGCAAGTAGTAACACAAAAATAAGTTTATTGAACAGAGATTTTCACAAACTAGACAAAAACAGCATTTCTGGTATCCCAAGGGCCAGTTGAAGGGATGTATACAAAATATAAGGCAAATTAAAAATATACATAATAAGTTACAATATTACAGAATTTGAACAAGAAAAACCAGCCACATACAACACATTTTAGTGATTTACAATAAATATAGTGAATACAAATAAAACATTTTTCCTTTTAAAGAATTATCAGTATAATTTTCTTAGTACACAAATTGAAGGGTTTTGACTTCCTTGAGGAATTTTGCCAACATTATAATTCCCCAATAAAATTTAACATGGGAAAGAATTTTTTTTTCCTTTTCTCAGACCATTGTTAATATTCTGAATGCAACCAGATTCAATAGCCCGTGAAAGTTAAACAATTAATCATATTTTTAAAATAATTATTTTTTTAGAGATTGCATGCATTTCCAAAGCATGCTATGTTAAAGTTTTAATTAAAGCATATTTCAATATTACATTTCCAACCAATATTGATTCAGATTTTACTACTAAGAAAATGTTTTTTAAACTTTGAAAAACTGCAAAATGTTTATGGCTTCATTTAAAATATTTATCAATAAATTGAAGAAAATACAATAAGGGAAAGGGATACAGACTTGATTGGAAAGTCAACAGTAATTACAAGATAAGTGTAGTTTTAATTTAGTTAGAATAAATTAAATAAAAAAAAAGCACGAATATAACATACAATATAACACGCACTCTCGAAAAGCACGAATATAACATTAAATAATGTTTTCACAAATAAAATAATAATAAATAATAGGTAAGAATAGCATTGGCTATTGGAAATTTGTTTATAAAAATAATAAAATTTGCATACTATAATAAAAATGCAAGGAATAGATTTACAAAACAAAGTAGTACTCACAAAAAACATTTCTAACATCAAATAATAATTTTTCATCTTCAAATATATGTTTAATCAAACGATTTTAATAAAAAAATATGTTTTGTTTACAGTTCTTGATTTGATAACTTACAGTCCATTATTCACCCATTTCGCTTACTCTTTTTCTAGCAAATTTTTATAAATATGTTCTAAACTTCTGCTTTTCCATTTAAGAGCAAAGATTCTTATTATTGCTTGTTTTTCAAAACATTGGTCTTAAAATTATTAAAAAAAATATTGCCTACTTACAATTTATCCTTTTAAACCAAAATCTTCATTCCAGCATCATCACAACTGGACACAGTTGTTTACAATTCAGTAAATTCTGATAGGGACCAAGTTTCCTTCCCTCCAAACTTTATCCACATCTGTCAAATATATTCTCATCTTCTTCCACATTTTTGTAGTTCTTTTTGCATTATAAACCTGAAATCAATATAAAATGATCAGGAATAAAACTAACTTTTAACAGAAAAGGCCAAAAAACTACTTTTTCATTTTACAACTTGTGAGTCAAACTCAGAGAGGAAAACATCCTATCCTAATACAGGGGTTCTCAAACTTTTGAACATAAAGACCCACTTTTTATAATAAACAAAATCTAAAGCGACCCACCTCATCTATTAATTTTTCCATGCCCCCTATAGGACTCTAGCTTCATTTGTGTGGGGTTTGGTCACCAACTATTTTGTTACAATAATAAATTATCACAGCGGGTGGTGTGCCTGGTTAGAGCGTCGGCGAACTTCACGGAAATCACGATTCATCACGTTTAACTTTCATCTGTTTCCACTAACCTATTTTGTTGCAATAAACGTTTGTTCTTTCACGACAGTAGTCATCTTTGGGTCATCAAGCAGCGTACATCGGGTGACTAGGATCACAGTCATCTTACATCTGGGGGCTCGACCGGGAGAGAGCGTCGGCGAACTTCACGGAAATCACGATTCATCACGTTTAACTTTCATCTGTTTCCACTAACCTATTTTGTTGCAATAAACGTTTGTTCTTTCACGACAGTAGTCATCTTTGGGTCATCAAGCAGCGTACATCGGGTGACTAGGATCACAGTCATCTTACATCTGGGGGCTCGAGAGTGAGAGGAACCTGTGGCCAACTGGATACAGTCGGAGCGGAGAGAACCGGAGTGAAAAGGCCCGGAGTGGGAAGAATCGGAGTGAAAAGTCGGAGTGAGAGCTGGACGGAGATCATCGGAGAAGTGGAAAAAGGCGAGTGAGTTGAAAGGGGAGTAAGCTGTCCTTGTGGTGCGAAATAACTGTAAGTACATTTTAACATGGCATATCTATCACGGCATAGGAAGAGGGACTTATTAACCCTAGTTGAAGAGTTAGGGCTGAGTATACCTGAACCATGTAACATTGTGGGTTTGACTAGATCTATTTTGGGGTGTGCGAATTATGATGAGAACGTGAGCAAAGATATGCTTAAAAATATCGTTGAGGAGAGGGAGGAAAGAGCTAAGGAAAAGGAAGAAGAGCTAAACTTACAAAAGTTGAAATTAGAGGCTACCGCAAAACAAGTAAATCGGGTGCAAGAACCAGTGAAGGATCTTTCTAAGTTAATCGCAAAGTTTGACGATAGTCAAGACATTTCGCTTTACCTATCCCTATTCGAAAAACAAATACAGAGGCTTAAGGTAGGAAAAGAAGATTGGGTCATGTATCTAGTGGGTCTTTTACCTCTGGACATAGTTAATTTTGTGGCAAAGGAACCAACAGAGAAAGCCGATGATTATGAGCACATCAAAAGCATGTTACTACGAAGATTTAGGTTAACGCCCGAGCAATTTAGATACAACTTCCTTAATACCCAGAAAGATGGAAATTCATCGTGGAGGGATTATGCGTTCAAATTGAAAATATACCAGGATGAGTGGGTAGAAGGTGTTGGGATCACGAGTTTTAAACAGCTAAAAGAACTTTTGTTGGTTGATCATATCCGAAGAGAATTACCCTACGAGGTTCAACACAAGTTAGCTGACGCATTACCTAAAATTACGAAGGTGGAGGACTTAGTGAACAAACTTGATGAGTTCGACTTGAGGCACCGTTTTTTGGATGAAGATCGAAGAGAGGGAAGCACGATGCGTGAATGGCAGGGACACCAGAGGATGGAAGTAAACTTGGTACGAAGGACTGAAGCGATCGTGTCAAAGCAAAGGAAAATTGGGAAGTGCTACAAGTGTTTAGGCCAAGGTCACGTGGCGAAGGACTGCGAGCACAAAAATAAGGGCGTCCGATGTAAAAGGTGCAGGGTGTTTGGGCACAAGGAAAGAGAGTGCCAACAGGCAGAAAATGTTACTGTTGGAATTGTACACGCTAGAGAGGCCCCGATTAAAAAAGATAAGGTAGATTTTACAGTAAAAAAGGTATCACGAGAGGAGTACTTTAGACAAGTTTGGAGTGAGCTAGATGATTTGAGGGAAATAACACGTGTCTTAAAAGCTCAAGGGGAGAAATTGAGATGGTTCAAGAAGAAAAGAAAACCTCCAAAAGTATACGGAGTCTGTGAACAGGCTATGAGTTTGGGACGATATTTTAACTAAATGCCAGGAATGAGATACTGTTTTTTTCTTTTTACTGTCCAGAACTGTGTTTAGAACTGTGTTTTTTGTGTGTTTTAGTTGACAGCCGAGGACGGCAGCAAGATCAGGATGGCCGAACTGTGGGGTTGGAGTATGAGTACGAGTGCGAGTACGGAAGAGCAGCACGTGCTAGAAGAGAAGCCACTGCCTCGTTGGAAAGATGACGTCACCCCTAAAGAGCGCTCACGTGAAAGCATAAGAAGCCGTGTGAGGAGCGTCAGAGAGGAGGAGCAGGATTTCTAATTGTGAGCGTGTCTTGGAGTTTCGGTTTACGAGAGTCGGCTGAGTGCCGGGTGAGATTGACGGCTGAGTGCCATAGCGAGATCAGAGGCGGAGTGCCTGAAGCGATCTGCGGTTGAGCGCCACAGCGAGATCGGAGGCGGAGTGCCTGAAGCGATCTACGATTGAGTGTCACAGCGGGTGGTGTGCCTGGTTAGAGCGTCGGCGAACTTCACGGAAATCACGATTCATCACGTTTAACTTTCATCTGTTTCCACTAACCTATTTTGTTGCAATAAACGTTTGTTCTTTCACGACAGTAGTCATCTTTGGGTCATCAAGCAGCGTACATCGGGTGACTAGGATCACAGTCATCTTACATGAATGTGTATTAGAGGTTAAATTAACTTTTCGGGAAATTAAAAGGAAGCATTTGAACCTCATCGTAACAAATAATTTAATTGTGGGAGCAACAATGAGCCCCACAATAAAAAGGGGGTCCACCCCACCACAATAAAAAGGGGATTATTTTCATGCAGTACTCACAAAAGACATTTGTAACATAAAATACGATTTTAATAAAAAAAAATTATTTACAGTTCTAGATCACTTTCAGTCCATTTCAAAGAAAAATTCACCCATTTCGTTTACTTTTTCTGGAAAATTGTTATTATTATGTCTTAATTGTTTGCTTTTTCATTTTAAGAACACAGTTTCTTAACATTATTATTTCTTGTTTTTCAAAACATTTATTTTAAAATTATTTAAATAATATTTGCTACTTACAATTCATCCTTTTACACAAAAATCTTCAGAAGCCTCAAAAAATCCATGTGTCTTCCTCATCTTCTTCCACATCTTTGTCAGAGTTCCATTTGCAACCTGAAATCAATATAAAATCATCAGGAATAAAACTAACATTTAACACAAAAGGCCAGAAAACTACTTTTTTATTTTACAACTTGTACATCAAACCCAGAGAGGAAAACATCCCAATATATTCAATTTCCTGTGGATTCAATTAATTTCAAAATCTTTTTTCATAATTGATCATTTACAAAAGAATATATATTTTAGAATTAAATATAGGGGATTCTGTCTAGACTTCTCTTAAAAGGTTTTAAGGTTAAAAGGTTTTCAAAATTTTGAAAATATATAATTAACTTTTCAAATTAAAAATCAGTGTTGAATTGAGTTCTATCAGCCAGTCCCATATTTTTAAGAAAACAGGTTTCTAGTTAAGTTGATCAATTAAACTTCAAATTACTTAACGACGGACCACCACATGTGATGTGGACTTTTATTATATCAAGAATATCTCTTCTCACTCGGTGCACGTGCACTACCGGCGTCCTTCCTCGCTCGCTCGTTCTCTCTACCTCTACACTCCCAACTCCGTCACTTCAGTTCTTCACTCTTGGTCGAAGAAGTAGAAGTGCCGGAGTCTTATAAAGTGAGGCTAGGCCTTAACATACCGCCCGGCATTGCACGTACAGTCAATTAAAAAGAGCATACATAGAACACCAAACAAATACAATGACAACATGAAGCACAAGATCCAATATCAATTAAACATAGAAAGATAGCAAGAAACAAAACTAATTCAAATGACAATCATGTATGTAAAGTAAAACGCACAACTATGAGCAGTCGATGGGAAGAAGCGCTACCTCCCTGACACTTCTCTTTATTACCGTGCCATTTGGCAACCGTATATTTACAACTCTTATTTGTGAGTCATGCCCAGGAAATACTTCACATATGCGTCCCTTCATCCACTGTGTAGGCCCCAGACTCTCCTCCCTTACTAATACTAAGGCCCCAATTTTAACATTATTTCTTTTAAATTGCCACTTGTTGGCTTGCTGTAAGTGGCTTAAATAATTGTTTCTCCACAACCTCCAGATCTGTTGGGAGAACCTACTAGCCCGCTGCCATTTAGAGAGTCTGTTTTCTGGCACATCTAATAGCTGAGGTTCTGCTATAGACATTATCGGCCTACCTATCAGAAAGTGGCCAGGTGTCAGCACCTCAAAGCTGTCAACATCCTCAGTTAAAGGAGTCAAGGGTCTAGAATTTAACATCCCCTCCACTTGCGTGGTGACTGTGAGAAATTCCTCAAGTGGTAGCACTGCTCTTCCCATTACTCGTTTTAAATGAAATTTGAACGATTTAACGCCAGCCTCCCACAATCCCCCAAAGTTTGGTGCCCTAGGAGGCATGAAGTCCCACTCAATTTGCTCCCCAGTTAGATAGTCCGCTAATTCTACCGAGGATGCGACCTTATGGAGCCTCTTCAATTCTGAATTTGCCCCAACAAAATTTGTCCCATTGTCACTCAATATTTTGGCACTTTTGCCTCTCCTGCTAAAAAACCTTTTCAGACACGCAATGAATGCTTCGGAGGAGAGGTCTGACACAAAGTCCAAATGTATGGCCTTAGTACTCATGCATACAAATACCGCTACATAAATTTTGTTGTAATTGCCCTTTCTCTGGTTTTTGAACTTAATTTGGAATGGCCCACAAAAGTCTACACCTACTATATTGAATGGTGGGCTCATGTTGACTCTTTCCTTAGGTAATTGCCCCATTGATTGGGATTCTAACACAGGTTTATTCTTAAAACACTTTATACAATCATGAGTCACCTTTCTGCACATATTCCTGCCATTTAACGGCCAAAACTTTTGGCGGACATTGAAAAGAAGTGCTTGTGGCCCCACATGCAGATATTTCTCATGCACACTACTAATTATTATTTCTGTCAACTTATGTTTTGGTAGTATGATAGGGTGTTTTTGAGAGAAACTTAAATCAGCATGATTAAGCCTCCCTCCCACCCTCAAGACACCATCCTTGTCAACTATTGGCAGGAAGCTCTTTATCTTACTGCTCGGTGCAACAGGGAGTCCTTTATTTAAATTAGTTAATTCAGTAGCGAACTCAGCCTCTTGCACCAATTTAATAAGACAAATCTCTGCTTTCCTAATTTCAGAAAACCTCAATGGTCCTTCCTGCCTACAGTTAGGATTTTTGCTGTTATACATGAACCGAAACACATAACAAAGAGTCTTGCATAATTTTCTGAAATCATTTGTTACACTAATCACTTTTTCTAAAAAGGATTGCTTTTTAGTAATTGCAAAGGCTCTTAGTTTTTCCCCATCACAGTCCCCGAATTTGAGCTCCGAGGTATGATCTGGAGTTGTTTGAATGGCCAGGTTAACCCTCTTAGGGTATTCACCTTTATGAAGAAATTCTGGCCCCCTCCACCATAGCTGGTCGTTGACCAACTTATCAGGGTCAACTCCCCTGGAGATGAGGTCCGCAGGGTTCTCATCTGTACGCACATGATGCCACTGGTCCGGTTCTGTGAGCCCCTGAATAGCCCCTACTCTATGAGCTACAAAAGTTTTAAGTGCTGATGGCTCCTTTTGCAGCCACCACAGCACTATCATAGAATCGCACCACAGGAATATCTTGATTGCACTCCAATTGAATGCAGCCATGATCTTTTTCATTAATTTTGCCAGTAATAGGGCTCCACACAGTTCGAGTCGAGGGATCGTCAAGACCTTAAGTGGGGCGACTCTGGATTTACTTGTCACCAGAGTCACCCTGGTCTCACCCTTTCCGTCTGTTGACTTGCAGTAGATCACTGCCCCATAGCATTTAGCAGAGGCATCACAGAACCCATGCAGCTCCACGGCGATAGCCCGAGGGATGAGGATGCACCTAGGGACTGTCACATCCCCGAAGCTCTGCAATGCTGTCAGGAACCGCTGCCATTCCGCAAGCTCCTGGGGGGGTAAAGGGTCCTCCCAATCCAGCTGTAGGCGCCACAACAGTTGCATGAAGATTTTGGCTTTGGCCACTGCTGCCCCAAGCAGACCCAAGGGGTCATACAGTCGTGCAATGGTGGACAGGACCTCTCGCTTTGTGTAGACCTTGCTGTCAGGAACCTCTACCTTGAAGAAGAAACTGTCCTGCACAGGTCTCCAGGACACTCCGAGTGTTTTCGTCTCCACTGCATCAAAATTGTATGTCGCTTCTCCATTCGGTGTTAGTTCCAGATGGTTGCCACACCATTTGTGTAGCTTCATTCCAGCCGTTTGTAGGATGCCCAAGAGCTGCTGCTGAAGCTCTCTCGCATCCTCGAGGGTTTCAGCTCCTGAGAGGACATCATCCATATAGAAGTCCCTGGTGAGGACAGGTGCCGCTAGAGGGTAGCTTTGCTCCTCATCCTCTGCTAGCTGCTTCAACGTTCTCATAGCCAGGAAGGGAGCACTGACTGTCCCATATGTAACAGTACAGAGTTCGAAAACTTGGACTGGCTCCCGCGGGCCTTCTCTCCATAGGATGCGCTGCAGGCACCTGTGCTCGGGATGGACTTCAATCTGCCTGTACATCTTTTCAATATCTGCAGTAAATGCATATTGGTGGCTCCTAAACCTGATCATGATGGTGAACAAGTCCTCTTGTATGACGCCTCCATTATACTGCAGATCATTCAGGGATCTCTTCTGATCAGTCAGACTCGAGGCATTAAAGACCACCCTGAGTGGTGTGGTAGTCTTTTCAGGCCTGTAAACTCCATGGTGAGGCATATAAAAGGCAACAGCAGGCTCTTGCTCCTCTGTCACATTCCTCATGTGTCCCATGCTCTCATACTCTCTCATGAAGTTTTTGTACAATTCAAAATATTGGGGATCCCGCATGAATCTCCTCCCTAATGCATTAAGTCTATTCAAAGCAATTTCCTTTGAATTGCCCAGACAAATAGGGTCTTCTTTTAGGGGTATTTTCACCCTGTATCTGCCTAACCTATCCCTCTCATGAGTTTTCTTGAAATGTTCCTCAGAGATTTCAGACTCTTTGGATTTTGAAGGTTCTGCGAGAACCTCTTCCACCTCCCAAAATTGGCGTAACGCTTGATTTAAATCCCCATCCTTTATTAAGCCACAGTATACCTTAGAATCCCCTGACTGGCTGACACTCCCACTCGCAACATAGCCAAATACTGTGTTTTGAAATGTCAGAGTGGAGTTCTCGATTCGCACTTGACCCTGTCTCAGTATCTCATAGAAATACTGAGCACTAATTAACACATCTATTTTACCAGGGACATTAAAGGTACAATCTGCCAGCGGTAATTTCTCAGACCCCTCCACATTTGTCTCAATTAGCTTATTTGGAATGAGATCTGTTATTCTTTTGACCACTAGAAAACTCATATCCCTTTCGTAGCTCAGGTTTTTATTGCCCAGAGTAGTGTTTACTGAATTCTTAACAATCATGGTTTTATCACTCAAACAAGATATTAGTGTGTTAATTTTAGTTCCCTTAAGATTTAACCTGTTGGCACATTCCTCACTCATTAGACACGTCTGGGAACCCACATCTAAAAGACATCTGACCTCCTGCCAGTTTCCATAACCATCCCTAATGAGTGCCTGGACTGTACTTAATAGTACTGCTTCTTTTCGCCCATCCGATACAACAGACACTGAAGCAACATCTTTTTCCCCTGAGGTCACTGATCCTTTCTCTTGTTTATGACTCTTCCCTCCCCCCGCAGGCGCGCCTGGGATGTAAGAGCTGTCATTCTCCCACTGTCTAGGGATGTGAATTAGCTTGTGATGTGGCTTGCCACAAAAACAGTTTGGAAAAGGACACATTCCTACCCTACAATCTGAGGACAAACACTTGAAACAAGCATTTTTTTCCTTAACCACAATGATTTTATCCTTTACTGGCAATCCCTTGAATATATCACATTTATTTAATGGGTGGGGTTCTTTAAAACAGACCCCACACACATTTTTCACTTCATTAAAAAATACCCTCGGCTCCTGTCTGGGGGCTCTCTCACTTCTGTATTTATTAACACCCTCAAAAGACTTTCCCTTCGATGTGAAATACAGGTCACATTCTTTACCTAACTCTAAGGGCTCAAACCAATTTCCCTCTTGCCTGATGTTAATGTGGTAGGCTGTTTGCCTATCCAAGGTTTCAAACAATCTGTCAGCGACAATGAGCTTTTTTAGTTTCTCGAAGTCTGACACACCTCTGAGTTGCAGGTAGTACTCAAAGGTTGTTGTCAGCCGAGAGGCAAATTGTACATAGGTTTCATTTTGCTTGCTCATTTGTTTGAAATTGTCTAGGCAAGCTTGGGGGGTAGGCTGGAATTCACGAAGAACAATTACTTTGATCGCCTCATAATTAGTTATCTCTTCATCCCCCAAGTAGACTAACAGATTTGATGTTTTTTCCCCTAACAGGTTTAACAGAATTTCTGCTTTAAACCTATCAGGGACCTTTTTAGTGGCATAGGCTCTCTCGAGGGATTGAAAAAACATCCCCCAATCTTCTGCCCTTCTTGGCACCTTTAAGGTTAATGTTTTTACACTACTTAAAAGGTTTTCCAAAGACTCAGCCTTTTCTACTACTATGTTTTCCTTTTGCCCTTCTTGAGTGCTAAGTTCCCGTTTTAGTCTTAGTATTTCCAATTCCGTTTCTAACCGGGCTTGTTTAATCCTTTCCACTTCTAAGTCCCTCTCCTGAGCTACTTTATTGGGATTTTCTTGCTCCCTAATTTTTTCGATTAACACATTTACCGTACTAATATCCTCCTTGTATATCTCACTCCCTTCAATTAGCTCTTTTAACTCGGGCTTCTTACACGTGGCCGGGACCTCAATGCAGAGCTCCTCGGCCAAAATTTTCAACTCTCTAAGGAGTAACTTTCCCAGAGAAGCCATACTTTTTCAAACACTAGGCTACCCAACTGAAGAAGGGAATTTCCTAATTTATCCTCCGATACCAAGAGAGAGCACTCTAACAAAGGACACAAGAGGATTGATACAGATTGAGCTCACCTCGTTTTCGTCGTCGATGTGTCGAATATTTCCACAGTTCGCTGCCTCGTCGAATGGCCGACGTGACCAATTATGATCAATTAAACTTCAAATTACTTAACGACGGACCACCACATGTGATGTGGACTTTTATTATATCAAGAATATCTCTTCTCACTCGGTGCACGTGCACTACCGGCGTCCTTCCTCGCTCGCTCGTTCTCTCTACCTCTACACTCCCAACTCCGTCACTTCAGTTCTTCACTCTTGGTCGAAGAAGTAGAAGTGCCGGAGTCTTATAAAGTGAGGCTAGGCCTTAACATAAGTGATATTTTAAAATTTGTTAACATGGTAAAATAATAACAGAGGAGCATAAAAAGGATCCGTTAGAGGGAAAAATATTGTAAAGACTGAACTTTTAAGCTCAGAGACCTCTAAATACTATTAAAACTGCAACATAATAGGGCTTTACTTGATGAATTCTAAATGCTTGATTTTCAAATAAATATATTGAAGTAAAATGGAAATATTTTATGTCTAGGGGGAATTTCTGTATGTATCCTCTCTGCAGTGCATAAAATTTTTCTTTTCCTGACAGTATAAATTGAATACTAATTCCCCAAATATATAGTATTTCCATTAACTATTTTTTCCAAGATACTACTTTAGATATTTGTGTAAAATTTAATAAAGTATTTTTTAACTGTTCAATATATTATCATATAAGATAGAAAAGGTTGGGGTTAAGAATACAAATTATGTTTCAAAAATTAAGAAAATATATTACTTACTTCCAAATTATTTTTCTTGCAGTGGGTTGCACAAAGGAGGGTACTGGTGTGAGGACATCTTCCTTTCACCTTCAGATCGTCTTCAGGTCTTCAATTTGAGTCAGCTTTCCTACAGTAGAAATTTAAAATATACTTTCAGAAAATACAAAACTTAATTAATTAATACTAGAGTAAATTTAGAATAGATTTTTTAAATAAATAATATTTAATACGAGAATTAAAATCCGCAAAATTCAATTCAGTCATTATTAACTAATTACACGGACTTTCACTCTTAGGAGAAATAAAAAACAATTCCAAGCACAGCATCCAAGGAAAGTTTGCTACGCCATTTTGTAAAGCCGTTGCTTCGCCGCGTCTTTGTATTACACGATCTGTTTCGGCGTCTTAATCACATAGTCGTAAAATTAATATATCCTGGTGCAAATTATTTAAAAAGATAAAGTATTGACAGTTAAAAATATATTGACAGAAGTTATTTTATATAACTATAACATAAAAATTACTTACTTACTTAGCGAAGAGCACATTGTGCAAGAGCACTGTGCAAATATACTTCAGTAGTACAGCCATCTATCGGTGAGCGATGCTAATAAATAATGCACCAAAATTTTAGAAGATAAGTGTTTTTTAGGGAAAAAGGTGAGTCCACGCACAATAGTCCGTCAGCCATCGTGCTTCAATCAGGGTTCGAAAAAGCCCGTTTTTTTTTTTAACCAAGTGGGTTGGTTTTTTTCGGATTTTAAAAATAAAACCCTGAAAAAACACACGGATATGGAATAAGTTGGTTTTTCAAATTTTACTTGATATTTTTAAGGTTAAGGGAGGATTTTTTTTTGTCAAAAGGATTTTTTAAAAATTATTTGGGCTTTTTCAAAGATCCTTGGGCTCTTTAAAAATTAAAATTCTAACGGAATTCTAATTAAACGGATTCTATTATGTCCGGCGTTTTACCGAAAAACGTCGATAATTCTTAAATAAATCGGTTTATTTTTAAATAATGGTTTAAAAGGTGATTGATTCTTAAAATATACATCTAGATGAATGTCATATCCGATTTTCATGACTATATCTTTATAATTTAGTAAGTTATTAGACTTATTAAAAAATTTATAGGGTCGTTAAAAAAGACAAGTCCACTTTTTGCCTAATAAATATATAAATATTATTTAAAAAATTTTTTTGATTTTACTTATGAGTAAAGGACTGTTATGGCAAAGTTTTTCCAGAATTACGGGTTTCCATGGTGATTATGACGTAATTGAGAATTTTTGAAAGCAGAATAGAGCGTACTGGTCCTTGACGCGAATGACTATGAAATATTTCCCAGATTTGAGTTCTTGGTTTGTTTACTTTTTAAGTTAGATTTTAATGCTTTACATATTTAGAAAGCTTATAAAAAATGGTTCCAGGAATTGGAAATTTTAAGGAAAATATATACATATTGCGCTTGTAATTTAGGTTCAAAGAATTTTCATTTTACTTTAAATTTTGCCCAAATATGGATATATATATTTAAGATTTTAAGATGTTGTAGTAGACCTTTAGACGAACAAAACTGTGTATCGCATTTAGGAATTGATGAATTAGTTATGGATTTATAAATTATTCAAGTTTATTACGGTATTTATTATGTATACGGCCCCGTAATTGAAATTGGACCCTGAAAATTCAATAGATTGTTATGATTCACACCATGAACAACATATTAAAATTTCATGGTCCTAGCTCTATGGGAAGTTCCTTAATTAGCCTAATTACTTGCACATCAGGTGTATTTTAATACTTGAAAAAATTCCATTTCAAAAACCTGCATACCGATTTCGATGATATTTTAGTATGTTGTTCAACTCAAAGAAACGCTTCGAACAGGGTATCGCATTAAAGTGGCGTGTGAAATTTTACTGCCTTTTTTCTATATTGAACGGTTTTTAATTTGTATACGACCCCCTAATTGTCCCCGGACCCGGAAAATTTAATAGATTAGGTAGATTCACTGTTATTACAACTTTTTAAAATTTCAAGTATGTACCTCAATTAGAAAGGAAGAAACATCCGTTTGAATATTGACACGTGTCGTCAAAAATTGTTCAAAAATTAGTTTTTTTTTCAAAACTCCATGGGTTGTTTAAAATTTAAAAATTAGTTGGGTTTTCCAAGCTCTGTAATAGACTGTTTAAAATATAAGGTGGGTATTTTTCAAAGCTCTGTGGAATATTTAAAATTTAAGTTTTTCAAAGCTCCTGGGCTTTTTAAGAATTAAGTGTTTTTTTTCAAATCTTCATGGGTTGTTTAAAAACTAGTTGAGTTTTTTTCAAAGCTGGGTGGACTACATTAGGGGGTCACTAAAGGGCAACTGCAATTTTAGATACATTATTTCATTAATAGTTTTGTTTACTTTTGAAAATTGGGCAAAATTATGATTTTTCTTGAAAGAACCCAAAAATGGGTTCAAAAAGTGGGTTTTTTCAAATGTTTGTTTTGAAAAAACCCATTGGGGTCTAACTCTGCCAACCTTGGCTTCAATTGTCTTTGTTCAAGTTAAAACATGACGCCGAGAATGCGCGAATCCTCACTGAATAGCAATAGCACTAAAACGCATGCGCATTTAAGGTGACTAAAAATTACCTACTTTATGACGTGTTTAAAAATCACGTCATTTACAGTGACGAAAAAATGACCAAATTTTTCACGTGTTTAAAAACCACATAATTTAAAGTGACGTGAAAATGACCAAATTAGGACGTCTTACAAATCACGTCATTTAAGTGACAAAAAAATTACCGTATTTAAGGTTTGTTTGAAAATCCCGTCATTTAAAATGACGTGAAAATGACCAAATTTATGACGCATTAAATATCACGTCATTTTAAATGACGCAAAAATGACCAAATTCATGACGTGTTTAAAATTACGTCACTTAGAGTGACGTAATAATGACCACATTTATGACGTCATACAATTCACGTCATTCCAAGTGACGTAAACACGACCAAATTATCACCATTCATTAAAATTTGGTCATTCTAGGTGACGTAAAAATGACGTCTAAATGTCGTGTTAAATTGGCGTCATTTTTTGTGACTCAAAAAAGACGTCATAGTTGACGTGATTTTTTCCCAATTGACGTCATATGAAAAAATATGACCTGATTTTGTCGTCATGACGTCATTCGTGTACTTGGGTAGGGAAAAATAAATTTTTAAATAGATTTGTTTTTAAATATCTGGAATATATGTTTATAAATTCCTGTTGTGTGCCCTCGTGGCCCAATGGATAAGGCGTCGGTCTCCTAAACCGAAGACTGCGGGTTCGAATCCCGCCGAGGGTAGAATGTCATTTTTTTTCCGGTGGACGGAAAACAAAAATAAAAATATTAAAATAAATATCATTTAAGATAGCTTTGATAGAAGTTTATTAAACGCGGTTGTGTGCCCTCGTGGCCTAATAGATAAGGCGTCGGTCTCCTAAACCGAAGATTGCGGGTTCGAGTCCCGCCGAGGGTAGATGGTGTACTTTTTTTCTTATTTACAAACCGAGTACAGAGTAATAAAATTTAAAACTTATGTCTCCTTAAATCTCTAGAATATAAGTTATAAAAAGGTAATGTGCGCCCTCGTAGCCCATTGGATAAGGCGTCGGTCTCCTAAACCGAAGACTGCGGGTTCGAGTCCCACCGAGAGAATAGGACGAAAAAAATTCTATACAGAGAGTGCAGGGAAAAATAAATTTTTAAATAGATTTGTTTTTAAATATCTAGAATATATGTTTATAAATTCCTGTTGTGTGCCCTCGTGGCCCAATGGATAAGGCGTCGGTCTCCTAAACCGAAGACTGCGGGTTCGAGTCCCGCCGAGGGTAGAATGGCATTTTTTTTTTCCAGTGGACGGAAAACAAAAATAAAAATATTAAAATAAATATCATTTAAGATAGCTTTGATAGAAGTTTATTACATGCTGTTGTGTGCCGTCGTGGCCTAATGGATAAGGCGTCGGTCTCCTAAACCGAAGACTGCGGGTTCGAGTCCCGAGGAGGGTAGAATGTCATTTTTTTTTCCAGTGGACGGAAAACAAAAATAAAAATATTAAAATAAATATTATTTAAGATAGCTTTGATAGAAGTTTATTACATGCGGTTGTGTGCCCTCGTGGCCTAATGGATAAGGCGTCGGTCTCCTAAACCGAAGACTGCGGGTTCGAGTCCCACCGAGAGAATAGGACAAGGGTAGATGGTGTACTTTTTTTCTTATGGTTTAACAAACAAATTCTCTTTATTTACAAAAGAAATACAAATAAAAGAACTAAATTACAAACCGAGTACCGAATAATAAAATTTAGTACTTATGTCTTTCCGATATTCGGGTTCATGTCCCGTCGTGGGTAGAATGTAAAAATTTTTTGGACGGAGGGAGAAGAGAATTAAAAATATTAAATTTCATATCTTTTTAGATGACTTTAATAGAAGTTTATAAATTAAAGAGGTGTGCCCTCGTAGCCCATTGGATAAGGCCTCGGTCTCCTAAACCGAAGATTGCGGGTTCGAGTCCCGTATAGGGTAGATGGTGTACTTTTTTTCTTATTTACAAACTGAGTACAGAATAAAAAAATTTAGAACTTAGGTCTCCTTAAATCTCTAGAATATAAGTTATAAAAAGGTAACGTGTGCCCTCGTTTCCCAATGGATAAGGCGTCGGTCTCCTAAACCGAAGATTGCGGGTTCGAGTCCCGCCGAGGGTAGAATGTCATTATTTTCCCGGTGGACGGAGAACCGAAATAAAAATATTAAAATGCATATCTTTTAATATAACTTTATTAAAATTTAATAAAATGAGGTTGTGTGCCCTCGTGGCCCAATGGATAAGGCGTCGGTCTCCTAAACCGAAGACTGCGGGTTCGAGTCCCACCGAGAGAGTAAGACAAAAAAAAATTTATGCAGGGAGTGTAGGGAAAAATAATTTTTTAAATAGATTTGTTTTTAAATATCTAGAATATATGTTTATAAATTCCTGTTGTGTGCCCTCGTGGCCCAATGGATAAGGCGTCGGTCTCCTAAACCGAAGACTGCGGGTTCGAGTCCCGCCGAGGGTAGAATGTCATTTTTTTTTCCGGTGGACGGAAAACAAAAATAAAAAAAATATTAAAATACATATCATTTAAGATAACTTTGATAGAAGTGTATTAAATGCGGTTGTGTGCCCTCGTGGCCTAATGGATAAGGCGTCGGTCTCCTAAACCGAAGACTGCGGGTTCGAGTCCCACCGAGAGAATAGGATAAAAAAAAATTTATACAGAGAGTTTAGGGAAAAATAATTTTTTAAATAGATTTGTTTTTAAATATCTAGAATATATGTTTATAAATTCCTGTTGTGTGCCCTCGTGGCCCAATGGATAAGGCGTCGGTCTCCTAAACCGAAGACTGCGGGTTCGAGTCCCGCCGAGGGAAGAATGTCATTTTTTTTCCGGTGGACCGAAAACAAAAATAAAACTATTAAAATAAATATCATTTAAGATAGCTTTGATAGAAGTTTATTAAATGCGGTCGTGTTCCCTCGTGGCCTAATGGATAAGGCGTCGGTCCCCTAAACCGAAGACTGCGGGTTCGAGTCCCGCCGAGGTTAGATGGTGTACTTTTTTTCTTATGGTTTAACAAACAAATTCTCTTTATTTACAAAAGAAATACAAGTAATAGAACTAAATTACAAACCGAGTACCGAATAATAAAATTTAGTAATTATGTCTTTCCGAAATTCGGGTTCAAGTCCCGTCGTGGGTAGAACGTAAAAATTTTTTGGACGGAGGGAGAAGAGAATTAAAAATATTAAATTTCATATCTTTTTAGATGACTTTAATAGAAGTTTATAAATTAAAGAGGTGTGCCCTCGTAGCCCAATGGATAAGGCCTCGGTCTCCTAAACCGAAGATTGCGGGTTCGAGTCCCGTCGAGGGTAGATGGTGTACTTTTTTTCTTATTTACAAACTGAGTACAGAATAATAAAATTTATAACTTATGTCTCCTTAAATCTCTAGAATATAAGTTATAAAAAGGTAATGTGCGCCCTCGTAGCCCAATGGATAAGGCGTCGGTCTGCTAAGCCGAGGACTGCGGGTTCGAGTCCCACCGAGAGAATAAGACAAAAAAAATTTTATGCAGAGAGTGAAGGGAAAAATAAATTTTTAAATAGATTTGTTTTTAAATATCTGGAATATATGTTTATAAATTCCTGTTGTGTGCCCTCGTGGCCCAATGGATAAGGCGTCGGTCTCCTAAACCGAAGACTGCGGGTTCGAGTCCCGCCGAGGGTAGAATGTCATTTTTTTTCCGGTGGACGGAAAACAAAAATAAAAATATTAAAATAAATATCCTTTAAGATAGCTTTGATAGAAGTTTATTACATGCGGTTGTGTGCCCTCGTGGCCTAATGGATAAGGCGTCGGTCTCCTATACCGAAGACTGCGGGTTCGAGTCCCGCCGAGGGTAGAATGTCATTTTTTTTCCAGTGGACGGAAAACAAAAATAAAACTATTAAAATAAATATCATTTAAGATAGCTTCGATAGAAGTTTATTAAATGCGGTCGTGTTCCCTCGTGGCCTAATGGATAAGGCGTCGGTCTCCTAAACCGAAGACTGCGGGTTCGAGTCCCGCCGAGGGTAGATGGTGTACTTTTTTTCTTATGGTTTAACAAACAAATTCTCTTTATTTACAAAAGAAATACAAGTAATAGAACTAAATTACAAACCGAGTACCGAATAATAGAATTTAAAACTTATGTCTTTCCGAAATTCGGGTTCAAGTCCCGTCGTGGGTAGAATGTAAAAATTTTTTGGACGGAGGGAGAAGAGAATTAAAAATATTAAATTTCATATCTTTTTAGATGACTTTAATAGAAGTTTATAAATTAAAGAGGTGTGCCCTCGTAGCCCAATGGATAAGGCCTCGGTCTCCTAAACCGAAGATTGCGGGTTCGAGTCCCACCGAGAGAATAGGACGAAAAAAATTTTATATAGAGAGTGTAGGGAAAAATAAATTTTTAAATTGATTTGTTTTTAAATATCTAGAATATATGTTTATAAATTCCTGTTGTGTGCCCTCGTGGCCCAATGGATAAAGCGTCGGTCTCCTAAACCGAAGACTGCGGGTTCGAGTCCCGCCGAGGGTAGAATGTCATTTTTTTTCCGGTGGACGGAAAACAAAAATAAAAATATTAAAATAAATATCATTTAAGATAGCTTTGATAGAAGTTTATTACATGCGGTTGTGTGCCCTCGTGGCCTAATGGATAAGGCGTCGGTCTCCTAAACCGAAGACTGCGGGTTCGAGTCCCACCGAGAGAATAGGACAAAAAAAATTTTATACAGAGAGTGAAGAGGAAAATAAATTTTTAAATAGATTTGTTTTTAAATATCTGGAATATATGTTTATAAATTCCTGTTGTGTGCCCTCGTGGCCCAATGGATAAGGCGTCGGTCTCCTAAACCGAAGACTGCGGGTTCGAATCCCGCCGAGGGTAGAATGTCATTTTTTTTCCGGTGGACGGAAAACAAAAATAAAAATATTAAAATAAATATCATTTAAGATAGCTTTGATAGAAGTTTATTAAACGCGGTTGTGTGCCCTCGTGGCCTAATAGATAAGGCGTCGGTCTCCTAAACCGAAGATTGCGGGTTCGAGTCCCGCCGAGGGTAGATGGTGTACTTTTTTTCTTATTTACAAACCGAGTACAGAGTAATAAAATTTAAAACTTATGTCTCCTTAAATCTCTAGAATATAAGTTATAAAAAGGTAATGTGCGCCCTCGTAGCCCATTGGATAAGGCGTCGGTCTCCTAAACCGAAGACTGCGGGTTCGAGTCCCACCGAGAGAATAGGACGAAAAAAATTCTATACAGAGAGTGCAGGGAAAAATAAATTTTTAAATAGATTTGTTTTTAAATATCTAGAATATATGTTTATAAATTCCTGTTGTGTGCCCTCGTGGCCCAATGGATAAGGCGTCGGTCTCCTAAACCGAAGACTGCGGGTTCGAGTCCCGCCGAGGGTAGAATGGCATTTTTTTTTTCCAGTGGACGGAAAACAAAAATAAAAATATTAAAATAAATATCATTTAAGATAGCTTTGATAGAAGTTTATTACATGCTGTTGTGTGCCGTCGTGGCCTAATGGATAAGGCGTCGGTCTCCTAAACCGAAGACTGCGGGTTCGAGTCCCGAGGAGGGTAGAATGTCATTTTTTTTTCCAGTGGACGGAAAACAAAAATAAAAATATTAAAATAAATATTATTTAAGATAGCTTTGATAGAAGTTTATTACATGCGGTTGTGTGCCCTCGTGGCCTAATGGATAAGGCGTCGGTCTCCTAAACCGAAGACTGCGGGTTCGAGTCCCACCGAGAGAATAGGACAAGGGTAGATGGTGTACTTTTTTTCTTATGGTTTAACAAACAAATTCTCTTTATTTACAAAAGAAATACAAATAAAAGAACTAAATTACAAACCGAGTACCGAATAATAAAATTTAGTACTTATGTCTTTCCGATATTCGGGTTCATGTCCCGTCGTGGGTAGAATGTAAAAATTTTTTGGACGGAGGGAGAAGAGAATTAAAAATATTAAATTTCATATCTTTTTAGATGACTTTAATAGAAGTTTATAAATTAAAGAGGTGTGCCCTCGTAGCCCATTGGATAAGGCCTCGGTCTCCTAAACCGAAGATTGCGGGTTCGAGTCCCGCCGAGGGTAGAATGTCATTATTTTCCCGGTGGACGGAGAACCGAAATAAAAATATTAAAATGCATATCTTTTAATATAACTTTATTAAAATTTAATAAAATGAGGTTGTGTGCCCTCGTGGCCCAATGGATAAGGCGTCGGTCTCCTAAACCGAAGACTGCGGGTTCGAGTCCCACCGAGAGAGTAAGACAAAAAAAAATTTATGCAGGGAGTGTAGGGAAAAATAATTTTTTAAATAGATTTGTTTTTAAATATCTAGAATATATGTTTATAAATTCCTGTTGTGTGCCCTCGTGGCCCAATGGATAAGGCGTCGGTCTCCTAAACCGAAGACTGCGGGTTCGAGTCCCGCCGAGGGTAGAAGTTCATTTTTTTTTCCGGTGGACGGAAAACAAAAATAAAAAAAATATTAAAATACATATCATTTAAGATAACTTTGATAGAAGTGTATTAAATGCGGTTGTGTGCCCTCGTGGCCTAATGGATAAGGCGTCGGTCTCCTAAACCGAAGACTGCGGGTTCGAGTCCCGCCGAGGTTAGATGGTGTACTTTTTTTCTTATGGTTTAACAAACAAATTCTCTTTATTTACAAAAGAAATACAAGTAATAGAACTAAATTACAAACCGAGTACCGAATAATAAAATTTAGTAATTATGTCTTTCCGAAATTCGGGTTCAAGTCCCGTCGTGGGTAGAACGTAAAAATTTTTTGGACGGAGGGAGAAGAGAATTAAAAATATTAAATTTCATATCTTTTTAGATGACTTTAATAGAAGTTTATAAATTAAAGAGGTGTGCCCTCGTAGCCCAATGGATAAGGCCTCGGTCTCCTAAACCGAAGATTGCGGGTTCGAGTCCCGTCGAGGGTAGATGGTGTACTTTTTTTCTTATTTACAAACTGAGTACAGAATAATAAAATTTATAACTTATGTCTCCTTAAATCTCTAGAATATAAGTTATAAAAAGGTAATGTGCGCCCTCGTAGCCCAATGGATAAGGCGTCGGTCTGCTAAGCCGAGGACTGCGGGTTCGAGTCCCACCGAGAGAATAAGACAAAAAAAATTTTATGCAGAGAGTGTAGGGAAAAATAAATTTTTAAATAGATTTGTTTTTAAATATCTGGAATATATGTTTATAAATTCCTGTTGTGTGCCCTCGTGGCCCAATGGATAAGGCGTCGGTCTCCTAAACCGAAGACTGCGGGTTCGAGTCCCGCCGAGGGTAGAATGTCATTTTTTTTCCGGTGGACGGAAAACAAAAATAAAAATATTAAAATAAATATCCTTTAAGATAGCTTTGATAGAAGTTTATTACATGCGGTTGTGTGCCCTCGTGGCCTAATGGATAAGGCGTCGGTCTCCTAAACCGAAGACTGCGGGTTCGAGTCCCGCCGAGGGTAGAATGTCATTTTTTTTCCAGTGGACGGAAAACAAAAATAAAACTATTAAAATAAATATCATTTAAGATAGCTTTGATAGAAGTTTATTAAATGCGGTCGTGTTCCCTCGTGGCCTAATGGATAAGGCGTCGGTCTCCTAAACCGAAGACTGCGGGTTCGAGTCCCGCCGAGGGTAGATGGTGTACTTTTTTTCTTATGGTTTAACAAACAAATTCTCTTTATTTACAAAAGAAATACAAGTAATAGAACTAAATTACAAACCGAGTACCGAATAATAGAATTTAAAACTTATGTCTTTCCGAAATTCGGGTTCAAGTCCCGTCGTGGGTAGAATGTAAAAATTTTTTGGACGGAGGGAGAAGAGAATTAAAAATATTAAATTTCATATCTTTTTAGATGACTTTAATAGAAGTTTATAAATTAAAGAGGTGTGCCCTCGTAGCCCAATGGATAAGGCCTCGGTCTCCTAAACCGAAGATTGCGGGTTCGAGTCCCACCGAGAGAATAGGACGAAAAAAATTTTATATAGAGAGTGTAGGGAAAAATAAATTTTTAAATTGATTTGTTTTTAAATATCTAGAATATATGTTTATAAATTCCTGTTGTGTGCCCTCGTGGCCCAATGGATAAAGCGTCGGTCTCCTAAACCGAAGACTGCGGGTTCGAGTCCCGCCGAGGGTAGAATGTCATTTTTTTTCCGGTGGACGGAAAACAAAAATAAAAATATTAAAATAAATATCATTTAAGATAGCTTTGATAGAAGTTTATTACATGCGGTTGTGTGCCCTCGTGGCCTAATGGATAAGGCGTCGGTCTCCTAAACCGAAGACTGCGGGTTCGAGTCCCACCGAGAGAATAGGACAAAAAAAATTTTATACAGAGAGTGAAGAGGAAAATAAATTTTTAAATAGATTTGTTTTTAAATATCTAGAATATATGTTTATAAATTCCTGTTGTGTGCCCTCGTGGCCCAATGGATAAGGCGTCGGTCTCCTAAGCCGAGGACTGCGGTTTCGAGTCCCACCAAGAGAGTAAGACAAAAAAAAATTATGCAGAGAGTGTAGGGAAAAATAAATTTTTAAATAGATTTGTTTTTAAATATCTGGAATATATGTTTATAAATTCCTGTTGTGTGCCCTCGTGGCCCAATGGATAGGGCGTCGGTCTCCTAAACCGAAGACTGCGGGTTCGAGTCCCGCCGATGGTAGATGGTGTACTTTTTTTCTTATGGTTTAACAAACAAATTCTCTTTATTTACAAAAGAAATACAAGTAATAGAACTAAATTACAAACCGAGTACCGAATAATAAAATTTAAAACTTATGTCTCCTTAAATCTCTAGAATATAAGTTATAAAAAGGTAATGTGCGCCCTCGTAGCCCATTGGATAAGGCGTCGGTCTCCTAAACCGAAGACTGCGGGTTCGAGTCCCGCCGAGGGTAGAATGTCATTTTTTTTCCGGTGGACGGAAAACAAAAATAAAAATATTAAAATAAATATCCTTTAAGATAGCTTTGATAGAAGTTTATTACATGCGGTTGTGTGCCCTCGTGGCCTAATGGATAAGGCGTCGGTCTCCTAAACCGAAGACTGCGGGTTCGAGTCCCGCCGAGGGTAGAATGTCATTTTTTTTCCAGTGGACGGAAAACAAAAATAAAACTATTAAAATAAATATCATTTAAGATAGCTTTGATAGAAGTTTATTAAATGCGGTCGTGTTCCCTCGTGGCCTAATGGATAAGGCGTCGGTCTCCTAAACCGAAGACTGCGGGTTCGAGTCCCGCCGAGGGTAGATGGTGTACTTTTTTTCTTATGGTTTAACAAACAAATTCTCTTTATTTACAAAAGAAATACAAGTAATAGAACTAAATTACAAACCGAGTACCGAATAATAGAATTTAAAACTTATGTCTTTCCGAAATTCGGGTTCAAGTCCCGTCGTGGGTAGAATGTAAAAATTTTTTGGACGGAGGGAGAAGAGAATTAAAAATATTAAATTTCATATCTTTTTAGATGACTTTAATAGAAGTTTATAAATTAAAGAGGTGTGCCCTCGTAGCCCAATGGATAAGGCCTCGGTCTCCTAAACCGAAGATTGCGGGTTCGAGTCCCACCGAGAGAATAGGACGAAAAAAATTTTATATAGAGAGTGTAGGGAAAAATAAATTTTTAAATTGATTTGTTTTTAAATATCTAGAATATATGTTTATAAATTCCTGTTGTGTGCCCTCGTGGCCCAATGGATAAATCGTCGGTCTCCTAAACCGAAGACTGCGGGTTCGAGTCCCGCCGAGGGTAGAATGTCATTTTTTTTCCGGTGGACGGAAAACAAAAATAAAAATATTAAAATAAATATCATTTAAGATAGCTTTGATAGAAGTTTATTACATGCGGTTGTGTGCCCTCGTGGCCTAATGGATAAGGCGTCGGTCTCCTAAACCGAAGACTGCGGGTTCGAGTCCCACCGAGAGAATAGGACAAAAAAAATTTTATACAGAGAGTGAAGAGGAAAATAAATTTTTAAATAGATTTGTTTTTAAATATCTAGAATATATGTTTATAAATTCCTGTTGTGTGCCCTCGTGGCCCAATGGATAAGGCGTCGGTCTCCTAAGCCGAGGACTGCGGTTTCGAGTCCCACCAAGAGAGTAAGACAAAAAAAAATTATGCAGAGAGTGTAGGGAAAAATAAATTTTTAAATAGATTTGTTTTTAAATATCTGGAATATATGTTTATAAATTCCTGTTGTGTGCCCTCGTGGCCCAATGGATAGGGCGTCGGTCTCCTAAACCGAAGACTGCGGGTTCGAGTCCCGCCGATGGTAGATGGTGTACTTTTTTCCTTATGGTTTAACAAACAAATTCTCTTTATTTACAAAAGAAATACAAGTAATAGAACTAAATTACAAACCGAGTACCGAATAATAAAATTTAAAACTTATGTCTCCTTAAATCTCTAGAATATAAGTTATAAAAAGGTAATGTGCGCCCTCGTAGCCCATTGGATAAGGCGTCGGTCTCCTAAACCGAAGACTGCGGGTTCGAGTCCCACCGAGAGAATAGGACGAAAAAAATTTTATACAGAGAGTGTAGGGAAAAATAAATTTTTAAATACATTTGTTTTTAAATATCTAGAATATATGTTTATAAATTCCTGTTGTGTGCCCTCGTGGCCCAATGGATAAGGCGTCGGTCTCCTAAACCTAAGACTGCGGGTTCGAGTCCCGCCGAGGGTAGATGGTGTACTTTTTTTCTTATTTACAAACCGAGTACAGAGTAATAAAATTTAGTACTTATGTCTTTCCGAAATTCTAGAATATAAGTTATAACAATCGATTGTGTGCCCTCGTAGCCCAATGGATAAGGCGTCGGTCTGCTAAGCCGAGGACTGCGGGTTCGAGTCCCACCGAGAGAATAAGACAAAAAAAATTTTATGCAAAGAGTGTAGGGAAAAATAAATTTTTAAATAGATTTGTTTTTAAATATCTGGAATATATGTTTATAAATTCCTGTTGTGTGCCCTCGTGGCCCAATGGATAAGGCGTCGGTCTCCTAAACCGAAGCCTGCGGGTTCGAGTCCCGCCGAGGGTAGAATGTCATTTTTTTTCCGGTGGACGGAAAACAAAAATAAAAATATTAAAATAAATATCATTTAAGATAGCTTTGATAGAAGTTTATTACATGTGGTAGTGTGCCCTCGTGGCCTAATGGATAAGGCGTCGGTCTCCTAAACCGAAGACTGCGGGTTCGAGTCCCACCGAGAGAATAGGACAAAAAAATTTTATACAGAGAGTGTAGGGAAAAATAAATTTTTAAATAGATTTGTTTTTAAATATCTAGAATATATGTTTATAAATTCCTGTTGTGTGCCCTCGTGGCCCAATGGATAAGGCGTCGGTCTCCTAAACCGAAGACTGCGGGTTCGAGTCCCGCCGAGGGTAGAATGTCATTTTTTTTCGGTGGACGGAAAACAGAAAAAAAAATATTAAAATGCATATCTTTTAAGATAACTTTAATGGAAGTTTATTACATGCGGTTGTGTGCCCTCGTGGCCTAATGGATAAGGCGTCGGTCTCCTAAACCGAAGACTGCGGGTTCGAGTCCCACCGAGAGAATAGGACAAAAAAATTTTATACAGAGAGTGTAGGGAAAAATAAATTTTTAAATACATTTGTTTTTAAATATCTAGAATATATGTTTATAAATTCCTATTGTGTGCCCTCGTGGCCCAATGGATAAGGCGTCGGTCTCCTAAACCGAAGACTGCGGATTCGAGTCCCGCCGAGCGTAGAATGTCATTTTTTTTTCCGGTGGACGGAAAACAAAAATAAAAAAATATTAAAATACATATCATTTAAGATGACTTTGATAGAAGTTTATTAAACGCGGTTGTGTGCCCTCGTGGCCTAATGGATAAGGCGTCGGTCTCCTAAACCGAAGATTGCGGGTTCGAGTCCAGCCAAGGGTAGATGGTGTACTTTTTTTCTTATTTACAAACCAAGTACAGAGTAATAAAATTTAGTACTTATGTCTTTCTGAAATTCTAGAATATAAGTTATAACAATCGATTGTGTGCCCTCGTAGCCCAATGGATAAGGCGTCGGTCTGCTAAGCCGAGGACTGCGGGTTCGAGTCCCACCGAGAGAATAAGACAAAAAAAATTTTATGCAGAGAGTGTAGGGAAAAATAAATTTTTAAATAGATTTGTTTTTAAATATCTGGAATATATGTTTATAAATTCCTGTTGTGTGCCCTCGTGGCCCAATGGATAAGGTGTCGGTCTCCTAAACCGAAGACTGCGGGTTCGAGTCCCGCCGAGGGTAGAATGTCATTTTTTTTTCCGGTGGACGGAAAACAAAAATAAAAATATTAAAATAAATATCATTTAAGATAGCTTTGATAGAAGTTTATTAAATGCGGTCGTGTGCCCTCGTGGCCTAATGGATAAGGCGTCGGTCTCCTAAACCGAAGGCTGCGGGTTCGAGTCCCGCCGAGGGTAGATGGTGTACTTTTTTTCTTATGGTTTAACAAACAAATTCTCTTTATTTACTAAAGAAATACAAGTAATAGAACTAAATTACAAACCGAGTACCGAATAATAGAATTTAGTACTTATGTCTTTCCGAAATTCGGGTTCAAGTCCCGTCGTGGGTAGACGTATCGTGGTATAAAATTTAAAACTTATGTCTCCTTAAATCTCTAGAATATAAGTTATAAAAAGGTAATGTGCGCCCTCGTAGCCCAATGGATAAGGCGTCGGTCTCCTAAACCGAAGACTGCGGGTTCGAGTCCCGCCGAGGGTAGAATGTCATTTTTTTTTCCGGTGGACGGAAAACAAAAATAAAAATATTAAAATAAATATAATTTAAGATAGCTTTGATAGAAGTTTATTACATGTGGTTGTGTGCCCTCGTGGCCTAATGGATAAGGCGTCTGTCTCCTAAACCGAAGACTGCGGGTTCGAGTCCCACCGAGAGAATAGGACAAAAAAAATTTTATACATAGAGTGTAGGGAAAAATGAATTTTTAAATAGATTTGTTTTTTAATATCTAGAATATATGTTTATAAATTCCTGTTGTGTGCCCTCGTGGCCCAATGGATAAGGCGTCGGTCTCCTAAACCGAAGACTGCGGATTCGAGTCCCGCCGAGGGTTGAATGTCATTTTTTTTCCGGTGGACGGAAAAAAAAATGATGTGCCCTCGTGGCCTAATGGATAAGGCGTCGGTCTCCTAAACCGAAGACTGCGGGTTCGAGTCCCAACGAGAGAATAGGACAAAAAAAATTTTATACAGAGAGTGAAGAGAAAAATAAATTTTTAAATAGATTTGTTTTTAAATATCTAGAATATATGTTTATTAATTTCTGTTGTGTGCCCTCGTGGCCCAATGCTTAAGGCGTCGGTCTCCTAAACCGAAGACTGCGGGTTCGAGTCCCGCCGAGGGTAGAATGTCATTATTTTCCCGGTGGACGGAGAACAGAAATAAAAATATTAAAATGCATATCTTTTAAGATAACTTTATTAAAAGTTAATAAAATGAGGTTGTGTGCCCTCGTGGCCCAATGGATAAGGCGTCGTCGGTCTCCTAAACTTAAGACTGCGGGTTCGAGTCCCACCGAGAGAGTAAGACAAAAAAAAAATTTGTGTAGGGAAAAATAATTTTTTAAATAGATTTGTTTTTAAATATCTAGAATATATGTTTATAAATTCCTGTTGTGTGCCCTCGTGGCCCAATGGATAAGGCGTCGGTCTCCTAAACCGAAGACTGCGGGTTCGAGTCCCGCCGAGGGTAGAATGGCATTTTTTTTTCCGGTGGACGGAAAACCAAAATAAAAAAATATTAAAATACATATAATTTAAGATAACTTTGATAGAAGTGTATTAAATGCGGTTGTGTGCCCTCGTGGCCTAATGGATAAGGCGTCGGTCTCCTAAACCGAAGACTGCGGGTTCGAGTCCCGCCGAGGGTAGAATGTCATTTTTTTCCGGCGGACGGAAAACAGAAAAAAAAATATTAAAATGCATATCTTTTAAGATAACTTTAATAGAAGTTTATTACATGCTGTTGTGTGCCCTCATAGCCTAATGGATAAGGCGTCGGTCTCCTAAACCGAAGACTGCGGGTTCGAGTCCCACCGAGAGAATAGGACAAAAAAAATTTCATACAGAGAGTGTAGGGAAAAATAAATTTTTAAATACATTTGTTTTTAAATATCTAGAATATATGTTTATAAATTCCTGTTGTGTGCCCTCGTGGCCCAATGGATAAGGCGTCGGTCTCCTAAACCGAAGACTGCGGGGTCGAGTCCCGCCGAGGGTAGAATGTCATTTTTTTTCCGGTGGACGGAAAACAAAAATAAAAAAATATTAAAATACATATCATTTAAGATAACTTTGATAGAAGTTTATTAAACGCGGTTGTGTGCCCTCGTGGCCTAATGGATAATGCGTCGGTCTCCTAAACCGAAGATTGCGGGTTCGAGTCCCGCCGAGGGTAGATGGTGTACTTTTTTTCTTATTTACAAACCGAGTACAGAGTAATAAAATTTAGTACTTATGTCTTTCCGAAATTCTAGAATATAAGTTATAACAATCGATTGTGTGCCCTCGTAGCCCAATGGATAAGGCGTCGGTCTGCTAAGCCGACGACTGCGAGTTCGAGTCCCACCGAGAGAATAAGACAAAAAAAAATTTATGCAGAGAGTGTAGGGAAAAATAAATTTTTAAATAGATTTGTTTTTAAATATCTGGAATATATGTTTATAAATTCCTGTTGTGTGCCCTCGTGGCCCAATGGATAAGGCGTCGGTCTCCTAAGCCGAAGACTGCGGGTTCGAATCCCGCCGAGGGTAGAATGTCATTTTTTTTCCGGTTGACGGAAAACAAAAATAAAAATATTAAAATAAATATCATTTAAGATAGCTTTGATAGAAGTTTATTAAACGCGGTTGTGTGCCTTCGTGGCCTAATAGATAAGGCGTCGGTCTCCTAAACCGAAGATTGCGGGTTCGAGTCCCGCCGAGGGTAGATGGTGTACTTTTTTTCTTATTTACAAACCGAGTACAGAGTAATAAAATTTAAAACTTATGTCTCCTTAAATCTCTAGAATATAAGTTATAAAAAGGTAATGTGCGCCCTCGTAGCCCATTGGATAAGGCGTCGGTCTCCTAAACCGAAGACTGCGGGTTCGAGTCCCACCGAGAGAATAGGACGAAAAAAATTCTATACAGAGAGTGCAGGGAAAAATAAATTTTTAAATAGATTTGTTTTTAAATATCTAGAATATATGTTTATAAATTCCTGTTGTGTGCCCTCGTGGCCCAATGGATAAGGCGTCGGTCTCCTAAACCGAAGACTGCGGGTTCGAGTCCCGCCGAGTGTAGAATGGCATTTTTTTTTTCCAGTGGACGGAAAACAAAAATAAAAATATTAAAATAAATATCATTTAAGATAGCTTTGATAGAAGTTTATTACATGCGGTTGTGTGCCGTCGTGGCCTAATGGATAAGGCGTCGGTCTCCTAAACCGAAGACTGCGGGTTCGAGTCCCGAGGAGGGTAGAATGTCATTTTTTTTCCGGTGGACGGAAAACAAAAATAAAAATATTAAAATAAATATCCTTTAAGATAGCTTTGATAGAAGTTTATTACATGCGGTTGTGTGCCCTCGTGGCCTAATGGATAAGGCGTCGGTCTCCTAAACCGAAGACTGCGGGTTCGAGTCCCGCCGAGGGTAGAATGTCATTTTTTTTCCAGTGGACGGAAAACAAAAATAAAACTATTAAAATAAATATCATTTAAGATAGCTTTGATAGAAGTTTATTAAATGCGGTCGTGTTCCCTCGTGGCCTAATGGATAAGGCGTCGGTCTCCTAAACCGAAGACTGCGGGTTCGAGTCCCGCCGAGGGTAGATGGTGTACTTTTTTTCTTATGGTTTAACAAACAAATTCTCTTTATTTACAAAAGAAATACAAGTAATAGAACTAAATTACAAACCGAGTACCGAATAATAGAATTTAGTACTTATGTCTTTCCGAAATTCGGGTTCAAGTCCCGTCGTGGGTAGAATGTAAAAATTTTTTGGACGGAGGGAGAAGAGAATTAAAAATATTAAATTTCATATCTTTTTAGATGACTTTAATAGAAGTTTATAAATTAAAGAGGTGTGCCCTCGTAGCCCAATGGATAAGGCCTCGGTCTCCTAAACCGAAGATTGCGGGTTCGAGTCCCACCGAGAGAATAGGACGATAAAAATTTTATATAGAGAGTGTAGGGAAAAATAAATTTTTAAATTGATTTGTTTTTAAATATCTAGAATATATGTTTATAAATTCCTGTTGTGTGCCCTCGTGGCCCAATGGATAAAGCGTCGGTCTCCTAAACCGAAGACTGCGGGTTCGAGTCCCGCCGAGGGTAGAATGTCATTTTTTTTTTCCGGTGGACGGAAAACAAAAATAAAAATATTAAAATAAATATCATTTAAGATAGCTTTGATAGAAGTTTATTACATGCGGTTGTGTGCCCTCGTGGCCTAATGGATAAGGCGTCGGTCTCCTAAACCGAAGACTGCGGGTTCGAGTCCCACCGAGAGAATAGGACAAAAAAAATTTTATACAGAGAGTGAAGAGGAAAATAAATTTTTAAATAGATTTGTTTTTAAATATCTAGAATATATGTTTATAAATTCCTGTTGTGTGCCCTCGTGGCCCAATGGATAAGGCGTCGGTCTCCTAAACCGAAGATTGCGGGTTCGAGTCCCGCCGAGGGTAGATGGTGTACTTTTCTTCTTATTTACAAACCGAGTACAGAGTAATAAATATTAGTACTTATGTCTTTCCGAAATTCTAGAATATAAGTTATAACAATCGATTGTGTGCTCTCGTAGCCCCATGGATAAGGCGTCGGTCTCCTAAGCCGAGGACTGCGGTTTCGAGTCCCACCAAGAGAGTAAGACAAAAAAAAATTATGCAGAGAGTGTAGGGAAAAATAAATTTTTAAATAGATTTGTTTTTAAATATCTGGAATATATGTTTATAAATTCCTGTTGTGTGCCCTCGTGGCCCAATGGATAAGGCGTCGGTCTCCTAAACCGAAGACTGCGGGTTCGAGTCCCGCCGATGGTAGATGGTGTACTTTTTTTCTTATGGTTTAACAAACAAATTCTCTTTATTTACAAAAGAAATACAAGTAATAGAACTAAATTACAAACCGAGTACCGAATAATAAAATTTAAAACTTATGTCTCCTTAAATCTCTAGAATATAAGTTATAAAAAGGTAATGTGCGCCCTCGTAGCCCATTGGATAAGGCGTCGGTCTCCTAAACCGAAGACTGCGGGTTCGAGTCCCACCGAGAGAATAGGACGAAAAAAATTTTATACAGAGAGTGTAGGGAAAAATAAATTTTTAAATACATTTGTTTTTAAATATCTAGAATATATGTTTATAAATTCCTGTTGTGTGCCCTCGTGGCCCAATGGATAAGGCGTCGGTCTCCTAAACCGAAGACTGCGGGTTCGAGTCCCGCCGAGGGTAGAATGTCATTTTTTTTTCCGGTGCACGGAAAACAAAAATAAAAAAATATTAAAATACATATTATTTAAGATAACTTTGATAGAAGTTTATTACATGCGGTTGTGTGCCCTCGTAGCCTAATGGATAAGGCGTCGGTCTCCTAAACCGAAGATTGCGGGTTCGAGTCCCGCCGAGGGTAGATGGTGTACTTTTTTTCTTATTTACAAACCGAGTACAGAGTAATAAAATTTAGTACTTATGTCTTTCCGAAATTCTAGAATATAAGTTATAACAATCGATTGTGTGCCCTCGTAGCCCAATGGATAAGGCGTCGGTCTGCTAAGCCGACGACTGCGGGTTCGAGTCCCACCGAGAGAATAGGACAAAAAAAATTTTACACAGAGAGTGTAGGGAAAAATAAATTTTTAAATACATTTGTTTTTAAATATCTAGAATATATGTTTATAAATTCCTGTTGTGTGCCCTCGTGGCCCAATGGATAAGGCGTCGGTCTCCTAAACCGAAGACTGCGGGTTCGAGTCCCGCCGAGGGTAGAATGTCATTTTTTTTTCCGGTGGACGGAAAACAAAAATAAAAATATTAAAATAAATATCATTTAAGATAGCTTTGATAGAAGTTTATTACATGCGGTTGTGTGCCCTCGTGGCCTAATGGATAAGGCGTCGGTCTCCTAAACCGAAGACTGAGGGTTCGAGTCCCACCGAGAGAATAGGACAAAAAAATTTTATACAGAGAGTGTAGGGAAAATTAATTTTTAAATAGATTTGTTTTTAAATATCTAGAATATATGTTTATAAATTCCTGTTGTGTGCCCTCGTGGCCCAATGGATAAGGCGTCGGTCTCCTAAACCGAAGACTGCGGGTTCGAGTCCCGCCGAGGGTAGAATGTCATTTTTTTCCGGTGGACGGAAAACAGAAAAAAAAATATTAAAATGCATATCTTTTAAGAAAACTTTAGTAGAAGTTTATTACATGCGGTTGTGTGCCCTCGTAGCCTAATGGATAAGGCGTTGGTCTCCTAAACCGAAGACTGCGGGTTCGAGTCCCACCGAGAGAATAGGACAAAAAAAATTTTATACAGAGAGTGTAGGGAAAAGTAAATTTTTAAATACATTTGTTTTTAAATATCTAGAATATATGTATATAAATTCCTGTTGTGTGCCCTCGTGGCCCAATGGATAAGGCGTCGGTCTCCTAAACCGAAGACTGCGGGTTCGAGTCCCGCCGAGGGTAGAATGTCATTTTTTTTTCCGGTGGACGGAAAACAAAAATAAAAAAATATTAAAATACATATCATTTAAGATAACTTTGATAGAAGTTTATTAAACGCGGTTGTGTGCCCTCGTGGCCTAATGGATAAGGCGTCGGTCTCCTAAACCGAAGATTGCGGGTTCGAGTCCCGCCGAGGGTAGATGGTGTACTTTTTTTCTTATTTACAAACCGAGTACAGAGTAATAAAATTTAGTACTTATGTCTTTCCGAAATTCTAGAATATAAGTTATAACAATCGATTGTGTGCCCTCGTAGCCCAATGGATAAGGCGTCGGTCTGCTAAGCCGACGACTGCGGGTTCGAGTCCCACCGAGAGAATAGGACAAAAAAAATTTTATACAGAGAGTGTAGGGAAAAATAAATTTTTAAATACATTTGTTTTTAAATATCTAGAATATATGTATATAAATTCCTGTTGTGTGCCCTCGTGGCCCAATGGATAAGGCGTCGGTCTCCTAAACCGAAGACTGCGGGTTCGAGTCCCGCCGAGGGTAGAATGTCATTTTTTTTTCCGGTGGACGGAAAACAAAAATAAAAAAATATTAAAATACATATCATTTAAGATAACTTTGATAGAAGTTTATTAAACGCGGTTGTGTGCTCTCTTGGCCTAATGGATAAGGCGTCGGTCTCCTAAACCGAAGATTGCGGGTTCGAGTCCCGCCGAGGGTAGATGGTGTACTTTTTTTCTTATTTACAAACCGAGTACAGAGTAATAAAATTTAGTACTTATGTCTTTCCGAAATTCTAGGATATAAGTTATAACAATCGATTGTGTGCCCTCGTAGCCCAATGGATAAGGCGTCGGTCTGCTAAGCCGACGGCTGCGGGTTCGAGTCCCACCGAGAGAATAGGACAAAAAAAATTTTATACAGAGAGTGTAGGGAAAAATAAATTTTTAAATACATTTGTTTTTAAATTTCTAGAATATATGTTTATAAATTCCTGTTGTGTGCCCTCGTGGACCAATGGATAAGGCGTCGGTCTCCTAAACCGAAGACTGCGGGTTCGAGTCCCGCCGAGTGTAGAATGTCATTTTTTTTTCCGGTGGACGGAAAACAAAAATAAAAAAATATTAAAATACATATCATTTAAGATAACTTTGATAGAAGTTTATTAAACGCGGTTGTGTGCCCTCGTGGCCTAATGGATATGGCGTCGGTCTCCTAAACCGAAGATTGCGGGTTCGAGTCCCGACGAGGGTAGATGGTGTACTTTTTTTCTTATTTACAAACCGAGTACAGAGTAATAAAATTTAAAACTTATGTCTCCTTAAATCTCTAGAATATAAGTTATAAAAAGGTAATGTGCGCCCTCGTAGCCCATTGGATAAGGCGTCGGTCTCCTAAACCGAAGACTGCGGGTTCGAGTCCCACCGAGAGAATAGGACGAAAAAAATTCTATACAGAGAGAGTAGGGAAAAATAAATTTTTAAATAGATTTGTTTTTAAATATCTAGAATATATGTTTATAAATTCCTGTTGTGTGCCCTCGTGGCCCAATGGATAAGGCGTCGGTCTCCTAAACCGAAGACTGCGGGTTCGAGTCCCGCCGAGGGTAGAATGTCATTTTTTTTCCAGTGGACGGAAAACAAAAATAAAAATATTAAAATAAATATCATTTAAGATAGCTTTGATAGAAGTTTATTACATGCGGTTGTGTGCCCTCGTGGCCTAATGGATAGGGTGTCGGTCTCCTAAACCGAAGACTGCGGGTTCGAGTCCCACCGAGAGAATAGGACAAGGGTAGATGGTGTACTTTTTTTCTAATGGTTTAACAAACAAATTCTCTTTATTTACAAAAGAAATACAAATAAAAGAACTAAATTACAAACCGAGTACCGAATAATAAAATTTAGTACTCATGTCTTTCCGATATTCGGGTTCATGTCCCGTCGTGGGTAGAATGTAAAAATTTTTTGGACGGAGGGAGAAGAGAATTAAAAATATTAAATTTCATATCTTTTTAGATGACTTTAATAGAAGTTTATAAATTAAAGAGGTGAGCCCTCGTAGCCCATTGGATAAGGCCTCGGTCTCCTAAACCGAAGATTGCGGGTTCGAGTCCCGCCGAGGGTAGATGGTGTACTTTTTTTCTTATTTACAAACCGAGTACAGAGTAATAAAATTTAAAACTTATGTCTCCTTAAATCTCTAGAATATAAGTTATAAAAAGGTAATGTGCGCCCTCGTAGCCCATTGGATAAGGCGTCGGTCTCCTAAACCGAAGACTGCGGGTTCGAGTCCCAACGAGAGAATAGGACGAAAAAAATTTTATACAGAGAGTGTAGGGAAAAATAAATTTTTAAATAGATTTGTTTTTAAATATCTAGAATATATGTTTATAAATTCCTGTTGTGTGCCCTCGTAGCCTAATGGATAAGGCGTCGGTCTCCTAAACCGAAGACTGCGGGTTCAAGTCCCGCCGAGGGTAGAATGTCATTTTTTTTTCCGGTGGACGGAAAACAAAAATAAAAAAATATTAAAATACATATCATTTAAGATAACTTTGATAGAAGTTTATTAAACGCGGTTGTGTGCCCTCGTGGCCTAATGGATAATGCGTCGGTCTCCTAAACCGAAGACTGCGGGTTCGAGTCCCGCCGAGGGTAGAATGTCATTTTTTTTCCGGTGGACGGAAAACAAAAATAAAAATATTAAAATAAATATCATTTAAGATAGCTTTGATAGAAGTTTATTACATGCGATTGTGTGTCCTCGTGGCCTAATAGATAAGGCGTCGGTCTCCTAAACCGAAGACTGCGGGTTCGAGTCCCACCGAGAGAATAGGACAAAAAAAATTTTATACAGAGAGTGTAGGGAAAAATAAATTTTTAAATACATTTGTTTTTAAATATCTAGAATATATGTTTATAAATTCCTGTTGTGTGCCCTCGTGGCCCAATGGATAAGGCGTCGGTCTCCTAAACCGAAGACAGCGGGTTCGAGTCCCGCCGAGGGTAGAATGTCATTTTTTTTCCGGTGCGAGGAAAACAAAAATAAAAAAATATTAAAATACATATCATTTAAGATAACTTTGATAGAAGTTTATTAAACGCGGTTGTGTGCCCTCGTGGCCTAATGGATAATGCGTCGGTCTCCTAAACCGAAGATTGCGGGTTCGAGTCCCGCCGAGGGTAGATGGTGTACTTTTTTTCTTATTTACAAACCGAGTACAGAGTAATAAAATTTAGTACTTATGTCTTTCCGAAATTCTAGAATATAAGTAATAACAATCGATTGTGTGCCCTCGTAGCCCAATGGATAAGGCGTCGGTCTGCTAAGCCGACGACTGCGGGTTCGAGTCCCACCGAGAGAATAAGACAAAAAAAATTTTATGCAGAGAGTGTAGGGAAAAATAAATTTTTAAATAGATTTGTTTTTAAATATCTGGAATATATGTTTATAAATTCCTGTTGTGTTCCCTCGTCTCCCAATGGATAAGGCGTCGGTCTCCTAAACCGAAGACTGCGGGTTCGAGTCCCGCCGAGGGTAGAATGTCATTTTTTTTCCGGTGCACGGAAAACAAAAATAAAAAAATATTAAAATACATATCATTTAAGATAACTTTGATAGAAGTTTATTAAACACGGTTGTGTGCCCTCGTGGCCTAATGGGTAAGGCGTCGGTCTCCTAAACCGAAGATTGCGGGTTCGAGTCCCGCCGAGGGTAGATGGTGTACTTTTTTTCTTATTTACAAACCGAGTACAGAGTAATAAAATTTAGTACTTATGTCTTTCCGAAATTCTAGAATATAAGTTATAACAATCGATTGTGTGCCCTCGTAGCCCAATGGATAGGGCGTCGGTCTGCTAAGCCGACGACTGCGGGTTCGAGTCCCACCGAGAGAATAGGACAATAAAAATTTTATACAGAGAGTGTAGGGAAAAATAAATTTTTAAATACATTTGTTTTTAAATATCTAGAATATATGTTTATAAATTCCTGTTGTGTGCCCTCGTAGCCTAATGGATAAGGCGTCGGTCTCCTAAACCGAAGACTGCGGGTTCGAGTCCCGCCGAGGGTAGAATGTCATTTTTTTTTCCGGTGGACGGAAAACAAAAATAAAAAAATATTAAAATACATATCATTTAAGATAACTTTGATAGAAGTTTATTAAACGCGGTTGTGTGCCCTCGTGGCCTAATGGATAAGGCGTCGGTCTCCTAAACCGAAGACTGCGGGTTCGAGTCCCGCCGAGGGTAGAATGTCATTTTTTTTTCCGGTGGACGGAAAACAAAAATAAAAATATTAAAATAAATATCATTTAAGATAGCTTTGATAGAAGTTTATTACATGCGATTGTGTGTCCTCGTGGCCTAATAGATAAGGCGTCGGTCTCCTAAACCGAAGACTGCGGGTTCGAGTTCCACCGAGAGAATAGGACAAAAAAAATTTTATACAGAGAGTGTAGGGAAAAATAAATTTTTAAATACATTTGTTTTTAAATATCTAGAATATATGTTTATAAATTCCTGTTGTGTGCCCTCGTGGCCCAATGGATAAGGCGTCGGTCTCCTAAACCGAAGACTGCGGGTTCGAGTCCCGCCGAGGGTAGAATGTCATTTTTTTTCCGGTGCGAGGAAAACAAAAATAAAAAAATATTAAAATACATATCATTTAAGATAACTTTGATAGAAGTTTATTAAACACGGTTGTGTGCCCTCGTGGCCTAGTGGATAAGGCGTCGGTCTCCTAAACCGAAGATTGCGGGTTCGAGTCCCGCCGAGGGTAGATGGTGTACTTTTTTTCTTATTTACAAACCGAGTACAGAGTAATAAAATTTAGTACTTATGTCTTTCCGAAATTCTAGAATATAAGTAATAACAATCGATTGTGTGCCCTCGTAGCCCAATGGATAAGGCGTCGGTCTGCTAAGCCGACGACTGCGGGTTCGAGTCCCACCGAGAGAATAAGACAAAAAAAATTTTATGCAGAGAGTGTAGGGAAAAATGAATTTTTAAATAGATTTGTTTTTAAATATCTGGAATATATGTTTATAAATTCCTGTTGTGTTCCCTCGTCTCCCAATGGATAAGGCGTCGGTCTCCTAAACCGAAGACTGCGGGTTCGAGTCCCGCCGAGGGTAGAATGTCATTTTTTTTCCGGTGCACGGAAAACAAAAATAAAAAAATATTAAAATACATATCATTTAAGATAACTTTGATAGAAGTTTATTAAACACGGTTGTGTGCCCTCGTGGCCTAATGGGTAAGGCGTCGGTCTCCTAAACCGAAGATTGCGGGTTCGAGTCCCGCCGAGGGTAGATGGTGTACTTTTTTTCTTATTTACAAACCGAGTACAGAGTAATAAAATTTAGTACTTATGTCTTTCCGAAATTCTGGAATATAAGTTATAACAATCGATTGTGTGCCCTCGTAGCCCAATGGATAGGACGTCGGTCTGCTAAGCCGACGACTGCGGGTTCGAGTCCCACCGAGAGAATAGGACAATAAAAATTTTATACAGAGAGTGTAGGGAAAAATAAATTTTTAAATACATTTGTTTTTAAATATCTAGAATATATGTTTATAAATTCCTGTTGTGTGCCCTCGTAGCCTAATGGATAAGGCGTCGGTCTCCTAAACCGAAGACTGCGGGTTCGAGTCCCGCCGAGGGTAGAATGTCATTTTTTTTCCGGTGGACGGAAAACAAAAATAAAAAAATATTAAAATATATATCATTTAAGATAACTTTGATAGAAGTTTATTAAACGCGGTTGTGTGCCCTCGTGGCCTAATGGATAATGCGTCGGTCTCCTAAACCGAAGACTGCGGGTTCGAGTCCCGCCGAGGGTAGAATGTCATTTTTTTTCCGGTGGACGGAAAACAAAAATAAAAATATTAAAATAAATATCATTTAAGATAGCTTTGATAGAAGTTTATTACATGCGATTGTGTGTCCTCCTGGCCTAATAGATAAGGCGTCGGTCTCCTAAACCGAAGACTGCGGGTTCGAGTCCCACCGAGAGAATAGGACAAAAAAAATTTTATACAGAGAGTGTAGGGAAAAATAAATTTTTAAATACATTTGTTTTTAAATATCTAGAATATATGTTTATAAATTCCTGTTGTGTGCCCTCGTGGCCCAATGGATAAGGCGTCGGTCTCCTAAACCGAAGACTGCGGGTTCGAGTCCCGCCGAGGGTAGAATGTCATTTTTTTTCCGGTGGCCGGAAAACAAAAATAAAAAAATATTAAAATACATATAATTTAAGATAACTTTGATAGAAGTTTATTAAACGCGGTTGTGTGCCCTCGTGGCCTAATGGATAATGCGTCGGTCTCCTAAACCGAAGATTGCGGGTTCGAGTACCGCCGAGGGTAGATGGTGTACTTTTTTTCTTATTTACAAACCGAGTACAGAGTAATAAAATTTAGTACTTATGTCTTTCCGAAATTCTAGAATATAAGTAATAACAATCGATTGTGTGCCCTCGTAGCCCAATGGATAAGGCGTCGGTCTGCTAAGCCGACGACTGCGGGTTCGAGTCCCACCGAGAGAATAAGACAAAAAAAATTTTATGCAGAGAGTGTAGGGAAAAATAAATTTTTAAATAGATTTGTTTTTAAATATCTGGAATATATGTTTATAAATTCCTGTTGTGTTCCCTCGTCTCCCAATGGATAAGGCGTCGGTCTCCTAAACCGAAGACTGCGGGTTCGAGTCCCGCCGAGGGTAGAATGTCATTTTTTTTCCGGTGCACGGAAAACAAAAATAAAAAAATATTAAAATATATATCATTTAAGATAACTTTGATAGAAGTTTATTAAACACGGTTGTGTGCCCTCGTGGCCTAATGGGTAAGGCGTCGGTCTCCTAAACCGAAGATTGCGGGTTCGAGTCCCGCCGAGGGTAGATGGTGTACTTTTTTTCTTATTTACAAACCGAGTACAGAGTAATAAAATTTAGTACTTATGTCTTTCCGAAATTCTAGAATATAAGTTATAACAATCGATTGTGTGCCCTCGTAGCCCAATGGATAGGGCGTCGGTCTGCTAAGCCGACGACTGCGGGTTCGAGTCCCACCGAGAGAATAGGACAATAAAAATTTTATACAGAGAGTGTAGGGAAAAATAAATTTTTAAACACATTTGATTTTAAATATCTAGAATATATGTTTATAAATTCCTGTTGTGTGCCCTCGTAGCCTAATGGATAAGGCGTCGGTCTCCTAAACCGAAGACTGCGGGTTCGAGTCCCGCCGAGGGTAGAATGTAATTTTTTTTTCCGGTGGACGGAAAACAAAAATAAAAAAATATTAAAATACATATCATTTAAGATAACTTTGATAGAAGTTTATTAAACGCGGTTGTGTGCCCTCGTGGCCTAATGGATAATGCGTCGGTCTCCTAAACCGAAGACTGCGGGTTCGAGTCCCGCCGAGGGTAGAATGTCATTTTTTTTCCGGTGGACGGAAAACAAAAATAAAAATATTAAAATAAATATCATTTAAGATAGCTTTGATAGAAGTTTATTACATGCGATTGTGTGTCCTCGTGGCCTAATAGATAAGGCGTCGGTCTCCTAAACCGAAGACTGCGGGTTCGAGTCCCACCGAGAGAATAGGACAAAAAAAATTTTATACAGAGAGTGTAGGGAAAAATAAATTTTTAAATACATTTGTTTTTAAATATCTAGAATATATGTTTATAAATTCCTGTTGTGTGCCCTCGTGGCCCAATGGATAAGGCGTCGGTCTCCTAAACCGAAGACTGCGGGTTCGAGTCCCGCCGAGGGTAGAATGTCATTTTTTTTCCGGTGCGAGGAAAACAAAAATAAAAAAATATTAAAATACATATCATTTAAGATAACTTTGATAGAAGTTTATTAAACACGGTTGTGTGCCCTCGTGGCCCAATGGATAAGGCGTCGGTCTCCTAAACCGAAGATTGCGGGTTCGAGTCCCGCCGAGGGTAGAATGTCATTTTTTTTCCGGTGGACGGAAAACAAAAATAAAAAAATATTAAAATACATATCATTTAAGATAACTTTGATAGAAGTTTATTAAACGCGGTTGTGTGCCCTCGTGGCCTAATGGATAATGCGTCGGTCTCCTAAACCGAAGATTGCGGGTTCGAGTCCCGCCGAGGGTAGATGGTGTACTTTTTTTCTTATTTACAAACCGAGTACAGAGTAATAAAATTTAGTACTTATGTCTTTCCGAAATTCTAGAATATAAGTAATAACAATCGATTGTGTGCCCTCGTAGCCCAATGGATAAGGCGTCGGTCTGCTAAGCCGACGACTGCGGGTTCGAGTCCCACCGAGAGAATAAGACAAAAAAAATTTTATGCAGAGAGTGTAGGGAAAAATAAATTTTTAAATAGATTTGTTTTTAAATATCTGGAATATATGTTTATAAATTGCTGTTGTGTTCCCTCGTCTCCCAATGGATAAGGCGTCGGTCTCCTAAACCGAAGACTGCGGGTTCGAGTCCCGCCGAGGGTAGAATGTCATTTTTTTTCCGGTGCACGGAAAACAAAAATAAAAAAATATTAAAATACATATCATTTAAGATAACTTTGATAGAAGTTTATTAAACACGGTTGTGTGCCCTCGTGGCCTAATGGGTAAGGCGTCGGTCTCCTAAACCGAAGATTGCGGGTTCGAGTCCCGCCGAGGGTAGATGGTGTACTTCTTTTCTTATTTACAAACCGAGTACAGAGTAATAAAATTTAGTACTTATGTCTTTCCGAAATTCTAGAATATAAGTTATAACAATCGATTGTGTGCCCTCGTAGCCCAATGGATAGGGCGTCGGTCTGCTAAGCCGACGACTGCGGGTTCGAGTCCCACCGAGAGAATAGGACAATAAAAATTTTATACAGAGAGTGTAGGGAAAAATAAATTTTTAAATACATTTGTTTTTAAATATCTAGAATATGTGTTTATAAATTCCTGTTGTGTGCCCTCGTGGCCCAATGGATAAGGCGTCGGTCTCCTAAACCGAAGACTGCGGGTTCGAGTCCCGCCGAGGGTAGAATGTCATTTTTTTTCCGGTGGACGGAAAACAAAAATAAAAAAATATTAAAATACATATCATTTAAGATAACTTTGATAGAAGTTTATTAAACGCGGTTGTGTGCCCTCGTGGCCTAATGGATAAGGCGTCGGTCTCCTAAACCGAAGACTGCGGGTTCGAGTCCCACCGAGAGAATAGGACAAAATAAATTTTATACAGAGAGTGTAGGGAAAAATAAATTTTTAAATAGATTTGTTTTTAAATATCTAGAATATATGTTTATAAATTCCTGTTGTGTGCCCTCGTGGCCCAATGGATAAGGCGTCGGTCTCCTAAACCGAAGACTGCGGGTTCGAGTCCCGCCGAGGGTAGAATGTTATTTTTTTCCGGTGGACGGAAAACAGAAAAAAAATATTAAAATGCATATCTTTTAAGATAACTTTAATAGAAGTTTATTACATGCGGTTGTGTGTTCAGACTGGATCCGGACGCTAGTGAGTTTAGTGCGATCCCAGCGCCACAATTCTCCCAACCTGTAACAAGATGTCATGATTTTCGATTTCCATTATGGCCTATGGCCGTGGACTCTCTGTTCTAGTACTCTGTGTTCGGGTTCATGTCCCGTCGTGGGTAGAATGTAAAAATTTTTTGGACGGAGGGAGAAGAGAATTAAAAATATTAAATTTCATATCTTTTTAGATGACTTTAATAGAAGTTTATAAATTAAAGAGGTGAGCCCTCGTAGCCCATTGGATAAGGCCTCGGTCTCCTAAACCGAAGATTGCGGGTTCGAGTCCCACCGAAGGTAGAATGTCATTATTTTCCCGGTGGAAGGAGAACAGAAATAAAAATATTAAAATGCATATCTTTTAAGATAACTTTATTAAAAGTTAATAAAATGAGGTTGTGTGCCCTCGTGGCCCAATGGATAAGGCGTCGTCGGTCTCCTAAACCGAAGACTGCGGGTTCGAGTCCCACCGAGAGAATAGGACGAAAAAAATTCTATACAGAGAGTGCAGGGAAAAATAAATTTTTAAATAGATTTGTTTTTAAATATCTAGAATATATGTTTATAAATTCCTGTTGTGTGCCCTCGTGGCCCAATGGATAAGGCGTCGGTCTCCTAAACCGAAGACTGCGGGTTCGAGTCCCACCGAGGGAATAGGACGAAAAAAATTCTATACAGAGAGAGTAGGGAAAAATAAATTTTTAAATAGATTTGTTTTTAAATATCTAGAATATATGTTTATAAATTCCTGTTGTGTGCCCTCGTGGCCCAATGGATAAGGCGTCGGTCTCCTAAACCGAAGACTGCGGGTTCGAGTCCCGCCGAGGGTAGAATGTCATTTTTTTTCCAGTGGACGGAAAACAAAAATAAAAATATTAAAATAAATATCATTTAAGATAGCTTTGATAGAAGTTTATTACATGCGGTTGTGTGCCCTCGTGGCCTAATGGATAAGGCGTCGGTCTCCTAAACCGAAGACTGCGGGTTCGAGTCCCACCGAGAGAATAGGACAAGGGTAGATGGTGTACTTTTTTTCTTATGGTTTAACAAACAAATTCTCTTTATTTACAAAAGAAATACAAATAAAAGAACTAAATTACAAACCGAGTACCGAATAATAAAATTTAGTACTTATCTCTTTCCGATATTCGGGTTCATGTCCCGTCGTGGGTAGAATGTAAAATTTTTTTGGACGGAGGGAGAAGAGAATTAAAAATATTAAATTTCATATCTTTTTAGATGACTTTAATAGAAGTTTATAAATTAAAGAGGTGAGCCCTCGTAGGCCATTGGATAAGGCCTCGGTCTCCTAAACCGAAGATTGCGGGTTCGAGTCCCGTATAGGGTAGATGGTGTACTTTTTTTCTTATTTACAAACTGAGTACAGAATAATAAAATTTAGAACTTATGTCTCCTTAAATCTCTAGAATATAAGTTATAAAAAGGTAATGTGCGCCCTCGTAGCCCATTGGATAAGGCGTCGGTCTCCTAAACCGAAGACTGCGGGTTCGAGTCCCAACGAGAGAATAGGACGAAAAAAATTTTATGCAGAGAGTGTAGGGAAAAATAAATTTTTAAATAGATTTGTTTTTATATATCTAGAATATATGTTTATAAATTCCTGTTGTGTGCCCTCGTGGCCCAATGGATAAGGCGTCGGTCTCCGAAACCGAAGACTGCGGGTTCGAGTCCCGCCGAGGGTAGAATGTCATTTTTTTCCGGTGGACGGAAAACAGAAAAAAAAATATTAAAATGCATATCTTTTAAGATAACTTTAATAGAAGTTTATTACATGCGGTTGTGTGCCCTCGTGGCCTAATGGATAAGGCTTTGGTCTCCTAAACCGAGGACTGCGGGTTCGAGTCCCACCGAGAATAAAACAAAAAAAATTTTATGCAAAGAGTGTAGGGAAAAATAAATTTTTAAATAGATTTGTTTTTAAATATCTGCAATATATGTTTATAAACTCCTGTTGTGTGCCCTCGTGGCCCAATGGATAAGGCGTCGGTCTCCTAAACCGAAGCCTGCGGGTTCGAGTCCCGCCGAGAGAATAGGACAAAAAAAATTTTATACAGAGAGTGTAGGGAAAAATAAATTTTTAAATAGATTTGTTTTTAAATATCTAGAATATATGTTTATAAATTCCCGTTGTGTGCCCTCGTGGCCCAATGGATAAGGCGTCGGTCTCCTAAACCGAAGACTGCGGGTTCGAGTCCCGCCGAGGGTAGAAGGTCATTTTTTTTTCGGTGGACGGAAAACAGAAAAAAAAATATTAAAATGCATGTCTTTTAAGATAACTTTAATAGAAGTTTATTACATGCGGTTGTGTGCCCTCGTGGCCTAATGGATAAGGCGTCGGTCTCCTAAACCGAAGACTGCGGGTTCGAGTCCCGCCGAGGGTAGAATGTCATTTTTTTTCCGGTGGACGGAAAACAAAAATAAAAATATTAAAATAAATATCATTTAAGATAGCTTTGATAGAAGTTTATTACATGCGATTGTGTGTCCTCGTGGCCTAATAGATAAGGCGTCGGTCTCCTAAACCGAAGACTGCGGGTTCGAGTCCCACCGAGAGAATAGGACAAAAAAAATTTTATACAGAGAGTGTAGGGAAAAATAAATTTTTAAATACATTTGTTTTTAAATATCTAGAATATATGTTTATAAATTCCTGTTGTGTGCCCTCGTGGCCCAATGGATAAGGCGTCGGTCTCCTAAACCGAAGACTGCGGGTTCGAGTCCCGCCGAGGGTAGAATGTCATTTTTTTTCCGGTGCGAGGAAAACAAAAATAAAAAAATATTAAAATACATATCATTTAAGATAACTTTGATAGAAGTTTATTAAACACGGTTGTGTGCCCTCGTGGCCTAATGGATAAGGCGTCGGTCTCCTAAACCGAAGATTGCGGGTTCGAGTCCCGCCGAGGGTAGATGGTGTACTTTTTTTCTTATTTACAAACCGAGTACAGAGTAATAAAATTTAAAACATATGTCTCCTTAAATCTCTAGAATATAAGTTATAAAAAGGTAATGTGCGCCCTCGTAGCCCATTGGATAAGGCGTCGGTCTCCTAAACCGAAGACTGCGGGTTCGATTCCCACCGAGAGAATAGGACGAAAAAAATTTTATACAGAGAGTGTAGGGAAAAATAAATTTTTAAATAGATTTGTTTTTAAATATCTAGAATATATGTTTATAAATTCCTGTTGTGTGCCCTCGTGGCCCAATGGATAAGGCGTCGGTCTCCTAAACCGAAGACTGCGGGTTCGAGTCCCGCCGAGGGTAGAATGTCATTTTTTTCCGGTGGACGGAAAACAGAAAAAAAAATATTAAAATGCATATCATTTAAGATAACTTTAATAGATGTTTATTACATGCGGTTGTGTGCCCTCGTAGCCTAATGGATAAGGCGTCGGTCTCCTAAACCGAAGACTGCGGGTTCGAGTCCCACCGAGAGAATAGGACAAAAAAAATTTTATACAGAGAGTGTAGGGAAAAATAAATTTTTAAATACATTTGTTTTTAAATATCTAGAATATATGTTTATAAATTCCTGTTGTGTGCCCTCGTGGCCCAATGGATAAGGCGTCGGTCTTCTAAACCGAAGACTGCGGGTTCGAGTCCCGCCCAGGGTAGATGGTGTACTTTTTTTCTTATTTACAAACCGAGTACAGAGTAATAAAATTTAGTACTTATGTCTTTCCGAAATTCTAGAATATAAGTTATAACAATCGATTGTGTGCCCTCGTAGCCCAATGGATAAGGCGTCGGTCTGCTAAGCCGAGGACTGCGGGTTCGAGTCCCACCGAGAATAAAACAAAAAAAATTTTATGCAAAGAGTGTAGGGAAAAATAAATTTTTAAATAGATTTGTTTTTAAATATCTGCAATATATGTTTATAAACTCCTGTTGTGTGCCCTCGTGGCCCAATGGATAAGGCGTCGGTCTCCTAAACCGAAGCCTGCGGGTTCGAGTCCCGCCGAGAGAATAGGACAAAAAAAATTTTATACAGAGAGTGTAGGGAAAAATAAATTTTTAAATAGATTTGTTTTTAAATATCTAGAATATATGTTTATAAATTCCCGTTGTGTGCCCTCGTGGCCCAATGGATAAGGCGTCGGTCTCCTAAACCGAAGACTGCGGGTTCGAGTCCCGCCGAGGGTAGAAGGTCATTTTTTTTTCGGTGGACGGAAAACAGAAAAAAAAATATTAAAATGCATATCATTTAAGATGACTTTGATAGAAGTTTATTAAACGCGGTTGTGTGCCCTCGTGGCCTAATGGATAAGGCGTCGGTCTCCTAAACCGAAGATTGCGGGTTCGAGTCCAGCCAAGGGTAGATGGTGTACTTTTTTTCTTATTTACAAACCGAGTACAGAGTAATAAAATTTAGTACTTATGTCTTTCTGAAATTCTAGAATATAAGTTATAACAATCGATTGTGTGCCCTCGTAGCCCAATGGATAAGGCGTCGGTCTGCTAAGCCGAGGACTGCGGGTTCGAGTCCCACCGAGAGAATAAGACAAAAAAAATTTTATGCAGAGAGTGTAGGGAAAAATAAATTTTTAAATAGATTTGTTTTTAAATATCTGGAATATATGTTTATAAATTCCTGTTGTGTGCCCTCGTGGCCCAATGGATAAGGCGTCGGTCTCCTAAACCGAAGCCTGCGGGTTCGAGTCCCGCCGAGGGTAGAATGTCATTTTTTTTTCCGGTGGACGGAAAACAAAAATAAAAATATTAAAATAAATATCATTTAAGATAGCTTTGATAGAAGTTTATTAAATGCGGTTGTGTGCCCTCGTGGCCTAATGGATAAGGCGTCGGTCTCCTAAACCGAAGACTGCGGGTTCGAGTCCCACCGAGAGAATAGGACAAAAAAAATTTTATACAGAGAGTGTAGGGAAAAATAAATTTTTAAATAGATTTGTTTTTAAATATCTAGAATATATGTTTATAAATTCCTGTTGTGTGCCCTCGTGGCCCAATGGATAAGGCGTCGGTCTCCTAAACCGAAGACTGCGGGTTCGAGTCCCGCCGAGGGTAGAATGTCATTTTTTTTCGGTGGACGGAAAACAGAAAAAAAAATATTAAAATGCATATCTTTTAAGATAACTTTAATAGAAGTTTATTACATGCGGTTGTGTGCCTTCGTGGCCTAATGGATAAGGCGTCGGTCTCCTAAACCGAAGACTGCGGGTTCGAGTCCCACCGAGAGAATAGGACAAAAAAATTTTATACAGAGAGTGTAGGGAAAAATAAATTTTTAAATACATTTGTTTTTAAATATCTAGAATATATGTTTATAAATTCCTGTTGTGTGCCCTCGTGGCCCAATGGATAAGGCGTCGGTCACCTAAACCGAAGACTGCGGTTCGAGTCCCGCCGAGGGTAGAATGTCATTTTTTTTTCCGGTGGACGGAAAACAAAAATAAAAAAATATTAAAATACATATCATTTAAGATGACTTTGATAGAAGTTTATTAAACGCGGTTGTGTGCCCTCGTGGCCTAATGGATAAGGCGTCGGTCTCCTAAACCGAAGATTGCGGGTTCGAGTCCAGCCAAGGGTAGATGGTGTACTTTTTTTCTTATTTACAAACCGAGTACAGAGTAATAAAATTTAGTACTTATGTCTTTCTGAAATTCTAGAATATAAGTTATAACAATCGATTGTGTGCCCTCGTAGCCCAATGGATAAGGCGTCGGTCTGCTAAGCCGAGGACTGCGGGTTCGAGTCCCACCGAGAAAATAAGACAAAAAAAATTTTATGCAGAGAGTGTAGGGAAAAATAAATTTTTAAATAGATTTGTTTTTAAATATCTGGAATATATGTTTATAAATTCCTGTTGTGTGCCCTCGTGGCCCAATGGATAAGGCGTCGGTCTCCTAAACCGAAGCCTGCGGGTTCGAGTCCCGCCGAGGGTAGAATGTCATTTTTTTTTCCGGTGGACGGAAAACAAAAATAAAAATATTAAAATAAATATCATTTAAGATAGCTTTGATAGAAGTTTATTAAACGCGGTTGTGTGCCCTCGTGGCCTAATGGATAAGGCTTTGGTCTCCTAAACCGAAGACTGCGGGTTCGAGTCCCACCGAGAGAATAGGACAAAAAAAATTTTATACAGAGAGTGTAGGGAAAAATAAATTTTTAAATAGATTTGTTTTTAAATATCTAGAATATATGTTTATAAATTCCTGTTGTGTGCCCTCGTGGCCCAATGGATAAGGCGTCGGTCTCCTAAACCGAAGACTGCGGGTTCGAGTCCCGCCGAGGGTAGAATGTCATTTTTTTTCGGTGGACGGAAAACAGAAAAAAAAATATTAAAATGCATATCTTTTAAGATAACTTTAATAGAAGTTTATTACATGCGGTTTTGTGCCCTCGTGGCCTAATGGATAAGGCGTCGGTCTCCTAAACCGAAGACTGCGGGTTCGAGTCCCACCGAGAGAATAGGACAAAAAATTTTATACAGAGAGTGAAGGGAAAAATAAATTTTTAAATACATTTGTTTTTAAATATCTAGAATATATGTTTATAAATTCCTGTTGTGTGCCCTCGTGGCCCAATGGATAAGGCGTCGGTCTCCTAAACCGAAGACTGCGGGTTCGAGTCCCGCCGAGGGTAGAATGTCATTTTTTTTCGGTGGACGGAAAACAGAAAAAAAAATATTAAAATGCATATCTTTTAAGATAACTTTAATAGAAGTTTATTACATGCGGTTTTGTGCCCTCGTGGCCTAATGGATAAGGCGTCGGTCTCCTAAACTGAAGATTGCGGGTTCGAGTCCAGCCAAGGGTAGATGGTGTACTTTTTTTCTTATTTACAAACCGAGTACAGAGTAATAAAATTTAGTACTTATGTCTTTCTGAAATTCTAGAATATAAGTTATAACAATCGATTGTGTGCCCTCGTAGCCCAATGGATAAGGCGTCGGTCTGCTAAGCCGAGGACTGCGGGTTCGAGTCCCACCGAGAGAATAAGACAAAAAAAATTTTATGCAGAGAGTGTAGGGAAAAATAAATTTTTAAATAGATTTGATTTTAAATATCTGGAATATATGTTTATAAATTCCTGTTGTGTGCCCTCGTGGCCCAGTGGATAAGGCGTCGGTCTCCTAAACCGAAGCCTGCGGGTTCGAGTCCCGCCGAGGGTAGAATGTCATTTTTTTTTCCGGTGAACGGAAAACAAAATAAAAATATTAAAATAAATATAATTTAAGATAGCTTTGATAGAAGTTTATTACATGCGGTTGTGTGCCCTCGTGGCCTAATGGATAAGGCGTCGGTCTCCTAAACCGAAGACTGCGGGTTCGAGTCCCACCGAGAGAATAGGACAAAAAAAATTTTATACATAGAGTGTAGGGAAAAATGAATTTTTAAATAGATTTGTTTTTTAATATCTAGAATATATGTTTATAAATTCCTGTTGTGTGCCCTCGTGGCCCAATGGATAAGGCGTCGGTCTCCTAAACCGAAGACTCTTTAAAGACCAAATTCTCTTTATTTACTAAAGAAATACAAGTAATAGAACTAAATTACAAACCGAGTACCGAATAATAGAATTTAGTACTTATGTCTTTCCGAAATTCGGGTTCAAGTCCCGTCGTGGGTAGACGTATCGTGGTATAAAATTTAAAACTTATGTCTCCTTAAATCTCTAGAATATAAGTTATAAAAAGGTAATGTGCGCCCTCGTAGCCCAATGGATAAGGCGTCGGTCTCCTAAACCGAAGACTGCGGGTTCGAGTCCCGCGGAGGGTAGAATGTCATTTTTTTTTCCGGTGGACGGAAAACAAAAATAAAAATATTAAAATAAATATAATTTAAGATAGCTTTGATAGAAGTTTATTACATGCGGTTGTGTGCCCTCGTGGCCTAATGGATAAGGCGTCGGTCTCCTAAACCGAAGACTGCGGGTTCGAGTCCCACCGAGAGAATAGGACAAAAAAAATTTTATACATAGAGTGTAGGGAAAAATGAATTTTTAAATAGATTTGTTTTTTAATATCTAGAATATATGTTTATAAATTCCTGTTGTGTGCCCTCGTGGCCCAATGGATAAGGCGTCGGTCTCCTAAACCGAAGACTGCGGATTCGAGTCCCGCCGAGGGTTGAATGTCATTTTTTTTCCGGTGGACGGAAAAAAAAATAATGTGCCCTCGTGGCCTAATGGATAAGGTGTCGGTCTCCTAAACCGAAGACTGCGGGTTCGAGTCCCAACGAGAGAATAGGACAAAAAAAATTTTATACAGAGAGTGAAGAGAAAAATAAATTTTTAAATAGATTTGTTTTTAAATATCTAGAATATATGTTTATAAATTCCTGTTGTGTGCCCTCGTGGCCCAATGCTTAAGGCGTCGGTCTCCTAAACCGAAGACTGCGGGTTCGAGTCCCGCCGAGGGTAGATGGTGTACTTTTTTTCTTATTTACAAACCGAGTACAGAGTAATAAAATTTAAAACTTATGTCTCCTTAAATCTCTAGAATATAAGTTATAAAAAGGTAATGTGTGCCCTCGTGGCCCAATGGATAAGGCGTCGGTCTCCTAAACCGAAGACTGCGGGTTCGAGTCCCGCCGAGGGTAGAATGTCATTTTTTTTCCAGTGGACGGAAAACAAAAATAAAAATATTAAAATAAATATCATTTAAGATAGCTTTGATAGAAGTTTATTACATGCGATTGTGTGCCCTCGTGGCCTAATGGATAAGGCGTCGGTCTCCTAAACCGAAGACTGCGGGTTCGAGTCCCGCCGAGGGTAGAATGTCATTTTTTTTTCCAGTGGACGGAAAACAAAAATAAAAATATTAAAGTAAATATCATTTAAGATAGCTTTGATAGAAGTTTATTACATGCGGTTGTGTGCCCTCGTGGCCTAATGGATAAGGCGTCGGTCTCCTAAACCGAAGACTGCGGGTTCGAGTCCCACCGAGAGAATAGGACAAGGGTAGATGGTGTACTTTTTTTCTTATGGTTTAACAAACAAATTCTCTTTATTTACAAAAGAAATACAAATAAAAGAACTAAATTACAAACCGAGTACCGAATAATAAAATTTAGTACTTATGTCTTTCCGATATTCGGGTTCACAGAGAAATATCCTAACAGAGGGTCCACGAGGCTATTTTTAAATGCGTTACTGATGTGAGGGCGCCACACTAGATTCTGGAACGTATGCCGGCCGCTTAAATCTCTCACCAAATTAGAACTCAGCGCATGCGCAAAAAGGTGTTTTCGGTCTCCCATAGGCAGCCGGCGAACGATTCAGACTGGATCCGGACGCTAGTGAGTTTAGTGCGATCCCAGCGCCACAATTCTCCCAACCTGTAACAAGATGTCATGATTTTCGATTTCCATTATGGCCTATGGCCGTGGACTCTCTGTTCTAGTACTCTGTGTTCGGGTTCATGTCCCGTCGTGGGTAGAATGTAAAAATTTTTTGGACGGAGGGAGAAGAGAATTAAAAATATTAAATTTCATATCTTTTTAGATGACTTTAATAGAAGTTTATAAATTAAAGAGGTGAGCCCTCGTAGCCCATTGGATAAGGCCTCGGTCTCCTAAACCGAAGATTGCGGGTTCGAGTCCCACCGAAGGTAGAATGTCATTATTTTCCCGGTGGACGGAGAACAGAAATAAAAATATTAAAATGCATATCTTTTAAGATAACTTTATTAAAAGTTAATAAAATGAGGTTGTGTGCCCTCGTGGCCCAATGGATAAGGCGTCGTCGGTCTCCTAAACCGAAGACTGCGGGTTCGAGTCCCACCGAGAGAATAGGACGAAAAAAATTCTATACAGAGAGTGCAGGGAAAAATAAATTTTTAAATAGATTTGTTTTTAAATATCTAGAATATATGTTTATAAATTCCTGTTGTGTGCCCTCGTGGCCCAATGGATAAGGCGTCGGTCTCCTAAACCGAAGACTGCGGGTTCGAGTCCCACCGAGGGAATAGGACGAAAAAAATTCTATACAGAGAGAGTAGGGAAAAATAAATTTTTAAATAGATTTGTTTTTAAATATCTAGAATATATGTTTATAAATTCCTGTTGTGTGCCCTCGTGGCCCAATGGATAATGCGTCGGTCTCCTAAACCGAAGACTGCGGGTTCGAGTCCCGCCGAGGGTAGAATGTCATTTTTTTTCCAGTGGACGGAAAACAAAAATAAAAATATTAAAATAAATATCATTTAAGATAGCTTTGATAGAAGTTTATTACATGCGGTTGTGTGCCCTCGTGGCCTAATGGATAAGGCGTCGGTCTCCTAAACCGAAGACTGCGGGTTCGAGTCCCACCGAGAGAATAGGACAAGGGTAGATGGTGTACTTTTTTTCTTATGGTTTAACAAACAAATTCTCTTTATTTACAAAAGAAATACAAATAAAAGAACTAAATTACAAACCGAGTACCGAATAATAAAATTTAGTACTTATCTCTTTCCGATATTCGGGTTCATGTCCCGTCGTGGGTAGAATGTAAAATTTTTTTGGACGGAGGGAGAAGAGAATTAAAAATATTAAATTTCATATCTTTTTAGATGACTTTAATAGAAGTTTATAAATTAAAGAGGTGAGCCCTCGTAGGCCATTGGATAAGGCCTCGGTCTCCTAAACCGAAGATTGCGGGTTCGAGTCCCGTATAGGGTAGATGGTGTACTTTTTTTCTTATTTACAAACTGAGTACAGAATAATAAAATTTAGAACTTATGTCTCCTTAAATCTCTAGAATATAAGTTATAAAAAGGTAATGTGCGCCCTCGTAGCCCATTGGATAAGGCGTCGGTCTCCTAAACCGAAGACTGCGGGTTCGAGTCCCAACGAGAGAATAGGACGAAAAAAATTTTATGCAGAGAGTGTAGGGAAAAATAAATTTTTAAATAGATTTGTTTTTATATATCTAGAATATATGTTTATAAATTCCTGTTGTGTGCCCTCGTGGCCCAATGGATAAGGCGTCGGTCTCCGAAACCGAAGACTGCGGGTTCGAGTCCCGCCGAGGGTAGAATGTCATTTTTTTCCGGTGGACGGAAAACAGAAAAAAAAATATTAAAATGCATATCTTTTAAGATAACTTTAATAGAAGTTTATTACATGCGGTTGTGTGCCCTCGTAGCCTAATGGATAAAGCGTCGGTCTCCTAAACCGAAGACTGCGGGTTCGAGTCCCGCCGAGGGTAGAATGTCATTTTTTTTTCCGGTGGACGGAAAACAAAAATAAAAAAATATTAAAATACATATCATTTAAGATAACTTTGATAGAAGTTTATTAAACGCGGTTGTGTGCCCTCGTGGCCTAATGGATAAGGCTTTGGTCTCCTAAACCGAAGACTGCGGGTTCGAGTCCCACCGAGAGAATAGGACAAAATAAATTTTATACAGAGAGTGTAGGGAAAAATAAATTTTTAAATAGATTTGTTTTTAAATATCTAGAACATATGTTTATAAATTCCTGTTGTGTGCCCTCGAGGCCAAATGGATAAGGCGTCGGTCTCCTAAACCGAAGACTGCGGGTTCGAGTCCCGCCGAGGGTAGAATGTCATTTTTTTCCGGTGGACGGAAAACAGAAAAAAAAAATATTAAAATGCATATCTTTTAAGATAACTTTAATAGAAGTTTATTACATGCGGTTGTGTGCCCTCGTGGCCTAATGGATAAGGCTTCGGTCTCCTAAACCGAAGACTGCGGGTTCGAGTCCTACCGAGAGAATAGGACAAAAAAAAATTTATACAGAGAGTGTAGGGAAAAATAAATTTTTAAATACATTTGTTTTTAAATATCTAGAATATATGTTTATAAATTCCTGTTGTGTGCCCTCGTGGCCCAATGGATAAGGCGTCGGTCTCCTAAACCGAAGACTGCGGGTTCGAGTCCCGCCCAGGGTAGATGGTGTACTTTTTTTCTTATTTACAAACCGAGTACAGAGTAATAAAATTTAGTACTTATGTCTTTCCGAAATTCTAGAATATAAGTTATAACAATCGATTGTGTGCCCTCGTAGCCCAATGGATAAGGCGTCGGTCTGCTAAGCCGAGGACTGCGGGTTCGAGTCCCACCGAGAATAAAACAAAAAAAATTTTATGCAAAGAGTGTAGGGAAAAATAAATTTTTAAATAGATTTGTTTTTAAATATCTGCAATATATGTTTATAAACTCCTGTTGTGTGCCCTCGTGGCCCAATGGATAAGGCGTCGGTCTCCTAAACCGAAGCCTGCGGGTTCGAGTCCCGCCGAGAGAATAGGACAAAAAAAATTTTATACAGAGAGTGTAGGGAAAAATAAATTTTTAAATAGATTTGTTTTTAAATATCTAGAATATATGTTTATAAATTCCCGTTGTGTGCCCTCGTGGCCCAATGGATAAGGCGTCGGTCTCCTAAACCGAAGACTGCGGGTTCGAGTCCCGCCGAGGGTAGAAGGTCATTTTTTTTTCGGTGGACGGAAAACAGAAAAAAAAATATTAAAATGCATGTCTTTTAAGATAACTTTAATAGAAGTTTATTACATGCGGTTGTGTGCCCTCGTGGCCTAATGGATAAGGCGTCGGTCTCCTAAACCGAAGACTGCGGGTTCGAGTCCCACCGAGAGAATAGGACAAAAAAAATTTATACAGAGAGTGTAGGGAAAAATAAATTTTTAAATACATTTGTTTTTAAATATCTAGAATATATGTTTATAAATTCCTGTTGTGTGCCCTCGTGGCCCAATGGATAAGGCGTCGGTCTCCTAAACCGAAGACTGCGGGTTCGAGTCCCGCCGAGGGTAGAATGTCATTTTTTTTTCCGGTGGACGGAAAACAAAAATAAAAAAATATTAAAATACATATCATTTAAGATGACTTTGATAGAAGTTTATTAAACGCGGTTGTGTGCCCTCGTGGCCTAATGGATAAGGCGTCGGTCTCCTAAACCGAAGATTGCGGGTTCGAGTCCAGCCAAGGGTAGATGGTGTACTTTTTTTCTTATTTACAAACCGAGTACAGAGTAATAAAATTTAGTACTTATGTCTTTCTGAAATTCTAGAATATAAGTTATAACAATCGATTGTGTGCCCTCGTAGCCCAATGGATAAGGCGTCGGTCTGCTAAGCCGAGGACTGCGGGTTCGAGTCCCACCGAGAGAATAAGACAAAAAAAATTTTATGCAGAGAGTGTAGGGAAAAATAAATTTTTAAATAGATTTGTTTTTAAATATCTGGAATATATGTTTATAAATTCCTGTTGTGTGCCCTCGTGGCCCAATGGATAAGGCGTCGGTCTCCTAAACCGAAGCCTGCGGGTTCGAGTCCCGCCGAGGGTAGAATGTCATTTTTTTTTCCGGTGGACGGAAAACAAAAATAAAAATATTAAAATAAATATCATTTAAGATAGCTTTGATAGAAGTTTATTAAATGCGGTTGTGTGCCCTCGTGGCCTAATGGATAAGGCGTCGGTCTCCTAAACCGAAGACTGCGGGTTCGAGTCCCACCGAGAGAATAGGACAAAAAAAATTTTATACAGAGAGTGTAGGGAAAAATAAATTTTTAAATAGATTTGTTTTTAAATATCTAGAATATATGTTTATAAATTCCTGTTGTGTGCCCTCGTGGCCCAATGGATAAGGCGTCGGTCTCCTAAACCGAAGACTGCGGGTTCGAGTCCCGCCGAGGGTAGAATGTCATTTTTTTTCGGTGGACGGAAAACAGAAAAAAAAATATTAAAATGCATATCTTTTAAGATAACTTTAATAGAAGTTTATTACATGCGGTTGTGTGCCTTCGTGGCCTAATGGATAAGGCGTCGGTCTCCTAAACCGAAGACTGCGGGTTCGAGTCCCACCGAGAGAATAGGACAAAAAAATTTTATACAGAGAGTGTAGGGAAAAATAAATTTTTAAATACATTTGTTTTTAAATATCTAGAATATATGTTTATAAATTCCTGTTGTGTGCCCTCGTGGCCCAATGGATAAGGCGTCGGTCTCCTAAACCGAAGACTGCGGTTCGAGTCCCGCCGAGGGTAGAATGTCATTTTTTTTTCCGGTGGACGGAAAACAAAAATAAAAAAATATTAAAATACATATCATTTAAGATGACTTTGATAGAAGTTTATTAAACGCGGTTGTGTGCCCTCGTGGCCTAATGGATAAGGCGTCGGTCTCCTAAACCGAAGATTGCGGGTTCGAGTCCAGCCAAGGGTAGATGGTGTACTTTTTTTCTTATTTACAAACCGAGTACAGAGTAATAAAATTTAGTACTTATGTCTTTCTGAAATTCTAGAATATAAGTTATAACAATCGATTGTGTGCCCTCGTAGCCCAATGGATAAGGCGTCGGTCTGCTAAGCCGAGGACTGCGGGTTCGAGTCCCACCGAGAAAATAAGACAAAAAAAATTTTATGCAGAGAGTGTAGGGAAAAATAAATTTTTAAATAGATTTGTTTTTAAATATCTGGAATATATGTTTATAAATTCCTGTTGTGTGCCCTCGTGGCCCAATGGATAAGGCGTCGGTCTCCTAAACCGAAGCCTGCGGGTTCGAGTCCCGCCGAGGGTAGAATGTCATTTTTTTATCCGGTGGACGGAAAACAAAAATAAAAATATTAAAATAAATATCATTTAAGATAGCTTTGATAGAAGTTTATTAAACGCGGTTGTGTGCCCTCGTGGCCTAATGGATAAGGCTTTGGTCTCCTAAACCGAAGACTGCGGGTTCGAGTCCCACCGAGAGAATAGGACAAAATAAATTTTATACAGAGAGTGTAGGGAAAAATAAATTTTTAAATAGATTTGTTTTTAAATATCTAGAATATATGTTTATAAATTCCTGTTGTGTGCCCTCGTGGCCCAATGGATAAGGCGTCGGTCTCCTAAACCGAAGACTGCGGGTTCGAGTCCCGCCGAGGGTAGAATGTCATTTTTTTCCGGTGGACGGAAAACAGAAAAAAAAAATATTAAAATGCATATCTTTTAAGATAACTTTAATAGAAGTTTATTACATGCGGTTGTGTGCCCTCGTGGCCTAATGGATAAGGCTTCGGTCTCCTAAACCGAAGACTGCGGGTTCGAGTCCTACCGAGAGAATAGGACAAAAAAAAATTTATACAGAGAGTGTAGGGAAAAATAAATTTTTAAATACATTTGTTTTTAAATATCTAGAATATATGTTTATAAATTCCTGTTGTGTGCCCTCGTGGCCCAATGGATAAGGCGTCGGTCTCCTAAACCGAAGACTGCGGGTTCGAGTCCCGCCCAGGGTAGATGGTGTACTTTTTTTCTTATTTACAAACCGAGTACAGAGTAATAAAATTTAGTACTTATGTCTTTCCGAAATTCTAGAATATAAGTTATAACAATCGATTGTGTGCCCTCGTAGCCCAATGGATAAGGCGTCGGTCTGCTAAGCCGAGGACTGCGGGTTCGAGTCCCACCGAGAATAAAACAAAAAAAATTTTATGCAAAGAGTGTAGGGAAAAATAAATTTTTAAATAGATTTGTTTTTAAATATCTGCAATATATGTTTATAAACTCCTGTTGTGTGCCCTCGTGGCCCAATGGATAAGGCGTCGGTCTCCTAAACCGAAGCCTGCGGGTTCGAGTCCCGCCAAGAGAATAGGACAAAAAAAATTTTATACAGAGAGTGTAGGGAAAAATAAATTTTTAAATAGATTTGTTTTTAAATATCTAGAATATATGTTTATAAATTCCCGTTGTGTGCCCTCGTGGCCCAATGGATAAGGCGTCGGTCTCCTAAACCGAAGACTGCGGGTTCGAGTCCCGCCGAGGGTAGAAGGTCATTTTTTTTTCGGTGGACGGAAAACAGAAAAAAAAATATTAAAATGCATATCTTTTAAGATAACTTTAATAGAAGTTTATTACATGCGGTTGTGTGCCCTCGTGGCCTAATGGATAAGGCGTCGGTCTCCTAAACCGAAGACTGCGGGTTCGAGTCCCACCGAGAGAATAGGACAAAAAAATTTTATACAGAGAGTGTAGGGAAAAATAAATTTTTAAATACATTTGTTTTTAAATATCTAGAATATATGTTTATAAATTCCTGTTGTGTGCCCTCGTGGCCCAATGGATAAGGCGTCGGTCTCCTAAACCGAAGACTGCGGGTTCGAGTCCCGCCGAGGGTAGAATGTCATTTTTTTTTCCGGTGGACGGAAAACAAAAATAAAAAAATATTAAAATACATATCATTTAAGATGACTTTGATAGAAGTTTATTAAACGCGGTTGTGTGCCCTCGTGGCCTAATGGATAAGGCGTCGGTCTCCTAAACCGAAGATTGCGGGTTCGAGTCCAGCCAAGGGTAGATGGTGTACTTTTTTTTCTTATTTACAAACCGAGTACAGAGTAATAAAATTTAGTACTTATGTCTTTCTGAAATTCTAGAATATAAGTTATAACAATCGATTGTGTGCCCTCGTAGCCCAATGGATAAGGCGTCGGTCTGCTAAGCCGAGGACTGCGGGTTCGAGTCCCACCGAGAGAATAAGACAAAAAAAATTTTATGCAGAGAGTGTAGGGAAAAATAAATTTTTAAATAGATTTGTTTTTAAATATCTGGAATATATGTTTATAAATTCCTGTTGTGTGCCCTCGTGGCCCAATGGATAAGGCGTCGGTCTCCTAAACCGAAGCCTGCGGGTTCGAGTCCCGCCGAGGGTAGAATGTCATTTTTTTTTCCGGTGGACGGAAAACAAAAATAAAAATATTAAAATAAATATCATTTAAGATAGCTTTGATAGAAGTTTATTAAATGCGGTTGTGTGCCCTCGTGGCCTAATGGATAAGGCGTCGGTCTCCTAAACCGAAGACTGCGGGTTCGAGTCCCACCGAGAGAATAGGACAAAAAAAATTTTATACAGAGAGTGTAGGGAAAAATAAATTTTTAAATAGATTTGTTTTTAAATATCTAGAATATATGTTTATAAATTCCTGTTGTGTGCCCTCGTGGCCCAATGGATAAGGCGTCGGTCTCCTAAACCGAAGACTGCGGGTTCGAGTCCCGCCGAGGGTAGAATGTCATTTTTTTTCGGTGGACGGAAAACAGAAAAAAAAATATTAAAATGCATATCTTTTAAGATAACTTTAATAGAAGTTTATTACATGCGGTTGTGTGCCTTCGTGGCCTAATGGATAAGGCGTCGGTCTCCTAAACCGAAGACTGCGGGTTCGAGTCCCACCGAGAGAATAGGACAAAAAAATTTTATACAGAGAGTGTAGGGAAAAATAAATTTTTAAATACATTTGTTTTTAAATATCTAGAATATATGTTTATAAATTCCTGTTGTGTGCCCTCGTGGCCCAATGGATAAGGCGTCGGTCTCCTAAACCGAAGACTGCGGGTTCGAGTCCCGCCGAGGGTAGAATGTCATTTTTTTTCCGGTGGACGGAAAACAAAAATAAAAAAATATTAAAATACATATCATTTAAGATGACTTTGATAGAAGTTTATTAAACGCGGTTGTGTGCCCTCGTGGCCTAATGGATAAGGCGTCGGTCTCCTAAACCGAAGATTGCGGGTTCGAGTCCAGCCAAGGGTAGATGGTGTACTTTTTTTCTTATTTACAAACCGAGTACAGAGTAATAAAATTTAGTACTTATGTCTTTCTGAAATTCTAGAATATAAGTTATAACAATCGATTGTGTGCCCTCGTAGCCCAATGGATAAGGCGTCCGCCTGCTAAGCCGAGGACTGCGGGTTCGAGTCCCACCGAGAGAATAAGACAAAAAAAATTTTATGCAGAGAGTGTAGGGAAAAATAAATTTTTAAATAGATTTGTTTTTAAATATCTGGAATATATGTTTATAAATTCCTGTTGTGTGCCCTCGTGGCCCAATGGATAAGGCGTCGGTCTCCTAAACCGAAGCCTGCGGGTTCGAGTCCCGCCGAGGGTAGAATGTCATTTTTTTTTCCGGTGGACGGAAAACAAAAATAAAAATATTAAAATAAATATCATTTAAGATAGCTTTGATAGAAGTTTATTAAATGCGGTTGTGTGCCCTCGTGGCCTAATGGATAAGGCGTCGGTCTCCTAAACCGAAGGCTGCGGGTTCGAGTCCCGCCGAGGGTAGATGGTGTACTTTTTTTCTTATGGTTTAACAAACAAATTCTCTTTATTTACTAAAGAAATACAAGTAATAGAACTAAATTACAAACCGAGTACCGAATAATAGAATTTAGTACTTATGTCTTTCCGAAATTCGGGTTCAAGTCCCGTCGTGGGTAGACGTATCGTGGTATAAAATTTAAAACTTATGTCTCCTTAAATCTCTAGAATATAAGTTATAAAAAGGTAATGTGCGCCCTCGTAGCCCAATGGATAAGGCGTCGGTCTCCTAAATCGAAGACTGCGGGTTCGAGTCCCGCCGAGGGTAGAATGTCATTTTTTTTTTCCGGTGGACGGAAAACAAAAATAAAAATATTAAAATAAATATAATTTAAGATAGCTTTGATAGAAGTTTATTACATGCGGTTGTGTGCCCTCGTGGCCTAATGGATAAGGCGTCGGTCTCCTAAACCGAAGACTGCGGGTTCGAGTCCCACCGAGAGAATAGGACAAAAAAAATTTTTTACATAGAGTGTAGGGAAAAATGAATTTTTAAATAGATTTGTTTTTTAATATCTAGAATATATGTTTATAAATTCCTGTTGTGTGCCCTCGTGGCCCAATGGATAAGGCGTCGGTCTCCTAAACCGAAGACTGCGGATTCGAGTCCCGCCGAGGGTTGAATGTCATTTTTTTTCCGGTGGACGGAAAAAAAAAATAATGTGCCCTCGTGGCCTAATGGATAAGGCGTCGGTCTCCTAAACCGAAGACTGCGGGTTCGAGTCCCAACGAGAGAATAGGACAAAAAAAATTTTATACAGAGAGTGAAGAGAAAAATAAATTTTTAAATAGATTTGTTTTTAAATATCTAGAATATATGTTTATAAATTCCTGTTGTGTGCCCTCGTGGCCCAATGCTTAAGGCGTCGGTCTCCTAAACCGAAGACTGCGGGTTCGAGTCCCGCTGAGGGTAGAATATAATTTTTTTTCCGGTGGACGGAAAACAAAAATAAAAAAATATTAAAATACATATCATTTAAGATAACTTTGATAGAAGTTTATTAAACGCGGTTGTGTGCGCTCGTGGCCTAATGGATAAGGCGTCGGTCTCCTAAACCGAAGATTGCGGGTTCGAGTCCCGCCGAGGGTAGATGGTGTACTTTTTTTCTTATTTACAAACCGAGTACAGAGTAATAAAATTTAGTACTTATGTCTTTCCGAAATTCTAGAATATAAGTTATAAAAATCGATTGTGTGCCCTCGTAGCCCAATGGATAAGGCGTCGGTCTGCTAAGCCGACAACTGCGGGTTCGAGTCCCACCGAGGGTAGATGGTGTACTTTTTTTCTTATTTACAAACCGAGTACAGAGTAATAAAATTTAAAACTTATGTCTCCTTAAATCTCTAGAATATAAGTTATAAAAAGGTAATGTGCGCCCTCGTAGCCCATTGGATAAGGCGTCGGTCTCCTAAACCGAAGACTGCGGGTTCGAGTCCCACCGAGGGAATAGGACGAAAAAAATTCTATACAGAGAGAGTAGGGAAAAATAAATTTTTAAATAGATTTGTTTTTAAATATCTAGAATATATGTTTATAAATTCTTGTTGTGTGCCCTCGTGGCCCAATGGATAAGGCGTCGGTCTCCTAAACCGAAGACTGCGGGTTCGAGTCCCGCCGAGGGTAGAATGTCATTTTTTTTTCTAGTGGACGGAAAACAAAAATAAAAATATTAAAATAAATATCATTTAAGATAGCTTTGATAGAAGTTTATTACATGCGGTTGTGTGCCCTCGTGGCCTAATGGATAAGGCGTCGGTCTCCTAAACCGAAGACTGTGGGTTCGAGTCCCACCGAGAGAATAGGACAAGGGTAGATGGTGTACTTTTTTTCTTATGGTTTAACAAACAAATTCTCTTTATTTACAAAAGAAATACAAATAAAAGAACTAAATTACAAACCGAGTACCGAATAATAAAATTTAGTACTTATGTCTTTCCGATATTCGGGTTCATGTCCCGTCGTGGGTAGAATGTAAAATTTTTTTGGACGGAGGGAGAAGAGAATTAAAAATATTAAATTTCATATCTTTTTAGATGACTTTAACAGAAGTTTATAAATTAAAGAGGTGAGCCCTCGTAGCCCATTGGATAAGGCCTCGGTCTCCGAAACCGAAGATTGCGGGTTCGAGTCCCGTATAGGGTAGATGGTGTACTTTTTTTCTTATTTACAAACTGAGTACAGAATAATAAAATTTAGAACTTATGTCTCCTTAAATCTCTAGAATATAAGTTATAATTTATTAAATAAAAAAAACTTTTTAAAAACCACGTTTTTAAAATGCACTAAAAAGTATAAAATAATTTGCTTCTAACTCCTTGTAAAACGAAAAACGTGGGGCTCATGCATTAGATATTTAATTTAACAGCTTCTCTCCGTATTCTTTATGTTTCTTATTTTTTTATTTATTGTGGATATATTAGTAAATAGAGTGGCCAATAGAGTACTAGCTGTAAATATTATTGCATGAGCCCCACGTTTTTCGTTTTACAAGGAGTTAGAAGCAAATTATTTTATACTTTTTAGTGCATTTTAAAAACGTGGTTTTTAAAAAGTTTTTTTTATTTAATAAATTATTTTATGCTTTTTAGTTCTGTGTTCAAAATTTCAAGTCTCCACCTCATCGGGAAGTTAGTTCAAAATCGATTTCTAAATCAGCCCCCCCTGGGGGTTCAGGGGAAGCAAATTTAACCGAAACAACGGCATAGTATCGCATTGTCATCCAGATATGAACTGTGTTCCAAATTTCAAGTCTCTACCTCATCGGGAAAATCGATTTCTAAATAAGCCCCCCTGGGGGTTCAGGGGAAGCACATTTAACCGAAACAACGGCATAATATCGCATTGTCATCCAGATATGAACTGTGTTCCAAATTTCAAGTCTCTACCTCATCGGGAAAATCGATTTCTAAATAAGCCCCCCTGGGGGTTCAGGGGAAGCAAAGGTAACCAAAACAACGAGATAATATCGCATTGTCATCCAGATCTGAACTGTGTTCAAAATTTCAAGTCTCCACCTCATCGGGAAGTTAATTCAAAATCGATTTCTAAATTCCACCCGAAAGCCCCCCTGGGGGTTCAGGGGAAGCAAAGGTAACCAAAACAACGAGATAATATCGCATTGTCATCCAGATCTGAACTGTGTTCAAAATTTCAAGTCTCCACCTCATCGGGAAGTTAATTCAAAATCGATTTCTAAATTCCACCCGAAAGCCCCCCTGGGGGTTCAGGGGAAGCAAAGGTAACCGAAACAACGAGATAATATCGCATTGTCATCCAGATCTGAACTATGTTCAAAATTTCAAGTCTCTACCTCTTCGGGAAGTTAGTTAAAAATCGATTTCTAAATTCCACCCGAACAGACAGACAGACAGATAGACAGACAGACAGACAGACAGACAACAAAGCGACCTAATAAAAACGTGGTAAAAAGGTAATGTGCGCCCTCGTAGCCCATTGGATAAGGCGTCGGTCTCCTAAACCGAAGACTGCGGGTTCGAGTCCCAACGAGAGAATAGGACGAAAAAAATTTTATACAGAGAGTGTAGGGAAAAATAAATTTTTAAATAGATTTGTTTTTAAATATCTAGAATATATGTTTATAAATTCCTGTTGTGTGCCCTCGTGGCCCAATGGATAAGGCGTCGGTCTCCTAAACCGAAGACTGCGGGTTCGAGTCCCGCCGAGGGTAGAATGTCATTTTTTTCCGGTGGACGGAAAACAGAAAAAAAAATATTAAAATGCATATCTTTTAAGATAACTTTAATAGAAGTTTATTACATGCGGTTGTGTGCCCTCGTAGCCTAATGGATAAGGCGTCGGTCTCCTAAACCGAAGACTGCGGGTTCGAGTCCCGCCGAGGGTAGAATGTCATTTTTTTTTCCGGTGGACGGAAAACAAAAATAAAAAAATATTAATATACATATCATTTAAGATAACTTTGATAGAAGTTTATTAAGGGCACACAGAACATAAAACGGTTCAAATTTTCGATTTTTCAATTTTGTTCGTAAAAAATAAAGCAATTTAAGACGATTTCAAAAATATATAGTTTGTATAGGTTTCAAAAATTTAATTACCTTAAAATCCGGTTTGAATGTTTGTTAACAAGCTTGACACGCCCACCACGTGTTTGCCCAGATGCTTTCTGTTTACATATAAACCGATCTAAACCTTATTAACTGGACTAAAACTTTAGATTTACTTACTCTGTGACTAAATATAGTACTTATTTCACCTATGTGGCAACATTATTTTTTCCCAAGCTGTGTAACTTTAGTTTAAAGTATATGAATGCATTGTTGACATCGTGTTATTGTTGTAGAATGAACTTTTGGCCGATATTTTCCCCTCTAAAACGACCCAAAGAATTAAAATTAAGTTATTTATTAATCATAAATATAATATCCAATGAATATATCTTGCAAATTTTAATTTTATTTAATATTTTTTGACTTAATGAGAAAAAATGCGAAATTCTGCGAAACGACTCGTGAAGGCTATATTGGTAAAAATGTTTAGATTTAGTTAATTCTACAATTAAATTACACCTTTTAAGTAATAAAATAATGTTTTCTAAATGTTTTTGTGCGTTTTTAGTAATGTTTGGTTGTTTAAAGTTTCAAAAGAGGGGAAAATAATTGACCGCAGGATGTTACGCCTTCGAAGTGTCACGCAGTTTTTTCTTTTTTATATAAGAATAATTCATGTTATTTAACTTTAATTCTAACAATCTAAGACAAACATTGAACAATCTAACATTTTATAACATAAATTAGTGTTTATAATAATAACAGGCTATTTTAAGTTGCCTTTTGGTACTGTAATGCAACGACTGCCTTCGTCTTCGAAAAGCTGTATTTCTCATTCCAAACCCCCTATATCAACACAAATTAAATAAAAACTTATTAAATATGTTAAATGTAATGCTGAAATAAGATATAAAGCACACTTTAGTCCTGAGATGTATTATAAAATAACATTTATAGCAGGTTTGTGCCATTTTTCTGTTTTTTCCATTTTTCTCGAAACATGATTTTCATGCCTTTAGGTACACATTTTTAAAAAACTATTTCAGGTACACACTTCAAACTTTCCACAATTATCAAACTACCTATTTTCTTTAATAATAAGAAGGATATAAGACATGCCTGTTGTAGAATTTATGTTATTAACCAAAATGTGTTGTAAAAGTTACTTGTTTTTTAAACATCACACAAGTTTTTTTTTTAAATTTTTTTTATTTGATCCATGATTAAACCCCTTCTTATTATTGTTCATTGACATGTTATTTATGATCACACCAAGTTTTGGAAAGATATATTCAATAGTTTTCTTAAAATGTGTACCAAACAGACATATAGTGTCGAGCATTCAACAATTTTCAATTTTTTTAAAATGGCTATAATTTATTAAATTTTTGACTTTTTTGAAAAAATTTTGTTATAACTGTATAAAAAAATATGTGTTTTAGCTTGTGTATGAAAACTTTAAAAAAATCTAAATTTGAAAGTGAAACGCAGGCACCTAAACTATGCTTTACTTTTGCCATGTTTTGGCCATCGAGGTGTTCCCTGTGCCCTTAAACGCGGTTGTGTGCCCTCGTGGCCTAATGGATAATGCGTCGGTCTCCTAAACCGAAGACTGCGAGTTCGAGTCCCACCGAGAGAATAGGACAAAAAAAATTTTATACAGAGAGTGTAGGGTAAAATAAATTTTTAAATAGATTTGTTTTTAAATATCTGGAATATATGTTTATAAATTCCTGTTGTGTGCCCTCGTGGCCCAATGGATAAGGCGTCGGTCTCCTAAACCGAAGACTGCGGGTTCGAGTCCCGCCGAGGGTAGAATGACATTTTTTTTCCGGTGGACGGAAAACAAAAATAAAAATATTAAAATAAATATCCTTTAAGATAGCTTTGATAGAAGTTTATTACATGCGGTTGTGTGCCCTCGTGGCCTAATGGATAAGGCGTCGGTCTCCTAAACCGAAGACTGCGGGTTCGAGTCCCGCCGAGGGTAGAATGTCATTTTTTTTCCAGTGGACGGAAAACAAAAATAAAAATATTAAAATACATATCATTTAAGATAACTTTGATAGAAGTTTATTAAACACGGTTGTGTGCCCTCGTGGCCTAATGGATAAGGCGTCGGTCTCCTAAACCGAAGATTGCGGGTTCGAGTCCTGGATAGGGTAGATGGTGTACTTTTTTTCTTATTTACAAACTGAGAACAAAATAATAAAATTTAGAACTTATGTCTCCTTAAATCTCTAGAATATAAGTTATAAAAAGGTAATGTGTGCCCTCGTGGCCCAATGGATAAGGCGTCGGTCTCCTAAACCGAATATTGCGGGTTCGAGTCCCGCCGAGGGTAGAATGTCATTATTTTCCCGGTGGACGGAGAACAGAAATAAAAATATTAAAATGCATATCTTTTAAGATAACTTTATTAAAAGTTAATAAAATGAGGTTGTGTGCCCTCGTGGCCCAATGGATAAGGCGTCGTCGGTCTCCTAAACCGAAGACTGCGGGTTCGAGTCCCACCGAGAGAGTAAGACAAAAAAAAATTTATGCAGGGAGTGTAGGGAAAAATAATTTTTTAAATAGATTTGTTTTTAAATATCTAGAATATATGTTTATAAATTCCTGTTGTGTGCCCTCGTGGCCCAATGGATAAGGCGTCGGTCTCCTAAACCGTAGACTGCGGGTTCGAGTCCCGCCAAGGGTAGAATGTCATTTTTTTTCCGGTGGACGGAAAACAAAAATAAAAATATTAAAATAAATATCATTTAAGATAGCTTTGATAGAAGTTTATTAAATGCGGTTGTGTGCCCTCGTGGCCTAATGGATAAGGCGTCGGTCTCCTAAACCGAAGACTGCGGGTTCGAGTCCCGCCGAGGGTAGATGGTGTACTTTTTTTCTTATGGTTTAACAAACAAATTCTCTTTATTTACTAAAGAAATACAAGTAATAGAACTAAATTACAAACCGAGTACCGAATAATAGAATTTAGTACTTATGTCTTTCCGAAATTCGGGTTCAAGTCCCGTCGTGGGTAGAATGTAAAAATTTTTTGGACGGAGGGAGAAGAGAATTAAAAATATTAAATTTCATATCTTTTTAGATGACTTTAATAGAAGTTTATAAATTAAAGAGGTGTGCCCTCGTAGCCCAATGGATAAGGCCTCGGTCTCCTAAACCGAAAATTGCGGGTTCGAGTCCCGCCGAGGGTAGATGGTGTACTTTTTTTCTTATTTACAAACTGAGTACAGAATAATAAAATTTAAAACTTATGTCTCTTTAAATCTCTAGAATATAAGTTATAAAAAGGTAATGTGCGCCCTCGTAGCGCATTGGATAAGGCGTCGGTCTCCTAAACCGAAGACTGCGGGTTCGAGTCCCACCGAGAGAATAGGACGAAAAAATTTTATATAGAGAGTGTAGGGAAAAATAATTTTTTAAATTGATTTGTTTTTAAATATCTAGAATATATGTTTATAAATTCCTGTTGTGTGCCCTCGTGGCCCAATGGATAAGGCGTCGGTCTCCTAAACCGAAGACTGCGGTTCGAGTCCCGCCGAGGGTAGAATGTCATTTTTTTTTCCGGTGGACGGAAAACAAAAATAAAAAAATATTAAAATACATATCATTTAAGATAACTTTGATAGAAGTTTATTAAACGCGGTTGTGTGCCCTCGTGGCCTAATGGATAATGCGTCGGTCTCCTAAACCGAAGATTGCGGGTTCGAGTCCCGCCGAGGGTAGATGGTGTACTTTTTTTCTTATTTACAAACCGAGTACAGAGTAATAAAATTTAGTACTTATGTCTTTCCGAAATTCTAGAATATAAGTTATAACAATCGATTGTGTGCCCTCGTAGCCCAATGGATAAGGCGTCGGTCTGCTAAGCCGACGACTGCGGGTTCGAGTCCCACCGAGAGAATAAGACAAAAAAAATTTTATGCAGAGAGTGTAGGGAAAAATAAATTTTTAAATAGATTTGTTTTTAAATATCTGGAATATATGTTTATAAATTCCTGTTGTGTGCCCTCATGGCCCAATGGATAAGGCGTCGGTCTCCTAAACCGAAGACTGCGGGTTCGAGTCCCGCCGAGGGTAGAATATCATTTTCTTTTTCCGGTGGACGGAAAACAAAAATAAAAATATTAAAATAAATATCATTTAAGATAACTTTGATAGAAGTTTATTACATGCGGTTGTGTGTCCTCGTGGCCTAATAGATAAGGCGTCGGTCTCCTAAACCGAAGACTGCGGGTTCGAGTCCCACCGAGAGAATAGGACAAGAAAAATTTTATACAGAGAGTGTAGGGAAAAATAAATTTTTAAATACATTTGTTTTTAAATATCTAGAATATATGTTTATAAATTCCTGTTGTGTGCCCTCGTGGCCCAATGGATAAGGCGACGGTCTCCTAAACCGAAGACTGCGGGTTCGAGTCCCACCGAGGGTAGAATGTCATTTTTTTTTCCGGTGCACGGAAAACAAAAATAAAAAAATATTAAAATACATATCATTTAAGATAACTTTGATAGAAGTTTATTACATGCGGTTGTGTGCCCTCGTAGCCTAATGGATAAGGCGTCGGTCTCCTAAACCGAAGATTGCGGGTTCGAGTCCCGCCGAGGGTAGATGGTGTACTTTTTTTCTTATTTACAAACCGAGTACAGAGTAATAAAATTTAGTACTTATGTCTTTCCGAAATTCTAGAATATAAGTTATAACAATCGATTGTGTGCCCTCGTAGCCCAATGGATAAGGCGTCGGTCTCCTAAACCGAAGACTGCGGGTTCGAGTCCCGCCGAGGGTAGAATGTCATTTTTTTCCGGTGGACGGAAAACAGAAAAAAAAATATTAAAATGCATATCTTTTAAGAAAACTTTAATAGAAGTTTATTACATGCGGTTGTGTGCCCTCGTAGCCTAATGGATAAGGCGTCGCTCTCCTAAACCGAAGACTGCGGGTTCGAGTCCCACCGAGAGAATGGGACAAAAAAAAATTTATACAGAGAGTGTAGGGAAAAATAAATTTTTTAATACATTTGTTTTTAAATATCTAGAATATATGTTTATAAATTCCTGTTGTGTGCCCTCGTGGCCCAATGGATAAGGCGTCGGTCTCCTAAACCGAAGACTGCGGGTTCGAGTCCCGCCGAGGGTAGAATGTCATTTTTTTTCCGGTGGACGGAAAACAAAAATAAAAAAATATTAAAATACATATCATTTAAGATAACTTTGATAGAAGTTTATTAAACGCGGTTGTGTGCCCTCGTGGCCTAATGGATAAGGCGTCGGTCTCCTAAACCGAAGATTGCGGGTTCGAGTCCCGCCGAGGGTAGATGGTGTACTTTTTTTCTTATTTACAAACCGAGTACAGAATAATAAAATTTAGTACTTATGTCTTTCCGAAATTCTAGAATATAAGTTATAACAACCGATTGTGTGCCCTCGTAGCCCAATGGATAAGGCGTCGGTCTGCTAAGCCGACGACTGCGGGTTCGAGTCCCACCGAGAGAATAGGACAAAAAAAATTTTATACAGAGAGTGTAGGGAAAAATAAATTTTTAAATACATTTGTTTTTAAATATCTAGAATATATGTTATAAATTCCTGTTGTGTGCCCTCGTGGCCCAATGGATAAGGCGTCGGTCTCCTAAACCGAAGACTGCGGGTTCGAGTCCCGCCGAGGGTAGAATGTCATTTTTTTTCCGGTGGACGGAAAACAAAAATAAAAAAATATTAAAATACATATCATTTAAGATAACTTTGATAGAAGTTTATTAAACGCGGCTGTGTGCCCTCGTGGCCTAATGGTTATGGCGTCGGTCTCCTAAACCGAAGATTGCGGGTTCGAGTCCCGCCGAGGGTAGATGGTGTACTTTTTTTCTTATTTACAAACCTAGTACAGAGTAATAAAATTTAAAACTTATGTCTCCTTAAATCTCTAGAATATAAGTTATAAAAAGGTAATGTGCGCCCTCGTAGCCCATTGGATAAGGCGTCGGTCTCCTAAACCGAAGACTGCGGGTTCGAGTCCCACCGAGAGAATAGGACGAAAAAAATTCTATACAGAGAGAGTAGGGAAAAATAAATTTTTAAATAGATTTGTTTTTAAATATCTAGAATATATGTTTATAAATTCCTGTTGTGTGCCCTCGTGGCCCAATGGATAAGGCGTCGGTCTCCTAAACCGAAGACTGCGGGTTCGAGTCCCGCCGAGGGTAGAATGTCATTTTTTTTCCAGTGGACGGAAAACAAAAATAAAAATATTAAAATAAATATCATTTAAGATAGCTTTGATAGAAGTTTATTACATGCGGTTGTGTGCCCTCGTGGCCTAATGGATAAGGCGTCGGTCTCCTAAACCGAAGACTGCGGGTTCGAGTCCCACCGAGACAATAGGGAAGGGTAGATGGTGTACTTTTTTTCTTATGGTTTAACAAACAAATTCTCTTTATTTACAAAAGAAATACAAATAAAAGAACTAAATTACAAACCGAGTACCGAATAATAAAATTTAGTACTTATGTCTTTCCGATATTCGGGTTCATGTCCCGTCGTGGGTAGAATGTAAAAATTTTTTGGACGGAGGGAGAAGAGAATTAAAAATATTAAATTTCATATCTTTTTAGATGACTTTAATAGAAGTTTATAAATTAAAGAGGTGAGCCCTCGTAGCCCATTGGATAAGGCCTCGATCTCCTAAACCGAAGATTGCGGGTTCGAGTCCCGTATAGGGTAGATGGTGTACTTTTTTTCTTATTTACAAACTGAGTACAGAATAATAAAATTTAGAACTTATGTCTCCTTAAATCTCTAGAATATAAGTTATAAAAAGGTAATGTGCGCCCTCGTAGCCCATTGGATAAGGCGTCGGTCTCCTAAACCGAAGACTGCGGGTTCGAGTCCCAACGAGAGAATAGGACGAAAAAAATTTTATACAGAGAGTGTAGGGAAAAATAAATTTTTAAATAGATTTGTTTTTAAATATCTAGAATATATGTTTATAAATTCCTGTTGTGTGCCCTCGTGGCCCAATGGATAAGGCGTCGGTCTCCTAAACCGAAGACTGCGGGTTCGAGTCCCGCCGAGGGTAGAATGTCATTTTTTTCCGGTGGACGGAAAACAGAAAAAAAAATATTAAAATGCATATCTTTTAAGATAACTTTAATAGAAGTTTATTACATGCGGTTGTGTGCCCTCGTAGCCTAATGGATAAGGCGTCGGTCTCCTAAACCGAAGACTGCGGGTTCGAGTCCCGCCGAGGGTAGAATGTCATTTTTTTTTCCGGTGGACGGAAAACAAAAATAAAAAAATATTAAAATACATATCATTTAAGATAACTTTGATAGAAGTTTATTAAACGCGGTTGTGTGCCCTCGTGGCCTAATGGATAATGCGTCGGTCTCCTAAACCGAAGACTGCGGGTTCGAGTCCCGCCGAGGGTAGAATGTCATTTTTTTTTCCGGTGGACGGAAAACAAAAATAAAAATATTAAAATAAATATCATTTAAGATAGCTTTGATTGGTTGGTTGGTTGGTTGGTTGGTTTATGATTACTCTGGATTATGCTTTGCCTTAAGATAGCTTTGATAGAAGTTTATTACATGCGGTTGTGTGTCCTCGTGGCCTAATAGATAAGGCGTCGGTCTCCTAAACCGAAGACTGTGGGTTCGAGTCCCACCGAGAGAATAGGACAAAAAAAATTTTATACAGAGAGTGTAGGGAAAAATAAATTTTTAAATACATTTGTTTTTAAATATCTAGAATATATGTTTATAAATTCCTGTTGTGTGCCCTCGTGGCCCAATGGATAAGGCGTCGGTCTCCTAAACCGAAGACTGCGGGTTCGAGTCCCGCCGAGGGTAGAATGTCATTTTTTTTCCGGTGGACGGAAAACAAAAATAAAAAAATATTAAAATACATATCATTTAAGATAACTTTTAGAAGTTTATTAAACGCGGTTGTGTGCCCTCGTGGCCTAATGGACAATGCGTCGGTCTCCTAAACCGAAGATTGCGGGTTCGAGTCCCGCCGAGGGTAGATGGTGTACTTTTTTTCTTATTTACAAACCGAGTACAGAGTAATAAAATTTAGTACTTATGTCTTTCCGAAATTCTAAAATATAAGTTATAACAATCGATTGTGTGCCCTCGTAGCCCAATGGATAAGGCGTCGGTCTGCTAAGCCGACGACTGCGGGTTCAAGTCCCACCGAGAGAATAAGACAAAAAAAATTTTATGCAGAGAGTGTAGGGAAAAATAAATTCTTAAATAGATTTGTTTTTAAATATCTGGAATATATGTTTATAAATTCCTGTTGTGTGCCCTCGTGGCCCAATGGATAAGGCGTCGGTCTCCTAAACCGAAGACTGCGGGTTCGAGTCCCGCCGAGGGTAGAATGTCATTTTTTTTCCAGTGGACGGAAAACAAAAATAAAAATATTAAAATAAATATCATTTAAGATAGCTTTGATAGAAGTTTATTACATGCGGTTGTGTGCCCTTGTGGCCTAATGGATAAGGCGTCGGTCTCCTAAACCGAAGACTGCGGGTTCGAGTCCCACCGAGAGAATAGGACAAGGGTAGATGGTGTACTTTTTTTCTTATGGTTTAACAAACAAATTCTCTTTATTTACAAAAGAAATACAAATAAAAGAACTAAATTACAAACCGAGTACCGAATAATAAAATTTAGTACTTATGTCTTTCCGATATTCGGGTTCATGTCCCGTCGTGGGTAGAATGTAAAAATTTTTTGGACGGAGGGAGAAGAGAATTAAAAATATTAAATTTCATATCTTTTTAGATGACTTTAATAGAAGTTTATAAATTAAAGAGGTGAGCCCTCGTAGCGCATTGGATAAGGCCTCGGTCTCCTAAACCGAAGATTACGGGTTCGAGTCCCGTATAGGGTAGATGGTGTACTTTTTTTCTTATTTACAAACTGAGTACAGAATAATAAAATTTAGAACTTATGTCTCCTTAAATCTCTAGAATATAAGTTATAAAAAGGTAATGTGCGCCCTCGTAGCCCATTGGATAAGGCGTCGGTCTCCTAAACCGAAGACTGCGGGTTCGAGTCCCAACGACAGAATAGGACGAAAAAAATTTTATACAGAGAGTGTAGGGAAAAATAAATTTTTAAATAGATTTGTTTTTAAATATCTAGAATATATGTTTATAAATTCCTGTTGTGTGCCCTCGTGGCCCAATGGATAAGGCGTCGGTCTCCTAAACCGAAGACTGCGGGTTCGAGTCCCGCCGAGGGTAGAATGTCATTTTTTTTTCCGGTGCACGGAAAACAAAAATAAAAAAATATTAAAATACATATCATTTAAGATAACTTTGATAGAAGTTTATTACATGCGGTTGTGTGCCCTCGTAGCCTAATGGATAAGGCGTCGGTCTCCTAAACCGAAGACTGCGGGTTCGAGTCCCGCCGAGGGTAGAATGTCATTTTTTTTTCCGGTGGACGGAAAACAAAAATAAAAAAATATTAAAATACATATCATTTAAGATAACTTTGATAGAAGTTTATTAAACGCGGTTGTGTGCCCTCGTGGCCTAATGGATAATGCGTCGGTCTCCTAAACCGAAGATTGCGGGTTCGAGTCCCGCCGAGGGTAGATGGTGTACTTTTTTTCTTATTTACAAACCGAGTACAGAGTAATAAAATTTAGTACTTATGTCTTTCCGAAATTCTAGAATATAAGTTATAACAATCGATTGTGTGCCCTCGTAGCCCAATGGATAAGGCGTCGGTCTCCTAAACCGAAGACTGCGGGTTCGAGTCCCGCCGAGGGTAGAATGTCATTTTTTTCCGGTGGACGGAAAACAGAAAAAAAAATATTAAAATGCATATCTTTTAAGAAAACTTTAATAGAAGTTTATTACATGCGGTTGTGTGCCCTCGTAGCCTAATGGATAAGGCGTCGCTCTCCTAAACCGAAGACTGCGGGTTCGAGTCCCACCGAGAGAATGGGACAAAAAAAAATTTATACAGAGAGTGTAGGGAAAAATAAATTTTTTAATACATTTGTTTTTAAATATCTAGAATATATGTTTATAAATTCCTGTTGTGTGCCCTCGTGGCCCAATGGATAAGGCGTCGGTCTCCTAAACCGAAGACTGCGGGTTCGAGTCCCGCCGAGGGTAGAATGTCATTTTTTTTCCGGTGGACGGAAAACAAAAATAAAAAAATATTAAAATACATATCATTTAAGATAACTTTGATAGAAGTTTATTAAACGCGGTTGTGTGCCCTCGTGGCCTAATGGATAAGGCGTCGGTCTCCTAAACCGAAGATTGCGGGTTCGAGTCCCGCCGAGGGTAGATGGTGTACTTTTTTTCTTATTTAAAAACCGAGTACAGAATAATAAAATTTAGTACTTATGTCTTTCCGAAATTCTAGAATATAAGTTATAACAACCGATTGTGTGCCCTCGTAGCCCAATGGATAAGGCGTCGGTCTGCTAAGCCGACGACTGCGGGTTCGAGTCCCACCGAGAGAATAGGACAAAAAAAATTTTATACAGAGAGTGTAGGGAAAAATAAATTTTTAAATACATTTGTTTTTAAATATCTAGAATATATGTTATAAATTCCTGTTGTGTACCCTCGTGGCCCAATGGATAAGGCGTCGGTCTCCTAAACCGAAGACTGCGGGTTCGAGTCCCGCCGAGGGTAGAATGTCATTTTTTTTCCGGTGGACGGAAAACAAAAATAAAAAAATATTAAAATACATATCATTTAAGATAACTTTGATAGAAGTTTATTAAACGCGGCTGTGTGCCCTCGTGGCCTAATGGTTATGGCGTCGGTCTCCTAAACCGAAGATTGCGGGTTCGAGTCCCGCCGAGGGTAGATGGTGTACTTTTTTTCTTATTTACAAACCGAGTACAGAGTAATAAAATTTAAAACTTATGTCTCCTTAAATCTCTAGAATATAAGTTATAAAAAGGTAATGTGCGCCCTCGTAGCCCATTGGATAAGGCGTCGGTCTCCTAAACCGAAGACTGCGGGTTCGAGTCCCACCGAGAGAATAGGACGAAAAAAATTCTATACAGAGAGAGTAGGGAAAAATAAATTTTTAAATAGATTTGTTTTTAAATATCTAGAATATATGTTTATAAATTCCTGTTGTGTGCCCTCGTGGCCCAATGGATAAGGCGTCGGTCTCCTAAACCGAAGACTGCGGGTTCGAGTCCCGCCGAGGGTAGAATGTCATTTTTTTTCCAGTGGACGGAAAACAAAAATAAAAATATTTAAATAAATATCATTTAAGATAGCTTTGATAGAAGTTTATTACATACGGTTGTGTGCCCTCGTGGCCTAATGGATAAGGCGTCGGTCTCCTAAACCGAAGACTGCGGGTTCGAGTCCCACCGAGACAATAGGGAAGGGTAGATGGTGTACTTTTTTTCTTATGGTTTAACAAACAAATTCTCTTTATTTACAAAAGAAATACAAATAAAAGAACTAAATTACAAACCGAGTACCGAATAATAAAATTTAGTACTTATGTCTTTCCGATATTGGGGTTCATGTCCCGTCGTGGGTAGAATGTAAAAATTTTTTGGACGGAGGGAGAAGAGAATTAAAAATATTAAATTTCATATCTTTTTAGATGACTTTAATAGAAGTTTATAAATTAAAGAGGTGAGCCCTCGTAGCCCATTGGATAAGGCCTCGATCTCCTAAACCGAAGATTGCGGGTTCGAGTCCCGTATAGGGTAGATGGTGTACTTTTTTTCTTATTTACAAACTGAGTACAGAATAATAAAATTTAGAACTTATGTCTCCTTAAATCTCTAGAATATAAGTTATAAAAAGGTAATGTGCGCCCTCGTAGCCCATTGGATAAGGCGTCGGTCTCCTAAACCGAAGACTGCGGGTTCGAGTCCCAACGAGAGAATAGGACGAAAAAAATTTTATACAGAGAGTGTAGGGAAAAATAAATTTTTAAATAGATTTGTTTTTAAATATCTAGAATATATGTTTATAAATTCCTGTTGTGTGCCCTCGTGGCCCAATGGATAAGGCGTCGGTCTCCTAAACCGAAGACTGCGGGTTCGAGTCCCGCCGAGGGTAGAATGTCATTTTTTTCCGGTGGACGGAAAACAGAAAAAAAAATATTAAAATGCATATCTTTTAAGATAACTTTAATAGAAGTTTATTACATGCGGTTGTGTGCCCTCGTAGCCTAATGGATAAGGCGTCGGTCTCCTAAACCGAAGACTGCGGGTTCGAGTCCCGCCGAGGGTAGAATGTCATTTTTTTTTCCGGTGGACGGAAAACAAAAATAAAAAAATATTAAAATACATATCATTTAAGATAACTTTGATAGAAGTTTATTAAACGCGGTTGTGTGCCCTCGTGGCCTAATGGATAATGCGTCGGTCTCCTAAACCGAAGACTGCGGGTTCGAGTCCCGCCGAGGGTAGAATGTCATTTTTTTTTCCGGTGGACGGAAAACAAAAATAAAAATATTAAAATAAATATCATTTAAGATAGCTTTGATTGGTTGGTTGGTTGGTTGGTTGGTTTATGATTACTCTGGATTATGCTTTGCCTTAAGATAGCTTTGATAGAAGTTTATTACATGCGGTTGTGTGTCCTCGTGGCCTAATAGATAAGGCGTCGGTCTCCTAAACCGAAGACTGCGGGTTCGAGTCCCACCGAGAGAATAGGACAAAAAAAATTTTATACAGAGAGTGTAGGGAAAAATAAATTTTTAAATACATTTGTTTTTAAATATCTAGAATATATGTTTATAAATTCCTGTTGTGTGCCCTCGTGGCCCAATGGATAAGGCGTCGGTCTCCTAAACCGAAGACTGCGGGTTCGAGTCCCGCCGAGGGTAGAATGTCATTTTTTTTCCGGTGGACGGAAAACAAAAATAAAAAAATATTAAAATACATATCATTTAAGATAACTTTTAGAAGTTTATTAAACGCGGTTGTGTGCCCTCGTGGCCTAATGGACAATGCGTCGGTCTCCTAAACCGAAGATTGCGGGTTCGAGTCCCGCCGAGGGTAGATGGTGTACTTTTTTTCTTATTTACAAACCGAGTACAGAGTAATAAAATTTAGTACTTATGTCTTTCCGAAATTCTAAAATATAAGTTATAACAATCGATTGTGTGCCCTCGTAGCCCAATGGATAAGGCGTCGGTCTGCTAAGCCGACGACTGCGGGTTCAAGTCCCACCGAGAGAATAAGACAAAAAAAATTTTATGCAGAGAGTGTAGGGAAAAATAAATTCTTAAATAGATTTGTTTTTAAATATCTGGAATATATGTTTATAAATTCCTGTTGTGTGCCCTCGTGGCCCAATGGATAAGGCGTCGGTCTCCTAAACCGAAGACTGCGGGTTCGAGTCCCGCCGAGGGTAGAATGTCATTTTTTTTCCAGTGGACGGAAAACAAAAATAAAAATATTAAAATAAATATCATTTAAGATAGCTTTGATAGAAGTTTATTACATGCGGTTGTGTGCCCTTGTGGCCTAATGGATAAGGCGTCGGTCTCCTAAACCGAAGACTGCGGGTTCGAGTCCCACCGAGAGAATAGGACAAGGGTAGATGGTGTACTTTTTTTCTTATGGTTTAACAAACAAATTCTCTTTATTTACAAAAGAAATACAAATAAAAGAACTAAATTACAAACCGAGTACCGAATAATAAAATTTAGTACTTATGTCTTTCCGATATTCGGGTTCATGTCCCGTCGTGGGTAGAATGTAAAAATTTTTTGGACGGAGGGAGAAGAGAATTAAAAATATTAAATTTCATATCTTTTTAGATGACTTTAATAGAAGTTTATAAATTAAAGAGGTGAGCCCTCGTAGCGCATTGGATAAGGCCTCGGTCTCCTAAACCGAAGATTACGGGTTCGAGTCCCGTATAGGGTAGATGGTGTACTTTTTTTCTTATTTACAAACTGAGTACAGAATAATAAAATTTAGAACTTATGTCTCCTTAAATCTCTAGAATATAAGTTATAAAAAGGTAATGTGCGCCCTCGTAGCCCATTGGATAAGGCGTCGGTCTCCTAAACCGAAGACTGCGGGTTCGAGTCCCACCGAGAGAGTAAGACAAAAAAAAATTTATGGAGGGAGTGTAGGGAAAAATAATTTTTTAAATAGATTTGTTTTTAAATATCTAGAATATATGTTTATAAATTCCTGTTGTGTGCCCTCGTGGCCCAATGGATAAGGCGTCGGTCTCCTAAACCGAAGACTGCGGGTTCGAGTCCCGCCGAGGGTAGAATGTCATTTTTTTCCGGTGGACGGAAAACAAAAATAAAAAAATATTAAAATACATATCATTTAAGATAACTTTGATAGAAGTGTATTAAATGCGGTTGTGTGCCCTCGTGGCCTAATGGATAAGGCGTCGGTCTCCTAAACCGAAGACTGCGGGTTCGAGTCCCACCGAGAGAATAGGATAAAAAAAAATTTTATACAGAGAGTGTAGGGAAAAATAATTTTTTAAATAGATTTGTTTTTAAATATCTAGAATATATGTTTATAAATTCCTGTTGTGTGCCCTCGTGGCCCAATGGATAAGGCGTCGGTCTCCTAAACCGTAGACTGCGGGTTCGAGTCCCGCCAAGGGTAGAATGTCATTTTTTTTCCGGTGGACGGAAAACAAAAATAAAAATATTAAAATAAATATCATTTAAGATAGCTTTGATAGAAGTTTATTAAATGCGGTTGTGTGCCCTCGTGGCCTAATGGATAAGGCGTCGGTCTCCTAAACCGAAGACTGCGGGTTCGAGTCCCGCCGAGGGTAGATGGTGTACTTTTTTTCTTATGGTTTAACAAACAAATTCTCTTTATTTACTAAAGAAATACAAGTAATAGAACTAAATTACAAACCGAGTACCGAATAATAGAATTTAGTACTTATGTCTTTCCGAAATTCGGGTTCAAGTCCCGTCGTGGGTAGAATGTAAAAATTTTTTGGACGGAGGGAGAAGAGAATTAAAAATATTAAATTTCATATCTTTTTAGATGACTTTAATAGAAGTTTATAAATTAAAGAGGTGTGCCCTCGTAGCCCAATGGATAAGGCCTCGGTCTCCTAAACCGAAAATTGCGGGTTCGAGTCCCGCCGAGGGTAGATGGTGTACTTTTTTTCTTATTTACAAACTGAGTACAGAATAATAAAATTTAAAACTTATGTCTCTTTAAATCTCTAGAATATAAGTTATAAAAAGGTAATGTGCGCCCTCGTAGCGCATTGGATAAGGCGTCGGTCTCCTAAACCGAAGACTGCGGGTTCGAGTCCCACCGAGAGAATAGGACGAAAAAAATTTTATATAGAGAGTGTAGGGAAAAATAATTTTTTAAATTGATTTGTTTTTAAATATCTAGAATATATGTTTATAAATTCCTGTTGTGTGCCCTCGTGGCCCAATGGATAAGGCGTCGGTCTCCTAAACCGAAGACTGCGGTTCGAGTCCCGCCGAGGGTAGAATGTCATTTTTTTTTCCGGTGGACGGAAAACAAAAATAAAAAAATATTAAAATACATATCATTTAAGATAACTTTGATAGAAGTTTATTAAACGCGGTTGTGTGCCCTCGTGGCCTAATGGATAATGCGTCGGTCTCCTAAACCGAAGATTGCGGGTTCGAGTCCCGCCGAGGGTAGATGGTGTACTTTTTTTCTTATTTACAAACCGAGTACAGAGTAATAAAATTTAGTACTTATGTCTTTCCGAAATTCTAGAATATAAGTTATAACAATCGATTGTGTGCCCTCGTAGCCCAATGGATAAGGCGTCGGTCTGCTAAGCCGACGACTGCGGGTTCGAGTCCCACCGAGAGAATAAGACAAAAAAAATTTTATGCAGAGAGTGTAGGGAAAAATAAATTTTTAAATAGATTTGTTTTTAAATATCTGGAATATATGTTTATAAATTCCTGTTGTGTGCCCTCATGGCCCAATGGATAAGGCGTCGGTCTCCTAAACCGAAGACTGCGGGTTCGAGTCCCGCCGAGGGTAGAATATCATTTTCTTTTTCCGGTGGACGGAAAACAAAAATAAAAATATTAAAATAAATATCATTTAAGATAACTTTGATAGAAGTTTATTACATGCGGTTGTGTGTCCTCGTGGCCTAATAGATAAGGCGTCGGTCTCCTAAACCGAAGACTGCGGGTTCGAGTCCCACCGAGAGAATAGGACAAGAAAAATTTTATACAGAGAGTGTAGGGAAAAATAAATTTTTAAATACATTTGTTTTTAAATATCTAGAATATATGTTTATAAATTCCTGTTGTGTGCCCTCGTGGCCCAATGGATAAGGCGACGGTCTCCTAAACCGAAGACTGCGGGTTCGAGTCCCACCGAGGGTAGAATGTCATTTTTTTTTCCGGTGCACGGAAAACAAAAATAAAAAAATATTAAAATACATATCATTTAAGATAACTTTGATAGAAGTTTATTACATGCGGTTGTGTGCCCTCGTAGCCTAATGGATAAGGCGTCGGTCTCCTAAACCGAAGATTGCGGGTTCGAGTCCCGCCGAGGGTAGATGGTGTACTTTTTTTCTTATTTACAAACCGAGTACAGAGTAATAAAATTTAGTACTTATGTCTTTCCGAAATTCTAGAATATAAGTTATAACAATCGATTGTGTGCCCTCGTAGCCCAATGGATAAGGCGTCGGTCTCCTAAACCGAAGACTGCGGGTTCGAGTCCCGCCGAGGGTAGAATGTCATTTTTTTCCGGTGGACGGAAAACCGAAAAAAAAATATTAAAATGCATATCTTTTAAGAAAACTTTAATAGAAGTTTATTACATGCGGTTGTGTGCCCTCGTAGCCTAATGGATAAGGCGTCGCTCTCCTAAACCGAAGACTGCGGGTTCGAGTCCCACCGAGAGAATGGGACAAAAAAAAATTTATACAGAGAGTGTAGGGAAAAATAAATTTTTTAATACATTTGTTTTTAAATATCTAGAATATATGTTTATAAATTCCTGTTGTGTGCCCTCGTGGCCCAATGGATAAGGCGTCGGTCTCCTAAACCGAAGACTGCGGGTTCGAGTCCCGCCGAGGGTAGAATGTCATTTTTTTTCCGGTGGACGGAAAACAAAAATAAAAAAATATTAAAATACATATCATTTAAGATAACTTTGATAGAAGTTTATTAAACGCGGTTGTGTGCCCTCGTGGCCTAATGGATAAGGCGTCGGTCTCCTAAACCGAAGATTGCGGGTTCGAGTCCCGCCGAGGGTAGATGGTGTACTTTTTTTCTTATTTACAAACCGAGTACAGAATAATAAAATTTAGTACTTATGTCTTTCCGAAATTCTAGAATATAAGTTATAACAACCGATTGTGTGCCCTCGTAGCCCAATGGATAAGGCGTCGGTCTGCTAAGCCGACGACTGCGGGTTCGAGTCCCACCGAGAGAATAGGACAAAAAAAATTTTATACAGAGAGTGTAGGGAAAAATAAATTTTTAAATACATTTGTTTTTAAATATCTAGAATATATGTTATAAATTCCTGTTGTGTGCCCTCGTGGCCCAATGGATAAGGCGTCGGTCTCCTAAACCGAAGACTGCGGGTTCGAGTCCCGCCGAGGGTAGAATGTCATTTTTTTTCCGGTGGACGGAAAACAAAAATAAAAAAATATTAAATACATATCATTTAAGATAACTTTGATAGAAGTTTATTAAACGCGGCTGTGTGCCCTCGTGGCCTAATGGTTATGGCGTCGGTCTCCTAAACCGAAGATTGCGGGTTCGAGTCCCGCCGAGGGTAGATGGTGTACTTTTTTTCTTATTTACAAACCGAGTACAGAGTAATAAAATTTAAAACTTATGTCTCCTTAAATCTCTAGAATATAAGTTATAAAAAGGTAATGTGCGCCCTCGTAGCCCATTGGATAAGGCGTCGGTCTCCTAAACCGAAGACTGCGGGTTCGAGTCCCACCGAGAGAATAGGACGAAAAAAATTCTATACAGAGAGAGTAGGGAAAAATAAATTTTTAAATAGATTTGTTTTTAAATATCTAGAATATATGTTTATAAATTCCTGTTGTGTGCCCTCGTGGCCCAATGGATAAGGCGTCGGTCTCCTAAACCGAAGACTGCGGGTTCGAGTCCCGCCGAGGGTAGAATGTCATTTTTTTTCCAGTGGACGGAAAACAAAAATAAAAATATTAAAATAAATATCATTTAAGATAGCTTTGATAGAAGTTTATTACATGCGGTTGTGTGCCCTCGTGGCCTAATGGATAAGGCGTCGGTCTCCTAAACCGAAGACTGCGGGTTCGAGTCCCACCGAGACAATAGGGAAGGGTAGATGGTGTACTTTTTTTCTTATGGTTTAACAAACAAATTCTCTTTATTTACAAAAGAAATACAAATAAAAGAACTAAATTACAAACCGAGTACCGAATAATAAAATTTAGTACTTATGTCTTTCCGATATTCGGGTTCATGTCCCGTCGTGGGTAGAATGTAAAAATTTTTTGGACGGAGGGAGAAGAGAATTAAAAATATTAAATTTCATATCTTTTTAGATGACTTTAATAGAAGTTTATAAATTAAAGAGGTGAGCCCTCGTAGCCCATTGGATAAGGCCTCGATCTCCTAAACCGAAGATTGCGGGTTCGAGTCCCGTATAGGGTAGATGGTGTACTTTTTTTCTTATTTACAAACTGAGTACAGAATAATAAAATTTAGAACTTATGTCTCCTTAAATCTCTAGAATATAAGTTATAAAAAGGTAATGTGCGCCCTCGTAGCCCATTGGATAAGGCGTCGGTCTCCTAAACCGAAGACTGCGGGTTCGAGTCCCAACGAGAGAATAGGACGAAAAAAATTTTATACAGAGAGTGTAGGGAAAAATAAATTTTTAAATAGATTTGTTTTTAAATATCTAGAATATATGTTTATAAATTCCTGTTGTGTGCCCTCGTGGCCCAATGGATAAGGCGTCGGTCTCCTAAACCGAAGACTGCGGGTTCGAGTCCCGCCGAGGGTAGAATGTCATTTTTTTCCGGTGGACGGAAAACAGAAAAAAAAATATTAAAATGCATATCTTTTAAGATAACTTTAATAGAAGTTTATTACATGCGGTTGTGTGCCCTCGTAGCCTAATGGATAAGGCGTCGGTCTCCTAAACCGAAGACTGCGGGTTCGAGTCCCGCCGAGGGTAGAATGTCATTTTTTTTTCCGGTGGACGGAAAACAAAAATAAAAAAATATTAAAATACATATCATTTAAGATAACTTTGATAGAAGTTTATTAAACGCGGTTGTGTGCCCTCGTGGCCTAATGGATAATGCGTCGGTCTCCTAAACCGAAGACTGCGGGTTCGAGTCCCGCCGAGGGTAGAATGTCATTTTTTTTTCCGGTGGACGGAAAACAAAAATAAAAATATTAAAATAAATATCATTTAAGATAGCTTTGATTGGTTGGTTGGTTGGTTGGTTGGTTTATGATTACTCTGGATTATGCTTTGCCTTAAGATAGCTTTGATAGAAGTTTATTACATGCGGTTGTGTGTCCTCGTGGCCTAATAGATAAGGCGTCGGTCTCCTAAACCGAAGACTGCGGGTTCGAGTCCCACCGAGAGAATAGGACAAAAAAAATTTTATACAGAGAGTGTAGGGAAAAATAAATTTTTAAATACATTTGTTTTTAAATATCTAGAATATATGTTTATAAATTCCTGTTGTGTGCCCTCGTGGCCCAATGGATAAGGCGTCGGTCTCCTAAACCGAAGACTGCGGGTTCGAGTCCCGCCGAGGGTAGAATGTCATTTTTTTTCCGGTGGACGGAAAACAAAAATAAAAAAATATTAAAATACATATCATTTAAGATAACTTTTAGAAGTTTATTAAACGCGGTTGTGTGCCCTCGTGGCCTAATGGACAATGCGTCGGTCTCCTAAACCGAAGATTGCGGGTTCGAGTCCCGCCGAGGGTAGATGGTGTACTTTTTTTCTTATTTACAAACCGAGTACAGAGTAATAAAATTTAGTACTTATGTCTTTCCGAAATTCTAAAATATAAGTTATAACAATCGATTGTGTGCCCTCGTAGCCCAATGGATAAGGCGTCGGTCTGCTAAGCCGACGACTACGGGTTCAAGTCCCACCGAGAGAATAAGACAAAAAAAATTTTATGCAGAGAGTGTAGGGAAAAATAAATTCTTAAATAGATTTGTTTTTAAATATCTGGAATATATGTTTATAAATTCCTGTTGTGTGCCCTCGTGGCCCAATGGATAAGGCGTCGGTCTCCTAAACCGAAGACTGCGGGTTCGAGTCCTGCCGAGGGTAGAATGTCATTTTTTTTCCAGTGGACGGAAAACAAAAATAAAAATATTAAAATAAATATCATTTAAGATAGCTTTGATAGAAGTTTATTACATGCGGTTGTGTGCCCTTGTGGCCTAATGGATAAGGCGTCGGTCTCCTAAACCGAAGACTGCGGGTTCGAGTCCCACCGAGAGAATAGGACAAGGGTAGATGGTGTACTTTTTTTCTTATGGTTTAACAAACAAATTCTCTTTATTTACAAAAGAAATACAAATAAAAGAACTAAATTACAAACCGAGTACCGAATAATAAAATTTAGTACTTATGTCTTTCCGATATTCGGGTTCATGTCCCGTCGTGGGTAGAATGTAAAAATTTTTTGGACGGAGGGAGAAGAGAATTAAAAATATTAAATTTCATATCTTTTTAGATGACTTTAATAGAAGTTTATAAATTAAAGAGGTGAGCCCTCGTAGCGCATTGGATAAGGCCTCGGTCTCCTAAACCGAAGATTACGGGTTCGAGTCCCGTATAGGGTAGATGGTGTACTTTTTTTCTTATTTACAAACTGAGTACAGAATAATAAAATTTAGAACTTATGTCTCCTTAAATCTCTAGAATATAAGTTATAAAAAGGTAATGTGCGCCCTCGTAGCCCATTGGATAAGGCGTCGGTCTCCTAAACCGAAGACTGCGGGTTCGAGTCCCAACGAGAGAATAGGACGAAAAAAATTTTATACAGAGAGTGTAGGGAAAAATAAATTTTTAAATAGATTTGTTTTTAAATATCTAGAATATATGTTTATAAATTCCTGTTGTGTGCCCTCGTGGCCCAATGGATAAGGCGTCGGTCTCCTAAACCGAAGACTGCGGGTTCGAGTCCTGCCGAGGGTAGAATGTCATTTTTTTTTCCGGTGCACGGAAAACAAAAATAAAAAAATATTAAAATACATATCATTTAAGATAACTTTGATAGAAGTTTATTACATGCGGTTGTGTGCCCTCGTAGCCTAATGGATAAGGCGTCGGTCTCCTAAACCGAAGACTGCGGGTTCGAGTCCCGCCGAGGGTAGAATGTCATTTTTTTTTCCGGTGGACGGAAAACAAAAATAAAAAAATATTAAAATACATATCATTTAAGATAACTTTGATAGAAGTTTATTAAACGCGGTTGTGTGCCCTCGTGGCCTAATGGATAATGCGTCGGTCTCCTAAACCGAAGATTGCGGGTTCGAGTCCCGCCGAGGGTAAATGGTGTACTTTTTTTCTTATTTACAAACCGAGTACAGAGTAATAAAATTTAGTACTTATGTCTTTCCGAAATTCTAGAATAATATAAGTTATAACAATCGATTGTGTGCCCTCGTAGCCCAATGGATAAGGCGTCGGTCTGCTAAGCCGACGACTGCGGGTTCGAGTCCCACCGAGAGAATAAGACAAAAAAAATTTTATGCAGAGAGTGTAGGGAAAAATAAATTTTTAAATAGATTTGTTTTTAAATATCTGGAATATATGTTTATAAATTCCTGTTGTGTGCCCTCGTTGCCCAATGGATAAGGCGTCGGTCTCCTAAACCGAAGACTGCGGGTTCGAGTCCCGCCGAGGGTAGAATGTCATTTTTTTTTTCCGGTGGACGGAAAACAAAAATAAAAAAATATTAAAATACATATCATTTAAGATAACTTTGATAGAAGTTTATTAAACGCGGTTGTGTGCCCTCGTGGCCTAATGGATAATGCGTCGGTCTCCTAAACCGAAGATTGCGGGTTCGAGTCCCGCCGAGGGTAAATGGTGTACTTTTTTTCTTATTTACAAACCGAGTACAGAGTAATAAAATTTAGTACTTATGTCTTTCCGAAATTCTAGAATAATATAAGTTATAACAATCGATTGTGTGCCCTCGTAGCCCAATGGATAAGGCGTCGGTCTGCTAAGCCGACGACTGCGGGTTCGAGTCCCACCGAGAGAATAAGACAAAAAAAATTTTATGCAGAGAGTGTAGGGAAAAATAAATTTTTAAATAGATTTGTTTTTAAATATCTGGAATATATGTTTATAAATTCCTGTTGTGTGCCCTCGTTGCCCAATGGATAAGGCGTCGGTCTTCTAAACCGAAGACTGCGGGTTCGAGTCCCGCCGAGGGTAGAATGTCATTTTTTTTTCCGGTGGACGGAAAACAAAAATAAAAAAATATTAAAATACATATCATTTAAGATAACTGATAGAAATTTATTAAACGCGGTTGTGTGCCCTCGTGGCCTAATGGATATGGCGTCGGTCTCCTAAACCGAAGATTGCGGGTTCGAGTCCCGCCGAGGGTAGATGGTGTACTTTTTTTCTTATTTACAAACCGAGTACAGAGTAATAAAATTTAAAACTTATGTCTCCCTAAATCTCTAGAATATAAGTTATAAAAAGGTAATGTGCGCCCTCGTAGCCCATTGGATAAGGCGTCGGTCTCCTAAACCGAAGACTGCGGGTTCGAGTCCCACCGAGAGAATAGGACGAAAAAAATTCTATACAGAGAGAGTAGGGAAAAATAAATTTTTAAATAGATTTGTTTTTAAATATCTAGAATATATGTTTATAAATTCCTGTTGTGTGCCCTCGTGGCCCAATGGATAAGGCGTCGGTCTCCTAAACCGAAGACTGCGGGTTCGAGTCCCGCCGAGGGTAGAATGTCATTTTTTTTCCAGTGGACGGAAAACAAAAATAAAAATATTAAAATAAATATCATTTAAGATAGCTTTGATAGAAGTTTATTACATGCGGTTGTGTGCCCTCGTGGCCTAATGGATAAGGCGTCGGTCTCCTAAACCGAAGACTGCGGGTTCGAGTCCCACCGAGAGAATATGACAAGGGTAGATGGTGTACTTTTTTTCTTATGGTTTAACAAACAAATTCTCTTTATTTACAAAAGAAATACAAATAAAAGAACTAAATTACAAACCGAGTACCGAATAGTAAAATTTAGTACTTAGGTCTTTCCGATATTCGGGTTCATGTCCCGTCGTGGGTAGAATGTAAAAATTTTTTGGACGGAGGGAGAAGAGAATTAAAAATATTAAATTTCATATCTTTTTAGATGACTTTAATAGAAGTTTATAAATTAAAGAGGTGAGCCCTCGTAGCCCATTGGATAAGGCCTCGGTCTCCTAAACCGAAGATTGCGGGTTCGAGTCCCGTATAGGGTAGATGGTGTACTTTTTTTCTTATTTACAAACTGAGTACAGAATAATAAAATTTAGAACTTATGTCTCCTTAAATCTCTAGAATATAAGTTATAAAAAGGTAATGTGCGCCCTCGTAGCCCATTGGATAAGGCGACGGTCTCCTAAACCGAGGACTGCGGGTTCGAGTCCCAACGAGAGAATAGGACGAAAAAAATTTTATACAGAGAGTGTAGGGAAAAATAAATTTTTAAATAGATTTGTTTTTAAATATCTAGAATATATGTTTATAAATTCCTGTTGTGTGCCCTCGTGGCCCAATGGATAAGGCGTGGGGCTCCTAAACCGAAGACTGCGGGTTCGAGTCCCGCCGAGGGTAGAATGTCATTTTTTTCCGGTGGACGGAAAACAGAAAAAAAAATATTAAAATGCATATCTTTTAAGATAACTTTAATAGAAGTTTATTACATGCGGTTGTGTGCCCTCGTAGCCTAATGGATAAGGCGTCGGTCTCCTAAACCGAAGACTGCGGGTTCGAGTCCCGCCGAGGGTAGAATGTCATTTTTTTTTCCGGTGGACGGAAAACAAAAATAAAAAAATATTAAAATACATATCATTTAAGATAACTTTGATAGAAGTTTATTAAACGCGGTTGTGTGCCCTCGTGGCCTAATGGATAATGCGTCGGTCTCCTAAACCGAAGACTGCGGGTTCGAGTCCCGCCGAGGGTAGAATGTCATTTTTTTTCCGGTGGACGGAAAACAAAAATAAAAATATTAAAATAAATATCATTTAAGATAGCTTTGATAGAAGTTTATTAAACGCGGTTGTGTGCCCTCGTGGCCTAATGGACAATGCGTCGGTCTCCTAAACCGAAGATTGCGGGTTCGAGTCCCACCGAGGGTAGATGGTGTACTTTTTTTCTTATTTACAAACCGAGTACAGAGTAATAAAATTTAGTACTTATGTCTTTCCAAAATTCTAGAATATAAGTTATAACAATCGATTGTGTGCCCTCGTAGCCCAATGGATAAGGCGTCGGTCTGCTAAGCCGACGACTGCGGGTTCAAGTCCCACCGAGAGAATAAGACAAAAAAAATTTTATGCAGAGAGTGTAGGGAAAAATAAATTCTTAAATAGATTTGTTTTTAAATATCTGGAATATATGTTTATAAATTCCTGTTGTGTGCCCTCGTGGCCCAATGGATAAGGCGTCGGTCTCCTAAACCGAAGACTGCGGGTTCGAGTCCCGCCGAGGGTAGAATGTCATTTTTTTTCCAGTGGACGGAAAACAAAAATAAAAATATTAAAATAAATATCATTTAAGATAGCTTTGATAGAAGTTTATTACATGCGGTTGTGTGCCCTCGTGGCCTAATGGATAAGGCGTCGGTCTCCTAAACCGAAGACTGCGGGTTCGAGTCCCACCGAGAGAATAGGACAAGGGTAGATGGTGTACTTTTTTTCTTATGGTTTAACAAACAAATTCTCTTTATTTACAAAAGAAATACAAATAAAAGAACTAAATTACAAACCGAGTACCGAATAATAAAATTTAGTACTTATGTCTTTCCGATATTCGGGTTCATGTCCCGTCGTGGGTAGAATGTAAAAATTTTTTGGACGGAGGGAGAAGAGAATTAAAAATATTAAATTTCATATCTTTTTAGATGACTTTAATCACAGAGTATAGATTCTAACAGAGGGTCCAAGCGGCGATTTTACTCTTTCGGAGACAATAGTTCCACCGTTATCGCATAGTGGCGCTGATGGTCCCAGTTGTCAATCGATATCATATCGATATCAAGTGGGAGGGAACAAGTCGGAACGAGTGATTCTGATTGGATATGGAACTTTTTATGGGAATTTCGCAATCACTGTTATTTTTCCCCAGATCAAGGAACTTTTCCCTAAACTTTCCCTGCCGGTAGTAAAATTTCCCCATAAATAAACATGGATGATTTGTAGTGTCTCGGTCTCATCAGTGATTGCTCTAGCAGATATTATTATTTTGCATCATTCTCCAAGTAAGTCTCATTTAACATTGTTTTATTCAATAACTTAAATCCTATGATTAATCATAAAAATGCTTCTTTTCTAAAAATGTCTTTCTTTTGCTTTTAGATCACGTTTATGTTGAATTGTAAACAACTTCCTCCAGTTTTGATGATTTTCGTTTGGGAAAGGATAAACTGTAAGTAGGTAATGACTTTTTAATAATTTTCAAATCAATGTTTTAAAAAGCAAGATTATGTTAAGAATATTTGTTTATCAAATAAAAAAAGCAAAGGATTAAGACATTACTATAGTAAAAATTTGCCAATTATCAAATGAAAAAAAGTAAACAAAATGGGTGAATTTCCATTACAATGATCCGAAAGTTATTTAGAACTGTAAATGAAATCTTTATTTTTTTTACTAAATATCGTCTGGTAATACATATATATTTGAAGATCAATTATATGTTATTTAATGTTATAAATGGTTTGCGAGTACTACTTTGTTTCCTGAATTCATTCCTTGAGTTTTTATTAGTATGCAGTTTATTATTTTTATAAAGCAACTTTCCAATAGCTAATAAATTGCAAGTACGTTTCAATGCTATTCTTACCTTTTGATTATTTACTTTATCACTGAGTTTTGATGAGTTACTTTATTTGTGAAAATGTTATTTAATCTTATATTCGTGCTTTTTGAGTCATGTTTTTATAATTAATTTGGAACTATGCTTCTCTGGTAATTACTGTTGACTTGTAAATCAAGTCTGTATCCTTTTCCCTTATTGTATGTATATTCTTCAGTTTATTGATAACTATATTAAATGAAGCCATGATAAACTTTTTTGCAGTTTTTAATTATTTGAATAGGTTTAAATTACCTTTCTCAAGTAGTATTATCTAAGTAATGGTTGAAATTTTGAAATATGTTTTAATAAAAACTATAACAAAGCATGGTTTGGAAATGCAGGCAATCACTTTAAAATACTTATTTTGAAAAAAATCTGATAAATTCATCAATTTTCAGGGGCTTTTGAATCTGCATTGGTTGAATTCAAAGCTATCAAGAATGATTGCATTATATTACCCTGCAGTGTCAAAATTGTTATTGAGTTATTGTTATTCAAAGTTATGTTTTTTATGTAAGAGGTTTTAAGCTTAGGTTGAGTATTGTGTGCCTGTGAAAGCAAAAGCTTTTACATAAGTCAGATACTAAAATAAACAATAATCTGATAAAACATTTAAAAATATAGAAATTATCTACTATCTCAAATTCTATTGTGGAATAGGTTGGCAAAATCCCTGAAGGAAGTCAAGGCACTTCTATGTCTAAATCATTGAAATTTCCTGTTGATTTTTTAAAAGGAAAAATGCTTTATTTGCAATGACTTAGAAATCACTACTAATCATTTTTCTTAGTCAAATTCTGTTATATTGTAACTGGGATTTTTCCCACTTGTGTCATTTTATTTAATTTCAATTTGTCTTATATTTTTGCATACATCCCTTCAACTAATTGGTTCTTAAGATATCAGAAATGCTATACATAAAATTTGTCTAGTTTTTTGTAATATCTGTAAATATCTGTTCAATAAACTATTTTTTATTACTACTTGTATTCACTGTGTTGAAATTAATATGAAGTAATTATTTTCTATGTTTCTTCCAATCTTTTCACCTAAGAAAAATTATATTTGGGTATAATTTATGGTGTTGTTTTATTTATGGAAAATAGAATTGTTTATATTATAAATCACCATATATTCATTCTACCTCACCTGCAATCCAGTTCAGTTTTTGAATATACTATAGCATAATCTAATGTGAAATAAGTTTAATAAATTTACTACTTTTGAATAACCAAAAAAAAAAATAGCATTTTGTTTGCAAAATGCTAAAAAATGCAAACTTAAATCATAATCACTCAGTTAATCAACTCATTGTTTTAGTTTAATGAAAAAAGATAAACTCGCGATAGAAATAGATAACAAAAACTTCAATTGCTGAAAGTAAAATTACAAAGATAATTGAATTTCTAAGTCTAGAAATTATTCAGATCAATCGATGTAAAAGGCGATTTCCAATTCAAAAGCCGAAGTTAGAAATTTCCTCTTTCCCCAGCGCATGCTCAAAAGACACACGTAGCTGTTTGCAAACTGGGAAAACAGAAGAAATCTTTTTCCCTTTCTAGCGATTTGAGTGACAGGTGAGGGATGATAGCTGGCCAGGTGGGCGGGGTTAATAGAGAAAGAGGAGGTTGCAGAGAGAGAGATTGCATGCGAATTGAAGAGAGTCAATAACGTTCGTCCTGCACTGTCGTCCTGTTCTCTGGTTAGTTCCACCGTTATCGCATAGGGGCGCCACGTTCTATGGGAAAAACCATGCTTTAAAAGTTGCCATTAGCGTCTATGGAGATGGACCCTCTGTTAAGCTCTATACTCTGTGACTTTAATAGAAGTTTATAAATTAAAGAGGTGAGCCCACAGAGTATAGATTCTAACAGAGGGTCCAAGCGGCGATTTTACTCTTTCGGAGACAATAGTTCCACCGTTATCGCATAGTGGCGCTGATGGTCCCAGTTGTCAATCGATATCATATCGATATCAAGTGGGAGGGAACAAGTCGGAACGAGTGATTCTGATTGGATATGGAACTTTTTATGGGAATTTCGCAATCACTGTTATTTTTCCCCAGATCAAGGAACTTTTCCCTAAACTTTCCCTACCGGTAGTAAAATTTCCCCATAAATAAACATGGATGATTTGTAGTGTCTCGGTCTCATCAGTGATTGCTCTAGCAGATATTATTATTTTGCATAATTCTCCAAGTAATTCTCATTTAACATTGTTTTATTCAATAACTTAAATCCTATGATTAATTATAAAAATGCTTCTTTTCTAAAAATGTCTTTCTTTTGCTTTAAGAACACGTTTATGTTGAATTGTAAACAACTTCCTCCAGTTTTGATGATTTTCGTTTGGGAAAGGATAAACTGTAAGTAGGTAATGACTTTTTAATAATTTTCAAATCAATGTTTTAAAAAGCAAGATTATGTTAAGAATATTTGTTTATCAAATAAAAAAAGCAAAGGATTAAGACATTACTATAGTAAAAATTTGCCAATTATCAAATGAAAAAAAGTAAACAAAATGGGTGAATTTCCATTACAATGATCCGAAAATTATTTAGAACTGTAAATGAAATCTTTATTTTTTTTACTAAATATCGTCTGGTAATACATATATATTTGAAGATCAATTATATGTTATTTAATGTTATAAATGGTTTGCGAGTACTACTTTGTTTCCTGAATTCATTCCTTGAGTTTTTATTAGTATGCAGTTTATTATTTTTATAAAGTAACTTTCCAATAGCTAATAAATTGCAAGTACGTTTCAATGCTATTCTTACCTTTTGATTATTTACTTTATCACTGAGTTTTGATGAGTTACTTTATTTGTGAAAATGTTATTTAATCTTATATTCAAGCTTTTTGAGTCATGTTTTTATAATTAATTTGGAACTATGCTTCTCTGGTAATTACTGTTGACTTGTAAATCAAGTCTGTATCCTTTTCCCTTATTGTATGTATATTCTTCAGTTTATTGATAACTGTATTAAATGAAGCCATGATAAACTTTTTTGCAGTTTTTAATTATTTGAATAGGTTTAAATTACCTTTCTCAAGTAGTATAATCTAAGTAATGGTTGAAATTTTGAAATATGTTTTAATAAAAACTATAACAAAGCATGGTTTGGAAATGCAGGCAATCACTTTAAAATACTTATTTTGAAAAAAATCTGATAAATTCATCAATTTTCAGGGGCTTTTGAATCGGCATTGGTTGAATTCAAAGCTATCAAGAATGATTGCATTATGTTACCCTGCAGTGTCAAAATTGTTATTGAGTTATTGTTATTCAAAGTTATGTTTTTTATGTAAGAGGTTTTAAGCTTAGGTTGAGTATTGTGTGCCTGTGAAAGCAAAAGCTTTTACATAAGTCAGATACTAAAATAAACAATAATCTGATAAAACATTTAAAAATATAGAAATTATCTACTATCTCAAATTCTATTGTGGAATAGGTTGGCAAAATACCTGAAGGAAGTCAAGGCACTTCTATGTCTAAATCATTGAAATTTCCTGTTAATTTTTTAAAAGGAAAAATGCTTTATTTGCAATGACTTAGAAATCACTACTAATCATTTTTCTTAGTCAAATTCTGTTATATTGTAACTGGGATTTTTCCCACTTGTGTCATTTTATTTAATTTCAATTTGTCTTATATTTTTGCATACATCCCTTCAACTAATTGGTTCTTAAGATATCAGAAATGCTATACATAAAATTTGTCTAGTTTTTTGTAATATCTGTAAATATCTGTTCAATAAACTATTTTTTATTACTACTTGTATTCACTGTGTTGAAATTAATATGAAGTAATTATTTTCTATGTTTCTTCCAATCTTTTCACCTAAGAAAAATTATATTTGGGTATAATTTATGGTGTTGTTTTATTTATGGATAATATAATTGTTTATATTATAAATCACCATATATTCATTCTACCTCACCTGCAATCCAGTTCAGTTTTTGAATATACTATAGCATAATCTAATGTGAAATAAGTTTAATAAATTTACTACTTTTGAATAACCAAAAAAAAATAGCATTTTGTTTGCAAAATGCTAAAAAATGCAAACTTAAATCATAATCACTCAGTTAATCAACTCATTGTTTTAGTTTAATGAAAAAAGATAAACTCGCGATAGAAATAGATAACAAAAACTTCAATTGGTGAAAGTAAAATTACAAAGATAATTCAATTTCTAAGTCTAGAAATTATTCAGATCAATCGCTGTAAAAGGCGATTTCCAATTCAAAAGCCGAAGTTAGAAATTTCCTCTTTCCCCAGCGCATGCTCAAAAGACACACGTAGCTGTTTGAAAACTGGGAAAACAGAAGAAATCTTTTTCCCTTTCTAGCGATTTGAGTGACAGGTGAGGGATGATAGCCGCCACCTTCGAGAATTCACAAGGCCTGCGCACGGAAGAAAATTCGTTCGTGACGTCATCCTTAAGCGACCGAACACACCCCGCGAAACTCGAACCAAAACTCGAACGAGCATGTTCAAGTTCATTCTCATTCCGGGCCGAGTGATGGAAATGGAATACGACCATACGACCGTTATTCATTTTCATTATTAGCGTTCCTGTGTTTGTTGATTAAAACCTGCATTCGTTGATTGAAACTTGCCTCATAATGCCGTCTCGATGTATAGCTCCTGGGTGCAAAGGTAACTACGACAAAGGACCACATGTCAAAGTATATTCTTTCCCGAATGATGATGAAATGAAAAAAAAGTGGATAGCTGCTATTCCAAGAGAAAATTTAATTGTCACAAAACACTCTAAAGTAAGTAATAATTTTATAGTATTTCAAAATTCTGAGTCAAAGATAGCTTATTGTGACTTACTGTGTTTGTAAACAAACAGGTCAAGCAATATTTAATCGTCTTGTCTTAAGTGAAATCTTTATCCTAGAAAATTAAGTACATAATGAAGACCCGATTATTATTTTAGTTTTTGTTGGGAAAGGAGTAACTAAGTTTATAACATTTATTTGTTTAATAGATTTAGGTTTTCTGGTGTTACATTTATTGTGTCCCTGCTATGTGTTTAATTATGTGTGCTTTTTGGGATATTCTTCAATTGGGAGGGAAAAGCTGATAGGTGAAATGCATAAGCAGATAATGTAATTAATTATACTGGGGTCAAAAATTAAGAAAATGATTAATAATGCCAATGTATAGATTATACTGAGATTTAGTAAGTTTTTGTTAGCTGAACTATACTTTTTTGGCTTCTAGTTTGATGTTGGCAAATATTGTACCTATTTGATTTTGTTTTATTTTCAGTATTTCACTATATTAGTTTTCATTATACTTCTAGATATGTGAGCTGCATTTTCTGGAGTCAGACATTGAATCTGAGACTAGTATTTTCAATTCTAAAACTGGAGAGAAAATTTCTGTGAAATTGAGGCGGACCAGATTAAAGAGAACAGCTATTCCATCACTCTTTCCTGGATGCCCGTCCTACTTGTCCTCGTCAGCCAGTTCCAGAGAAGAGCCAGGCGTAAAGAGACTCAGATTGGAAAACGAACAATTAGAAGCAGCAATTAATGCAAGCCTAAATGCCCAGGAAAAGGAAAATGAAAACTACAAATTTACTGACTTTCCAGGATTTTTGAAGTGTTTGAGTGCAGAGGAAATCTCTCCTATGTGGACTGTTCTAAAAAGTGATAAAAAAGTACTATTTTTAATGATAAAGACAGATGGACCTCCTACAGTCATCTATTCAATTGTTGTAGATGATGATTTAAAAGTCTCGGCTTATAGTGGGCCCACAGAACTAACTTATTTAGGTAAAGAGAAGCTACCCGTGCAGATAGACGATATCAGAAATTTGGAAAAAATTCTACAACTTGTAAGATTGGAAAGAAAAAATATAGTGACTTCTCTTTCGATCATTTTGAAAGAATTAGAAAGACTAGAAATGAAGGACTTTGAAAATGGAAAACATTTTCTTGTTGAACAAATCAAACTAATTAATTGCCCAAAAACTCAATATAGATACTCTGCTGACACTATGGTATTTTTTACATTGCTCTACACAATATCTCCTCATGGATATAAATTTCTGCGGCAATCTGGATTTCTTGTTATGCCTCATCCAAGTACTATTAGAAAAGTGTGCACAGGAATGAACTTTAGTCCTCGACATGAACAATTTGATGATAACTTTTTATGTTATGCAAGACATAAATTCAAATATTTAGAGGATCACGAGAAAACAGTTTCTCTGATGATGGACGAAATGCATCTAAAGTCTTATTATGACTACAAGGGGGGTAATATTGTGGGGATGTGCTACGATGGTAATGAGCCTGCAACTAGTGCTCATACTTTCATGGTGCAGAGCTTCTTATCATCACATAAGGATGTTGTCCACATTCTACCTGTTAGAAAAATTGATGCAGAAAAGCTGCATGAAGTGTTGAAGAACATCATAATTGGACTGGAGGAAATAGGGTATGTAGTTATTTGTGTTGTGTCTGACAATAATTCTATAAATAAAAAAGCTATGTCTTACTTTGCCAATCCATCTAAAATAAGTATTGTATATCCTCATCCATTTAAATCAGAAAGACCATTATTTTTTGTAATTGATTCAGTTCATATTTTAAAATGCATTCGTAATAATTGGATAAACCAAAAAAATGATGATAAATATATGTTTTACCCAGACTTCAGTGATTGTAATAACATAAGTAATAATTCTATGAAATATGCTTCATTCAACACCCTTAAACAGTTATATGATCTTGAGAAGTCTAGCATTGTTAAGTACGAAAATAAATTAACTTTAAAGGCTTTGAATCCCTCAAACCTTAGTGGTAACATCTGTTACTTATAATATTGTAAATGATGCAGAGATTTTAAATCATTATGATGTTTGTAATTCTGGACATTGTTGCGAAGATGTCATTAAGCATGTTTTATGGGTTTCTAGTAATATTTTATTAAAAAATTATTGTATCAAAATGAATGACAAACCAGTAACTAAAGTGTCCAAAAAAAGAAAGCTTGAAACATTAGTAAAACCTAAAATTTCAAATGCATTATAGGTATAGTTTCATTGTTATAAATATCCATCATTTACTTACCTTTATAATAGTTCTTCATAATCATGTACGTTTCTATTTTTGTATTTGTTTTGCATTATTTTGAAAAAATAAAGTTTGATTGGTGTAAACTAATGAATGATTATTAATAATTGACTTTTAATTATTGTGAGATAGGATATAATATCAAGTAGTTTTTTGTGTTCATTTTAACAAACCAAATCCATTAGCTGGGAATCTTAATTGATGGTATAAAAGTCATAAATAAGAGAAAGTATTCTGAATTAGTATCATTATCATAAAACTTAAATGTACTATGAGTGTATATTAATACTTAATAAAGTAATGTAATATTTATATTTATTAATACAGAATTTCGAATTTTTTACTAAACTTAAACTAATATTCAATTATGAAACAAGGACAATGGAATATGAGTCTTAAATTTTTTTAATGAACATATTATAGATTTATATAAAGATTTTAAATTTGTTTCTTTAGGTTCTGAACAATTTATTAAAAACAGGTAAAATATTTAATAATTGGATCCCTGAAATTCTTTGGATATGCTGATGTGGAGAAATGTAAGTATTCATTAAATTTGAATAAAAAATTGAGGAAGGTAAAAAGACAGACGCGATCGCTCTCTCCGTTCTCCGCTGAAACAGCGGTCGCATCGCAGTGACGTCACAGATCCGTGCGCGGGCCTTGTGTATTCTCGATGGTAGTGTGATAGCTGGCCAGGTGGGCGGGGTTAATAGAGAAAGAGGAGGTTGCAGAGAGAGAGATTGCATGCTAATTGAAGAGAGTCAATAACGTTCGTCCTGCACTGTCGTCCTGTTCTCTGGTTAGTTCCACCGTTATCGCATAGGGGCGCCACGTTCTATGGGAAAAACCATGCTTTAAAAGTTGCCATTAGGGTCTATGGAGATGGACCCTCTGTTAAGCTCTATACTCTGTGGGTGAGCCCTCGTAGCGCATTGGATAAGGCCTCGGTCTCCTAAACCGAAGATTGCGGGTTCGAGTCCCGTATAGGGTAGATGGTGTACTTTTTTTCTTATTTACAAACTGAGTACAGAATAATAAAATTTAGAACTTATGTCTCCTTAAATCTCTAGAATATAAGTTATAAAAAGGTAATGTGCGCCCTCGTAGCCCATTGGATAAGGCGTCGGTCTCCTAAACCGAAGACTGCGGGTTCGAGTCCCAACGAGAGAATAGGACGAAAAAAATTTTATACAGAGAGTGTAGGGAAAATTAAATTTTTAAATAGATTTGTTTTTAAATATCTAGAATATATGTTTATAAATTCCTGTTGTGTGCCCTCGTGGCCCAATGGATAAGGCGTCGGTCTCCTAAACCGAAGACTGCGGGTTCGAGTCCCGCCGAGGGTAGAATGTCATTTTTTTTTCCGGTGCACGGAAAACAAAAATAAAAAAATATTAAAATACATATCATTTAAGATAACTTTGATAGAAGTTTATTACATGCGGTTGTGTGCCCTCGTAGCCTAATGGATAAGGCGTCGGTCTCCTAAACCGAAGATTGCGGGTTCGAGTCCCGCCGAGGGTAGATGGTGTACTTTTTTTCTTATTTACAAACCGAGTACAGAGTAATAAAATTTAGTACTTATGTCTTTCCGAAATTCTAGAATATAAGTTATAACAATCGATTGTGTGCCCTCGTAGCCCAATGGATAAGGCGTCGGTCTGCTAAGCCGACGACTGCGGGTTCGAGTCCCACCGAGAGAATAGGACAAAAAAAATTTTATACAGAGAGTGTAGGGAAAAATAAATTTTTAAATACATTTGTTTTTAAATATCTAGAATATATGTTTATAAATTCCTGTTGTGTGCCCTCGTGGCCCAATGGATAAGGCGTCGGTCTCCTAAACCGAAGACTGCGGGTTCGAGTCCCGCCGAGGGTAGAATGTCATTTTTTTTTCCGGTGGACGGAAAACAAAAATAAAAATATTAAAATAAATATCATTTAAGATAGCTTTGATAGAAGTTTATTACATGCGGTTGTGTGCCCTCGTGGCCTAATGGATAAGGCGTCAGTCTCCTAAACCGAAGACTGCGGGTTCGAGTCCCACCGAGAGAATAGGACAAAAAAAATTTTATACAGAGAGTGTAGGGAAAAATAAATTTTTAAATAGATTTGTTTTTAAATATCTAGAATATATGTTTATAAATTCCTGTTGTGTGCCCTCGTGGCCCAATGGATAAGGCGTCGGTCTCCTAAACCGAAGACTGCGGGTTCGAGTCCCGCCGAGGGTAGAATGTCATTTTTTTCCTGTGGACGGAATACAGAAAAAAAATATTAAAATGCATATCTTTTAAGAAAACTTTAATAGAAGTTTATTACATGCGGTTGTGTGCCCTCGTAGCCTAATGGATAAGGCGTCGGTCTCCTAAACCGAAGACTGCGGGTTCGAGTCCCGCCGAGGGTAGAATGTCATTTTTTTTTCCGGTGGACGGAAAACAAAAATAAAAAAATATTAAAATACATATCATTTAAGATAACTTTGATAGAAGTTTATTAAACGCGGTTGTGTGCCCTCGTGGCCTAATGGATAATGCGTCGGTCTCCTAAACCGAAGATTGCGGGTTCGAGTCCCGCCGAGGGTAGATGGTGTACTTTTTTTCTTATTTACAAACCGAGTACAGAGTAATAAAATTTAGTACTTATGTCTTTCCGAAATTCTAGAATAATATAAGTTATAACAATCGATTGTGTGCCCTCGTAGCCCAATGGATAAGGCGTCGGTCTGCTAAGCCGACGACTGCGGGTTCGAGTCCCACCGAGAGAATAAGACAAAAAAAATTTTATGCAGAGAGTGTAGGGAAAAATAAATTTTTAAATAGATTTGTTTTTAAATATCTGGAATATATGTTTATAAATTCCTGTTGTGTGCCCTCGTTGCCCAATGGATAAGGCGTCGGTCTTCTAAACCGAAGACTGCGGGTTCGAGTCCCGCCGAGGGTAGAATGTCATTTTTTTTTCCGGTGGACGGAAAACAAAAATAAAAAAATATTAAAATACATATCATTTAAGATAACTTTGATAGAAATTTATTAAACGCGGTTGTGTGCCCTCGTGGCCTAATGGATATGGCGTCGGTCTCCTAAACCGAAGATTGCGGGTTCGAGTCCCGCCGAGGGTAGATGGTGTACTTTTTTTCTTATTTACAAACCGAGTACAGAGTAATAAAATTTAAAACTTATGTCTCCCTAAATCTCTAGAATATAAGTTATAAAAAGGTAATGTGCGCCCTCGTAGCCCATTGGATAAGGCGTCGGTCTCCTAAACCGAAGACTGCGGGTTCGAGTCCCACCGAGAGAATAGGACGAAAAAAATTCTATACAGAGAGAGTAGGGAAAAATAAATTTTTAAATAGATTTGTTTTTAAATATCTAGAATATATGTTTATAAATTCCTGTTGTGTGCCCTCGTGGCCCAATGGATAAGGCGTCGGTCTCCTAAACCGAAGACTGCGGGTTCGAGTCCCGCCGAGGGTAGAATGTCATTTTTTTTCCAGTGGACGGAAAACAAAAATAAAAATATTAAAATAAATATCATTTAAGATAGCTTTGATAGAAGTTTATTACATGCGGTTGTGTGCCCTCGTGGCCTAATGGATAAGGCGTCGGTCTCCTAAACCGAAGACTGCGGGTTCGAGTCCCACCGAGACAATAGGACAAGGGTAGATGGTGTACTTTTTTTCTTATGGTTTAACAAACAAATTCTCTTTATTTACAAAAGAAATACAAATAAAAGAACTAAATTACAAACCGAGTACCGAATAGTAAAATTTAGTACTTAGGTCTTTCCGATATTCGGGTTCATGTCCCGTCGTGGGTAGAATGTAAAAATTTTTTGGACGGAGGGAGAAGAGAATTAAAAATATTAAATTTCATATCTTTTTAGATGACTTTAATAGAAGTTTATAAATTAAAGAGGTGAGCCCTCGTAGCCCATTGGATAAGGCCTCGGTCTCCTAAACCGAAGATTGCGGGTTCGAGTCCCGTATAGGGTAGATGGTGTACTTTTTTTCTTATTTACAAACTGAGTACAGAATAATAAAATTTAGAACTTATGTCTCCTTAAATCTCTAGAATATAAGTTATAAAAAGGTAATGTGCGCCCTCGTAGCCCATTGGATAAGGCGTCGGTCTCCTAAACCGAGGACTGCGGGTTCGAGTCCCACCGAGAGAATAGGACAAGGGTAGATGGTGTACTTTTTTTCTTATGGTTTAACAAACAAATTCTCTTTATTTACAAAAGAAATACAAATAAAAGAACTAAATTACAAACCGAGTACCGAATAATAAAATTTAGTACTTATGTCTTTCCGATATTCGGGTTCATGTCCCGTCGTGGGTAGAATGTAAAAATTTTTTGGACGGAGGGAGAAGAGAATTAAAAATATTAAATTTCATATCTTTTTAGATGACTTTAATAGAAGTTTATAAATTAAAGAGGTGAGCCCACAGAGTATAGATTCTAACAGAGGGTCCAAGCGGCGATTTTACTCTTTCGGAGACAATAGTTCCACCGTTATCGCATAGTGGCGCTGATGGTCCCAGTTGTCAATCGATATCATATCGATATCAAGTGGGAGGGAACAAGTCGGAACGAGTGATTCTGATTGGATATGGAACTTTTTATGGGAATTTCGCAATCACTGTTATTTTTCCCCAGATCAAGGAACTTTTCCCTAAACTTTCCCTACCGGTAGTAAAATTTCCCCATAAATAAACATGGATGATTTGTAGTGTCTCGGTCTCATCAGTGATTGCTCTAGCAGATATTATTATTTTGCATAATTCTCCAAGTAATTCTCATTTAACATTGTTTTATTCAATAACTTAAATCCTATGATTAATTATAAAAATGCTTCTTTTCTAAAAATGTCTTTCTTTTGCTTTAAGAACACGTTTATGTTGAATTGTAAACAACTTCCTCCAGTTTTGATGATTTTCGTTTGGGAAAGGATAAACTGTAAGTAGGTAATGACTTTTTAATAATTTTCAAATCAATGTTTTAAAAAGCAAGATTATGTTAAGAATATTTGTTTATCAAATAAAAAAAGCAAAGGATTAAGACATTACTATAGTAAAAATTTGCCAATTATCAAATGAAAAAAAGTAAACAAAATGGGTGAATTTCCATTACAATGATCCGAAAATTATTTAGAACTGTAAATGAAATCTTTATTTTTTTTACTAAATATCGTCTGGTAATACATATATATTTGAAGATCAATTATATGTTATTTAATGTTATAAATGGTTTGCGAGTACTACTTTGTTTCCTGAATTCATTCCTTGAGTTTTTATTAGTATGCAGTTTATTATTTTTATAAAGTAACTTTCCAATAGCTAATAAATTGCAAGTACGTTTCAATGCTATTCTTACCTTTTGATTATTTACTTTATCACTGAGTTTTGATGAGTTACTTTATTTGTGAAAATGTTATTTAATCTTATATTCAAGCTTTTTGAGTCATGTTTTTATAATTAATTTGGAACTATGCTTCTCTGGTAATTACTGTTGACTTGTAAATCAAGTCTGTATCCTTTTCCCTTATTGTATGTATATTCTTCAGTTTATTGATAACTGTATTAAATGAAGCCATGATAAACTTTTTTGCAGTTTTTAATTATTTGAATAGGTTTAAATTACCTTTCTCAAGTAGTATAATCTAAGTAATGGTTGAAATTTTGAAATATGTTTTAATAAAAACTATAACAAAGCATGGTTTGGAAATGCAGGCAATCACTTTAAAATACTTATTTTGAAAAAAATCTGATAAATTCATCAATTTTCAGGGGCTTTTGAATCGGCATTGGTTGAATTCAAAGCTATCAAGAATGATTGCATTATGTTACCCTGCAGTGTCAAAATTGTTATTGAGTTATTGTTATTCAAAGTTATGTTTTTTATGTAAGAGGTTTTAAGCTTAGGTTGAGTATTGTGTGCCTGTGAAAGCAAAAGCTTTTACATAAGTCAGATACTAAAATAAACAATAATCTGATAAAACATTTAAAAATATAGAAATTATCTACTATCTCAAATTCTATTGTGGAATAGGTTGGCAAAATACCTGAAGGAAGTCAAGGCACTTCTATGTCTAAATCATTGAAATTTCCTGTTAATTTTTTAAAAGGAAAAATGCTTTATTTGCAATGACTTAGAAATCACTACTAATCATTTTTCTTAGTCAAATTCTGTTATATTGTAACTGGGATTTTTCCCACTTGTGTCATTTTATTTAATTTCAATTTGTCTTATATTTTTGCATACATCCCTTCAACTAATTGGTTCTTAAGATATCAGAAATGCTATACATAAAATTTGTCTAGTTTTTTGTAATATCTGTAAATATCTGTTCAATAAACTATTTTTTATTACTACTTGTATTCACTGTGTTGAAATTAATATGAAGTAATTATTTTCTATGTTTCTTCCAATCTTTTCACCTAAGAAAAATTATATTTGGGTATAATTTATGGTGTTGTTTTATTTATGGATAATATAATTGTTTATATTATAAATCACCATATATTCATTCTACCTCACCTGCAATCCAGTTCAGTTTTTGAATATACTATAGCATAATCTAATGTGAAATAAGTTTAATAAATTTACTACTTTTGAATAACCAAAAAAAAATAGCATTTTGTTTGCAAAATGCTAAAAAATGCAAACTTAAATCATAATCACTCAGTTAATCAACTCATTGTTTTAGTTTAATGAAAAAAGATAAACTCGCGATAGAAATAGATAACAAAAACTTCAATTGGTGAAAGTAAAATTACAAAGATAATTCAATTTCTAAGTCTAGAAATTATTCAGATCAATCGCTGTAAAAGGCGATTTCCAATTCAAAAGCCGAAGTTAGAAATTTCCTCTTTCCCCAGCGCATGCTCAAAAGACACACGTAGCTGTTTGAAAACTGGGAAAACAGAAGAAATCTTTTTCCCTTTCTAGCGATTTGAGTGACAGGTGAGGGATGATAGCCGCCACCTTCGAGAATTCACAAGGCCTGCGCACGGAAGAAAATTCGTTCGTGACGTCATCCTTAAGCGACCGAACACACCCCGCGAAACTCGAACCAAAACTCGAACGAGCATGTTCAAGTTCATTCTCATTCCGGGCCGAGTGATGGAAATGGAATACGACCATACGACCGTTATTCATTTTCATTATTAGCGTTCCTGTGTTTGTTGATTAAAACCTGCATTCGTTGATTGAAACTTGCCTCATAATGCCGTCTCGATGTATAGCTCCTGGGTGCAAAGGTAACTACGACAAAGGACCACATGTCAAAGTATATTCTTTCCCGAATGATGATGAAATGAAAAAAAAGTGGATAGCTGCTATTCCAAGAGAAAATTTAATTGTCACAAAACACTCTAAAGTAAGTAATAATTTTATAGTATTTCAAAATTCTGAGTCAAAGATAGCTTATTGTGACTTACTGTGTTTGTAAACAAACAGGTCAAGCAATATTTAATCGTCTTGTCTTAAGTGAAATCTTTATCCTAGAAAATTAAGTACATAATGAAGACCCGATTATTATTTTAGTTTTTGTTGGGAAAGGAGTAACTAAGTTTATAACATTTATTTGTTTAATAGATTTAGGTTTTCTGGTGTTACATTTATTGTGTCCCTGCTATGTGTTTAATTATGTGTGCTTTTTGGGATATTCTTCAATTGGGAGGGAAAAGCTGATAGGTGAAATGCATAAGCAGATAATGTAATTAATTATACTGGGGTCAAAAATTAAGAAAAGGATTAATAATGCCAATGTATAGATTATACTGAGATTTAGTAAGTTTTTGTTAGCTGAACTATACTTTTTTGGCTTCTAGTTTGATGTTGGCAAATATTGTACCTATTTGATTTTGTTTTATTTTCAGTATTTCACTATATTAGTTTTCATTATACTTCTAGATATGTGAGCTGCATTTTCTGGAGTCAGACATTGAATCTGAGACTAGTATTTTCAATTCTAAAACTGGAGAGAAAATTTCTGTGAAATTGAGGCGGACCAGATTAAAGAGAACAGCTATTCCATCACTCTTTCCTGGATGCCCGTCCTACTTGTCCTCGTCAGCCAGTTCCAGAGAAGAGCCAGGCGTAAAGAGACTCAGATTGGAAAACGAACAATTAGAAGCAGCAATTAATGCAAGCCTAAATGCCCAGGAAAAGGAAAATGAAAACTACAAATTTACTGACTTTCCAGGATTTTTGAAGTGTTTGAGTGCAGAGGAAATCTCTCCTATGTGGACTGTTCTAAAAAGTGATAAAAAAGTACTATTTTTAATGATAAAGACAGATGGACCTCCTACAGTCATCTATTCAATTGTTGTAGATGATGATTTAAAAGTCTCGGCTTATAGTGGGCCCACAGAACTAACTTATTTAGGTAAAGAGAAGCTACCCGTGCAGATAGACGATATCAGAAATTTGGAAAAAATTCTACAACTTGTAAGATTGGAAAGAAAAAATATAGTGACTTCTCTTTCGATCATTTTGAAAGAATTAGAAAGACTAGAAATGAAGGACTTTGAAAATGGAAAACATTTTCTTGTTGAACAAATCAAACTAATTAATTGCCCAAAAACTCAATATAGATACTCTGCTGACACTATGGTATTTTTTACATTGCTCTACACAATATCTCCTCATGGATATAAATTTCTGCGGCAATCTGGATTTCTTGTTATGCCTCATCCAAGTACTATTAGAAAAGTGTGCACAGGAATGAACTTTAGTCCTCGACATGAACAATTTGATGATAACTTTTTATGTTATGCAAGACATAAATTCAAATATTTAGAGGATCACGAGAAAACAGTTTCTCTGATGATGGACGAAATGCATCTAAAGTCTTATTATGACTACAAGGGGGGTAATATTGTGGGGATGTGCTACGATGGTAATGAGCCTGCAACTAGTGCTCATACTTTCATGGTGCAGAGCTTCTTATCATCACATAAGGATGTTGTCCACATTCTACCTGTTAGAAAAATTGATGCAGAAAAGCTGCATGAAGTGTTGAAGAACATCATAATTGGACTGGAGGAAATAGGGTATGTAGTTATTTGTGTTGTGTCTGACAATAATTCTATAAATAAAAAAGCTATGTCTTACTTTGCCAATCCATCTAAAATAAGTATTGTATATCCTCATCCATTTAAATCAGAAAGACCATTATTTTTTGTAATTGATTCAGTTCATATTTTAAAATGCATTCGTAATAATTGGATAAACCAAAAAAATGATGATAAATATATGTTTTACCCAGACTTCAGTGATTGTAATAACATAAGTAATAATTCTATGAAATATGCTTCATTCAACACCCTTAAACAGTTATATGATCTTGAGAAGTCTAGCATTGTTAAGTACGAAAATAAATTAACTTTAAAGGCTTTGAATCCCTCAAACCTTAGTGGTAACATCTGTTACTTATAATATTGTAAATGATGCAGAGATTTTAAATCATTATGATGTTTGTAATTCTGGACATTGTTGCGAAGATGTCATTAAGCATGTTTTATGGGTTTCTAGTAATATTTTATTAAAAAATTATTGTATCAAAATGAATGACAAACCAGTAACTAAAGTGTCCAAAAAAAGAAAGCTTGAAACATTAGTAAAACCTAAAATTTCAAATGCATTATAGGTATAGTTTCATTGTTATAAATATCCATCATTTACTTACCTTTATAATAGTTCTTCATAATCATGTACGTTTCTATTTTTGTATTTGTTTTGCATTATTTTGAAAAAATAAAGTTTGATTGGTGTAAACTAATGAATGATTATTAATAATTGACTTTTAATTATTGTGAGATAGGATATAATATCAAGTAGTTTTTTGTGTTCATTTTAACAAACCAAATCCATTAGCTGGGAATCTTAATTGATGGTATAAAAGTCATAAATAAGAGAAAGTATTCTGAATTAGTATCATTATCATAAAACTTAAATGTACTATGAGTGTATATTAATACTTAATAAAGTAATGTAATATTTATATTTATTAATACAGAATTTCGAATTTTTTACTAAACTTAAACTAATATTCAATTATGAAACAAGGACAATGGAATATGAGTCTTAAATTTTTTTAATGAACATATTATAGATTTATATAAAGATTTTAAATTTGTTTCTTTAGGTTCTGAACAATTTATTAAAAACAGGTAAAATATTTAATAATTGGATCCCTGAAATTCTTTGGATATGCTGATGTGGAGAAATGTAAGTATTCATTAAATTTGAATAAAAAATTGAGGAAGGTAAAAAGACAGACGCGATCGCTCTCTCCGTTCTCCGCTGAAACAGCGGTCGCATCGCAGTGACGTCACAGATCCGTGCGCGGGCCTTGTGTATTCTCGATGGTAGTGTGATAGCTGGCCAGGTGGGCGGGGTTAATAGAGAAAGAGGAGGTTGCAGAGAGAGAGATTGCATGCTAATTGAAGAGAGTCAATAACGTTCGTCCTGCACTGTCGTCCTGTTCTCTGGTTAGTTCCACCGTTATCGCATAGGGGCGCCACGTTCTATGGGAAAAACCATGCTTTAAAAGTTGCCATTAGGGTCTATGGAGATGGACCCTCTGTTAAGCTCTATACTCTGTGGGTGAGCCCTCGTAGCGCATTGGATAAGGCCTCGGTCTCCTAAACCGAAGATTGCGGGTTCGAGTCCCGTATAGGGTAGATGGTGTACTTTTTTTCTTATTTACAAACTGAGTACAGAATAATAAAATTTAGAACTTATGTCTCCTTAAATCTCTAGAATATAAGTTATAAAAAGGTAATGTGCGCCCTCGTAGCCCATTGGATAAGGCGTCGGTCTCCTAAACCGAAGACTGCGGGTTCGAGTCCCAACGAGAGAATAGGACGAAAAAAATTTTATACAGAGAGTGTAGGGAAAATTAAATTTTTAAATAGATTTGTTTTTAAATATCTAGAATATATGTTTATAAATTCCTGTTGTGTGCCCTCGTGGCCCAATGGATAAGGCGTCGGTCTCCTAAACCGAAGACTGCGGGTTCGAGTCCCGCCGAGGGTAGAATGTCATTTTTTTTTCCGGTGCACGGAAAACAAAAATAAAAAAATATTAAAATACATATCATTTAAGATAACTTTGATAGAAGTTTATTACATGCGGTTGTGTGCCCTCGTAGCCTAATGGATAAGGCGTCGGTCTCCTAAACCGAAGATTGCGGGTTCGAGTCCCGCCGAGGGTAGATGGTGTACTTTTTTTCTTATTTACAAACCGAGTACAGAGTAATAAAATTTAGTACTTATGTCTTTCCGAAATTCTAGAATATAAGTTATAACAATCGATTGTGTGCCCTCGTAGCCCAATGGATAAGGCGTCGGTCTGCTAAGCCGACGACTGCGGGTTCGAGTCCCACCGAGAGAATAGGACAAAAAAAATTTTATACAGAGAGTGTAGGGAAAAATAAATTTTTAAATACATTTGTTTTTAAATATCTAGAATATATGTTTATAAATTCCTGTTGTGTGCCCTCGTGGCCCAATGGATAAGGCGTCGGTCTCCTAAACCGAAGACTGCGGGTTCGAGTCCCGCCGAGGGTAGAATGTCATTTTTTTTTCCGGTGGACGGAAAACAAAAATAAAAATATTAAAATAAATATCATTTAAGATAGCTTTGATAGAAGTTTATTACATGCGGTTGTGTGCCCTCGTGGCCTAATGGATAAGGCGTCAGTCTCCTAAACCGAAGACTGCGGGTTCGAGTCCCACCGAGAGAATAGGACAAAAAAAATTTTATACAGAGAGTGTAGGGAAAAATAAATTTTTAAATAGATTTGTTTTTAAATATCTAGAATATATGTTTATAAATTCCTGTTGTGTGCCCTCGTGGCCCAATGGATAAGGCGTCGGTCTCCTAAACCGAAGACTGCGGGTTCGAGTCCCGCCGAGGGTAGAATGTCATTTTTTTCCTGTGGACGGAATACAGAAAAAAAATATTAAAATGCATATCTTTTAAGAAAACTTTAATAGAAGTTTATTACATGCGGTTGTGTGCCCTCGTAGCCTAATGGATAAGGCGTCGGTCTCCTAAACCGAAGACTGCGGGTTCGAGTCCCGCCGAGGGTAGAATGTCATTTTTTTTTCCGGTGGACGGAAAACAAAAATAAAAAAATATTAAAATACATATCATTTAAGATAACTTTGATAGAAGTTTATTAAACGCGGTTGTGTGCCCTCGTGGCCTAATGGATAATGCGTCGATCTCCTAAACCGAAGATTGCGGGTTCGAGTCCCGCCGAGGGTAGATGGTGTACTTTTTTTCTTATTTACAAACCGAGTACAGAGTAATAAAATTTAGTACTTATGTCTTTCCGAAATTCTAGAATAATATAAGTTATAACAATCGATTGTGTGCCCTCGTAGCCCAATGGATAAGGCGTCGGTCTGCTAAGCCGACGACTGCGGGTTCGAGTCCCACCGAGAGAATAAGACAAAAAAAATTTTATGCAGAGAGTGTAGGGAAAAATAAATTTTTAAATAGATTTGTTTTTAAATATCTGGAATATATGTTTATAAATTCCTGTTGTGTGCCCTCGTTGCCCAATGGATAAGGCGTCGGTCTTCTAAACCGACGACTGCGGGTTCGAGTCCCGCCGAGGGTAGAATGTCATTTTTTTTTCCGGTGGACGGAAAACAAAAATAAAAAAATATTAAAATACATATCATTTAAGATAACTTTGATAGAAATTTATTAAACGCGGTTGTGTGCCCTCGTGGCCTAATGGATATGGCGTCGGTCTCCTAAACCGAAGATTGCGGGTTCGAGTCCCGCCGAGGGTAGATGGTGTACTTTTTTTCTTATTTACAAACCGAGTACAGAGTAATAAAATTTAAAACTTATGTCTCCCTAAATCTCTAGAATATAAGTTATAAAAAGGTAATGTGCGCCCTCGTAGCCCATTGGATAAGGCGTCGGTCTCCTAAACCGAAGACTGCGGGTTCGAGTTCCACCGAGAGAATAGGACGAAAAAAATTCTATACAGAGAGAGTAGGGAAAAATAAATTTTTAAATAGATTTGTTTTTAAATATCTAGAATATATGTTTATAAATTCCTGTTGTGTGCCCTCGTGGCCCAATGGATAAGGCGTCGGTCTCCTAAACCGAAGACTGCGGGTTCGAGTCCCGCCGAGGGTAGAATGTCATTTTTTTTCCAGTGGACGGAAAACAAAAATAAAAATATTAAAATAAATATCATTTAAGATAGCTTTGATAGAAGTTTATTACATGCGGTTGTGTGCCCTCGTGGCCTAATGGATAAGGCGTCGGTCTCCTAAACCGAAGACTGCGGGTTCGAGTCCCACCGAGACAATAGGACAAGGGTAGATGGTGTACTTTTTTTCTTATGGTTTAACAAACAAATTCTCTTTATTTACAAAAGAAATACAAATAAAAGAACTAAATTACAAACCGAGTACCGAATAGTAAAATTTAGTACTTAGGTCTTTCCGATATTCGGGTTCATGTCCCGTCGTGGGTAGAATGTAAAAATTTTTTGGACGGAGGGAGAAGAGAATTAAAAATATTAAATTTCATATCTTTTTAGATGACTTTAATAGAAGTTTATAAATTAAAGAGGTGAGCCCTCGTAGCCCATTGGATAAGGCCTCGGTCTCCTAAACCGAAGATTGCGGGTTCGAGTCCCGTATAGGGTAGATGGTGTACTTTTTTTCTTATTTACAAACTGAGTACAGAATAATAAAATTTAGAACTTATGTCTCCTTAAATCTCTAGAATATAAGTTATAAAAAGGTAATGTGCGCCCTCGTAGCCCATTGGATAAGGCGTCGGTCTCCTAAACCGAGGACTGCGGGTTCGAGTCCCAACGAGAGAATAGGACGAAAAAAATTTTATACAGAGAGTGTAGGGAAAAATAAATTTTTAAATAGATTTGTTTTTAAATATCTAGGATATATGTTTATAAATTCCTGTTGTGTGCCCTCGTGGCCCAATGGATAAGGCGTGGGGCTCCTAAACCGAAGACTGCGGGTTCGAGTCCCGCCGAGGGTAGAATGTCATTTTTTTCCGGTGGACGGAAAACAGAAAAAAAAATATTAAAATGCATATCTTTTAAGATAACTTTAATAGAAGTTTATTACATGCGGTTGTGTGCCCTCGTAGCCTAATGGATAAGGCGTCGGTCTCCTAAACCGAAGACTGCGGGTTCGAGTCCCGCCGAGGGTAGAATGTCATTTTTTTTCCGGTGGACGGAAAACAAAAATAAAAAAATATTAAAATACATATCATTTAAGATAACTTTGATAGAAGTTTATTAAACGCGGTTGTGTGCCCTCGTGGCCTAATGGATAATGCGTCGGTCTCCTAAACCGAAGACTGCGGGTTCGAGTCCCGCCGAGGGTAGAATGTCATTTTTTTTTCCGGTGGACGGAAAACAAAAATAAAAATATTAAAATAAATATCATTTAAGATAGCTTTGATAGAAGTTTATTAAACGCGGTTGTGTGCCCTCGTGGCCTAATGGACAATGCGTCGGTCTCCTAAACCGAAGATTGCGGGTTCGAGTCCCGCCGAGGGTAGATGGTGTACTTTTTTTCTTATTTACAAACTGAGTACAGAGTAATAAAATTTAGTACTTATGTCTTTCCAAAATTCTAGAATATAAGTTATAACAATCGATTGTGTGCCCTCGTAGCCCAATGGATAAGGCGTCGGTCTGCTAAGCCGACGACTGCGGGTTCAAGTCCCACCGAGAGAATAAGACAAAAAAAATTTTATGCAGAGAGTGTAGGGAAAAATAAATTCTTAAATAGATTTGTTTTTAAATATCTGGAATATATGTTTATAAATTCCTGTTGTGTGCCCTCGTGGCCCAATGGATAAGGCGTCGGTCTCCTAAACCGAAGACTGCGGGTTCGAGTCCCGCCGAGGGTAGAATGTCATTTTTTTTCCAGTGGACGGAAAACAAAAATAAAAATATTAAAATAAATATCATTTAAGATAGCTTTGATAGAAGTTTATTACATGCGGTTGTGTGCCCTCGTGGCCTAATGGATAAGGCGTCGGTCTCCTAAACCGAAGACTGCGGGTTCGAGTCCCACCGAGAGAATAGGACAAGGGTAGATGGTGTACTTTTTTTCTTATGGTTTAACAAACAAATTCTCTTTATTTACAAAAGAAATACAAATAAAAGAACTAAATTACAAACCGAGTACCGAATAATAAAATTTAGTACTTATGTCTTTCCGATATTCGGGTTCATGTCCCGTCGTGGGTAGAATGTAAAAATTTTTTGGACGGAGGGAGAAGAGAATTAAAAATATTAAATTTCATATCTTTTTAGATGACTTTAATAGAAGTTTATAAATTAAAGAGGTGAGCCCTCGTAGCCCATTGGATAAGGCCTCGGTCTCCTAAACCGAAGACTGCGGGTTCGAGTCCCACCGAGACAATAGGACAAGGGTAGATGGTGTACTTTTTTTCTTATGGTTTAACAAACAAATTCTCTTTATTTACAAAAGAAATACAAATAAAAGAACTAAATTACAAACCGAGTACCGAATAGTAAAATTTAGTACTTAGGTCTTTCCGATATTCGGGTTCATGTCCCGTCGTGGGTAGAATGTAAAAATTTTTTGGACGGAGGGAGAAGAGAATTAAAAATATTAAATTTCATATCTTTTTAGATGACTTTAATAGAAGTTTATAAATTAAAGAGGTGAGCCCTCGTAGCCCATTGGATAAGGCCTCGGTCTCCTAAACCGAAGATTGCGGGTTCGAGTCCCGTATAGGGTAGATGGTGTACTTTTTTTCTTATTTACAAACTGAGTACAGAATAATAAAATTTAGAACTTATGTCTCCTTAAATCTCTAGAATATAAGTTATAAAAAGGTAATGTGCGCCCTCGTAGCCCATTGGATAAGGCGTCGGTCTCCTAAACCGAGGACTGCGGGTTCGAGTCCCAACGAGAGAATAGGACGAAAAAAATTTTATACAGAGAGTGTAGGGAAAAATAAATTTTTAAATAGATTTGTTTTTAAATATCTAGGATATATGTTTATAAATTCCTGTTGTGTGCCCTCGTGGCCCAATGGATAAGGCGTGGGGCTCCTAAACCGAAGACTGCGGGTTCGAGTCCCGCCGAGGGTAGAATGTCATTTTTTTCCGGTGGACGGAAAACAGAAAAAAAAATATTAAAATGCATATCTTTTAAGATAACTTTAATAGAAGTTTATTACATGCGGTTGTGTGCCCTCGTAGCCTAATGGATAAGGCGTCGGTCTCCTAAACCGAAGACTGCGGGTTCGAGTCCCGCCGAGGGTAGAATGTCATTTTTTTTTCCGGTGGACGGAAAACAAAAATAAAAAAATATTAAAATACATATCATTTAAGATAACTTTGATAGAAGTTTATTAAACGCGGTTGTGTGCCCTCGTGGCCTAATGGATAATGCGTCGGTCTCCTAAACCGAAGACTGCGGGTTCGAGTCCCGCCGAGGGTAGAATGTCATTTTTTTTTCCGGTGGACGGAAAACAAAAATAAAAATATTAAAATAAATATCATTTAAGATAGCTTTGATAGAAGTTTATTAAACGCGGTTGTGTGCCCTCGTGGCCTAATGGACAATGCGTCGGTCTCCTAAACCGAAGATTGCGGGTTCGAGTCCCGCCGAGGGTAGATGGTGTACTTTTTTTCTTATTTACAAACCGAGTACAGAGTAATAAAATTTAGTACTTATGTCTTTCCAAAATTCTAGAATATAAGTTATAACAATCGATTGTGTGCCCTCGTAGCCCAATGGATAAGGCGTCGGTCTGCTAAGCCGACGACTGCGGGTTCAAGTCCCACCGAGAGAATAAGACAAAAAAAATTTTATGCAGAGAGTGTAGGGAAAAATAAATTCTTAAATAGATTTGTTTTTAAATATCTGGAATATATGTTTATAAATTCCTGTTGTGTGCCCTCGTGGCCCAATGGATAAGGCGTCGGTCTCCTAAACCGAAGACTGCGGGTTCGAGTCCCGCCGAGGGTAGAATGTCATTTTTTTTCCAGTGGACGGAAAACAAAAATAAAAATATTAAAATAAATATCATTTAAGATAGCTTTGATAGAAGTTTATTACATGCGGTTGTGTGCCCTCGTGGCCTAATGGATAAGGCGTCGGTCTCCTAAACCGAAGACTGCGGGTTCGAGTCCCACCGAGAGAATAGGACAAGGGTAGATGGTGTACTTTTTTTCTTATGGTTTAACAAACAAATTCTCTTTATTTACAAAAGAAATACAAATAAAAGAACTAAATTACAAACCGAGTACCGAATAATAAAATTTAGTACTTATGTCTTTCCGATATTCGGGTTCATGTCCCGTCGTGGGTAGAATGTAAAAATTTTTTGGACGGAGGGAGAAGAGAATTAAAAATATTAAATTTCATATCTTTTTAGATGACTTTAATAGAAGTTTATAAATTAAAGAGGTGAGCCCTCGTAGCCCATTGGATAAGGCCTCGGTCTCCTAAACCGAAGACTGCGGGTTCGAGTCCCACCGAGACAATAGGACAAGGGTAGATGGTGTACTTTTTTTCTTATGGTTTAACAAACAAATTCTCTTTATTTACAAAAGAAATACAAATAAAAGAACTAAATTACAAACCGAGTACCGAATAGTAAAATTTAGTACTTAGGTCTTTCCGATATTCGGGTTCATGTCCCGTCGTGGGTAGAATGTAAAAATTTTTTGGACGGAGGGAGAAGAGAATTAAAAATATTAAATTTCATATCTTTTTAGATGACTTTAATAGAAGTTTATAAATTAAAGAGGTGAGCCCTCGTAGCCCATTGGATAAGGCCTCGGTCTCCTAAACCGAAGATTGCGGGTTCGAGTCCCGTATAGGGTAGATGGTGTACTTTTTTTCTTATTTACAAACTGAGTACAGAATAATAAAATTTAGAACTTATGTCTCCTTAAATCTCTAGAATATAAGTTATAAAAAGGTAATGTGCGCCCTCGTAGCCCATTGGATAAGGCGTCGGTCTCCTAAACCGAGGACTGCGGGTTCGAGTCCCAACGAGAGAATAGGACGAAAAAAATTTTATACAGAGAGTGTAGGGAAAAATAAATTTTTAAATAGATTTGTTTTTAAATATCTAGGATATATGTTTATAAATTCCTGTTGTGTGCCCTCGTGGCCCAATGGATAAGGCGTGGGGCTCCTAAACCGAAGACTGCGGGTTCGAGTCCCGCCGAGGGTAGAATGTCATTTTTTTCCGGTGGACGGAAAACAGAAAAAAAAATATTAAAATGCATATCTTTTAAGATAACTTTAATAGAAGTTTATTACATGCGGTTGTGTGCCCTCGTAGCCTAATGGATAAGGCGTCGGTCTCCTAAACCGAAGACTGCGGGTTCGAGTCCCGCCGAGGGTAGAATGTCATTTTTTTTTCCGGTGGACGGAAAACAAAAATAAAAAAATATTAAAATACATATCATTTAAGATAACTTTGATAGAAGTTTATTAAACGCGGTTGTGTGCCCTCGTGGCCTAATGGATAATGCGTCGGTCTCCTAAACCGAAGACTGCGGGTTCGAGTCCCGCCGAGGGTAGAATGTCATTTTTTTTTCCGGTGGACGGAAAACAAAAATAAAAATATTAAAATAAATATCATTTAAGATAGCTTTGATAGAAGTTTATTAAACGCGGTTGTGTGCCCTCGTGGCCTAATGGACAATGCGTCGGTCTCCTAAACCGAAGATTGCGGGTTCGAGTCCCGCCGAGGGTAGATGGTGTACTTTTTTTCTTATTTACAAACCGAGTACAGAGTAATAAAATTTAGTACTTATGTCTTTCCAAAATTCTAGAATATAAGTTATAACAATCGATTGTGTGCCCTCGTAGCCCAATGGATAAGGCGTCGGTCTGCTAAGCCGACGACTGCGGGTTCAAGTCCCACCGAGAGAATAAGACAAAAAAAATTTTATGCAGAGAGTGTAGGGAAAAATAAATTCTTAAATAGATTTGTTTTTAAATATCTGGAATATATGTTTATAAATTCCTGTTGTGTGCCCTCGTGGCCCAATGGATAAGGCGTCGGTCTCCTAAACCGAAGACTGCGGGTTCGAGTCCCGCCGAGGGTAGAATGTCATTTTTTTTCCAGTGGACGGAAAACAAAAATAAAAATATTAAAATAAATATCATTTAAGATAGCTTTGATAGAAGTTTATTACATGCGGTTGTGTGCCCTCGTGGCCTAATGGATAAGGCGTCGGTCTCCTAAACCGAAGACTGCGGGTTCGAGTCCCACCGAGAGAATAGGACAAGGGTAGATGGTGTACTTTTTTTCTTATGGTTTAACAAACAAATTCTCTTTATTTACAAAAGAAATACAAATAAAAGAACTAAATTACAAACCGAGTACCGAATAATAAAATTTAGTACTTATGTCTTTCCGATATTCGGGTTCATGTCCCGTCGTGGGTAGAATGTAAAAATTTTTTGGACGGAGGGAGAAGAGAATTAAAAATATTAAATTTCATATCTTTTTAGATGACTTTAATAGAAGTTTATAAATTAAAGAGGTGAGCCCTCGTAGCCCATTGGATAAGGCCTCGGTCTCCTAAACCGAAGATTGCGGGTTCGAGTCCCGTATAGGGTAGATGGTGTACTTTTTTTCTTATTTACAAACTGAGTACAGAATAATAAAATTTAGAACTTATGTCTCCTTAAATCTCTAGAATATAAGTTATAAAAAGGTAATGTGCGCCCTCGTAGCCCATTGGATAAGGCGTCGGTCTCCTAAACCGAAGACTGCGGGTTCGAGTCCCAACGAGAGAATAGGACGAAAAAAATTTTATACAGAGAGTGTAGGGAAAAATAAATTTTTAAATAGATTTGTTTTTAAATATCTAGAATATATGTTTATAAATTCCTGTTGTGTGCCCTCGTGGCCCAATGGATAAGGCGTCGGTCTCCTAAACCGAAGACTGCGGGTTCGAGTCCCGCCGAGGGTAGAATGTCATTTTTTTCCGGTGGACGGAAAACAGAAAAAAAATATTAAAATGCATATCTTTTAAGATAACTTTAATAGAAGTTTATTACATGCGGTTGTGTGCCCTCGTAGCCTAATGGATAAGGCGTCGGTCTCCTAAACCGAAGACTGCGGGTTCGAGTCCCGCCGAGGGTAGAATGTCATTTTTTTTCCGGTGGACGGAAAACAAAAATAAAAAAATATTAAAATACATATCATTTAAGATAACTTTGATAGAAGTTTATTAAACGCGGTTGTGTGCCCTCGTGGCCTAATGGATAATGCGTCGGTCTCCTAAACCGAAGACTGCGGGTTCGAGTCCCGCCGAGGGTAGAATGTCATTTTTTTTCCGGTGGACGGAAAACAAAAATAAAAATATTAAAATAAATATCATTTAAGATAGCTTTGATAGAAGTTTATTACATGCGGTTGTGTGGCCTCGTGGCCTAATAGATAAGGCGTGGGTCTCCTAAACCGAAGACTGCGGGTTCGAGTCCCACCGAGAGAATAGGACAAAAAAAATTTTATACAGAGAGTGTAGGGAAAAATAAATTTTTAAATACATTTGTTTTTAAATATCTAGAATATATGTTTATAAATTCCTGTTGTGTGCCCTCGTGGCCCAATGGATAAGGCGTCGGTCTCCTAAACCGAAGACTGCGGGTTCGAGTCCCGCCGAGGGTAGAATGTCATTTTTTTTTCCGGTGGACGGAAAACAAAAATAAAAAAATATTAAAATACATATCATTTAAGATAACTTTGATAGAAGTTTATTAAACGCGGTTGTGTGCCCTCGTGGCCTAATGGACAATGCGTCGGTCTCGTAAACCGAAGATTGCGGGTTCGAGTCCCGCCGAGGGTAGATGGTGTACTTTTTTTCTTATTTACAAACCGAGTACAGAGTAATAAAATTTAGTACTTATGTCTTTCCGAAATTCTAGAATATAAGTTATAACAATCGATTGTGTGCCCTCGTAGCCCAATGGATAAGGCGTCGGTCTGCTAAGCCGACAACTGCGGGTTCGAGTCCCACCGAGAGAATAAGACAAAAAAAATTTTATGCAGAGAGTGTAGGGAAAAATAAATTTTTAAATAGATTTGTTTTTAAATATCTGGAATATATGTTTATAAATTCCTGTTGTGTGCCCTCGTGGCCCAATGGATAAGGCGTCGGTCTCCTAAACCGAAGACTGCGGGTTCGAGTCCCACCGAGAGAATAGGACAAAAAAAATTTTATACAGAGAGTGTAGGGAAAAATAAATTTTTAAATACATTTGTTTTTAAATATCTAGAATATATGTTTATAAATTCCTGTTGTGTGCCCTCGTGGCCCAATGGATAAGGCGTCGGTCTCCTAAACCGAAGACTGCGGGTTCGAGTCCCGCCGAGGGTAGAATGTCATTTTTTTTTCCGGTGCACGGAAAACAAAAATAAAAAAATATTAAAATACATATCATTTAAGATAACTTTGATAGAAGTTTATTACATGCGGTTGTGTGCCCTCGTAGCCTAATGGATAAGGCGTCGGTCTCCTAAACCGAAGATTGCGGGTTCGAGTCCCGCCGAGGGTAGATGGTGTACTTTTTTTCTTATTTACAAACCGAGTACAGAGTAATAAAATTTAGTACTTATGTCTTTCCGAAATTCTAGAATATAAGTTATAACAATCGATTGTGTGCCCTCGTAGCCCAATGGATAAGGCGTCGGTCTGCTAAGCCGACGACTGCGGGTTCGAGTCCCACCGAGAGAATAGGACAAAAAAAATTTTATACAGAGAGTGTAGGGAAAAATAAATTTTTAAATACATTTGTTTTTAAATATCTAGAATATATGTTTATAAATTCCTGTTGTGTGCCCTCTTGGCCCAATGGATAAGGCGTCGGTCTCCTAAACCGAAGACTGCGGGTTCGAGTCCCACCGAGAGAATAGGACAAAAAAAATTTTATACAGAGAGTGTAGGGAAAAATAAATTTTTAAACAGATTTGTTTTTAAATATCTAGAATATATGTTTATAAATTCCTGTTGTGTGCCCTCGTGGCCCAATGGATAAGGCGTCGGTCTCCTAAACCGAAGACTGCGGGTTCGAGTCCCGCCGAGGGTAGAATGTCATTTTTTTCCTGTGGACGGAATACAGAAAAAAAAATATTAAAATGCATATCTTTTAAGAAAACTTTAATAGAAGTTTATTACATGCGGTTGTGTGCCCTCGTAGCCTAATGGATAAGGCGTCGGTCTCCTAAACCGAAGACTGCGGGTTCGAGTCCCGCCGAGGGTAGAATGTCATTTTTTTTCCGGTGGACGGAAAACAAAAATAAAAAAATATTAAAATACATATCATTTAAGATAACTTTGATAGAAGTTTATTAAACGCGGTTGTGTGCCCTCGTGGCCTAATGGATAATGCGTCGGTCTCCTAAACCGAAGATTGCGGGTTCGAGTCCCGCCGAGGGTAGATGGTGTACTTTTTTTCTTATTTACAAACCGAGTACAGAGTAATAAAATTTAGTACTTATGTCTTTCCGAAATTCTAGAATATAAGTTATAACAATCGATTGTGTGCCCTCGTAGCCCAATGGATAAGGCGTCGGTCTGCTAAGCCGATGACTGCGGGTTCGAGTCCCACCGAGAGAATAAGACAAAAAAAATTTTATGCAGAGAGTGTAGGGAAAAATAAATTTTTAAATAGATTTGTTTTTAAATATCTGGAATATATGTTTATAAATTCCTGTTGTGTGCCCTCGTTGCCCAATGGATAAGGCGTCGGTCTCCTAAACCGAAGACTGCGGGTTCGAGTCCCGCCGAGGGTAGAATGTCATTTTTTTTCCCGGTGGACGGAAAACAAAAATAAAAAAATATTAAAATACATATCATTTAAGATAACTTTGATAGAAATTTATTAAACGCGGTTGTGTGCCCTCGTGGCCTAATGGATATGGCGTCGGTCTCCTAAACCGAAGATTACGGGTTCGAGTCCCGCCGAGGGTAGATGGTGTACTTTTTTTCTTATTTACAAACCGAGTACAGAGTAATAAAATTTAAAACTTATGTCTCCCTAAATCTCTAGAATATAAGTTATAAAAAGGTAATGTGCGGCCTCGTAGCCCATTGGATAAGGCGTCGGTCTCCTAAACCGAAGACTGCGGGTTCGAGTCCCACCGAGAGAATAGGACGAAAAAAATTCCATACAGAGAGAGTAGGGAAAAATAAATTTTTAAATAGATTTGTTTTTAAATATCTAGAATATATGTTTATAAATTCCTGTTGTGTGCCCTCGTGGCCCAATGGATAAGGCGTCGGTCTCCTAAACCGAAGACTGCGGGTTCGAGTCCCGCCGAGGGTAGAATGTCATTTTTTTTCCAGTGGACGGAAAACAAAAATAAAAATATTAAAATAAATATCATTTAAGATAGCTTTGATAGAAGTTTATTACATGCGGTTGTGTGCCCTCGTGGCCTAATGGATAAGGCGTCGGTCTCCTAAACCGAAGACTGCGGGTTCGAGTCCCACCGAGAGAATAGGACAAGGGTAGATGGTGTACTTTTTTTCTTATGGTTTAACAAACAAATTCTCTTTATTTACAAAAGAAATACAAATAAAAGAACATAATTACAAACCGAGTACCGAATAATAAAATTTAGTACTTATGTCTTTCCGATATTCGGGTTCATGTCCCGTCGTGGGTAGAATGTAAAAATTTTTTGGACGGAGGGAGAAGAGAATTAAAAATATTAAATTTCATATCTTTTAGATGACTTTAATAGAAGTTTATAAATTAAAGAGGTGAGCCCTCGTAGCCCATTGGATAAGGCCTCGGTCTCCTAAACCGAAGATTGCGGGTTCGAGTCCCGTATAGGGTAGATGGTGTACTTTTTTTCTTATTTACAAACTGAGTACAAAATAATAAAATTTAGAACTTATGTCTCCTTAAATCTCTAGAATATAAGTTATAAAAAGGTAATGTGCGCCCTCGTAGCCCATTGGATAAGGCGTCGGTCTCCTAAACCGAAGACTGCGGGTTCGAGTCCCGCCCAGGGTAGAATGTCATTTTTTTCCGGAGGACGGAAAACAGAAAAAAAAATATTAAAATGCATATCTTTTAAGATAACTTTAATAGAAGTTTATTACATGCGGTTGTGTGCCCTCGTAGCCTAATGGATAAGGCGTCGGTCTCCTAAACCGAAGACTGCGGGTTCGAGTCCCACCGAGAGAATAGGACAAAAAAAATTTTATACAGAGAGTGTAGGGAAAAATAAATTTTTAAATACATTTGTTTTTAAATATCTAGAATATATGTTTATAAATTCCTGTTGTGTGCCCTCGTGGCCCAATGGATAAGGCGTCGGTCTCCTGAACCGAAGACTGCGGGTTCGAGTCCCGCCGAGGGTAGAATGTCATTTTTTTTTCCGGTGGACGGAAAACAAAAATAAAAATATTAAAATAAATATCATTTAAGATAGCTTTGATAGAAGTTTATTACATGCGGTTGTGTGCCCTCGTGGCCCAATGGATAAGGCGTCGGTCTCCTAAACCGAAGACTGCGGGTTCGAGTCCCGCCGAGGGTAGAATGTCATTTTTTTTTCCGGTGCACGGAAAACAAAAATAAAAAAATATTAAAATACATATCATTTAAGATAACTTTGATAGAAGTTTATTACATGCGGTTGTGTGCCCTCGTAGCCTAATGGATAAGGCGTCGGTCTCCTAAACCGAAGATTGCGGGTTCGAGTCCCGCCGAGGGTAGATGGTGTACTTTTTTTCTTATTTACAAACCGAGTACAGAGTAATAAAATTTAGTACTTATGTCTTTCCGAAATTCTAGAATATAAGTTATAACAATCGATTGTGTGCCCTCGTAGCCCAATGGATAAGGCGTCGGTCTGCTAAGCCGACGACTGCGGGTTCGAGTCCCACCGAGAGAATAGGACAAAAAAAATTTTATACAGAGAGTGTAGGGAAAAATAAATTTTTAAATACATTTGTTTTTAAATATCTAGAATATATGTTTATAAATTCCTGTTGTGTGCCCTCGTGGCCCAATGGATAAGGCGTCGGTCTCCTAAACCGAAGACTGCGGGTTCGAATCCCACCGAGAGAATAGGACAAAAAAAATTTTATACAGAGAGTGTAGGGAAAAATAAATTTTTAAATAGATTTGTTTTTAAATATCTAGAATATATGTTTATAAATTCCTGTTGTGTGCCCTCGTGGCCCAATGGATAAGGCGTCGGTCTCCTAAACCGAAGACTGCGGTTTCGAGTCCCGCCGAGGGTAGAATGTCATTTTTTTTCCGGTGGACGGAAAACAAAAATAAAAAAATATTAAAATACATATCATTTAAGATAACTTTGATAGAAGTTTATTAAACGCGGTTGTGTGCCCTCGTGGCCTAATGGATAATGCGTCGGTCTCCTAAACCGAAGATTGCGGGTTCGAGTCCCGCCGAGGGTAGATGGTGTACTTTTTTTCTTATTTACAAACCGAGTACAGAGTAATAAAATTTAGTACTTATGTCTTTCCGAAATTCTAGAATATAAGTTATAACAATCGATTGTGTGCCCTCGTAGCCCAATGGATAAGGCGTCGGTCTGCTAAGCCGACGACTGCGGGTTCGAGTCCCACCGAGAGAATAAGACAAAAAAAATTTTATGCAGAGAGTGTAGGGAAAAATAAATTTTTAAATAGATTTGTTTTTAAATATCTGGAATATATGTTTATAAATTTCTGTTGTGTGCCCTCGTGGCCCAATGGATAAGGCGTCGGTCTCCTAAACCGAAGACTGCGGGTTCGAGTCCCGCCGAGGGTAGAATGTCATTTTTTTTTCCGGTGGACGGAAAACAAAAATAAAAAAATATTAAAATACATATCATTTAAGATAGCTTTGATAGAAGTTTATTACATGCGGTTGTGTGCCCTCGTGGCCTAATGGATAAGGCGTCGGTCTCCTAAACCGAAGACTGCGGGTTCGAGTCCCACCGAGAGAATAGGACAAGGGTAGATGGTGTACTTTTTTTCTTATGGTTTAACAAACAAATTCTCTTTATTTACAAAAGAAATACAAATAAAAGAACTAAATTACAAACCGAGTACCGAATAATAAAATTTAGTACTTATGTCTTTCCGATATTCGGGTTCATGTCCCGTCGTGGGTAGAATGTAAAATTTTTTTGGACGGAGGGAGAAGAGAATTAAAAATATTAAATTTCATATCTTTTAGATGACTTTAATAGAAGTTTATAAATTAAAGAGGTGAGCCCTCGTAGCCCATTGGATAAGGCCTCGGTCTCCTAAACCGAAGATTGCGGGTTCGAGTCCCGCCGAGGGTAGATGGTGTACTTTTTTTCTTATTTACAAACCGAGTACAGAGTAATAAAATTTAAAACTTATGTCTCCCTAAATCTCTAGAATATAAGTTATAAAAAGGTAATGTGCGCCCTCGTAGCCCATTGGATAAGGCGTCGGTCTCCTAAACCGAAGACTGCGGGTTCGAGTCCCACCGAGAGAATAGGACGAAAAAAATTCTATACAGAGAGAGTAGGGAAAAATAAATTTTTAAATAGATTTGTTTTTAAATATCTAGAATATATGTTTATAAATTCCTGTTGTGTGCCCTCGTGGCCCAATGGATAAGGCGTCGGTCTCCTAAACCGAAGACTGCGGGTTCGAGTCCCGCCGAGGGTAGAATGTCATTTTTTTTCCAGTGGACGGAAAACAAAAATAAAAATATTAAAATAAATATCATTTAAGATAGCTTTGATAGAAGTTTATTACATGCGGTTGTGTGCCCTCGTGGCCTAATGGATAAGGCGTCGGTCTCCTAAACCGAAGACTGCGGGTTCGAGTCCCACCGAGAGAATAGGACAAGGGTAGATGGTGTACTTTTTTTCTTATGGTTTAACAAACAAATTCTCTTTATTTACAAAAGAAATACAAATAAAAGAACTAAATTACAAACCGAGTACCGAATAATAAAATTTAGTACTTATGTCTTTCCGATATTCGGGTTCATGTCCCGTCGTGGGTAGAATGTAAAAATTTTTTGGACGGAGGGAGAAGAGAATTAAAAATATTAAATTTCATATCTTTTAGATGACTTTAATAGAAGTTTATAAATTAAAGAGGTGAGCCCTCGTAGCCCATTGGATAAGGCCTCGGTCTCCTAAACCGAAGATTGCGGGTTCGAGTCCCGTATAGGGTAGATGGTGTACTTTTTTTCTTATTTACAAACTGAGTACAGAATAATAAAATTTAGAACTTATGTCTCCTTAAATCTCTAGAATATAAGTTATAAAAAGGTAATGTGCGCCCTCGTAGCCCATTGGATAAGGCGTCGGTCTCCTAAACCGAAGACTGCGGGTTCGAGTCCCACCGAGAGAATAGGACGAAAAAAATTTTATACAGAGAGTGTAGGGAAAAATAAATTTTTAAATAGATTTGTTTTTAAATATCTAGAATATATGTTTATAAATTCCTGTTGTGTGCCCTCGTGGCCCAATGGATAAGGCGTCGGTCTCCTAAACCGAAGACTGCGGGTTCGAGTCCCGCCCAGGGTAGAATGTCATTTTTTTCCGGAGGACGGAAAACAGAAAAAAAAATATTAAAATGCATATCTTTTAAGATAACTTTAATAGAAGTTTATTACATGCGGTTGTGTGCCCTCGTAGCCTAATGGATAAGGCGTCGGTCTCCTAAACCGAAGACTGCGGGTTCGAGTCCCACCGAGAGAATAGGACAAAAAAAATTTTATACAGAGAGTGTAGGGAAAAATAAATTTTTAAATACATTTGTTTTTAAATATCTAGAATATATGTTTATAAATTCCTGTTGTGTGCCCTCGTGGCCCAATGGATAAGGCGTCGGTCTCCTGAACCGAAGACTGCGGGTTCGAGTCCCGCCGAGGGTAGAATGTCATTTTTTTTTTCCGGTGGACGGAAAACAAAAATAAAAATATTAAAATAAATATCATTTAAGATAGCTTTGATAGAAGTTTATTACATGCGGTTGTGTGCCCTCGTGGCCTAATGGATTAGGCGTCGGTCTCCTAAACCGAAGATTGCGGGTTCGAGTCCCGCCGAGGGTAGATGGTGTACTTTTTTTCTTATTTACAAACCGAGTACAGAGTAATAAAATTTAAAACTTATGTCTCCTTAAATCTGTAGAATATAAGTTATAAAAAGGTAATGTGCACCCTCGTAGCCCATTGGATAAGGCGTCGGTCTCCTAAACCGAAGACTGCGGGTTCGAGTCCCACCGAGAGAATAGGACGAAAAAAATTCTATACAGAGAGTGCAGGGAAAAATAAATTTTTAAATAGATTTGTTTTTAAATATCTAGAATATATGTTTATAAATTCCTGTTGTGTGCCCTCGTGGCCCAATGGATAAGGCGTCGGTCTCCTAAACCGAAGACTGCGGGTTCGAGTCCCGCCGAGGGTAGAATGTCATTTTTTTTTCCAGTGGACGGAAAACAAAAATAAAAATATTAAAATAAATATCATTTAAGATAGCTTTGATAGAAGTTTATTACATGCGGTTGTGTGCCCTCGTGGCCTAATGGATAAGGCGTCGGTCTCCTAAACCGAAGACTGCGGGTTCGAGTCCCACCGAGAGAATAGGACAAGGGTATATGGTGTACTTTTTTTCTTATGGTTTAACAAACAAATTCTCTTTATTTACAAAAGAAATACAAATAAAAGAACTAAATTACAAACCGAGTACCGAATAATAAAATTTAGTACTTATGTCTTTCCGATATTCGGGTTCATGTCCCGTCGTATGTAGAATGTAAAAATTTTTTGGACGGAGGGAGAAGAGAATTAAAAATATTAAATTTCATATCTTTTTAGATGACTTTAATAGAAGTTTATAAATTAAAGAGGTGTGCCCTCGTAGCCCAATGGATAAGGCCTCGGTCTCCTAAACCGAAGATTGCGGGTTCGAGTCCTGTATAGGGTAGATGGTGTACTTTTTTTCTTATTTACAAACTGAGTACAGAATAATAAAATTTAGAACTTATGTCTCCTTAAATCTCTAGAATATAAGTTATAAAAAGGTAATGTGTGCCCTCGTGGCCCAATGGATAAGGCGTCGGTCTCCTAAACCGAAGATTGCGGGTTCGAGTCCCGCCGAGGGTAGAATGTCATTATTTTCCCGGTGGACGGAGAACAGAAATAAAAATATTAAAATGCATATCTTTTAAGATAACTTTATTAAAAGTTAATAAAATGAGGTTGTGTGCCCTCGTGGCCCAATGGATAAGGCGTCGTCGGTCTCCTAAACCGAAGACTGCGGGTTCGAGTCCCACCGAGAGGGTAAGACAAAAAAAAAATTTATGCAGGGAGTGTAGGGAAAAATAATTTTTTAAATACATTTGTTTTTAAATATCTAGAATATATGTTTATAAATTCCTGTTTTGTGTGCCCTCGTGGCCCAATGGATAAGGGGTCGGTCTCCTAAACCGAAGACTGCGGGTTCGAGTCCCGCCGAGGGTAGAATGTCATTTTTTTTCCGGTGGACGGAAAACAAAAATAAAAAAATATTAAAATACATATCATTTAAGATAACTTTGATAGAAGTGTATTAAATGCGGTTGTGTGCCCTCGTGGCCTAATGGATAAGGCGTCGGTCTCCTAAACCGAAGACTGCGGGTTCAAGTCCCGCCGAGGGTAGATGGTGTACTTTTTTTCTTAACAAACAAATTCTCTTTATTAACAAAAGAAATACAAGTAATAGAACTAAATTACAAACCGAGTACAGAATAATAAAATTTAGTACTTATGTCTCTCTAAATCTCTAGAATATAAGTTATAAAAAGCAATTGTGTGCCCTCGTTGCCCAATGGATAAGGCGTCGGTCTCCTAAACCGAAGATTGCGGGTTCAAGTCCCGTCGAGCGCAGATTGTCAAAATTTTTTCCGACGGAGGGAGAAGAGAATTAAAAATATTAAATTTGATATCTTTGTAGATGACTTTAATAGAAGTTTATAATTTGCCAAGGTGTGTCCTCGTGGCCTAATGGATAAGGCGTCGGTCTCCTTAACCGAAGATTGCGGGTTCGAGTCCCGCCGAGGGTAGATGGTGTACTTTTTTTCTTATTTACAAACTGAGTACAGAATAATAAAATTTAGTACTTATGTCTTTCCGAAATTCTAGAATATAAGTTATAAAAAGCGATTGTGTGCCCTCGTAGCCCAATGAATAAGGCTTCGATCTCCTAAACCAAAGATTGCGGGTTCAAGTCCCGTCGAGCGTAGAATGTCAAAATTTTTTCCGACGGAAGGAGAAGAGAATTAAAAATATTTAATTTCACATCTTTGTAGATGACTTTAATAGAAGTTTATAATTTGTCCATGTATGCCCTCGTGGCCTAATGGATAAGGCGTCGGTCTTCTGAACCAAAGTTTGCGGGTTCGAGTCCCGCCGAGGGTAGATGGTGTACTTTTTTTTCTCATTTTTTAACAAACAAATTCTGTTTATTTACAAAAGAAATACAAGTAATAGAACTTGTTTACAAACCGAGTACAGAATAATAAAATTTAGTACTTATGTCTTTCTAAATATCTAGAATATAAATTATAAAAAGTGATTGTGAGCTCTTGTGGCCCAGTGGATAAGGCATCGGTCTCCTAAACCGAAGATTGCGGGTTCGAGTCCCGCCGAGCTTAGAATGTCATTAATTTCTCGGTGGACGGAGAACAGAAATAAAAATATTCAAACGCATATCTTTTAATTTAACTTTAATAAAAGTTAATAAAATGCGGTTGTGGTGCCCTCGTGGCCTAATGGATAAGGCGTCGGTCTCCTAAACCGAAGATTGCGGGTTCAAGTCCCGTCGTGGGTAGAATGTCAAAATTTTTTCGACGGAGGGAGAAGAGAATTAAAAATATTAAATTTCATATCTTTTTAGATGACTTTAATAGAAGTTCATAAATTACAAAGGTGTGCTCTCGTAGCCCAATGGATAAGGCGTCGGTCTCCTAAACCGAAGATTGCGGGTTCGAGTCCCGTCGAGGGTAGACGGTGTACTTTTTTTCTTATTTACAAACTGAGTACAGAATAATAAAATTTAGAACTTATGTCTCTTTAAATCTCTAGAATTACTTACATACTTATGCTCCTCACGCCGTATGGCGCATAAGGCATCCAGCCCACCCCTCCATGCCCTCCGGTCCTCTGCCCGGGATCTGGCCTCCTCCAATCCTTTGATTCCCAGTCTCTTGAAAACGGCCAGCATTTGTCTCTGCCATGTTAACTTGGGCCTACCTCTTTTCCTCCTGCCATCAGGAGCCCAAGAGAGTGAGACGTGTACTACTTTTTCCCTTGGTGTTCTTAAAACATGGCCAGTATATCTCCACCTCCTTTTGTTTATTTCCTCTTCTATTGTTGTGATGTTGGCTTTTTCCAAAATTATTTCATTCCTCATTTTAACAAGCCAGAATATTATAAAGATTTTTCTTAGACAGTTATTTTGGAATACTTCTAGTTTCTGAGGCACCACGTCTCTGCACCATATAATAAAATTGCTCGAACTATTGTTTTTAGATACTTATTTTGGTTCGGTTTTGGATGCTTGAAGACCTCCAGAATTTATCAAGACCTTTAAAGGATGTTCTTGCGCGTATGATTCTGTTTTTAATATCCTTCTCCACTCCTCCATTACTATCTAGGACAGAACCAAGATATGTGAATTCATCCACATCATCAATTTCCTCCTCATCAATTTTTAGTTATCTTAGAGATTTTGCATTTATTCTCATTGTTTGGGTTTTCTTCTTATTTATATGCAACCCCACACTGTTTGCATATTTATTAAATACATGGGTTTTCATTTCAAGGTCAGGGTACTTTGATGACATTAACACGATGTCATCTGCAAAATCCAGATCTTCTAGGACTGTGTTAAATTTCCATCTTATAACTCTTTTCTGGTCCTCAGTCGTGTTTCTCATAATCCAATCAATTACGAGGATTGAACAGGAACCCCGACAGAACACATCCTTGTCTAACACCAGTTTTTACATAAAAAAATTCAGTCAAGACTCCATCCACCTCTACACTTGACTTACTGTTATGGTATAGATCTTTAATTATATTAATGAATTTATCGGGTATTTTGTAATTCTTTAAGATGTCCCACAATTTGCTTCTATGCACTGAGTCAAAGGCCTTGCTGAAGTCTATTAAATTCAAATAGATGGACGAGTTAAATTCAAGACTCTGCTCAATGATGTTTCTCAATGCAAAAATTTGCTGTATCGTGCTGCTCCCTTTGCTAGAATATAAGTTATAAAAAGCGAATGTGTGCCCTCGTAGCCCATTGGATAACAATCCTCGGCTAGGAGACCGACGCCTTATCCATTGGACCACGAGGGCACACAAGCGCATTTTATAAACTTCTATTAAATTTATTTTAAAATATATGCTTTTTAATATTTTTATTTCTGTTCTCCGTCCACAGGAAAAAAAATGATATTCTACCCTCGGCGGGACTCGAACCCGCAATCTTCGGTTTAGGAGACCGACGCCTTATCCATTGGGCTACGAGAGCACACAATCGATTGTTATAACTTATATTCTAGAATTTCGGAAAGACATAAGTACTAAATTTTATTACTCTGTACTCGGTTTGTAAATAAGAAAAAAAGTACACCATTTACCCTCGGCGGGACTCGAACCCGCAATCTTCGGTTTAGGAGACCGACGCCTTATCCATTAGGCCACGAGGGCACACAACCGCATAAAACTTCTATTAAAGTCATCTAAAAATATATGAAATTTAATATTTTTATTTCTGTTCTCCGTTTTTCGAAAAAAAGTTTGATATTCTACCCTCGTCGGGAATAGTACCCGCAATCTTCGGTTTAGGAGACCGACGCCTTATCCATTGGGCCACGAGGGCACACAATCGCTTTTTGTAAACTTATATTCTAGGGATTTAAAAAGACATAAGTACTAAATTGTATTATTCTGTACTCGGTTTGTAAATAAGAAAAAAAGTACACCATCTGCCCTCGGCGGGACTCGAACCCGCAATCTTCGGTTTAGGAGACCGACGCCTAATCCATTGGGCCACAAGGCACACAACTGGAATTTATAAACATATATTCTAGATATTTAAAAACAAATCTATTCAAAAATTTATTTTTCCCTACACTGTCAGCATAAAAATGTTGCTTTGATCTTATACCCTCGGCGGTACTCGAACCCGCAGTCTTCGGTTTAGGAGACCGACGCCTTATCCATTGGGCCACGAGGGCACACAATCGCTTTTTATAACTTATATTCTAGAGATTTAAAGAGACATAAGTACTAAATTTTATTATTCTGTACTCAGTTCGTAAATAAGAAAAAAAGTACACCATCTACCCTCGGCGGGACTCAAACCCGCAATCTTCGGTTTAGGAGACCGACGCCTTATCCATTAGGCCACGAGGGCCCACCGTTGCAATTTATAAACTTCTATTAAAGTCATCTTAAAAGATATGAAGTTTAACATTTTTATTTCCGTTCTCCGTCCGTCGGAAAAAATTTTGACATTTTACCCTTGGCGGGATTCAAACCCGCAATCTTCGGTTTAGGAGACCGACGCCTTATCCATTGGGCCACGAGGGCACACAATCTTATTTATAAACTTATAGTATTGTTCTGTAATTGTTGTAATTGTAACTGTTGTTCCGTAAACTTTTGAAGATATTTGACTTTTTTCCGGAACTAATTTTAAATATTAAAGTAAAATTTGATTTTAGTTCCGGATACAATATAAAATGCATAAGGGGCCGTTCATATATTACGTAAGCATGTTTTTATTCATTTTGGAATCCCCCTCTTCCCCCATGTCAGCAAAGATAAGCAAACTGCAACCTCCCTCATAATAACTTCCTGACCGACCCTCCTCCCATAAAAAAGTCAAAATGCTTAAAAAAAATTCCAATTGAATTTTGAAGTTATTTATGAAAGGAAGAAGTTATTTTCGAAAATGCAGTGTTTGTAACATCTTACGTAAGCATCATTCGTACCACCCCCTCCCCCTTGCCATCAAAAATAAGCAAAGAGAACATTCCCTTCCCCCTTTTAGCTGCTGACGTAATATTTGAACTGACCCGGAAGTGGAATTTAATTTAGTTTCGAAATAAAACCAATCGTTGAAAACAGAGATATTTTTAACTCCTCTGAGAGAGTATTTCACTCCTTGAAAATCGGAAATACTCTTTAAAAAACTAGCCAGGAGTATTTTCACTCCTTGAATTTTTACAAAGGTTTAGTTTAAAAAATGCATGCTTTCATTCGTTGCCCTTCTGAGTCGTTTTGGGGTGTACGATAGGATAGAATGAAATGATGTAGTTGTATAAATATGTAAATATTAATAGTTAGCTTAAGATAATAAACATAATTAAGTGAGAAGTAAGTGGTAGCCATTGGTCTTCGTCTTTGAGTGAATTTTAGTCGTTGGATTACCCAAAACTGGAGTTTATGCTATTTCCGTATTTCACTCCTCATAATTGAATTTCACTCCTCCTAAAAACGTCAAGGAGTACTTTTACTCCTCCAAAAAATCCTAGGAATAAAACTGGTTGAAATGCCACCTAGCTTTGTTCCGGAACGAACAAACTACGTAACAAAAAAAAAATTCTGAGATGAGTTTAGGTTCATTTACAAGTATCACGTAGAAAAGTGTTATTTTAATCAGTGAAATTTACGATACATTTAAACTCATAATATAGTCTTCTAGATTTATCTCTTCAAAGGGAGACAGACTGTAGAGTCATGTTATTTTAGAGTCATTTGAAAAGTTTGGAAAAGAGCATCTGTTCCCCTCTTGATAAACCTGCTTGAAATGAAATGAATTTCCATTACATCTAAGAAATACTATCAGTTTTAAATCAGCATTTTATTTGCTACACTACTGCTTTTCGTATCTAAATTCTGTTATTAGTGCATTTATTTTGAATCATGTATATAAATAAGCATCGTGCGAACTTGGTGTTTATTTTCCTGTTAAGAAATAACAAAAGTAAAAGGTTAGTCACTTTTAATTTTATATCGTTGATTAATTAGATACGTTGTTTCAAAATTAAGGCTGTAAAACGGACTTTAGAAATACCTTGCAGTTTAGCTAGCTAATGAAGTAACGTTTAAGTGGGTTTTCTTTACAGAATTCCGCAGAAAAAAAAGAATGGGATCCACAGTAATGCTCTACGTGTTACCTATGATGTTGGGACAAACGTATGATTTAGGCAAAGAAAGACCTGGACTTCAGATCTTCCCTCCAGATGCTATAGAAAAAGCCACTGTAAGTTACCCTGCTAGCTTTATTCAAGCCTTTGAATAGGCCGCAAATGTTAAAGTATATGTTTAAGATCTCATAAAAATTACGTTTTATTATTCAATTTTTTTTTATCATTCGAGGGCTATTTACTTGATCCAAGCTCTCGTTAGTAATACACATTACAGGAAAAATATTATCGATTTATACATTTACACTTAACCCGGGAAAGACTAGCGGTACCATATGGTACCGGCAGACAGCACTTTGTAAAAACGGCTTTTTTCGATGAAAATACTTTAATTTTTTTTGTTTTGACGGTAGATGTCACCACCTCATGGACCAAACTTTGTTAAACAGCAGTCAAACAACTAATTATTTTTCTGTATTCCTGTTTAATGACTTAATGAAAATCGTGTTTTCAAGACAGGGGAAAACATGGCCCGTCGGAAAAACTAAGTCCAATTTATTCATACTTAAAATTTGTAAATTGATTAATTGAAAGTGAATTATTATTTATATTTGCATTATGCAATTATAGCCCAAATTTGGAAAAGATTGTATTATTTTAAGGTAGAAAATTTTGGTTAAGAAATCTTGCGGTACCATATGGTACCGCTAGGCTTCTACGTTAACTTTTTGCAGGTTAATTCTTGTTTATATGTTTCATATTTTATTCTCTTTCTATGAGGAAAGTATGGCTAGTGAAAAGGTTTTTATTTAGTTTTTCGAAGAAAAGTCACATAAATTTGATGTACAGCCAATTTTTTTTACTTGTAATTTAATTTTTGTAAATTGTAACAGCATTAGAATATATTTATAATTAATTTAAGTATGTATTCTAATGCTTATTTAATGCTTTTCAAATATTAATCATAATTATTTAGTAATTTTATTTATTGTAATTGATTTTTTTTAATTATTTAATTAATTTAAAATATTTTTTTAAGTATTTTAATTGAAATTTGTCTTTAGAAGAGGCCCTTCAGACGCTTTTTACGCTTTAAAACCAATTAACTTTTAATTTAAAACTATTAAATTATGCTTTCATACTAGAAATCAATTGAATTTATAGTGTATTTCCCATAAATTTAATTTTTGTGTCCATTAATTTTAAATTTTATAAGAAAAATACCAACATGTAAGTGATTGAGTAGAATATCTACATACACAATGGTAGTATTTCATGCAAATCATCAATATAATGTTCATAGCTTTTGACTACACTATAGATGCAATAGATAAACTATGTTTTATGGAATTTTTTAGCCATAAAACTTAGATTTTCTAAGAAAATATCTAATTGAAGCACCCAGAATGAGGGAAAAATTGACGAAAATCTCAATTTCTCGTCATATCAGCTTTCTTCATGACATAAAAAGTTTATCAATAACCCTTTGATTATTATGTACAAAATTTATTTCTAGAAATGAATTTGATAATAGAATTTCAAGGGCAAAACAGAACTACTAATTGGTATAATGAGAATAATATTGACTAGTCGATAATTAATTATTGAATCATCATGGACTAAATTGTTATTTTACTTATTGATTTAGTTAAATATGATTAACAAAGTGATAAAAGTGTGATAAATTTCATATTTTGACTTTGAAATCCCAAACTTTGAAGAAAAGGTAAGATGCACAAAATGGTAGTGTAAGAGCCTAGCGGTACCATATGGTACCACCCTATTCTGACTAAAATAATTAATTTTTTTTTTGAAAAAATGGTTTTATGCTACTTCAAGACACACTATAAGCATACAGTAAAGAGGAAAACTAAAATTGAGAAAAAAAATTAATTCCGTCTTTCCCGGGTTAATTCATGTTAAACTGTTTTCCCGCAATTTTTTGTGTATATGATGGCTGTAAATGACACAGGAAAATCATGTCATGTTATACAGGGTGTTTCAACAGGGGTTTTCAAACTCACACCCACAAAAATATTAGTTTTCGTGGAGTGCATAAAATATGTCTAAGAACTATACCTCCCACGAGTTCTTTTACTTTAAGCAGTATTTATTTTTTACCAACTGATTCTAAATTTAATAAACTGAGAATTCCCATTTCATGTTAAGAAACTCCCGATTTTCAGATGCATGATGAAATTAAGGAAACACATTTTTTATCAGTGTCTAATTTAGACAAATTTTCCTGTTGAAACCTATTTTAACTGAAATGTATCTGATAATAGTATAAAAGTCATGCCAAAGGGTTATTTTTGTGAAAAGTACTTCTGTATTTGTTTTAAATGGGGTGTCAGTTACTGGATCGAAAAAAAAAATCACCAGTAATTATACATATGGATATGTTACGGGCAAAGCGATAAACAAGGCATTATAAAATAATGTCCGAAGTGAGGCTGGTAAAGTGATAAATACTCATTGATATCACATTGCCCGCCTCACTTCGGGCGTTATTAATAATACTCGGATTTATCACATTTCCCATAACATATACTACAAGATTTTTACGATCTGGGTACTCCCTTAAGTATCCCCCTTTATTTTTTTACATTCGCCGATTCTTAACAAAAGACGTAAATTTACTGACTAATGTGACTTCCCAGGTGCTGGAGCAGTACTTCGCGGACACGCAGTATCGTATGATAGACGACGCGTCGCAGGTGAAAGAGTTCATGGACGTGAGCGGCAAACTCTCGCTCAAGATCAAGGGCGGCATGGTCGACGCCAGCGGCGAAGGGAGTTACGTCAAGGATTTCTCCTCCAAGAAGAACACCTTCCAGATACTCGTCAAGGTGCACTTCGAGACGGTGAGTCCCCCATTACGACCGACGGAAAGAATTACCATTCCAATCCTTATTCTAGCAACATCTTCCCCTATGGTAGCATTTTGTGGCATATGTGAACCCCGGGGCTATGTAGAGAGATACAACAGTAGAAGCTCTTATAAAAATCAGTCGTCTCACCTTTAGAAAGAGCTCGCTTTGGCGAAAGACCCTAGTGGTCGCCAAGTTGGCACTGTTTCAATAAATATTTGAAGCTTGTCTTGTATAAACAACATGTCGGTTCTATAAAATAATGCCAATTTGGCTACTGTTAAGGACTTTCGTCAAAGGTAACTCTTTCAGAAGGTAAGGAAAAGACGAAAAGAATGACTCATCCTTTTAGCTGTTCCGGCCTGCTCGTTCTAGATGGCTATGGTTAGACCACAGAGAAATATCCTAACGGAGGGTCCACGAGGCTATTTTCAAATGCGTTACTGATGTGAGGGCGCCACACTAGATTCTGGAACGTATGCCGGCCGCTTAAATCTCTCGCCAAATTAGAACTCAGCGCATGCACAGAAAGGTGTTTTCGATCTACCATAGGCAGCCGGCGAACGATTCAGACTGGATCCAGACGCTAGTGAGTTTAGTGCGATCCCAGCGCCATAATTCTCCCAACCTGTAACAAGATGTCATGATTTTCGATTTCCATTATGGCCTATGGCCGTGGACTCTCTGTTCTAGTACTCTGTGGGTTAGACACCGGGAGGGAAGTGCAACACCCCTCGTCTTTGTTTGATCCTCCGTACAAGATTCCTATCCGAAAGTCCTATAATTTTAAAAGTACTACGGAATCATATTCATTACAGTCGGTATTTATGCATTGCCTGACTCCCTAAGCAGCACAAACAAACGTTCAAGATTTGTCCAACTAGGGTAGTATTCGCCCCCTCCAGAAAGCAACTAGGCTAAATTCTGGAATTTAAGAAACCTTGCCCAACAAAATATAGTTGATGATGAAGAAAATTCATATACTAGTTTGTAAGGCGGTTAATGTTTGTAAAAAGTTGGAAATCGCTACTGCCCAAATAAAACTACGGTTTTTCCTTCAGGTCACTAAGACGATTCCGTACTGGGTGAAGCCAACGGCCGAGTGGACTGGCATGGACAACAACTTCCTGGGCACGCACTACTGCCGAAGCATCACGTACGGCGGGGATCTGATTGCCGCCATCAGCATCTCGGCGGAGAACGGCTACGACATGGAGCGCATCAAGGGCGCCATAAACGGCGCCATCAGCGTCAAGGGCGGCGCTTTCGAAGCCACCGTCAAGGGTAAGGGGAAATCCATAAATTACGTGAGGTGTTTTTTCCAAAATCTGAACCCTCCCTCCCCCTTTGGTGAGATTTTGCTGGACCCCCCCCCCCTCCCCCCACGTGAGATTTTCTCAACCACTAGTTTTGTTTTATCGGCATAAAAATTACCATCCACATCGCAAAATTTTGATACAAAAACACATTGAAATCGAAAACATGGGTCTAACTTGTAATTATCACGACTGACTGGCTAATGATTTGCTAGTTTGACTAATCTGAGCATTTTTCCTGAACTTGTGCTAAAAAATATTAAAGAAAAAAACGTATATTTTCTAAACTAAAAGTTGACGTGAGATTTTAATTGACTCCCCCCTCCCTCCTGGTGAGATTTTCCTGCACCCCCCCCTCCCTCCTTTTTACCTCACGTAATTTATGGATGTCCCCTAAGCTACTTCCGATTTACAAAATACCAGGTGCCCTATACTGGGTGATTCAAAAGTCTGCCCACGTTCTTAAAACCCTGCAGATGTAGTCATAAAAGTGGTGTTTCTGTCTAGGTATAGTTAAGATACCATGCACAATCTGATGAAACTACTTTCAAAGCAATCTAGCGGAAAATTTAGGAACTAGCGTTACAATAATAAAATTTGTTCGAGATCTGCAAAATTAGTGAATCAGAGTTGTAGAGCAGCTTCGATTTAGTACAAAAGGGTACCTTTTTCACGTAAATAAGGATAATTCACATAGGAGTTTACTTCATAGGGTTTGAGGGGGCTTGAGCCCCGCTCCAATGTTGGCAGAAGGGGTGCTAAGCTCTCCCCAATGTTTTTAATTAAAAAACCAATAGTGTTTCACGAGTTTTTGCGAGTGTAAAATAGAATATTTGTATACCTCTACAAAAAACGATCGTTCCTAATATTAGAAATCTTCATATTTGCTGGAGCATCCACAGTATCTGGAATCCTCAGTATCTCAATCCAGTTCGTGTTCACACGATGGTAGTCACTAGCATGCCTGGACTGGAATTTTTAGAGGGGAAGATAGACTGCCATCGTGTAAATTAAACCTTACCCGGACGACACAGGAAGTCAGAATCAAGCTGGATTTCCGCCTTGAAATTGACCTGCTCTACTTGGATTATTACTAGAAATCTAGCTGGACTCAAATTCAGTACTTGACGCACATCCAGATCGATTCCAGTTTGTTAACTGGCTTGAATTTAGCTTCATCCAGTTAAAATCAAGTCATATAGTCATATATCTAGCTGGACTCCACCTGGATGTGCGTGTCCGGTTGGAACACTGGTAAAAATCTGGCTTGAGCAAGCTATATTCCAGATTGAAATCAAACTTGAATCCTGAAGTGCATGTCGGTTTGAATTTTGTTTGATTTTTACTTGATTTAATCAAGCTAGGAGATATCAACCTGGAATTGTCCTTGAATATAGCTGGACTTAGGCAAGATTGAAACATCCAGTGAATATACAGGAAACATCACGCTGGAATCCAGAATGTGTGCTTTCTGGGTAAGGTTAAGACAGGCAGAGACTAACAGCAACTTTCCTTTGCAGCTCGCCTGGATAAGCTGAAAAAGGATGCACAAGACAAGAGCTCCCTGGAGATCAACTACTTCGCCTCCGTGCCGCTAGAGGGCGTGTCCTACACGGTAGATGGCTTGCTCAAGCTCGTACAAGAGTTTCCGGAACACGTCAAGAAGTACAACGGTGGCTTGGGGAACCCTCTTAGGATGGAGCTTTTCCCACTCAATGGCCTCGAGCCCACCTATAAGGAATACATAGAGAACAGGTGAGGTTCTTAGGAACTTGAATTGGATCATTCAAGCTGTAGGAGTTGTAGGTATCGTAGTATACAGAGTGTTAAATACAATATTTCCATTGTTAATCCACTCTTTTATAGTTATGAAATATCGTGTTGCATTATACTTATGAACGAATGATGAATTGTTTGAGCAAAAAGGTATTATTTAAAAACTCTTCATTGAGAAAGCGTAACATTAATGGTTTTTTCAATCGTTCAAAATATCATGTGCAATACACGGTTCACATTGTATCTCACAATCATGGTCCACATTTAAACCTAATTTCTGAATGGCCCTTACCGATTCTCACTTCAGGTTCAGATTATTGTTCTCTGCAAAGTTGATTCTGAATTAAATGTCCCCCGTGGTTTGAGAAACCCTGTACCAATGGCTACCACTTTATCAAATGTCATCAATGAGTGACTTCAATGATGCGTGATCCTGTGTCGATGTGATTTTTACAGGGCTCTTGGAGGTATGTTAGATGACATGGACACTTATTTCGATGACCTTAGGGCCGTAAGGAGAGAATTGGCAAGGTGGACATCTGGACTCCCACCAGTTATTCCAAAGAACGTAGCGAAAAAGGTGATGTTTTTATCATTTTAAATAAATTTCTCTCTCTCTCTCATCGATTATTTTCTAACTTATAACCTTTTTTGCTTTTGGAAGCTTGTTTATAACTTTTTTTTTTAAATAATTGTGATTGAAAGTACTTATAAACACATTCTGATTTCTTTTGGGGATTTTTATGTGGGTAAAGGTGGGAGGCAAATCAGGTGTAAATTAGGCGTCGGTTAAACCCTTTTCTAAGCCATATTTATAAGCTTTTTCCCCAGAAAAAGTTAACGGCACTCCAAGAGGTTCTTTTGCTGAGTGTTTTTTATACAGAATTCAAAAATATTAATTTTTGATTAAGATATGGTTAATATAGATTGATTGCTTGGCGGCCATCTTTGATTCGCCATACTGTAACAAAGTCCGTGTGGGATTTTAGGTGACTTTGCAAGGCATCTTAATATCAAGTTATAAATAAGTGCGCTAAAAACACTAAATATACTGGGCTATATCCTCTTTTCTGGGATAAGAAAAGAAGTTATATATTTAATGCTGTATCTCTGTATGTAACGAAGGTGGTGCTAGTCAGTGTTATTCCTAGGATTTTTTTGGAGGAGTAAAAATACTCCTTAACTTTTTTAGGAGGAGTGAAATTGAATTATGAGGAGTGAAATACGGGAATAGTATGAACTGCATATAAGACACGAAAACCACAATCAAACTCCCTAAGCATCAGAACAATAAATGAAAAAAAATTACTATGGCTATATGAAAATTGAAAACACAACTAAAAAGTATGATAATTAGGGTGCCGTGGCCTTAGGCAATTGGCTTTGGCCAGAATTTAGGCGGAAATATCTCCGCTGAGATCAGTTGGTGTTTTGAATAGAAAAATATTATTTGTTGATTTCGGTGGGGCACGATGCATTTTAAACATTTGTGAAAAATTCAAAGAGTGAAAATACTCCTGGCTAGTTCTTTAAAGAGTATTTCCGATTTTCAAGGAGTGAAATACTCTCTCAGAGGAGTTAAAAATATCTCTGGTGCTGGTGGTATTCTCACAAATGGATGGAAATTTCTTCGGACAAATATCAATGGAAATGTGTCAAATGCTTTTCGTTCCAGATCGAAGATTTTCAGAAAAATGTGGCATCCATCTACGGCGTTTTCTTGAAGTCCATTGACGAACTGGACTTGTCGAAGGATGCATCCACGGAGCCAGTGACAAACGCCTTGAAGGCCTACAATGACAAGGACTACTCTATGCCTCAGAAATACACTAGGAAACTCACGGCCTTGAAACAAGACATTGTAAGTGAAAATAACTGTTCCACAAAAGAAGTGTTTTTTGAATGGAATGTGTGAATGGAACTTAATTACAATGAAATGACTACGTAGATTCTTAATTTTTTTTTGTTAGGAAAAATTTGACCACAGAATATTTTTGTTTCATCATTTTTGTTGATGATCTTGATTTTGTCGATGGGGATCATTTTTGTATGACACTAAATCGTAAAAAACTCTTGCACCTAAACTTTTTGACTTTATTTTATTTCATACACGTAGAGTGACCAAATTAAATATTTTAAAAAATATTTTAAATGCATATGTTACGGGAAAAGTGATTAATCGGGCATTATTAATAATGCCCGAAATGGAGACGGGCAAAGTGATAAATTGCATTGATAAATTCCATTTAATTTATCACATTGCCCGGGCATTGTTAATGACTCCCGACTTATCACGTTGCCCGTAACACATATACTAATAAATAACAGTAATGAAAGACTATACAATATACATAGAATACAAAATGCTTAATTAAACTTCAAAGTACCAGAGTTTAGATCGGAATATTTGACTATCATTGTAGACTATACTAATGAATTCAATATCATTGTAGGAATTTTACATTTCAAGCTTTCAGCATAAATTAACTCAATTTTTTTTTTCTTTTCAGTATCGCTTAGCACCAGGTAAGAGACTTCTATAAAAAAAATTTAACTTTGTTATTATGCTTCCCTTTTTAATAGGTGGTGGTAACGATGTAATATCTATACTAGATTACAATCTTTCTTGACAATGACGTCACGACGAGCAGTAGAAAAACTAAGTTATAACAAATCGTCTGTGCAGCTCTCATTGCCTGGCACGTTCAATTGTAAATGAATGTACTACATTTTACGAAATTTATGACCCCAAAACACAATATATGCTTGGATTTAACAAACTAATATTATTTCTAAAGTGAAGTGCCTAATTTTACTCGGTCTTCCGGACATTGCGCTGGGAACTAGTATTTCCTTAGTTTGAACTTACAAAGAAACGTTTCTAGGCTAAACTCACAGAAATGGAAGAAAGATTTTCAGGGGTTAGGCAGAGAGATGACTCAAAACATTTACTGTGAAAAAATAGCTGCGGAATTACAGTAGAAAAGCTGTAAAAATATCTTAAAAATCATCATTTTTAACGCCAAATTAAACCCTACTAGACGAGAAATGCAGAGAAACCACCAAATTCCAAAATGAACTGGCCGCGTTTTCACTGAAGCAGTTTAAATCGGCCTATCAAAAACAAATTATCAAATGCACGCCAAGTCTCGCTAAGTGAATGGGTTCTTCAACTCAGAACCCAATTTTCAATACTAATTTAATGCAATTCCGCAGCTAATTTTTTTCACAGTAAGTGTTTTGAGTCATCTTCTTATGCCTGTAAAATTTCTGTCCGGTTTTGTGAGTTTAGGGCCGTATTCAGAAACTTTTAACACGATTATGAACCGATTCGAGACTGAGAACGATCTATCGAAATGATTTCGAAACGACCAATTTCAAACGAGAACTCCAGCTAACTCGTCTCCTCAAAAACGAGTAATTCAGCGGACTCTGATTGGTTGAAAAGAAAAGTAAAGTGGCAATCCAAATGGAAGTAAACAAACCTCCCAACGATGACGCGAATTTTTTTTTCTACCAGTCAGAGTGCGCTGAATCACTCGTTTTTGAGGAGACGAGTGAGCTGGAGTTCTCGTTTGAGATTGATCGTTTCGAGATCATTTCGATAGATCGTTCTCGGTCTCGTATCGGTTCATAATCGCGTTAAAAGTTTCTGAATACGGCCCTTAGGCTGGGGACGTTTCTCTGTCAGTTTATTTCTCCATTGTCAAGAAACGTTGTAGTGTAGTATGATGGGGTAGGTGGTGATAACAATGACGAAATGGTTCTTTCTCGTGGCAGCCCTGCGGCCTAGGGTGGGAGGTGCCCTGTTCGTGCGCTGGGGACAGGACAAGTGCGCAGGGACGGCGGAGACAGTTCTGAGCGGAGTGGTGTCCTCTTCTGAGAGCAACCAGGACGGAGGGTCCAACGATTTGCTCTGCATGCCCACCGACCCCGCCAACCCTGACCCCAAGGGATACTTCCCCGGGTTCGAAAAGGACGAGGACGAAGATTATCTGCTCGTCAGTCCTGTAGTGTAAGTGCGTTTGCCCACATCCAATTTCAAATCAAATGTTTGGAATGAGGGAATTGCACGTTTTTTGTTTTAATTTTATTATGATAGAGGATGAAAATCCATGAAAAATGACGTAAAAAGTATTGAAATCGGAAAACTATTCCCCAAGATATTAATTTTTAAAATCTCGTTTCCTGTATTGGCGGGAAAAACAGTAATTTCGTTATGGCTGCTGTGTGACGTCACAGCGCTTGGACCCACTTGGTTTCGCCATGTTATTGTATGCTTAGCTTGCTTCATTCTGATTTTCTTCATAAAGTTTTAACTAAAAAGCTATGATATTTTAAAGACACATACAAATATTTTTTATAAAAAGATTGGCGTTTTGTTTTTCAAAAAATATTAATTGGTTTTGGAATTATTAGGATTCAAAGTTTAAATTTTTTTTTTCTGCCGTTCACTAGAGAAACAGACGAGTTTTATGCGTGTTTTGGTTTTATAATAAGTCTGATTTCTTTTAATTTTAACAATTCACTAGTTTCGACGGCGCTGTGACGTCAAATCCCGTTTTTTGATCACATGACTTTACTAGTGTTTTGGCAAAAATAAAATCGAATTTTAAGTAATTTAAAACATATTTTTGAACTTTAAAATCTGATATTTGAGAGTTTTAAACTATAACGTATCAAAAAAGTGTAAAATTAAGCAAATCCCTTCCTATGCAATTCCCTCATAGAGCATTCGCACATGACGTCACTTGGAGGACAAAATCAACGTTGCTAAGGCTGTTGTTAGGGGCGGGACATAGAAGTATCCAATAGCAGCATTCGCACATGACGTCACTTGGCGAATAAACAACGTTGCTAAGGCCGTTGTTAGGCAGAGTCATGTGATTGAAAATACTCTATTCAAGGAAATCTTCGGATATTCTTGTTCATTACGAAAAAATTTTCCTGATGGTTGTCGCGGCCGAAAGCACAAGAGAAAAGCCGAACAGAGGGTTTAAAACACTATTTTTAGTATAAGAACAGTACTCAGTATTTCGAATACTAGAACAGAGAGTCCATGGCCATAGGCGATAATGGAAATGGAAAAAGCATGGTGTACCTTTAGGGGGTCCTAAAAATGAATAAGCTAAATTATAACAATGGGAAAATCAAGAAAATTTTTTATTTTAGTGTTGTTTTCTAAAATGTTTTTTTGAAAAAAAATATTTTATGTTGCTTGACACGGTTTTTTTTGTTGGACTCTAATTGCCTTGTATGAGAAGTGCTATCAACTTCCCCATAGGTTTTCGTCACCCAAAATAATTTCAAAAAATACCATGCTTAGTACCTGATTCAATAGAGCAATTTCAATCACATGACTCGGACCTAACAACGGCCTTCGCAACAGACGCTTTGTACTCCAGCAGTTGACAGTTAAAAAAAATAACTGGTCGTGGAATTTTTCTATTGGAGCATTTGAAATCACAAGACTCCGCCCCTAACAACCGCTGTAGCAACGGGTCCCCCTGAACCTAACAACAGCCTTAGTAACGGGTTCTTGTCCTCCAGCAGTTAACAGTTAAAAGAATATAACTGGTCGTGAGGTCATGTGTGAATGATCTATAGGCGATAATGGAAATCGAAAAATCATGGGGTATACCTTTAGGGGGTCCTAAAAATGAATAAGCTAAATTATAACAATGGGAAAATTTTATATTTATTTAGTATTGTTTGCTAAAATTTCTTTTTGAAAAAATGTTTTATGTTGCTTGACACGGTTTTTTTTGTTGGACTCTAATTGCCTTGTATGAGAAGTGCTATCAACTACCCTATAGGTTTTCGTCACCCAAAATATTTTCGAAAAATACCATGCTTAGTACTTAATTCTATAGAGCAATTTCAATCACATGACTCGGACCTAACAGCGGCCTTAGCAACAGACGATTTGTTTGTACTCCAGCAGTTAATAGTTAAAAGAAAATAAACTGGTCGTGGAATTACTCTACTGGAACATTTGCAATCACAAGACTCCGCCCCTAACAACCCCTGTAGCAACGGGTGCCCCTGCACCTAACAACAGCCTTAGCAACAGACGCTTTGTACTCCAGCAGTTAACAGTTAAAATAAAATAACTGGTCGTGACGTCATGTGCGAATATGCTCTTATACATTTTACAATATTTGTTCCTTTGTAATGCTCATTCGTATAACACATCTCTCCTTGCACAGATACACTGGCTCCTCGAAGAAATTCAAGGACGCCTCCATGAAGTACCTCCCCTGCGCCATCTGCCGACAGCCCTTCGAAACCACGGTGCTGACCACCCCCGGCCACCGCTCCTGCCCCACCCCCAAGTGGACCAAGAACTACGAGGGGGTGGTGATGGCCCCTGGCATCAAGGCCAGCAAGGCGGAGTTCGTGTGCGTGGACAAGGACATGAAAATCCTCGAGGAACTCCCGAAGTTCGGGAACGAGGCCATCGACCACCTGTTCGAGCTTCAGGAGGTGACGATCGCCTGCGGGGGATTGCCCTGCGACAAGTACCCCGAGGACAAGGCCGTTCCCTGCGTCGTATGCTCCATCTGAGGTAGGTGCACAGGGTTGTTTCAACAAGTCTACCTAAACTCTGCACCTTTGCGTGGAAGAAAAAAAATGCCCGAAGAACTATACCTATAGGCTTACCATATTTTCTTGGGTCCATAACAACCCATCATCTATTCATCATCTATTACAGTGGTTCCTAACCTTTATAATACTGCTACCCCTGTAACCTGTTAGGAAATCAAATTTTACCCCAATTTTAAAATGTTATAAAAACAATCAATGCAAGCGAATTCTAATGTTTATTAATTACAAAGTTGTCATTGCCCAGCAGTTAGTCAGAAAACTGGATACATTGTGGCTACATAAAAACACAATATTACGATATTTTAACTATGAATTAATAATAATAATCAGTGTGAGGGTTGAAATTGTTTTGCGTTTACAAGTTTTTTTATGTTAGGTTTAGTGTCACTTAAAGCACATCTCATGTCATGTTCCACATTGAGACGGTTTCTGTCCTTTGTTTCCAATGAAACTAAAGTTGAAAAACCACTCTCGCATCTGTAAGTGGTGGCAAAAGGTACTATCATTTTTAAAGCTCTGTTAGCTATAACAGGATAATAACATAATAATAGCTAGCACAATCTTAATATATAAAATGAAGAATCCGTCTGCTGTTTCGATAAAGCATATGATTGGCCGAAAAATCCGTTGTTCAATAAAAAAAGAAACCTTGCGGAAGCGACTGAATATAAGGATAAAATAAAAAAAGAAACAAGCTGATATATTGAGAGAAGGAGTGATTCATTTTGAAACACATTCTTGATAACCATAGACCGCTCTTCAGAATAAAAAAAAACATAAAAATGTCTATCTTTGAATTAATGAGCTAAGAGCAGGGCACTGAGCTGTGCCTTTAAATCACTCTGGCTTTTTATGCATTTACTGACTTTTGTTTAATTCTTCGATTATTTTCATTCAACTGTTTGAATCCATTTTTATGGACGCTAATGCAGCGGGCCTCTTTGTGTTGCAGTCTAGAAACTCTACTAAATCTGTTGCACCTTAAGTTTAAATATTTTTTTAACAAATATGACTTCCCAACTATTTCAAAGTGTATGAGATTCTGTCCAAGGAACTTAGTACGGGCGCAGCCCGTCAATAATGTCTGAGCAACGCTATAGGTATTTTAAAGTTTTACTGCGCCCGGGCAACGCCGGGTCTAGCGCTGAAAGGGCTAGTAGTTAATAACATAATAATTAATAACAGCTATCAGTTCTCACAGGTTTATACATGTCGAGTATTTGTTTCGAGCGCGGCGATTCCGCATGCGTGATGCGCCGTGACTCAGGACAAATCGCCTTCGGTTAACAAATTGTTCTCTGTTACCCCTGAAGAATAGCGTGTTTACACCCCGGGGGGTAATTACCCCCAGGTTCGGAACCCCTGATTTATTATTTCATTCCTTAGATCTATTGTTTTTCACAATCTCGTCTGAAATTTCATTTCCATTGACTGAGAGGATTAAGCGTATGCAGTGTTATTCCTAGGATTTTTTGGTGGAGTAAAAATACTCCTTGACTTTTTTAGGAGGAGTGAAATTCAATGAGGAGGAGTGAAATACGGAAATAGTATAAACTGAGAGATACAGAGTCAAAATTTCTATACGCTTACTTTTTAATGGACAAAATGAAATTGAAAAAAAAAATGAGGATGCTATATTTTGAGTTTCAATCAAACAAACTCCAATAAAACTCTCAAAGCATCAGAACAATAAATGAAAAAAAAATACTATTGCTATATCAAAACACAATTAAAATGTATGATAATTAGGATGTCGTGGCTGAAGGTTTAAGCTAAACCTTTGTGAAAAATTCAAGGAGTGAAATACTCTCAGAGGAGTTAAAAATATATTTGAGCGTATGGATCCCATACATTAAAAGTTATTTGGTTTTACATAAAAACTTAAGTTATTTTAATGGTTGATCTTAGTAATCAAGGTCATTATTAAACTTTTGTGTAAAGCCCTTTTTATTTTTAATGCTAATTTGTGTGTACTACCTCTACTTATTGAATAATAAATATTTTTTATAATTATACCTTAATTTTACTTACATTTTTAGGTGAAAAAGGAAGCCTGGAAGACATTATTGATTCAAAATGTATTGAAGGAATACAAAAGTGCCTGGACTCATTTGAATGGGTATAGAATACCCAATGAATTATATGTATTGATGTGTATTTATTTCTTTGTATGTTAAGGACTGAGTGAAGTTTTAATATTTTTGTGACAAATCGTTGATATATATTTTATGGTCAAACACTTAATTGAATGTGACTTGTGTTTGTTTAATAAAAGTTACTAAAATAAATGTTTCTTCTTTAAATACAAAACTATAAACGCAGTGTTGCGAAAATAAATGTTTGGCATCTATGGTTTTAATTCAGTTTGTATGTTTTATGATCAAAAGCAAACAGCTACGATTTAAACCTTAAGGTGATTGCAATCTTATTATAGAATATAGAGATGAACCGCTCAAGTTTACTGACATAAAATAAATAAAATTTATTTACAACGATATAGCAATTACATTACAAAACATATAAAACGTACTTTGCAAAAGATACAAAAGAAGATTTCATATTCATCCCAAAGGAGTTTACAAATTGTTTCACAAATTTTTACATAGATATTATTATAACAAAAGGGAAATAAAGTAATGAAAAAATTGGGGATTTAGGCTGGCAACAAAATACTATTTTAATTTAAAATGCCGAAAAGGAAAGACGCAAAAATAATAAGCCAAACTAGATTTGAATATTTCTTTTAAATTAAGGTATTTTAATAGATATTTCTAAAAAATTTATACACAATTATCTAAGTTTTAAAATGGCTAATAAAGTTGTATAAAGCAAAGGAAATATGCAACCTAAATTACTAATTTCATTAAACTTTTCCTTTGTTTTTATGAATAGTTTCTTTAATAAATTATAGAGTCATCATTGAACTGGGCTCAATATCTTTTGCAATTTTATTAGCCAAACTGATTATAAAAATCAGAAGCGTTGCAGTTTGCCGGTCTAATCTCTACGGAGAAAAGTGACTCCAGAGACTTTAAAATGATATCAATCTCTTTCTAAAAGGTTTTTTTATCTTTTAAACCGGCTTATCTTCCATTCTGATAAAACCATAACTTAAAAAAAATTGAGTTTCATGTTTTGGAAACAAGGAAACTATCTACATGATTTGAAATTTGAGGAAAATAAAAAAATACATGGTTCTTTACCTAAGAGATTCAAAGTTTTAATTTCATTTCGAATCAATTTATTATATTTATTAAATTAGTTAACTGAGTGATGCGTCACTATTTTTCAACCAATGCGCCATGTTTTGGCCAAATCTGTAACTATACTATCAAAACAATAGTATACATAAAAATGTATTACGTCATGATTTTAACTAATGAAAATACGGTTACCATATACTTCGCTGCGCTAATAACGGACGATGATTATGTAAAGAAATTATGGCTTTAATCTTCTAAAAATCCAATGGAACTTTCATTATACACCGTCAATTCAAATTACTAAGTTAGATTGGCTTTTTTGAGATTTTTTTACACCTTGCTTCTTATTTCTCTTTAAGGAATCGTTTAAAACATTTCTGTACAAGCGAATAATCCTAAAAATAGGCTTACCATACGAAGAGAGACCAATTGTTGTTAGTTGAAAATGGGAAGCGCTCATATAGACCGAACGCAAAGGATTCCATATCAATTTCAAAACAATTTATTTACTGATACCTTTCAACAATCAGTCATTGAAAGTTATTGATTCGGTAATGAGTTTGTAATTATTATACTCTGTGTAAATAGAATCGGCGGTTGACCTTGAGTTTTTTCTCAATGTATTTCTTCTGCGTTGCCATGGTAAAGAATGACGTGAAACCGCCTATTTTATTTACACAGACTATAAAAGACGTGGTTTTCTAAAGTATATATTAATAAACTCTATATTAAACGTAAACTCAGGGACCTCAAAATTTGTCTTTAAAGTCTACTAATGGACAAAAAATCTTAATTGCCATTAACTATACTATATTTCCTTCTTTTTCAACAAATGACTGAGATGCTATTAAAACCTCTATTTTCCTTCCTTCTTTCAAGACACCAATTTAATAAAATCGTTTCATTAATAAAACTTGTGTTATGCTTATTCATTTAATAGCCATTAATCCAGGTTCTTTCCAAGAATTTTGTATTTTCAATTTGTATTTTTTTCATCACTAACAGTTTAGATTTCTCATTGGGAGAAATAAACCTGTGTAAAAGAGAAATCATGGCATATCCAACATTGACACAACAAACACATTAGGCCGGGCGCGCACTGGCGACTAAAGTCACGGCGACCAGGATTACTAGTATCAAAAATATCATTAGAAAAAAATAGAGCATTTTCAACCACATGACTTTACCTAACAACGGCCTTAGCAACGTTGTTTTTATCCTCCAGTGATGTCATGTGCGAATGCTGCTATTGGATACTTCTATGTCCAGCCCCTAACAACAGCCTTAGCAACGTTGTTTTTTTCTTTGTCACCGTGACAAAAGTCGCCCGTGCGCGCTCGCCCTTAGGGAAGGATAGGACACCTTGGGACACTTTCCATTAAATTATTTTTCTTATTATTTTACAGAATTACATTTTATTAAACACCATTCAGGTATTAAATATACTCAGTTTCTCGTCATATAAATTTTTTCTGACCAATTGTACCTCTCAGGAATGCATAATAAATATTTAAAAAACTTTTTAAAGCGTCCCAAGGTTTCTAACCTTTGAATATTTTCAATAATAACATAAACATAATAAATGTAAAAGTTACGATTCCGTTTTTCGTTTATTTTTGATGCTTCCATTTCTAATTAGCCTAAAAATGTGTTTGAATTAAATTTCAAAGGCTTAATATTGTTTTTAGAGCGCTAAATGCAGCATCAGAATATAATCGTTCAAATTTCAAATTTGGACTTTCAAGATAAAATTTTAAGAATAGATGTGTCATTTGTAATCCTGTAGTTGTTGATTTTTAAAACTCAAACTAGTTTTAAAAACGTTTTATATTATTGATCAATTCCCTTAAAAGAGACCGTTAGTAAACTCTTCCCACTTACAACGGTTAACAAAATTTACAATTTAAAATTTTTCATTTTGTTGGAGTATAAAAAAAAATACATAAACAGATTTCTTTGATATCGTGTAGGATACCACGAACGAAAATGGAGATAATTTGGTTTAAGATATTTAATACATTTTTTAAGAAACAGAATCTCAGATTTTCGTTTTATAATGTGAAATCTATAATGTTTTATGAAGAGACGAATAAAGATTCTATACTATTTATTGGTCCAGTCAGTTCAGATAGTTCATGATGTTTGCTTGACTCCTCGGAAATATTTCAACTAACAAATTTCTTTAGAATATCCCAAAGGAATACAAAGGATGATTGTTTTTACATTCTCCAGAGAATTACAGGCTGGGCGACATTTTCGGCGAAATTTAGTGGTGCCGATGCCCTTTATTGGAGAGTAAGCAATTCAACTTCTATAAAGCTGGATTGCAAGAATCCACTATTTTATGGCCATTTTTGGCTCCAGGCCCGGTTTCTTTAAATTGTAAAAGTTTTAGTAATTTCTTAAAATGTCAAACAAATATTTAAAACAATGTTTAAGTCCAGAATAAAAAGTATTTCATTTAAATTTGAAACCGCTAAATTTTAGGGTCATTGCATTCATTTACTAATATCTCAAAGAAACAATTTGATTAAAAAAAAGTTATAATTCCCCTAAAACCCAGAAAAATGTGTTTCAAAATACTTATGAGCGCTACTCTGTAAAAGCACGAGTTCACGTCTGAAAAGTGGGGTGCCCTAGGTGGACCATGTTCCAAGGTGTCCCACTCTCCCCCTACCCACAAACTCTTCAAATTTATCCATTAGAAAATCCATGAATAAAATTTGTATTTTGACTGACTGAATAACCAGCCTAGGTTACGGCACATGACTATAGTATACGACCCTCTGATATACCTTATCTTGCATATGGAGCAAAATATTTTCGTATCCATTTCATAAAACATTTTCTCAAAGATAACCGGCTGTCAGAAAACGACAATAAAATGATACAGGAGTCGATCATGGCAGCTATCAAAAGATGTTCTCTCCTCACATTATGGAAACAGCTATACTCAGCGTCTCAAAAATACTATCTGCACTATACATGTCCAATACGCTGAGTTGTAGACCAACATCTGCCCCAAGTCCCACGCATAGCGATAATGTAGTGAAGGCAGAAACGGAGTTGTATCAGCATATCTGGAAGTTATTTTAGGTGGAGTTGAAACACAGACCGTAAAAATTCCACACATTGACAGGGAAAGAGTTGTATCACCTTTAATTTAATAATCATCTGAATATTTTGAGGTGAGTGTTTATTATGATTCATGTTGGGTAGTGTGATTTATAATTTACTTTCATTTCATAAGTTAACAACTTAATGTCGATTCTTTGGTTTATATTTTATGAGTTAAAATCGAGTTTAATAACAGTAATAGTAGAATAAAATAACGGGATTAGAAGGGCCTAGCAACAACCAAGTGAGGGAAGTTTGAAAGAATAAAAAAAAAAATTAGGGAATTTCGTACACAACAAAACTGGGACCATACACTAAATTCATTCCTGTTTATCTTAAAATATTTTTGCAATACATAATAATATTCTTCACATTATATTTCTTATTTTCTATGATGTTTAAGTATCAAAGTAAAGCACAGAAATTTTTTAAAAATGGTTTTAAGTTAGTGAACTTCATTTTAAGAATTCGGTTCTATGGTGTTTATTTTTTACAAATAAAAACTTTCTAAACTGGCTACCAATGATTGAGCCTGATACATCTCATTTGAAGCTGATGCATTTTTATTTAATTTTGTAAGATAAGTGGGTAATTACGCATTAGCCTGTCGACCGTGCTGGGTGCCGCTGAATCCGAAAACCTTATCAAAGTACGTTATTCTGGTAAGCCGTAACTGTGCTACAGCTGTGCCGCTGAATCTGACTGTCACTGAATAGCCGACGGTCTAATACATGTATTTGACCAATACGTGTTATTATTGAGAGTAAAGGATCAGTAGGGTTCGGCACTAGTTAACTAGAACTAGTTGCAACTAGTAGTTAACTACCGATCAACTAGTAGTTTAACTACTTTTGGTTTAAACTAGTTCAACTATTAGTTGAACTACTTTTTTTAATAACTATACTTAGTTAAAACTACTTTCAAATTTTCAACTACTTCAAAAAATAATTTGTTTAAAATTTTTATCAAAATATACAAAATATTTTCAAATGTGGCAACTTTAAACATATTTAATTAAGATGTCAGAGTATTTAAATACCATAACCAGAAATAAAGGTCATTTTTACGCGAAGTATATTGTGATAAGAAAGATGTATTAAAATTAGGGCAAAAAATAGGCAATGGAATTTAATAGACTAGTTAACTAGTAGTTGCAACTAGTCCCAGGAAAAAATAGTTAACTACTAGTTACAACTACAATTTCTCAGACTAGTTAGTAGTTGGTAGTTAACTATTTTTTGACCACTAGTTGCCGAACACTAAGGACCAGTACTCGTCATTTGCCACCACAGGATTTTAGACATGAAAAAGTCATATAAGTCTTTCGAGGGGACAATGTTCTTGGTGATAAAAATCTTCCATGTTCTTACACTTAATCTCTTCAGCAAGGGGCCATGGGGACAGCAGTGATGATGTACGTGCTCCCGATGATGCTGGGGCAGACTTATCACATGGGGAAGGATAGACCTGGTCTACAAATCTACCCGACCACCATTGGAGACAGAGCCGTCGTAAGTAAAGACTTAATACGAGCAAGTTAACGATAATAGTAATTTAATTCTTTCTTGTGGAATTATTGATCTACGAATTTCGAGACTAATTTAGTATTCCTTAGTATTATGTAAAAATATGGAAATGTCATTATATAAGTTCCAATCAAAGCATTTATTAGGGAAACTCCATCTTATTTCACGAATAGAATCCTTCCGATAAACCAATTAGATTACTATAAATGTTGGGTCACACTTCTAGGAGGGATAGTAGACACCTAGACGAGTCAGAATCACATAGGATTTGGGGTCCCCGACCAAATCTCAGGGAGTTAAAAATGGAGCGACACATCCCAAAAGTTATTGAAAAATTCAATTTGTAGAAGAACTAGTATTGGTAAAAATTTAATTATGGTCTCAAATTTTGTGATTTAATATGATCTTTAAAATTATCTTAAAAGTTTTCACTTTAAAATTTGCTTTATAATGAAAAATATTAAAAAAAAAACACGAAAAAATGCGAGCATAGTTGAGAACCCCTTAAGTCCAAAGTTTCAAGTAAATATGATCAATATTAAACGCTTCAGAGCCTTTGTTAACGTTTGTTTTTTTGCGTGCGCAAACAGCTGTTCTGGAAACAGCCATAGGCAGTGTTATTCTTAGGATTTTTTTGGAGGAGTAAAAATACTCCTTGACTTTTTTAGGAGGAGTGAAATTGAATTATGAGGAGTGAACTATGGAAATGGCATAAAAAATGGCATGTGAAAAATTCAAAGTGTGAAAATACTCCTGGCTAGTTTCTTAAAGAGTATTTCCGATTTTCAAGGAGTGAAATACTCTCTCAAAGGAGTTAAAAATATCTCTGGCTATAGGAAAACTGTTTTCGCACGCAAAAAACAAACTGTAGTGTGACTCAACATTTATGAGACACACTGTATATTGTTAAACTTGCATATATAGGCTCTGCAGCACTACTTCACTGACTCGCAGTACCGCATGGTGGAGAACGCGGAGGAGATCAAGGACTTCCTGAGCGTGAGCGGCAAGCTCTCGCTCAAGATCAAGAGCGGGCTGGTGGACGTGAGCGGCGAAGGGAGCTACCTCAAGGACTCGGGATCAAAGACCAACGGCATAGAGATACTCGTCAAGGTCCACTTCGAGACGGTGAGTATTCTATTTCCGAAGCCCAGAAATTTCCCGATGGTAGGGGGATCTCAAAGATTCTTTCCTTAAATATTTTCCGATTTTCTTAGGGGCCAATCCATAAATGATGTCACACTTTTTTCAACATTTTAGACCCCCCTCCCTCCCCTATCTCACAAAGTGTCACACTTCACCACACCCCCTCCCCCCCTTTGTCACTTCACGGACTGCTACCAATAATAAGTTTAGAAATAAGATTGGTAAGAATTGAGGACCCGATGTTGTTATTGAAGTTTAAGTCACCCCACCTTAAAAGTTCAAAGTGAACTGTTATTTCGTTGGTATGAATCTATTATTTAAGCTACATTTTTCAGAAAAAATTATTATTTAGTTTTATATTTTGATTTTCAGTCACGATTCTTGAAACCCCCCTCCCCCTTGTCACAGATTGATGAACCCCCCCTCCCCTCTAAGCGTGACGTCATGTATGGACGGCTCCTTATGTCCATTCGGGGGGGTTGTAGTGAATGCAAAACAGTGTGATGAATCCCCCTCTAGATCACGAAGACGATCCCTTCGGCCGTGAAACCTAACGCGGGCTGGGGGCAGCTGGACAAGGAGTTCCTGGGGACGCACTTCTGCCGCAGCATCACGTACGGAGGGGATCTGGTGGCCTCTGTGCGCGTCACCTCCTCCAACACCTTCGACCTGATGCGCATCAAGGCGGCCATCAACGGCGGAGTCAACGCCAAGGGAGGATCCTTCAAGGCCAACGTTAAAGGTATACTATGAGATAACGCACTTGATAATTTGTTTCACTATAATTTTCGGGAAAACGTTAAAACGTGAAAATGGCATTTATTAAAGTATCGTTCTATTCACCCAGGGGTCTGCATGTAATTTTACTCGGGGTTCGAATAATTATAAAAATTTTAATAGAGGTCCGGAGAAGAAAATGGTTTTTATACTAGACAGCAACTTAAGTTGACCCTATGACGTCACTACGCGTTGTCTGAATTGTGAGTGAAATGAAGAACGTCAATTTAAAAATATGATTATTTTGTTCAACCCATGTATATATAGTGCTTTCAAATCACGATTTGCGTACCGAAACTCCTCTTATCAACCCAACAGGCTTCGTGTTTACCGATTTCTCCTTCCGCATTTGTGACGTACTGGGTTCAAGAAACGTTGCTGTCGAGTATAGGTGCTCTAATAATGTGAGGAATGCCGCCTCATAAACATGGCTCGTTTTCAGGCAAGCTGGACCTGCTGAAGCAGAACGCGCAGGACAGCAGCTCAATGGAGATCAAGTACTACGCCTCGGTGCCCATCCACGGCGTCTCGTACGACATCGACGGGCTGCTCAAGCTGGTGGAAGAGTTCCCGGAGCACGTCAAGAACGTCAACAACGGCACCGGCAACCCCCTGCGTATGGAACTCTACCCCCTCGCCTCGCTCGAGGCGGGCTGGCCCGCCTACCTGGAGAACAGGTAATATATGTTATTCCTTTTTGCGCTATTTCCTTTGCAAGAATTTGTCCATGGTGGAATCTTGAAGATTACATCTTTTTATTTAACCCATGCCAGCCGTAATTCATCCACGTAAAAAGTAATAGAAAAACCTCTGTCAGCAAAGTTGCCGAAGCTTTTCTGTACACATTAGCAGCGTTCACAACAACCGGGGAAAGGCAGAGAAAACTGGTTCTTCTTCCACCGCTCTCCCTACGCTAGGGAAAACCTCACCGGACCATCCGTTGAAAATTCTCCCCTGGGCCATAGCAGTAGGAAATGTTTTAATTCGACTAACCGCCTGTAGAGGGCGCTTTCGCTCGCTTCCCGTAATGTATTTCTACGAGCTCGCTCGCTCGTCACGTGATTCTTTCTACCGGTAGGACGAGTTAGACGAGTGTACTTGTGAACGGGCTATTCTATTTCCTCACGATTAGTTTTCGGAGATCCCTTTTCCCCTACTTCTTTAGCTCTTTCTCCGGTTGAACAGGTTGTCTGTTGTGAACGCGGCTTTTGTTTCTTTGTCAACTGAACTTTTCTGTATGCAAGAATTTTCTGGCAGCTGTTGAGAATTTTAGCCCATGGAAATATTCTGTTAGTTCTGAACTCTGAGGTTTGAACGGTGAACTCTCTGAACTCTGAGGGTTTTTTTTTCCCAGACTTCGGAAATTTTATACTCGGTCATGTCCAAAAAAACAAAACTTTGGTAGAAAAGTGCAGATGACTTTTGTACACGGAAATTTTCATTCGACCAGAATAATCCTGTGTACGGAAAAACTTGGTTTTTAACACAACGTTTGAACTACGAATGAAATAAATATTTGCGAAAACACTTTCATTTAATTTTGATGCTATTTACAATTACACAACAAAACAAGTCCAAAACAATCACAAAGATATTTGCATTTCTCACTATTTTAAGAAGTTCACGTGCGCGTGAATGAAATATTAAAGATAAAGGGTTTAGTTGTAAAGCAGCAATTTCATCTGTTACACACTTCCCCTCAACCTGCGGTTTAAACGTCCTCGTAACGCAGGTTGGACGTTTTGGAGGCTGGATAAGACGAAGAGATCAGATTCTCCATCTACTTTCTGGGCTTTTCTTCTACTCGACCTTTTATTTGTCTAGCAAATTTGGCAAATCTACGATCTATTCGGGCAGAATGGTTGCCGTAGCCGTATTCTCGATCTCGGTCCCAATCACGTTGGTCCCTGTCTCTGTTCATGATACGACCACTTTCAATCCTGCGAGTTGGTTCCCTTTCACTATTAGAGGAACTCCCAGGTCTCCTGGCCAAGAAGGACTGCTGTATGACGTGACAGCCTGTTCCAAAGCTGCGTCGCTGTGGACTAAACACGATGCCCTCCTTAATCTGCTCCTTCGGATCAGAAGACTTGCGCTTGTGGCTCAAGAGGCCGTCGTCCCGTTTATGGCGTCCGTGCTCCAGAGGAGACAAGTGATCAATGCCGCCGTGGTTCATAAACCATCGCTCGGGGTTCCTCTTGCCATTCGCGTTGTTGTATGCGGGGTCCAAACAGGCAGGCCAAGTCAGAGACAATGGACTAGTGGAAAATTTCATCAAGTCTTCCTTTGAGTAAAGAGAAGGCATTACAGGAGATATCCTACCTGGAGGTACTGAAACTGGTGGATTATCTCCAGTATTAATGAAATGTTTAATCTTGGTGGTTGCTGCTTCCCCTAGACGGACAATACGGGAGAAATCTTCCAATAATGAATTTAATTCAGCACTTTGGGTTTTATTGATGTGTTTCCTTTTATCGTCTCTTAGACAGATAGAATTGACATTGATATATGCTTTATCGTTAGGAGATAATACTATAACTTTATCTTCAGAAAACCTGAACCTCTTCCTAGGTCTACGAGCAAAGAACCATTGATGATGTGGAACATCTATCACAATTCCAGCTCTTTTCAGGAAATCAATCCCTAGAAGAGTTCGGTGGTTCTTAGTGGTTTTAAAAGCAAACAATTCTGTTTTAATGAAACGATCTTTTATTTGGATTTGAACTTCTGTCTTGTAAACTTCAGTTTCCCTTTCAAACCCATCAGCAAGAGTAATACTCATTTTTGTAGCCTTAAACTCTACCCCATCTTCTTTTAAAAGATTATACAATTTTGTGCTAGCAATTGTATGACTTGCTCCAGTATCAGCGCATCCCGTCCCTTTCCTTCCATTGATGGATATCTCTAGAAGAGTGTTGTACGGTTGTTTATGTTTATTTTTAAAAGAATTAAGCTTTATAGAATTGAATGTAACGCTATCTAATTTATTTACGGTGCAGGTGGGACAATTAGGTTTGATAACGCCCTCTTTCCCACATCCATAGCAGGATAGTTGGGGAAAATCCTTGCTCTTTGCTATTCTATCAGAACGTTTCGTTCTAGAAGAATTCTCTGAATCATCTTGGCATTTTGGATATTCACTTTTCTTTGGTACCTCTGTAACACTTCTTAACTTCAGGCATCTAGCTTCTTCATAAGAATCAAATTTATCAGCTAATTCTTTTGGATCAACCAGCTCAGACCAGTGATCAATAAAATGTTCTTTGTATTCGGGAGGGGCAATTTTCTTAATTTGATCAGAAATAATTAAATTTTTAAGTTGATCAAATGAATTTATTTGCAGCTCATTTAGCCAACCTTCAAAAGAACTTTTCAAATGAAAATAACAATCTCGCCAAGTACTGCCATACTTTCGGCGGTGTTGAACAAAAATATTCCGGAATTTTTCGGCACTGATTTTAAAGCGCTTCAAAAGAATTCGTTTGACGTGTTCATAGTTATGGGCATCCTCATCAGTTTCTTGGGCTATCAACTTAGTTATGTCACTTGGAAGAAGCCCTACCAAGTAAACAACCCATTTAGAACTAGGTACTTGGAGGAATTTCAGCTGTTTTTCAAATAAATTTAAAAACAAACCGATATCATCAGTCGTTTCATTGAAACTGGGGATCAGTTTCTTTAATTCCAATTTAGGAATATCCGTGACAGAAGACGACGATTCTTCTGAGAGCATATTAGCAGAATGGGTTTGAAGTTTTAACTTTTCTAATTCGAAACCCCTTTCTTTCTCTTTTTCCTCCCTTTCTTTCTCTTTTTCATTCCTTTCTCTCTCCCTTTCTTTCTCTTTTTCCTTCCTTTCTCTCTCCCTTTCTTTCTCTTTTTCCTTCCTTTCTCTCTCCCTTTCTTTTTCTTCTTTTTCACGAAATTCTTTTTCCACTCTATCAGTGATAATATTGTTAAACAATTCTTTAGTGAATTCCTCATCATAGGTATCACTTTCTATGATAGCATTCCTTAAATTAATTCTATTCAAATTTCCCTCAAGGGTAATTCCGAGTTCTTCTGCTAAGAAGATTAAATCTTGTTTTTTACCTTTAGCTAAGTAACTCATTTTCACGTTTAAATAACTTAAATAAAGCAATATTATTTTGATAAATACATATGCATTTAAATGAACTGATGTTCGTTACTTGTATCGGAATGATCACTTAGCTTAGACATTTCAACATCGGATTACTTGTAGTACAGTCAAATTAGGCGAAAAAAGGGCCGGAGGTAAACATTTAGAAAAACAAGCAGAGACCCCCTGGGATGTATTAAGGGGGGTCTGAGGATGCCTCACCTGAAAATCCCAAAAAATCCGGTGACGGGTTTTCCGCCATTTTGAAAAATAAGTCGGCCATATTGGATTTTTCCATAGTTCATAAAAACAGCTATAACAGGCGAACTAATTGGTTTAAAATGTTCGTTCTTGTTTTAAAATGCGTAATTCAGTGCGTTCTTTAAGTTCCATGCATCAATTATTGGTTCTAAACCATAGATTTTTTTAAAATTAAGCTAAAATAGCAATTTTTTTGTAATTTTTTCGGTTGTAGTTTTTTCGTTTAATACTGTGTCGTAACTATTATAAATATCAAGACCGAAACAACTGGAACTTGTTAAGGAGGGTCTTAGGCTATACCATACCCAATTACTAAGAAATACCTCCATTAGTTTTCCGCCATTTTGAAAAAAACGGCAGCCATACTGAATTTTCGATATTTCTTAAAAACTGCTACAACAAGCGAACTTATTGGAATAAAATGCTCAATTTTTTTTTAAAATGCGTGTCTAAGTGTAGTTTTTTGAAATATCATGCAGTAAGTTAATATTCTTGAAGATTTAATTTTAAAAACTAGGAAAAACAGTAATTTTTCGGTCTTTTTCTGTTGTAGTATTTTTATTCTTATTATTGAAGAAGGTATTTAAAAAAACTGGGTATGATGCTTTGGGATTTGTTTAGGAAGGTCTAAGGATGCCCAATGTAAAAATTTTAAAAAATCCCTCCACTGGTTTTCCGCCATTTTGAAAAAGAAGTCAGCCATATTGGAGTTTCCTAAACGACAATTACAGACGAACTAATATAGATAGAAGGTTGATTTTTTTAAGCACGTGTTTATATGTGGACTTTTTTATAAATATCATAAACATATTTAGGTTCAAAAAATTTAAATAATTGAAAAAATTTAAATTTTAAAATAATCGAATTTTAATGAATTGATCCATAATTTTGATTTTCCCTTTTTTTTGTAGAAAGTTTCTTAAAAAATTAAGATAGATATTAAAATAAATAGTCAAAATAGTTCAGAATTCGATAAAAGAGGTTTGAAAAAGCCTTGTATAAAAATTTAGAAATCCCTTTTCATGTTTTTCCTAATTTCCTGTAATACGACCCCATTTGAAAATCGCGTTTGACCTTCATGTTTCGTTGAACTTTACTGAGACCATAGAGGGGTTTAGAACATGTTTAAAATGTTCTACAAAATTTCCTCGAACTGCTTGGTGGGGTATCCAATCCCCAATAATCGTACGTATGTCATTGATGGGGGACACCTACTACACAAATTTGTAAGGCAACGTCCATCAACTTATACGGTATATGTGAGCAATTCGTTTCCTATGTTTTACAACATTACTGTTTTACAACATTATTGTTTTACAACATTATTGAAAGTGATATGTGGTATTTGACGGCTATTATGGAGGTCCTGGTATAAAAGACATGGAGCACCTACGAAGAGGGTGATTAAAGAAATCAATTGATGTTAATGTTGGAGAATGCAATGATGTTTTTGCATCTCAACATGATTTTCTTTCTAATGAGAAGAACAAATTTTCATTTATTAGGCTCTTAAAAGTTTATCTGAAATCTGCCGGATGTGATGTTAATCAAGCAGTCGGTGATGCTGAGCTGACACTTTGATTGTTTCTCAAGCTACTAAAATAGCAGATTCCTGCCCATCTGTAATTGTTGGAGAATATTCAGATCTTTTTGCATTAGGGATTGCGCCCATGCAATAAAAGAATGTTACATACTAATGCTTGGTAAAAAAGGCAAATATGATCGAGTATATATCATTCATGAACTTCAGAAGAGTCTAGGAGAGTACATGTTGGTACTGCACGCCTATACTGGATGCGGTTCTATATCTGCACCATTTAGAAAAGGGAAGAAAGCTTTTATTTGCTCTCTTCAGACCAGCCTCTTCGTGGCCAGATGGTTGTTTTCAATAATGCTTCATTTTCATCGGACTCGATTTCGGAAGACGGAGAAAAGTTCTTTTTGGCCATGTACGGTGCCGAAAGGGACGTTAAATCTAAACAAAGCAAGACATCCCCTATACTTATCCACTGTTGGAAAACAAAAAGTGAGCAGTACTTTCAATTTGGCTGTGCTTCCACCTACTTCAGATGCTGCACGTCAGAATTCTTTACGCGTGTATCTTCAGGTCCAGCAGTGGAGGTTCAATGATCTATTGCCAACGGAATGGGGGTGGAAGCTATCTGATGGTAATTTTTTTCCCATTCCACCGTCAAGAAATGTTGTTCCAGATGGACTGTTAAAACTAGTTATATGCAACTGTAAAAATTCTTGTGAAAGATTTTGTGACTGTAGAAGAAGTGGACTTGAGTGCTCTTGTTCTATGTGTGGACACTGGACAATGTGCTGGTTCAGGACGCAGTGACAGTTCCCAAATATTTGATGAAACTGAATGTGATGCAGATGCAGCTGATGAATCTGAAGCAAGTTCTCTAAATTCAACTGATTTAGATGAAGCCAATTAACTCCTTGTTCAAAGTAAATGATTCTAGAGAAATTCTAACTTATCAAGTAGAAAAGGACGAACGATGCATAAGAATTTCATTCCTTTTTTCATCAATGTAACTTTGACTTTGCCATTAATTTTTTAAGTTTATTTCATACAATAAAAGGACATTAAATATTATCTTGTGTGGTGATTTCATAACCAAACTTGAAAAGGTTAACTTTTTTTACTTTTTATTAACAGATTAACATAAGACTTATATTATATTAATTACCTCATTATTATTAGTAAGACTTAAGTTTATTAAAAAAAATTCTGTATAAGGTATTTCAAAATACTAATCATTCAATATAAGTAGTTTATCAAGCACTTTTATGCACATTGTTGAAAACATTTGGGTATTATTTCTTTTTCAAACTAGGGGGAAATACGAAAAGGGATATCTAAATTTTTATACAGGGCTTTTTCAAACCTCTTTTATCGAATTCTGAACTATTTTGACTATTTATTTTAATATCTATCTTAATTTTTTAAGAAACTTTCTACAAAAAAAAGGGAAAATCAAAATTATGGATCAATTCATTAAAATTCGATTATTTTAAAATTTAAATTTTTTCAATTATTTAAATTTTTTGAACCTAAATATGTTTATGATATTTATAAAAAAGTCCACATATAAACACGTGCTTAAAAAAATCAACCTTCTATCTATATTAGTTCGTCTGTAATTGTCGTTTAGGAAAATCCAATATGGCTGACTTCTTTTTCAAAATGGCGGAAAACCAGTGGAGGGATTTTTTAAAATTTTTACATTGGGCATCCTTAGACCTTCCTAAACAAATCCCAAAGCATCATACCCAGTTTTTTTAAATACCTTCTTCAATAATAAGAATAAAAATACTACAACAGAAAAAGACCGAAAAATTACTGTTTTTCCTAGTTTTTAAAATTAAATCTTCAAGAATATTAACTTACTGCATGATATTTCAAAAAACTACACTTAGACACGCATTTTAAAAAAAAATTGAGCATTTTATTCCAATAAGTTCGCTTGTTATAGCAGTTTTTAAGAAATATCGAAAATTCAGTATGGCTGCCGTTTTTTTCAAAATGGCGGAAAACTAATGGAGGTATTTCTTAGAAATTTGGTATGGTATAGCCTAAGACCCTCCTTAACAAGTTCCAGTTATTTCGGTCTTGATATTTATAATAGTTACGACACAGTATTAAACGAAAAAACTACAACCGAAAAAATTACAAAAAAATTGCTATTTTAGCTTAATTTTAAAAAAATCTATGGTTTAGAACTAATAATTGATGCATGGAACTTAAAGAACGCACTGAATTACGCATTTTAAAACAAGAACGAACATTTTAAACCAATTAGTTCGCCTGTTATAGCTGTTTTTATGAACTATGGAAAAATCCAATATGGCCGACTTATTTTTCAAAATGGCGGAAAACCCGTCACCGGATTTTTTGGGATTTTCAGGTGAGGCATCCTCAGACCCCCCTTAATACATCCCAGGGGGTCTCTGCTTGTTTTTCTAAATGTTTACCTCAAACCCTAATTTGACTGTACTATTGGTCGGCATCGACTTTATCCAGATGATGGGACCGTGTTTCGGCCGCGAGTTGGGCGCCAATTTAACACAACGTTTGAACTACGAATGAAATAAATATTTGCGAAAACACTTTCATTTAATTTTGATGCTATTTACAATTACACAACAAAACAAGTCCAAAACAATCACAAAGATATTTGCATTTCTCACTATTTTAAGAAGTTCACGTGCGCGTGAATGAAATATTAAAGATAAAGGGTTTAGTTGTAAAGCAGCAATTTCATCTGTTACAGGTTTACTTTTGTTGTCCTTTTCAACGATTATTTTTACATTGTACTGTACCACGGCTTACTAGATACTATACCTAGATATATAACGGACCTCTTATCCGTAAAGCTCGGGACCGGCATCATCTCGGATTTCCGAATTTTACGGATTTTTGAACACTTTCCCGAAAACCGGGGTATTACGAAAATACGCAGATCTGCGGAGCCGCGCAAGAGTGAAAAGAAAAACGATCTCGCGCGCGCGGCTCCGGCATCATCCCCCTCCCTCCCGAACATTTCCCCTTCTTAAAAGCCGAGGAGAAATAAACAATCCTCCTGATCGTCTGCTGCCTCGTAGTTAACACATTCACATCGCTGAAAATTAAATTTTAATCGTATTGCAACGGGAACAAAACGAAACTGAAACTCATACGCTCTCTCGAAAATCAGCTCTACTGCATGAAAACGATGCATTCGGCATCGGCTTTCCCTCTTTCAATCGCAATATTCCTAGAACACAACCCGTAGAAAAATGCATCCGATCGGTCCCTTTCAAATTGCTCTTCTCTCCCTCCCACTGATATGAAACAATACTCCGTCCGCATTCCGAGAATCGGTCTCGAAGCTCCTTCTGCTCTAGTGTGGATCGCGGAAACGGGAGGGGGAGCGGACACGGAGTACACCGGGACACGCTGAATCCCTTCGGATTCGGATCTTTAAAAAAGAAAACTGATTTCGGAAAACCTTACAGATTTTCGCGGATTCGGAACTTAAAAAAAAAACTGATTTCGGAAAACCTTACGGATTTTTGAACATTACGGATTTTCGGGACACGGATAAGAGGTCCGTTACTGTAGTATCTAGTAAGCCATGACTGTACACTCTAAAAAAACTTGTTGATTAAACAAATAAATCCGGTCAGTTATTCTTCGGTATAACTAATTCGGGATAAGTAATTCAATAAAATGGAAAAGTCTTGGAAAAGGAAACACGTATGGTTATGGTGTGTAGTCTGCTGTACATTTCCTGGGGGTCGTTTAGTATGTGTGAGATCAACATTGCGTTGAAAATTTTTGGGAAAATAGAACCCAAATGCTAGATTTTTGATGAATAGATTTTTTTCTAACCAAAATATGCGATAAGCCAGTATTAAAATTAAACCACCGAAAAATAAATCGTAAAAAAAGTTACGTCATCAGTATCATTGCATTCGTTGGATTACCCAAAAGAAAACTATTGTTCGTTCTTTTTCTTTTTTCAGAGCACTGTCTGATGAACTGGACGACATGGACAGCCAGTTCGACGACCTCAGGGAAACGAGGCGAAAGATCGGAGTCTGGGTCATGTCCCTTCCCCCCATCGTTCCCGAAGACGTTTCCAAGCAGGTAAAACTTAACCTGGCAACCACCCTAGCAACAGACGCGTTGACCTACAGTAAACTGGTCGTGACGTCACCTGATAACACTCTATAGTTCTGTGGGCAAATTTTATCTTCTCCGCCCAAGGACTGTCTGTCTATCACAAGATGAGCTCTAGTTCACATTTCTTACATCCATTTGTTTAGCATTGTTTCTATAGCAACCACCACAACCAGGCAACTAGTCCATGGACTAGTTGCCTGGTTGTGCAGAGCCTGGCTGTAGAGCTCATCTTGAGATAGACAGACAGTAATCTGTATGTGGAGAGCTCTGTACTGTGTACTATATTTAAGAATGGTACACCCTTTCAGATCGGTAAGTTCACGGACAAGGTAAACAGCATCTACGGCGTGTACCTGCAGTCCATCTCGGAGCTGGACGTATCGGTGGGGGCTTCCGAGGAGCCTTTCACAAAAGCCTTCGAAGCCTACAGGGATGAAGAGTACATTATGTACCAGAAGTACGCCAGGAAGCTCATTGAGCTACAGAGGGATATCGTGAGTACTACACTACTCTTTTCTTTGAAAGAAGCGTTAGGGGGAAAATTGAGAGTTCTTTAAACAAGGGGGGATACTTGAAGGAGTACCTCCATGGTTAGAACTTCAAACTCCAGTGTAACCAACCTCACTGGTGAGGCCATGAGCAGAGCTGCTACCGAAGGTGTGACTGGAAGTCACAGTCAGCTGAGGCAAATCCCTTTGTTATTTCCCCAAGTTCACTTAGTAGTCCTCATTTTATCGACCTCGGTGGGATAAAAGGCTGAGTCTACCTAGCCCAAACTTGGAACACAACTTGGGCTTGTAGAGTGGCATCAAGTGGTGTAAATGGCCACTACACCACTGAATGGGCTTAGAGGGTATTTTAAGTCTATATGTGTATAAATTCCCTTATCGTACTCATGGCAGACCTTACAATTACAAACAATAAAAAAAACGTCAAAAAGCAAACCATAAGTTGATAGTTTTTAATTTGAAGGTAACTTTCGTATCGTTGTAAATTTTTAACGGATATTTTTGTTGATTGACAAGTAGATAAGTTACCATGCTTCATTGACTCCCTCTCCAAAATCAGAAAGCAGTTTTATCTGCTAATTTTCGTTTCCATGATTATTCGCTAACAAACTGCCCTAGCTATTATAAGTAATATTAAAAGCCAATCAGAAATTTAAAAAAAAATATTATATTTTCTTTAATCCAGTTCTCCAAATTACAAAAGATATCTCCATATTTGGTTAATTTGGTTCTTATTAGTTTTTCTGTAGTACTTTCAATTTCCCTATATCAATGTTGTTATTTTTTTCTCTTTCAGTACGAAGCTCATCCTGGTAAGTCTATTTTCATCATGATATAAATAGTAGACCATTTTTCAAAGAATTAAATGAAAAACAGCTCGATTATTATTACAACAAAACAAATACAAGCTTTGATACCATATTTTCATTTATAAAATCATACTATTTTGTATTGACTACCAAGTTAAGTTTGGAATATTCTATATCAAACAGCCTTATATATAGTCAAAATTGTAACTGGAATGAAGGTTAAAAAAAACCTTAAAAATTCTTAAAATAAATATTTTTAAGTAATTCATAATTCAAATATTTCTGAAAGGAAGCCAAAAATAACAATGGTGAAACTGTACTGAACATCAAAGCATAATATGAATAGAAAACAGTTATTGGACATTAAATTTTAATGCTAAATATTGTTCTCGAAAATGTGATTGGACCTTTCGAATTCAAATAACAAACCAATCGCGTAATTTCCCTACAGAACTGAAGCCTCGGATTGGGGGATCGCACTACGTGCGGTGGGGCAGCAGCGAATGCCCGACGCAGGAGACTGAGGCCTCGGTAGTGGGCGTGGCCTCTTCGTCGCAGATTCAGCAGAACGGAGGCTCTAACGACTTCCTATGTGCCCCGCTCGACCCGGTGACCGTGGAGCCCAAGAAGTACTTCCCCGACTACCCTGGGGACGACGAGCCAGACAACCACATGTTGGTCAGCCCTCTCAGGTGAACGTCCTTACATTCATCTAAAAAGTAGAGATATTTCTGTCTCTTATACTACGTTCACACATGAAAAGTTAATCTAGATTAACTTAAGAGAGAACTTAATCTAGTTTAACTTCAACTAGCTTAATTTTTACCCGTTCGCACTTGTTAATCCAGTTTCTATTCACTAAACTAGATTAAATCAGACAGTTCGTCCAGGTGGCGCTACGAGTAAGAAAATGGCTGCCGTCCAAGAGTTCGTCTCTAAGCCTAAGTCCACCACTCAAACTTTTTTTACTTTGCACTTATACTTGCAGAATAGCTATTTTTCTTCTTGGGTTGTCCAATTTCTTTATCCCTTTCGAAAATATATTTAAGTTACAAGCGGCTGTGCTGATGTAATATCAAATAAAAAAAATGTTTGCAGCATTTTTTGTTTTTATTTCTCTTAGTAGATGTCGCCACAATAACTTAAACTCTTAACGCTCTTAACTATCTCTGAGCTAGTTTAAAACTAAGACAGTTCGTTCAAAGAAATTAATTTTTTCGGATGGACCAATTCTTCTTCCTTTTTAACAACCATTTTGTTCGTATCCTCTTAACTTTCCTCGGCCTGGAAAGTAGTTTTACGGCGGTCGGATGATGTTCGTTGACACATGTGTGAATGAAGTTCCATAGCGGCCGCTAGAGAGCGACACTGTCAAACCTACTTAAGCTAGTTCGGGAAACTAGATTAAGTTAATCCAGTTTCTTTTCGCTAATCTAGATTAAATCTAATCCAGTTCGTTCACACATGCTCGACTTAAGCTAGATTAGCACTTAATCTAGATTAACTTTTCATGTGTGAACGGGGTATTACCTAACTGTTGGAAAACATTTAATTGAAAATTTGCAGCGTAAAAGGAAAGCATAGTAAAGAGCTTCGAGTAGGACATAGCCAAGTTAAGCCTTAATGAAATTTTCAAATTATCATCCGAAAAGGTTCCTCAGGGCCCGATTCTGTAGAACTTATGTGCTGATGGTAATATGGATTGATACCAATCGGATGATTAACTATGAGCCAAATCTTGTTTACGCCCCGCTTGATTTATATCAGTGGTTCTTAAACTTTTGATCACCGCGGCCCCCTTTATGTAACAGCCAGACATCGTGGCCCCCTAAGATTTTGAACACCCAGACTTGTTTCAGGTGGTTGACTCACTGTTATTTCTAAGGTACCCCATAAAATTCCATATTTATGCTAAAAGTTTACAATTAGTTCAAGTAATAATAGGGGGTCCGGTGTCCCCCAGAAAACTTTGAAAATTTGCCTCATAAAGGGGTGTTTTGTTTTAGTTCATTTTGAGAATTTTTAGTTACACCCAAAAAACAGCTCCTTGTAAACCACAGAATTTTCAAGGAAAAAATAGTATAAGTAGCGGTAAAAATTTAGAGGGGGCCTGGGGGCGTATTTCAAATTCCCACATGGATAAGGAACTTAGATCAAATGCGCATGCGTGTGGACTAATTTTAATAAAATAACAACTGGGGATAGAACCCGCGAACTGCCGCATACAACACAACACGCTACCACTGCTCCACTAGGGATTCAGAAACCTTAAAACTTTTTAGACCTTGTTCATTCTTTTCGTCTACACGCATGCGCATAAGCGCTCGTTCCATACCCATGTGGGAATTAGAATTACGCGGCCGGCGGGCTTATTTACAAATCCTCATCCGCTTTAGGCCTTGATTCAATGCGCATGCGTGTGGACACAAAGAAGGAATAAGGTCAAAAAAGTTTTAACGTTATTGTAAGCCCCGCTGGAGCAGTCGTAGCGCACTAGCGTAGCATGCGGTAGTTCGTGGGTTCTATCCCCAGTTATTATTTTATTAAAATTTCCAAAAAAACCCAGCAAAAATCAAGTTCACGCGCATGCGCATTGGGCCAAGGCCTAAATTGGGTGAGGTTATGAAAATACGCGGCCGGGGGTCCTCCCAAGTTTTGAGATTTGCCCCTTTAAACTTTTTATCTCATTTTTAAAATCTGTGGAAAACTCTCATAGGCAGAGATATTTTTAACTCCTCTGAAAGAGTATTTCACTCCTTGAAAATCGGAAATACTCCTTAAAAAACTAGCCAGGAGTATTTTCACTCTTTGAATTTTTCACAAAGGTTTAGCTTAAAAACGCCGTGAGATGTAAGTGGTAGTCATTGGTCTTCGTCTTTGAGTGAATTTTTGTAGTCGGAGTACCCAAAACAAAAGGAAAGTGGCCAAAACACTGTTTTGTGTCTATTTGTGAACCCCTTTTTGGTTTCAGCCACGGTTTTCGTGTCTCTGTTTATGCTATTTCCGTATTTCACTCCTCATAATTGAATTTCACTCCTCCTAAAAAAGTCAAGGAGTATTTTTACTCCTCCAAAAAAATCCTAGGAATAACACTGCTCATAGGTAACTTGAGTGTTCCCCAAAAATTACTCGCGGATCCCCAAGGAAGGCGCTGCGGAACCCTGGGAGTCCGCGTACCACAGTTTAAGAATCGCTCCGGAAATATATTGTGAAGTTTCAGTTACCTTATATACAGCTGATAGAATTATTGACTGGTGAGTATGGTCACCACCACAGTATGAAACGGTCTCAACCACCTCTGTTCCTATTCCTCATTGCAGGTACCGCGGCGAGATGTCCCGCTTCCGGCGCATGATGAACAAGCAGATCGCGTGCGTGCGCTGCCGCACCCCCCACCGTACCACCACCCTCATGAAAGCCGGGGACACCAAATGCCCCTCCGCCGAGTGGACGCGCGAGTACACCGGACTCCTGATGGCCCCAGGTCGCTTCACGGCCAAGGGGCAGTACGTGTGCATGGACGACGACATGGCCGAGCCGAAAGGCAAGCCGCTCTTCGGCGACTCCGACGACTCGCACGTCGTCGAGATACAGGAGGTGGCGGTCGAGTGCGGCTCCCTGCCGTGCGGGCCTTACAAGGCCGACCAGCCGCTGCCGTGCGTCGTATGCACCATCTAATAAAAAGTGATTGTTGTTGTTGATTGGTTATGAAGATTTGTTATTTATTGTGTTGTGTGTACTGTATAATAGGGATTTTTTTTATATTTTTTATGCTGAATTTGAATAAAATTTATGAGTTGAATTTCTATGAAGTACCTTTATCATCATCCGTAGAGCGACAGCCCAGGGTGGGCAAAGAACTAGACGTTTCCAGTCAAACTCCACCAATTTCTAGTTTTGAGGGTCAAACCACGGCTTACTAGATACTATACAGGCTAGCAGAGTTTTAAACAATGAAAACCATTTGACAACTTATCCCGCTTGGATCGCCACAAGTCCTACCTAAATCGACCAACCAATAGGATAACACACTGACAAATAAGGAAAAATGAAGGCGTGTTTTCATGACGTAAACTGCTGATTGTTGGCCATTAGTGGATGATTTGAATTTTTGAGCCACCTTCAACTCTGGAATTGCTTTGCCAGTTTGTCAGATATTGCCATCTGGATTTTTAATGATTTCCGTATCTCGGCTAGCCTGTATAGTATCTAGTAAGCCGTGGTCAAACAGTCCTCAACAGGCATCCTCCCATCGCCGGAGCTTAGGTCTTCCCCTTCGTCGAGTGGTGACTGACCTTGTTGCAAAAATTTCCTTCAGAACGCTATTGTTGCTCATACGAATGACATGCCCTATACCCAATTGAGACTGCTTATTTTTATGAAGTGAACATCTGGTTCTCTGAACATTCGATATAATTCAGTTTATCAGTTTCATTTATTATTCAGTTACCTTTACCAACTGTGGTAAATTTCATGAACACATCCAAAATGCACGGTAATTAGAATAAAGTTTCGATTTTGAAAGGTTAAAACAGAAGAGAACCACTCGTCAGAATGACCTCATATTTCACCTAGAATAGGGAAATTTTTTGAGTAGTAAGACTAATAGTTGACCAACAGGGTCAAAAAGTCACTTGGTTAAAAATAAATTTTTCAATGAACTAGTTCAATTAACTTCAAGAAACTAGCAAAATGTTTTATAACTTTGAAACCTATATTGATATTACTAACAAAATTCAACCCATAAAAAGTTTTTTAGTCAAGAATTTATTTGGCTAAAAGAATTTTTAAAAACTAAACCAGTGTTTCTATAAGTATACTTATAGAAAAGATTTCTCAACAAATATGAAAATTCTTTTTCAAATAACAAGGATTTTCTTCTATAAATGTACTGCATAACTAGTCTAAATTTGGACTCTGAATCTTTATTTTGTTTGATACTTTTTTAGAAACATTCATATGAAAGTTTTAGAAGAAAAACATTCATGACTCATTCCCCATACACAAATGAAGGATTGACATGATCTTACTTCACCTATTACACAAGATAAATTTTAAAAAAATCAGTTCTAACAAATTAGCTCAATTCTCATTTTTAAACTATTCTAATCACTGTTCTCTTGCAGCTTTCAGTTATTAAAACTTTAATTAAAATTGTGATTATTTAATATCATTTGAACATATTTTAAAATTAAACAAGAATTTACTTTTGTATTTCCCATCTGTAGCAATCGGCGCTTATGGACTTCTATAGATGGAGAATAGGGTATTTAAAAATTCAGATTAATCTCAAGGACAAATTATATTAATTTTGTTATTCAATTCTTCAAACTTTTATCTACCAAACTATTTACAATAAGGCACTGTCTATTTGCCCGGTAGATATACTCTCTAACTAGTCCTGTTTACCCGGCACTTGTCCTACAACAGTTCTCTTCTGATTGAAGCGCCAGGACCGCGAGGCCTACGTATAACTACCAAATAGACACTTCGTTACGGGCATCGGAAGTTAACTATGAACAAAAAACGTACTCCATATTTGGCCACTCTAACCTACTAACTACTAAGTTAAGTTACATTTTAAAACAACTCATTCTGCTATAACTGCTGATCCCACGGCTGTCCCATCCTACAATTTACAAATTTCATACCTTACCTATAAAGTTGCAAAAAATATTTACAATATGTCTACAATTTACCTATTGTACATTTTAGGCCAAATATGTTTGAGGTTAACATTGGAGAACCACTGTTCGTGTTTATTTCATCCAGGTTCCACCCATTCTTTAAATTGAAAACTTTATTTAGAACAGCTTTAGAAAAGGTCCGCCTAATAACTCGAAAAATTTTCTACTAATTCCTGTCATTTTAGGATCTAATAATAGCATCAACAATTAGATCTCAATGGTTGTGGGTCATAAATTAAGCTGCGGTTAAACATGGCGGCTAGCGGACCTTTTCTTAAAGCTGTAGCCTTTTTCCTTTAAAAGTGAAAATAATTCCTTCCTACCCAATAAAACATCCTATAAACTAAAATTACACAAATTTATGAACAAATACATTTATTCATTTCAGATAGAAACTTACAATAGGAAACTTCAGAATTAAACATCATGACAAATCCACAATTCTAGACAACACTTGAGGTTAAGTAGTTAATAACTATAAGTAAACAAAATGAGACTACGAGCATTTTATAACACAGAACAGGTTAGTTTTACAAACGAATATCACTTGTAGATATGTTAGCTGCCGAATCGTTCATTAGTAGGTACTAATATTCTCAATATGAAACACTGCTCTTCAGGGTAATATACACTGTATTATATCAACACTGAAGATTCCATCAAAGTCTATGAACCACTTACTGCTTGGCTGAGGTGTTCTGCTGCACGTCGATGGGAACCACCCTTTCGTTGACAGGTGGAGGTTCGACGGCCTTTTTGGGAGCTTCCACGACCAACACTCCGTCGGGAGTGAGAGACGACTTAACGGCCTCCGGTTCGGTACCAGCCGGCAGCATGTATCTGCGGGTGAATTCCCTAGCGATGAAGCCGTGTTGGTCGGTCTTCTCCTCGTGCTTGGCGTGGACCAGGATAGAGTTGTCGACGGTCTTGACGGTGATCTCCTCGGGCTTGAAGTGGCCGACGTTCAGCGACACTTTGAAGTGATCCTTGTCGTTCACCACTTCGGACTTGCCGGACTCCTCGATGTTCAGCTGGGTCCTGGGGCGGAGCAGGAAGCCGCGGTAGAACGTCGGGGCTAGCAGGTCGTCCTCGCCCAGTCCCATGCCAAAGTGCTGGTCCAAGAGGCGGGCAGGGTAGTCGACGGCGTCCCACCAGCAGGATCGGGAGAGAAGCGGCAGCAGTGACATCTCGAGCGGGAACCGTTGGTTGGATTTTATCAAAGCGCAGTAAATCGAAACACTACAGCGAGTTCGGATTATTCGTGAGGCAGGGGAAGCGATCGGCTGTTTTTATAGCGGCCGCAGAAAAGCGCGGCAAAGTCGAGAAGTTTCGACCGAACTCTCCATTTGGCTGGAAATCGCTCCGACCGGCAGTTTGGTTGCTATGGTAACGAGATCGGTGCAGAACTCTGGTAGACGAATTTGGCGCGTTATCGCGTTTTTGGTGATGAAAGATGATTTTTATACTAGAGAATGAAATCAAATACTGTCTGCGCACTGTATCGGCCGTCGGTTCGATTCCGGCCTTGCCCTGGGTGTACTTTCTCTCACTCCTTGTGTCAGTAAATATTCTGTTGTGTCTGTCTATCTTGACGAAGGTTTATAAGAGGATCCTTGAGGTCAAGCACACATACCGGAAAATATATGTAACCACAACCAAACCAAACCAAAAATCCAATCGAAATCAGATAGATTTCAGCTTGATTAAAGCAAAATTTAAAAGTTGAAACAAGTATTTTTATCTTTAAGTTTTTTTCTCTGCATGACCAGTCAAATAGTAATAGTTTTTGGTAATTTGAGATTTTTTGCTGAAAGCTATATTTTTTGGGATGCTGAATCCGAATCCGAGGTTTGCTCACAAAATAATTTCTTAACGCGAATTAGCGGATAGAGGATTTTTGTCTTAAAGGACTGAGGTCCTCCCTCGAAAAAAATTGTATTCCTTTAAATTTTTAAATTTTAAAGGTGGAATGAAGTAGCGTTCTTCATTTATCACTTTAAATCCCTATGTATTGGTTAATGATTTTTTTTTTTATGAAATTAAAGTTTTTATGAAAATAACGAGATTTGATTCAAATAAATTTAAATACTATATTAAACATTCGAAAATGTTTGTTAAAAACTGGAAAAGGGTTTAATTATAATTAGCAGTTATTTTATTAGATTAATTTTGATGAAACACTAAAATATTAAATTGTATTTCAATTTATTCGGATTGAAATGAAAACAACTTAAGTAAAATTAATTTGTAATAAAATTTCATTTTTATTAATGCTTATTAATAGAATCTGATTTCAAGGATTTATCTTCGTCAGAAAACTAAAAATCAGCTAAAATTCAGTTTCAGTGCTTAATTGTAGCTTTGGAAAAAAATGAAGCTTACGTTCCCCAACTGAATATTAATTTCTAAATTTATTGATAGTTTATAAAATTTGAAAAAGTGACTACTTAAAAAATATTATATTTATCAGCTGTATAATTTCCTGAGAATATACAAGATTACACGATACTATTGTAATCGCAAATCCAATATAAGGATAAATGATGTCATAACAGGCTGTAAAAAAGAATTTATTGCTATTTTTTATTTATAGTATTAAAATTTGATGACACATATTGGGACTGGAGGAATTATTTGGGTTTTTTTAACTAGTGGAATAAAAATATTAATTCTAATAATTGACTTTTCGGTGGTGGGAATATTACTTCAAATTTACCATCATAATAATTAGAAAGTAACGCATAAGATACTCGGCAAAAAACTAAAAGAATCTGTTTTCAAAATTTTTTTGGTCTAATGATTCCACAAATATAGTAGTAATTCTATTCAAGTAGCACAAACGTTCAAGATTCGTCCAAATTACGTCATGTATGGCCAAATTTCATTTACTTCTTGTAGCAGTTACGTAAATTTGACATATTTGGTATGAGCTGTGCTACTGTACGAGCCGATTCCCCGAATCATAAACTCTGATTTATAATTCAAACTTTAAAATAAAGGGTTCTTAAAATCCATTTATCGCCAAAAGAATTTGGAGAATGGAGAGACTAGCTGACGTCTTTCGGCAACCCATAAGGCCAACTAGTGAGATATAGAACACGTTGGCGGGATTTTTATGCAAATTACAGAGTTAACATTTCCTTAATCTTCTTGACTACGAAATCAAGACATTTTCAACCCTGTAGCCACACGTTTTAGGATTAACTTTTCAATTCCTTAACTGGTGTATGGGTGGGGGCTGGGCGGCTTAGTTGGTTTTTGTGCTGCAACCACGCTAGCAGTCTGCGCACTGAACCAGCCGTCGGTTCGATTCCGGCCTTTGCCCTGGGTGTACTTTCTCTCTCTCTCTGTCAGTAAAAATTCTGTTTTGTCTGTGAAGGTTTACAAGCGGATCCTTGAGATCAAGCACAAAGACCGGAAAATATAATGTAACCAAAACCCAACCCAACCAACTGGTGTATGCTTAATATTATCGATAATTCTGGACAATTCTAAAAAGTAGCTAATATGAGTGGCACTTCTTTTTAATTCATTTAGATATTGCGTTGGGTTGGTTGGGTTTTGGGTTAGGTTGGTTTGGTTTGGTTTTTTGGTTACATATATTTTCCGGTATGTGTGCTTGATCTCAAGGATCCGCTTATACACCTTCGTCAAGTAAGACAGACACAATAGAATTTTTTACTGACACAAAGAAGGAAAATACACACAAGGGCGAGGTGAGAATCGAACTCACGACGAAGCAGTGCGCAGACTGCTGGCGTGAAAGGCAGAGAGCAAACCAAACAGGCCATCCGTCCCCCTTCATTTCGATATCTACGAATTTTTCAAGAATATTATGAAGTTCATGGTAATTAATAGAAGAAAAAGTTAAAATTTCACGAAATTTCACGTAATAGTTTTTAAATGTTAAGTTTTGAATTCTTTTTATGATCTTTCGGAACTTAATTCTTTCAGAGCTGAACTAAACGTTTTTACCTCAGCATGTCTGCGCGACTAAATGATGTAATTGAGGATTTAGATAATTCATCTCTGTTTAGCCAAGAGCCTCTTTATTTGAGCCCAAGCAGCACAAACGATCAAGATTCCCCCATGTGTGGCCAAATTTCGTTCATTTCTAGTTGCAGTTACGTAAACTGGACGTATTTGGTATGTGCTGTGCTAGCAGTCTGCGCACTGTACCAGCCGTCGGTTAAATTCCGGCCTTTGCCCGGGGTGTACTATATTGTGGAATATTCTATAAGTTCGGGGCTAATTGACAGAGAGGTATAGGCAGTACATTTTGGTGGTCAAAGCTGTGATGGGGGACGGGATGGCCTGTTCGGTTTGCTCCTCTGCCTTTCACGCCAGCAGTCTGCGCACTGCTCCGTCGTGAGTTCGATTCTCACCTCGCCCCTGGGTGTATTTTCCTTCTTTGTGCCAGTAAAAATTCTGTTGTGTCTGTCTTACTTGACGAAGGTGTATAAGCGGATCCTTGAGATCAAGCACACATACCGGAAAATATATGTAACCAAAAACCAAACCAAAGCTGTGATTGGCTGTGACGTGTTCATTCAATCTGTCCTTTCGGAGGGCTATTGGAGGATCAAGCTTTTTCTCCACCTCTCTTGACGTGTCGCGATCCCAGCGCCAAAATAGCCCCTAACTTATACAATATTCCATGCTTTTTCGATTTACATTACCACCTGTGGTCGTGGACTCTCTGTTCTAGTACTCTGTGAGCTGCGCTATTATACTATGGTCGGGCCAAGGTTTGGTTGGCTCATCCATGACGTCACCACATGGGAAGAGGGTGCTCTGCCATTGGCAGAGCACCCTCTCCTATGTGGTGACGTCACGGATGAGCCAACCTTCTCTCTCTACAAACCTTTTGGTCGGGCTATATTCTCACAAAATATTATTCACCTAACAGTCAAATGTCTTAACTTCAACCGCCTAACTAAACCAATCGCTATAAAAACCCTTCCCAACTGTCATCCAGCCACACATCATCTACAGTTCCTGTCTTCTATTATTCACTGAACAGTCGATTCAGCAAGATGTTCTCCGCATTCCCGAGTGACCCTTTGGACTCCTGGGCCATCGACATCAACCCTCTCTTTCCATCGGCTAGTTCTCTGATCCCTTCTCGGCCACGCACCAACAGCAGGTAATCTAATTAGTTGGCAGTTATTTTGTTTATTTTATAGTTGGTACAATTTGGGAATCTGATAATTGTAAATTTTTGGGGGGATGGTGGTCTTTTACGATGGATTAATTACTAATGACTCGACTCTAAAAAGCCTACTTTTAAATGAAAGCTTTTTCAAAAAGGAAACCATTTAATAACAATAGTTTCTGAATTTCAGCCAAGTCGATTCGGGTTTTTGAGTTTTTAAATCATTGACCATATTTCGTAATTTTTTATTTTTTGAAATTGATCTATCATTTTTATAAAGGGAGGATTAGGTGGTAGTTATTTTGTTTATTTTACATTTGGTACAGTTTGGGAATCTGATAATTGCAAATTTTTGGGGGATGGTGATCTTTTACGATGGTTTACTTACTAATAACTCTAAAAATCCTACATAAAAATGAGACTAGTTTTATTTCCACGGGCTGATCTAACTTTCAATCGTGAAAAATCAATATTGTGGTGCATCTAAAATATGTAACACCATCTTTAGTTGCAAAAGGTTAAATCTGATTTATTTAGTATATTTCCTATAATTTCCTTATCTTGCATTGTTAATTCATCTGTATTTATAAACGAGAAAAATCTGACCAAATCGAAGTTTTTGAGTTTTTAAATCATTGACCATATTTCGTAATTTTTTATTTTTTGAAATTGATCTATCATTTTTATAAAGGGAGGATTAGGTGGTAGTTATTTTGTTTATTTTACATTTGGTACAGTTTGGGAATCTGATAATTGCAAATTTTTGGGGGATGGTGATCTTTTACGATGGTTTACTTACTAATAACTCTAAAAATCCTACATAAAAATGAGACTAGTTTTATTTCCACGGGCTGATCTAACTTTCAATCGTGAAAAATCAATATTGTGGTGCATCTAAAATATGTAACACCATCTTTAGTTGCAAAAGGTTAAATCTGATTTATTTAGTATATTTCCTATAATTTCCTTATCTTGCATTGTTAATTCATCTGTATTTATAAACGAGAAAAATCTGACCAAATCGAAGTTTTCCCTGACATGTCCTATATTTTCTCTATGAACCCTGCCCGCTGGTTGTCAAAATAAGCAAAACATTCTTCTTAAATTTTGTAAGGGAACTGGGTCTAACCCTTTCATTCTATCTTTTAAGCTGTCTTAACATGCTAAAATATACTGAGCATTCATCTGATCGGGGTTTTTAAGGGGCATCGTTTTAAGTCTTGACATGGTAAAATGGGACAATTTCTTTATATCCAATGGGCTGATTAAGTGATGATTCTTCCATATTAAGGATTAGTAGCCGAGGGTCACTTGGGATGAATACAGGGTGGTCTTAAATTCGTGGTACAAACTGGGTAAAGTAGGTAGAGTACATAAAAATCAACAAGAATTGGTATAGAAAGGGGGTTCGCAAATGTGTTCTAAGGGGTGAAACCCCGGGGTGAAAATAAGCTATAAAACTTGCATATTTGTGCAGGAAGAGACACAATTGTTAGATTCCGTAATTTTTACATAAAAAAAAATAAAACTCGTACTTGCAAAAAGTAACTTTAACTAACTTTTCAGGAAGTTATCTTTTCGTAGCAAAAGATTTATTTCGATCAGTCTTTTTTAATGCATGTTCAACCAAATTTGGCAACTTATTAGCCCTATGGCGCAATTTTTTTCGATTCTTATTTTATCGTTACCTTAAGAATCGCAAAAGAATTTGGCGATCACGGATTGGCGACATTTTTTTCCCCTGCCGAATGCAAAAGTGTTACTGGTGGGAAAACTCGCGTAGTAGAAGAATTTAATAATATTTGAAGTTGTTTTACAAAATAACTACCGGAATCGAACCATTGTCTCTTACTGCACAAATAAGCAAGTTTTGTTGCTGATTTTCACCCCTTAATACCCCCCTTTCTATACCAATTCTTATTCGTCTTGATGAGCTCTACCTACCCTACCCAGTTTGTACCACGAATTTAGGACCACCCTGTATAGAAAGGCTTCCATTGATGGATTGAATCCATGTATTTGACAAGAGTAATATTGTGGCTTCTCTCGCAGGTCTGCTCCAAACAAGACTGGTAAGAGCGACCCTAACGTGCACCAGCTTATGTTCCACGTGAAGCAGTTCGTACCGGATGACATCAAGGTGAAGTTGCTGGGGGACGGTTACACCGTCGAGGTGCACGGGAAGCACGCGGAGAAGGCCGACGAGCACGGGTTCATCTCCAGAGAGTTCACTCGTCGACATGACGTGAGTTTAACATGTTCGACTATGGGCCGATCTCACCAACCTTCAGTTAAAACGTGTCTAACTGGCATTAGCGACTAAAGAGGTCATTTTTGAGGTTTCTTCGAGGCTTCCTATTGGTTCTTTTGAATCTCCGTTCGCAGTTTTAGCCGCTAATGCCAGTTAGACACGTTTTAACTGGAGATTATCTTTAACTGAAGGTTGATGAGATCGGCTTTATGTACAGCAGGATTGTGATTTATTTAAGTAAGCCTTGGGCCGACGTGGCTGCCTATACTACTGTCTGTCTTCCACAAGTTGAGCTGTTGTGGCAGTTGCTATACAGACAAGACCGGTTCATTTTGAATAGGGATAAACCGTATTGTGATTTAGCGGTGATTAAAACCGATGGAAGATTATTGGCAGAATTTTCGGCGATCAGGTCTTCTCGGCGGTTTCACGCATATGTTAGAGGTTGGGATTATACTGGACAGCAACTTAAGTTGCCCCTATGACGTCACTAACAAAGTAGTTCCTCGTAGTGTCTGAATTTTGAGTGAAATAAATGAACGTAAATTTAAAAATATGATTATTTGTTAAAGCCATGTATATGTAGTGCTTTTCAATCGCGATTTGCGTTCCGAAACTCCTCCTAGCAACCAAACAGGCTTTGTATTTACAGATTTCTCTTTCCGCATTTGTGACGTACTTGGTTCAAGAAACGTTGCTCTCCAGTAGTATAGTGAATTGCTAAGATGATAAACAGAGAACCAGTGATTCAATGCAACAATATCGCCCAATGAAAATGAATCCCCTGTTTGGCAACAAAAATGTAAACGAGAACTTATCGTGTGATAGACCACGGCTTACTAGATACTATAGACTAGCCGAGATACGGAAATCATTAAAATTGTAGATGGCAATAGCTGACAACTGGCAAAGTAAATCCAGAGTTGAAGGCGGGACTTAATGGCTCAAAAATTCAACGCAGCCACTAATGGACTACAATCAGCAGTTTACGTCATAAAAACACGCCTTTATTTTTCCTTATTTGTCAGTGTTATCCTATTGGTTGATCGGTATAGGTAGGACGTGTGGCGATCCCAGCTGGAAAAGTTGTCAAATGGTTTTCATTATTCAAAACTCGGCTAGCTTGTATAGTATCTAGTAAACCATGGATACACATTAGACTCCAACGTTTCTTTCTTGATAATGGAGAAATAAGTCGAAAGCAAGCGATGGAAGTTGTTCTGATCGCAATGTCGAATTTAGATTGAAATTAGGCTCTTTACTTTAGAAATTTGATTTGTTTGTTAAATCCATGCATATATAGTGCTGTCCTTTAAAAACAACCCACTGTTTCATGTTTTTTTCATTAAAAGCTTAGTAAAAAGGATAATTAAATCGAACAAAAAACTGTACTAGCGGTTCATCCTCCCTAACATTTTAGTGCTAAGCATTTTTAATTCCAATTATCCATTACAAATTGGCAGCCAATTAAGAATTTGAAAAAAACCCATTGTTTCCTAAAAAAACCATGTACCCTAAAAAAAAAACATGCTTGAAAATACTCAAAAATTAAGACAAAAATATGGTTAAAAGGGTTTTTTTGATAGAAAAGGGAATAATTAAGATAGTTAAAACCAAATTTATTAATAATATTTTCTAAAATTAAAATTATGATATGATTTTCTCCTCAAGAGTTCGTCTTCAAAACACAACGATAATAGCTATTTTATACTGTTGTATTTTTATTTTCGGGTTTTAAAAATGACTTTTTCAATGCAAAAACTTTACAGTTTTTATAAAAAAAAGCTAAAACAAGATAATTGGCACTTATATTTTATTTTAACCCCAATTATTAACTCTCCATAACTAATTTTCTAGTGAAATTCTAGTAAAGTGCTATCTTTGCATGGAAAATGGGTGTTTTTTGGTATCAGTGAGTTTTTATTAAAAATATTAAAAAAAAAATCCGCGAATCACTCAAACAAGATTATATTTGCATAATTAGTAGTATATCATGGGTAATATTAAATATTTTTCATAAATTTTTATTTATTTTGCGATTTATACAAAAGGAAACAATGGGTTGTTTTTAGCTCCCATTGGGTTTTTTTACCCCTGGTTTCAAACACTACAGTAAGGACTCTAATTGGCGGACAGAGCCAAAATTTTAATATTTTATTCTCATAGTAATGTGCTAACATAAAAACGCGTGAAAATTTCTTTAAAGTCTTTATAACATCAAAGTCTGTACATCTGAAGCACATTTTTTGCCAAAAATCTACATTTTCTCAGCTTGTTTAAAAAATAAGTAAATAAACCGTTCTTTGATCAGTTTTTACACCCCTAACACTCTAAAGGGCATAGAAAGACAGGGTATATGAGATGGTAAAATTATTTTAATCATTTAAGTAAAAAATCTCAATGGGTTGTTTTTAGGGTACAATTTGGAGTGGGTTGTTTTTAAAGGACAGCACTATATGCTTTTCCGGGTCATAATTCTCACAAAGTGTTGAGTTTTTTTCGATTTCTTGGTGTGGTATATTCATTTGGAATTCAACGCAAACTATCTTTTAGTTCAGTTTTTTCCCGATCGTCGTGACGCCATTGTGAAGAAAGGTTGTAATAGTAGTTGCGGAGGTGTAGGAGCAGTGGAGGATACTCGGTGGGGGCGATCGCCATACCCGAATTAGGAGAGAATGAGTGCTTAAATGCAATCAAAAATTTTCTATGGGGCTGAGTTCGGCAAAAGTTTGCAGTGACTAAAGATGCGTTTGTAAAAAAGGCGATTATTTTGGATATGATGATTTAGCTGTACTAGTCTGCAACGTTACTCGACCCTGGAGAATTCCTAGCTGAATTTCTAGTGCAATTAAAGAACTTAAATGTGGGTTTATAACACATTATTCATATTTTTAAATTTGCCTTTTTATCACGATTTGCGTACAGAAACTCCTCGTAGCAACCAGACCGGCTTTCTGTTTCCGTCCGTGTAGTGACGTCACAGGTTCAAGGAACGTTGCAGTCGAGTATAGTAGTTGGATTTTGGTAATAATATACCGTCGACTTACAATCGGAAGGCACTAAGTCACTTTTGGAAGATATTTTGAAAACGGTGGAACGTTGCCAACGAACGCGCGGAGTCTTGGTGCATCTCTAAAATCTCATCAAACTGGAAAGCTAGTAAACCTAGCATAGATGGTTGGTTTGCTGATGTTGCCAGAGTTGCTTGTCGTAAATAAAATAGATTGTGATTTTGATTTAAACCAGAAATAATTCTTACAGTAAAAAGCTTAAATATTTGATTGTTCATGATTAATGATTTATTAAATTGAAATTTGATCTTGCAATTGAATTATTTTAGGGTTAGATTTTATAATTAGATTTTTCAAAGGTTTTATAATATTTTCTCTTTTATACAATATAACTTGTATGGCAACAGTAAAAGGATCGCCAAATTTGGCATTACCTCATACGGAGTAGTTGAACAAAAAGTGACTTACAAGGAGAGGATCCCAACGTGTCTTCACCGATTTGGTTCATTTTTGGTGTGTAAGTAGTGCATGACTAGGACATCAATTTGTGAAAATATTAAGAAGCAACTTTAAGAAATTTTGGAGAAAATCGCGATTAAAAATTTAACATGTACTTATATATTTAATAAGATTCTCATATTGAGAGCGGACCGTGGTGTAGCGGTAAGAGTTGCGATTCCCAACCCAAAGGTCACGGGATCGAGTCTCGCTGCAGACCATAATTTTTATTTTTATTTTCCACACAATTAAGAGCACAGGTATGAAATAAACTTATAATAATTAATTATTAATTTTAAAATATTTCTTCTTGTGTATAAATTTTTTTTGGTAAATATATTGTATTTACAATAGGATCATAAAAAATTGGATTTAATAATTTTTTTTTGAGAAACAAGGAATGAAAAGATATTTTCAAAACAAAAAATAATATTTTTATGAATGAAGCTTTACCTGAATTTATCCCTAACTATCCAAAAGAAAGTACGCAATTTTGTTATGCTAAAAGGGTTTGTTATGTGTCTGATTTGATGGTTAAAATAAAAAATTTTTTTGGTAAATATATAAAACTTACAATAGGATCATAAAAAATTTTATTTAATAATTATTTTTTTGGGAAACAAGGAATGAAAAGATTTTTTCAAAACAAAAAAAAATATTTTAAAAAAAGTTTTAAAATTGATAATTATAAAAATATTATGTACTACTTTATTTCATATCTGTGCTCTTAATTGCGTGGAAAATTAAAATAAAAATTATGGTATGCAGCGAGACTCGATCCCGGGACCTTTAGGTTGGGAATCGCAACTCTTACCGCTACACCACGATCCGCTTGCAAGATGAGAATCTTATTAAATATATAAGTACATGTTAAAATTTTTAATCGCGATTTTCTCCAAAATTTCTGAAAGTTGCTTCTTAATATTTTCACAAAATAATGTCCTAGTCATGCACTACTTACACACCAAAAATGAACCAAATCGGTGATGACACGTTGGGATCCTCTCCTTGTTAGTGCCTTTCGACTGTAAGCCGACGATATTAAAAAGTGATTAGCTATACAAACTGTCTAAGTATCACGTTTTCCATTTAAAATTAAGCTCTAATGTCTTTCAGCTGCCTTCGGACGTGATCCCGAAACAGATGATGGCCACTATGTCTCGGGACGGTCTGCTGGTGCTCTCTGTCCCCCGGAAGGTTGAGAAGCAGCCAACCAACGATTATCCGATTGCCCTTAACGTGGTAGATTCTGCAAATGCGGCGATTAGCGTCATGCCGCAGCCACTTAGGAGGGCGTTTGAGGCCGCCTCCCAGATGCACATCGTTGAGCCCGCCGCTCAGAAGCCGGTCCTCAAGCCAGTCTCCCAAGAGAACAAGGTTTTTCTGCCCGCCCCTAAGAGGCTGGTTGCCAAGCCCGTCTCCCAAGAGAACAAGGTTGTTTTGCCCGCCCCTAAGATGGTGCTCGTTAAGTTGGCTTCCCATGAGAACAAGATCGTTGAATCCGTCTCCCAGAAGCTGGTCATTGATCCCGCCTCCCAAGTGAGCAAGGCTGTTGAGCCCGCCTCTCAGAAACCGGTCGTTGAGCCCGCCTCTCAGAAGCCAGTCGTTGATCCCGCCTCCCAAGAGAACAAGGTCGTCGAGCCCGCCACCCAAGAAAACAAGGTCGTCGAGCCCGCCTCCCAGAAGCCGGTCGTCGAGCCCGCCACCCAAGAAAACAAGGTCGTCGAGCCCGCCTCCCAGAAGCCGGTCGTCGAGCCCGCCACCCAAGAAAACAAGGTCGTCGAGCCCGCCTCCCAGAAGCCGGTCGTCGAGCTCGCCACCCAAGAAAACAAGGTCGTCGAGCCCGCCACCCAAGAAAACAAGGTCGTCGAGCCCGCCTCCCAGAAGCCGGTTGTCGAGCCCGCCACCCAAGATATCAAGGTTGTTGAGCCCGCCTCCCAGAAGCCGGTCGTCGAGCCCGACTCCCAAGAGAACAATGTTGTCGAGCCCGCCTCCCAGAAGCTGGTCGTCGAGCCCGCCACCCAAGATAACAAGGTTGTTGAGCCAGCCTCCCAGAAGCCGGTCGTCGAGCCTGCCACCCAAGGTAACAAGGTTGTTGAGCCAGCCTCCCAGAAGCCGGTCGTCGAGCCCGCCACCCAAGATAACAAGGTTGTTGAGCCAGCCTCCCAGAAGCCGGTCGTCGAGCCCGCCTCTCAAGAGAACAAGGCTTAGGAGCTGAAGCTTTAGTGAAGTATTGTGTATCTTAATCGTTTGGTCATTAGTTCAATAAATGTAACTGTTTTTCTGGTATAATGGGTTTGTTATTACTTTTGGTGTATTGCAGTCGCTTTTTCTGGCTAGGTGTGTTTTTTTGAGGTTGATGTGTGTGTTCGGTTAAAGTTTTCGTAACTATCTATTAAGATTAGCTATAATTATTAGAGTTTAGTTTTCTTTACTAGTGATGGAACTTTTAAATGCAATTCAAGTTTTTACTTCCGAATTTCAATATTTGAATTCTGAAATTTGTTTCCAGACGAGGCGTGCCCGCTGTGTTCAGTCAGGGCCAGGTGGAGACATCAGCCAGGGGGCCTAAGCAATCGGTGTATAAGTAGTTGTGGGGTTTAAGTTTCGGTTCAAAGAGACGCGCTCCTCCCTTCGCTTTCACTTGTAGCATGGACTTGTAGACCCTAATAGTAGTCCAAGAGCTGGCTGCATGGGAATTGAACCGGGAGAAATGTAATTCTGAAAATTATCTGTTTTGAAGTACCCTTTTAGAGCAGTAAGATTCTATCAGTCAGCCTGTGCAGAGTGGTTGCGTTATCGAATGGCAGCCAATTGAAAATCGAATTCTCGGCCTTTTTCATAAATTGGGAAATAACGCAACCAATCGGTTAGATTTTCGCATAAACATCTATTTTTGTTTTGTAACAGAATAAATTATCTATATTTTAAGCCAAAGTTTATTCCTGTGGCTCAATTAGTTTCTGAGATATATAACCTCAAAGTTCTTAAACTTTTCTGCTTTTCCTCCTTAATCAACAATGAAATTTCCCCAAAACTCATTGTTGTAACTGAAGAAAACGGGAAATTTAAATTCTAGTAGCTCAAAAACTATTAAAGTGATTAAAGTAAACTTGGGGTTAAAATGTATGATATATTTATTTATTATAAACTTACAGTAACGTGTATGGTCAAAAATCTCAGTTTGCTTGCTACATCTTTTGGAGTACTCTTTGGTTACTTAATTTGACAGTTTTGTTCAATCTAGTTGCAACCAAACGGTGATACTTTTGACCGTCCGTATCGGGGACTAAGGCGAAATGAGTTAGGTGTACTATAGTCTGTGAAAATAAAATCGGCGGTTTCACGTCATGCTTTACCATGGGAACGCAGAAGAAATACATGGAGAAAAAAAACTCAAGGTCAACCGCCGATTTTATTTACACAGACTATAAAACGAGAGCAAGTTCTTGTTTTTTTTACCAACAAATTTCCCGACATTTTCTACGGGGAAGACCTCCCAGACTCTCCTTTAGTGTTTGGAATTCTAATTTTCACAAATTTTTAAAAAAAATTAACTGTATCAAGATGTAAAACCTACCTAAAAATATACTTAAATATTTCATTGAACGTATAATAAAAGGTGTGACCAGAGTGATCTATGCAATTTGCATGTTAAGACTTTAATGTCAGTGTTTGGTCTCATACGTTTGTCCCTCTTCAAACCAGAGAACCATTTGCATGCATCTCGTTCTGCAATGCATTGAGTTTGATCACCCCAACCACATTTTGTTATGTCTTATTATTATTATTATATATGGGTAACAATATATATGCACCATTAGAAACTTTTAACTAAATAAGTGGTGACTGATAGGTTAGCTTCATAGAAAAGTTTGAGGGGGAATATTATGTAAAAATAATTTTTTATCAGTAAATTGTGTAAATCAAATAAATTCGTTTCTTTTCAAATATAAAATTTTACTGTGTTTGATCAACCCTCGATTATTAATCTTGCTTCGTATTTAAATTTACGTTTCAAATCATAACGTTCTTTCTGGTGCTCCCTGAACTACAGGAAGTCAAAAATTTAACTATTGATTACTACTTTCTATAAACCGTTCGTTAGAGGTAATGGTGTATACTTCCCTAGAAAAATCTTATACGCATAAAATCTCAAATTTTCGTACAGTTACTCTTTTTTTTCATATTTACTAAAAGTAGTTCATGTAACATGCTGAAGTTCTACTCATTAAAGTTTTAGGACGAATCTGTAGGTTCTTGTTGTAGGAGTATATATAGTATTATAGGAGAGAAATATTTGTTAAACTTTTCCAAAAAAACTTAACCAAGTAAACAAAGCATATCATGAAATACTCATATGAGTATTTTTTCACTAAATAATGAGAGATATAGGACTAGAGAGCATACAGCATGCAGAGGAAAAATTAAATTCGGTTCAGTGGAACCAGACAGCGATCGGCTGGGTTGGATGGATAATTTGATCGCCAATATTCTTGATTAAAAGTATTCTTAAAATCCGTATAGTTGATAATTTTTTTCAGAAGTTATTCAAGCAAATCTTACTTTCATGTTCGTCGGAGAAACTGTTCTTTGGGAATTTGTAGCAGGTTCGTTGCCATATGGAGATTAGGGTGGGTCAAAAATTTTTTTTTCACATTTTCCCAGGGGCACAGCGACAAAAAGGTGCCAAATGGTCTCAAACTAACATGTGTAAAATTTTATTCCATTATAATAACTCTTTTTGCCTCCGGATTGACTTCAAAGTTTCCAGCAATGTAGTAATTCCGTGTAAAAATGGAAAAGTGAAAATCGAGGTTTTACCTTGATTGCACGAATCCTTCACGAATGTAAATGTTTAGAATGGTATAAAAATCATCATTGAAGGGTATAAAATACTTAAAAATGAAATCAGAGGTAAAATACTTCAGTTGTATCACAACATATTTTGAAATATCTCAATGAATAGAACAGGCAATCAAGGATTGCTTGCTAGAATTAAAAAAAGGCGCGAAGTCTTCATTTGCGGTTGAATAGGATAGTAAAAACATTTAATTTAATAAACCACATAAAAATTTATGTGTCAGAAGGGTGGTATCTATTATGGCATATACGTTCCCAGTTAAAATTTCTATAATAGTTTAAATTTTTGGGATTTCCTTGAAATTTCAGTGACATATAAAGGGCAGTCCACCACAAGTGTCCCCAAACGAATCCCTATTGTCAAAAAATAAATTAAAACCCTGTTTTAAGAGTCAAATTTTGAAATATTTTCTTAAGGAGAGCGGTAGATCCCCGTTTTCAGCTTAAAGCTCCGTATTATCATCAGAATTTTGAAATTAGCTACAGTAATTTTCAAAATATACCTGTGGTTGTTTTAACCAGCTAAATTTGCTATATTTAAACAATATACGCGTAAGGAACTATTTTGGGTAAATGATCCCTCCAAAAGTCATGGCCCTGGGTTTCAGGCCATTTGCTATAGAAAAAAAAATTAGGTAAATCATTAATGTGAAGAGACATTACTGATATTTGCTTATTGCCTATGAACGAACTATCCATCCGACACTTGTTTCACATATTTATGTGGTCACATTTGGATCCCAAGACACTTTAAAGGAGTTTAGGCAAAAGTTTAGAAACATAATATAAAATCTCTATTTTCCTTCCCTATTTAAAAGTGTATGTCAGCCAATTACACATTTTTTTCATCAAAGCCTAAGCAAAACCAAAAATTATATTTAAACAGAATAGTGCCAACAAAACCTAGTAGAATTGTGTATCCTTCAATAGAATCTGCTTCTGAAAAATCGATTATTAGGAAGAAAGTTCTCATGTGGTCCAACTTATTTGATTGCAGTCAAAATTCGCTCCTTATGTATAGATTCATTACTGCAACTCAATATTTTTAAACTTTAAAATTTTAAACTAAATTTTATCCAGTATTTTAAAGAAAGTTACTTCGCACACTATCAAAATTTATCAATCAGTGAAATAACAGTCCGCTGAATTTTGAAATCCTATAATTTAAGAAAAATATACTATTTTCACTTTCTACTTTTAAAATTTAAAAGCATCGTTTTACAATGACAAGACTTGAGAGAGAATATATCTGATCTACCAATATTTAAAATCTGTAGAAACTGAAAGTCCGTCCATTGTTTGTTGGCAAAAAAGCCTCCTATTCTATGCTTGTTTTGTTAATATGCTCCTATTATATTGCCTTTTTTATAAGTTGTTTTTGTATTAACAATGCTTTAATTTTACTAATATGATTCAAATTGGTTTTAAAGACCCATATTTGTAAGCTCTAAAACATTTTTAACACAAAAAAAATTAAATTTCTAAAATTTAAAAAAAATGAAAAAATTACATCATTTTGTTCCATTTGAAGCCAATCCGGAGGCAAAAAGAGTTATTATAATGGAATAATATTTTACACATGTTAGTTTCAGACCATTTGGCACCTTTTCCTTGCTGTGCCCGATAGAATTTGTAAAAAAAAATTTTCGCCATAGGAAAATGACCCACCCTAATGGAGATAGTGATAGAGCGCCATCTCGTGCAAATTTGAAGAACTGCACAAATTCTGATTCTGTACTCTCTAATTTGATTTTAGGTGTTAAAACAGTCAGATATTTTAAAGCAGTTAAACTCATGGGCGTCATTTAGGGGGGCCAGGGGGGGGCAATTGCCCCCCCCCAAGGTTTCCACTCTTAAGTGAAAAATTGCTGAGAGTCCCTTGAAAATATTGTAACTTCCACAAGGAGCATCAGATTTAACTCAAAAAGTCCCAAAAGGAGTTAAAACACTACTTTTGAGGGTCAAATATCAAAATTTTCTGGGGGAGAACCCCCAAACCCCTCCTGACCTTTGATGTCTGTTTCAAGAGGCAAATTTCAAAAAATTTTCTAGGGGGGGAGAACCCCCAGACCCCCCTTTCAAATTTTTAAATATATATGCTAGACAGTATATTTACCTTGAAAATTCTGTTCTTACAAGAAGCGGTTCCCTCTGGGTGCTCCCCAATGAGGTTGCAAAGAAGATAATAAAACACTAGTTTAAAGGGAAATTTTCAAAAACATTTCTGAGGGAGGACCTCCGGCTCCCCTTGAAACTTTGACATTTATTTGTAACTTTTTTTCTCTAGAAAATTATGTGGTTTACAAGGGGCTGTTCTCTTCGGATGTAACTTAAATGTTGTAGAAATGAGGCAAAATTTCAAAATTTTTCTGGGGGTACCCCCAGACCCCCCTTTTTACTTAGAAGAGCTCATGATGTTGAGTCACCCCCCCCCCCAAAAAAAAACAAGTCTGGGTTACGGCGTGACTCATCCCCGCTTAAAAAAAAATCCTTGCCCCCCCAACCAAAAAGAAGCTATTCATCACTCTAGCTCTCATTTTCCCTCTTTGTTCTTATTTGCCTTTATCCTCCTTCCCTCTTAATTCTTCTAACATTACTTATACTTTTTATCTCGTTCAATAATATTGTACAAAAAAAAAAATACTAAGATTTCTCTTATTTTCTCTAAAATCTTAATACATTCTGATCTTATATAAAAAATTATCTTTTTCCTATTACATCCTTCTATTTTTGGTTTAAAAACAGACAGTTGGTTTTAACAGCCACCCCCTGTCCTATAGCAATTCTTATTCGTCTTAATGAGCCCTATCATACTTCAAAGTTTGTGGCACAATTTCAGATACACCCTGCATAAAATTCCCAGGTGTTTGTGTCCTTCACCTACCATAATATCAATTTCACAATAATAAACACCTGGACACGAGACCTCTTATTTTCTCTTAATAAATCTCCCAAAAGCCGATCCTTAAAAACCATTAAAACTTATCTGGGAGATAAACCATTCATCCAAAGAAGCCCCAAAGCGACATGGAAGCATCACATACGTTGCCAAGGCGTGTCACAAAGTCGGGGAATCTCCTCAAGATGAACTGCTCGTCTGTACCCATCCGACGTCAGTTTTCCCACCCAACCTTGAACCAACTTTCGCCGAAGATCGGCAACGAAGATGATGCGTGCCCTCCTTTCGAACGCTATCGTCCGGCCTTGTCCTTTATCGGGGGGAGCGTGGGGCGTCTTTTGGTTTATGTGTTTTTCGTTCGCGAAAAATGCGATTTTCCGTGAGATCTTGAGTGAGCTGTGTCGGTTGTGGTTTCTGTCGAGGACATTTTTTTTTTACCTTAAGATGGGTAAAGAGTTTTTCTTTTAAAAAAATAATGCTATCACATGGTTTAAAAGAAAGCTGTGAATTAGAAACGAAGGTTCATTCAGACTTTTCCCTTTTTGATCTTCACTTGGGAGGAATCATCCAAAGTGAAAAATGTGAATTAGCGTTTCACTCTTTTCTTTTCTATGAAAACTAGTGATTCACTAAAGATGAACTGTGAAAGTGAAACAGTGTGAATGATCCTTTAGATTTTGTTTCTACTACAGGCAGAGATATTTTTAACTCCTCTGAGAGAGTATTTCACTCCTTGAAATTCAGAAATATTCTTTAAAAAAACTAGCCAGGAGTATTTCCACTCTTTGAATTTTACACACAAAGGTTTTGCTTAAATATAAATGGTTTGTGGCCATAATGGCGTAGTCGGAAAAAAAATTGGAAAGATTGGATATACTTTGTCGTTTTAGAAGAGGAATAGATTATATATATATATATATTTTTCATTTATTGTTCTGGTGCTTAGGGAGTTTGATTGCGGTTTTCATGTTTCTGTATATGTAGTGTTTCTGTATCCGTATTTCACTCCTCATAATTGAATTTCACTCCTAAAAAAGTCAAGGAGTATTTTTACTCCTCCAAAAAAAATCCTAGGAATAACACTGACTATACAGGTGGATCAATGTGGTTACTACATGGGGAGAACGGGGTCTAGTAGTTCAAAATCCCGTCAATAAAATGCCCGACAGGTACAAATGTTTGCCACACATGTCCCTTGTCCGACGGGTACGATTGCTCTACAATTCATTTACAAATTGTCCTTGATTGGTATCTATTACATTGTTGGAATATGAGAGGGGTTAATATTTTGGGTTTGGACGGTTGCATGAAACTTCACCTGAGTTTGGTGACAAAAGGGGGCTATAGTACCAAAAATTGAGGTGCTATCGAAAAAAGAGAGCCCTAAGGAATAGCATTAGGGGAAAAATCAAAGATATATACTTCCCACCAATGCTATTCTTATGGGATCCACTACCTGAAATGACGTGTCCCTGTTTTAAAGATAGGACCTCAATTTTTGGGGGTATAGCCCCCTTTTGTCATTAAACTCGGGGATCCTGGGACGCAGCTTCATGCAATCTCCCAAACCTAAAATATTAAGCCCTCTCAGATTTCAACAATGTAATAGATCCCAATCTGGGACAAATGAGTTATCGGGCAAACGAAACTGTCTGGCAAAAGTAAGGATAGAACGTTCCAGTGTTCCCCTATATAGAAGAGCAAAATTTAAAAATGTTTTTACCTTTTCTATCCAATAAATGTTCGACTCCATTGATATTCATTAAACTGTCTTAATGACTTAGCTTTAAATACTTTTTAATTTTATTTGTTTTAGTCTTTCTATTTTTCACTTTTTTGCAGTAAACCAAACAGAAATATAATTTAATTAATTTAAGAGGGTTTTAAGATTTTTTCAGCTGAAATTTCGTAAGTTTGAAATAGGGAAATAGTCCATCAACTTTTTTAACTGTACAATATTTTTTTTTAATATAGGTACTTATATATTTTTGGAGATTCCTCTGTATTCAAAATAGGGTCCTGAATTTTCAGTAAAAAATTGGTAGCTATACAATAAAAATTCCATTACTTCTACAGTTATTCGACTTTCTTAAAACTTGGTTTCTGGAATAATTACCTTCTTCAAACAGACGATTCGATTATCAAGCAAAGAACATCTGACTCGTAATACGCAATAACGTTTTATTTACGGACGAAGATTCCATTAGATAAGGGAGAGTCAATTCAACTAGACACTAGAGCATCAATGAGAAAAATTACCTAAATGACTGAAATAGCATAACTTGCATGTCACAGATAATGACATGTCATGTCAGTTTGTTACCGAATAGAAGAAGTTAAGAATGAAAATTACGCAGGTCACGGGCGTAATTATGTGGGGAAAAATGCGTTTCCTGTTTAGAAAATTCTTGAATTCACCGCGCGCTCGATTCCAAACAAACAACTTGTGAAGAAATAATTATCGTCATTTTCCGTATTTTAGAATTATAAAGCTTTCCCTGGAGAAAAATGTTCTCCGAATTTTAACGAAACCTGAATTGGTATCGTCAAATAGGGTAACTTTGTCTGGTGAAAAAAGGATTTAACAATATGGAGAGGGATTTTCACTTATTTATTAATTGTAAGGACCCAAGAGCGGGTCCAGGGAGGTGGTACAAGACAACTTGCCTCCTTGTAAAGTCAAAAGAATGAAAATGCACTGGATATGAAATTAGTAATATGAACCTACGGAGTGTTTCTACAATATGAAACATATTTTTTAAGCAGAGAAATTCTGAAATTCTCCAATGTGTAACTCTTATAGGTAAAAATGTATATTAGAGTATGTTTTATTTAAAATTGTATTTTTTATTCAAATTTGGAAATATTGGATTAAAAATTCTTGTACCCCGCAAGAAATGTTATCCCTAAGGAACACCTGGGTAATAAAAGAGTGTATCAAAGCCTTAATACAGTCAGATCTTTTCCAGATGCTCATGTATTCTTTTATTTTTTGTTAAAATAAATATTTTAATTAATTTTTCATAAATTTTTTTGCATTTTTATACATGAAAAAAGATATTTGCCAAAACTTAAAACACTCTCATGTAAAATAATGATATTGCAGTAATCAACAGTGAAGCAATTTATAATAGCCAGGCTATTTAAGCACTCTGAAAACGCAAGAAGCGGGGTTTCATGTGTAAGGATGATAGATTCAAGGTGCCCTATACTGTGTGATAGAACTATTATTGAAGTTTCATTACAAATAACCTTAAATCAACATTTAAAACGCAAGTAAATGAGAACAACTTTAAACACACTCTTGAATTTTTTTCGAAGCTTGCTACCAAGAACAACATGACGTTTTAAGAGCAGTGGTTTAATTTAGGACTTAATTTAAATTTTGTCATCATAAACTTAAAAATTCTTATGTGAAGTATTAAATCATAATATTTTTCAGTGTTAAAGCAGTGCTCTCATTCTTTCTCTTCCGTTCTCTTTTATTTCATTCCCCTTTTTTTTCCTTTCTCTTTCTGTTTCTCTTACCTTCATAAAATCACCTTACTCTATATTTTTTATTTCTCGCCTTCTCTTACTTTTTTCTCTCTTCTTCTCTATTTTATCACTCTTTTTATCTATCTTTCTCACATGATAATTAGCATTCTAGAGCAGAACTCGGCCCGTCGGCCGTATGTTGACCGCGGACCCTCTTTCAGCGGCCGAACAAGTGTCGAATGATTTGAAATTTTAAATGATTTAGGAAAATTTAATTCAAGAGATAAATTTTTCCTCTTCGAGTTTTACAAAAGAATTCGCCAGTGTAGAATGTTAAACTAGCAAAAACTAAAACGGAACCTTCAAAATTTTAATAAAAACGTATAATCGTCCAAAATATAGAAATGTTTAAACAACAGTATGTTTCAAACAACACTGATTACCTACACGTTATACCTTTATTTAATCGATAATTTTTTTAAATTCTTTCAAATGTCATGAACAAGCCATAGGAAATTTAAATTGATTTTTTGTCCTACAATGATAAATCCAGAATATTTTTTAAACCACGGGAAATTACGTTATTGAACAGCAAAATAGGTACATTTTGTGGCCCGCAACACTGTTAAAGTTGTGCAGGCCTATTCCAGAGAACTAAAATGATTTATTTTCAAGTATGATGGGAGGTTAGGACACTGTTTTTAAACATGAAAATCGTTAGGATGAAGAAAATTACATCGTATACCTATATTTCTATCTTTTGTATGAAATTAGATGTCCAATATAATTGAAGAGTTGTTGCTAAAGCATATGACCACACCACGTTTATTAACTACCAGCATTTCTTTAGCCAAGATTTCGAAAATGTCAAACCCGAACCTACGTGACCCAGGTCCTTAAAAACCCTTCATTGTTGAATTTGAACTCTCACTTTATTTACCGCTAGAGTAACGTTGAGTTGTTTGACAGGTATTCGGCGAGAGTGATGCATTATGATTTATCCGAATGTGATGGCAACACTGGATCGGCAGTGAAGAAATGGAATTTGGTCGACATCAGTCTTTAGCTTAGCCCAAGGCTCCGGTAGGGAGGTTGTTGACCCTTTCTTGCTGAATTGCTTGCATCGGTTTTGAAAGTTGCGGTTTGAGATAAAATTATTGAGATAGTTCTTTTGGAGTCCCCCTTAACACGGTGACATAGTGCCAATAGATAATTAATTGTGGTATAGGAGATATTAAGCTGATTAAGAAAATTTCATTTGGATACTTGATTCAATACTGTTTGAATAGGGGATAAGGACCTTAACCAGATATATTTTTTGTTTCGAGGAGTTATGGCTTTGTTGAATGTACCTAGTTTCAACGTTAAAGGTAGGTGCCACATATAATTAAGAATTTTTGGGAACACTGAGTTTTATACTAAAAAAGAGAGTTTAAGGATCCACTCCTAGATAAACTTTTGAAATTTGACACTTAAGAATAATTATGTTTTAACTGATATTAAACATCTCGAACCCTTTGGGTTTAACCGGAATGGAGTGAAGAACTTTAAGAGTTTTCGAGGAAAAGTCAATACATTATATATAATCGTTACAATTTCGAAGTGGTTGAATCCTAATAGCTCCTCCTTTTGATAAGGTTCTAATAATTGAATGATGAATCGTAATAATTTTCAATATTCAGAAAGGGATTTAGTTAAGAAAAGAGATTTATCCCTGTCTAGATTATTTTAATAATTAGTATTTTAATTAATACCGACTTCATGGGTTGCTATCTAACTTTCATAGATTTCTTGTGCATCACATTGGAAGTAAATGAAAGAAAGATAGAAAGAATTTAAGAGGAAATATAGAGAAAGAATAAGAGGAATGAAAGCAAGAATATAAGCGATAAAAAGTAACCGAGGAGAGAATAGAACAACCAGATATTTTATTTTCAGAACGCAGTTTGGGAATTTCCAAATCAATCAAGTTAAGCAGCTGCCAGATATAATATAAAGTATTGCTTACCAAATCGGGTTCTTTGCGTAAGAATCAATCTTTGTTGTTATTCATAGCTTCAAAACATTTTAGCGATTCCCTTAAAGCATCTATAAATTACTCAAAGTTGTGAAATCTTTGAAAACTATGTTTATAATATATTTACAACTTGTGCAAATCCACAAAGAGACTTTGCCAAGAAGGCTTTGTCTTTGGCCAAGAGTAAAGGCAATAAAAAGTTATATTTGGAGCTGCAGTATGTTGTTAAATTTTTAAAAGTAATTTATCAGTTTTCAGAAGATATTTGGTCTGTTCGAAATAACCTAGTTCCTATTCCCATCAATATAAGAAAGTAATTTAAAGAAGAAAAAAAGATTAATGAAAGAAGAAAAGAATAATATAAATGCTGCAAAATGGAATAACCAAGGCAAAAAGAATGGTATAGTAATACTGCGCGTACGCATATGTTTAAGACTTCTATACTCAAAATAAAATTCTAGACAGGTGCTCAAGAATGAAGAATATTAAAGTTTCGTTTAGTATATTTTCTTTGAGGAAGGTGAATCATGCCTGAAGGTTGTTCCATAATTTAAAAGAAAAAGCGTTTTAGGAATTCTAATAAGAGGAAGAGAGAATTTATTCCAGGCCAAGAGCAAAAAACCTTATTGATGATTCCTTCGATAAGAGAAGTTACAAAAGTTTTACATAATAGTCAATGAGGGTTCTAATAGAGTTATTCTTTCAAAACTTATAAACATAGCTTATTAAATTGGAAAACATGATTATAAAATACTGAATAGACCATTGGTATTTAAAAAAATAATAATAAGTAGTAGAATTAGAAACGGAAATGGACACCGCCTGATAGGCCACTATATAGGCCTGGGCAGAATTTGATTTTGATTTGAATTAATTTTCGAACGTTCAGTGGTTTAAATAAGTAGAGAGGAAGATCACCCCCTAAATCCACTAAAGAAGAGGTGTCCCCCACTTTCTTTATGAGTTTAATATTTATTTACGAGTTTTAAAACTGTTATAATGCCTTTTATGAAAGGTGATATATACCAATAACACTGGCCTGCGATAAAAAATACAGGGAAGTAAGTAAGAGCCTAACTTTTTGTATTTTTGGTGATGATTTAAAGAAAAATGAAAAATATCTATGACGCTGTAAAAAATATCTACCTAGTTTTTTTAATTCAACTTTTTTGGATTTTATGAACATTTACAGTAAAAAAATTTTTAGACTTTGGATTTCTTTCTTACTTGCCTGACCATCATCATAGAGGGAGGATACCTACAGAATACAAGTTAGTGTCACCTGCCCATCTTCATCCCTCCATTCTCGTCGCAATCTCTCTATCAATAGTATCGCGTTAAGTCATGTATAGTGCTTGCGTGCTCTGATATAGTGACATGTGGAAACCCCCATCTCAAAACATTTGTAACTATTGCTTTTATCTGTGCGTTTCGTGAAACATAGCGAGACGCGAGACATTGTGAAAATTTTCCAGATGACTTTAAATACATATGTGGCGAAATCACGCTATTAAAAATCGCATTAGGAATATGACAAACTATGTAAAGCAACCTTATTTTGCATATCCTTATTCAGCATAAAACTTGGGATGAAGATAGGAACAAATTATGGGATCCTCATTAAATTTGTGTGTAGTGTATCAATGATCTATGCTTCTAGCTCAAAATAAAGAAGACAGCTTTACGATTTGGAACTCCTATAGCATCGTGAAGGGAGCCGAAAAACCACTCTGATGATTGTTACTTTCGTTCCTTCCATGTCATGTCCATAGGTATAAACGAAAAAAAAAAATAACATTCCATTAGTCATACGTCCAGTTTCTCATGGATCCGATGTGCCAGTGCATTTGCCTCTAACTGAATCGCAAGTCATTCAGTCTTAAAACTCGGAACATGCCAACCACGGTTAGACCATTTGCTGTGATTTGAAATTTACCTTCATGTTTCTTGTTCAACAAGAAGGGTCACTCAATATTGGGTCAAAAAATAATGGCTCAAAAGACCAAATCTCATGAATGTGATTAGTTGAACCGAAAAAGTATTTTTACCTCCTCTGCATATAACTTAGGTGTAATGAAGATAGAGTAAATTACAAAATTTTCGCGAGAATTCCTTTTCAAATAGCAAAAATATCGATAGCGATTTTACAAAAAGTCTTGACGTAATGGGAAAAAATGGAGGTTATTATCGAAATCAACGTACAAAATAACATCCATTACTTTTTAAACGTCAAGTTATGAATATTGTCAAACTTCTATTTTTAGTTAATTTTCTTTGAAAGTTTAGTGGAAGGGAAAACTCTCAGCATTTGATTGTGATATAAGTTCTAGAAAATCAGGGAATAAATTAACAAATTCAATCCAGTTGATTATTTATGAATTTATTTAGTGGCGCATCTCTTAACTTACCTAATTATAGAGATGCATGAGAATATTTGTTTTTTTTTTTAATGAATCGCTCATTAAAAGCTTATTTAAACTAGAAATTTTTCTAAATTTGATTAATATTAATTTCATAAAATAAAAAAGTGTGAGTAAACAACTTAAATTAAATGCGAACCTTGGAAACAAAGAGTTTCGATTGTGGTAAATGAGAACAAGAATCGAAAGTTCCAAAAACTGAAAGCTGGTTGATGCATTTTGAAGGTCATTCTAGTAAACCCTTTCCCATCTCGATATTTTCTCGAAGAAACTAAACAAAAAACTCTCTTGCGGTCAAATCGTCGGGTCGGACCCGCGCAGTGACGTCAGCCTGTCGACCAATCCCAGTAGAGCGGATTTTCCAGAACGGGTAGAAAATATTTTCTTCACGTGTAGCTTTCCACCACTTTCTCGTTTTTGTTATTATTAATTTCTGGTCTCTTTGTTCAGTAAATACCTGAACCCTTCCGTGCAGAAGCTTTGTATCATAGCTGTAGACCGGAGCTCTAACTGCCCTCAGCTGTTGCCACAATTCTGAGCGGAGGGTAAAAATTGTTTAGATTTAATTTAATTTTTCTTACTCGTTAAAAATATTTTTTTGTTTACGAATTTAGTTTTCGTTTGAATTAAAAAATAATATTTTATTTGTTTAAATTTTAACAATTAATATAGTTTGCCGAAAATCATCTGTTCTTCGAACTTCTTTTTATTGAACGCTTTGACGGTAGCTGCGGAGTTTAGAAAACCGTTTTCTCCTCGAAGCCATCAACGCGATGAATTTGAGTCGGCGTTTATTGCTACTTCTTTCGCTGTTTGCTTTCGTGTTGATATCGTTTGCTAGCTCGGGATCTCCCGCAAATGATTCCTACCTCGAAGAACAACACAGTGCGGTGACCAAATGGATGACGGCGGACAAAGTCGGAAAGAAATTGGCCGCTCAGCTCTACAAAACTCTGATGCCGCTGATGGTTCGAGCATCCCAAGAACTCAACATAACACCTCAGTGCTCCAGGAGTCTCTTGAAGTTCCTCACTGGAATCAAGCAGATGAAGTTGTGGGCGTTCAGAAGTAAGTAGCATTTTTTTCCCAATTCCAATTTAATGTGACCAGGGTTTTCTATTTAAAAATCAGGGAAAAAAATCACTGACAAGGGGAGGCTTTAACTTTTTACAGGGTTCAATAGGTCACTTAAACAGAAGTTTTTTAAGATCTCACATGAGAAATAATTGAATCGTCAGTTTGAAAAAGGGAATAAGTCCCAAGAACAAAGTTTCGAGATAATCGAAAAAAACAACCTGAATATAAGTAACGGAATTTTAATTGCATAACCACAAATTTTGTACTGGATATTCAGGACCATATTTAGAGTATAGAATCATCATCGAAAAAATATAACTATAGTCAAAAATATTTTTCAGTTGAAAAAAGTTGATGGACTTTCCCTTTTTCAACTTTATGAAATTTCAGATAAAAAAATCTTAAAAACCACTTTAATCGAAAACTAATTATATTTCTGCTTAGTTCACAACACAAAAGTGAAAGATAGAAAGACTAAGACGAATAAAATTAAAAATTATTATGAAACTGAGTCATTAAGGGGCTATATCAATGGAGTAATTGAATATCAATGGTGTCAAACATTCATTGGTTTTAAAAAAAAAAGAAAAAACACTTAAATTAAAATCAAATTTTATTTTGGCTAAGTTTACAGTACATAGAGTAAGAAAATGAAGACAAATTAACCTAAACTTCTAATTTAATCAAAAAATACAATGAATGGACATCGATTTCGCAGATTCAAGGGGCTATATCTGCCGATAGGGGGTAGTTATTTGTTTCCTCTTTACACTCATGTACAGAGCGAAGCTTGGAGATTTTTTTGTGCACAAAATGTCAATTATTCCCTTTTTCAAACTGGCGATTAAATTGCACTAAACACTCTAAGCCCATAGCAAAATTTTTCTTTCGGAGTCGGGATTACCCAAAATCAGTTTTAACACTGATTTCACTCACACATTTTAAGGTAAATGTAGTTTTTAAGAACCTAAAAATATATTGATTTAAACCTTTTATTTATGTAGTTTCAAAATATTAGGGTATTGCTATCAAAAGTATCTTTCTTTATTTAAACTAGTGTTCTTTCTGTAGTAATCTAGTAATTTACTAAAGTGTTTACGTTAGTGAAATCTTGCACGCTCCTTCAGACCGAAGTGTCGCTGTTGTTGTAAAAATCGATGATGACGCGAAATAGTAGACAGAACGTCACTCAAGATTTCGAGCTTCTCTGGCCTATGTGTCTAGATGGCCATGCTTGATGGGAGATGCACTCTAGACTATCTCCTGTAGCACGGCTTACTAGATACTATACGGGCTAGCCGAGTTTTCAAAAATGAAAACCATTTGACAACTTTTCCCGCTTGGATCGCCACAAGTCCTACTTATATCACCCACCGCCTTCAACAGTGTGGATATGCTTTGCCAGTTTGTCCAGTATTGCCATCTGGATTTTTAACGATTTCCGTACTCGGCTAGCCTGTATAAGTATCTAGTAAGCCGTGCCTGTAGCAATGAGGTATTTGCATAGGTGAGGGATTTGCTTAATTTTACACTTTTTTGATACGTTATAGTTTAAAACACTCACATATAAGATTTTTAAGTTCAAAAATATGTTTTAAATAACTTAAAATTCAAATAATAAATCTAATTTCCTACGGTTAATTTTGTGAAAGGAAACACAAAATTTGTGATTGGTCCATGGATGGAACATTAACTAACAACCATCACCAAATAAAATTGGAGCAAACTGGACAGAAACATTTTGCACACATCCAACATTTCCGCAATTCCACTTAATATTTGATGTAATAGGATGTCTATTTAATTTCACATTTGTCGCTCAACGGGTCTTAAATTTATCACCCTTTACTTTTAACTCTTTAATTTATGCACACAAGGTCGGTGCAAGTTCTCGTCCTGAAAACAATAATGACCTTGTCCGAATTGAACATAAACCTTCTTTGCTACTAATTTAAATATTCAAATGGTAGTCATCAATTACCACAAACGTCTCTTTGGAACAGTCATTTCTCAGTTTGAGCAGTGTTTCAAGCACCTTTAAGCGACCGTTAAAACTACTTGTTTATTATATCTCTTAACTGCTGTAATGGCGCATCGTAAACAGCTAACAGTGTGAGGAAAAATGAAAAGCTACCTGCATTAGCATAATGGGTGATTTTTATTGCTACTGAATAAGAGTTCGGTGAACAAGGACTTTGTTATTGAGTGGGATAAAAATTCCAACGACTGAAGGATTCTATGTTCTATGTTCTGTTTGTGTTCCCGGCCTTCAAATGTAACCGCAACTCTTTCTAAATGTTTCTACTGACGCATTCCCCCAAGTTCAGAGTCCCACGACATTCTAGAACGGTTCTCTACAAGTAAAAATCAAAATAAAACCTTCTTCTCGATCCCAAACAGACCCCAAATTACCCCCTTCTCTTCGTGTGATCCGTACGCACAACAAAGCAGTTCAATTACTGCAGAGATAAATAATAATTGCCAAGTGGGGGAATGCCGGCCTTCCTCGTAGCACTGACCTTGCGAGCGGCCAGTGATGGATGCTGCTATTCGGCCTGTCGCAATCGCCGGAACCTGCAGCGTTGAACTCGATTTTTTATGGTTTTTTGTTTTTTACCGGTTGCTCTTGTCAAACGTTTCTCTGACAGTATAATCATTGTTTGGGATAATTCCCGTGAAATAAGATTTGTGGGTTTTTTCTCTGCTACGAATGTTGTGTTTTTATTAAACCAGTCTTTCTAAGCAAGGGCGCATGGGGGGGCCTTTTCATATTTTCGAAATTTTCAAAAACAAGTCTTGTATTTGAAATCTACCCCAGATTACTTCATACATACACAAATTGAAAGGTATTGAAAGAATCAATTATTCGAAGGGGGAAATTGAATGTTGGGATATCACACTTAAATACTGTTCCAAATAAACAAATATTTAATTTTTATTACTTTAAGGACTGTCCAATCACTACCTCATCCAGCTGGGTTTTTTCACTTGGTAAAGACAATATCCATAAGTCAAACCACCCCTGCATGACTGGAGGAAGGGATCTTGGGTGTTTTTTTATTCGTAATATGTAGCGGTTCTCGCTTTTTATAAAAAAAAAAGCCTCAACAGGGTGTTGTAGATATTAAAATTTGAACAAAAACTGAATATGAAATTAAGTTAAATATCATATTATTTAGATTTTTTAAAGTAGTGTTAAGTTATATTGAGTTACCTTTATTTTTTGAAGAATAAATGTAGACCTGAGAGAGGTAGGAGTAAAGCCTTAAATGATCTGGCACTGTGATGCCATGGTATAGATAGAATAACATCCTAAGACTAAATTCCTTTTTGTCGATTCTCCCATAATCAAGTTAAGACTATGGACTTCTGACATCAAATTTAAAAGCAATTTTTGTTATAATAAATTATCATTTGGTACCAATGTTTGGTTACTATGTTTGGTACCAAGAGTAAATTTAATGTTGTTTACGTCCCGAATACTTTTTTAGTGTTTTTATTTCTTGATTGTGTTTGGCTTGCTCCATTTAATAAGTAATTACATAGTGCATATTACGTATTCTCTTGTCTCTGGGTTATCGCAGATTTACCCGCGTAAAAAATACAAGTGATTAATGAATTGTGTTCTTTACAAGTAAATAAACGCACTATGTTATGAACAAAAGAACGAAATTTCACGTCCATGAAAATTTTGTTTCCGCATTCTTTTTCTCTCTGTTGAGCAGAACAAAAGAATTCATTTCCAAGAAAGAGTTTAAATATGAATGTTTCATTTAATTGATATAGTTTCTTAACCATTCTGTTCCGCTACTTAAATTTTGAGGTTATCAAACTCGGAGCAAAATTTTCGAAACACTAGAAAATAGCAGAGCACAATTTTGAATTACCTTAAATTCTATTTGGAAAAAAAATAATTAGGCAACGAACAAAGGATTTGTCACTAAATTTGATTCTGCAATCAAAAGAAATGCGCAATAAAACATATTGTTCATACCTACCAAAGAAGTTAAACTATTTAATTTAAAAACACTTTAGAAGGAATATAAAAACCTGGATTTTTTTTTTATTTCAAGAGTCCTAATTTTAATATACTACTATAAGCTTAAATTAAAACCTTTTACTAAAAAATAAATCCGACAAAATCGTCATCGTTAACATCTTGATGCATAAACTTTTCCACTTGTTTTCATAAATATTTGCAAGATCATTTCAGAATACTTTGATATTTTCCTTGCGGTAGGATTTTCTTAAGATCAGTCATTCCTTCATAGAATCCACAATTATAGGAGGATTGCAAAGCTGATTGGTTCCTATGCACTTTACCTATGCATCAATTGAAAGATACAGTTAAAAAAATTTAAAAGGGAAAAGCAGTTTTCTTGAGCATTTATTTTTCAAAAGGGGAAAACTGAATTATCTCATTCAAGGTGAAATTTACAAAACATTCAAGTTTATTACGCAAGCAAATGTTCATCACGTTACAGAAGCTACACCACAACATACAAATAACTAAAACAAAACTTGAAAGCATGAATTTGACTCTCCAGAACCTCAAGAAAAAGTAATTTTTTTTGTCCATCAAATCTGACAAGACTCGAGAAAACTTATCTACTTAGGGGACTTTCCTAATTACATTTAAGTCAGACTCAAGACAACTAGGAAGAATAAAAAAAGTTGCAAACTAAAAAAAAAACATATCAACTTCTTCCAAAAGGGAATAACAGTTTCCATTATTTGTATGAATTGACTTGACTAGTTGTGGTTTTTTGTTAGTAGTTTTTTTAAATTGTGAATAAAACCACATCACATAATTTTGAAACTTCCTCTTACTTTTCTCGTGTCACAAAATTGTATTTTGTCTCAAAAAGAAAAAATATAAATTGCATATGACTCCTCAAATTTCACCCTTTTCTCTCTCTCTTTCATTTAATCGATGTTTCTCATTGTTGTACTTCTGAAAAAGTTGATCCCTATCTGGAAGATGAAGAGACTTACCTCTTTTATACGTTCTATTTAAGACAAAATACAAAAAAAACACCATTTTGATATTTTTTTTATGTTGAAGACTACAAGATTTGCAATATTGTGACAAAAAATCAAGATGGTGAAAGTTGCGGTTCTACTATAAAAATATTTATTTATTGGTAAACAACACCACTACAGAAAAGAAATCCAATTACAGTGGTGGAGGCATAGAAGTAGAATATTCCCAAATATTGGAATAAAAAGTTCCTTTTTTCAACTTCTTAAATTTTTTAAAAATTAAAAAAAAAACACTCTCCTGAATTCAATCAAATCATCAAAGAAAATCAAGAGGGTAAAAGGTGTGGTTTTACTATTAAAAATTCTTTAAAAAATGCTTTACCAAAACTGTGAAAACTCTTAAAATCCTTTTAATGGATTTTTCTAAACGTTGATCCTCTATTTCCAGAATATTTTTGACTTTATCATTTAGTTGGTACTTTTATCTTCAAAATGGAATCAAACTTACCTATATCAGATGATAAATAAGAAAGTTATTGAAGTTTCAAACACGCATACCACTTTGTCTATTGCCGCCATTTTGAGGATTTGAGTCAAATTTCAAAATGGTCCCAAAAACGTCAGTTTTGATTGAAAAATTCCAAAAAAAAAATATTTTAGCCTTTTTTCGTTAGAAAGCATTTATTTAGCATTTATTTAGCGTTAGAAGAAGGGAAAAAGTCCAAAAAATGGCAAATTGACTTTTTCTGCGCAAAAGAATCTCCAATTAATTTGCCTTTCTTTTCTTATTCTTTGGCCTGTTAACTTAGCCAAAATAAAATTTGATTTTAATTTAAAAGCGTTTTTTTTTCTTTTTTTTAACCAATGAATGTTTGACTCCATTGATATTCACTTACTCCATTTATAGCGCCTTAATGACGCAGTATTAATAATAATTTTTTATTTTATTCGCCTTAGTCTTTCTATATTTCACTTTAGCACTGTGAACTAAGCAGAAATATAATTTGAATTTCAATTTAAGTGGTTTTTAAGATTTTTGTTCAGCTGAAATTTCATAAGGTTGAAGAAGGGAATAAGTCCATCCTCTTTTTTTAACTGTAAAACATTTTTAAATACACTTATAATTTTTTACATGATTGTTCTGTATTCGTAACAGTGTCATGAACTTCCTGTAAAAGTTTGTTGGCTATAGGATAAAAATTCCATTACTCTATATACAGTTGGGTTTTTTTTTCGATTTTCTCAAAACTTCGTTTTTGGACTTATTCCCTTCTTGTAATTGACGATTCATTGATTCTCTGTGTTGACTTGTCGTTTCAGTGTTGGACAGCTCTGGCAAGCTTCCGAACGGAATACTGAGCGGCAGCATAAACTCCCTGGGCGACTTCGACGGCTGCCTGGTGAATGAGGTGCCGGGGCAGTTCCGGGGGCAGTACTGCCTCGTGGAGGTGGCGCCCCCACTTCCCCCGCGACGCCCCTTCGTCTCCTCCGACGCCGAGATACAGGAGTTCGTCAACATCACCGATTACGAATCGGTAAGAAGTTATCTGCTGCAAAAATAATCACATTTCTGTCCCAAAATTTACAATATTTCGGTTGTGATGTTAGGTGAACACTTTGCCACCTTATTGTGTTGTGGTAGTGCTCTGAATATGTTGGAAATGCGTATGTGTTCTCAATATAGGGGCCATCCATAAATGATGTCACACTTTTTTCAACATTTTTGACCTCTCCCTCCCCTATGTCCCAAAGTGTCACACTTAACTACCCCTCCTCCCCCTTCGTCATACGTCACGGTCTTCTAACAATAATAAGTATAAGAATAAGGTTACTAACAATATTGAACCCTATGTTTTCATTGAAACTTAAGTGCGACCCACCTGAAAAGTTCTCAAAGTGAACTCGTTTTTCTTTGGTAGGAATCTTAAAAAATGTTGTTTAAACTACACCTTACACATTTTCCAGAAAACGAATGATATTTAGTTTTATTTTTTGATTTTCAATGTGTGATGTCACAATGCTTGAAAATCCCCCTCCCAAGAGTTACTTCATTTCTGGACGGCCCCATAGTGTTGTAAACTATGTCTAGAATTTCGATCACAACACACTACCATTGATCGAATCACAGAGGGAGTAGCTGAAAGGGACGTCATTTTGAGCGTTCTCATCACATCAATTGGTCTTCCCAGATTCGTGAAACCTTATGATACCATAGTTAAGTACCTTTTTCTCATTACAAAAGTAATTTGGTTGAAAAAAATCTTAAATAGCAGTCATAGGGTGCACTCCAAACGATCCCACACAAAAATAAACATATCCTAAACACATTTAAAACCACTTTTCCTTTTGTGCTCAAATTAACAACAATTTTATGTTGTCAGGTATAACACTTTAACATCTTATTGTTGGTGTTTCTGCATATGTTTAGAAAGAGTTGAAATGTGTTCTATCCTGAATTGTGTCCTAAAGATAATATTGGAAAATATGTTTGGAATCTAAAAGTATTCTTAAATTTGTATCGAAACACTATAAGAACACATTTTCTGTCTTAGTGAATTTAGCAACACTTTTATTATATCGTTATCGCGTTTGATTAGAAGTGTTCATTAGAGTTCATTGCTTAGTGTTGCAAAAGTGTTTCAGGCTTTTGCAGTGTGGTTTAAAAGAAACCCACTATACACTACAGCAACGTTTCCTGAACCCAGTACGTCACTACGCGGAAGGAGAAAATGGGTAAACACAAAGCCTGTTGGGCTGCTAGAAGGAGTTTCTGTACGCAAATCGAGATAAAAAGACACTATATATACATGGGTTTTACAAAAATATCACATTTTTACATCGACGTTCTTCATTTCACTCAAAATTCAGACACCGCGATGGGAACTATTTTGCTTGGTTAGTGACGTCATAGGGCCAACTAACGTTGCTGTCTAGTATAGCATATTTTATCATTCATTATGGACTCATGTTATCTTTTTGATGATTTTTCCCCATTCTCAATTGTTTGGTTTACTAGATCACAGGAAGATTTCTGACACTGGCCAACTACTTCTACCATCTGAATATAAGAACTTCGGTTTGTGTTCCATCTACCTGTACCACGAAAGACGTAGAAGACATTGGAAATAAAAGTACGCTAACCTGTTATGAGTTGCTGAAATTCTAAGAGAATTTTTTTTTCATTTCTTTGCAGTATTTAAAATTACTTTTTGTGTAATCATAAGAAGGGGTTTGGATAACATTAAGAGATCAATACAAATTTAACAAGAACTCTAGAATAAATAATCTCATAGTCACCAAAATTACTGTCTTTGCACTTAACGTCAATTTCTAAACATTTTACAATCTTAATTTCAGTCATGGAATACATTGGAATTGACTTTCCTGTAGTTGTACCGAACTGCGAAGTGGCTGGGAAGAAAGTAGAGGTCACTCAAGGGCAAATCGCTGTCATGTAAGTGAAAAAATTGATCATTACTTATTTTTTTTTAATTTAATCTCTTTAAACAATGTTAAAATGTTTGCTTGAAAAATATCTTTTAGGATACAGTAAACAGGTAACATTTAAGAATTAATTTTAATTTAAGAATTTGCTCGAAGAACTGTACGACGACTTTTATTTTTCGAAAAAAAGTGCCGTCATGTGCGATGAAAACTTATTTCATTCCACGGTGTACGCATGCATGCGCAATGGATATTTTTAACATCTTTTCGTGCAAATGTACCCAAATAACGATGTTCACGTTTTCCATAAACCTTTCTTAGTGTAAACCTGATGTGAGGTCATACCTTTTTCCTTTTTGTGTCACGATTTTCTCAAAAACTATGAGTCGTACAGGTAAAGTTCTCTGACATTATATTAAGTTATCTACGCAAATAATTCGACTGTTTGGAAAGACTTGTTTATACACTTTGTATAGTCTGATACACACTTATATATCAATTAAATAAGAAATAAACTAAGACTTTTTGGCACAAGTCCAAGGTACACTACCAGAGGACCTATTTAACCCAGTAATTATATGCTGATGTACTTCAATTAAAATTCCTTAAATATAGGATGTAGTGATAAAAGGCTTAAGGATAAAATTACAGGATAAAAAGTAAAAATAAATCCGAGGTACACGACATTCCCACCTTTCCCTACAAGAGAAATATCTATTATCTATATTATAGGGATCTATTTAATTCAATGAAGTAGATTTTTAAATATTCGCCCCTAGCTTTCTAGTGACTCTTAAAGAGGATTAACTAGTTTTTTTTTTCTTTTAGAATCATCTTAGGCTTTTTAGTGTCGCTAGGAGTAACGGCCACCATCACTGATGTGGTTTCGAAAATGATGTCTGATGAAGATTCTTATCAAGAAAAACTAAGTCAGTATTTCTTAAATATCAATCAGAAGGGTTTTTACTTCTACCCTTATTTCTACTGAGTGAAAGACACCTTAATTGTATGAAGAAATAAATTAGAAGGTGTAGAATTCGCATAGCTTTACGCAAAACTTATTCGACTCTGTATAGCTCTGGTAGCTTATTCGACTCTGTGAAACCAAATCCACTTCATCTTCAAGTGGGTTTTTTTTTTGTATAAAGAGAAACTGAACAGAATTTTGAGGCTAATATTTATAGTACACATTTCAAAGCAACGCAAATTAGTAATTTTTAAATAATTCAGGTATGTATTTCTAACATCTTCGTGGGACAAAATTTGGAGACTTTACCTTAGACAGCAGACTCAGGGACCAACCTGTTAGCTAAGTTCTGCAAACATTTTATGTCAATTACTAATTTTTAAAAAAAATTTTAGGAGTTTTCCCTTTCGGAATGAACCAACCGTGTACTATCAGTTTGATAAAGCAATTTACTTATACAAAATAATTGTAAACTTTCTTTTGAATTTGTTTCCAGGTTTTCCAGTACAATGCCTCCTGTGCTTTTCCTTCTATACGAACACGCTTCGTCTCTTGAAGAAGGACACTTCTCCCGATTCCATCAAGATATTCCACGGAATGAAAGTGATCACGATTTTGTGGGTCATTTTGAACCACACTTATTACTACTTGAATTACCAAGCCTCCGGTAAGTACACACCCCTAATACACGTTATACTACATCATAATTTCACGTAATAAGAAGCTAAATTCATAAAGGCAGTCACTTTAATTTATTTACAATATTTCGCTAATAAAACTATTGTCCTTTTCAGCAAGCCTCCTAAATGCCAGGGAACTTGGAAAAGAACATGCATTCCAGTTTATCGTGAATGGATTCTTAAACGTAGAGACATTTTTCTTCATAAGGTAAGAACTTAACATTCTGTGGTTCTCATAATTCGCTATATTACAGAGTTCTGAATTGTATAGGTTTACTTTTCAGTGCTGTGTTGGTAGCTTACGGGGTGATGAAAATGAAAGAGAAAAGGATCAACATTTTCCTCTTCGTCTTCAGACGATTTTGGAGGTAAGGCTTTTTGTTCACTTCCCTGTTTTCTTTTAATTGTTTTAAACGTAACATTTCATCAAATGAATTTTTTAAAACCATGTGTGTGTTGTATTGATTTTTTCACAAAACAATTAGGATGTTATTAAGCAGGTCATATTACTTCAACCTGGTAAAGAGATATTTAACATTTAACCACTTCTTGAATGTCATACGTCTACCTCATACCACGGACTGAAAACTCGCTGCGCTGTGAGTTATTTCCTTGTGTCAATTGTCTTAATACTCTTTCTCAGCTCATTCCCCATTAAATACCAAAAGCAAAGAATCTAAGGAGCGAAGCACACTGGTCTGGAGAATTACAAGTCATAAAACTACCAAGGTTCGATTGAAAGTCCTTGAACCTGTTTCTTTCCTTCGCTTTATACTGAAATTCAATAGAACCTCCCTTGAAACTCCTTGAAATTTTGCAGACGGATGTTCTGAGCCCTTATCAATGAATCAATGGTCTCTATAGAGAGGTCTAGGGCGATTTTCTGATACAGATATTTGGTCAGGTGTATTGTAGAAAAATTCAAAATCAGTAAGCTGAACATCAAATTGCTTAAATTATACTTAATGTTCTTTTTAGGCAGATAATTATCTTGAACACCTAAGGGAGTCAAAAAACATGATTTAATATGAATTCATTTTATTTTATTAGATTATAAAGTATAGATTTTGGGAAGGTGTGTTGTGGGGAAAACTGGAGATCAGTAAACGAATTATCAAATGTTTGAGCACTTGCAAAACTGGCAAAAATGGCTTCTGGACAAAAAAATTTTCCACTTTTCTGTATCAAGTTAAAACATATTTGAATTTTCAGCAATAGAAAAATTAAATTTTGTGGTTGGAAATTTCAAAAAGGGATTTTAAGCAAAATCGATAAAAAAAAACATCTTATTTCTGCAAAACAGTTCCTTTAAATTTTAAATGAAAGCCAACTAGCCCACCTTATCTACTTAAATAGTGCATCTGAAGAAATTTTACTCTTTTTACCCAAGAGCAGGATAAAAGTAAAGACACATTCTGACTACCAGTGAGGATAGTCCCTATATTTCAGGCTGACTCCCCCCTTCATGCTGGTGATCGCGTGCGTGTTTCTGCTGCCCCACATCGGGTCCGGCCCCATCTGGAAAGAGACGGTGGTTGACGGCCTCACGGAGAAGTGCCGGAACTACTGGTGGTCCAACCTCGCTTACGTCAACAACTTCGTATCGGGCTCAGAAATGGTGAGTTGTTTTGGTTTGTCTCATTCACACTCTTGTTCAATATTTATCTTTTTCCATCTCTTTCATAAATATGTCTTAAAAAGAGTTACCGGAATGCCATTCCGGTTCCTTCCACCTCAAATTAAGCCCTGGATACTAGTATCGGCTTGACATGGGTACCTTGATATTATATTCTAAAGTATGTAGTATCCGCCATTGGAAAAAATCATTCTCTCTCTCTCTTTCATTCCATAAAGATGAAGGTTACAGAAGGCAGCAAAAAAGTAGGTATTGGCACAAATACAATACCATGTAGAGTTGGACACAAGTTTGAGTTGGTTTGGATTCTAAGCCATTCTCGACTCAATACGTAAAATTGAAATCATGAATACAAAATACTAATTCAGTGATTAAAATAACAAACCAATAAACCTTATTGTATTTATCCGGTACCACTATCAAAGTTAATCCGTCGCTCTTTTAAATTTTATTTGGGTCCCACTGAATGAGAAACACTGCGAAACACTGCATCAGACTACGCGCGATTGTTTTCTTTGCTGCAGTGAGAGTCCACTAAAGGAAAAACGGGTTTTACAGGTTGCTTGCGGTGAAGACGGTCGTACAGTGTATTCAATCAGTCGTGGTTCTTTTTTTGTGTTTTATATTTTTTCCACCCAGTGTTACACTCTTCTTGCTGCCCCCATGAGCAGTTCTAGGACAAATTTTAGAAGGGGTTATTACGGGAGTTGTCTGTAATTTTTTCGGGGATCTTCAAGAACTATTTTTAGGCATCAATTCTATGCGCACATATATTAGGTTAATCGCAATTTTCTGTAACATGAAAAAGTAGAATTTGAACCTTGGATTTTTATAAACCTTTTGTGTAATACATAATTTTAATTTGAAAAGGGGGGTTTTAGGTGGAGAAAAAAAAATTGTGTTTGAATGTTTTACATGCCCGAGTGCTTTTGAATCGCAATTTTCAATACTGTTTCAGTGTTTGCAATGGACATGGTACATCCCCGTTGATACACATTTGTATTTCCTGAGTCTTCTGGTATTGGTGCATCTCAAACAGTAAGCTCTTCAAATTACTCCCTTTTATTCATTTCAAAAGTTTTGTTTTAGGCTTTTTATGGACTACTATAAGCGCAGTAGTATCTGCAGTTTCTTGTGATATATTTACTTTTTGTTTAATAAACCTTTAAAAACTACTATTTTAAAACTAAAAAGGTTTGATTGTTTTTTCATCTAGAAACCCAAGGCTGGCATTTTTCTTTAACGCTGGTATACTCATCATCGGCATCATTGTAACTGCTGTACTGAATGTTTACTATGGTCTTCATCCTACTGCAATTTACGTTTATAATAACCCAGAGTAAGTATTTCTAAAAACACATATGATAATTTCTAATGTAATTCGAAAATTAATAAGATAGTAATTTTGGCTTTGGCTTTATTTCTCTTGTTATAGCTCTAAAAATTTATTCATTATTAAGGGCCCCATTCACGATCGCTCCGCTCCGCTACACTCCATGCTTTTTGGAGTGATTGACGTCACATGATGTGGAGTGACTGGAGCGACTGGAGTGACAGGAGTCCAAAATTGTCCGAAATCGCAATCCATTCATTCCAATTATTCCAAATGCGATCAGATCGAGAGTCACGTGGTTTGATTTTTGACGTCATGCGTGATGTAATTCATAATTCATGGTGTGGCACCGTGTCATCTCTCCAGTTTTGTGCAGCGATGGATTTCCGAAATTTCGGAAATCCAATAGTTCCAATTAAACGATTTAAATTAATTATGAAAAATCTTCAAGAATATTACCTATGATTTAACTCCTCATAATTAGAACTTAAAATTTCCAATGCAAATCCCAAAATTTTAAAATCTATTTGAAGTAGTGATACCCAAGGAGGTATCCCAGTCAGCACAGAGTGAATTGCGCCCAGGCTAGATCTTATGCTCAATTTTTATGCTACAAAACTTCTTTTTCGCAAGATTTTCTATCTGATATAGATTTTTTTTTTTGGTAATCATGGAAGGGTTCAAATGATTGCAAGCATCATGAAAAATTGTTTTGGATAGTAGTGACCAGATACTCCTTTAAAAACCCTCCAATGATTTTAATCGTTTTGTTACCAGATTTTTTTTTAATTTTTTATTACTCAAAAGTATGTTTTTTTTTATAAATATAGTTCATTTAGAGGAATCTATACTATTAAAATCCGAGAGTAAACAAACGTATGTCCGTTTGCTTGTCCGTATGTCCCTCTATCTCCTCCGAAACCACTGAACGCAGAAGGGCGCCCGAGGTACCAAAAGACGGCAAATGACCCAGGGACGCCGAGTCGCCCATTTTCATTCCGAAATTCGAAATACTTTTCGAGATATTTGCGTTTTTCTGCTCTTTTACGCTTATTTCTCCATTTCTCTACTAGAGTAGATCTGCTTGACTCACTGTTGTAAAAATGAGATGAAAACCACTGAATTAAATATTTTCAACATGAAAAACTCGATAATTGTCCATTTAAAAACTCCATTAGTTATGCAAATACCAAAATAAATTCAAATAATTTATTTTCAAGCGTTATTTTCCTTTATTTTAAGATTTATTCCTTTAAAATAAAAATATTTATGGAATAACTTCCATAAATTGACTGGAGATATGGAAATAGAGCATTCGCACATGACGTCACTTGGACGAATAAACAACGTTGCTAGGGCTGTTGTTAGGGGCGGGAAATAGAAGCATCCAATAGAAGCATTCGCACATGACGTCACTTGGACGAATATAAACGTTGCTAAGGCCGTTGTTAGGTCCGAGTCATGTGATTGAAAATGCTCTATGGACTCTAACCGCCTATCTGGTTCGAGACTTCACGGAACCAACACGTGACCTACAACTGAGCTTGCGATTGGTTACCACAGATACTACACTAGTAGATCTACTAGTGTAGTATCTGTGGTAACCAATCGCAAGCTCAGTAGGTCACGTGTTGGTTCCGTGTGACGTCAGACGGTTTGAGTCCATTGGTTACCACAGATACTGCACTAGTAGATCTAGATCTACTAGTGTAGTATCTGTGGTAACCAATGGACTCTAACCGCCTATCTGGTTCGAGACTTCACGGAACCAACACGTGACCTACAACTGAGCTTGCGATTGGTTACCACAGATACTACACTAGTAGATCTACTAGTGTAGTATCTGTGGTAACCAATCGCAAGCTCAGTAGGTCACGTGTTGGTTCCGTGTGACGTCAGACGGTTAGAGTCCATTGCAAGCTCAGTAGGTCACGTGTTGGTTCCGTGTGACGTCAGACGGTTAGAGTCCATTGGAAAGATACGGTTCACTAGACTTAAAAATTTACTAGGGCATTTTATCAAGACCCTCTATATAATGGCCTCACAACTCGGGTGGGTGACGTCACACTTTCCGCCACCTTTGACGTCACATGCAAAACGACGCCATGATTTATATGTAACACTGAACAAGGAATATTCGTGTTTTTGTTATTAACATTAATGGAACGATGTAAAAACAAACGCCGTGATATTAATTTTTAATGGCTATCGCTACTTAAACCACAGTTTAATAAGTAGAAATCTGAAATAAGCATAAAGTATTAAAAATGCCTTTTAATTTAACAAAATTGATGGAACAACAAACAAAAACGTGATGCCATCTGAGAAAAATGTAAAAATACAAATCAGAAGAATTAACTAGAACTTAGTGCTACTAGTGCATTTCCCGCAACAATAAATATAATGCTTGATTCTCATCAGTTTAATCTTATAATAAATTAAAGAATTTAGTTTAATTAAATAAATTGTTTACTGTTGGAAGAATTCGAAAATTCAATTATTTGTTTTAATTTTTAATAGATTTTACTTTTTATTTTACTAGTGAATTTTTTTTAATTTCCTAGATAAACTTGATATTGTGAGAAAAACCTACATGACATGCATTCATTATTTGCAAACTGAACTAAAAGCCATGTTAGTCCTAAGACGAAAAAACTGAATGAAAATACAAAAAACCTGTACAAAAGGGACAAAATTTTGATTCTAAACGAAAGATTTTGAGTTTCCAGAACAGTATTATCAGCCTTGAAGGCGTACATAACGCGAGGAGTTAAGAAAGTAAGTTTTTATGCTCCATAGACTTAACATGGGAAATGTAGCAATTTTCCGCCACCTTTGACGTCACAGTGACGTAGTTGTCAGGCTTTGTATATAGAGGGTGTTGATTTTATTATATATTATTTTTAATTTTTCTCTAATAGAGTAGATCTGCTTCACTCACTGTTTTAAATGAGATGAAAACCTCAAAACTAATTATTTTAATAGAGCATTTTCAATCACATGGCTCGGACCTAACAACGGCCTTAGCAACAGAAATGTTACAGTTTTTTGCCCTACAGAGGTTAACAGTTACAGAAAATGATTGGCCGTGGAATTCTTCTATTGGAGTATTTGCAATCACGTGACCCTATACTTAAAAACCGCCTTAGCAACATATACCTCGTTACCTAGCAACCGCCTTAGCAACAGTTAAAAGCCCTACAAAGGTTAACAGTTAAAAGAAATTAGCTGGTCGTGACGTCACCTGAAAACACTCCATGGGAAAAATCATATAGGTAAATGTCTATTAAAAACTATTTTCAGTTATGAAAACACCAAAATAAATTAAAATAATTGTTTTAACATTATTTACCTTTATTTAAGATTTTTCCTTAAAATTAAAATATATGTTACGGGCAATGTGATAAATTCAGTGAATTTATGAATGAAATTTATCACTTTGCCCGCCTCCACTTCGGACATTATTAATTAATACCCGATTAATAACTTTGCCCATAACATATGTACTATATGGAAAAGTGAAAATTTCATAAATACAAGGAACACTGGGATAGGAAAGATTACCGGGAACATTAAGATTTTTTCCTTAAAATTAAAATATATTTATGGAAAAGTGAAAATTCCATAAATACAAGGAACAAGGAACGCTGGGATAGGAAAGATTACCGGGAACACCGGGACAGGAAATATATCGGAAACACCGGGATAGATAAAATATCTTAAAAACCTGTGTAGGAAAAATTACCGGGAACACCGGAATAGGAAAGATATTGAACACATCACAGGGATAGGTAAAATATCGTAAAAATCGTGAAAGGAAAAATTAACGGGAGCACCGGAATATGAAAAAGGCGCCTGGGATACCGGGAGGAATGTGGTAATTCCTGATATACAAAATTAGAAATGTATTTTGAGAAAAAATTTTCGAATTTTTTTTTATATACTCCACAGGTGCAAGGCTGGAAAAGGTGGCACAAGGGGCTACATAATTTTTATGGAATTTCTCTTTTTCATATCGTTTTCTTTTCTAAAAATATAATATTAAAGTATGCATCGTGAAAACTAGAATTAAAACTTTACTCGCCGCAACGCATCGGGTTGCTGTTCAGCTAGTTTAACATTAAAACCTGGGGTATCGCAATAAAAATCAATATAGAAATACTAATAAGAAATTACTTTAAACGAGAAAATAAAAATTTGCTTTTAAAGAAAAAAGAACGTATAATTTTCAAAAGTGTTGCATGAAGATTGATTAACTAAATAATAAATGCTTCTTTAAAAAAATTCAGACAATTAATGAATTATTAAACTATATTACTGAAAAATTAAGGTTTTTTATAAACTATTAAATAAATGCAATAAATCTCATGAAATTTAAAAAAAAGCCAAAGTTTATTTTAAAATTTTCTTGTAAATTTCAAGTGGCAGAAATTTAATTTTTTATTCAAATTTTTTATTTATATTTAGAAATTAATTTAATATTGAATTAATCGGTTTTAACTTAATTTTGAAGTAACATTTAAAGTTATTAAAAGAAGTAAAAAAGAATATCTCGTGTTCAGTGGTTACATTTTAGCTGAACTTTCGAAAAATAATCCATATTTATTAAAACAAAAGCAATTTATTTGAAGATTAGCATATGTGAATGTGAAAAAAAACTCTGAATTTAGAAATTGATTTCAATAGAAAAAATCCTAAATGGGAAAAATAGTGGAAATCGTACCCATTTTTTCCATATTTGCTTTATAAAAACAGACTCAACTGTAGTTGTGTAAAAATTAATAAAATAGTAATCTATAAGTAAAATGCATTATCTAGCATACCTAATTTTTATTTCATAAACCCCTTGCATCACTATAGTATGTTTTGAACAATACTAAAATAATTTCTCAGATAAATTAATTTTATCGGATTAAATTTAGCTTAATCAGTTAGATACAGGCCACTGGAAAAAATTAATTCATTAAAAAAATAATTTTTTGATGTTGTAAACAAAAGCTTTCATGATTTTCGAAATTAAAAAAAATTAGTTCAAATTCCACACTGGGAATCGAACCCAGGTACACCGCATGGTAATCGAGAACGCTAACCAATGGGCCATGACATCTATTGTTTCCAAGACTACAGTATTTTTATTAGTGTACAGGCCCATCTCGACTCTGAATTGAAGAGAGAGATTTGCATGTGAGTTTCTTTTTTTTGCATTAAAATTGGCCGAATCTTCGTTCTAGGTTTCTTATTTTCTTTTCTTTAGGGCTTTTAAATTTTTTTAATTAAGAAAACAGCCGCTGACACCCAAACAAAATCTACAGTTTTGGTTGAAAGTAGTAATGGCGGCCAAACGAGCTTTGAATGGAATGGTGCGGAGTGGAGCGGAGCGGAGCGATGGTCTTATTACCGATTTTTCATCGCTCCGCTCCGCACCACGCCGTGCGGAGTGGAGTGGATCGACCGTGAATGGGGCCCTTTAGTCGGTATAAGCTTTACGGTCTTATCAAAGTCCACCATAATTCACTACTCCTAATATTTTCTAGGGATATAACGTACTACATTGACAGAGGTTACTTCAGAACGTACGTTCATTGCTCAACGTATTGTGTTGGTCTAGGCGTTGGTTATTTCATCGCCACAAAAAAGGATTTTCGAATTTCGCTGGTAGGTATAATTGTTCCACCACCACCACTATCTCTCCTCGGAGACCCATATGCACCGTTTTTGCTTTATTGTTGAGAATTAATGTGTGAGATTTAGGGATCTTTCGTTGCTTCGCAGCTGACCAACCTGCTCTCGTGGATAGTTGCGTTCGTGGTGGCTCTGAGCGTGCTGTACGGGGTGTACGAGTGGAACCAAGGGAGCGTGCCCGGACTGGCCGTCTCGACCCTCTACACCTGCACCAACAAGTTGGCCTGGTCGCTAGCCCTGGGGTGGGTCACCATCGCCTGCATGACTGGCAACGGAGGTAATATAAACGTTCCATTCCCTGTTCCGTATTTTTACAACCGGTATCGTTACAAAGAATATTTTTCAAATCACATTCCGTTATTATGTTTGTCACCATCAGCCTATTCTTTCAGGTATCGTGACGGACATCCTGAGTTGGGAGGCCTTCGTTCCCCTTGGTCGCTTGACCTACATGGCGTACCTCGTCCACCCCATCATACAGTTCATGTACATAGGAAGCACTCGGACTCTCATTCGCACGGATCACAGGACCATGGTGGGTGTCCTCATAGCCATCTTGAACAAGCAGGCCAGGACACTTCACCTCGATGAGACATTCTCAGAGTCTAACGATTCTCAAGGTCATTTTTCAAGGTGGCGAAAATCGAATAAGCGTGGGGGGTCTGTTGTTTTCACCCGCTCCTTAACCAAGACTCTGAGAACGAGTCATCCTTTCAGCTGTCCCGGCCTGCTTGTTCTAGATGGCTATGGTGTCCTCTAGCTTTGCTCTCTCGGGAAATGCGATTGTTTTTAATTTTGTATCTACAGGATGTTTCAAAAGTCCGTTTCAGGGCTTTTATTTGTAACCAAAGTAAGGTGTACCCCTAGGTAAGTGACCATGCTGAATCTATTAAGTCTGCTTACAGCGTCCCTAGTGGTAAAATAAGAAAAATAAAAAAACAACAACTTCCATGAGAAAATTGTTGGTAGTATCATAACGAATACGCAAAAAAAAAATTAGTGAAAATATCTTCCATATTCGATAAGAAAAAGAGGAGTGAAAAGAGCTTTTTTTCAGGCCTCAAAAAAGAAAAATTGGCAAATTTGTAAGTTTTTTTTTATTTTTTTTTTCGATTAAAATGCGTATTTATTTAACTAAAAAACACAAAACTACATGATAACTGGAAAACTTACAAATTGGCAAACTTTTTCTTTTTTAAGGCCTGAAAAAGTGATATTTTCTCATGCTAATATCTTCTCAAATATTGAAGATTTTTTCATTGAATTTTTTCTGCACGTTAGTTATGATATTCCAACAATGTTTTATTTGAAGTTTTCGTTTATCTCCTTTAGTTTTTTACTTAATTTTTCAAAATTTCTTACTTCGCCTCCAGGGGCGCTGTAAGCTGTCTCAATGGATTCAGCATGATCAACGTAAAGCCATGAAACCCAATTTTGAAACACTGTGTGTATTAATAACGGATATCGAGATTTTTTTTTCATTAAGTCAACTCAGCATTCTCACTGGAATGGAATAAACCAAAAATTAAAAACAATTTCAATCTTTCAGATGTACATGTACCTGGGAGACGTCGTCTTAGCTTTTATGTGCGCCTACGGGCTGAGTCTTCTGTTCGAATCCCCCTTCATGGCTCTGGAGAAAGTCATCTTCTCCTCTAGACGTCCCGCGAGTGCGGCCAAAGATGAAGCAGCTAAAGATGAACAAAACAACGGAAAAGTTGAACCAAATGCCGAATCGGAAAAAAATATTATGGATGTACCAAATGGCTTTTTGGAAAAGATAGGTTTGGACAGCCAGAACAATTACTTGGAGAAAGTTGATTTGGGCAACGATAATATATGTGCCATAAGGATAACGAAAATCGACCCACACTATTAGGTAATTACACACGTGTCTAAAAATTAAGAATAATTTACTTTTACTATAATAACACAAATCTTAGTTCCTTATCAAGGAAATTCATACCATAGGATCATTTAAGAGTTAGATGTTGGAATATGTGGGCCGGGATCAAATGACTCTAACAATAGTTTGAGGGGGGTACAGAGACCCTCCGTTGATAGTGGAGTTCCATACACATTCGAAACGGTAGCAGAAATGTTCGTGCGAGAGTTATTTAGCAAAAAAAGGATATGATATTCCTGAACCCTATGCAGGGTTTTATTTACATGGAATATCTTGACGTTTGATTTTTAGACGATAAGTGACAGCTCCTCTATCTTCATTTCAGGCATATTTTAGTTCTTGGATCCTTCATTGACAAGTGGTAATAATATTTTTTGAAGCTCTCATATGTGTTTGTCTCGACTTATGTCTAAGGGACGGTTAAAAGTACACTCATGGAACTAAAATTTGTGTCATTATTTCATAAAAGTCAAATTGTTCTTAATTTTTGGGCACGAATGTAGTTTTCCATGGTTTAAAACTGCGAGAGAATACTGGTAATGGACTCTAACCGCCTATCTGGTTCGAGACTTCACGGAACCAACACGTGACCTACAACTGAGCTTGCAATTGGTTACCACAGATACTACACTAGTAGATCTACTAGTGTAGTATCTGTGGTAACCAATCGCAAGCTCAGTAGGTCACGCAGTGGCGGATCTATGGGGGGGGCTATAGGGGCTATAGCCCCCCCCTTGAGACTTAAGTTTACACTACATAAAATTGAATTTTTTCGAAAAAAAATTAAGTTTTTAGAAAATTTTGTTTAAATTTTCAAAATTTTAAACTTGTTTTCAGTTTTTTGTAGCCTTTTTCACAATTCAAAGGGTCTACAAAGCATTAAGCCCCTTCCAAGATCTTTAGCCCCCTGCATTTTTATAAACTCCATTCACTATTTAAGGATTTCAAGAGGTTTTAGCCCTTACAAATTATAAGCCCCCTGCATGTTTGAAGGTTTGATTCGTAATTTAAAGCATTAAGCCTAAAAGCATTAGCCTCCTTGCGTTTTTATGTTTGTTACACAAATTAATGAGCTTTAGCCCTATGAAACATTAGCCCCCTCCATGCTCTTTAATAGCCTTTACAAAGCTGTTTGCCCTCTTGCGTTTTTAAATATATTTGGTTCACTATTTAATGAACTTTAACCCTTATGAATCCTTCCATGATCTTTAGCTCCTACAAGGCTGTTAGCCCTGAGTTTTTGTAGATTAAATTCACAATTTAAAGGGGCCAATGAGTTTTAGCCCCCATAAAGAATTAGCCTCCTTGCGATGTTTTATAGTATTTAGTTCGCAATTTAATGAGCTTTAGCCTAAAAGCGTTAGCCCCCTCCAAGATCTTTAGCTTTCAGCACTTTAATATAAATGCGATTCAGAACTTGTAGATTACAATGAGCTTTCTAAGCCTTACAAAGCATAACCTCTAAAATACTTGGCCCCTTACATTTTTAAAAATTTGTTTCACATCTTAAAGGTTATGAGCTTTAGCCCCTTTGCAAGATCTTTAACTCCCTGGTTTTTATAAGATTCACTTTTTAAAAGGGTCTAATGCGCTAAGTCTCTTACAAAACATTTACTCTGTTAAAATAGAGACGGGGTTAGGGGGTTCAAACCACCCCCATGAAATTCTTATATCTTACAGTTTTTTCCTTTGAAAACGAGTACAAGAAATCATCTTTTTCGTGTGACACTCAAAGAGTCCCAAATGACCAAAAATGAGTCAAAACACAACTTTTAGGGTTAAATTTTCGAAAATTTTCTTTGGGGAGGTTCCCCCAAACCCCCCTTATGCCTCGGGATGGATGTATTATTCACTAAACATTGAAATTAAGTGCACGAAAATTCACATTTAATCTATATTCTTGGAAAAAAATATTTGACTCAAATCATCGTAAAAAAAACCCTCCCGGTTGACACACCCTTATTATTTGGATATATTTAATGATTAACTAATTTAGCTACTAATTAATTAGTTATATTTAACAATACTAGTCATTTACAATTAACACTGCCCTCAATATTTAAGACATTAATGAATATTGTAAAAAGCACGGCTTGTTACTTCATTATCATCCTCAATCAGATTAAGTTAGCCCCCCCCTTGCTCATGTTCTATATCCGCCACTGAGGTCACGTGTTGGTTCCGTGTGACGTCAGACGGTTAGAGTCCATTCTCTCTATAGATGCGTATTGTCACCTTAATATCAAACCACTACTCTCTCTGTTTGACAAACTTCGGATATTGGAGAAGCTCATTTGATTGGTTTTGTTCTTTTCAGCTCGATGATTTTAGCACTTAAGAACCAATCAAATGAGCTTCTACAACGATCCGATCGCCCAGGATCGGGATTCCCAAAGTTTGCCGAACAGAGATAGTATAGTGTTTGAAATTAAGGTGATGGTATGTAATAACCTTTTCGACTACTATGTAGTTTTTGCTAGGTTTTTCATGGTGTAACGAAATTTAAAATCATAAGAATTCGCAAAGGGAATAATCATGTACCAGTCCAACGGTCGTTCTGTTTTGTTGTGAGTAAAAATAACCTGTATTTATTTAATCTGATGGTGGTTTGACATGCTACGTTTTCTTGCGTAGAGGGATTCACGTGTAATGAAATAAACCCCGAACAGACAGGCAGACAAGATTGATAGCGAGTTAATAGAAAACGAGGTCATAAAAAGATAAAACAAACATAAGTGATGCTGGTTTATTATGGGATACACGTAGAGGTGTTTCAGGGCATTAGTATTTGAGACAATCACATTTCAGCTTTTGAATAGAAAGTAGATGGAATTTTCGTTTTTAAAAGTGCAATTGTGTCTTTAAAAAGAAAATCAAATATGGTTAAATAAAACTAAGAGCAATCTATTTTTAAACTTTCATAACTTCAACTAGGGAGTTTTTAAAGTACTTTTTAAGGTATTATTTTCTTTGTTTTATTTAAAACTGTTGAACCATCTCCGTTAATGTATTCACTATAGCCTTGGTATCAACACATCCTATCATTTATAACTTTTGTACTGCTGCAAATGGAATTTCAAATGCATTGTCTAATTTTTTGTGTAATTTATTTTTATTTCATTTATTTACGTGTGTTGTGTTCTTTTATGTTCTCAAGGAAAAAAATACTACATTCAATATTGGAATATCAAAGAAAGTGTACAATGTATGTCTTGAATGTTAATATTATTGACTTTTGTTCTGCCTAAACATGGTGTTAGCCATGGATCTTTCGTTTGTTCTATTGATACTTAATACCTTTTTGGGCAAACGAGTAACTTCTGTATAATATTCATTTTCGGATGCAAAAATAAAGAAGTGTTGTCAGATGTTTCAGATTTCCTATCGTTTTTTATTTGACAAGGTATATGTATTTCGTTTTAATAGACTGTTTTCAGGTGACGTCACAACCGGTTATTTTCCTTTAACTGTGTACCTTCTGTAGGGCTTTTAACTGTTGCTAAGACCTTTGTTTATCTGTTGCTAAGGCGGTTTTTAATGGGATCACGTGATTGCAAATGCTCCAATAGAAGAATTCCACGGCTAGTCATTTTCTGTAACTGTAAACCTCTGTAGAACAAAAAACTGTAACATCTTCTGTTGCTAAGGGCCGTTGTTAGGTCCGAGTCATGTGATTGAAAATGCTCTATAGAAAAATAAGTTTTATTATTATGATAATAAGAAAAAGATGGCATTTTTATGCGCTAAATAACGATTTACATGACATCCCTCTCGGTGTCCCGTACGTTTCGCCGACAAAATATTTTCTTCTCCCCTGGTTTCCTGTTTCATCTTCACGTGGGCAAATAGTGGGCGTTGGAAATATCCGTGTCGGCGAAACGTCCGTTCCACCACCCTCTCCAAATGGGCAATTCCCGGATTTTTTAAAACTGGGAAAAAAATGCCTTTTTCCAGTATAAAGATGATTTTAAGTTCAAAAATCGACCCGAAAAGTTTCAAAAAAATTAATTAATTCAATATTTTAAAATAAAAATCTACAATTGCTTAATTGCTTTGCACCTGCTTCGGATTGAATGATGTCAGATATGTTTCAGCTCCACTTAAAAGTGAAAAAAAATCAACAATAGCTTTGAAACACTCGGCCAAATGTTCAGATTGTGGCACCAAAACTGCTGGAGGTATAGTTTAAAACATACTGAATCCAAAATCAACCGAAAGCACTCAGGCGGAAATGTCGTTTGGGACTACCGGTCAAAAACAAAATGGCCACCTGCGGGACTATTTTTGGTTGTTTTAATGATAAAAAAGATAATTTTGGTGTCGAATATGATGTTTTAAGAGTCAAGGATCATGATTATGATATAAAAATGTGCAATTTATATTTAAAAATTGATTTATCAAAAATTGTAAAGCATTCCAAAAAATCTTAAAATTGTTTCTCTACCTACTGGAGGACAAAAACAACGTTGCTAAGGCCGTTGTTAGGTTCAAGTAATGTGATTGAAAATCAAGGTCTATGTTGAAAATGCTCTATAAGTTACTCCAAGATGATCTTAATTACAAAGTTTACAAAAACTGCTAGCGTGGTTGGCTGCCCGTAACCCAACCAGGCTACTCGGAGCCAAATTGCATTAAATTCGACCGATGCATTAAATTCGAATGGATGGGTTGAAAATAAATATAGGCGGCGCTACGATCTGTGTTAACACACTACTTCCGGGTTAATACATTGGCGTGATTTTGGGCCTTTGGCGTTAGACTTACAAGGAGAGGATCCCAACGTGTCATCACCGATTTGGTTCATTTTTGGTGTGGAAGTAGTGCATGACTAGGACATCAATTTGTGAAAGTATTAAGAAGCAACTTTCAGAAATTTTGGAGAAAATCGCAATTAAAAATCTTAACATGTACTTATATATCTGATAAGATTCTAGTCTTGCAAGCGGATCGTGGTGTAGCGGTAAGAGCTGTGATTCCCAACCCAAAGGTCCCGGGATCGAGTCTCGCTGCATACCATAATTTTTATTTTTGTTTTCCACGCAATTAAGAGCACAGATATGAAATAAAGTAGTACATATTTATATTTATAATTATCAATTTTGAAACATTTTTTAAATATTTTTTTTGAAGTCTTTTCAATCCTTGTTTCCCAAAAAAATAGTTATTAAATCCAATTTTTATGATCCTATTGTAAATATTATATGTTTACCTACAAAAATGTTTATTTTAACTATCAAATCAGACACATAACAAATCCTTTTAGCATAACAAAATTGCGTACTTTCTTTCTGATAGTTAGGGATAAATTAAGGTAAAACTTCATATATAAAAATATAAATTATTATTATTATTATTTTTTTGAAAAAAATCTTTTCATTCCTTGTTTCCCAAAAATATAAATTATTAAATCCAATTTTTTATGATCCGTTTGTAAATATTATATATTTACCAAAAAAAATTTTACGCACAAGAAAAAATATTTTAAAATTTATAATTAAATATTATTATAAGTTTATTTCATATCTGTGTTCTTAATTGTGTGGAAAATTAAAATAAGAAATATGGTATGCAGCGAGACTCGATCCCGGGACCTTTGGGTTGGGAATCACAGCTCTTACCGCTACACCACGATCCGCTAGCAAATCGAGAATCTTATCAGATATATAAGTACATGTAAAGATTTTTAATCGCTATTTTCTCCAAAATTTCTAAAAGTTGCTTCTTAATATTTTCACAAATTGATGTCCTAGTCATGCACTACTTCCACACCAAAAATGAACCAAATCGGTGATGACACGTTGGGATCCTCTCCTTGTTAGTTGTTTGTTTTTGTTTTGATGGTTGATCAGCGAAATAAGCTTAGAACCCATTTTTTAAATATTAATTACTGTGTTAATAATTAAAACTTTTCTGCACAGTTAGAGGTATGTTGATCTTTAAGAAATTGATTGATTATGTGCTCCATTTTTTTAAGATTTAAGGAAAAAAAACATTGAGCTCCATTCATACACATGTGTGGAAAGATATTTTTATAATTATTTATACTACAATTTCAAATAAATTTAATATCTTTTAATGCATAATTAAATGCTTGTTTTTATCAAGGTATCGGCTCCAAAATTTTGTTTTTGTAACATTAAAGTAGTTTTCTTTTGAATACTAACTATTGCTTTAATGAATTTCTTTGCATAGTTAAAGATTTGTTTGTTTTTTTACCAAGATATCCCCTAATGTTTAACTTTCTACTTCATTATTTACTCCAATTGCAGATAATTCATAAGAGAGCAAGAGCCTGTTTATACTACATTAGGAAGATATCTGATATTTTATAGTTCCTCTAGAATAAAAAAAGTCCTGGAATTAACTTAAAATTATAATACAAAATAATTGTTGTCAAGTTTTTTTCCATTCTGTTGTTCCAAGTTTTCCATTAAGTTGTATTTCTTTATAATATTAGATAATTTTTTTCACACTATTCATGTTCCAGCTCACAGGATGTATTAAAAATTGTTGTCGATACTAAATGATGTTTATTTTTGATGACCACTTGTGGCACCAATTATAAACATTTTTTGGTTGTTTATCTTCGAGTCAATCTTCTTGTGTACGGTTTAGTAGCTTAATAAACCAGCCTACCAGATGTTTATGGGAACGGCGGCTGACAATAAAGTTCAGGTAAGCACCTTATCCACATCTTGTGCTCTTTCAAGGATCTGCTACTGCAATCCCTCTTTACTTGCTTGTACTCATCTATAAGAAGAAACCATAATTTCTTTTTAATATCTATGCTGTGGCAGTTTTGTGACTGCCAGTAGTTACCTAAGTCAGTAATATGTCCAGGGTGTATTGGCTACTCCGCCGAAGTATCCTTGGATTCCAGATTCCTTGCATGAAGTATCTAAATAATGTCCTAAGAACTATATCTAAAAAACGTGTCAGTTTTCAAGAAAATAATGACAGCAGAATGTTTAAATCTGGTTTACGGAAAATTGTTTATTTATTTATTTTAAAATTTATTTACATTTGTACATATTTTACTTTTACGCATACAAAACGTATAAACATTATCCTTCGTAGTCTGACAATACCAGTGGCGGATCCAGAGATGGGGCCCTGGGGGCCATGGCCCCCCCCGAGAAACCCTAACAAATAGCTTAAAAAACACTTTCTTAATGCTAAAATTCAAAAATTTTCTGGGGGAGAACCCCCAATCCCCCCTTTAATATTTTGACGTGTGACATCTGTTTTAGAGTTTTTTCCTTGAAAATTCTTCCGCTTAAAAGAAGCTGTTCTCTTTTGGGAAGTTTTAAAATAGATGAATGCTATAGGTTAAAAAGGCGCATTTGCAAAAATTTTCTGGGAGAGGACCCCCAGCCCTTTTCAAAATTTGGCATCTATTTATAATTTCATCCTTGAAAATTCTGGGGTTTACATGCTTTCAAAATGAGCTGAAACTTTATTTTTGGAGGCAAAGTTTCAAAATTTTTCTCGGGGGTTACCCCCCAGGCCCCCTATCAATTTCTCATGGTTACTTATTTACTGTTTTCTCCTTGAACTTATTTCTCTCCTCTCCTTTTAGGAGTACAAGAAAGTTGCCCTTTTTAGGTGTTATCCAATGGGTACCAAATGTACAAAAATTGAGTAAAAAAACTTTTATATGTAGCCAAATTTCAAAAATTTTCGGGGGGAGGGCCCCCAGACCCCCCTTTTGCTTTCGAGCTAGTATTACCCTATGAAATCTTTTTAACTTTAACAAAGTTTCGCATTTTATTTATGTTATACTCGGAAAATTGGGAGCCAAACACCTCGCTAAACGTATGTATTGTTATGCCCCTACAAAAAGGTTTCATCCCCCCCCACTTTCTAAAACAATGGCATGGGCCCTGGATATCCTCTAAGTTACTATAAACCCCTAAAAAGCTGCTTAAAAGCAAGCACTCTTCAAAAAAAATTCTGAGGCTCTGAAAATTTCGAATGTAATACCCTCCGACTCTGACATGGCCCCCCCGAAAATCTGGTCTGGATCCGCCCTTGGACAATACACAAACTTTCTTGTGGTAAACTGGTTCAAAATCACTTTATCGTCACTTGAAGATACTTGCCCCCATTTAGAATTAACTTTTTTCAGTTACCATGTCATGTAGTTGGTGATCAGTTTTTGCAACGACTTTTGTTTCACTAGACACTTGTATATATGTATCTGTTGCCAGATATACAGTAATACGCAAGTACCTCTACTTTCATAAACAACTACAAATCTCATAATAAAAGAATTGCCAGATACCGAGAAATACATTCAGGTAGGGGGGCATACTTTAATAGCTGGTGGTTTTCTAACTTATTTCTTATCGTATAATTAAAATTCACAAAACTGACAGTATAGATATTGAAAAGAAATTTCTTCTACTAACTAGATGAGTACAAGTTAGTCAAGAGGGATTGCAATAGCAGATCCTTGAAAGAGCACAGGATGTGGACAAGGTGCTTACCTCAATTTCATTATCAGCCGCCGTTCCCAAAAACATCTGGTAGGCTGGTTTATTAAGCTACTAAACTGTAGACAAGAAGATTGACTCGAAGAATAATCAACCAAAAAATGTTTATAATTGGTGCCACAAGTGGTCATCAAAAATAAACACCATTTGGTATTGACAACAATTTATTAACACATTTTCAATAGATCCTGTGAGCTGGAACATGGATGGTGTGAAACAATTCTAATTCTCTAATATTATAAGTATAACTTATAACAGAATGGAAAACACCTGTTAAAAAAACTTTGTATTATTATAAGATATGTTGAGCCTATTGCAGTATTTTTTAAACTGGAGTTAAACTTATTATTGCTCAAATGCTTCTATTTCAAGTAACATACACATTTTAGAAAAGCATGAAAATCAGTATTTTTTAATCAAAACAATTTTTAAGATACTTTACAATTAATAAATACAAGTGATAATAAATAATAGGTAATGCAAATTAAGAATTACATAAAATAAGCAAAGGTGTCTGTCTAACAGTTACAACTTTTCCGGATATTATTTACATGAGTTGAATGTATTTCATTGTTATGAATGTGAGCTCAATGTTTTTTCTTTAAATCTTAAAAATATGGAGCACATAATCAATAAATTTCTTAAAGATCAACATTTAACATACCTCTAACTATGCAGAAAAGAAGTTTTAATTACTAACATTGATTAATATTTAAAAAATTGTTCACTAAAGTAATTTCGCATATAATAAATTTAAAAAAGCAGGTTATTACAATTGTAGAAAGAAACATTAAAATTTATAACCTCTAAGAATTTTAATTTAAAAATTCATAAAAGAATTAAAACTAAAAAATATATCAATACACCACAACAACAAATGCTTAATGCTACTACGAAGTACGAATGCAAGACAGAAAATCTAATGTTGGTTAAATAAAAGTCGCCAAAGTCCGCGAAACGTCATAAATCTAGAGCCCATTCCCGATTACTTTTTACTTAATAAAATCGGTAAAATAAGAATTTAAAATTTTTTTTTGCATGGATATTGGACTACGGCTATTATTCTTATGAAATAAAGTATTAGCAAAGGATTAGAGAGAAAAATAATATTTTTAAGCAAGGTGTAAAAACGACGTTTTCGCCAAGCTGCCAAATGCATCTGCTATGTGAGGTTCTAAACCGGAAGTTTCCAGGACGCTGTTGATGTCACGTGACCTTGTTTACGTTTGTATTTTCAACCCATCCATACAGAGCATTCGCACATGACGTCACTTGGAGGACAAAAACAACGTTGCTAAAGCTGTTGTTAGGGGCAGGAACTAGAAGCATCCAATAGAAGCATTCGCACATGATGTCACTGGCGGGCAAAAACAACGTTGCTAAGGCCGTTGTTAGGCCGAGTCATGTGATTGAAAATGCTCTACTGCATTCATTAAAACTGCACGTGCTTTTGTTTTACCGCTTGTAATTGCCTGTAAAGCGCCATCTGTGATTCCTTTGAATCAACTAATCAACCACGCCAAAAGTTTCTGTGGTCCTCGTTAAGCCAATCCTTATCTGTACAGTGATTGGTTGGAGTTCTAAAAAAGAAGAAAACATCGTCCAATTATTTTTATTTTGTTAACTGCACTACGCTCTAACTTTGACTGCAACAAATCGAATCTGAATCGAAACTGCGAAACTCAAAACAAGGACAAGAAGGGCCGTTTTAGTGCTAAAAATGTCGATGCGAGAGAAAGAAACTGCTTTTCTTTTGGAAGCTCTGGCAAAGTGTCCAGACCTTGTGAACAATAATCTCGGGGGCACTTTTATGGATAAAGTTGCTCTACGTAAGGGGTGGGAGGAAGTAGCTCTTCAATTGAACTCCCTTGGTATCGGGAGGTACAAACGTAGTGTTAAAGAAGTCAAGAAGAAGTGGTTTGACTTGAAGCTAAGGGTGAAGAAAAAGGCAGCCCAAATTAACGAGGAACGCCATAAAACTGAAGGAGGTGAGGGACCAACTGACACACTTACCCCCTTGGAAGAGCGGGTTATTTTCCTTATTGGAAAAACAAGCAGTGAGGGAATAACCAGCTCCAATTATGATACGGATAGAGCAAAGGTAAGCACTTAATTTTCCGGCGCAAGTTTAGAACTGCTGATGGTTGGCGAGATGTGGCTTTTTAGCGGCACTTTTACCATTGTATTAGGGTTGCATTTATCGCTAAAAATTGGCGCATCAGCAGTTTTAAACTTGCGCCACTTGTGGCGTGTTCTACAGAAAATAAAATGTGAATTTTCTGACAGTGGTTTTAAATATTAACTTGCATTGCTAAATTCATTCTGCCCTATCAAATTCAAAATAGTCTTATTCCATATTAATAGTGTTTTTATTCAGTTAACAAAACACTATCTAAAAATTTTAGTTTCTTTTATGGTACTTCTGATTCCTTTACTTGTCTGGAATTTTATAACCCTGATTACACAAGCTAATTAGGTGACTGAAACTATGAAGCCAAAACATGTATATACAAGATTTGATTCATGTTGCAAAATATGAGAAATAAATTAAAAAGAAAGAATGTCGGATCAGCTGGGATAAGAGTTCTCCATTTGGCGATTGCGAACTATACCGCCAACTGTACACTATAACTAATCGTGCTGCTAACTTCCGTACCGCTAACTTGGCAACCACAATGCGAGTCGCCAAATGGAGGACTCTTATTCCAGCTGTGCCAGAATGTCTGTATTATCAACAACACAAATATAAACCAAATTAAATAACTTCCTTGAAACCAGAAACATAATCATCAATTAGTTTTATAGGAAATTTTTTTATAACTACTAATGGTTTCTCGTAATTTTTCTTCTAGAGTGCTGGAATTACAATTTCTTCCCCCAGCTTAAGCCAGAAACCTTTACTTATTCAGGTAAATACCTTCTTTTGTACAAAACCAGGTTCGACGACATATTGTTAATAAAAAATTTGGAAGAAGTAAAACTCTTTTAGTGTTGAACTTTTATTTCATTATGATGTTTTTGTTATGAAATAATCTGGATTTTAATCGAACCTCATCTGTGCTTCTTCATTTTTGTAATTTTTTGTAATTATGATTGTTATTGTCTTAATAATGATTTTGCTTGTAGGATGTAAAAACAATTCCATCTTCAAGCCAAACCTCCACTTTACTTCTTCAGGTAAAGATAATCTTTAGTACAAAACCAGGTTCTAACACATTCTTTGCTATCCCATAGAACATAACTAAATTTTTTAGTATATATTCAGTAAAGTTTACCATTTTAGTGTAAGTAAAAAAAAATATTTCATCTATGGGGACTAACTGCTTAGGAACTTTTTCTTCATAATTTGTTTGCTTGTAGGGTGCGAAAATCATTCCTTCTGTGAGCCAAACCTCGACGATAAATCACCTGGTAAAGATATTCTAAAATAATTTCATTGCTGTAAATCAGGGGTCTCCAAACTTTTCAGCCCGAGGGCCGCATTAACTATTAAACAGCCATTTGGGGGGCCAACTACACACTCGAGGTCCAAATAAAAAAGAATCAAAATCAGTGGTGGCTCGTGGGTAGATCAAATGAGAGTTCTCAATTATGTTTTGAAAGAACATTTAAGTAAAAACCTTATTTTTAATGACAAGAGAAAAAGAAATGTTTTAACTAGTTTTTTTAACATCTTGGATCTCAGTGGCGTGAATAGAAATTTATTTCAGGAGGGGCCTAAATATCCTTCTAAGAAAATTAGCAATTAGCAGGCCCGCAGCTAGATTTTTGCTCCTGGGTGAAGACTTAAATTTAACCCTAAGCCCCTCTTATGCACATGTAATAGATTTAATGTACCTTTTTAATGCATTTATAGGTATGATTCTCATTTTGCTGAAATTAATATTAAAATCAATGTGATTAATTGGGATTAAAGTACAAAAAAGAGGTGGCGGGGGTTCTCCCCCATAATTTTTTTTAAAATTAGACCCTAAAAAAACTCATTTTGGTAGTGGTACTCTTAGTCCTTTCGGGTGGGGGGATCTTGTAACTTTTATTTAATAGAGAATACCACATATCTGTAATTTTTTTCTTAGATAGAAAGGTGTCTGCGGGCTGGATGAGAGGGCCTCGTGGGCTGTAGTTTGGAGATCCCTGCTGTAAACTGTCAAAAACTGTTTTCTAAATGTGTTGGTTTGTAGGACGTTAAAATCACCCCTTCTACAAGTCACACCTCTACGATAGTTCAGGTAAAAACTGAGAGCTGCCCTTCTCCAACTGGCTCCACCCAATCAACAGAAACTGGTTCATCACCCATGCAGACTCAAGCTTCAGAACCAGTAAGATATATTTTAGGAAAAAGATGTTCATCGCATTGCAACACCACTTATCAGGTTAGGTAGAAACAAAGTAACTGGTACTTTACTTATATGATACTTTTGCTTTACTTGATAGGTGGTGTTGAAGTGAGATGGGCCATATACATAAAAAAATAATGTTCTCTCTTTACCAGCAATAAAAATGTTTAGAAATACATTCCAGAATATTATTTCCTATTTTTTTTATAAAATTTTTGATAGTGTTTGCCTTCTATTTTATTTTTTCTTTTATGAATGTTTTTTTTTCCATTCAGGAAACTCAAGCTGATGAGAATGTAAGTCTCCCATTAAGAGGACTTAAAAACCTCAGTGCTACAATTAAAAGTAAGTTTAATTCCTTTTCATATTTAACATAATTACCAGACAGACCAATGAGTCATTGTATGTTGTAGAATTATAAAAGTGGCTGTTTCCCTTTCTAAAGAGAAATTTCAATTTTTTCATGTATTTTTAGTGGTTTAAAAATCTATCTGGGTATTCTCTCTTAATACAAATCTCAAAAAGGAGTCAAAGCTCTGATGCAAAAGGGAGTGTTCAAATCCTAACTATGAAATCAAGATATTGAATGTTACCCAAAAAGTCTTCAATTTTAACCAAGATTAATTCCCTGCTTTTATTTTAGCTTAAATATAATATTGTTTGGACTTGTATGCACTTCAGAAGAATTTAAATAAAAAAATATGAAGGTTTGAAAAATTTCTCCCCGAGTGTTATAAGTAAAATGCAAAACTTTTTTTTTTTCAGAAACACCAAGTGTAGTGGGGTTCAAAAGGAGGATGAGGGAAAGGCAGAAGAAAAAGTTGGACGTGTTGCTTGAATTTGAAAAGCGAAAACTTGAAATCGAGAAAGAGAAGCTAGAGATCAAGAGAATAAGAATGGAGAACGAATTGTCACAAACGGAACTTCTTAGGGAACAATTGAATGTTTCAAAGGAACAAGTTATTTTATTAAAGCAATTATTGCACAGCTAACATTTGAAGCAGCTACATACTTGCCAACTCTCCGGATTTTGGCGGGAGACTCCAGATTTTCGCTCTCTCCTCCCACCCTCCGGATTTTCCCCGAAAATCTCCCGCTTTCTCGGTTTTCTCCCGCTTTTTTTCGGAATTCCTGGTTTTTTTCGAAATATGCATAAGGAAAATGCGAAATGTGTGGAAAATAACCAAAAGATTTTTGTAATACAGAATGATCAGACAGTAAGTAATGCTGAATGCCTTTTTACAGCATTCTTATATATATATATATTGGAGCATAATTTACCGATAAGTGTGGAGGACCATTCCGGAGCTCTCTTCAGAAAAATGTTCCCGGACAGTGCGATTGAGAAAAAGTATGGTTGTATGGTTTTAAAACGGTTAAATACAAATACAAATACAAAACTGACGACCAGCTACAGGCTCATAGCCCAACAAGGCTGGTCCTATGATTATGAATTCCCCAATTCCCACAGCCTATCCAGTTGCCTCTTAAACTCAAACACTCCCTTTGAATAAACTATATTTTCTGGCAACGCGTTCCATATGTCAATTACCCTATTGAAGTAGTAGTACTTCCTTAAATCCCGATTGACATGTGTCTTATTTAGTTTATACCCATGGCCCCTTGTTCTGTTATCCTTGCTGAAACTTAAGCCCTCCGTATCCCCTTGCTTTACCAACTTGAATAGCTGAATCAAATCCCCCCTCTCTCTTCTTTTTTCCAGTGAATACATGTTGAGCCTGCTCAAACGTTCATTATAATCCAGATGTGTTATCCCCTTAATTATTTTTGTAGCTCTGTGCTGTACCTTTTCAATTACCTCTATATCCTTCCTCATGTATGGAGCCCAGAATTGTACTGCATATTCAAGATGAGGTCTTACTAATCCCTTGTATAAAGGCAATATTATATTCTTATCCCTTGAAGTTACAGTCCTTTTTATGTACCCTAATAACCTATTTGCCTTTTTACCCGCAGCTGTACATTGATGACCCATTTTAAAGTCCCTATGTATTAATACCCCTAGATCCTTGACTGATTCTCCCTTCTTTACCTTTACTCCTTGTAGACAGTACTCAGCTTCACTATTCCTGTAACCCATATGCAGTACTTGACATTTTCCTAAATTGAAAGACATGCCCCATTTTTCAGCCCAATCAGATATCATATCTAGATCACCTTGTAAATTCTCTATCTGTATCTTGGTATCCACCTTCCCCCATATTTTTAAGTCATCTGCAAATATACTTATTCTATTCCTGATCCCCTGCCCTATATCATCTATGAATATTATAAATAATATTGGTCCCAATACTGATCCCTGAGGTACCCCACTTGTTACTTCTGTCCATTGTGAATAATGTCCCTTTACCTGCACTCTCTGTTTTCTACCCAATAACCAGTTCTTAATCCAAATCAATGTTTTCCCTTGAATCCCCATCCTTTCCAATTTAAACAGTAGTGCCTCATGAGGTACTTTATCAAAAGCTTTCTGAAAATCTAGGTACATGATATCAACCCTACTCTTATTGTCCAGCTCCTCAGTAATTTTCCCGTAGAACTTTAATAGATTTGTGGCACATGACCTTCCCTTCCTAAACCCATACTGATTGTCTGATAGCAATCCTCCCTCCTCCAAGAATAACATTATATGCTTTTTTAGCAAGGATTCATATATTTTACATATTACTGAGGTTAGACTTACTGGTCTATAGTTGCCCGGTTCACTTTTTATTCCCTTTTTGAATATTGGAGTTATATTGGCCAATTTCCAATCCATTGGTACCCAACCCGTGCTATATGTTGTATTGAATATCATTAGAATTACATCCCCCAACTCTTCCGCGCATTCCACTAGTACTCTTGGATAAATTTCATCTGGCCCTGGTGAAATTTTTATTTTGAGCACTTATTATCTCTTTATAATTGGTTTGCGTTGGGCTATACATCGATAAAAATTTCTCTTGATTTCTATGGAAAATCTCCTGATTTTTGACTTTCAGAGGTTGGCAAGTCTGCAGCTATAAGTATTCCAATCGTTTTTCTTGCCAAACCATTTTCGCGACTTCATTTGGTAGTTTTATTTTATTCTGCCTTCATTTGGCAGCTTAATCTGGCTGTGCTTTTTTTTATGAACTAGAAATTTTTCTGAAATTGAGGTTTAGATGTTTAATTAATTGATCTTCATTTCAAAAGTTTCTATAGGTAATGTATTTAAGTTTATTTACAACTATTTTGATTGATCTGTAGTTTTACCATCTCCCTCTTAAAATCAGAAGTAATTTGTTTTACTCATTAAGTTCGAGCCATGCAAATCAGAACTAATCTTTGTTAGCTTTAGGATTTTGTTCTATCTAGTTAATCAATTAATTTAAAGTTTTTGTGTGTGAAATTTCAAATGCTCTTTTTTCGAATAAATTGGTAAATGATTTCTTTTTATATAATACTTTTATAGCTTAATAACGCGAAACTTATCCTGTTTTAACAGTTTCAAAGCATGATTGCCCAGAAAAAATGGTCGACTGATATTGTTAAGCAAGATAGAAATACTAGTTTATATTGATTTGAATTATAGATTAAATTGGTGAAAACTTATGAGTAATAATTCACAAGAAAGTTTAAAACATTAGTTTGTTTTTCTTTTTAAGACACTCGTTATTTTCTTCATCTTAATTGTTCTAATTCAAATACAGTAGAAATACAGAAAGGGAGAATTTTGTTTTTATTTATGAAGTTGAACATAGTTTTGTTTTTATTGACTTTCTAAGCTCTTCTCTACAGGAAGCCATTATTTAAATGATGTGTTATCCACTTAATAATAATGATCATGAGTCCTGATCTATATTGGATAGTTTCAAAATATGCATCAAGATAATCTTTCAGTCCTATGTTACTATCGGATATGCCATTCTTCTTGGTTACTTATGGTGCTTACTCAGGGGCAGATTATGTAGTTAGGCCTGTTCGCCGAGTTGTTAGTGTGTGATAACTATTTGAAGGTTGAGTGTTACATCAAGATAAAAAGTTACTAAACACTTTATCTTTATACTTTTTAAACTAAGGTTTAATAAAAGTAGATAGCAAAATTCAGTTATTTTCTCACAGGGTTGGCACGGTTTAAACCATTTGGTTTAAACCAAATGTTTTTTTTTTTCATAAAAAAAAAAAAAAACCAAATGTTTTTTTTTGTTTATTTTTCAAAAAAAACTTAGCTGAACTTTTGGGTTTAAAGTCATTTATTGATTCAAATATTGTCTTTTGAACAAAATATATTGAATTCTTCTGACATTAATGCTGTAAAGCTATGCAATTTTTTGAAAACAATTAGCCAATTGAAATTTTCTTAGAAAGACTCCCTTGGTTTTATTTATAAAAAAAAACTATTTGGCTTTTTTTAATTCATTAAGAACTGGATATTTGAATGCATTATAAAAACCAATTGTTTTTTTTAATCAAATAAGCACTGGATTTTTAAATATAATATGCATTATAAAAACCAGATGGTTTTTTAATGCTCTAAACAGACTCCCTTGGTTTTTTATGGTTATGTATAATTTTGATTTTTTTTAATTAAATAAAATTAATTTTAATTAATTAAGTCACTTAGTTAATAGCTGAATTGATGAACTATTTATTCAATGCATTCATAAATGAAAACAATCAGAAATATTTGTATTTATGTGTTAGGGAAGAATTTCAGTAAAAAAACCCGGTTTTAACCAAAAAACCTGGTTTAAACAAAAAAAAAACGGGTTTTTTAGGGGTTTTTTTTGAAAAAACCTGGTTTTTTTCCCAACCCTGTTTTCCCATTAAAAAAAGAAGTATTTAAAGAAGAAAGCTTACAAAATGCTAATTATAATGAATAGAAACAGTACTAGTATAGGGGAGAGTGGGGATCAACTTTTTTTTTTTGTTGTATATTAGTTTAAAAAATTGAATTGTAAAAAAGGGCTCAAGTATCCTTACTCTTCCCTACCTATTTCTATGAAGTGCTAACCAACTTATTTGAATTCATAGTTATATTAATGACAACACTAATGATGCTCAAAATATTTTGTGTATTTTAAACAGAACAGATACCTGTATTTTATCGACATTAACTGTTTTCCCTTAATTGTTTGTTTAAAATATTCTTTAAGTTTGAAATTATTCAAAATTTAATTCCTTTTATTTTTTAAATGCTATCAATTTCTCCTGCTTGTTTAGGCCTTTGAAATTAATATCTTTCTTTTATAATAGAGGTCCAGTGTTAGTTTTTTGCAAGATTCAAAGAATGCCAACATGCAACATTACCCTTACATGATGCTAAATATGGAAATTCAAATAATTTAAAATCAGTTGAATTATGACAGTGAATAGTCATATTCTTTTGAGTAAGTAATCTTGATTTAGTAACTTGAATTATAAGTAAGTTCCTCTGGTAAGTAATTTAGTTGCACTGATCTTAATTCAATAAGTTTTGATAGTTAATCTGTTTGGGATTTGTAAAAAAAAGTATGTTAATGGAATAGATGAGCCTTTCTACATCTAAATTTTTGTCGTCAGTGAAAATACTCTCTCTAAACCAGGCGCAGATCCAGCACGGCTCCAAGGGGGGCACTTTTCCAGACCATCACCTTTACATTTTGATAAAAATGTCAAATTGTTGTGGGATTTTTTAAAAACAGTATCACTTAAGATCCCCTTTGTTCCGCTTGGGGGAATAGGGTCCTCCCCCAGAAAATTGTTTGAAATTTGACCTGTTAAAGTAGGGTTTTAACTCATTTGGAGTACTTTTTGGGACTTTGTTTCGAAGTTATGAGTGATTTTTTGGGTCCAAGGGGACCTGGAAAAAGTTTTAACCTTCCCCCGAACCTAATAAAACTTACCGGAACCTAATAAAACTTACCCGAACCTAATAAAATTTACCCGAACCTAATGCATTGCTCCTATGGAGCTGACAGGGGCTTCCTCCGAACCAGGTTCGTAGGTTCGGGCACTTTTTCCAGGTCCTGGGGGCACTGTCCAGAGTGCCACCCCCTAGATCCGCCACTGCTCTCAACTGATTGTCTTTATCTTTTTTCCATAATTGACTTTATAAAACATTCAAAAACATATCAAAGATGCTACTTTATGTGGTAACATTGGAAATCTGTTTTTTAACAGCATGAACTCCAGGTTTTATTGAAATTTTAAGTTAAACAAGTAGAAAATAAGGTCTAGTTAAAAATTATGTGCTCAGAAGAAGCATTAATAACATCGTGCCTTAAAAATCTAGTCCTACCATTGTTTTTTTAGTGCAACTCTGGATTTACATAGAACTAATGATATGGGTTGAAAGATTTTCCACTTTTTTTAAGTAATGTCAAATTGGCAGTTTTTTAAAAAACTTTTTATTGAACATATTTGAAATTTCCATTTTATTGATCAATTTCTGTTCTATTTAAACAAAAACTTCATGTTATAATTCTAACTTTGTAATACACACTAATTAAATTATCTTTGATTCTCTGTTTTACTAAAGATTGTTGTAATTTTTAATATGAAACTCCTAACAAGTCAATTCACCCTATTTCATACTAAAACAGCACTCAACAGTTTATGAATTACCCATTTGTTTTGTACTTTGATAAGATTAAAAGTAATTTGGTTGCCAAGTGGCAAAGGCCAGAAGATTATGCCACTTTAAGCACCAGGAATTTTCTATTCCTTTTCAGATGCTATTGAATCTATATAGCTGCCAATCCTCCCAGTTAACTTGACATTTTTTTTTCAATCATTTTCTGATTTTACAGCCGGAAACAAGTTTATCCCATTTTCCAGGAAAATTCTCTATTTTTGTCAAATTTTTACTACTTTTTGCTCAATTGAGAAATTTTTGGCAGTGGCATTGCGTCATCCGCGAATAATACCTCTGCCTCAAATCTGCGTCTAAGCTTCAGCCAATTATGTCGATTTTATTTACCTGGCAACAACCAAGTTGGTTTGGTTTTGGGCTTCAATAGTGAGTAATCAAAATGTCCAAAACATAATATCACACGTACAAAGATGTTACTTAATTTAAATTTCTTCTAAAATCGAAGCCAGGTAGCAAGAATACAATTTTTTTTTCTGTTTTTGGTTGTGATTTTACCATTTTGCAAGGAGGTAAAAGTGACATTGTGGCGCACGTAAAAATGTGAAAGCTGGCAGTGCATCTGCCTTAATAAAGTCAGCATTTTCTTTAGAAACTGATCCAAGGTACAATGATGGCAGAATTTTATAAAATCAAGGAAAAATCAAAAAGTTGAAATAATTACTGATGTTGAGCATTTTATTTTAAACAGTAAAATTTTCCCCATTTCAGTATATTAAAGACAATTTTTTATGAAATATTAATGTGTACATGCATAGTAAAAATTCTTTCGTGTTTTGAACAAACTCAGTTGGCAGCTATGAATCTAAAAAAGGTGGTTGTATCTTTGTGGGTTTGCTGGTCGTTGTTCAGTGAGAATATTTGGATTAAATAAGTAACATAAATACTAGTTTTAAGTATTGAAATTGCAATGTGCTTTCAACAATAGATGCTCTTCTAATTTGTATTTGTAAGTCAATGTCTGGAAGAGTTCTATGTCATTAAACTCTTACTAAACCAAATTTCTCAAAATCGTTTGCGGAATTTAATGCTGTCGTAGAAATGACTAAATTCTAGAAGAACACATGTTCTTCACATTAGACTTTATGGACGACTTGTCGAAGTTTTGACCAGATATACATTGTAGTTCAGATTTGAAAGAGGAAGAGTGCTGTGTAGCTAGTACCATGAAAATTCAATTAACCAACAAAAACTAATCCTTGTTCCAACAGTAATTCACCCTTAATCCCTTGTTTCGTATGCGTTTCATTTGTGAAGGAACTACTTTGAAATTACTAGATTTCGAAAATTCGGGCTTAATAACACATTTGTACATCAAATAATTAATAAGTAAAGTTCTGAATAAAAATTTTCATGAAACACTTCATAGTTATGGACAAAACTAGTACAACCTTGCTGTTTTTTGTTATTGCACTCAATTCAATTATTCAACAACATATGTATGTGTTATACAACAAATGTGTTGACAACAAATGTTATTTCTAGGGGTATTAATACATAGGGACTTTAAAATGGGTCATCAATGTACAGCTGCGGGTAAAAAGGCAAATAGGTTATTGGGTTATATAAAAAGGACTGTAACTTCAAGGGATAAGAATATAATATTGCCTTTATACAAGGGATTAGTAAGACCTCATCTTGAATATGCAGTACAATTCTGGGCTCCATACATGAGGAAGGATATAGAGGTAATTGAAAAGGTACAGCACAGAGCTACAAAAATAATTAAGGGGATAACACATCTGGATTATAATGAACGTTTGAGCAGGCTCAATATGTATTCATTGGAAAAAAGAAGAGAGAGGGGGGATTTGATTCAGCTATTCAAGTTGGTAAAGCAAGGGGATACGGAGGGCTTAAGTTTCAGCAAGGATAACAGAACAAGGGGCCATGGGTATAAACTAAATAAGACACAGGTCAATCGGGATTTAAGGAAGTACTATTACTTCAATAGGGTAATTGACATATGGAACGCGTTGCCAGAAAATATAGTATATTCAAAGGGAGTGTTTGAGTTTAAGAGGCAATTGGATAGGCTGTGGGAATTGGGGAATTCATAATCATAGGACCAGCCTTGTTGGGCTTTCAGCCTGTAGCTGGTCGTCAGTCTTTGTATTTGTATTTGTATGTGAGGAGTCGCCACTCAGCCCCGTTGGGTATATTTTGTAAAGTAGCCTATGAGAGTTGTAACTGTTGGTGGCTGTGTAATCTATAAAAAGCTGAGAGCTGAAGAACTCTGTTCACTTATCTGCTTCTATATACTATTTTAAATGATTTTAATAAAGTTTTATTTGTTTTAACTGTGTTCAGCTTTCTTGAGACAACATATATTTCTGGCAGATTTTGAGCTGGAGGAATTTCCCAAATGTATTAAAGCAAGTGTTATAAGCTCTTTGAAAATATTTAAATTGAAGAAACTTCTACTCCTCTCTTGTTTTATTAAAAGTTGAAGTGGATACTTGATTTAGTTATTTTAGTACATAATCAAATTTGTATCAGATTTAGAGTTGGTTCTATAATTCTGATACCATAGTCCTGTCTGGTGCAGAGTGGTCCTGGCGCCATAAAACCTCGCCAAACAACCAAAACGTGTGTTTTGTACTTAATGTCACCCATCTCATTGATTTTTTTTATTGTCTCCATGGACAATTAAATGGTCTCGTATGTCTTCAAAACTGCATCCGCTAGCTCCAATGCATCTTTGCTGTAGAGGACTTCTCGAAGTTCTGAAGTCAGTGGCACCATACCTAGTTATACTGTCCATGGAAAAGGAGGGAGTCCAGAGCCTCGAAAGGTAGACCTGTTGGTTCCTGGAAGGTATTGTATTTCCCTTCTACCACCAGTGGAGACCACTGAATGCATTCCCGTATCCGCCACCCAGGCACACGGTCTCTAGGGGTTACAGGCTCCCCCGAGAGTATTCATAATATATTCTAAGCTTTTAACTATGCCAGTATCATCTTTTAATTCAAATATTTTAAATTAGTATTTAAATGAAGTTTTTCTGTACTTGATGTATAGATTACATCGGACTAAGACTAATTTTGCTGTTTAATTTTAAATATGATGTCTTGTTTGGCGCTCCATGCCCTGATGTGGGCCTCGCGCCATAAGAAAATTAAAGACAACCAACCAAAACATGTAAAATTCAACAATTGCATCAGTTCACATGTCAAATGGTGAATAAAATCGGGTGTTAACAGGTCTTAAGATCAGGCATTAAGTGAATATTTAACTTCTAGATTTGTGTGTGTATAGATTCAATACACAATGCAACTGCTACACGATGGACAGCAGCTATTAATATGTAAGAATAGAAAATACAAGACTATCCTTTATAGCCCTCTCATTGCCAAGATCTTATGTTCAAATCCACCCACTACAAATAATCTGAATTCTTTGTTGGATGGGAGAAAATTTACAGGTAGATAAATGGTTCCATCATTTTCTGAATCTACATTCTTTGCTTTAATTGTATAATCAATGAAATAAAATTGATCTATTGGTTCTTGGCCATACATTGCCATATATCCTCCTAACTGTTGATAGAATGTTTTTTGCAATGTCTTGCTTTTTATCCATGTCATGGGAACAAAATTATTTCATCAGTGACATGAGTTACAATTAAACATCCCCAACTGTGTTCTCTTGTACGGTAAATCATCAAATATCCAGATTGTTCCCATTCACTAATTAATTTAGATACAGAAGAACAATTGAGAGAACCTGGAAGTGTTGCATACAAAAAGGACAATGTTAATTGGCAAGACATTACTGGATTTACAAAAGAACTTACAATTCTTGCTAAATGTTGTCTTATTCCAACAAATATCGGGGAAAATGTATCTCTTATAGATTGACAAAAAAACTTTATATCTGGATTTTTGCTCCTGATTCAACTCCCAATGTCCACATATGAACTCTCAACACAGCAGTTTCTATCAATTTATTTGTCGAAAGTAGATCTGAAACAGCTGTTACATCAGTTAACTGGGGCATCTTCTTATTTATCAACAAAGTTCTTGAGTCTATTAAGTGCTGAAGGATTAGTTAACCCACTCACTCTCACCCTTCTAGTTTCATCCCAGTCTAGTTGGATGTCACTTGTTACTCCTATCCTAGGACAGGAGGCATATATAAAACATTCTGTTGAGTTTTCCCCCTCTATATTGAGAACCAAATAAAGTTAAAGTCATTAATATTTTGTACAGAATTCCTATTTGAGCTGCAACTAATCCTTCATTTGATATGAATGTCTAAAAAAAATGATTTGGTATCACACTTTACACTTAGTGCTGCCAAAGAAGTGGCAGGAAGAACTCCTTTTTCAGGGCTTTCCCATCCACTTCCTTCTGCATCACAAATGACAATGTCCACATTTGCTCCTGTCACATTTTTGATAAATTCTGGGAAGTTAGAGTTGGTTATGTCTGATATGATCTCAATTGACTCTGGGAATCCAATTAATCTGTCAACATTTATCCCCAACGTCTCCATAGCATGAGGCATGCTAATAGAGAAGTCTTAAGACAAATTTTGTTGCGTTAAAACAAATTTAAAACTTGTTTATTAATTACTCCCTTTGGCTCCACGCTTGAGCTTAGCTTAGCTAAGCTAAGATGCTATAATTTTGGTGGTCAAATCGCTTATTAGTCGTGTAACGAGGTGAAAGAGTGGAACGTGTCCTTACTCAGGGAAAAGCCAGAAGAAATAAAACGTAAAAATTTATTAAAATAACAGTATTAAAAATTACAGAAATAACACCTCATTTACAAAGCTCATTAGGAGCTGTAAGCACCCGGTGCAATCATTCAATCCCTTTGGATAAAAATAAACTGGCTAATGAGAAAAAATAAGCGGAAAGAACGTGTTGGACATCAATTAAACTATCAAATTTTTTACCACGAGAAAATGTTCAATTGATCGGAATAAATAAAAATCTGATGGTGCTAGGTATGGTGGGTAACATTTCCAGTGTTCGTTTAGCGCTGTGTATTATCATGTTGAAAAATTACGCCTTTTCCATTGACAATCGCTGGGAACCTTGTTTTTAAAGATAGCTCGACTCTTTCACGTTATTCACAGTAAAGGTCTACGTTTACTGTATGTCTAGGTTTGAGCACCTCAGAATGGACAACCCCTTGAATGCTCCACCAAATTACACAAAAGCGTTTTTTTAGGGTTATAAACCAGCCTTGGCTGAATTTCGTAGCGTTTCATGTGGAGAGTCACTCTCTTTCGTTTTGGGTTATCGCAGAGAACCCATTTTTCATCTCCAGTTATCAAGCGATCAAAAAATTATTCCGCATTGTGTCTTTGAATCAATAAATTGTAAGTGTTGGACGTAATTTTTTTTTTTTTTTTATTTCTTTCGACAAGATGTGCGGTACCTGAACACCTGCTCTGCTTACTTTTCCAATTTGTTTTAAAAATGCTCTTGAATACTCCAGCAAGGTTGTTTCAGGTTATTTGATAGTTCTGTTATTGTCTGAGCTGGATTTTCTTTGTCTTCAGCCCTCAATGAATCATGGTTGAAAGTTGATGGTCTATCTGACCGATGTGAATCCGATAGATCGAAATTCCCGGCATTAAACCTGGAAAAGAACATCTGGCATTTACGAATATGTCTAATGCATATCGATAGACATAACTAATGTTTCGTGTTGCAACTACTACATTGCTTCCTCTTATTAAACTCATAAAGCATACAATGTCGGATGTGCTCCTCTTCAGGTATTTCGTTCGCCATTGCACCCAGAAAATCTCTTTGACGTATTATGTCCTAATGGGACCTTGCGCCATAAAACCCCAAGCAACCACAGAGAAAAACTTTTGAGTTATTGTTATAATGATTTACCAAATTAAGCGTAAATCTGATGTAAATTACAAATAAATATTGATATGCGCAGAACATACTTTGTGGTCGGAAATTTAAGATTTAAAAATAGTGGTTTTAACTCATGACCACTTCTAGCTAAGGCTTCAAATCTTAAAACCATTTTTGTGTTTTTTTTTAGTAAATTATAATGTGCTTTTTCTAGGTCCGAAAGCTATGACATTTTTAAAAATTTAACCCTTGATACCCTAGGCCCCGGTAATTTTACCCGAACTCTTCTACCTTCTTTGCTATGATGAGCCTTGGGCTGGTCATTATAGTAAATGCTTTTACGAATTTTCTGAGTGGATTGTTAAAGATCCTCAATTTAGATATGTATATTTGGGGCCATATTATCTGAATGCCTCATTGTAAAAGTTAAACCTAAATTACTTTTTCGAGATGATATTATAGGAATTTTTTAAAGAAATTTAAAATGCTTTAAGAAAATTTAAACTTTGTTGTTTTATTTTTTAATATAATCTGTCTTGTCTGGCGCTCTTTGCCCTGATTTGGGCCTCGCGCCATAAAAATGCAACCAACCAACCATCTAAACTTTGTTGTAATTAAAAAAAAGGGGCTGAGCGGCTTATTTGGTTTACATGCTCCAAACCACTCTAACCATGACCCGTTGGTTCGATTCCGGCCGTTGCCCTGGGTACACTTTCTCTCTCTGTGTCAGTAAAAATTCTGTGGTGTCTTTCTTGATGAAGGTTTATGAGCGGATCTTTGAGATCAAGCACACAGTCCGGAAAATATAGTAACCATCAAATACCAATTTTTAAAAAATAATTATATGAATATTACAAATTTAACTGAAAAGAAAGGAAGTAAAAAATTATTCAGATTTAAGATTTAAAGAAAAACCAAATAGGGATTTATCTGAAAAACAAGCTAAAGACGCCAACTTTACGGTACAGAGAAGTTGAAGTGACTTGTTTATAGTAATAGAAAAGTGTCGAAAAAAGGTTATAGTGCAGACGCTCCCAAAAGCGACAGAACTTTCCAGTTTACCAAGTAGCATACCTTGGTCCGCATCTCAGATAAAGTTCGTTCACGATATCTTATCTTAAAATTTCCTTGATTTTATAAAACGAAAGATTTATAAAATGTTTTTGAAATAAAAAATTGTTTGCTGGTTTTCTCGAATCAAGAAAGTAGTGCATTTCACAGGTTTCGGATTTGGGGGATAGTACAGTTGAAATAATCTATCAGATGACTACTCATTCAGACGAGCTGTATTGCGAATATAAAAGACCTCTTTCGAGAACTTAATCAGCTGACTTGTTTGGCGCAGTATGCCCTAATGAGGGTCCTTGTGCCATAAAACTCAAACCAAACTAATCAGCTGACTTTTCGATCTTTCGCTGTACCCTAGTAGCACAGCTCGTAGCAAATATGTTAACTTTACGTAACTTCAACTAGAAGTGAACGAAATTTGGAAACGCATGACGAAAATTGGACGAATCTTGAACGTGTGTGCTGCTTGGGTAAAAGCGATAAATCAATTGCTATGAAAACGAATTAATTGCAACAGAATTTTACGCAATTAATATTTTTATGGTTTAACCGATTTTAAATAGTGTTACACTTTTCTCCTCAATATAATTAATTTCACAAAATCGGGGTGTATATGTGATGTTAGGTAATAGATTTGATCGTTTTGACTTCACGAAAAAGTGATAAATACAAAATAATGAAATTTCACATAAACCTTGTCCGGATTAGCAATCTCTTTTGTATAACTAACTGTAATTAGTTAAAAAGTGTTCAAATTTTTAGATAGTGTTTCTTAAACGTTACATATCAGCCACTCAATGAGAAATGCCCGTTCAGGAAGACTGCTGGTTGAATCATCTAAACTCGAGCTAATAACTCTATTTCGAATATTTTTAATTTCACTGCGCCACGCATCACAACCGTGACTCCTTCGAAACGAGGTTCTGGGCTTGAGTTTTAGCACAGTCGGCTCAATCCTAATCGTCCGATTTCAATGTTTACGTTCCTCATTCGCTCGAGTACAGGGTAATCGAACTGCGGGTGCTTTTTCCGTACTACAACCAGCCACTCCTTATACTGCTGTGAAAGAGAACGGATGACTTCAGATCAACTGTCCCGAATAAGAGTTGTACCAGACTCCAACCAGCTACTCCAGATATAAGAGTGAAAGAACGGGTAACTCCAGAGTAGCTGTACCAGATTCCAACTAGCAACTTGAGATAGAGCCGTGAGAGATAGGATGTCAACTTCAGATTCGCTGTACTGAAGATCGTTTGTACCAGACTCTAACCAGCAACTTCAGGTTCAGCAGTGACCGACAACTATCAACCCCGGCTTAGCTGTACCAGACGTACTTCAGATACAGTTGTGACAGAACTAACAACGCCTGCCTAGCTGTACCAGACTCCAACCAGGTATTGCAGCAGGCAAAACTTGATCGGCTATACCAGACTTGCACCACTAACTCCTGATACTACTGACAACTATCAATCCCGGCTTAGCTGTCCCAGACTTAAACCACCTGCTTCAGATACAGCTGTTACAGAACAAGCAACCCCGGACAAGCTCTACCAGACTCCAACCAGCAACTCATTACACAGCCGTGAAAGAGAACGGGCTACCGGGTATACCGACGTTACCAGACTCCAACCAGCAACTCCGGCCGCAATGGTGTTAATGCACTGCGACGTGTGCTTTCGCGAGTACACCCGCCTCTCGCACCTCATCATCCACTACCGCGTGCACACGGGAGAGCGACCGTACGCGTGCGACCAGTGCGAATCCCGCTTCAAGCAGAAGCACATGCTGAAGGACCACGCGCTCATCCACGCTGGGTTGCGTCCGTTCTCGTGCGATGTGTGCCTCTCAAACTTCCGCCACAAGTCCAGCCTCCAGCGGCACTACCGCATCCACACCGGCGACAAGCCCTACCCGTGCGACGTGTGCGAGAAGCGCTTCGCCACCTCCTCCCACCTCTCTGACCACTACAAGCGGCACACGGGGGAGAAGCCCTACCCGTGCGGGCTGTGCGACAAGCGCTTCCGCACCTCGGCGCAGATGAAGCTGCACTACTCGTGCCACTCCAAGAGCCGGCCGTACGCGTGCGACATCTGCGCCAAGTCCTTCAAGCGCGCCCCCAATCTCAGCAGGCACTACGTCCGTGCGCACGATCGCAAGTACAGCGCTGCCGCACACGCCAGGGTGAACCGGGGTCAGAGGCAGCCCGGGAAGCTCATGTGCGCCGTCTGCCTCAAGTGGTTCGTCGGCAAGAACGATCTGGTGCGACACTGCAAGACCCACCGGAACGACAGGCCTTTCGTCATATACGTCCGCAGGGTCGAATGATTAATTCCTAAAAATAAACCCGAAGGATCTGTCTGATCTTTCCTTTTATAACTTCCTTTCACAAGGCGTGATCAAAATCTCTGTGTTAAATACGTGGTTGTTGTGTTGTGATCCAGTTGATGTCCAGTCTCCCATACAAACACACCTGAAGGATCCGATCACTTTTGCAAGGGTGTTATCAAAATGCGTGGTGACCAAGTGTGTTGTGATCAAGTGCTTTAATATCCGCTGATATTGCTGTAAAGGTTAGTTGGTACAGCTTTAGAAAGAGTCCTCCAGCCGCCATGTTTACTCACAGCTCAAATTGTGACTGACAACCATAGAGATCTAATTATTATATAATAATATTATTAGATCCTAAAATAATAGTAATTAGTAGATCATTGTAAGAGATCTAATAGTACTATTAGATCTCTATGCTGACAACACCTAAGCATGTTGATGTGGGAGCTGTGGTTACACATGGCGACTGGAGGATTCTTTCTACAGATATTCTGGTTATTTTCCCTCAGCAAACATTCTATTCTCGTAATTTATGTGTATCATAGTTGTGAATTTACGAATGAACACTTAGATGCACACTAATGAACACTTAGACATTTAAATTATCTGTCGGGTAAGGGTAAGTGGTATTTCAATAAGAGCATAGCTCTACAAGTTCTTGTATGTTGGAAAGGACCTTGTATTACTTTAATCTAGAATTGCGTTTTACAATTTGGATTCGAAATTGATCAAGTGTGTTGTGATCCAGTTGATGTCCAGTGCTTTATCCAGTGATTGCTATAAAGGTTATTATTTTCCCTCAGCAAACATTTTCGTAATTTATATGTATCTTCGTTGTGAATTTACGAATGAATACTTAAGATAGATACATTTAAATTATCTGTCGGGTCGGGTAAGTGTATTTCAAAAAGAGCTTAGCTCTACAAGTTGTTTGTTTGAAAGGACTTAGTATTACCTAAATCTAGAATTGCGTTTTACAATTTGGATTCGAATTTAAAATTTCAGGATCCAAAGGAACGGCGAGTCTTTCGTAAAAACGTTCGTAGGGTAAAACATTTGGCCCTGAAAAAATCCAAAGGATTTGAACTTGAGATCCTACTGGAGCAGTCTGATCTTTTCAGTACAGTACTCTTGGCAAGGTGTTATTGTGTGTTTCTTTGATCGTGTGCTTTGCTATCAAATGTTCCCTGATGCGGTTGCAGTGCTTTGATATCCGATGTTATAGCTTCTAGACTAGATATTTAGAATTTGCACATCTTTCAGGTAGCGATTTGAACGTTTATCTTAGTATAGATTAGGTAAGAGCAAAGTTATGAATATATATTTAAATTATCTTTCAAGAACAGTCATATTTCTGACTGCTCTACCTATTGTAAGCCACAAGGTTTTAAAAGGATCTTGTGTGTACTACCTTTAATTTGATAATATAGTTGCCTTTTAAAATTTAGAAATGGCGTTTGTTGATTGATAAGTTATTTTTAGACTTTAACTTGTCTGTTTTTGATATTTTTTCTTACTTATGTTAACTATTTATCGGAATGAATTGCATGAATTTTGCATGAATTGTTTTTACATTTAAGTTGATTAATTGATGTACAAACAGTAATTCACTATTTATAAGCTTTATTTCCTTTAATTTTTGAAATTTATAATAAAAATTAATAAATTTGGACAATTTGTTTAAAGCTATATGTTATCAATTTTTCTCGCGGTAACTCTGATAACTCTACTAAATCCTCATTGTATACTGAGATATAAATATTCATATAAATATCAATTGGTACAATAGGTAATTAGGCTTCTGAATAATCTTATATTGTGGTTTCTCTCTGGTTAAGAGGGGGAGTAGTGCCATTTGACGATTTTTGAAACAGACAAATAAAATAACCTTTCTCTGGAGCATTTTCATTCGGCAAGTTCAAAAACAGGAAAACTCAACGAAATAAGCACTCTAATAGAAAGTAAAATTTTGAATACCAACATCAGAAAAAATTAAAAAGTTTAAGGTAGTAAAAGGGGGTGCCCGCCATTCCCCCCTGCCGACTAACTCGTTTTGGGGGTAATCAGAAACAGTGACGATTCAGAAAAAGAGGGTTCGGTACTTTTTGATGTTACACAAATCGCACAAAAAAGAGTATTAAAATCGTTTATAATCAATATAAAAATAGTAGAAAATAAAAGTACTAACTCACCCAAATAACTATGAAATGGAAAACATACCATCGCTGTTCCATCGGCTGTGTGTGGAGTAAACAAATTAAATTGAATCTCATTTCATGCTTTTATTCCATCGAAATCTTTGCCAGTGTAATTGACTATACAGTAGAAGTTTCTCCTAGTTTAACATTCACTTGGTTTTTTCTACAATTATATGTAGTAATTTATTGCAAGAGCTCAAAAGTGATATCTTATTCAGAGATTCATTCTTGAATAATTCATCTTATTCAGATAATCTTATAATCCATCTTTAGCTAGAAAACTGAACAAAGAGAGAAGAAACAGCAAGTAGTGATGATTACTAAAGGTAGAGAAGGAAATCCAACTAAGAAGAAGAAGAACAACGCTAAACGAAAGCAGAAAAATTGTATACGGTACTATAGGATGTAAAACAAGAGAGAAAGCAACCTACAAAGTCAAACGACCTGAACGAGTAAAAATAGCAAGGAAATTCATAAAGTGTAAAATAGCCAGAAAATGTAGAGCTCCCCCCAAATGATTTTTACAAGGAAGAGCATGGGGTTTTGTGTTTGAATCGACATTCTCGAGAATGTCGGAAATCCGGAAATCTAATGTCATCCACTAGTATTTATTTCTTTTGTTAAGAAACATTTTGGTAATAAAGAAGTGGCTCGAGACAGTATATTTTGTTATCTTCAAAATTAAAAAAAAATTAAAAATGATAGATCTTTTGTGTGTAGTTTTTGGCCCGAAATTAAAATTGTTGAGCTGTCGTAATGTTTCGTTCATCTTAGATCCTAATGTTTTGTACAGCAGCCTAATGTCGACCGGATATACACTTAGAAATCGCAGTGGAGTGCAGTGATAGTTCCTGCTGAGGGTGGGCTCCAGTAACAGGGGGAGAGCTTGACCTCCTGTCGCGAGCAGTATTTGCTATGTCAGAGTCAGACATGATATGAAGGTTTTCAAATAGTTAGATACTGTAGAACAGCAATAGCAGTAGGAGAGAAGCAGCACTGACACATAGTCCTGGGGCACCGAACGGAAAGTTAATGTTTAACCAAGATTGGGGTGTGGCATTGAATTTTGAATAGAGGTGGTTGTCAGCAGATGCAGTGGAAAAAAGAGGATATACATATTTATAAGATGAAATTTATTATGTACAATGATATGAGACTTTACTATCAATGAAAGTGCCTGTTATTCCGTGTTTAAACGAGTGACCCACAGTGTGAAGATTTAATAGCCTGTCAGATAGTACTAGATCAAGTTTTCCTGGCCGGTGGCAACCCAAAAAACAAAAGAAAACACTCGAGGTTGTGGTCAAATTAGAAGTGACCAGTAAGAGACGATCCATAGTAACACAGTCACATTAGGTAGATTCAGAGATGTAAGACAGGAAGAACGGCGGTAAGGAGATAGTATAATTATGAGCTGGCATATAGCTCCAATGCGATTAAATTAACAGGCATACCGTTGCACTGTAATTAGCCTACTAAGAGGTAGGTGAAACTATTCCCTGCAAGGGAGTACGTGAGGAATCATTAGCATTGGTACAGGGATCGCGACCAGGTAACCCTATAGGCACCACAGCTAATCAAAATACTCAACTTGATTTAGTGATTGACATTTTCTTTCCCCTTAAAGTAAATATAATTATATTGGTTGTACTATCTGTAACTGTATATCAGCGTAGTCATAGGTGGTTTTAATTTACCCTCTTACGTAACAGTTACCAAAGCAATGAGAATTTTTTCTGAACTTCGTCTTTACTGAAAAAAGTTACCCATTCGTTTTAGAGCTAATACTAAACCTGTTTCTGGGTTAGTTATAATATATAAACCCAGATAATTCAAGAATAAAAATTCTTTTTGGCTCGATTAAAATGGCCTTTGCATTTTCAGGCATGAAATAATTTTACAAGCCGTGCCGTGCTAATCACGAATCGATGTTCCATTTACTATCTGACTTTTGAAACATTTTCTTATTTGGTGCAGTATGCCCTAATAAGGAAGGGCCTTGTGCCACAAAACCATTTCCAAACCAAGGCTCATTTACCAAAGTTCTTATATTACTTGCAGAGTGTCTTTAAGGCTTGAATATCCGGCATTATGTTTGTCAAGTTCAGACTCCTTTGAGGCAAATGTCCAACTTATTTCTTTGTTTTGTGAGGAGTTGGACAACAGAACTAAACCCTTTTTCAAAGAAACGAGATTAGAAGTGGTTCAGTTTTTCTCCACAGTTGTGGACTTTAACTTAATTTAATAGTAACTGCTTTGCTTGAAGATTATTTTCGTCTCACAGTCTTACTTCAGATCTAGAAACTCCGTCTGCAAAGATTTATCAAGCTTATTCACAGCGTCAAACGAGAATAGATCTAGAATCCAATCCGAAATTTGTAACTTGGTCAAATCTTCAAATCTTGATTCAAGCGTGATCAGTAAAAATTACTATACTACTATTTTAATTCCCCCCTCCTTTGAATACTCATCATCGCCCCCACTTATTTATCGCCCCCCTGATAAACCAAATCGCCCCCGGGTTGGAAACCACTGGCTTTGACCTTTTAGAAAACCACAGCCTATTTTTAAGTTAGGCGGTGATAGAACTAATATATTACAATTTTCACTATTTTTAAACTATCTGAATAAACAGTAGTGAATAACTACGCGTGAACATAAAGTAACACAGTAATTTGCCAGGGAATTAAAAGCAAAAACTGTGTTTCAATCCACCCCGCGTTTTGCGGTACAATTTTCATTTTTTATCAAAAATTGAACCAGTATTGGCTATTTCATATCTGATTAATTTTAGCATGTGACAGACATCGTGAATGATGTAAACAGGTTAACATGTTACAAGATGTAGGAAGTAATTTACTGAGTATTAAAAGATAAATTAGCTCCTAAAGAATCGACAGCGGCCATGTTGTTAGTGCTTTCTTTCAAAAATTAAGGAAACTTCTATCCCCGTTTTATATGTATTTGCTACAATTCTATTCTGATCAAACTAGCTCTTTGCAAAGCACTCGCTCGTGGCTTATTTGCCTGATTTTATGTATTTTGTCTCCTTTGGAGCAACGTGTCCGTATATGGACCTTGCACCATAAAACCCAAAACAACCAACTAACCTTATCTATATGGGTTATAGTATTTAAAATGCAAGAAGTTTGTAGTGATGCGTGACAAAAAGAATCCATTCTCAAAAGAACAACAATTTATTAGTTAAAACAAGAACAAGTTAAGTAAAATGTAAAGTATTAAGGTATTGACAATCACAACTGGGTTTTGGAATTTATACAATCAAGTAAAGCAGTTAGGCATCCACAGAAGTAGTTCAGAATCACGGAACACGTCACACAGCATACGTAAACAGAATAGTGGTGCCATCACAACAGAGTTCGACAATTCTAGCTTGCCTTCGATACTTGCTTTCAATTCTCCTACCATTGATGAAAAGCCTATCTCTTAAAGATATGAATATGTAAAAGGGAATTACTATATTTTTGAAGCTTCATGAGAAAGTATTGGTAAATGTGGATTTATAACAAGAATTGCAGTTAATTTACAACGATTAAAATTAGTTTTAAAGTATGTATTATCTTAGAGGTATTATCATCGATGTTTTTGTAAGTTAAGTCGAGGCTAAACTGGATCTGTTAACAGTGTTATAACAGTGTTATGTTAACAGTGATATAACACAGTTAACAGATCCAGTATAGCCTTGGTTAAGTTGACCTGAGAGATATAACTGCAACATGCTTCTCACCATTTCAAGGTAGGATATCACTTTAGCAGCAGAATTTTCGTATTTTTTATTAATAAAATGATTGTCCAGTGTCAGGCGTAAAATGTTCTAGTATGGGCCTTGCGCCATAAAACAACCAATTGTATGATTTTTTTAGTAGCGTTTTCATCTGATGTTACGACTTTGTTTTTTGTTAAGGGAATTGAACTTCTCTATGAACTCAAGAAATTCTTGGATTTTCATTTCTTAATTTTAGGCGCAGTATATGTCCTAATAAGGGGTCTTGTACCATAAAACACGAACTAACTATATTTTATTAGTCTTTTTCTTTTCTTCAAAGATGAGGGTTGACTTCTCTTCACATGATTTATAGCGTCAATTGATGTGATTTTGACTTTTGTATCCAACGTCATAGTAGTTTCTAATCTTCTGCTGGGTAATCTACCTACATCGTCAAATAAAATAATTTGAAATAGATGTAATCTCCTGCTGGCGATTCTCTACTCGTTAAGGAGATTCTCTGATAAAATTCATGAAGATGCTTTATAATGCTTAGCTTACATACCTCGAGAATAAATAATACGGAAACACTTTCATCTGCAAATTAATGATAGTGTTATCAGAATAAAACACTAATTGAATATCCAATTGAAATCAAGATTTTCACTTGGTTGGATAGCGATGATACATAAAAAGACCGGAACATAGAGATAAACATTCAAATCATGATGATTGCACAAAAAAAAGAATGAGCAGATGGAAAGGAAAATCTCATACAATCCAGAACACACATTAAAATTCTGCTCAATAAAATAATCAAAAAGGATACGAGTTACTGAGACCATCAGTCAGTTCTTGGAAGTCTTCTCAGTTTCTTTCTCTTCCTTCTGAGCTTTAATCCTCTTAAGTTTTGTAAACATAAAAAATGGTCAGGTTGGGGTACCTTGTTGATTTGACATGGAAATTACCCATCACTCTTCAAATGCCAATCATGCAGAGGCTAAAGACATATTTCCCTGACACGTTTTGGTTGGCGCAGCATGTGTCAATAGGTCCCTTGTACCCTAAAACTAAATCTTTGGGCCCATACTCTTCCCTTGCTAGGTCCTTCTATGGACCTTTCGCCATTAAAATTAAAAAAGAATGATAGTAATAAAATAAATCTTCACTTGCCATACCTTTTGTCGCATCTCCAAATACAATGCTTGCGATCTGTTTTCTTCTCAGCAAAGTGTTAAAGTCGTTGTTTCAGTCTGCAATTTTCTTTTTTCTTCTTTTGTAACAAGTACCTTTTTTATTCATACCCTTAACTTACGATAGATGTTTCCTTTCTTTCACTGTCAAGCCCCATAATAGAGCTTTTTGATCGCCGGACAGGGGATGTTCGTTAATAAGGCATGTTGAGGTGTTACGAAGAAATATATATATTATGCACCTGTTCTGTTAGCTTCTTTAATTTTGCTGCTTTAATAACTCGGTTTTCGATTGAAGTTGGTGAATGATGGTTTTCTGCTTTTTGGTATTTCTAGTTGGAATTCTGTGAGCGGCTGATATCTTAGAAGTCATATGTTTAGTCCAATGCTTTAAATATATTGTATAATTTCCTCTGTATTTCGATGTTTGATCTTTTGAAAATTCTAAGCTGCAATTATAGGAAATGACGTAAAGGTAATCCATTTCAAATCAAATCAAATTTATTTACAACAATACACGTACAAAAACATACACACAAGAAAAATAATAATAAACATTGATCATATATGGCTATCCCAAAGGAGCAACTGCTCGTCCATAGGTAAATGGCATATCTAGTATTAAAATCAGATCAAAATCAGTGGAAGAACGTTCTAAAAGAGCTCAGTTTGTGGAATGATTCCATTTTCAAACCTGTATTTACCACGGTGCCATCACAATCAACTACTTTCATTCCCTGAAATATTGTTCTTGGGTCATATATAAAAAGATATGTTCTTCTGTTATGGGCTTTCTAGCTTATCTTTCTTTATGATTAAAGTTCTGTCTTTTTCTTCAGGAAAATATATGCCATGTTCTGATAAAGATGGTCTTTCCTCGATTTTCTTTTGAAGTAACTACGTGTTTTATCTTCTAATTTTGTTGCTATTAACAATATTAGAAGAAAAATCAATATAAATTTATTTAAAACTTTCAGAGCAGCATTTATTGAAATTGCTTCTGAATCACATTAGTCACTCAGTTCGGCCTGAAAGAATATAATAAGTCTCATTTAGACAGGTGGGTTTTTTTGTAATATTTCCTAGTCTTTTATACAATACACGCTACAAATCCGGTATAGTTTGTGGATTAAACGCATGCACTTTAGATTATGCTTTAGCAATGCACTTTAGATTTTTTCATAAGTTCTTAAGAACTAACCTCTCTGAGAACTGGAGGGGATGTCACAAAACAAGATGCCCAGTCAATGAGATCTACATAGTCTTTAGCTTCAAAGTTAAGTACAGGAACGACAAATGTGCGAACAGATCATAAGAGTCATTATATTCACGGCCGACTTCGGAAAAATATTGGGGGGGGGGGAGCAAACACGTAGATTGGGGTTTACCCCTACTGAAACTCAAAAAATCCCCTCTTCCAGCGAAACATTTCTTTGTTTTTAAATATCATGCAACATATTTAGATGTACTTAGGGGGGTGGGAGCGTAATCAACGGAACGTTCCCACGCTCTTTGCGGAGACAAGCGACGGTGTGTCGTGCCGGAATGGCGGGACTTTGAAATTTTTTGGAACTAACTATTATCATTATTGAAAGTGTGCTTTGTTTTTTGGTGCGTTACAAGAACGTTGCTTTTATCGTATCATTGAACTGTAATACTCCTCCTTGTAACATGGGATGTGATGTGCAATTATTTTCTAACAGGGTCATGTATCACAAGCATTCGTGCCTCTATTATACCGTTGTCTATTAAACTATAGAATTTTCGGAGAAAAATTAGTCACGAAAGAAAAACGCGATTAAGGCATAATCCCACCGTTATAATAACCGCCGGTTACTATCCATACAAATCATCTTTGAAAAACTCTTTAGCACTTGGAAATTCTCCAGTTCCATTTTCACAACTCGAACACACTCTTCTTCGATGGCAACTATATTTTTTATTGATGAAAGTTCAAATCTTTCATTGAGGAAATTTAGTACAGTATCAACAACTTCCAGATATAGCTGTCTGTAAAAATCTTCTGGACTTGAGAATTTAAAATTTTGTGATGAACTACAGTTTTCTAGACGCTTTGGAACTATCGGTGCAAATGGAATTCGTAGAGATATAGATACTCAGAAAATCCGTACTGAAAACTAAAAATTACTTTAAAATTATTGGAGGGGGGCTCAGTCCCTCCTGTTTAAACATTGGGGGGGGGCTCGAGTCTCCCCGAACCGTATGAAGTCGGCGCCTATGTACACTGCTCAAAACAATTAAAGAATATTGGTGGATTTGATACAAATTAGCCACTTTCCATAGCTGTTTTCAGATCCAGGTCTAAATGTTGATCAAGATCTAGTTTCTCTCTCAGTTCTTTCCCAGAATACCTACTGCATATCGTAACTATGTGTTCAGTAGTTTCGTTAACGTAACAATCAGAACATAATGGGGAATTCGCCAGTCCGAATCTAAATCGCAAGCTTTTTGTGGGTAACATGCCTGTGTACTACAATATTGTCAATAGGACATCCATTTCTCTGTCCCTTGACCAGTCAGTTAGGGAAGTCCCTAACTGCACTTGTCGCCTAACTGTCCGCTTGTTTGTTTTCTTTTATTCCTACGTGGCTTGGTGTCCATATCAACGTTATTCTGGCTCCTATTCCACTTACTTCCTGTATTGCATTGCATACCTGAAGGATAATGGCCGCAAATTTTTTATTTGCGTTATTAGAGAACAGATTTACTGTCAGAAAGGATGTACTGATTTTTTTTCTTTGATGAATTTTTTGATCGCTGAACACAAGGCGATGACTTTAGCTGTGAATATGCTATTTGTGTTAAACCTATCTTAGGAATTTTAAATTTTTCTTAATATCTAGTGCGGCAATCGAAGTTCTTGACATTGTTTTTGAGGCGTCCGTGGCAATCATCTCGCATTCGTTCCTATATCTACCGACAGAATTTTCGTACAACTGAAAGATTTCCTGGGGGATGTTAGCTTTCTGAAACGGCAAATCCGAAACTCAGAATTTAGAAGAGACTAGATTAGAAGTCAAATGTCAGGAAAACATGCGGGCCAATCCATTCTGGCGATTCCTTCGTCATCCAGGAAATTATTCACCAAGGTAGCAGGATGCGGTCTGCAATTATCATCCATTAGAATGAACTAGTCAACATATGTATTATGATGGCTCCTACCAATCCTGCAATGATAGCTTTCGGTAAAGGCAATTAATTCCCTGACTACATATTTGTTTTGTTTGGTGCAGCATGTCCTAATAGAGGCCTTGTACCATAAAACCAAAAAAAAAAAAAAAAATACTGGGGTCAATGCTTTTCCCTTGCAAGACCTTTTCTCACATCTCCAAATAAAATATTTGCCATCTGTTTTCTTTTTTTAGCGAAGGTGTAAAAGTGGTTGTTTCCGTCTGCGATTTTCTTTTTTTTTCCTCTAATGGAACAAATACTTTCATTCATCCCGATAAATAATTTGGCGTTGTGCAGCTATACATTTTTGTCCGCAATATCAGAAGAACTTGCTGCTTCAGATACTGTTGAAGCTGATGAGGATGATTCAGTAAGCTTTTTTTGGAAGAACTTAACAACCTTAAACTCTGGCTGAAACTGCTTTTGGTCATCATTTGAATCTTCTGAAATATTTATTATAGTATCAATTAATGACACAAATAACATTGTTTGGGATTTGGGGTTGCCTTTTCTTCAAATTTTCTCTTCAATTATATTACGTCGGGCTTCCTTTCTTTTCTGTAGCTGCTTGAAAGCTTTGTCTTCATCTCCCATTACCATCTTCCTTTGTCCTCTTTGGTCCACCACGAAATCCCAGTCTTCAGTTATTTTTGTGAGGTGTTCTCTGTCAGCGTGAGAAATATCAAACAATTTTTTTCAAAATTCTTACGAAACTCATCTTCTATTGGATGTTGCCGGTCAGATGGTATATTTTTATTTTTCTTAATTTTAAAATACTTCTTATACATCATTTTCAGTTTGTTCATAGCATTTGGCTTTTGGGTTGTTGTATATTCCTTTTAAAATCAATATTCTTTTATTGAAGTGAAAGCTCTCTGCATAACTCAAAGTAAATACAAATCAAATGTGAAGTCAAACAAAAAATGCTTAGTGACAAAAACAAACATCAGCTTATATAATAAATTACAAGTTAAAGATGCAGTTAAACTAAAATATCAAATCATATCAAAATTTAACTTGCAATTCAGTTAAATTTTACAGTTAAAAGTTCGATCCTCAACAGTCCTCCTTGGTGACCTCTCCATGCAAGTGCATCCATCCTCCATGATTCTGTCATCTTCTACATTTGGCGATGTAAATTGAATCAGCACAATCAGTGGTCTGTGCAAGGCAATTTTACTATCGTTTTGCGGTACCTTCACAATTTCACCAATTGATTAATAGGTACTTTCACAAATTCAGTTTTATTAAAAAGGTACCTTCACAAATTAAATTTTTGAAAGAAATTTCTATATAGGAAGCTATATTCTCTTAATATTTAACTTTTTAGCCATTCTAGACTGAATTATCTTTTGTTTTTTATGTTTAAAAATTATTTACATGAGATTTTGAACATATTTTCACAAATTCACTGAGATCAAATTACCACTAAATTTTCACAAAATAGGTACCTCTTGAAAAAACCTAGACAGACCCCTGACAATAAATCAAGGGTTGTTTAAAGAGTTCATGAGTTCTAGCAAATACCTTTTTCCATCTGTGAATGAAAACACTCCTCATCCCGCATATTTGAATTCCATTTTTCGAAATCTATGTTGGTAATTATATCCATACATTCACTGGGCTTTCAATGTTACAACAAAATGCATTCTCATCTTCTAAGTCCTCAGAGAGAATGACCTTGGATTTATTTTTTCCTCTCGTTCTTTTGGGCAAACATCTTTCAACAGTTTATCATCTGGAAGACCATCTTTGTCAATCTCATCCAGAATCTTTTTAGCAGATGTTAATGGAGATTTCAGCCATTTAGTAATAACTCTTATATAAAGAGTCTACTTCTATGGTATTTTTTGAAATCTGAGTTGTTAATTCTTTTAAAATTAATGAAGAAGCCTTATCATTGAGGATTGTACTTAAGTTGAGAGTTTCCGGGCTTGAAGTCATTTCGGAAGTCCAACGCTTTAATAATTTTGTCTATACGTTCTTCTGTTATGGTCTTTCTAGCTTATATTTATTGCAAATGCATGGTCGATCTTGGAAGTCTGTCGCTTATAGCCGAGATCGGGTAGGCGTATCCTTGAAGGGCCGGATTTAATGTGACTTTGTAATCAGCACATAATCGAACAGTTCCGTCTGGTCTCGGCACAGGCACGATTGGAGTGGACCACGTAGGATTTGTGATCGGTTCTATTACCCCTTCTCTAAGCAAGCGATCTAGCTCTTCATCAATCTAAGCCTTTAGAGCATACCCTATTGGAAAAATTTTCCCAGTGTTCCATAAACCAGTATCAAATCATACTGGATCCAGTATCATTTATACTAGTTCCAGTATCATTTATACTGGTTCCAGTATCATTTGATACTGGTTTATGGAACACTGGGAAAAATTTTCCAATAGGGTAGGGAACACGGCGCGGTTTCATGTTAACTGGTGGGACAGAAGGTCGCATTTATTTGTGGTCTTTGCACAATGTAACGGAGTTGCTAGGTCGTCCGATAAAAGTCTATCATCCTTCAAATAAGCATCTATTTCCTTTGTTTGTTTGTTTTTTTGTTTGTTGGCCTTAGCGAGTACATTCGTTTCTGGACGTTAGTTTTTTACGACGAGTACATTTGTTGGTTTCCCCTCCCACAATCGACTAAAATAATTTTAATGCATTTGATTTGTTGAATCATCGCTTGTGGATGTTGTTTCTCTTGTCTCGATTCTGTCGCTTATGGTTTCTGTATCATTTCTATTTATTTCAGAAATCACCAAGATCTGCTACTGCTGTTGGATCTTCAAATTATTATCAAGGGTTAACTCACTAAACACGATTTCTTTGATTCGTGTATTCAACAGTGTCTTCTCTCCGCTCCCTTAATGATTAAATCTCAAAGCTTCACAAGACAAAATTAAAGTAACTACAATCTCTAAGCTGCCTGTGAGGTACTTTTCCCCCGTGATAGTACTTGTCATCTCTTCAAAGCGTGCCAGAATTTTCACGAAATCCTTGAAATTATCCCACTTACTGTGAGACAGTGAAGATAAGTTTGTGATTTTTTAGTTTGTCTTGTCTGGCGCAGATTCTACCTTCACCTTTGCTCAAATCCATCTTATCTAATTATATCTCCAATCCATCTAATCATCCAAATATTTTGAATCGTTCCAATTAATGGCCTAATTATTATCTTATCAAATCTATCTATCTAGTTCTTTTGAAAAGACATATCAAATGGTCCACAAACGTCAGCAGAATGTCCTAATAGGGACTTGGCGCCATAAAACTAGGGATCGACCGATGGCATTTTTTTGGCCGATGGGCCGATGCCGATTGTTTGAAAAATTCCATCGGCAGGCCGATGGCCGATGGTTCTTAAATGGCCGATTGCCGATGCCGATGGCCGATGTTAAAGGCCAATGGCAAAAATTCATTAAATAATTTGAAACTTTTACTTTTCGTCAGAAAAGGTAAAATCTGTCTTACAACCGGAAATATTTTTTTTTTGCTTCTGAAATGGAATAGGGTGTTTTTTTTACTTTGAATCTGAATTATGTTTTTATTTTTATACATATGAATGTTCCAATGAACTAAAAATTATCACCTCTGAAGAAAAATTTATAAAAATGCATTTTTATATCATAAATATAAATAATTAATTTTTATCTGAATACTAATCTTTAAGGGTGTGTGGCAATTAAAAGTCCAATTGCAATTGAAAAGTAACTGACTTCGAGGCCATAACAAGACTTTTGTTTCGGGGGAGGGGTGATTCAACATTTTTTCTGAGGTACCTCCTTACGAGCACTTTAATACGTTATGATGACTTATACATATAGAATTTAAATTTTGGTGAACTAAATTGCAAAAGTTTTGGAAACAATGTGAATCTAAAGTAAAATTTGGGGGGTCTGGGTGGTTCCCCCCAGAAAAATTTTGAAAATTTTGCCCTCAAAATAGAGTGTCAGCTAATTTTTAGACCCTTTACAACCAAAAAGTAACTGCTCATTGTAAGCGGCATAATTTTCAAGGAGAAACTTAATATAGTATAATAATCGGTGAAATTTTGCTGCAGAAAAATTTTGGAATTTCGTCCCTAAAAGTGGTGTTTTAACTCCATTCTTAGACCCTTTAGGTTATATCAAAGAAGACCTCTCCTTCTAAGTCACAAAATTTTCATGGAAAAACCGTACATTATGGATTTTAAAATTTTGAGGGGAGGTTTGGGTCCTCCCCCAGAAAAGTTTTGAAATTTTTACCCTTAAAAGTAGGGTTTTGTGACTCATTTTGAGACCCCTTGGGTTACACGCAGAGAGGATCGCCCATAGTAAGTTGCTCATTTCCAAGGGGGTTGACAAGGGCGTTGAATCCCTAACCCCCCTTGACTTGCTTCATTGGGAAGGCTTGCTTAAGACTCGCGGGCAAAGTCTAAAAAGCTTTATAAAAAACGCCCGTTAATCTCATAATATGGACTAAAATTGGGTAATTCAATTGGATAGTTACCTTCAAAATTCAAAGACTGGGAAAATATTAGTTTCTGATGGCCAAAATTATCCGTTTTACAACATACAGGTCCAATTTCTATAGCTAAATTTGGAGCAAAATCGCGCTTATATTTTTCGGTTTTTTACCAAAAACATCGGCCAAACATCGGCATTTAGATGTTTTTTTCGGCCGATGGGCCGATTGTTTCACAAGTTAACATCGGCCGCCGATGCCAAGGCCGATGGCTATTTTTTTAAACAATCGGCGCCGATGCATCGGCCAAACCGATGCATCGGTCGATCCCTACATAAAACCCCAACCAACCTTTGTGATTTTTTGTTATTATAGCTAACGTCGATTGCACATCATTCTCAAGTTCAACTAATTTGTTAACCTTCTAATTTTTGCTTCTGTTTTTTTTTTGCTCAAATGACTTATTCTAGTTGTTCTAGACATTTTTTGGTGAAAAAAATTTTCCCATTTGGGAACATCGGCGTTTGGGTTGAAATAAAGTCAAACTGGCATTGCAAAAACACAAAGCTTTATTCTCATAGGTTACTTCTTGAACCTTTTAAAATCTAACACAAAGACATTTCTGTCGCATTATACACACTTGTCATAACAAATACACTACATTATACAATTCTCAAAATACATATACGAAACAAACACCAAAATACAGGACTCTGGTAGCTATCCTTAGTGCACTGTTATAGTATAGTACTTCTAAGCTATTTAATTGTGTTTTGCTTGCCGATATTATTATTTGACATCCGAACTCAAGGTTGCTTCTAATGGTGCTGTTTACTATGTTTATTAGATGATATGCTCTTGCACCCCATCTTTTTCCAAAAATTGCTTTTAGCGCATTTATTTTCCTTGCTACTTTCTTTTTCAAGTGCAGAAAATGATCATTAATGGTTAATTTTTTAGAGTAATATACTCCTAATATTTTGATAGCTTCCGTCCATGGTATTTCCAGTTGATTTAACGTGAAGTTCACTGTGGGTCTTTGTTTTTTATTTGAAAAGTTTATTGATGGAAATATCTAAATATCTGATAAGCTCATATTGCTCATGCAATCAAGCTTATTAGAATATAAAATATCATGCAATTGAGCAATCAAAGCTCATACAATTAAGATTATTAGAATATAAAATATCTAATAAGCTGAATTGCATAGACACCAAGCGATTTTTTAAAGTCGATAACGATTACTTCTTTAAAAAGTTAAGTAGTCAAATAAATTGGTGTTTTATCATTTTAGGGGCGAAGATAGCAATGCAAAGCTTTTATTCATTCCAGTTTTAACTGGAAAAGACTCGACGATTTTTGTGTTTTTTGAAATGCTACTCAACAACTCACGTTGCACTATTTGCATTATTAAATGTAGTTGTAAAGAGTAATATAGGAACAATTTTTCTAAATCTTGAAAATCTGTAATAACCACACTAATTAGTTTTTCCAAGTCGAAAAATATAAGCTCTTGAGAAAGTCGAGTATCCAACCAAGCTTGATATTTAATACCTTCAGAAAGTTAAATTTAGTGGAAAGAAAATTTGGTATTACTTTTTCCTGTTTATTAGTAGTATATCATGGTTTTTTTTTCAATGTAAAGTTAAACAAAGGCGAGATTAAACTTTTGGTGAAGTAAAACTTTTGGTGAAGTAAAACGTAGTAAGCCCATCCACCCAAACACCTCATAGAATTTGTTTGAGAGACCTCTTCTACTTCCCACTTCAAAAATAATAATTCAATGCAAAATAACTACTATTAAAAAAAATATATATATAAATCCCAAGATAAGATATCATAACTTAATATATTCTGGCGCTTTTGACCGTTTTTATGGACCTCGCTCCAAGCCCCAACGAACCAACCAACCATAATTTGATATGCCCATCGGATCTTGTGTATGTGTTCCCATTTGGGAACATCGGCGTTTGGAATGAAGTAAACAAGAGAATTTTACTCGAAAAGTTATTTATTAGAAATGGACACAGAAAAATATGATTATTTTTCTTATCTTTTACGTACCATTATGCTTTTATCTTTCATAATATATTTTATATTTTCATATAAAATTAAAATTAATAAAAATATATATCAGTATATATTTTCTTTACAGTCCATGTGGGTCTGGGGGGTTGCAAGATGAACGGATCTGCTTTTCGCAGGCAATATGCACTGTTTTCTTACGTTCTTTTGGCAAACCTCACAACGTCACTGGGTGTAAAAGACAACATAAAGGAAGAAGAGGACCAAGCGGCCAATGTTGGTCAGCAAATGTCCCTACTATACCAATACCAAAGACAAGATAATGATTTTCTGTCTTTCCAAGTTGAACTGGAAGATGTAGCCGAGGTCTGCCTGACAATGATATTTTGATCTGTGAATATAGTAAGGCCAGTGTAAAGTTGCGGCGAAATTGGAGGTGTGATAACTCCTTTTCAGTGGCCTTGTGGAGCTTGCAACTACTCCCATATTTAGGGCGTTTGAAAATAAATTCCACCACCGTTTTTTACTTCTAACAAGGAAACGTTCTCTAGGGTGAACTCACAGAATTGGACGAAAATTTTACAGGGGTTAGTATATGACTCAAAACACCTTCTGTAAAAAAAATTAGCTGCTAAATTACAGTAGAAAAGCTGTAAAAAATTATTAAAACTATCATATTTAACGCCAAATGTAACCCTAATAGGCGAGGATGCTTCCTTTGGCTCTGTGCCAAATGCTTAGAATAAACTGGCCGCGTTTGAGTTTAAATGAGCGAATAAAAAAAAAGGTTCATCAAATACAAAAAAGGATTAAAAATGAATTAAAGGAGGAAAATTAAATCAAAGGAAAGGAAATTAATTAAAAAACTGTTGTTTTTATGGATATTCTGAAGTACTTTTAACAAAATATCTCAATTTCACGTTAAATACAAATTTAATCATTCCATCTGATAGAAAATTCGCCAAGTGGTGATAACTGAATGTGGTTGGCATCTCAGAACCCAATTTTCAAAGTTAATTTACTCCTTCCCTAATGAAATTTAGCAGCTAATTTTTTCACAGTAAGTTTTTTTAGCCATCTTCTTATGCCTGTAAAATTTTCATCCAATTCTGTGAGTTCACCCTGAGAACGTTTCCTTGTAAGCTGCGGAACTTCCCAATAACATGTCTAACGGATCAACGCTCCCATTCCTGTATTGCATTTCTGCATAAGAGAAGACTGAGGAATGTCGACTCTTTTCTTCTCTGTTCTAGAGTACCACTTTGCTTTAGTGGTTGGTGTAGTTGGCTTGTGTGTAGCATAGTTTGAAGAAACTGTCATTCCAGCGGCAGACCTTCCAATTGCAACGGAAGTCAAATGTTCCTCTCTTGCATCCTTTTTCACATCCTTTACTGTGACGAAGTGGGGACTCTCAAATTCTATTTTCTCGCATCGTTCCAACAGCTCTAATCTTCATATAAGTCAGTTCATTCATCAAGTTGTATGATGTGAAAACGTTGTAAAAAATCATAATGTTCAGGACATTTCCTAACACACTGCAAATATCCATGACGATCCTCAGTGGCGGATCCAGGATTTGGTTTTGGGGGGGCTAAGAATTTTTGAATATAATAGTATCTTCTTGATTATCTTAATATGGAAAAGGTAGTGAATTATCGAGCTCCAACCACTAAAAGGGGGGTCTGGGGGCTCTCCTCCAGAAATTTTTTGGAAATTTAAGTAAAAAAAATATACATTTCGTTTTGTTTTGGTAAGCGTCATCATCCGATTTCGGATATAGATTTTATGGTAGAATTTTTGTGTTTTTACCAGGGATACGGTACCCCAAGAAAAAAAATTTTTATTTTTAATATTAAAATTTTCATTTTTATTGCATATTAAGTGGGATAGTATTGTACAAGGATTCCCCTAAAAAAATGTTGGATTTTAATAATAAGAATTTAAAAAATTAAAATTTTTTAAAATTTTTGACTGTTTTTTAAATCCCTAAGGATTTTTTAATTATGAATATTTTTCATTTTTTTTTTCAGTTTTTGATTTGTTATATTGTACTTCATAAAACTGTGCATGGATTTCTTTCTATTATTATTATTTTATTTTATAGAAATATTTATGTACTAAAAACTCAAAAAAATCTGAAAAATTCAGCTTTTTTGACTTTAATATTTTTTAAAAAAAAATCTAACCATGTTAGAGCTAAATCCATGCACAGTACTATAATACATATATTTCAGAACATATATACAAATTTTCAGACTTATATTGCATTTATATAAAAAGCCTTAGGGATTCCAAATACTGTAAATACAGAAAAACACAACATGGAGAAAATTCAATTTAAAGTTTTCATTCCTTCATAGAAAAATAAAAAAGGCGCAGAAAAGGATGAAACTTTAACAACATGTCGATTCATATGTTTGTAATGGCCTTATGTGAAAAAATTGGGATTACCATATTATTATATTAATATTTGAAGTACATAATGGAGTAATAAACAAGCTTACGACTATTCATGAATCAACGATATGGAAGAAAAAACATACCTCAAAAGACTTAGATGCAATTTTCTGTCAAAAATATAGTTGTGTTGTCAAATACATTCAGGCTAAAATTGCCCTGCTTTATATGTGACACCCTCCTGTGCTCTAACCATTTTTTCTCTGCGTTTACGTGCTAGTTTAATTTTCTTTTGCACTAATTTGTAAGTGATCATTTTTTTGCGTCTTCTCTGATACAGCCTTCTATAGTCCCTGTAAATAGATAAAGATTGTTTTCATTTTCACCAAGTTTAAGAGTTTGCAAAGTCCCAACATTGTACTCGCACAAAGCATTACAAACTGCTATCTCGACTCTTTTTAATGAAGCTGACGTAATTTTAGGGCATTTGCTCCAAACAACGTTGTGGAGTGACTCGTTAGCATTTTGTGTCATGCATCTAATGCATCGCTCCAACAAATCTGATGAAGCGAGCCGCTGATATATAGGCAATATTTTTGCCAAATGTGCTTCCTTGACGGGTGTTTTAATCATATCTTTGTGGGAACCTGGTTGTTTCCCAGAAGCCACAGCTGCATTAAAAAAGCACCAAGAATCTGGGCCTTGAGGGCATTTTGTGTGTTGGGGCTTCTTGTCGGTAGATATTGCATGAAACAAAGTGGCATAAATAGCCACTTTCATTTTCTCAGCACTACCTTTATTTGCCATAATTGCATTTTTGTAGTACTGAGTCAAACGTTCAATTGTTTCTTTTTTCAGGCTACCATGGGATCGCCCTCCCAATGTCACTCCTTTAGAACTCCAGTCTTTTACTGCTTTTCTCAAAGCGGTTCCGAGGCGTTTACTTACGTGATTTACACATTCCTCTTTTAAAATAGGGACATCACCGTAAACCTTTTTCTCGTTTATATACAGGTAGGACTTTGAATCGCCATCCGAAAGCACTGAGGTGTATCGCAATCCAAGGCTCACTGATCTTGACCACATTTTATAGGCAGCCTGCACCTCCATGGAACCAGAAGACCCAGTGTGGTTTATATTGCACGAGGTTTTGTGGCCCTCGTACCAAAAAGCAAACTCAGGTGAGTCTTTGCCCAAGTCGTTCTTGGCCAAGTCACACTCTTTGCAATATTTCGATAAAACTTCATAATCCACCACGTAACCAGTTTCCATGTCGATGATGCAAGCAATGCCAATTTGGGAGCAGTGCCCTCTGGTCAACCAGCTACCATCGAAAGTAACAGCGATATCTGTCATATCATCATAAGAATTATATGCACTCTTCACTTGACGTCGTATATCCTGAAAGTGGTGATCTGCAGCCCTTGAAGCAGAAGAGTGAAGCATTTTTTTTAAAACATTAAAAGTTCTGCTCGACATTAGATGCATGTTCATATTCATGCAGAATGTTTCCAATGCTTGGTAACCACGTCCAAAACTTAGAAAGGCCTGTGTTGCTCGCAGGTTGACGTCATACGGTTGTGCTTTCACTTGTTCATTAGTGCATTTTTCAACTTGTTTCGAAGATTTCACTTCATTCAAATCTTCACCACAGAAGTCACAAATCAGCTTTATAGTTTCACAAAACCCATTAGGCTGCCCAAGGACAAGTTTTAATCCAGGGTTTTTACATTCTGAACAAAGTTGATTTTTGATCAATTCCCCAATAGCATTGATGTCCACCACAATATAGGATGGCACTTCAGAAGGATTTGTTTCGGTCAAAAAATCATTGCAGGTTTCCTCGAGTTTTTTAAACCTCACGTTTGCATCCAGACTGTCAGAGTTCATCTTAGGATCAGGACACCACCTCTTGGCTGCTTTGGCTTTCGCCGATTTTCTTTGCCTTTTAGGTCTAGGCATTGTAATAATGAGATATACTATATATGAGATGTATATGTAAAAAATAGCAGAAAAAAGACAAAGATCCTTATCCAAAATATACTTATTTTTCAATCGAAACAATCTCAATAAAGCATGGAATGTAGCCGCACATGGATCGCAAACGCTAATTCTAAACAAATAATAAACCTTCTAAATAGAATTACTTCATTTCAGTTCAGCTGTTCAGTTATAATCATATACAGAAAAAGAAATACAGAAAAAGAAATTATTCCTTCATTTGAGGCAAATCTCTAGCAGCTCCAAAGTGGGTGTGTGGAGGTTTGTGGGTGTGGCATTTCTGTTTACACTCCCGACTCGCATCAGAAAAATGTAAATAACTCCATAAATTATTAAGATAGAGCTCTGAAATTTTGAAGACACATTCAGAAGGATCTATGGTATGAATTAAGCCAATAAAAAAAAAAATCGATATTTTTATGATTTTTTGGGTACTGTATCCCCTTAATGTAAAACAAAGTTGTAATAATAGAGTTACAAGTACTAAGGGGCTCTAGGGGTCCTCCCCTAGAAAATTTCTGAAAATTTAAGTAAAAAAACCTACTTTTTCAACTTGTTTTGGTACACCTCATACGAATTTCGGATATAGATTTTATGGTAGACTTTTTCCGTTTTAACAAATTTAACAAAAAATAGAGTAGTAATAATAGAGTTACAAGTACTAAGGGGGTCTGGGGGTCCTCCCCTAGAAAATTTCTGAAAATTTAAGTAAAAAAACCTACTTTTTCAACTTGTTTTGGTACACCTCATACGAATTTCGGATATAGATTTTATGGTAGAATTTTTCCGTTTTAACAAATTTAACAAAAAATAGAGTAGTAATAATAGAGTTACAAGTACTAAGGGGGTCTAGGGGTCCTCCACTAGAAAATTTCTGAAAATTTAAGTAAAAAAAAAAACACTTTTTCAACTCGTTTTGGTACGCCTCATCCGAATTTCGGACATAAATTTTATGGTAGAATTTTTACTTTTTGACAAGCTTTATTTAAAATTGAGTTTTAATAATAGAGTTACTACAAGTACTAAGGGGGTCTGGGGGTTCTTCCCTAGAAAATTTCTGAAAGTTTAAGTAAAAAAACACTTCTTCAACTCGTTTTGGTACGCCTCATCCAAATTTCGGATATAGATGTTATGACAGAATTTTTGCGTTTTGACAAACTTAATATAAAAAGTAGAGTTGTAATAATAGAGTTTTACAAGTACCAAGGGGGTCTGGGGGTCCTCCCTCAGAAAAGTTTTGAAAATTTGACCTTAAAGTAACATGGTTTTAACTCATTTTGGTGCATAAAATTCCATATTATATAGTGTAAAATATTTCATTTTGGGGGGGGGCTCAAGCCCCCTAGCCCCCCCCTGGATCCGCCAGTGACGATCCTTGACCCTTGTGGAGCCTCTGCCTTAGCGCCATTTTGTTTTCGTGAGTAAATTTCCATCTTGTATGGGTATCCATTAGACATTAGATGATGAGCATATCATCCAAATTTTCTGCCCCCCTTAATTTTTTTATATAATGTGTCTTGGTTGGTGCTCTATGCCCGGATATGGGCCTTGCGCCATTAAAATAAAATCAACCAACCGACCAAATTTTATACCTGAATCTGATGGGCTTTCCGTTTATAAAAATCTCTTGCAAGAATGATGTCTGCAGTACGGAATTATTGATTCGTAAAAGATTTTCGCTCATTATAAATGATTTTATATCTTGCTTCTGGCTCAGTATGTCCTATTATGGGCCTTGCGCCATAAAAAGTCAATGATGTTAAGTACATAATTGAACTTCAGGAATGATTTTTTTCCTTTTCTTCCTAGCCTTCTGTACTGATTGGCCAGATTTTGTGCTAGAATTTTCTTAGTAACATTCTGTACAAACGAGTTAGGCCTCTTTCCATATCCTGTATCATATAAATACCTCACCTTAAAAACGGAAAATAATAAAGATCAGGTTAACGTAACGACTTATTATAAGATTCAAACAGTCGCAAAATCTCAGGATAAATAAAAACCACCTTTACCGTAAATCAACGTTTATTAAACATTACAATTCAGCAAAATCCAAGTAAAACATAAATAAACCAGCATATAAATAGAAATATAAACCGGTAAAGTTATAAGGTAAAGATTTGAATAAAAATTAGTCTTCTTCTTCACGCAACAATGGGCAAACGAGCTAGGCGTCTTTCCATATCCTGTATCATATAAATACCTCACCTTGAAAACGGAAAATTATGTAGATTAAGTTAACGTAACTACAATTTATAACAAAAAAGGTGTGACAACACCTTTTCAGTGGCCTTGTGGAGCTTGCAACTACTCTCATATTTAGGGCATTTGAAAATAAATTCAACCACCATTCTTTATTTCTGAGCTGCGGATGATAACTTCCTTATAACATGTCTAACGGATCAACGCCTCCCATTCCTGATGTATTGTATATCTGCATAAGAGCTGACTGAGGAATGTCGACTCTTTTCTTCTCTGTTCTAGACCTAGAGTACCGCTTTATACATTAGTGATTGACTCGTGTGTCGCATAGTTTGACCTTATCAGACCTTCCAATTGCAACGGAAGTCAAATGTTCCTCTCTTGCATCCTTTTTCACATCCTTTACTGTGACGAAGTGGGGACTCTCCAATTCTATTTTCTCGAATCTTTCCAATAGCTCAAATCTACATAACATATACGTCAGTTCATTCATCAAGTTGTATGTTGTGAAAACGTTGTAAAAAAATCATGATGTTCAGGATATTTCCTAACACACAGCATAATATCCATAACGATCCTTGACCCTTGTGGAGCCTTGCTGTATGGATGTTGTGTCAAAATTAACCTTATGAGGTAACATTTTGAAGAGCATTAGAATATCTGCCGTTTGCAAAATCATCAGTCCTAAAAAACCTTTGTCCTAAGTACATTTCGTACTTAGTAATGACAAAGTCTACCATTTGAATTAAGTTATAAGCTAGTGTTCTATCGAAAATTATGTCCTTCAAATTTCGAAAAACAATTTACACATAATTTTTTGTTATATTTCCTCTAGTTGTTAGGGTTTTTCTAAAAAAACTTACCCAGTCTTCCTTAAAAGTTAGCACCCAATCAAAATGGGGTAACAAAGATTATTGTAATCCACAGTTCTTCTGCTCTGGCAATTAATCTGGAGAAGTTTTTAAGAGCACAGCTTCTTCTGAAAAGGAATATACCACCTTTTATAAAACAAAAAATATAACTCCTGCCTGTGGTCACAACTGATATGGTGGTTTTTATTGGATAGCCAGGACCACATAGATTATTTCTGTATGTGTTTTCTTAAACTTTCTCAAGACCATTTCTTTCTTTCATGTCATTATCGGTAAGAAATTTCTTTGGGACCCCTTTAGAATTGAATGCATTATCAGGGAGAATGCTTTTATAGCATGTTAATGCCTCCAAATAAACAGATTCTTTTTCACAATCTGTGATTATGATTCCGAGTGGCAATCCTCCTGCAGCAGTGGGGGGGGGGTGACAAAAGCATAGAGACGATGTATGTCCATCCCCCCAGTTGCATCCAACATAACCAGCTCACTCGACTGGCTAATTTTGCAGTGTGTGCGGAGCATCACTGGAGTGCACTACTAAGTAGTTCCCATCTAATGATTCACTGTGAGCCTTGCGCCATAAAAAAACAATCAACCAACCAACCATCTAATGATTCACCCGTTTCACCCACCGCTACCTTTTACTTGGGGAGCCGGCTCCCCTATGCTCATCGTGTAAAGTTATGAACTCAATTCATCATATCATCTGTGAATGTCCTAATTTTAATGTCCACAGACAGCAAGTTTTTAAACAAACAAATTTTAGCCTGACTGACATTTTAAGTAATCACTCGAATTTTAAACTAGTCATCAAGTTTATCAACTACATCAAATTTATTCATGAGATTTGATTTTACATGTATATATCCTTTTTAATCATTCCCCTTTTTTAATAACCATATTAATTACAATTTTATAATTCTTTTATATACTACGCATAGACTGCGTTCGACAATGGCTTATTAAGCTGAAATTTTAATGTTCTTCGTCTTGTTTGGCGCTATATATCCTTAAGTGGACCTGGTGCCATTAAACCCTAAACCAAACCAAACCCATCTAATGATTTTCCGAATTTGGCTCTGCCACCAGAACTTTCCTCATAATTTTTCAATAAATTTTGTAACATGGGGTCTCCTTGAAAGTTTACGTAGAAGAGAGAAGAGAGAAAGAGAGTCTGCCTGAAACTCTTTCTTAAGCAAATAAGTTACAGCTGACAAACTTGGCAAATCCGAATCTTTATGCATTGCGGCAAAACTCTTCCGTAAATTGTTATTAATACAGTTTCAGTATTTATGTAGCGATTATTCTGTTTCTTTGTGAATCTATTTATGCTGTGAACTTTTAACTTGATTTTCATCTTCGATATCTCTTTTAACACCTAAGTTTTCTTCTGTAGGAATACTGAATAATAGAAATCGTGTAGTCATTGCTTTGTATTGAAGAGATGGAATTACTTCCTTTCCGAGCAAATTATTAATTTTTATTAACTCTTTTGCCTTTTGCTGCATTCAGGTGTTTTGTAATTGCCAAAATTTTTCCGTTCCTTGTATGGATAATTTCATCAATGTTTCCTATTTTAGTAATTTTATTTTCAAAACTCTCCTTAAGTAACTTCGGGTGACTTCTTGAGATTTTCTCTTGAGTGGGATTGAAAATTATTATATATTTCTCCGCTCCATTTTCGGCTGCATATTCTACTTGTGTTTTAAGATCCAATTTACTAACAAGAATGCTCTCGTTTATTCTAACCCCATTCCTTTTATTTTGCCAATTCCAACTTCCTCTGAATCCACCGCCATATTGGTGGAAGATAAACTACTATCTAGCAGTTTTTAGAACACCAGATATACCACTTTCCCAATTTGGGTATTTAATCTTTAATTAAAAAATAACAAACAAAAAAATATACAGAAAAATAATACCGAACAGTCAACAGCAAAAACTATCTCTCAGCCAAGTTCAAGTTTTCAATTTTTCAAAATCCCTAACTCATCTTCAGAACACAAATAAACTAAGAAAACCTTTTAAACTGGGTTGCTATCCTATAAAAGATGAATAAATAATAATAAATGTACAACAATGTGACTACTAATCGATTCACTAGCTCTTACGTCATTGCTCCCTCCTAAAAAAAATGTTTCAGAAAAGAATAATAGTACTACATACAATTTTTTTCACTTTAGTTCAGGGAAGAGTCTCACTGTAGATATCGCTTGTACTGGAAGCAGCTTCAGGTACACTTTCAAATATTTGATTTTGTTCTATTGAATCATGATACTTCTTCATTCGTAAGACATGGACGACTTCTGTACACTTTCGTCTTCGGGGTGCATGGTGTAGTTCCTGAAGTTCGTAAGTAACGTCAGATATTTTTCTCATGACTTTATAAGGCCAAAGTATCGTTTCAATAACTTCTCCGAAAGACCAACCTTTCTTATCGGAGTGAAAACCCACACAAGGTCCCCAGGCTCATAGTAAACGATTCAGTGGCTGTATACATAACGCCGCTGATCTCTTTTTTGGGCTTCCAATGTTCGTAATCGTGCCAGCTGTCTGGATTCCTCAGCTTTCGATACTAATTCAGGAGTATAGTTACCTTCAGCCTCGTTAGGTTGTATCGTAGGACCTCGTAGGGAACATCGTGTCGAGTGTTGTTTCTGCCTCACGTCCATGCACCAAAAAGAACGGTGTGCATCCAGTAGTATCTTGCTTGGCAGTGTTGTACGCAAATGTAACGAAAGGCAGTATCTCGTCCCAATTTTTCTGCTCAACTTCAACGTACATCGATAACATGTCCGCTAGCGTCTTGTTGAGACGTTCGGTCATCCCATTTGTCTGGGGGTGGTACGCAGTTGTCATCCGGTGGTCAATGTTGCATAAGCCATTAAGTTCCGCAATCAGGTTCGACTGAAACACCTTGCCTCTGTCTGTAACTAACACTATCGGCGCGCCATGTTTTAAAATGATATCCTCTAGAAGAAATTTGGCTACTTGGTGAGGCTTCGGCAGTTGGTAGTGCCTTTGTAATTGCATAGCGAGTCAAACAGTCGGTGCAGACGTGGTGACATTGCCCGTGGTGACATTGGGAATCGTCCGAGCAAGTCTATCCCAATCCTATGGAATGGTGCGGATGCAGGTGGAATGGATACTAAACGACTTGCCGGCTGGAGAGAACGCTTTTTCTTCGTTGGCACTCACGGCAGTGCATAACGTATACCAACGAACCGTGCGATAAAGACCTGGTCAGTAGAATCGCTTCCTCCCATATCATAAGTTCTTGATATGGGACAGGATAAAGAATAAGGATATCCTTTATTACTAGACTTTCTAGAGATTCTTACACAAACCCATTTCTCAGTGCAATTTACTTCATATGCATCCATCAAATAGTCGTATCCAAAACAATCAAGTTTTTCACAAACCAAACAAGCCTCTGTCCAGAAGCATTAGTTAGAATTATTCTTACTATAAGAAAGGAAGGTAAAATATCCTCTTCCAAATCTACAACTACACACGTGGCAGTCGCGTTAATTTTAACCACCGTTCTAAAGTCAATCCTCTCTTGTCATGCGATGGGTCTTCCTGGTCTGTTTCTTCTTCTTCGGATTTCGTCAGCTCTGCCAAATCATCATCCGTCAGAGGCTGAGAGTTGGTATCAATGAGTTCATAGGTCGCCTGTCGGTGTTCCTCTTCTGAAACTTATCTGAAACTTATAGAGGAATATACCTCGTGAGTTCATCATCAAAGCCATCACTCCCGATTAATTGTGCCAGTTTCACGGACTAGCTGACAGCTTCATGATGAATTTGATCGGGTGATGAGAGCCTTTGTAGTCATGAACACATTCTGGACACAGTTTCTTCAAACATGCATTTAGAGTTTTTCTTTTCATTTCGTGCAGTGTTTTATGTATTACTGTTAGACAAGATTGCAAAATTACTCCCGTATGCTTTTAACTGTATCCCTCATCTATGGCATCAACTTATTGCTGAAGACAGTTCCCAGTGTAAAGTGCTTTAAATGCACGAATCGCCCCTTGATCCATAGGCTGGATGAGGGATGCGGTGTTGGGAGGGTGAAACTCGATCTGGACTCCTTCATGATTCATATCCACAGGGTGTTTCATTATCCACGAGAAGTAATACGTGAAATTCCATTCCTTTTTTTACGGAGGTATTCTTCCACTTGAGGGACGAAGCTATACGTAACTCCCTTAAAATTTACCCATTTCACAAGTGAGCAGTGGTTTGAGAAGCTTTCCGGTAAATGCCTGTAAAATTTTTCCATAAGAGTCTAATGACTCGACAGAATCAATAACTTCATGTTGCCCAAAGAGCAGTTCACTATTAAGCCCCTCCCCTGATAAAAACATGTATAACAAAGCTTCAATTGCTGCTTTAGAGCAAAAGTGTGAGTCATATTTTTTCGGGAATTAGTTCTGTTATACTTTTAAGAACATTTTGTTGATGAATATTAAAACAGGCATGGAATATACTACTTAAATTAGATACATATGATGGAGTGGGCCATTTTAGTCCATAGTCAGTTGTACTTTTATAGTCCTTGAAGTACAAAAGCTTCAATTGCTGCTTTAGAGCAAAAGTGTGAGTCATATTTTTTCGGGAATTAATTCTGTTATACTTTTAAGAACATTTTGTAGATGAATATTAAAACAGGCATGGAATATACTACTTAAATTAGATACATATGATGGAGTGGGCCATTTTAGTCCATAGTCAGTTGTACTTTTATAGTCCTTGAAGTACAAAAGCTTCAATTGCTGTTTTAGAGCAAAAGTGTGAGTCATATTTTTTCGGGAATTAGTTCTGTTATACTTTTAAGAACATTTTGTTGATGAATATTAAAACAGGCATGGAATATACTACTTAAATTAGATACATATGATGGAGTGGGCCATTTTAGTCCATAGTCAGTTGTACTTTTATAGTCCTTGAAGTACAAAAGCTTCAATTGCTGCTTTAGAGCAAAAGTGTGAGTCATATTTTTTCGGGAATTAGTTCTGTTATACTTTTAAGAACATTTTGTTGATGAATATTAAAACAGGCATGGAATATACTACTTAAATTAGATACATTTGATGGAGTGGGCCATTTTAGTCCATAGTCAGTTGTACTTTTATAGTGCTTGAAGTACAAAAGCTTCAATTGCTGCTTTAGAGCAAAAGTGTGAGTCATATTTTTTCGGGAATTAGTTCTGTTATACTTTTAAGAACATTTTGTTGATGAATATTAAAACAGGCATGGAATATACTACTTAAATTAGATACATATGATGGAGTGGGCCATTTTAGTCCATAGTCAGTTGTACTTTTATAGTCCTTGAAGTACAAAAGCTTCAATTAATGCTTTAGAGCAAAAGTGCGAGTCATATTTTTTCGGGAATTAGTTACCGCAGCACTTCTTTTTTTTTTCTTTGTGCTTACCTTCACTACGGATAATACTTAAATACTGCCTAGGGCCTGATTCGAATATGATAGGAGGGTAATGTACAGTTGGGGAAATAAAAAACGACTCAGTTGAGATTTCTGACGAACCATTGGGGTTAGGAAGACAAATAAGGTGTCATTTTTCATGTCATGAAGTATTCTTTAAATGAGAAAAATTTCGAGTGCTTAGGGGGTTGTCTTCATATTAAACGAACCACTAACTTTGTTTTTTCCTATGGGGACCCCCAATTATTATTCGTTTTTCTGAAAGAGCATCCTCATAAACCCCTAATACCAAGTTTCATTCAAATCGTGCGGTAAATAAAGCTTTTACGTTTTGGGGGTCGTCTCCAAAGTGAGAAGGGTTAATTTTCTATAAACACTATTTCTGAAAAACGGTGGGATAATAAGACTTTTACTCACCACTTTAATATTTATTAAAAAGTTTATAAGTAATTTATTGAAATTTTATATAAAATTATAGTTTTAATTTAAGTTATGGTGATTAAAATAAGGCGACTGTTTCCAGAAAAAGCATTTGCCGGTATACATTTGGCAGCGGTATATGGTCCCTTAAAGAGTGGGAATTTAGTTTAATTCGTTTTTTTCCAAAACTATTAAATGAAATCGACTGAAATTTTGGTTTTCCACATAAAATTACTACCAAAATCGATTACCACAAAAATATTAAAAGATTTTAAAATTTAATTTTTGGGTCAAAATTAGATGTTAATTATCTATCTATTAACCATTAAATATCGCTATAAAAGCATAATTATTTTGTTTGGGGACACAAATTTGATCTAAATTCAAAGTTTCATGTTTTTACGCCGAAAACATTTTGACAAATTTCACATTGAATGGTTGACATTTCAAAAATGTATTATGCTTCTATTTGGATACTTACATGGATGAAACTTGGGATTTGGGGGTTTATGAGGATGTTCTTTCAGAAAAACGCATAATAATTGGGGGTCCCCTTAGGAAAAACAAAAGTTAGTGTATCGTTTAATATGAAGACGACCCCCTAAGGACTCAAAATTTTTTTCATTTAAAGAATACTTCATGACATGAAAAATGACACCTTGTTTGTCTTCCTTACCCAAGTGGTTCGTCAGAAATCTCAACTGAGTCGTTTTTTATTTCCCCAACTGTACCAACGGCTTAAATTGATTTTATGTCTTGAGTCTGGCGCTACATGTCCTACTGTGGGCCTTGCGCCATAAAAAAACAATCAACCATCCAACAAGTGTGTTGTAGGCAACATAACTCAGAGGTAGTAGACTACGAACGAAAGGCAAGAAAGTTTTTTATTTTCACACACAATGCTACAATAATATATACGTATTCGTTTCTATCAATACACGTCAGTTCAAAACTCTATTAAACTATTATACAGAACTAGCTGACTTACCCGCCCTTGCACGGGTTGAGTTAATTCATAAATATTTTAAAAAGTTTTTCAAGTTATGTCTTTTCTTTTTCTGGATTTCTTTTTCTGGAACTTATCATTCCGTCGTCCCCGTCGTCTTTTTCATCCCAGTTCTTAACTGTAAAAATATACCCTAACTCATCCCGTCCCGCATTTAAATTTGGCTGTTACTTTCGCTGTAAAGAACAATCAAATTGAAATAAATCATCAGGTTTATCAAGTTATATGTCTTTTCTTTTTCTGGATTAGCAGTCACTTATCATCCCGTCACCCCCGTCGTGTTTTTCTTCCCGGTGGTTCCTTACTTTGAAAATATACCTCATCCCGCCCCGCTTTTAACTTTGGCTGTTAAAGAACAATCCAATTTAAATCATCAGGTTTATTGAGTTATATGGTTTTTCTTTTCCTGGTTAGCAATCACTTATCATCCCGTCATCCCCGTCGTCTTTTTCATCCCGGTTTCTTACTGTGAAAATATACCCTAATGTATCCCGTCCCGCATTTTACTGTGGCTGTAAAAGAACAATCCAATTGAAATCTTCAGTCTTTTGAAATTTATAGTTTAAAATCTTAAACAAAATTTCTATGAAGTATTTCCGATGTCCTTTTCAAAAATTACGCTTCGGTTTTTATAAATCACTTGATAAAAACTTAGGAAGTAAAAATCACAACCCTCTTTGAGCCCCTTGGGAATAATTTCCTACAGGATGTTACAAACCGTATTTTATGAAATTTCTATCGTTTTCTAAAAATGATATTAATTTAATCAAAAAATAATCCCGATGTGTAATTCAGTCAACAATTCCCGCCGCTAAAGCAAAATATTTAACTATACCTAATTTAATCTATATTCAAAAATTATTAAGAATCCATTTTTTATTTGTATGATCCTACATCTTCAAAAATAAAAATATTTTTACCAAAATAATAAAATGCTTGATAAATCTCATTTTCTTTTTATCATGATAGCCCAACTTAGTAAAAACGGTTTTCTAGTACTTAACAATAGTGTTCGGCACTAGTTAACTAGAACTAGTTGCAACTAGTAGTTAACTACCGATCAACTAGTAGTTAACTAGTAGTTTAACTACTTTTGGTTTAAACTAGTTTAACTAGTAGTTGAACTACTTTTTTTAATAACTACTAGTTGAAACTACTTTCAAATTTTCAACTACTTTTTTAAAAAATTTTGTTTAAAATTTCAAAATTATTAAAAAATGTTATCAAAATATACAAAAAATTACACTGCTATTTATAACTACAGTGTCATGGTAGAGTTCTCAAATACCATAACCAGAAATAAAGCACCGTTTTGAGCGAAGCATGAAGTTTTTTGTGATATAGGTAAGAAAGATGTTTGGAATTTGGGCAAAAAATAGGTTATTAAATTAAATAGACTAGTTAACTAGTAGTTAACTACTTTGGGAAATAGTTAACTACTAGTTGCAACTAGTCCCAGGAAAAAATAGTTAACTACTAGTTGCAACTAGATTTTCCCAGACTAGTTAGTAGTTGGTAGTTAACTACTTTTTGACCACTAGTTGCCGAACACTACTTAACAATAAAAATTTAGTGAATGGTCTAGTAAACCATGCCCCATGAAACAATGAAATAATTTCAGCTCTGTTTCCATGGAAACCATTTATTTTAGCCTTTCCATAAATATATTTGTTTTAGAAAAAAAATTAAAATTACAAATAAAGGAAAATGTTGTTTCAAAATTAATTATTTGAATTTATATGTTTCCTGAAAATTGTTATAATTTTGAAAAAGAAATTTACACTGTGTTTTTCGTCTTAATTTGTTATAAATTATGAAATTTTTGAAATTATATTTTATCACATGAGGCCAGACGAAACCTCAAGAGAGAAATAAACCTACTGCAATTTACGCATTTCAACAATGCATAATGCTATTTCAATGGGAAAAACGGAGTAGAAAAAGCGCCGAAAAACAGGGAAGGAGTCGTTGGATTTTAAAATCCTTTCTTAGTGCGCGTCGCATAGCTGAGAGGAACGTCTCTGTCAAATTTCAAGCCTCTGGGTCCAGTAGTTTCGGAGATTCCGTGTTGAGTGTTCCTTACTTACCAGTGAGTGAATGAGTCAGTCAGTGGTATTTGGCTTTTATAGATATAGATAAGAGTAGATCTACTGTGGCTCCAACAAAGTACATCGTGGGCTTGAATGGTTAAAATAATTTCTGGTACTCTGTGTAATGTTCCTTGATTAGAACTGTTATTGAATCGAAGAAGTTTCGCGGGTGTGATTTAGAGGCTATAAATGTACTACGCAGAATCAAAAAAAAAAAGTTCCAACTTCCTTTTCTAGAGGAAAAATAATGAAAAAGTATTAATTTTGGCTAAAGTGAGAGACTGGACAAAAAAGACTGGTAGCCAGGGACAATCCAGGAGGATCTCAGCTCTCCGTTGAATAATCAACACCTCTACTTCTAAAATCCGCCCTCTGGTGGTGATTACTTTAGTTGGCAAGGTAGCGCCCTCTCCCGCCGATAAAGCACTGTGATACAATATCACACTCTCCCCTGCAACAAGGAAAAAAAGACCATAAGACAAGCAGAGATAAACATGCAATTAAAATACTGTATTGGACAATTAAAAGGATAATAGCCACCATCCCCCGAATCGGGTCAGCAAGAACACACTAAAAAAATGGCCTAATATCACACCATCCACGATACCCTACTTCCTTGGCCTCAAGTTGTATTCACACTAAGGTACAGTCTCATCAGGTGGATCGAACAGAAGTGATTGACGTCTACAAGGGGCCAATCTCAAACGATTAATGTGGATCCGTACAGGTTGTGCCTGGGGATTGTTCAATATCCTAATCATGTATCAATATCCTAATCATCCTAATCTTTAGTTGGCAAGGTGTCGCCCTCTCCCGCCGACCTCACAAAAGTAGAGCACTGTGATATCTTGGATGCTAATTAAGGGATTTGAGTGATTAGGTATAGTGCTGAAAAACCGAATGACTGTTTTTTCAATGAAGGTAACAAGAGGGCTTTCAGCTATTTGTTTTCCCCCTAAATTTTCGCATGTTCTCGGCACGGACTATTTTGTTCTTTAACTCTTTTTTCTTCACATCAGTATCATGCCTTCATATTTATATTTTCTTCTCAATTCCGTCTTTTCCAAGTCCTGCATCTCGCTTTCTTACGGTGGCATTTAATTCCGCTTCAAGTACTGAAATTTCATATTTCAAAGCGTCCTGTTTTGGTGTCGTAGCTGTTTTGTAAATACAGAAGATATAATGTAAATACAGAATACAGCCAATGGAAGATTCAATGTTACTGCAGGCTGCGAAAAAAATTTACTATTATATCACTACCCATAGCTTTGTTGCTGCTCTGCTAAATCCCCTTGTTGGACTCCGATTCATACCATTGCCCTTTTTAACCAAGAGTTTGTTTAGTTAAGAGTTAAATCGGACGCTCACTGCGGGGGACACCATCAGTGTTGGTAGTTAAAACAGTGACTTCAGTAACTTGTAATTTTAGTATTGTCACCGGTCATGAAAGTAAGATTAACCAAAAGTATCTAACTTGTATTGAATTTGATTTGACCAAGCAAAAATTTAAATTTTCAGTGTTTCAGGTTTAATTCCTGTTTTTTATTTAAAAAGTAGCATTTCTATCAGTAGCGAGCAATTTTGTTATTTTTTACATATTTTCAGTCACATTCCCTATTAGTTCGGCCACTCTAGCTTCCACAAAAGCTAAAAATGTGAAAACTTGTAGGTGATGCATTTTTTTAAACACCTCTGCATCATTTTGAAGCGCACTGTGTATCACTTTTCAAAAAGAGTTTCCTCTAGAGGCGAAAGGGATTTTATCTCCTGCCATCTGTACTTCTTTGTAGTAAACAGAAGTTATCATTTTTAGTGTTAGCTAAGCGTTATTTTGCGCCCTATGCAATATTTAACACATCGCGTTAATTTTAACCGTTATTTTTTAAGTAATGCCAAAATCTATACTCCCTAATTTGTGCCTGGTGCAGTAAAATAAAACAATTAACTAACCAACCAACAAAAAACTGCAATAATTATTTAAATCCTGGCTTTCAAGTTGGCTTGAATAATTTCCAAACTTGGTTGGATTTACAAGTTGGCTTGAATAATTTCCAAACTTGGTTGGATTTACATTTTTTTTAATTCCATAATTTAATCAAACACGGGTTGACGACACCCTCCTAGTCGACCTACCTGTACACAATGAAAACTCCTGCCGTGAACTTAAGAATCCCAGTTCTTCGATTTTGCTAAGCTATAATTAAATTACATTACATTACATAATTAGCCATACGGCTGAGTTGGGACATTTGCTTACTCCTAAGAGCTGCTTTGTCCTCATCTTCTTCATTCTTTCATAGATTAGTCTAAATGTTCTTCTATGTTTTTTAAAAAATCAGATAATGCCTTTATTTTTATAAACTTATTCCCCTTATTAATGTTTAATATCTCTGAATAATCATTTTCGTTGGAGTTAATATCTTGTCTGAACTTCTCTCTTTGCTTGCTAAACTTTTAATAATATACTAATAGCATATGATCGTTTGTATCTATGGACTTGCAAATGTTGCATAGGGGGTCAGGGACCAGTTTTACCTTAAATAAATTTGCTCTTGTGGGAAGGGTTTTTGTTCTGGCAATTAATGTGTCTATTTCTCTGTTTTCAGCTATTAGTTTGTCTTTTTGGGTTAGTTCATACATGTGTTTAAAGCTATTATAATATTTACTATTTTTCCTAATATCTTCACTCTTTCCTAAAGGCTCTTGTAGTTTCTGTTATTAAATCTTCAGGTGCGATGGAGTTCTTTATAATGTTGTTGGGGGCGTTTTTTGCTTCGTTGTCGGCTTTTTCATTTTCTTTTATATCTCTGTGTCTGGTGTCCATACGAAATAAAAATATAAATCTGAGCCTCTAATCAATGTTGAAAAAGAAACTTGCAGTGTTTTGAAAGGAGATTTGAAAGAATAAGGAGTCGATAAGCCCCATAGGCAGTTCACTCTGATGAATATGGGTATTATTAAATTTGTTAATATTGCTGTAATGTTGCAGCCGTTTGTTTATAACCCAGGTGAAAACACAAGGTAATTACCAGCACCCTGGTTTAATTAAAGCACCCAGACTCGATTTTGGACAGAAAATATTGATTTAAACCGTTCGGACGAAGTACGAAGCTATCGTATATTTGTTATATGACATTTTTAACTTTGAAGCAGAATCGCAATCACCACTATTTTCCTAAAAAATTGTATTCAGTGTTTAAATACATTTTCGATCCCAACTGTTATTGGGCGGTTGGGCCAGGTCTTAAACATGGGAAACCAAACACTGACACGAATGTCTTAACGAAACCTGGTTCAATCGCAGATCATTTTTGCTATCCCTTAATTTTATACCTTATTCATTCAAATTTTGAAAATGGCCAGTTGCATATGAAGATGATGACTTTAGTGACCATCTAAAAATAGCTTGACTGCGAGAGGAATATTATTTTTATCCAACCAGGCTTGAACATTTTTGTGACGAATTCAAAGAACGTTTCTGAGCCCATCCACCCCGAATCGGATCTTCCCCAACGACCATTGGCGGAACGTATTTGGTTATAAAAAATTGCGTTTAAGGATCTCCTACTAGTTTTTAATTTTATATTACTTAAGTCCATTAACCCGGGAGGACACGTGACACCCGCATCTTATTAAATCGTGTAGGGCTGAGCAGAATAACATGATAGGTTTATGTTGTTGGGCAGACTGGATTAAACACAAGAATATAATGCGCAATATGATCAAACTTGATTCTTGCGCCATGAAACGCCAACAAAACCAAACCGAGTCGGAATGTCCTAAAGGGAATCTTGTGCCATAAAACTCCAACCTACCACGCCGAGTCATATTGCAAATACGCATATCCAGTTCACAGAGTCATAGACTATTATTATTTGATCATATGTATACTCTTTTTTTTTAAGTTTCTTATTCTTCAGTGGCATGCCAGTCCAGGCCTTTCGCAGAATCGATTGCCAGGTTGCCCTTATCTTGGATACTCTTCCAGTTTTTAACTCAGAATTTTCAAATCTGTTTCGAGACAGTCAATCCACCGGATCCTTGGTCTTCCCCTTTTTCAGGTTAACAACGGTTTGGCTTCGAAGATCATCTTGGTGGCTCGTTTTAAAAAAAGCTAAAGCTTAGTGTTTTTATTTATTTCAAAGAAAAATTATTTTTATGAAGTTTGAAAATTGGTATCAGTATTGTAGTTCGTGTTTTATTTTCTCAATAAATCGGGACATCTCCGTGGGGAATATTTACCACAAAAAAAAATTATTTCTTTTCGTTTCTTAACGTTATTCCGAACAGTTAGTTCTGTTAAGACGTGTCAGTGTTTGGCTTTCCGAAGAAAGGGTTAGCGGAACGCGCCGCGGTCGCGTCCCGCAAAGGGCTGCGCCGAAGAACGTTAAGAAACGACCAATTATTAATGTGGAGGCTTGATATATATGAACACTCCTTATCATAATGTGATTAAAAAGTGGTGAGTTATAAAAATAATATAAATGCATTCGAGTCATGTTTGGGGCAGAACGTAGGGTAAAACAAGATAAGTTTAATAGGCCTTGTGTTATCAAAATTTAAACAACCAAGTTACCGTTGACGTTTTGCTAGATTTATCGCAACAGGATACTAGGCATATTGGATTTATAGACCTCTTCAACCGGAACTTGGTGGCGCTACGATCCGGGCGTCTGGATTACTTCCGGGTTACTTCTGTTCTTCCGCTGCGTCCACGAGAGTTTCAACTGCCTTCTCGGAAACATTTGCTTTACGTTTACCAGCCCTTTTTAGAGGAATTTTTTCTAGGAGTTTTCTTGATGTTGGAGATGGTTGCACCTCTACTACTAGAGGTGCTAGGCCCTTCTTTACCACTAGAGGCACTCTATTTCTTGAAACCAATGGCGTTGATGAAATTTTACTCTCTGGCATCTTTTCTATGAATGAAGACTGATTCATTTAAAAAATCCTCTACGCTTATCAGTTGAACAGTGTCGCCATCTACAAATGATTCATCCTCCTCCTTCGTTGGAGCAGCATTCGATGGTCCAGCCACATCAGCAGCATGCAATTCATTCGATGGTCTGGTCACATCAGGTCTGAGTGCTTCTTCCTTAAGTTTAAACGATATTTCTGCAATATTCGAATTCCTCTTAAGAAAATCCTTTAGAATCAAGCAGGACAACTCCTCTAACACACCCTTCATGACATCACTGAGATGAATTGTGATTCTTAGATTGAACTTCTCATTTGTGTGATGAAGTCCATAACCATCGAATCGGAAGGCAAACTTGAAAGCATCAATGTATGTCTTGAATGTAACTATCTTTGCGCCGTCAGGGAGGTCATTCCCTACGCGGTACCACCAAGTTTATGACCTATCCTTTAGCCATCTAACACCTGCCTCCCGGTTACGCTGGAAATGCATTGAAACGTCAATTGGTTCCAAGACACAGGAACGCAAACTGTGGAGAGTGCAAATGAGAGTTTTGAGTCTGTAAGCAGCCATGTCGGGATGCTTCGCTTTCAACGAGCCCAGGGACGGGATGCCCATTTGGTTCCATGTATAGAATTTTATGGTCTATGGATTTCATTGTTTTGTTGACGTTCCTCACCGCAAGATCCGGTCGCTCCATAATAGAAGGATACCAACATACTATTATCCGAGGAATCGGCGGAAGGAACAGAAATCGTGCATGAGGATTTCTTTTTGCAGGATTTATCGACACACCGCATGTTCCATCACATGTGCAGCCAGGAACCTTATTCCACGATTCAAATTCCATGGTGATTTAATTGTAACCGACTCTTTCCCTAAATACATTACTATAGTCCGTACACTACTCCGTCCGCTTCCAGTTCAAGTTCAGATTTTGCAGCAACTAGTAAGAGTAGATCATCGGCGAAAGCAACAACTTGAACATTTGACGGGAAATCCAACTTTAATAAGGAGTCATAAAATATTGTCCAAAAACCTGGGCCGCAGCATGATCCCTGTGGACAACCCATTGTTACTTTCTTTCTGATGCATTTCGTTAAAGTACGAAGGCAAGCTGAGCGTTCCGAAAAATAGCGCTTCTAGCTACTAAGTAAAGATTATTGGAACATTCAAATTCTCTCAGCCGATTCAAAATGGCTGGCCACCAAGCAGCATCAAATGCCCCTTTCACATCCAAGGAGACCGCCAAAACCTGCAGGTTATTTCCCCTCAGGGGCACACCCTGTTTGGGTGTGACGGGTGTCACAATCCCGAGGTACCCCAGTGTATCTGTGCCTCCTTTTGAAGGCCAAACTTCAACACCCCCTCAGGGGCACACCTTGTCGAGGTGTGACGGGTGTCACAATCCCGAGGTACCCCAGTGTCCTTGTGCCTCCTTTTGAAGGCCAAACTTCAACACGAAGTCCTGTGGCATACCAGGGTTGAGTGGAACGAGGTTGGGTCTGATGATTTATAACTTATATGACGACCCAACGGACTGCTCAACCCTAGGGAAACTGGCATTGGGAGCGGGGATTTGAACGTCTCGAGGACCTTTGGACTGGTGAAGTGGGGTCTTGGAGGAAGCAGCCATGTAGAGGGTACAGGTCAAAAACTGAGTTTTGCGTCTCAGGCCGCCAGATAGTACAGGAGCCCGGGGCTGCCTAACCAGCAATGTCCTGGCTGCTCTATCAGCTGGCGAATAATCCCGCCTGTCTTGTAGTTCCAGGTAGTGCCTGGATGGGGTCCTGCATGGCAGAGCGGGGGGCTTTCCCGAGGCCACTGCTGGCTGTTGACTCTGGGGTTAGCCCCACCAAACTGGTCCTCTGGAAGTCGGAAGGGATTCTCCTCCTCCCTCCCCTACAAAACAAATGAAAATGGAAAAAGAAAAAAGTAATTCGGGTGAAAACGCAGTACCCAAAATCCCCAACCCCTCTCCCTCCGGGGAGCACCAAGGTAATGCCTTAAAAATGACTCTCTCGACATCTTTTAACATGAATGCTCTACCTAGATTTTTAATTTTACATTCCGATGAACAAAAACTTGCCTCTCTCTCCCCATTCCTAGTATCGAAAGCAATCTCTGGACTAGCCGGTAATGTCAAATCCGTTAAAAAGCTTCCCTCAGGTGATCTCCTTGTCAATACAGACTCTAATTATCAGTCAAAATGCCTCCTCGACTCAAATAAACTTGCTCATATTCCAATAACAGTCATCCCACATCCTACCTTAAACTGCTCGAAAGGCGTAATATACTGTCCTGATCTTACAGACCTAACTGAAGAAGAAATTAAAGATGGATTAAAAGACCAAAATGTAACAGAAGTTAAACAAATAACAGTCAAGAAAGACAAAAAACCTCACAAACTGCCCCTATACACGTTAACTTTCAATACTCCCAATATACCTAACAATATCAAAGCCGGATACCTCAATTTAAAAGTTAGACCATATGTTCCCAACCCACTGCGTTGCTTCCGATGCCAAATCTTTGGCCATGGAACTGCGTCGTGTCGCGGTGTCCCTACCTGCGAGAAGTGCGGGAGTGAGGACCATACCGGCGACTTTTGTTCCGCAAAAAAAGAACACTGCGTGAACTGTGACGGAGAACATGCTGCATCTTCAAGGAAGTGTCCACAGTGGCTGAAGGAGAAAGAGATCCAGCGAGTTAAGGTTCATGAGAAACTTTCATATGGTGAGGCTAAAAAGCGTGTGCAGAACCTCATGCCACAGCTTCCCTCCAAATCATATGCAGCCGCTGTAAAAACATCTTGTACTATGGCCACACAAACAGATGCTTCCATATTCTTAACCCTGAGACAATCTAAACCAACTATAGTAAAACCTTCTGATAAAACAGACGCAATAAACCAAACAATATCTAAAACGCCTGACCAATCCACCACTGCAAAGTCTCAAGACTCAGCAGAGGACATGGATTTCCAAACTAATTTGAAACGCTCAGCCTCAGAAACAAATATAAAAGAATATGAAAAAACTCAAAAAAAACCAGTCCCACCCAGCCCACCCAATGCCCCTTTGACCTCTTTGGAGGATGTGGAAGCTGCAGTCTATGTGCAGTCTCTCCAGCAAAAGGACCTTCTATTGAAGGAAAAAAAACCAAAATTCACAAAGATTTCGTACAACCCATTAGGTCCCAAAAATTCAAAAAACACCCAAAAGAAGGATGGGTAAAATAGTTCAGTGGAACATTCGTGGTTTCCGCCCTAACCTAGAGGACTTGAAACATCTGGCCAATATTCACTCACCAGTGTGCATCGCCTTGCAGGAGACTTTCCTGAAGCCTTCCGACTTGGTTCGTTTGCGGGGATTCTCTGTCCTCCGCAAGGACTGTGAGTCTGGCGGTAGAGTCTGTGGTGGAGTGGCGCTTTTAGTCGCCCACTCGGCACCCTTTTCTCCCGTCAATCTCCAGACGTCTCTGCAGGCGGTTGCAGTGCGGCTCACTATGACCTCGGCTGTCACTATTTGCAACATATATTTACCACCTGGTGTACCAGTTTCATTCAGAGATTTAGATAATCTCATCTCTCAACTTCCATTACCCATTATTTTAGTTGGTGATTTTAACGCTCATCATGTAATGTGGGGATGTCGCGATGTTAATGCTAGGGGGCACATCGTCGAGCGACTGTTTACAGAGCTAGACGTAGCCCTGCTTAACGACGGATCCCCCACCTACCTTCACTCTCCTACACATTCTTTCAGTGCCATAGACCTCTCTATCTGCTCACCTTCACTTCTCTTGGATCTTACGTGGCAGGTCCATGAGGATCCTCTGGGAAGCGATCACTTCCCCATTGTGCTCTCCTTTGCTGCTCCTACTGCAGGTTCTTCTACCCGCCCACCGAGGTGGATACTGGAGCGAGCCAAATGGGAAGATTTTAAGAATCATGCTGTCATTACAGAAAGTATGGTGTTATCTGGCACTGTTGAAGAGGCGGTTTTATCTTTGACATCTACAATTTTAAATTCAGCTCATCTTTTCATCCCAAAGAGTTCCTCTAGGTTACCTAAATTCCCCAAACCATGGTGGAATTACGAATGTAAGGAAGCCCAAAAAGCTCAAAATAAAGCCTGGAACAGGTTTAGACGGTATCCTTCTCCGGACAACCTATTAGCACTCAAAAAGGCAAGAGCATATTTTCGGAAAATTCGAAGACAGAGTCAGAGGGAATCATGGATGGCATACGTCAGCAGCGTAACGTCGTCCACACCCTCTAAAGACGTCTGGAACCGAATCCGGAAGATCAGTGGCAAATTTGGTTCACAGCCTATATCTATGCTGGAGAACCATGGCATTATAGTCAGTAACATCCCTGACATTGCCAATGCATTAGCAGAGTCTTTCGCCTCAACATCCAAAAGCGAAAACTACCCTCCTGCGTTCCAAGCGCTGAAGCAGAGAGCAGAGCGACCGAGATTGGACTTCGGTTCTTCAACCGAAGATTACAACTCGTCGCTGACACTGCTCGAACTTCGCGTGGCGTTGCATCGCTCCGGGAACTCAGCTGCAGGTCCTGATGGAATCCACTATGCAATGCTGAAAAATTTGTCTGACGATTCTCTTCTCTCCATTTTGAGTCTGTTTAACAGAATCTGGAAAACCGGAGTTTTCCCAGTTCAGTGGAGACATGCTCACGTAGTACCTGTTCCAAAGCCAGGTAAAGATCCTACATCCCCATCTAATTACCGCCCAATCGCTCTGACGAGCTGTTTGTGCAAATTGATGGAGAGGATTGTTAGTGCTAGGCTTCTGTTTTACATTGAGAGCAGGGGTTTACTTTCGCCACTACAGAGCGGCTTCCGCAGACACCGCTCAACTAACGACAATTTGCTGAGGCTGGAAACAGCCGTAAGGGATGCCTTCTTTCGTCAGAAACACCTATTGGCCGTGTTTTTCGACATTAAGAAGGCATACGATATGACATGGAGGAGAGGTATCCTCCAAGACTTGTATAATTTTAATTTAAGAGGCGACCTGCCCAATTTTATCAAAAACTTTTTAGAACATCGCACCTTTCAGGTGCGACTGGGATCATTTCTCTCTAACAATTTTATTCAGGAACAAGGAGTTCCGCAGGGTTGTATTTTAAGTGTTTTACTTTTCATCATCAAGTTGAATGGCATCACTCATATCATTAACCAAGATATTCAGTGTTCACTATATGTTGATGATATTCAAATTTCCTACTCATCATCATCTTTGGCCATAGCTCAACGCCACTTACAATCCACTATCAATAAAATGAACAAATGGGCATTAGAAAATGGTTTCGTGTTCTCTGCTGAGAAGACCTCATGCGTTCACTTCAGCCGCAAAAGGGGTCTCTTCCCTGATCCAGAGTTGCGCTTGGGAAACTCTATCATCCAGGTTTCCCAAAAAGCGAAATTTCTTGGGGTGATCTTCGACCGAAAGCTCCGTTTTCACCTCCATATACAGGATCTTAAGACGAGATGCCTAAAAGCCCTCAATTTGTTGAAAGTGTTATCCAACACACGTTGGGGAGCCGACACGACGTCCATGCTCCGGCTGTACCGTTCATTAGTTCGGACTAAGCTGGACTATGGTTCGGTAGTGTATGGCTCGGCTTGCAAGTCTCTGCTGCGTCTGTTGGATCCGGTTCACCATCAAGCACTCCGGATTTGCTTGGGTGCGTTTCGCACGTCCCCGGTAGAATCTCTCTATGCTGAAGCAGACGAGCCTCCTTTGAACTTGCGTCGAAATTTCCTGGCACTTTCATATTTCATAAAAGTGAGATCATTGAGTCATCAGCCTGCTTTTAGATTTTTGTTTGACTTAAGCTTACAGTATTTCGTCCTCCATCGCAGTTCACGCCTAAACCCACCTCCATTTCAGTTCCGCGTGAGACAATACATGTCTGACTGGGATATTGTTTTTGAGAAGATAGCTGAAACTAACGCAGCGCTACTTCCTCCATGGGAGCGAGCTCCCCTTCAGGTAGACTTCTCCCTTTCCCGCTGCAGGAAGACACTCCCTAACTATGTGTTCAAAGCCTTATATAGGGAGCATCGAGGGACGTACTCGGACTTCACCCCAATCTTTACGGATGGGTCAAAGTCCGATTCACACGTAGGGTCTGCTGCCGTTTGCCAGTGCGAAACCCTAACCGATGCCCTTCCTCTTACAGCCTCCATCTATACTGCAGAACTGCACGCAATCAGGCTTGCCATCGAACACGTATCCCGGTCCTCGCACGGAAAAGTGGTCATTTACACAGTTTCATTGTCATCACTCAGGGGCATTGTGTCGCATAATCCATCTAATCATCCCATTGTTCACGACATTTTAAATTCCATGTCCAATTTAATACGGACTGGGAAAGAGGTCATGTTTTGTTGGGTCCCTGGCCACGCCGGGATCGCAGGCAATGAAGAGGCTGACAAGCAGGCAAAGACAGCTACAGGAAATTCTGAGCGTTTTCCCGTCCCCTTCATTGACCTTAAAGCGTTTCTCCGGTGGAAGCTTCGTTCTGTGTGGCAGACCAGCTGGGACACTCAGCTGGAGAACAAGCTTCATTCGATCATGCCACTGATTGCTCCTCGTCGAGATTCTTCTTTGAATCGCCGAGAGGAAGTAGTGATCAGTCGGCTGCGAATTGGCCATACTCGTTTTACTCATCGTCACTTATTATTTAGGGAGCAGGCCCCCATTTGCAGTCATTGTTCTACAGTTTTTTCAGTTTTTCATATTATGTGTGAGTGCCCTCATTTTAATGGTGTTAGAAACCGTGTTTTTAAAACCTCAACTTTTAATTTGTTGGATGTTTTAGACCGATCATCAAATTTTGGACCTGTTTTCAGGTACATTCGTGCCATAGGTTTTATGCATCATGTTTAAATTTTAACTAAAATGTTTTAAATGAAATTTTATTCTTACGCATAGAGTGCGTTCGACAAGGGTTTTTTCAGCCTAATCTTTCATTTTGTTTTTTTTTTTTGATATGTCTTGGTTGGCACAAAATGTCCCTATCGGGGCCTTGAGCCATTAAACCCCAAACAACCAACCAACCTGCAGGTTATTTTGTAAGTTATCTTTTACAAAATTTGTTACTTTGAATATAGCATCTGTTGTGCTTTTTCCGGGTGTGAATCCAAACTGATTGGGGCTTAACTTATCGTTTGAGTACAAAAAATGCATTATTCTTTCAATACGCAGTTTTTTAAGCACCTTACCACTAACAGGAAGTAAATTTGTACTAACAGGAAGTAAATTTGTACTAACAGGAAGTAATTTTTTACCACTAACAGGAAGTTTTTTTTGGTCTAAATTTTGAAGGACTGAGAGACGATTCCTTACCAGGTTTAGCAAAGTATCGGAGACAAGAATGTTTCCACTGACGTGGGAAAACTCCCCTCGATAAGCATTCATTGTAGAGCGACGATAGCAATTTAGGATAATGTTTAAAAACCTCTAAGACAAGTCGACGGGAGGACGTGATGATTAGCCGGCTTCGAATTGGCCACACCCGTTTCACCCACCTCCACCTTTTACTTGGGGAGCCGGCTCCCCTATGCTCATCGTGTAAAGTCATGAACTCAATTCATCATATCATCTCTGAATGTCCTAATTTTAATGTCCACAGACAGCAAGTTTTTAAACAAACAAATTTTAGCCTGAATGACTCGATTTTGGACAGAAAATATTGATTTAAACCGTTCGGACGAAGTATTAAGCTATCGTATATTTGTTATGACATTTTCAACTTTGAAGCAGAATCGCAATCACCACTATTTTCCTAAAAAATTGTATTCAGTGTTTAAATACATTTTCGATTCCAACTGTTATTGGGCGGTTGGGCCAGGTCTTAAACATGGGAAACCAAACACTGACACGAATGTCTTAACGAAACCTGGTTCAATCGCAGATCATTTTTGCTATCCCTTAATTTTATACCTTATTCATTCAAATTTTGAAAATGGCCAGTTGCATATGAAGATGATGACTTTTGTGACCATCTAAGAATAGCTTGGCTGCGAGGGGAATATTATTTTTATCCAACCAGGCTTGAACATTTTTGTGACGAATTCAAAGAACGTTTCTGAGCCCATCCACCCCGAATCGGATCTTCCCCAACGACCATTGGCGGAACGTACTTGGTTATAAAAAAATTGCGTTTAAGGATATCCTACTAGTTTTTAATTTTATATTACTTAAGTCCATTTACCCGGGAGGACACGTGACACCCGCATCTTATTAAATCGTGTAGGGCTGAGCAGAATAACATGATAGGTTTATGTTGTTGGGCAGACTGGATTAAACACAAGAATATAATGCGCAATATGATCAAACTTGATTCTTGCGCCATGAAACGCCAACAAAACCAAACCGAGTCGGAATGTCCTAAAGGGAATCTTGTGCCATAAAACTCCAACCTACCACGCCGAGTCATATTGCAAATACGCATATCCAGTTCACCGAGTCATAGACTATTATTATTTGATCATATGTATACTCTTTTTTTTAAGTTTCTTATTCTTCAGTGGCATGCCAGTCCAGGCCTTTCGCAGAATCGATTGCCAGGTTGCCCTTATCTTGGATAGACTCTTCCAGTTTTTAACTCAGAATTTTCAAATCTGTTTCGAGACAGTCAATCCACCGGATCCTTGGTCTTCCCCTTTTTCAGGTTAACAACGGTTTGGCTTCGAAGATCATCTTGGTGGCTCGTTTTAAAAAAAGCTAAAGCTTAGTGTTTTTATTTATTTCAAAGAAAAATTATTTTTATGAAGTTTGAAAATTGGTATCAGTATTGTAGTTCGTGTTTTTTTTCTCAATAAATCGGGACATCTCCGTGGTGAATATTTACCACAAAAAAAAATATTTCTTTTCGTTTCTTAACGTTATTCCGAACATTTAGTTCTGTTAAGACGTGTCAGTGTTTGGCTTTCCGAAGAAAGGGTTAGCGGAACGCGCCGCGGTCGCGTCCCTCAAAGGGCTGCGCCGAAGAACGTTAAGAAACGACCAATTAATAAAGTGGAGTCTTGATATATAAACACTCCTTATCATAATGTGATTAAAAAGTGGTGAGTTATAAAAATAATATAAATGCATTCGAGTCATGTTTGGGGCAGAACGTAGGGTAAAACAAGATAAGTTTAATAGGCCTTGTGTTATCAAAATTTAAACAACCAAGTTAAGTTAAGGTAAAAGTGCAAATAAACAAAATTACTAGAAATTAACGCATCTACTCGCAGTGGAATGTTTTTGAACATTTATTTCAATAGATGTCGCTTCTTGTGAGTTTAAATGAAACCGCAAATGGTGTGACTACCGAGTACTAGAACAGAGAGTCCACGGCCATAGGTCGTAATGGAAATCGAAAAAGCATGGAATACTGTACAAGTTGGGGGAAATTTGGCTTTGGCACAAAACGTTTTTTCTGCATTTATGAATTAGCATCAACCCAAAAATTGAGTGGAATTAACAGTTTCCATAACAATTGTCACTGTATATTTTACGACACCAAAAGATTTTCTCGTGGCTGTCGGACTATACGTAAACTGCCGTTCCTGTTGTGGCGGGCATCTTGGGCGGGCCTGGTATTAAATTAATAATCTGTTCCAACAAAATACCTGGAATTAAAAACTTCGACAATAAACTGCTCAACAAATATAAGATAAATTAGAGGAAATGATGCATTGAAGGTCTATGAATGATCCAATACATTCTCAAATTAATCAAGAAAATATATTTCAAGTATATTAAAGTATAGAGAATAGCAAATACAATATATTGGGAAAATCTAAAACATCGATGAAAACAAAAACTTTACAATAAACTTTTCACGGGGTTACAAATGAGAGTGGACATTTAATTTTTGATTACTCTCAGTCTTAGGAGTTATTCCGTTAAAGGTTCGAATTTTATAGTTTATTAACATTTTTGCAAAAGATTTAACAAAAAACGATTTTACAATACCTCCATACTTGTTTGGCGAAGTATGTCCCAATAGGGGCCTTGCGCCATAAAACCCCAAACAACCAACCAACAATACCTCCATGTTCAAGAACAAAGAACAAGAACAAATTTATTTATTGACAAAGAAAGAAGGATTTTACAGTTGAACATACATAACCTGGAGGAAATAATCCTGTGCAGGTATAAAAGAAATACAATGAGATGTAATAAACAAACATAAAATTACTGGCAAAATTAATACAGTAAACTCCCGTTAGTACGCCGTTCAAGGGGATTTGTGAAAACGTCGTAATAAGCGGTACGACGCTATATGCGGAATTCCATAAAACACCGTTTCGGCGGTATACCTAATACCCATAATGCCATATCTTACCTAGAAACCTTTTTTAAGTGGGATTTTATCACTAAAATAGAAACGAAAGAACAATGTCTAAAAACAAAACAAACATTCTTACCTTTACATCTTTTATTGGTATACTATTTAAATACTATAACACTTGAAAATCATGACAAAGCAAATAAAATGGTGTCTCTCTTATTTCATTTTTGAGACTAAAAAGTTATTCCCCCAAAATAACACAACAAAACCCTCTTACACAACAGTGGACTGAAGCTATGGAATGCGGAAGTCGAATTGGAGGAGAGGGGAGAGAATTTCCAAGAAATTCGGGGGGGGGGGGGGTTCTGATTTGTCACAGGACAACCCACGTGCCCTGCAAGCAAGACACTGGTCAATGGTCATCCTTGTTTTTGAGGGCGCAACGGGGGTGCATTCGGGGAAAAAAGAGGAGCGAGTGGGAAAAAACCAGTTCTACCATATTGTTCTACTGGCGTTTTCATCGGTTACTGTAGCTCATACATTATTTGAAAGTTACTCGACGACGTAATAACCGGGATTTTTCTTCGGGGGACCGGAGAAAAGCGTCGATATATGCGGGAAGTCGTTATAAGCGGGGTCGCTATAAGCGGATAGTTTTTAATGATAAAAGGCCTATTGGTACCAGGGACCGGAGAAAAACGTCGTAATATGCGGGACGTCGCACTAAGCGGGGGCGTACTAACGAGAGTTTACTGTACTTAGAATTGAAATACGAAATACTGAAAAATGTGAAAGGAAAACAAAAAAACGAATAAATATGTATTAAAAGAAAGGTGTACTAAGCGTTGGCGAAACGGTACGGTGTCGGGGAGTTATCAATTAATTTCAGTCAGTTTAAAAAAGTTATTCAATATCAGTAATTGTTAGTAAATATAACTTTAGATGTTTTTTGAAGGTTTTACTGGTTACACTATTTTGTATATTTAGTGGTAGGCTATTGAAAAACTTTGGGCCAAGATACGAAAATATTTTGCGCATGATTTCTTTAGTGGGATATGGAATTTTGTAGATTTCATTACTTCTTCTTGCGTTTATTAGTATTTTTCTTTCACAAAAGTTAGGATTTTTGTAGATGAATAAACAAGTTTTGTAAAAATCAAAATATCGTAATGGTAGAATAGATAAAGTTTGGTACATTAAACGATTTGTGTGGTCTGAAGACTTTAAGGAATTTATTTTGGAGTGAAATTAAAGCTGAATAATTACTAACGTATCCACCACCCCATGTAGTTAAACCATATGAAAAAATTGGGTAAACCCAAGCATACTATAACTGAAGTAAAAATTTATTGTCAATTGAATTGAATAACGTAAATGTTTGAATCTGAAGAGCAGAAATCTTAGCTTCTTAATGACATACATTATATGGGTTTTCCATTTTAGGTTTGAGTCAAAAATGCCAAGGTATTTCATTGATTTTACCTTTTCGAGACTTGCACATCGACAATTGGAGTTAATAGGACACGTATCTAAGTGATAGACCAAAGATAAGTTTAAATCCGGTCTCTATGTAAATTGAAAGTTAAAAATTTGGTTTTATCTATATTTAACTTGAGGCTATTATTTAAAAACCAGGATCGGATAGTAATTAGATCATCATTAATTAGTTGGTGATAATTCTGGGATTTTTTGAAACTATACAATAAGGTCGTATCGTCGGCGAAAGTCAATATTTGCCCATTTAGTTTCAAGTTACATAGGTCGTTAATAAAAATTAAAAATAATAGTGGTCCAAGAACTGATCCTTGAAAAACTACACAGTTAATAGGTAGTATGTCACTAAAACTATTATTGATCTTTACGATTTGTTTACGATTAGACAAATATTATTTAAGTAAGTCATAATAATTTAATATAATAATTAATTTAATTCTTAGTCATAATAATTAATTTAACAGTTAATTTTACTACTATCAACACTACGGTAAATAAAATCAGTAAACTTCAACAAAACCAATTCAGTACTTTTATTTGGTAAAAAACCATATTGGTTTTGTGAAAAAAAAATTATATAATTAAGGTAACTCATTAGACTGTCTTTGAGTATTCCTTCAAGTATTTTAGATAAAAGGGGTAAGATTGAGATCGGTCTGTAATTTCCGAGATCCTCCGAATCACCTTTTTTGAAAATGGGAGAAACAATGGAAACCTTCAATGAATCGGGGAAGATACCTGAACTTAAAAGGCCATTAAAAAGAGTAGCAACATAACTGGAGTGATAATTAGACACAGTTTTCAATATATTTACATTGATGTTATCAATACCAGAACTAACCTTTGGATTAAGTTTTTTTACATATTGTTGTATGTCCTCAGCGCTAATATCAAGACATGAAAAGGAATTGGATTGAGGAGAAATACAGGATGATTACTGGAAATACAGGTTCAATATAATTATTTATAAAAAGAAAAATCTCTACAGTATTTAGTTTTTCTGTCATACTTTTAAGAACATTTTGTTGATGAATATCAAAACAGGCATGGAATATACTACTTAAATTAGATACATATAAGGGAGTGGGCCATTTTAGTCCACTAAAATGTTTTAAATGAAATTTTATTCTTACGCATAGAGTGCGTTTGACAAGGGTTTTTTCAGCCTAATCTTTCATTTAGTTTTATTTTTTGATATGTCTTGGTTGGCACAAAATGTCCCTATCGGGGCCTTGAGCCATTAAACCCCAAACAACCAACCAACCATTTTAGTCCATAGTCAGTTGTACTTTTATAGTCCTTGAAGTACAAAAAATGTGTACTAGCATTTAAAACTTTTCCTCCTATTAAGTTCTTGCAAGCATCACAAGGATATTTTTCGTTGAATTTTTTTTTTGCAAGAAAGCCATCCATGTAAGCCAGAACTGTCTTTAACAAAATCAACTACACAATTAAAGGTACACAAATACATAGACCTTGAAGTACAAAAAATGTGTACTAACATTTAAAACTTTTCCTCCTATTAAGTTCTTGCAAGCATCACAAGGATATTTTTCGTTGAATTTTTTTTGGAAGAACACCAGCTATGTAAGCCAGAAGTGCCTTTAACAAAATCAACTACACAATTAAAGGTACACAAATCTTCCTCCTTCAGTAGTACCCTTGTGTTTGGTGCGGAATGTCCGATATAGGGACCTGGCGCCATAAAACCCAAAACAACCAACCTACCAACCTCCTTCTGTACCTCTTCCTGCATTGGGTCGTCATCAATGAGGGTATCTAATACTTTTGGATTTAAATTAGCGAAATCCATCAGGACGCTGTCACCGTCATCGCAGCAATTTCTCAACCTTGCTTGATTTGTGAGGATAACAGTCACCACTAAATTGTGAACAGTATTTTCTGGTTGTATAAATATTGAAAGTGAATTTGCGTGCTCTAAAAAATACAGCCCTATTTTTGGGTTCTAAAGATTTAATTACTGTACTATAAAATAACAAAAATTACAAACTCTCGTGTGGTATAATTAAACTTTTCATAAAATAGTTAAATTTTTGAGCATGAGAATGATTTTCATGCTTACTTAACAAAATTAAACTTAAGTCTTTCTCATTGGTCAACGTCACTGGCTTGATTCTAGATTTCCGTAGGGCGGGGTGCCAAATCCGTGGAATTGACAGCCCCTCCTCTTTACGATTAAAATTATTCCGATGTTTGTGGATTTCAATAGCTTCTCTTACTAGTCGGGCTTGGAAATGTGTCGATCTAGATTAAAATTCAGTTCTATTCTTATATGAAAAAAAAGTCTGGTGATCACGGATTGGCGACCTTTTTTTTCCTGTCGATACCAAAAGGGTTACTAGTTAGAAAACTTGGTTAGTAAAAGAAGTTACATTTTTCAATATGGTTTTACATAATAACTGGCCGGAATCGAAAAATCATATCTTTTTCTGCCAAATATGCAATTTTCATAGCTAAAAAACTTTGAGATGAAATATGCGGGGGTAACATTGCTCTACCGCGAATATGCGAGGGCCTACTGATTTTAGCAAAACAAATTACCATCGACGCATTACTGCGTAGGTTTCGGTTAAGACATAGTGTCAGTGTGGCTTTCCGAAGAAAGAGGTAGATTTCTACCTGTGCGTGACGCGCCGCGGTCGCGTCACACGTACATGCGCAACACAGTGAAGCGTTGCAGCATGGATTAGCAGCATGGTATGTGCGTCGTTGGTAACTGGTTACCTTATGTAGCATTGTCTTGATATATAAACACTCATTTAATGGCATCATTTAAAAAGTGGTGAGTATTAGGCTACTTTAATTTTTCAGTCCCTTTCAGTGGCGGATTAATGCAATTTTGTGGGTGGGGGCTGTTAGATGGGAATATTCAATTTACATTAGGTCGTCCCTGGGGGATATTTTTTTAAAATTATATCTTTAAAACTAGTACTGTTAAACTGTTTTGAGACTTAAAACTGATATAAAATAAGTTTAAAAAAAATAGAGGAGAAGGGGGAGCATTAATGTTAAAAAAATTTGGGCGGCAGTATGGACAAGGGGGTCTTCCCCCAGAAAATTTTTGGAAATTAGACCTTAAAATGTTGTCTCTTGACTCATTTTTGAACTTTTACGACATGATTCAAGATCCCATCCTCCGAGAGGGATCCTAGAGATGAGTGGTTATCTCTATGCCCTAGAACTTAGATGGTCAATGGGGGCCCTGCCACTATGGGGCTGATTGCCCCACAAGTCCCCCCTTTCTCCCTCTCTTTTCATCACTCCAGCAGGGCTTAAATTCTAACCAAAGAAGTACCGGAGCGCTACTATTTCATTTCAACATTCCGCTTAACAGGGGCGTCATTTCAGTTTTTGGTCGTAGGGGGCAAGGATGTGTTTTAAGTGGGGCTGGGGCTCACCCCCAGAAAAATTTAGAAATTTAGCCTTTTTTTACAACATTTAAGGTATACATCCAAAAAAAAGGTACTCTGTATAACATAAATATGTAAAAATTTTAAAGGGGGGTCTGGGGGTTCTCCCCCAGAAAATTTCTTGAAATTTGCCTCTTAAAGTAATGTTTCAGCTCATTTTGAGACCATTTGGGTTACATAAAAAAATAACAGTTACTCGTAAAGCATAGAATTTTCTAGGTAAAAAAAAGTTATAAATAAACATCAAATTTTCAAAGGGGGGCGGAGATCCTCCAGTAAAAATTTTTGAAAATTCCGGTTTAAACCAGTGTTTTACCTCCTCGTCAAACTCTTTGGGGTTTCATGCTCTTTGGTTCCCAAAGGGAACCGCTTCTTGTAAGTGGCAGAATTTTCAAGGGAGAAACATTATATCAAAGGTCTGGAGGGAGTTTTGGGGTTCTCCCCAGAAAATTTTGAAATTTGACCATCAAAAGTAGTGTTTTAACTCCTTTTTAAAGTTCTAAAGAAAAATTTTAAAATAATTCCTATTAATCTTTTTTTTTTTATCATTTTTAATATAACGACCAAAAAAAAAATCTGAAAAAATTCGTATTTGTTTTAAAAATATTTCAATTTACTTGGGCTTTTAACCAAAAATCTTCGACACAAAAATAAAAATTTCTTTAAGAAGAATAATATATCCAGGGAATAATACTTTTTTTGAGATGTAAAGGTTATAGGAATAACGAAGTTCATGATATAGGTATTTAGGGAATATATGGTTATGGTATAGCGCGTACATTTATTATTTTCCCAAAGAAGTGATTGAGAGTGCGCTTTAAAAAAAAAAATTCCTTTTATGTATTACCTTATAAATGCACAGTAAATTCTTAAGTAACCCAGATGGACATAAATACCCCTTCCTTAAGTAGCAAATAATGTAATTCGAATAATCAACTTCATGAAAATTTGAAAAAGAAATTGAAAATAATTTCGTAAAAAATATTGAAATAATTACTACACAACTTTTTGGGACAATTACATATGAATTGTCTTCCCATATTCTCACTCCAGAATTACAGTCCTTTTTTGCGATGAGGGATAACCCTGGATAATCTAATCCGGGTTAATCGAGGGTCTAGTGCATGTTTCTAAATATTTTTAAAACGTCGAAACGCATTTAAATAGTACCGATAATAAGCATTTAGTTCATTCGGAAAATTTTCAAAAATTCATGATTAAAGCATAGATCTGATAAACAGTGTTTTCATGTATAATTTACTCCTTTTTTATAACCTTCTTTCACTTAAATAAGAGGGAATGGGGAATGATATAAGAAAATAAGAAGCGAAAGAAAAACAAAGTATTTCTGGAGGAAAAGGTCCCAATATTAGCTTAAGTTCAACTCACAATTAACCTCTAAAAGGTAATTTTTACAGAACAGAAAAATTTCACTTAGAAAAATCAAATTAGTTTCTTAAAATTCATTGATTACAATAAAATACGTAAAACAAATTGGAACTTACCAGAAAGAGTAAATTCTCTTTAACTTTAATTCAATGTCGTATCGTATCTGTCGAAGAAAATTACACTATGATATGAACCAATAGCTGATGAAATGAAGAGCTCAAGAAGATGCGTTACGAATCACTCCTTTGGACAGGCTCCCTCCCCCCCCAAAGCACACAAAAATTTCTGGAATTCTCTGGTCAAGAACCCTCACAGAATCTACAGTTTCAAGATGAAATGTTTGTTATTACAGCAACGCTCCCTTTGAGAACAGGAAGTACACACCCAGACCCAGGTGGACACAAACACAACCAAAACTCGTAAATCTTTCAAGGCATGCCTCACTGACCAAATTAAAATCCCCCCTACCTGCCCCATCCCCTTTCAACCTATTATTGTGACCCCACTGTTATCTTAAAGACTACTTTCGATGTTTACAGAAGAATGGACTGTTGGACACATCTGGTTAAAAAGCGAAATTTTACAGAAGCCAGACTTCTCCATTCAGGAGGGCTTCTTATCTCTTGTCCCGTAATTAGTCACCGAAGGGGGTGTCCTTCCCTTTGAGGGTGAGGAAAACAAGGTCGTTCGTCGTTGTTGACCGGGGGTACCGGGGGTAGTGAGGTGAAAGGCGTTTGTAATTTTCGGTAATCGAAAAACATCGAGGGGTACATTTTGGTCTTTCCGAAAAGGATTCGGAACGCGATTTTATGCGCTCCGGTGCGTTCCGGTTAAAATGTAAAAATTTACTGAAAACCAAGAAGTACCGGAGCTCCGCTCCGGTGCAATTTAAGCCCTGCACTCCAGTGGCTTGTATAGAAATTTATTTGGGTAGTGGGTGAAATATTTTCTAAAAAAATTTAGTCATTATCAGGCCCAAATCTAAATTTTTTCGCCGGGGGAGAGGACTCAAAATTATTCCAGAAGGCATTCGTTTCGTTTTCCGTTGACTTTTCTGTCATTCGCTTCGCTTGGCGAGCGTTTGGTTTACAATTGGCGAGATTAAAGGATAAGTACCAATTGTTTTACTGTTTTCATAGTGATCATAGGGCTTTTATAGACCAGAGCCGATGCCTTCGTTTTTATGGTTGCTATTTTTGTGTTATTAGTATTTCTTTTGTGTTATCCCGCACAAGCTGTTGTTTTTTTATGATATAAATAGCAGTTTGATAAAAATGCAAAGTATTTGTGTCAAGTTAAGAAATAAAATAGAATGAATTAAGTAGAGTGTAAATAAAAACAAAATTGCTAGTTATTGATAAATGTCTTGCTCTACTCCAGTAAAGTGTTTCTGTTATTTCAACATGTTATTACTATAGATATCGCTTCTCCCTAAAATCTTTAAAATCAAATAAAAAATGTACTAATTGACCAAGCTGCGCTATTAACATTATTTTAGCGAAAAGTAACAGTTTAAATTCACTAATCCTTGTTATTAAGACGGAAGTATTCAAATTCTTGGACTACTCTAGGAAGTAGTCCGAATACGACATAACAGGAGCAATAATGACGTCATATTGTAAGGCCTGGCTACTAGAAATGGTCTGAACTGAATGCCTGGATAAATATGCACACTTCTGTACACATTTTTAAAAATAATGCAGTAATTAATTTGGGCGTTGAAAAAAGTTATGAAACAAAATAAGCGTTGTAAACAAAATTTGAAATCAATAAAAATGTGAAAAAATATTCATAATGCTTGACCTTTACCAAAAAAAGTACCTTCTCATTGTAATTTATCTCTGGCAACTACTCTTGTTTTTGCAAAATTAGTACTTTACATTACTTAGAATTGTCAGTTTTTAAAAAATGACCTAAAACTAATTAACGAGAAAATTTAGCTATTACAATTCATTAATTTCTATTCTATAACCCACGAATTTTTACTGGAAATTTAAAATTATCTCAAGAGTATATATCATCAATTGAAAAGAAACATTGTGTATTTAAAAAATTTGTGGAGTTAAAAAGTTTATTGAATGTCAGCATAATTTAGAGCGTAATTAAATAAAATACAAATATTTAGACATTTTTAATGGAAAAAAAATTAAATTAAATAATAAATTCCGCTTAGTGAATATCTCGTAAGTCATGAATCCGTGATTAGTTTTAAAAATGTAAAATAGATTGCGTTACGTGATGAGATAATTTTGTTGAGAAAGTTGTCAGTGTTCTTGGGCTTAAAGATTCTTAAGAAGCGGCATCTATTAGAGAAACTAGTCTGTTGAAACAACTCTTGACGGAGTTTAGATGAAAACAAATTCTTTATATTTTACGTTGAATTCTATACGTTGTTATATAACAACGTAAAATTCATCAAATAGGTTATCTATATTTATAGAGAATCTTTTAAAACGTCTTTTACAATTAGTGTAGAGCTAGAGTACAATTTGGTCAAAGGTAAAAAAATAGTATTTAGTAAATCTTAAATGTATGAAACCCGGACATTTCTGCGACTCCGTACTGCCCGGGGTAATCCCGGGCGTATGGTAATCCTAAACTTAAAGATAATGAAATTAACAGAGAATCTGTATTCCATCTTCAATAGCAAAACTACTATTTCAGTCATTAAAATAACTGTGATATAACTAGCTGTTAATTCTTACAGTTGACGTTTTTTATTTCAATTCAACATGGCAACTGTGATGTTCTGTAAGAAAAATGCAGCCCTCGGATTATATTACAATTTATTAGTTATGAAGGCATTTTAACTCATGAATATAACCATCTTGTGTATACCACATTGTGTTATTTATGCTGTAATAAGTCACTTATGTTATTCTCAATTAATAAACTTGTTTGATTCTGCATCATAGCAGCATGCATAAAGGTAAAAAGCATGCATAAAATAAGAGGGTCCCTCTAATAATAATAGTAGGTAAAGACCGTAATTTTTTTTTTTTTTTTGCAAAACCAATTTTCTTAAAACTTTTAACACAATGTGAATTTTAGCATCAACTCTGAACTATCCTCTTTTGTTTATGTCGATTTCCTACAGATGGCACCCAGATGAGTTCGTTTGTTTTCCGCTGTTTGATTGACGTTATGAAGGCCAACCAGCAGTTTTCCTTCTTTCTCTTTATAACAGAAACGCCCTTTTGAAATGACGTGTTTTTTCCGTTACTTAATACGAGTCTATTATGTATTATTTCATACATATACCTTAATGACTACCTTAATCTAGGGTTTTGTTCAAAAGTTTTTTTTAATGTTTGTTGGAAAAAAGCAAATATGATATTGTAAGAAAAAAGGAAATAGAAATTTTTAGAATTGTAGTCTAATTTCCGAAAAAAATATTTAAAAATGAACATTTTTTTCACACTTTTTTATTATGCATTTTGTTTTATAATACGTTTATTATTTTTATTTATTTGTACTTAAATAATTTTAATTATCTATGGGTGTTTGTGAAAGCTTGTCGTGCAATTAACTAAAAAAAAATACCTGATTAATAAATTAAAAATTGGGGTAAGGGGCACATTTTGTGTTGTTTGGCGCAGAATGTTCTAAATACAGGCCTTGTGTCATACCAACCAGGCGTATATTCAATCAATCAAATTCAAGTGGCACGCTAACCACTACACCACCGCGCCAGGCGTATATTGGTAGAAAGAAATTTCAGAACAGTTTTCGCTCAGGTAATTTATTTTAAAACGTATTGTGCAGAGAAATCACAAATGCAACACTAAAGTTGTATTTTCAAAGTTGTACTCTATTTTTACATAAATGTTTACTTATACAAATGGATATTATTTGTTGCAAGTATATATGTTACGGGCAATGTGATAAATCCGGGTATTATTAATAATGCCCGAACTGGAGGCGGGCAATCGGCAATAGAGCATTTTCAATCACATGACTACTCGGACCTTAGCAACGTTTGTGCCTGTCCTCCACGCCTATCCACGTCGTCAAGTGTGACGTCATGTGCGAATGCTTCTATTGGAGCATTTGCGATCACAAGACTCCGCCCCTAACAACCTCTGTAGCAACGGGTGAAAACAGCCTTAACGTTGTTGCCTGTCCTCCACCTCGTCAAGTGTGACGTCACGTGCGAATGCTTCTATTGGAGCATTTGCGATCACAAGACTCCGCCCCTAACAACCTCTGTAGCAACGGGTGAAAACAGCCTTAGCAACGTTGTTGCCTGTCCTCCACCTCGTCAAGTGTGACGTCATGTGCGAATGCTTCTATTGGAGCATTTGCGACCACAAGACTCCGCCCCTAACAACATCTGTAGCAACGGGCGAACAACAGCCTTAGCAACGTTGTTGCCTGTCCTCCACGTCGTCAAGTGCGAATGCTCTATGTCAGCGTTTCTTAAACTTTTGATAGCCGTGGCCCCCCTTTGTGTAACAACCAGACATGGCGGCCCCCCAAGATTTTGAACACCACACCGTTCTTGTTTCGGGGGGTTGACTCATCGTTATTCCTAATTAGGGATAACTTTTTAACGAATACATTTGTACGTCGAGTTTTTAAAAGTAGCATATAAATTATATTCCACATTAAGTTCAAATTTTACACTTACTCTTATCAATAATGGTGGGGAGGTCTGGGGTAGAGTGCCTAGATAGTGAAGAGTGGCGCCAACCGAAAGAGAAATCTGATTGGTCGTTTACCCCCTCAGGCACTTTGGTAAACGCTCCCATAGACTTAACATGGGAGATGCGAGAAGGTCCTAAAAAATCGCCGAAATTCTTCAAATAAAGGTATGTATCATTTGGAAACCTTGATATTTTCATTAAGAAATGTTTCAAGTTTAATAATTAACCAAAATTAATCTCCTAAAGTGTCTTATTATTTTGCTTTTGTCCATTATTTTACGTCGCTGGCTATGAAGCAGTCGATGAAGTAATCGTAACGTTTTTAACGAGAAATAACTGCTGTAAAATCTTTAAATACACTCACAATTGATCATTTATGCTATATATTGTGTTTTTGTTGTTTAATGAGAAATAAATGCATTTTTTAAAGTTGTAAACAACGGCCATGTGGTATAGAGGTTTGGCGTTGCTTTTTTATCGCCATTTCGCCAATGTGTACAATCCTTGTTTACATACTTGGTTATTGCCTTGCGAGAATTAATTCAGATTTGAACTGGTTACTCTTTTAAAGTTAATTTTTGAAATTTTTCATTTGTGTAAGCTTGATTGATTAAAATTCTAGCTTTTTAAAGTTTTATTTTAAAATGTAAATAGTATGTTATAATTGCTTAATCTCTTGTATATTCATTTGCTAGCACAGTTCCATAAATGTTATCTTGTTGTTTTGCATAATTTTCAATCAACTATATACAAAAATGCCAGACTTCTTCAGCATGCTTGCATTAATACAAAATACAAAAGTATCAATTTTGAAATTTCTTTTTCAAAGCGTAAAAACTGCATTTCTTAAAATCTAATGTTACCTTATTTTATTAATTATTATATCTACTTTAATTTTAATAGATACCTGGTTGTTCAGCATTCAACTGCTCAATTAGATCAGAGCAGGGTTTTGCTCTGAAAGTTTTTCCTAAGAATCCGGAAAGAAGAAAACTATGTAAAATTTGTTGTGCCTTGAAATAAAGAGTTAAACATTTTAACAATTACTCTTATTTGATATGAATTGTGTAAAATTTTCGACTTTTTTTTAAATAAAATAACTGATTTATAAAATTTAGATGACTTGTGTTTTTACTACTTTTTTTACTTTAAAGAACATATTGAAATTTTACTAATTATGTCTCTAAGTTTAGTTCGTGGATTGTTATTTGAATAACAGAATCTTGAGTTTCCTTAAGTATAATTTATAACCCAAAGATTAAAGAAAATAAAATTGCTCTAACTGACCTTAAGCTCTTAGTAGGCTAAACATCTTGACCCTATTTAGTTATATTTCAGCATTTATAATAAATATTTCTGCAGAAAAGTTGCCCTAAATCTCGACTAATAAAAACATTAAATTCTGAGTAATGTTTTAAGTTTAAGTTATCAAAAACTTTTAATACTCTTCCAGAAGTTTAAACTTCTTAAATTAACCCCAAACTGCGAATTGAAACCTAATTGTATTTTTTAAAAAAGAAATCACGGGGGAATTGGAAAACGAAACGCCGAAGAAAAATCCCGAATTTTAGTGTTGAAAACCGCCGTGAGTGTATGCCAAAGGAGCGATAAAGATGCCAGCATGGCTAAGTTTAGTATCTCTCTTTGGCAACCCAACGGGCTTCCGAGCGTGCGCGAGCCTGAATTGTCGCCAGTTCTCCTCCAGAAAAATTTTGAAAATTTGCCTCAAAAAGTAGTTTTTTTCGATCAATTTGAGACATTTTTGGTTACCTACACCCGAAGAAAACAGCTCCTTATAGACCACGGAATTTTCAAGGAAAAAGTTATAAATAAAAGTCAAAATTCTAAGGGGGCTAGCTCCCCCAGATTTTTTTTTTCAAATTTGTCCCTTTAAACTAGTGATTTATCTCATTTTGTAACTCTTTGGGGAATACTTAAAGGTAACTTAGGTAATTTCAGTTTTCCCCAAGGTAACTCGCGGACCCCCTAGAAAGGTGCTGGGGACCCCCGGGGGCCGCGGACCATAGTTTAAGAACCGCTGCGATATGTGATAAGTTCAATGGCATTTATAAATGAAATTTATCACTTTGCCCGCCTCCACTTCGGGCATTATTAATAATGCCCGATTAATCACTTAGCCCGTAACATATACATGAGTACTTAAAAATGCATTGCGATGATCAGCTTTACATGAAATTGGATGAAAATATGCTCGAGAATATGTTGCGTTGGCCCTGGGTGGAAAACACAATAATTTCGATTTTTGATTTGAGCAAAAATTGCGGCATTGGTGAGACTATACGCACGGGTCCAGGGATCGCCGCTCATACTGATTTTGGTGTAAATGTTTTCTCAAATGTACATATTTTGAGAGTTGGGTGACCAGGTATTTCGCTTTTTGCCACACAATCTCCCTATTCTTTCAAAAGTTCTTAAATTAGTTAGCTCAAATAGTCTACTCCGGCTTAATGTGATCACATTTTGCCCAATATCAGAGCGATAACCAGATACGGTTGATAATAGTGAGTGGTTATATACTAAAAAGTGACAAACACTGTGACACGAGTGTTTGCATGTGTGTAGAAAAATTGAAACATATAAAACTCAGATTTTTTTCAATTTTAAAATCATGAAAGTATTTCATTTTTAATTGCAAAAATAATAGTTTTATGTGATAGAATTAAATACCTTTAGCCTATATTATATTATAATTTTAAATAAAAAATAATAATATTTTGTAATTTATATATTCTTAATACTATAATTTTATTCTTAGTTAAATAAATTCTGATGAAAATATGCCAAAATATTTCCTGTTTTTACTTCTTTGGAAATTTCCAAATTGTAAATTAATTATCTAACTAACTAAGCTTTAAATTTAATTCCACCGGTTTTCCACTATGTAACTACCTGAGGACAATTCAAATAAAGTTTAAAAAAAAATTAAATATATTTATTAAAAATATATTTACAGCAAATATCACTTATTTATATATTATTTGTAAGAACAAAAAAACTAGTAAAACAAAAGAGTTGTTTAAATTATTATTTTGAATTCTTATATTAATTTTTATGATGTGACGAGAAAATGAAAATATTAAAACTTTTTTAATTAAAAACACAGCATTCGCACATGACGTCACTTGGACGAATAAACAACATTGCTAGGGCTGTTGTTAGGTCCGAGTCATGTGATTGAAAATGCTCTACTGGTGGAAAATCCTTAAAACACTAAAACTGAAACTGCACTTATTTCGCCGCTTATTGCCGCTCGCTCGCATAAAAACCGATCCTACTCGAGACTTTTTGCAAAACCCGCCAAAGTAGTCTTATTTGGCGATTTTTCGCTAATTTGAAGAGAAAGATCGTAGAAGAGTTTTTTTATTTTTCAATTTCTGAAAGTATGAAACACATTTTTGTGTTCGTCGTACGATTCGAATGGTGTTGATTTTGTTGGAATGAATGGTTCATTTGTAATCAGGGTTTAGGTAGAGAAAATATCGTTTAGCAAATAATATATAATGGAGAAAAACAACAAATTGGTAATTTTATACTTTTTTTCTTGAAAGGGTGATAGTATAAGTACAAAAACTTAAAAATGACGATAAGGACCGCAAACTCATCATGCATATATGTATTTAAATTATCGAGGGTTTTAAAAAACTATTATTACTCTATATTAATACATTTCTTCCTATTATCTACTATTATCAAAAATAAAAACTATTATTTAAAAACTTAGCATCAAACTTTCATTAAAATATTAAAAGCTCTACAAAAAATATTAAAAATGAAAGCTTATTTTAAATTAAAGTAATAAAAGATTACAATAAATGAACAGTTCGTAAGAAATTACAATAGGATTATAAGAAATAAAGATATCAGGGTTTTTCGCGCGATGACTAGAATGAATGTAAAAATATAAAACTTTACAAAAAAAATATACTTCAGCTGCGTCTTTCTCACTTATATTTACACCAAATTTTAGTTCATCTTTATCTTCAGACAAAATGCTGTGAGAAAAGTTTGCAGGCAAAACTGCCTTTATATAATTATAGTCAATATTCATTTAGAAATCGAAACTCGAAACTTCCACACGAAACGCATATGCAAACTCGGCGAAAGGGAAATCCCCGCCAAAGCAATGCAACCCAACTGATCACGTGATCCATTTTTATGCTTGCCGCTCACTGTTTATTATTGTACCGACCACCTTAGTTCCCCTAAAGTGGCGCTTTTGTCCATGGTCGGCGAATTGCACCGTGCCGACCCAAACCTTGGTGCCGACCACTTTAGTTCCCCTAAAGTGGCGCTGTTGTCCATGGTCAGCCACTTTAATTCCCCTAAAGTGGCGCTGTTGCCATGGTCGGCGAAACAGAGTCGTTTGTTGTATACCCGAGTACTCGGCGAAATAGCAACAGCCTTTCTCTACTGCACTTGTTTCACGTGGTTGTGGGTATTGTCTGTTTGTGTGCTTCGAAAATTATAGTACTATATTAAGCTCAAAATGATTCAAATTAGCCCCACTCCTGTTTTTCGCGAGGACAGTCCCGATGAATCCCAACAGAAGGAAGGACACGATTCGGGAAAAACTGAAGGTGAGTTACTTCAACTTTTTATATTCCCTTTCCCTTATGGTGCATTAATGGATTTATTATACTAATATATTCTACTCATAGGCGTAGCGTGACCTAAAATGTTGGGGGGGGGGCACTGCTGAAAAGGTTTCAAAGACTCGAATTTCCATTTGAACCTTATAAACGGCCTGTCGATGTAGAAAAACATTGGGCCTATTAAAAAAGGAGTAATTTTAAAGGAGTAAAAGCTGAGGAGTAATTTTGGGCCCCTCCAGAAATAAATTTCTAAACAAGCCACTGATCAATACATATTCAACATCTTAATTACTGTCACTATATCACACCATATACTTGCATTCATAAATGTAGCCCAGGATTTTACTTAATGGTAACCCTATCCCAGTTGGGACTCAGGGTAGATTCTTGGGTCTCATCTTTGATTCTAAACTAACATTTAAACCGCACATTGGTACACTTAAACAGCAATGTGTTAAGGCATTGAACATTTTAAAATTTTTGACAAGTACATCTTGGGGAGCTGATTCTAAATACCTTTTAAAGATATATGACGCCACCGTCCGTTCTAAGCTTGATTATGGTTGCTCTGTTTATGGGTCCGCCTCTAAAACAGCTTTGAAAAGCCTCGACACAATCCATCACCAGGGATTAAGGCTGTCCTTGGGAGCTTTTAGGACCTCCCCTGTCAATAGCCTTTATGTTATGGCCGGGCAACCGAGCTTAAGCCTTAGACGGGCAAGCATTCAATTAAGATACTATTTTAAAACTAAGTCAAATCCATCTCATCCCTTATTTCAAACTATAGTATATCCAAAGTTCAAAACCCACTTTTCATTAAAACAATCTTTTACACCCTCATTTGGACACCGGATGTTGACATTACTCTCCTCATTGGGTATTCAGAATGTAAACACCTTTAAAAACGACTTTAATATTCCTCCTTGGAATCCCAGAGACTTGGATATTATCCATGATTTTACTAAATGGAGGAAATCCTCGACACCATGTAACATATTTAACTCTCTTTTTAGACATCACAGACAAGAATATTCAAGTTTTTCAGAGGTATTCACTGATGGGTCTAAGAACAACACCCATGTTGGGTCGGCGGCTGTCTTTGACGATGGAGTGATCTCCAGGAGGCTTGACTGGCGCTGTTCTGTGTTTACATCAGAAAGCAATGCCATCCTCATTGCCCTCAATAAAATTAAATATTCTCGGGCAAAAGATTACATTATATACACGGACTCAAAAAGCTGCTTGGATGCAATTGAAAATTTTAATAATAAGAGTCACCCTATCATACTCCAGATCATAAATTGTTATTTTAAATTAAAGGACAAGGGATACTCCGTAAAATTCTGCTGGATACCTGGTCATTCGGGCATCCCGGGCAATGACAAAGCTGACTTAGCAGCAAAAACTGCTACTTTGAAATTAAACTCTTTTATACCCTTCAATGATGTAGAAATCTATATTAAAAACTCAATCAAATCATACTGGCAAAATGCATGGGACCAAGAACATGATAACAAATTACATTCTATTAAACCTTCTGTGACTGGCTTCCCTGAATCCAAATTGAAAAGGTATTTCGATGTAAAACTGACTAGGCTCCGTATCGGACACACTTATTTTACTCATAAGCATCTCCTTCATAACGAGTCATGGCCTCTGTGTGCAATTTGTAATACTCCTTTATCTGTGAAACATATCTTATCTGAATGCCCACGGTTTCGACAAGTGAGGCAGAGGAGATTTGGCATGGCATATCCATCGTTATCGGACATTCTCGGGGACGAGTACAATAGGAATATATTTTTTTTCCTGTGCGATATTAATTTGATTAAACGTATCTAAATTTAAATGAAATGTATTAGTCTTGTGTCTGGCGCGGTATGGCCGAATAGGGCCCTTGCGCCATAAAACCCCACCAACCAACCAACCAACCATAAATGTAGTAATTTAGACGAAGAAATAAAGTATCAATTAATTTTGTTTTTATTTTTCACAAAAAATTTTTTTTGGGGACTTCGTCTTCTGACTTGATAGATTATTAAAATGACGTATTATTAAATGACAGTGCGTATCCACCTAACTTAATTTCGAGTAATTTAGAATGTTTTTTTAACGCCACCTGTTTAATTCCTAAACTCCCTAATGTAAATACTCATTTTCTACTTTTCAACTTATGTCACTGTCATTCTGAGCAGCTCATACCTTAAAATTTTATATGCGGCCCGCCCCGCGGGAGTATTGTGGTTTTCCAAAGTGGCCCTCAAGATCATTTGGGTTGGCCATCCCTGGTTTAAAGGGCCTCTTAAAAATAAAATTTTCCTTTAGGGGAATACGGACCTCAATGTTTTTATGGGGGAGGGGGGGATTCACTATTGCCGTAAAGTTTCAAATTTTAAAAGAGTTAGCAAAATATATTTTTTTAACTGACATAAGCTCTTTAACATAAAGTTTGTAAGTAAGTCTGTAACAACAATTTAATAAGTGAAACTAATAAATAAGTAAAATAAGTAAGTTTTTTAGTAAAACAATTTAATAAATGTATTCAGTGGCGGAGCAAGACCTTAAGAAGGCGTCGGCGAAATATTCTTGCGAGGCCCTTCATATCAAAATTTTTTAAAAGGGCACTTGTATTTTAATATAGTTATTGATACATTTTGTAAAAAAATATAATGTAAAATAATATAGAAATTTATTTTGGGAGGGGCCCAAAATTACTCTTCAGCCCATCCCACACATATTCACTTAGTCCAATGTAGCTTTTTTATACATTTTTAGGTGATTATTTAGGCTCTGAAAAACTTAAGAAAAGTTGTGAGGAAAAAAATTACAAGTAACCAAGGGGGGTATGGGGGCAGTGGCGGATCCAGGATTTTGTATCTTTATATTGAAAAGGTAGTGATTATCCTGCTCCAACCACTAAAAGGGGGGTCTGGGGGTCCTCCCCCAGAATTTTTTTGCAAATTTAAGTTAAAAAACCCACTTTTCATTTTGTTTTGGTACACCTCATCCGAAATTCGGACACAGATTTTATGGTAGAATTTTGCGTTTTGACAAACTTAATTTAAAATAGAGTCGTAATAATAGTTACATGTACCAAGGTGGTCTGGGGGTCCTCCCCCAGGAAATTTTGAAAATTTGACCTTAAAATAACAAGGTTTTAACTCATTTTGGTGCAGTGGCGTATATAGGAATTTATTTCGGGAGGGGCCCAAAATTAGTCCCCAGCCCCTCCCCCACATATTTAATAGGTCCAATGCACCTTTTAAGGTGATAATTTAGGTCCTAAAAACTCAATATAGGAAAAGTTGTTAGTAATAAAAATACAAGTACCAAAGGGGGGTCCTCCCCCAGAAAATTTTTGGAAGTTTGACTTTAAAAACCAGGTTTTTAACTAGTTTTGGTACACTAAGTCCGAATTTTGGATGTACATTTTTATGAACTTAATGTTTGAAAAGTTATTAAAATAGAGTTCCAAGTACAAAAGGGGATCTGGGGGTCCTTCCCCATAGAATTTTTGAATTTCACCCGTAAAAGCAGGATTTTATCTTGTTTTTGGTACACTTAGTCCAAATTTTTGGATTTGGATATATATTTTTAGGTAGGATTTTGATTTTGCTGAACTTAAAGTCGTTAATAATAAAATTCCAAGTACAAAAGGGGGGTCTGGGGGCCCTCCCCCATAAAATTTTTTGAAATTTGACCCTAAAATACAGGGTTTTAACTTGTTTTGGTACACCTAGTTCGAATTTCGGGGGGGGGCCAGGGCCCCCTCGGCCCCCCCCTTATATACGCCACTGTTTCGGTGCATAAAATTCCATATTATATGGTGTAGAACTTTTAATTTTGTGGGGGGGGGGGCTCCCCCCGTAGATCCGCCACTGCCTCCCCTAGAAGCTATGAAACACTTATATGAATCCCCCTGTATTTGAGTACTGATGATATATTTGGACCCAAATATCCTCTAAAAAATTTAGTCATTATCAGGCCCAAATCTAGATTCTTGCACCGCGAGAGAGGACTCAAAATTATACCTAAGGCACCCCCCATGCGTATGGGGCCATCCATTGATGTACTTTTTTTTTTGCCTAATTTTGCCCCCCCACTTGCATCTTTTGAAGAACTTAATATAAAAAGAAAAAAGTAGTACATAATAATGTTATAAATTCTAAAGGGGGGTCTGGGGGTCCTCCCCCAGAAAGTTTTGAAAATTTGACCCCCAAAAAACAGGTTTTTAACTTGTTTTTTGGTACACCTAGTCCAAGTCCACGGGGGAGCAATTGACCAGGTGCCCCCCCTGGATCCGCGCTTGTTTGGGGGTCCTCCCCCAGAAGAATTTTCGAAATTTCACTCAAAAAACAGGTTTTTAATTCGTTTTGGTACAATTAGTTCGAATATTGGATATATATTTTTATATAGGATTTGCATTTTGATAAACATAATATTGAAAAGTTATAAGTAGTAATACAGTTCCAAGTACAAAAGGGGATCTGGGAGTTCTTCCCTATAAAAGGTTTTGAAAACTACTCTAAAAACAGGGTTTCAACTTGTTTCTGTATACTTAGTCCAAATTTTGGACATAGAATTTTAGGTAGGATTTGGATGAACTAATTATAATAAAGTTGTTAATAATAAGTTCCAAGTACAAAAGGGGGTTTGGGGGTCCTCCCCCAGAAATTTTTTTGTAATTTGACCCTAAAAAAACAGGGTTTTACTTGTTTTGGTACACACCGGTGTACCAAAACCTATATTCGGACTAGGCCTAGTCCGAATTTCTAAATTTTTCTAAGAAAAATCTACTTTTTAAAAATGGGGAGAAAAAATCATTGATTTTTAGGTTTTCTTTCTTGGGCGCGAGGCCTTTCCGAGGTGCGAGGCCGTCGGCGGTCGCCGACACCGCCGACGCCTAGCTCCGCTACTGAATGTATTAAAATCTGAAAAAATGTGGAACTCAAGAGGGACTGAGCGGAAACTCACGGATTTATATCATTCAGTATTTTTTTTTAAAAGTAGCAGTCATCGAAATTAATTTTCAGAAAAATTTTTCTTTTAGATAGTTTTAAAATCTCTTTACGCAATTTATTTATTTCTCATCACGCGAAATTTTGAACAATGGTTAAAAAATGTCTGAGAGACATTGGTACAAAAATTTAATTACTGAGAATATTATAGGTCATTTTAAGTTAAAATTGTGATTTTATTACTCATTTGCTAGTACACCCAGCGAAAACTATTAGCAGAACAATTAGGACTTTTGCAGCCGGATATTCTTGTGCATGAAGATGCGCATAACGACTTTTTTTTCGCATTTCAAGCTAGTATGGAAATTAAATTTTCGAGTTTTAAATGAAAATATTAAATAAAATCATCATGATTATGGAGGTTTCAGTTCGGCCGATAGTGATATTTTCGGATTAAATAAATTTTGTTTTTGTTCTATTTCCGTGAACTCATAAAATCTATGCAATTGAAAGATAAGTAATGAATTTGTCAAATAAAAAAAAGTCGAAATGTTATGATCAGTAATTATTAAAATCGTACTTTATAAGAAAATGTTCTCAATGTAAAGTTTTAGTTCATTCTCTGACGAAATTAAGTTCCACCATCAAGACACATCTCAAAGAAAAGAAACGCGAAACCCGCACTTCTTTTGAACTATTGGCATAGTTTCTGCCGTGAGGAAGAGGAATAATAAGTTGGCGTGCGTAGGCCAACCCCACCACCCCCCAAAAAAGTAAAGCGTCCCGTTTCGCTTTTCTTCAGAACGCTCTAAAACGTACACCGCTCTTTGCAAAATAAAAACGAACCAATGCATCTTATAGGAAATTTTACGTACTTTAATTTAGTGTACTGTTATTTTTCTAAAAACTATTAATTTTTTGAGAAAATCGGTGAAAAACCGATTTTTGGATTCAGCAATGCAAAATACATATAAATTCGGTCATTAAAACATTTCCATAAATTAGTATAGAATTTCCGCCTAAAATACCTAATATTTCGTATGTGAATTCAAAAAATTATTTTTTTAAACATTCTAAGTCATCAATTCATTCAAAACAACCTATTTTATTGGTAATTTTCTGGAGGTAAAGTGATTAGTCAAGGTGAAATTTCTGAGTTTCACGCCCGTATTCTACTCCATTCCGTATTACCATGTGTTGTATAAAAATTGAATTCTACTCCATCTGGTACTCGAGTGGTAACTTGGCTTTCCGAACATCAAGCTTGGTCGCCATTTTGCTGTCCTAACAGAAATAACTAATCTGACTATTATAAGGTAAAAAACTCTTCAAACAATAAAAAAACTGATTAAACTACATAATTCTTGGTTAAAAATTTAAAATATCATTTACTTCAATCAGCAGTTGTTCTGCCATCTATAAATCAAAATCTAAATGAAATCACTTGAACTCCAGACTTGTTTTTACTGCATTAATATAACCTTTCTTGTGAAAACACGTTTTTACAATGAAAGAAAAAATATTGCATCATAACAAGAACCCAATGACGAATATTTTAATGAATCTTAAATATTAAAATAATTGGGTTTTTCTTTCGGCCGGCCGCCAGGCCGAACTCCTCTACCGAATTGGACAAACCTGTCTTGATGGAAAGCTTTCCACCCCTAGATGAGCCAATAATATATCACGTTCCTCTAAATCAGGGGTTCCCAAACTTTTTTGGCCCATGGACCCCCTTTACGACATTTTTCGTACCCCGTGGACCCCCTGTCTTACGGACCGTTCAAAAAGTATCTAAAAATATTATGTTTATGATATTTTTGTTTGTGTATTTCGTGTTTTTTCGAGCATTGATTTACATAGTTTGAAAAAAAAAGAATTATTTTTGCCATTCATATGGTTATACAATATTTTTAAGGAAATTATAACAATCAAGCATTTAAAAAGTTTGAAATAAACACAAATCTAAACTTGTTTAAGCACTACATTTTAAGGTACAAAAACTTTTAATTTTAAGAATAAGTTTTGGTCGAAAGCTTGTCAAAAGTTAATTGCTTATGAGTTATTCGTTCACCAAATCATAAAAATTCAGAAATAACTACAACGTAATATAACAGGGGTTCCCAACTTCCAAGTACTCTAGGGCTCCAATTGAAATCACAACACAAGTCAAGTGGCGGGCCGCAAAGTTATCTTTATCCATAATATATTTTTCGAGGGGAGATATATGGAACTTATATGGAATTAATATGGAAATTTTTCGGCGAGAGAGGAACGAAGGATATTTACATATTTCCAAAGGACTACTGTATTTTCAAAAATTTCAAAGGATCTATTAAGTTTTTGACCTCTATACATCTTTTAATAATGAATGTGAATTAATGTTTGTAAATTTCCCTAAAAATATTATGTGATCTTAAAATTGGGGGGTCTGGGGGTCATCCCCCAGAAATTTTTTTAAAATTCGCACCTCAAAGTAGTTTTTTAGCTCATTTTGAGATTCTTTGGGCCGAACAGAACCGCTTTTGGAAGCCACACAATTTTCAAGGAAAATTATGTAGGTACTATTGCTTGAATAAAGTTTTTTAAAAAAAATTAACAAACTGAGAATTTAGGGGGGGGGCAACCAAAGCTACTACATGATTTAAGAGGTAAATAGGGGGAAAATACCCCGAAAAATTTTTGAATTTTAGTATGCTAAAAGATGTTCTAAAGCTACTTTCTGGCCATCAAAACAAAAGACAAAATTTTTGAAACATATCAGAATTTTCATTTTAATAAAGTTTTTCCCGTTGACCTCAGAAAGTTCCTGTGGACCCCTAGGAGGCGCTTTGGACCCCCAATTTTCACTTTCATGCCCATGGACCCCCTGGAAGTCGCTGTGGACCCCTGGGGGTCCATATGGACCACTTTGGGAACCGCTGCTCTTTAACCGCTGAACCGCTGCTTTATTGGTCTTAATCGAAAGATTTCCAAACCTAGATGAGCCAATAATATGTCACGTTCCTTCAAAGCATTCCATTATTAAATTAGAAGTTTATTTCAATTTGCCCCATTGTTTTCAGTTAATATTTTACCAGCACAGGCAAAACGTCTTTTAAAGAGCTTGAAGAAAATCTACTTTGAAATTATCAAACTTCAATTTTTTGACGTTTTGCTAGATTTATCGCAACAGGATACTAGGCATATTGGATTTATAGACCTCTTCAACCGGAACTTGGTGGCGCTACGATCCGGGCGTCTGGATTACTTCCGGGTTACTTCTGTTCTTCCGCTGCGTCCACGAGAGTTTCAACTGCCTTCTCGGAAACATTTGCTTTACGTTTACCAGCCCTTTTTAGAGGAATTTTTTCTAGGAGTTTTCTTGATGTTGGAGATGGTTGCACCTCTACTACAAGAGGTGCTAGGCCCTTCTTTACCACTAGAGGCACTCTATTTCTTGAAACCAATGGCGTTGATGACATTTTACTCTCTGGCATCTTTTCTATGAATGAAGACTGTGATTCATTTAAAAAATCCTCTACGCTTATCAGTTGAACAGTGTCGCCATCTACAAATGATTCATTCTCCTCCTTCGTTGGAGCAGCATTCGATGGTCCAGCCACATCAGCAGCATGCAATTCATTCGATGGTCTGGTCACATCAGGTCTGAGTGCTTCTTCCTTAAGTTTAAACGATATTTCTGCAATATTCGAATTCCTCTTAAGAAAATCCTTTAGAATCAAGCAGGACAACTCCTCTAACACACCCTTCATGACATCACTGAGATGAATTGTGATTCTTATATTGAACTTCTCATTTGTGTGATAAAGTCCATAACCATCGAATCGGAAGGCAAACTTGAAAGCATCAATGTATGTCTTGAATGTAACCATCTTTGCGCCGTCAGGGAGGTCATTCCCTACGCGGTACCACCAAGTTTGTGACACCTGCCTCCCGGTTACGCTGGAAATGCATTGAAACGTCAATTGGTTCCAAGACATAGGAATGCAAGGTGTGGAGAGTGCAAATGAGAGTTTTGAGGCTGTAAGCAGCCATGTCGGGATGCTTCACTTTCAACTCCTGCAGCACTTTGCATACGCTTGAACCTTTCCGGTAACGGAGCCCAGGGACGGGATGCCCATTTGGTTCCATATATCGAATTTTATGGTCTATGGATTTCATTATTTTGTTGACGTTCCTCACCGCAAGATCCGGTCGTTCCATAATAGAAGGATACCAACATACTATTATCCGAGGAATCGGCGGAAGGAACAGAAATCGTGCATCAATGTATGTCTTGAATGTAACTATCTTTGCGCCGTCAGGGAGGTCATTCCCTACGCGGTACCACCAAGTTTGTGACACCTGCCTCCCGGTTACGCTGGAAATGCATTGAAACGTCAATTGGTTCCAAGACATAGGAACGCAAGGTGTGGAGAGTGCAAATGAGAGTTTTGAGGCTGTAAGCAGCCATGTCGGGATGCTTCACTTTCAACTCCTGCAGCACTTTGCATACGCTTGAACCTTTCCGGTAACGGAGCCCAGGGACGGGATGCCCATTTGGTTCCATATATCGAATTTTATGGTCTATGGATTTCATTATTTTGTTGACGTTCCTCACCGCAAGATCCGGTCGTTCCATAATAGAAGGATACCAACATACTATTATCCGAGGAATCGGCGGAAGGAACAGAAATCGTGCATCAATGTATGTCTTGAATGTAACTATCTTTGCGCCGTCAGGGAGGTCATTCCCTACGCGGTACCACCAAGTTTGTGACACCTGCCTCCCGGTTACGCTGGAAATGCATTGAAACGTCAATTGGTTCCAAGACATAGGAACGCAAGGTGTGGAGAGTGCAAATGAGAGTTTTGAGACTGTAAGCAGCCATGTCGGGATGCATCACTTTCAACTCCTGCAGCACTTTGCATACGCTTGAACCTTTCCGGTAACGGAGCCCAGGGACGGGATGCCCATTTGGTTCCATATTTATATCGAATTTTATGGTCTATGGATTTCATTATTTTGTTGACGTTCCTCACCGCAAGATCCGGTCGTTCCATAATAGAAGGATACCAACATACTATTATCCGAGGAATCGGCGGAAGGAACAGAAATCGTGCATCAAAGTATGTCTTGAATGCAACTATCTTTGCGCCGTCAGGGAGGTCATTCCCTACGCGGTACCACCAAGTTTGTGACACCTGCCTCCCGGTTACGCTGGAAATGCATTGAAACGTCAATTGGTTCCAAGACATAGGAACGCAAGGTGTGGAGAGTGCAAATGAGAGTTTTGAGGCTGTAAGCAGCCATGTCGGGATGCTTCACTTTCAACTCCTGCAGCACTTTGCATACACTTGAACCTTTCCGGTAACGGAGCCCAGGGACGGGATGCCCATTTGGTTCCATATATCGAATTTTATGGTCTATGGATTTCATTATTTTGTTGACGTTCCTCACCGCAAGATCCGGTCGTTCCATAATGGAAGGATACCAACATACTATTATCCGAGGAATCGGCGGAAGGAACAGAAATCGTGCATCAATGTATGTCTTGAATGTAACTATCATTGCGCCGTCAGGGAGGTCATTCCCTACGCGGTACCACCAGGTTTGTGACACCTGCCTCCCGGTTACGCTGGAAATGCATTGAAACGTCAATTGGTTCCAAGACATAGGAACGCAAGGTGTGGAGAGTGCAAATGAGAGTTTTGAGGCTGTAAGCAGCCATTTCGGGATGCTTCGCTTTCAACTCCTGCAGCACTTTGCATACGCTTGAACCTTTCCGGTAACGGAGCCCAGGGACGGGATGCCCATTTGGTTCCATATATCGAATTTTATGGTCTATGGATTTCATTATTTTGTTGACGTTCCTCACCGCAAGATCCGGTCGTTCCATAATAGAAGGATACCAACATACTATTATCCGAGGAATCGGCGGAAGGAACAGAAATTGTTCATGAGGATTTCTTTTTGCAGGATTTATCGACACACCGCATGTTCCATCACATGTGCAGCCAGGAACCTTATTCCACGATTCAAATTCCATGGTGATTTAATTGTAACCGACTCTTTCCCTAAATACACTACTATAGTCCGTACACTACTCCGTCCGCTTCCAGTTCAAGTTCAGATTTTGCAGCAACTAGTAAGAGTAGATCATCGCGAAAGCAACAACTTGAACATTTGACGGGAAATCCAACTTTAATAAGGAGTCATAAAATATTGTCCAAAAACCTGGGCCGCAGCATGATCCCTGTGGACAACCCATTGTTACTTTCTTTCTGATGCATTTCGTTAAAGTACGTACGAAGGCAAGCTGAGCGTTCCGAAAAATAGCTTCTAGCTACTAAGTAAAGATTATTGGAACATTCAAATTCTCTGAGCCGATTCAAAATGGCTGGCCACCAAGCAGCATCAAATGCCCCTTTCACATCCAAGGAGACCGCCAAAACCTGGAGGTTATTTTGTAAGTTATCTTTTACAAAATTTGTTACTTTGAATATAGCATCTGTTGTGCTTTTTCCGGGTGTTAATCCAAACTGATTGGGGCTTAACTTATCGTTTGAGTACAAAAAATGCATTATTCTTTCAATAAGCAGTTTTTCAAGCACCTTACCACTAACAGGAAGTAAGCTAATTGGTCTAAATTTTGAAGGACTGAGAGACGATTCCTTACCAGGTTTAGCAAAGTATCGGAGACAAGAATGTTTCCACTGACGTGGGAAAACTCCCCTCGATAAGCATTCATTGTAGAGCGACAATAGCAATTTAGGATAATGTTTAAAAACCTCTAAGACAACCTTACTTGAAATTCCATCTTCCCCTGGAGTTTTCCTCGGGTTCATACTAGAAATAGCAAACTTAACTTCTTCCTCCGTGAAATGTAAGTCATCTGAAGTATTCATGGGATTTTCTACTAATGTTCTTAAATGAGCATGGTAAGTGTTATCGGAGCTGGCACTATCCAGTGGAACAAACTGATTGGCCAAAATATTTTAAGTCTCATCAAAACCCGAAGAAAATTTTCTAGCTGAAGTCTGTACCGTTGTTAAAGTCGTCTGGTTTTTAAACTTCCCAGACGCAATCTTGTACAAAATAGTCCAAGGCTGTAAGCCAACATCTGTACAGTAGTCCCTCCAAGATTGAATCTTAGCAGCCCTGAGTTTCCTACTGTAAATCTGTTTGCATCTGAAATAATCTGATTTCCTGAAATCTCTTAAAGTCGCATTATTAATTGTTCTTTGATATAATCTTCTTTTTGCGTTAACTAACTTTCTTAATTCAGTTAACTCATTGTTCCACCACGGAACAGATCTAGTTTTGTTTTGCTGGGATTTCAGTTTTATTACTGGCATTGACTGACAGCAAGCATTCTTGATGCAATTAATATATTTGGATACAAAGTTATTAAAGTCATGTACTTCTTTAACAACATTAACCAACTCACTGTCGAGATTTTCTGCATCAATATGATTCACTCCCGAATAATGATTAAGCAAAAGTTTGTTGAATTCCTTTTGCAATGCTTCGTAAAATAAGGTCCAGTTAGCTCTTTCATAGTTAAATTTGAATGTTGTATAGAAATTTCCACGAGGAAAGCCATCATAGAAATTTAGAGTAAATCCTATAATCCTATGGTCAGAGCAACCTCGTCCATAATTGACCAAGAGTGAATTCTCTGTAGTAGTGATTGCGTAATAACAGTCAAATCAATAAAACTCTGTCCATTTGGTGAGCAGAATGATGGAATACTCATATTGTCGTTGACAACTATCGTGAAGTGGCCGTGGAAAATTTAAGTTCAAAGCTAAAGTTTAGGTTTAAAGTTGCATAATTAATTAAAAGGAATAAAAACCAGGTTCAGATCAGCCTCATCTGGTTGCAAATGGACAAGCGTTGAAAATGGAAAAAGAACATACCATGAATTAGAAGAGGATAGGACGAAACGATGTGGTTATTGTTCGTGAAAAAACAGTTTTACTGTTGAGGAGGAAGGAAAAGGGTTGGTCAGTCAATGGATTCAATCAATGGGAAGTCGGGCTATTGTAGTAGAAGTGAAGATCGACAAGTTCCGGGTGTTGGAGTTGGGGGACCGCCAGGTTGATCCGATGTAGGAACGGGTTGAAGAGGATACCGCGTAGGATTGAAAAGAGTCGCCCGGTTGACTCAAGTGAAAAAGCTGGGATACTGTGGCAGTAGTAATTTTTTGAAGTTCTGGCTGTAAGGTACTCAAGGAGTGGAGTGGTACTCAAGGAGTGGAGTCAAGAAAACGCTATTGTTGGCCAACACTTATTTTATTTTAAATAAAGCCACATTATTTTTTAAAAAACATAATTCACATCCCTCAGTCCTTATTATAGTGTAGAATTATCATACTTTCCATTAAATCGGTTCAATTATGTATGAGTTCAAAAAGAGGCATTTTTGCAAGTCTCAGTAAATTACGATGAGAAGTATGCCGGCAAGAATGAAGAGAAGGGGTCGCGGTAAACCGCACGAGCACCCTTACGCAGAGTGGCCGTAATTTGTTGGGATATTGATATGTAGGGAAGTGTGTGTCAAAACTCATGGGGAGCGATATAAAAAGGTCTAAAGTAACCCCAATGGCGAGCGCCAGTTAAAGTGCCAATGAAGCAAAGAAATGTTATACAGAATTTCAAATGGGTTGCTAGAAGATGTTCTTATCGCCACAAATAATTTCGAATCTTGGCGACATTAAGTTTACGTTACACAGGAAAAGTTATGACCAGAGAGAGGGCCGAAAGAGCGCAAGGGAGCCTACGAGTGGGGGGAGTGTCGAAAGATGAATAGTCCAACGGGCGCGCGAATCCCGTATAGCGTTGATTGAGATACCCCATGGCACGTGAAGGCGATGGAGCAAACCAACGCCTCGCTCAAACTAAGAGAAAGGAATTAAGCCTAAAACTGATCGCGGGAATTTCGAAATAAATATAGAGTTTAAACACACAAAAATATGTGGTGGTGTGAAACATCATCACAACAACCCATAGACTTTTCGATGCTAAAAAGGAATCCAGAATTCTGCCACGTGTGTTTGTAATTGAATCAAACCATGAAAATGAGCGAGAATTAGTATCCATGACCAACAATAAGGGTTTACGATAGCATAAGTCAATGATAATTTCAATTTTGGTCAAATCAAGATTTATGTCTCTATTAAAATCCATATACACACTAGCAGTGAAGAAATGAAAATTATTCATTATGAATTCAACAAGAACTAAGTCTTCTCCTGAGTGTTGACTAATTTGGATAGCATCAATGTTTTTATTTGCAACCAGAATTGCTGATCTCTTTAAATTGTTTCCCAATTCGAAAATTCTCACTGACTTATAAAAACCAGCAACTTTGTTTTTGATGCAATACGGTTCTTGAATGAAAACAATATCAATATTATTATTCTTTATAATAGAAGTTAAATTTATTACAGCCTTGCGTGATTTCCGTAAATTGATTTGCAAGCAGCGTATTTACAGTTAATTGCATTATTTACCATAGTCGATATTCTGTTTTTTTCTCTCAATCTTTTTCAAATATGAAGGGCATTCTTTATCCAAGGCTGTATGATTTGTATTGACTTCAAGACCAGTTTTTGCATATTTGTTATAGGCAGCACAATTAGAGCACTTTGGTTCATTTTGCGACTGACAGTCCTTCATAACATGAGAACCCGAACAAATTGGGCATGTGGTCTTAGATTTGCATTCATCCGAGCCGTGATTAAATTTGTTACAATTAAAACATCTTTTGACACTTAAATAATCCGAACACCTGCAAATGGACCACTTTAAATTGACTCCGTGTTCTAGAAAAAATTTCCTGACCACTGGGGAAACCACAGAGAAATATCCTAACAGAGGGTCCACGAGGCTATTTTCAAATGCGTTACTGATGTGAGGGCGCCACACTAGAGTTTGGAACATATGCCGGCCGCTTAAATCTCTCGCCAAATTAGAACTCAGCGCAAGCGCAAAAAGGTGTTTTCGATCTCCCATAGGCAGCCGGCGAACGATTCAGACTGGATCCAGACGCTAGTGAGTTTAGTGCGATCCCAGCGCCACAATTCTCCCAACCTGTAACAAGATGTCATGATTTTCGATTTCCATTACGGCCTATGGCCGTGGACTCTCTGTTCTAGTACTCTGTGGAGGAAACTTCAGCGATCAAGTAACGTTTATCTTTATTTTTTTTTCGTGGATCTTATAAACTTGGGAGTAAAGACTTCATCTTGTAAATAATCATGATTCTGATTTTTGACCAACTTTTCTACATTATCAATATCAATAACCTCCGGAATATCAAAAATTATTGTCTGAGGTAACCACTTTTTGATTTGAGTAATATTCATCTCCTGCGCTAACTGATCATTAACTACATTACAAATTTTGTCCAAATCTGGTTTGTATCACCTTACCTCCATTAAGAGTCCTCAAACTCTGTACCTCAATTTGAAGTGGTTTGACACTCGCCTTCAGCCGCTCCTTCATTTCCTCCGAGGTTTGTTGCTTCAAAGGGTTGATCAGCGCAGAAAAAGTCACTGGTTTCCCCGCACGGGGTACGGCAGCGGATTCTTCGCCGCCTCCGCATAGGTTTTCCCGTCAGTAGGCTTAGGAGCGGCAGCCATTTTTCGTTTCAGACTATTTACCTCATCATTCAGAGACGCCAGAGCGTGATCATAACAACTCTTGACCGCAAAAAGCTCTCCCACAGCTTCCAGTATAGTCTGCTTTAAATACTTTCTCAGATTACCATTTATATCTGTGACTTTTCGCAGTGGCGGATCTAGAACATGAGCAAGGGGGGGGGGCTAACTTAATCTGATTGAGGATGATAATGAAGTAAAAAGCCGTGCTTTTTACAATATTCATTAATGTCTTAAATATTGAGGTCAGTGTTGATTGTAGATGACTAGTATTGTTAAATATAACTAATTAATTAGTAATTAAATTAGTTAATCATTAAATACATCAAAATAATAAGGGTGTGTCAACCGGGATGTGTTTTTTTACGATGATTTGAGTCAAATATTTTTTTTTCCAAGAATATAGATCAAATGTGAATTTTCGTGCACCTAATTTCAATGTTTAGGGAATAATACATCCATCCCGAGGCATAAGGGGGGTTTGGGGGAACCTCCCCCAAGAAATATTTTGAAAATTTGACCCTAAAAAGTTGTGTTTTGACTCATTTTTGGTCATTTGGGACTCTTTGAGTGTCACACGAAAAAGATAATTTCTTGTACTCGTTTTCAAAGGAAAAAACTGTAATATATAAGAATTTCATGGGGGTGGTTTGAACCCCCTAATCCCGTCTCTATTTTAACAGAGTAAATGTTTAGTAAGAGACTTAGCGCATTAGACCCTTTTAAAAAGTGAATCTTATAAAAACCAGGGAGTTAAAGATCTTGCAGAGGGGCTAAAGCTAGGTGTGAAACAAATCTATAAAAATATTAGGGGCTAAGTATTTTGGAGGTTATGCTTTGTAAGGCTTAGAAAGCTCATTAGAATCTACAAGTTCTGAATCGCATTTATATTAAAGTGCTGAAAGCTAAAGATCTTGGAGCGGGCTAACGCTTTTAGGCTAAAGCTCATTAAATTGCGAACTAAATACTATAAAACGTCGCAAGGAGGCTAATTCTTTATGGGGGCCCCTTTAAATTGTGAATTGAATCTATCTATCTAGGAGCTAAAGATCATGGAAGGATAAAGCTCATTAAATAGTGAACCAAATATATTTAAAAACGCAAGAGGGCTAAAAGCTTTGTAAAGGCTATTAAAGAGCATGGAGGGGGCTAATGTTTCATAGGGCTAAAGATAGGGAACTTTGTGGAACAAACATAAAAACGCAAGGAGGCTAATGCTTTTAGGGGCTAAGCTCATTGGATAGACCCTTTAAATTACGAATCAAACCTTCAAACATGCAGGGGGCTAATAATTTGTAAGGGCTAAAACCTCTAGAAATCCTTAAATAGTGAATGGAGTTTATAAAAATGCAGGGGGCTAAAGATTTTGGAAGGGGCTTAATGCTTTGTAGACCCTTTGAATTGTGAAAAAGGCTACAAAAAACTGAAAAAAAGTTTAAAATTTTGAAAATTTAAGGTTAAATAGTAACGAGCGAAGCTCGCATCAGCGCCAAAGGCGCGTAATCTAGCTGGTTAGAAATACCTTTGCCGGTTCATATCAGCTAGTAATATATTAATCCATTTTTTTTGTCGTGTCTATGATGAAATACATATATAAATTCCGAGACAATAATATCAAATGTTGCCATGGGCATTAGGGTGTCCCAAAAAAAATCATTTTTTTTAATCACAGGTCTTACCCTCCAAAAATGTTCTTTCTGTGAATGTAAGACACCATGAATTTTTTCAGAATTTTAAAAAAATATTTAGAGGTCCCTCAAGGTCATCAAAATTTCATAAAAAGGGTCAAAATAGTGTAAAATGAGGATTTTTTATATTTGCTTTTTTCAAACTTATAATGTTAAAAGTACATTATTTTCATTAATGAAAGCTACTTAAATATTGTTTCTAACCAATTCTGTATTAAGTATCTTTTTTCTGGGTAGGGAGAATCGTGAAATAAATATAGAAATTAAGAAAAATATGCTTTTTTAGACATCTTCACCTTTTGGTACAAAAAGTGAACAAAAGGTAAAGACCTCGGTCAGCCAGAAAATCAGTATGGTATCTGTTCAAAAAATGTGCAGTATCTGGTTATCGGACAATAGGAAAACCACAATCAACCCCCTTCAATGGTCCTTCCAACAAAAGACAGCCCTCGGGGAGGAGCGAGAAGTCACTATCGGGTGTCTGCTAATTGACTGGGGGGGTGACTTCGGACTCCTTCGCTATTGTTGGAGGGGTCATGAATGGGGAGATAGGGCAGATTTTTTGAAGAGATACCATGCTGAATTTCTGGCTGACCGTACCCATTTTTTTAGACTGTAATTTTTACAAACACTCACATTTCTTACACATTTATACTTATTTATTACCAATATTTTATGATGATTTTGGGAATTTCACTTATTTTGTGTATCTGTTTGTTTAAAACTGTTTTTGCTCTTAGTTCTTTGCTGCACACTTCAAATTCTATATCAAATATTAATGCAACAGTTTGTTCACCAACGTCTTTTATGTAGAATCAAGTTTTCAGCAAATATCACAGCTTTTGCTAATTGCTTTTTTGTTTCATGGTCCATTAAGCGAAAAAGAGATCATTACCCATAACAACAGCATCAGACTGTTTAAAAACTTTTATTTTACCAAAAAAATACTATAAAACAACCTAGATATGATTAGAGAGCAATAAAGTCTTACATCAATAGTATGTGGATAAGAAAGTCGATTTCATATTAAGAATCAAGTGTCTTTGCCTGAGTGTTAAGCGATGAATGACAAATCCCATTTATTCATTGAAAATTGAGATGTTTTTAAAAATGTTAATTTAAGAAGCCACAATGGTTTTAATTGCTGAAGTGTTTCAAGATTCGCAACGATTTAATTTTATTTATTTTTTAATTGTATTGTGTATTTCTAGTCAAAATTTAATTGACAATCTCATTTGATGCTTCTCAATCTCATAGAGCATTTTCAATCACGTGTCTCCGATCACGTGATCAAGCTGGCTTGGAGGACAGACAACTTTCCTTTAACATTAGGCTCCCATAGAGAATACGCGCTGCATTTAGTTTTTATAAAAAAGTTCATTTAAAAAGATTCTTTAGGCTCGGTTAAAGACCGGAACGAAAGAATAATAGTTATTGAAGGTAAGTGCATATGTTTTTGTGTTTTAGTGGTAAGCTAAATTTAGAAACAGACTTATTACGAGGTGACATGTTTTTGTTTACATTTGTTAGAACAATATGCGAGTCCGATACATCTGTAAAATACTTATAATATGCTACTGAAACTAAATATTGAATAATTAATAAATAATTAAGAGTTTTAAAATATGTTAGTAGCATTGCGAATGGTACTTGCAATTAGAACACTGGCAGAAATGGTTTCAGCAATTAGAACACAGCTAAATATAAAATGTAGTATTATTGAATGACTTATAATATGCAGAGATGCCATTTTAGAGTAAATAAAGGTTACTCTAAAGTAAACTTTGGAGAAAAACATAAAACATCCTTATTTTTCAAAATTCACATTAAAAGTAAACAAATAAACGATGTGCATCCTATAGTTTACCATCATACTGTCTGTCATCCAAGCCTCTGACGTCACAAGCCCGTGGTTATTTTAAAAAAAAATTCTTCCCCAATAGTTTTATTTACCACAATTTTAAGTTTTTAATTCACTTGTGTGTATTTTCTGGTATAACAGTCTACAAATATACTACAATTATCTACAATTAGAAATTAATATGAATAAGTTAATGAAATAATGTGTGAATGTGTAAAAAAAAGGTGTAAATAAACACTGTAAATCACTGATAAATTCTTCCTCACTGGTTTTACAACCAATTTTAAGATAGATTTTACCTTGGTTCACTTTTTGTATCAAAACGTAAAGATGTCTAAAAAAACCATATTTTTCTTAATTTTTATAATATTTTATGATTCTCCCTACCCAGATAATTAATACAGAATTGGTTTGAAACAATATTTAAGTAGCTTTCATAAATTAAAATAATGTACTTTTAAAATTATAAGTTTGTAAAAAGCAAATAAAAAAATCCGCATTTTACACTATTTTGACCTTTTTTATGAAACTTTGATGACCTTGAGGGACCTCTAAAAAATTTTTTTTAAAAATTCTGAAAAAAAAATTCATGGTGTCTTACATTCATAGAAAGAACATTTTTGGAGGGTAAGACCTGAGATTAAAAAAAATTGATTTTTTTTGGGACACCCTAGTGGGCATTGATGACGGCCCTGGCGATCTTTTCAATTTCCTCGTCATACAGCTCCACAGCAAATGGCAATATCCCCAATAACGATGTTGAATATTAATTCCTTTAGCGCATCAAATGAAAAACGAGTATATTACATTGACAGTATATACTTCGTATTTTTTAATTAATTCATTCCGTAAGGAGAAAGGATATGTGATGAACTTGAAAATATTTGATTTCACATAGAGAAATATTCAACTCTAGACAATTTGTGGAGTTAAAAACTCGCACCAGACCTCATTTATGTATTGTACTTGATATCTTGCACTAAACTGAAAAAAAAAATAAGTTTATCGGCTCTACGATTCTCCAGAAAATAATGTTGCAATAATATTTTGCAATGAATATGATGTCTGAAAGCATAAATTTTGAAAAATAGAAAAATTCAATACTTTGTGTAAAAAAGCATTATTTTCTACACCGGAGGAGAGTACTGGATTAACATTTTATAGGTGTTTATACATGCTTGTTGGTATTATCTACGGGTACGTACACCCATGTTTAGGAAAATTTATAACTTATTATTGTACTATGATTTCTTCTGTAGCTTGATATGTGACCAGACTTTTACGAAACAAGTAAAGATTCTCCGATTAGCTCTTACTGGATGAAAAAGGGGCCTTTTACGCTAGTTTTGATTATCTCAATAATTTTCGAAACCACGTTCCTTTAGATTTAAAAGAAAAAAGTTAATAAGACATGGAGAATCTCAGAACCGACAAACTTAAAAGAACTATTTTAACCTCAGTGTAAGAGATTCAGAACAAAAAATTTGTTTGAACTCGAATAAATATATTTTAACATAAGAGTTCCCTCGAGAGACACAAGGTATATTCTATTGTTGTAAGGTCTGGAACGAGTTTTCAACTCTACTAGTTTTTGGGAGTTGAATATTTCTCTCAAAATCAGGAAAATTTCCTAAAGAAAGCAATTTGTACTAACATATTTCTTCCTCAGGAACCATATGAATATTTTTTTAGTTTTCTAATCTCAATCGGGAACATATTCTGTGACACATGCTATGTCTAAACTCAAGCATTTTAATTTTAAATAGCAAGTAGGAATTTTTTAAAATGTATCTTGTACACACAATGGTTTTAATTACAGAGAATTAATAAAATTAGCTCCCGTAAATCAGGGAAATGCTGTAAGGGAAAAGTCAGGATATTTTTTTTCTTAGTTCACGGCTTACTAGATACTTATACAGGCTAGCCGAGTTTTAAACAATGAAAACCATTTGACAACTTTTCCCGCTTGGAGCGCTACAAGACCTACCTATATCACCCACCGCCTTCAACACTGTGGATATGCTTTGCCAGTTGGTCCAGTATTGCCATCTGGATTTGCAATGATTTCCGTACTCGACTAGCCTGTATAAGTATCTAGTAAGCCGTGCTTAGTTTTTGTAGCTATCCTGTAAATTCATGTAATGCATCATTAATACTGCCGTCCTAAGCTAGAACGTCCTAAGTCCATTTTTTCACTTTTTTAGATAAGGACGTGGTCTTGTAGATCTCGGTCACGCGCATCTTTTGAGCTAGTCTAGAAAGTCCTGTGGCCATGAATAAGCCATAAAAATTTCCTTTGTCCTATGTCCATTTGCTGGTCATCGTAAGCTAGAATGTCCTATGTCCACGAAATTCAGGGACATAGGACTTTATAACTTAGTAGAAGTGACAAGAGTTTCGTGGGTAGCACTAGGACATTCATGTGGTGTTCAATCGATGACGTCACGTAACAGTATAACGGAGGATACCAACCCGTACACGGCAGAGTACTTGGTATAAAAGCTCGATTATCTCAAAACTTGAAAAATGGACTTAGGACGTTCTAGCTTAGGACGGCAGAATAGTGGAATGATATTTTTTTTCCTACACTAAAAGTTAATGATTTTTCAGGTCCTACATCGCTCCAATTCTTAGTTTGCGACTTGAAGGATCCCAGTGGAAACCACCTGATTCATCAGTTGGTGCTAAACAATCGCAAGCCAAGTGACTCCTGCAGTGAAAGCGACATTCGCGCTGCACTTCGGGCGTTCCCTGGTGCTCGGGTGAATGACTATAACGGAGACGGATACACAGCACTTCATTTGGCCGTGATAGGGCGAAACCCTTTCATGGTCAAGATGTTGCTGTCGTCTCTTCCAACCGTCGATGTTGATGCCAAATATGGGAAAGGAAAGGAAGGAACGGCCTTGCATATAGCAGCTGCTGAAGATTTTCATAGTTACGGAGTATGTGAAAGAGAATGCTTAAGAGGAATTGGTGCTTCTGTAGATGATGCAGCACCAGTTCATATTGCAGCTGAAGATAATCGAATCGATATACTTCAGCTGTTAATCAACGCTGGTGCTGCTTTGGATGCTAAAGATCGTTTGGGAAGGACCCCTCTGCACACAGCAGTGGGCTTTGGGCATTTGGAAATGGTAAAAGTTTTAGTAGAAAGCGGTGCTGCTGTAGATGAGTGCACTCCCCATGGTTCTACACTGCTTCATATTGCATCTGAACGTAATCAAATCGATATACTCGAGCTGTTTATCGGCAAAGGTTTAAATTTGAACGCCAAAGATAAGTGGGGAAGGGTCCCTCTTCTTGTAGCAGCGAGTCTTGGGTGTCGGGAAGCAGCCAAAGTGTTAGTTGAATGTGATGCTGCTGTAGATGAGCCTGATTTATATAATGCAACAGCACTTCACCACGCAACTGTATGTAATTATGTGGATATACTTACGCTGTTAATCAGCAAAGGCACGGATGTGAATGCTAAAGATGATATTGGAAGGACCCCTCTTTATATAGCAGCGAGAGATGGGTGTTTGGAAGCATTCGAAGTTTTAGTAGAAAATGGTGCTGCTGTAGATGAGCCGACTGAAGATGGTTTTACACTACTTCATATTGCAACTCAATTTAATAACATTGGTATAATTAAGCTGTGTATCAGCAAAGGCATGGATGTGAATGCTAAAGATAATTTTCAAAGTACCCCTCTTCATGTAGCAGCTTTTGGTGGTTATTTGGAAGCAGCCAAATTGTTAGTTGAAGGTTGTGCTGCTGTAAATGAGCGTGATTTAGATAATGCAACAGCACTTCACCGCGCAACTGCACGTAATTATGTGGATATAATTAAGCTGTTAATCAGCAAAGGCACGGATGTGAATGCTAAAGATAATATTGGAAGGGTCCCTCTTTTTGTAGCAGCGAGACATGGGTGTTTGGAAGCATTCCAAGTTTTAGTAGAAAATGGTGCTGCTGTAGATGAGCCGACTGAAGATGGTTCTACACTACTTCATATTGCAACTCAATTTAATAACATTGGTATAATTAAGCTGTGTATCGGCAAAGGCATGGATGTGAATGCTACAGATATTTTTGGAAAAAACCCTCTTCATGTAGCAATGTTTGGTGGTAATTGGGAAGCAGCCAAATTGTTAGTTGAAAGTGGGGCTTCTGTTGAGTGTGATTCTAAAAATTATATTGCGCATGGAAGTGTAGAAACACTAGATAAAATTAATATAATGGAATATATAAACAGCCGGATTGCTAATGTGAAAGCAGTAAACAGGTATGGCGGAACTTAAGTTCCTTAAGGAGTGTGTATAAATACAGCAAGACTTGGTCAACCACTATTTAAAAAAAGTCGTAGGAAATTAAGTGAGTTTTTCTAAAACACATTTCTTTAAACTTAATCATTTAAATAACAAGCATACTATTTTTCCAAAGTGAGTTTTTCTCGTAAAAGGCAATTAATTTTTATCCTTTATATAAAGTATGAAATTTCCTGATCCTGTATCTATAACAATAAAAGATAGTTTTACCATCATCTACCATTTATTCACTCATCAGTGCATAGCAGACCTTAGGGAACGTACCCATATACTACGTGACCTATTTAGGGGGGGAGGGGGTCTTCAAAATACCACGCTTGGTCACAGGGGGTGGGGGCTTAGGGTTTCGTCACGTAGTCAAAAAATACTTGTTTTTGTAAATTAAGTTACTGTTACAATAACTTTAACATAAGTTTTTTCTTCTTGATAATATATTTTCCACTTGTATGCACGCACTCTTGGCGTCACGAGGCGAGCGCTGTATTAATAAAGACAAATTAAGCCAAATTATCTTTTTTTAACTTTCTGTTTGCTAAAACTGATTGAAAACCGTATTTATGAACTACTACGTGAAAACTAGAGGGGGAGGGGGGTCTTGGCATATACTACGGGTGGTCACCAAGGGGGGGGTCAAAATAGTAAAAAATAGGTCACGTATAGTATGGGTACGTTCCCTTACTGTGTATACGCGCACTAAGGGGGAAAACACACCGGCCGCCACCAGTGGCGAAAGCAATAAAAAAGCCATAAAGATGGTTATCTAAGACAGGGTAACCAATAGAAGTGAGATACCATCTTTATGGCTTTTTTATTGCTTTTGCCACTGGTGGCGGCCGGTGTGTTTTGCCCCTAAGAAGGGATTTTTCAAAATTTCTTTTTTTTTTTACCCACAGGGGGGTTTGGAGCGTTCTTGAGCCTAGTGGCGTCACTAATGACCCCAGATCTTTGTTATTTCACCGGAAGGTACCAAGCAACAATATCTAGAAAAACATTTTTCAAATTTTGGATATTCAAATTTTAAGGGGTCTGAAAATTTCACAAACCCGTTTTTTCAGAACATATAAACAAAATTTTACATTTTGGAAGAAAATAATACCAGGAAATTGATATTACGAAGCGACGTGTTCGTATTATCTTAAGAGTATTTCAAAGAAAGTAATTTCTGGGTTTTTCGATATTCCATTCTGGAAGGGGTGCAAGGGGGTTTGAATATTTACTTTTCACCCACCCAAGTTTTTAGTTTTTGCATTTTCTAGAACCCACATTATTAAAGCGAGCGTAATGAAAATTTAGCTAGTTGTTCCTCTCTAAACAAACAAAATACCTGATTAATAAATAAAAAATGGGGCACATTATGTGTAGTTTTGCACAGAATGTCCTAAATATGAGCCTTGTGCCATACCAACCAGTCGTATATTGCTAGAAAGAAATTTCGGAACAGTTTTCGCTCAGGTAATTTATTTTAAAACGTATTGTGCAGAGAAATCACAAATGCAACACTAAAGTTGTATTTTCGAAGTTGTACGCTATTTTTACATAAATATTTACTTATACAAATGGATATTATTTGTTGCAAGTATATACATGAGTACTTAAAAATGCATTGCAATGATCAGCTTTACATGAAATTGGATGAAAATATGCTCGAGAATATGTTGCGTATAAGTGCAATTTCACATACTTCTATTCTTTAGGTAACACATGTCAATAGAAGAGGATGTTTTGGTGCCTAAGACTTATAAAAAAATTAATTTGACGTATTTGGAGCGCTGAATTCAAATATAATAGGAACAACTATGATTTTACTTAAATATTTGTATTGTGTGTTTTTTAAATGCAATTATAATTTCATCTTGAGGAGTTATAAATCACGAATTGAGGTTCTTGTAGGAACAATGGGGAAACTTAATTGTAAAATTGTTAGAGTTAGTTTGTTGTTGCAGCAATAGGGTGTTTTAAAAATTTTTTTTTTGAATTTCCTAGATGCCCCCCCCCCCCTCAAGTTGTTACAAATACTAAAACATAATTACCTGCAAATTTTCAGGTCTCTAGGACGATTTTTGACCCCCGCGCTCTTCAAAAGTAGGTTTCCCATGTTAAAGTATAGGGAAAAATATTGAAAATATCGTCATTTTTGGTTCTTTTCAATTTTACGAGCCTGAACGCAGTCAATATCGAATTAAAACCTAAACATCATCTTTGGCATTCATTCTCAAGCATTAAAACATTCCATGGCACCTACTGGGGGGTAGTTACACGGGGGTGAAAAGCGAGGTTTCACCGAAAAAACAGGATGCTTGCCGGCGCTAGCAGCGGGAGCTAACTAACGGGTTTACTTACTTATAGAAATTATAGTTTTACTTATAGAAACAGAATAGAACGAGGTACCTTAGGAAAAAGGTTCAATAAACACTTAAATAGGCTTTTATCCAGGTCCCTCCGCAAACGCCGGCGAGCATAACCAGCACCCGCGGCAAGCATCCTCTTTTTTCGGTGAAACCTCGCTTTTCACCCCCGTGTAACTACCCCCCCCCCCAGTAGGTGCCATGGAATGTTTTTCCGATAGGATCTTGAGGCAATGATGTCCCAAAGATAATGTATAGTAGCCCAGTAATTTTAGGGTTTGGTAGCTAAATAATTTATAATTAGCTGAAAATTTCAGGATAAGCTCTCTATGATGTTTACAACCCACCCTGAAAAGTCCCCAAAGATCCCCCGTCGGCGTCATTCCAAAATGGCGGATCAAAGATGGCCGCCTAGCATTTTTGTCGATATTTTCGCTCATATCTAAGTCAAAAATTAATATTTTTTAGTTCTGTAAAAGGATTTATACAAAAGATAGATGCCGTTTTCGAATAAAATTTACAGTTTTGCGATAAAAATATAATAAATGGGGTGTAAAGAGATTTTATTCATGTCAAACTGCAAAATTTTCGTAGTTGTTTGCATGCTTTGCCATATAGTAAGGGGAATATAAGGTTTTTTGGGGAACAAATTTGAACAAAAGGTTTCTCAACGGTTTTCGGCTCTACTAGATGTACTTAATGGGAAAACGAAAGTTTACCAAAATCGGATCGTGGGAAGTGGGTATTTTTAAAGATGGCCGCCAAAACCATAGAAAATCAAGAAATCCTATGAATTTTGTGTTTAAAACGTAAATAAAAGTTCTTCAATGTCTTATTTGAGTAGAATAAGTATAGTACTAGGTAAACTGAATGATATAAAAATAGTTCGTGAAATCTGGCAACCGGAAATGTTTTTTATCAAGATGGTGGACAGAACTTTCAAAAAAAAAAAAAGATGTAATTATTCTAAATATTTATGAAATATATTTTTGCAGATTTTTATGAAATATATTATTAAATTTATTCTTATTTGAATAATTTTTAATTCTAATTAATGTAATAATGCTCTGGAAACAATTCACAATTGAATGACCGAAAGTTACAAGCTGTCTGGATAACCCACTGATTAAATGTTCGATGGTTAAATATATGTTCTTAGTTACATACTTCTTATTTATCAGCCCCACAGAAGTTTACAGCTTGGTCAGCTTTTAACTGGAAATCAAAAACTGAATATTGGTAATTAGGTGTATTAGGAACTTTTAAATGAAATAATTGTCCAACTACACCCAAAACTATGAATAAATATTTCATTCTGTTTACATTTTACCACAAAGAAATAAATTTAATATGAGCCATATATTCCTATATTTTCAAATATAAGATAAATAAAGCATAGAAATTCTAAAAAAAATTAATGAATTAACCATAAATTACAATAGAGCATTTTCAATCACATGACTCGGACTTAACAACGGCCTTAGCAACGTTGTTTTTGTCCTCCAGTGACGTCATGTGCGAATGCTTCTATTTCCCGCACCTAACAACAGCCTTAGCAACGTTGTTTTTGTCATGTTTGCCACGTCGTCATGTGTGACGTCAAGTGCGAATGCTCTATGTTAGTCTTCATCGTTGTCCTCCAAATAACATAACATAATGTGTAACTTGACAAGTTGATAGTATGTTCTAAGAATGAATAATCCTGAATAATGGGACTACTAAAAACAATCCTATTTTTCCGATCGATTTTTCTATTAGTACAGTTATATGGCAAAGCATGCAAACAAACAACAATGAAAATTTTGCAGTTTCTCATGAATAAAATCCCTTTACACTCCATTTATTATATTTTTATCGCAAAACTGTAAATTTTATTCGAAAACGGCATCTATCCTAAGTATAAATCCTTTTACAGAACTAAAAATTATTAATTTTTGACTTAGATATGAGCGAAAATATCGGCAAAAATGCTAGGCAGCCATCTTTGATCCGCCATTTTGGAATGACGCCGACGGGGGATCTTTGGGGACTTTTCAGGGTGGATTGCACACATCATAGAGAGCTTATCCTGAAATTTTCAGCTAATTATAAATTATTTAGCTATCGACCCCTTTTTTCGCCTAAAATTACTGGGCTATAGGTTTTAATTCTATATTGACTGCGTTCAGGCTCGTAAAATTGAAAAGAACCAAAAATGACGATATTTTCAATATTTTCCTATACTTTAAACATGGGAAACCTACTTTTGAAGGGCGCGGGGGTCAAAAATCGTCCTGGAGACCTGAAAATTTGCAGGTAATTATGTTTTAGTATTTGTAACAACTTGAGGGGGGGGGCATCTGGGAAATTCGAAAAAAAAAAATTTACCATAGACTTTTGAAACACCCTATTGCAGCAAGTAACCCCATTTCAATATTTAACTTATACATATGTTAAACCGGGCTTTATTAATAACGCCCGAAGTGAGGTGGGCATAGTGATAAATTCAATGACATTTATCACTATATTGCCCGCAACACATACATTTTTATCATGACAATTTGCAAATTTAGAGCAAAGTTTTAGTTTGCATGGCACCAAAACATCTTCTGTTGTGTGAAACTTTCAATACATATTGTAGTGCTCATTTGCATGAGGTAGACAAAAAATAAATAAAAAATGAAGAGCACATAACATGGAAATCAAAATTTTAGTTAAAAGCTGTTGAGAATTTTATCTGTTATTTAAAAAAACTAAGACGATTTATTTATTATACAGATAGAGATCCACGATTCTAAAAAAAAAATGGCTTTTAGCGGCAGATTTATGTTTATTTAATGGTAAAAACAGTTTAGAAGATGAAAGCCATTTAAACTTTCAAGTTAATTAGGCTATTAGTTAATATATTAATAGTTTCTTCAAGAAATCAAATACAATTTTATAATATTAATCGAAACACCAGTAAATACCTCAAACAGTATGGTGAGTAGTTTTTAGAAGAATTGTGATTTAGGCTTTAAAGTGTCATATGTTCTGTTTATATTGTGTTTGCTTTAAATTACATTGAAAAATCTAAAAAGCATTTATTATTACATTAAAGCAAAAAAGAAGTTTAAAAAAAGAAAGTACGTGATTATTAGTGTCGAAAATTATTTTTATGTAAAACTTGATGTTTTGTTATGCATGAAAACCATTCATGTGGTAATTATTGTCATTTAATGCATAATAATAAGCTGTCAGATGCAAAGAACTTCTTTAAAGACTTTTTACAGTATTTCTCTCGAAAATAAGAAAACACATTGAAACTGGAGAAATGGAAGATTTGAAATTACTAATTCGGATATCATTAAACTCTCAACTTTGTAACATTAATAGTTCTTGTAACTGTCTACATATTTTTAAAATCAGTTTTTGATTAAGATAAGGATGAGTTTAGTGATAAGCACTTTGATATTTTCATATGAAAATGAGAAAGTTTTTAATTAGACATTAAAAGGTCAACATAAATTTCTTTTTAATGCCAGAAATTTATAAATATTCTTTTATACAAAAAAACTACACTCCCGTTGAGAGTTACTGAAATAAGTTTTTCTTTTGAGTATATTTAAGAATGCATTTAGAACCAAGTTTAACAATTATCCATAATCTCCCTTTTTCCTTGAAATAATTTCTTAAATTTCTGAGTTTTCTTATCCAGTACAAAATGCTACCGAAGTGTGAAAACTTAAATATAAATCAAACCAAAATTTAAAATGTGGGACAACATTTCAAAATAAATCACACTATCCTATAAATCTTTTAAGTTCTGAAAAAATGTAAAAGATTCATGTTCATAACTCTTACAAAAGATCTAGTATGAATGTGCTAAGTTGAAAACAATCAAGATGATCCATTGATTTTTCCACAATAGAATCGATATAAATGTTGAATCGATTTTATTGGGAATAAATGGCAATATCGAAACAGAAAATCGATTACAAGTCCAGTATAAAAAATCTTGATAAACCTACTCAGATGTCAAAATAAAACACTTGCAATGTGTGATGAGGAAAAATATTCACGTACATTTACTTGTATTTCTGTGTGATCTATAAATGAATAGTACTCTTTTATGTATGTACAATAGAATAGTTTATGTATATATAATTCTTTTTCAGTGATATAAAGATATGTAATGCACCAGAAACACCCATTATCCTGTCTTGGGGTAGAAGTCAAAAAATAAATGAGTGATTTGGGAGTACCATGGGAGCGTTTTCAAGCTTTAATTCCCTTCGAATGTAATAAAAATGAGATTAAGTCAATTGTTGACAATTACTTTCCCTTCGAATTGTTTTTATTTTCTCTAGGTATGTTAGGAATTATCCGTAATGAAGTATAAGACCAAGGCTTTTGGTAACGAACGAACCCTAATGAAGTATAGAAGATCAATGGTTTTGGTTACCTAGTGAAGTAAAAGTCCAAGGTTTTTTCAAAGGAGAACCATTTATTTGGTAACTTAGTCATTTAATACATTATAATAGACGATCAGATGCGGAGAACTATTATAAGTATTTTTTAGAGGTTTTTCTTGAAAATAAGAAAACGTTGAAACTGGATAAATGGAAGCTGTAAATTAAATTCTAACTTCATAATATGTATTAATAATTCATGTAACTGTCTACATAATTTCTTAAACTAAATGTTTTTTTTTTTTATTTTGGTTACGAACAAACCCTACTGAAGTATAAAACAAAGGCTTATAAGGCTATGAACGAACCCTAGTGAAGTAAAAAACCAATATTTATAGTTATAATCGAACCCTAATGAAGTATAAAACAATGGCTTTTATAGTTATGAACGAACCCTAGGGAAATAAAAGACGTCATATTCAGAAAGACAAACACGTAGAAGAAACGAGAACGGTACGGAAACGGTGAAAAATCTTACGAAACGAGAGAGTTTTCAAACTCCGGAGCTCTCGTCCACCATATTGTTTCGAGATTCGAAACTATGCGGATTGCTTTTACACTTTTTGTGGTCCGTTAAATAGTTCCAAAAAATCTAGAACAGCTACTACTTACCAAAAAAGGTCATCAGACATTAATATATATTACGCAAGTAATGGACATCTAGTGTTAGTAGAATTTTGTCTTATCAGTGTACTTGTAAGGCGACAGGTGGAGCCATGAGCGCACGGGAAGGGAAACTGCAGCTTTCGAGCCCCCGTTTTCAAATCGCACGTTACGTGAGATATTTCACCGTTTCCGTATAGTTTCCATCTCGTTTCTTCTACGTGTTTGAGTTACTTTTGGTTACGGACGAACCCTAATGAAGTAGAACAGAAAACCGATGCTTTTGGTAACCAAATCACTCTTTTATCGTTTGACCGTTCAGACGACGGTGCCCCTCACTCCGTCAGGGGGCGGGGTGATCTCGACGTCGACGACTCCCTTGTTGGGGATGAGGATGGTCCCGTTCTCGTGCTGAGAGAGGTCGGCAGGGGACTCCGGGGGGCTCCGCCGCTTCTTGGGGACCGACTTGGCGCGCACCGAGCCCTTCTTCATGAAGATCTTCACGCTGGAGATGGGGCTCGGCCGAATGAGGAATCTGAAACGATACATCATCCATTGAGCTAATTGCAAGAAGATGGGTATAGCAACCCGTTATGTAGAAAACAGTCAAAAAGTTTGGGTGGCAAGAGTCTGTAACAAAGTGTAAGTACTATTAGCAGTCAAGGTTAATAGAGTATACTAAAGGTTGGCTCATAAAATGTTAAATGACGTCAAAAAATGCAGAAGTTGGTTTGCCAATGTTAATCCTATGGCTATGCATGAAAACCGACGAAAAGAACCAATTCCAGCTAAATTAATTAAGTTATATCTATTATTTTGTTTTCAATAATTTTGGACTATAACAGTAACAAAAGCCAAAAACTAAATTAATTAGGCTGAAATTCGTTCTTTTCGTCTGTCGGACAAACGTCTGCAATTTTTGACGTCACGAAATGTTGTTAACATTTTATGAGCCAACCTGTGGTAGTTTAATAACCTTAATTAGCAATTTGTAACAAAGTGTAAGAAATTTACAAAAGAAATAACTACGACTTGTGCAATTTTTATGAGTTCTCCAAAGAATTTTAAAATAAAAGAGGAAATATTTGAAATGAGTTTCCCTTTACGACATTACAATATTCTTCATTTGGTATGAAGTATTCTTCATTCCATAGGCGAATGAATTTCCAGTAGAAAAATCAATTTTTCAACCAATGTCCAAATTATTTGCTTTCCATGCATTCAAATATATTTTTAAAGAAAGCTCTACAATTAAATAGAAAAGTTTACTGACATAGCGATCATAACCACAGAGAAATATCCTAACAGAGGGTCCACGAGGCTGTTTTCAAATGGGTTACTGATGTGAGGGCGCCACACTAGCTTCTGGAACGTATGCCGGCAGCTCAAAACTCTCGCCAAATTAGAACTCTGCGCAAGCGCAAAAAGATGTTTTCGATCTCTCATAGGCAGCCAGAGAACGATCCAGACTGGATCCAGACGCTAGTGAGTTTAGTGCGATCCCAGCGCCAAAATTCTCCCAACCTGTAACAAATGTCATGCTCTTTCGATTTCCATTATGGCCTATGGCCGTGGACTCTCTGTTCTAGTACTCTGTGATCATAACTGACTTGCTTTAAAATCCAGCTCTTAAATAAAAAAATTGTTTCCTACATTTGTTCCAAAATATCTTTATAGAACAGAAAAATTCTATCCATAAAAAATTTGAGGAATTGAAGAAAAAAAAATTGACTTGTGCTACAGTGCCGTGGAATTGCTTATTACTATGACGTAATCCAGATACCTGCGATTGGTTAAAAAACCTACTACAATAATTACACCAACTTAAAAGAAACTAAATGAATGTTAATTGCAAAAAAAATTATAACAGGATAAATTATGTTCTATGCAAACTATGTTTTATGGTTTAACTATGTTTTATGCAAATGAGAAGAATGCTTACATCACATCCCCTAGCTCCAGTTTCTGATCACAGCTAGGATTAATTATCACGTAAGAAAGGCCATTCCTCTTTTCAGACACATCATCTGTAAATAGAAAAGAACAGGTGTCATTGTATGCAGTAACGGGGAGGAAAGGCTGTGCTTCAATATTACCACTTATCCTATTGAATGAATGAGGGAATTGCATAGGTGAGGGATTTGCTTAATTTTACACTTTTTTTGATACTTTATAGTTTAAAACTCTCAAATATCAGATTTTAAAGTTCAAAAATATGTTTTAAATAACTTAAAATTCGATTTTATTTTTGCCAAAACACTATTAAATTCATGTGATAGTCATAGTCATGTCATAGTCATGTCATGTCATGTCATAGTCATGTGATCAAAAAACGGGATTTGACGTCACAGCGCCGTCGAAACTAGTGAATTGTTGAAAATAAAAGAAATAAGACTTATCATAAAACCAAAACACGCATAAAACTCGTCTGTTTCGCTAGTGAACGGCCAGAAAAAGAAAAAATTAAAACTTTGAATCCTAATAATTCCAAAACCAATTAATATTTTTTGAAAAACAAAATGCCAATCTTTTTATAAAAAATATTTGTGTGTCTTTAAAATAACATAGTTTTTTAGTCAAAACTTTGTGAAGAATAGCAGAATGAAGCAAGCTAAGCATACAATAACATAGCGGATCCAAGTGGGTCCAAGCGCTGTGACGTCACACAGCAGCCATAACGAAATTACTGTTTTTCCCGCCAATACTGGAAATGACATTTTAAAAATTAATATCTTGGGGAATAGTTTTCCAATTTCAATAATTTTTACGTCATTTTTCATGGATTTTCATCCTCTATCGTAATAAAATTTTTAAAAAAAATGTGCAATTCCCTCATTGTTGGTAAAATACGTAATTTCGGGTAGGTAAGCCGTGGCTTCAAAGTTTAAGTTTAAAATATACAGAGTGTTTCAAAAGCCCGTTTCACGGCTTTTATTTGGAACCTACGTCTCCTAGCTTCATGAAACTAAGAGATACCCTTAGGTAAGTGACTATAAGAGACTTACAGTGCACCTAGCGGCGTAATAAGAAAGTTAAAAAGTTTAGTTATAAACTAAAGGAGAACAAAAAATTTATTAAGAAAATTGTTTGCAGTACCATGGAAAAAGTTTCTTAAAAATATCTTCAATATTTGAGGAGTTATTAGCAAATGAAAATAAAGACTTTTTCAGTCCTCAAATAGGGTAAACAGTCATAGAATATCATATGGTACGATATTATTTGACTGTTTTAAGTTGTTGTTTTTATTTCTGCAATTCCGACTCACCGTAATCTTCTGTGGGTAGCCTCAGGTCATTCATACGATTCTTGACTAAATTGCTAATTTCTTGTCGCTCAATGTCTGAAGTGATTCTGTTTCGCTCACTGTCAGCAAGCTCGAGTGACACCTGCGAGACAAACGGAGTGCACATTAAGAATGGGTATCATTTTTGTTAAGTCTTGTTTGGCGCATCCTTCTGTGGGCCATGCGCCATAAAAACCCAACTAACCAACCAACCATTTTTGGTGGAATATTTTTTATTCCTTCGAAATATTGTAGGTATTATAATGTATATCCAATGCATGATTTTTTTCTTCATGAACGTTCTCATCTATAAAATTGAATTATAATGAATATAAATTAAATCAATTTACATGAAATACGCCTGCCTACCTTCAGTACGAAACTTTAGAAATGTTATTATTTTCTGTGTTATATGTTTTAGTGTTATTATTTTTCCTTATAAATATTTAAATATATGTTTTCCCTTCGTTAGAAACCCGAGTTAATACTACTTCAAATTTTTCAGGTGGCTAGAGCTGAGCTCCGATTAGTGAAACTGCTTTTTAGTATAACTTGGCTTACTTTTTAAAATGTAATTTAGAAGGTCCACTATATTAACCTTTTGTTGTAAGCATATTTATTTTAGTTTTGTTATCAATAAAGATTAATATTTATGCAAATTCCGGAAGTATTTTAAGATCGTAAGTATCATTATACACTTAAAAATTAATATTGTAATTATTTAGTAAATTTATTAGGCTCTAAAAAACCAAAGTTCCCTTCATATAAATGTTTTTTTTTCTGTTTTGCATAAAATATACTTTTTTTTTTTTTTTTTTTTTTTCAAAATTTTCAAGAACATACTATGTGAAATTTAAAAGGGAAAAGTATTTGATATAAGAAAAAATAGTATTCGATAGAAAGATGCATGGACTAAATCAAGTTATGAATTTTAAAAATCATTTTTATGTAAAATTTGATTCATGAACATGATTTTCATGACATTTTCAAAGATCTCAACTAAGAAGTTAAATTTAAGAATGATCATAAGAAGATAAAAAAAGTATCTTGCATGAATGGAATAGATTGCAAATACTATAATATTTTAGTTCAATTTATAATACTCGAAATTATAACGGTTGTATTTACCACTAACCTAAGGTTAACCTAAAATCAAGCTTTTTCACCTCCGACTTTGATTGCTGGCTTGTTCAATTGTCCATTGGACAACTGCAGTCAAATTTTTTTTAAATCGTAATGTGTTCAGAATCGCTTAAAATCTCCAGAAAACATTTTAATATACCTTTCAAAGCGGTAATTTTTAAGTTATTTTTAATAAAAAGTGTGTAAAAAGTGTTTAATTAAAAAGTTTCGGTCTGAGCTGAAACAGATTGTGACGTCACGCGTGCCTTGTTAACAATCATTCCTCTTTGAAATACATTGCGCTCTAGTTTTTGTTATGTTTTTACACCCTAGTGTTTCCCACATTTCCGAGAGGCACTTTTGACGTCAGCTTTTCTGTGATGAAACATCTTATAATTAACTAACAAAATTTTTCTCGGAAAAGACAAGTGTATTTTCGGATTCAAGAGAGAATATTCAATAAGTTAAAATTGAAAACTTAACAGATGCTACAATTCTCCATTAGAGATTTTGATTCCAGGTTAACCGTAGGTTAGTTTAGTGGTGAATCACGGCTTACTAGATACTATACAGGCTAGCTGAGTTTTAAACAATGAAAACCATTTGACAACTTTTCCCGCTTGGAGCGCCACAAGTCCTTCCTTTTTCGACCAACCAATAGGATAACACAAACACACTTACAAATAAGGAAAAATAAAGGCGTGTTTTCATGACGTAAACTGCTGATTTTTGGCCATTAGTGGCTGAATTGAATTTTTGAGCCATTAAGCCCCGCCTTCAACTCTGTGGAATTGCTTTGCCAGTTTGTCATCTATTGCCATCTGGATTTTCAATGATTTCCGTATCTCGGCTAGCATGTATAGTATCTAGTAAGCCGTGGGTGAATACGGCCGTTAATGTGAGTTAATCCATATCAAAAGGAGAAATATTCTCGGTCTAAAAACCAATGGAGAGCTCTTACTGTGGAGGCTTCACACGGACCAGCCATCTGAGTTCGGTATATTCCAATGGGTATTTCACAAGTGGAGGAGCAAAGTTTTTGGTAGAGTCTTCCGTAAGTTCTGATCCACATATCATCCTTTGTTATCTTCATCTGAAAGAAGCGAGGAAGTGCTTCACTCATTAAGTTTACAAAATACGCCCTGATATAGCCCACTAATTCAAATTCTATGAAAACCAAACTAATACTTAAAAAAGATTGATAAATGTTCAAAAATTACGAACATTAGAGCTTTTAAAATCAGGCTCACAAAATCGGTTATCGCCGTCATCATGTGGGTTGCAAATTTAACAATCTCCATGGCAACCAATTAGCTGCCTGTACGCTGCTGTCGGTACTTAGGCTTTAGTTGAAATATCTTCTTAATATTCCAATGGTGACTCTTCTAAATAACCACTTACAGGTTTAATAGGCCTTTCAACAACTTAGCAAAAGAGAGAGCTGTTAGCATTTTTTTATGGTTTTTAATCGAATTTTTAAACTTGTATTGCAGATTTTGCAAGGTTGCAATATTAAAAATATGACAATATCTAATAATTTTTTTGCAAAAGCGGCAAAATGCACTCTGGTTATTTGCAGAAGTAGCAATTTCAAATTTTATTTTGTGATTATTTTAGTTTCTTAAGAATATTTATTATTGGATGAAAACTTTTTAAAACTGTGAATCAAGTGTGGAAGTACGTGATTAAATATAAATTGGGGTAAAACTTTAATTTTTTCTATATGAAACAAAAAAATGTGCTCTCCTAAAAAATGGAGATTGCCGGTTTTGCTTCTACACTCCTAATTTAATGCTTGTAGGTAAACCACTTTCCCTGTGATTAAAGAGACTAACTAAAACTCAAAATTAGATTATTTCTGGTTAGACCGCGTTTTTTCTAAGCGATATATAAACTAATCTAAGACTCAATTTGGGAAATATTTTATTGAGGCAGTACTCACAGAAGACAGAAATCCCGACCCGGGTGCTTGGTCTATGCCCAACAACAGTCTGACAAACGTTATCATGTATTCTTTCACGAAAGCCTAGGGTACAAAAGAACCATTAGTACAGACTTAAAACAAAATACATACTACTAAATTATTTTTATCTACCTATTTTGTCTATTTCAACAGTGTTAATTCATTAAAATGTCATGTTTATAAGGTGAGAAGAATCTAATGAAATTTTATCAACATCCGGTCATACACCAGATGAGCCCTGTTCCCAAATTGTCATTTATCAATTAGTTTATAGAGAATTAAATTAATTTAAACTCTGATATATTTAAAAATTAGTTAAACGGATGAAGACGAAGTTGCCAGAATCGGCTGGAATGTGTCTCAGATCACGGCTTACTAGATACTTATACAGGCTAGCCGAATTTTAAACAATGAAAACCATTTGACAACTTTTCCCGCTTGGAGCGCTACAAGACCTACCTATATCACCCACCGCCTTCAACACTGTGGATATGCTTTGCCAGTTTGTCCAGTATTGCCATCTGGATTTGCAATGATTTCCATACTCGGCTAGCCTGTATAAGTATCTAGTAAGCCATGCTCAGATTATCAATCAATAACAAAAATAATTTAAAATAAGTAAAACTTAAACGTTATAAAATTAATGCATACATAATTTTAAAAAAATACTGATAAAATTTTCCATACTTTATTTCTTATACAATGCATTTTGCTACGAAAAATACGTGTGTAATGAAATATATTTAATCGCATAAAATCATCTAACATTTGAAAATATCTACAGGTTTTTTTTAGTTTTTTAACAAACGGAGGAATAGTATATATAGGGTAAACAAATTTGAAGAAAAGTTATATTAATTTTGATCAGCGCACATACATATTAATTACTGTATTAAATAGGGGAAACTTTTAATTCCTTAATAATTTATTTCAGATGAATCATGAACTAATTTTACGGAACTAAGTGCTTGAATACATTCAAACTTTCAAACGACTGACAAACAATTCTGAATACGACGGTTCCCCTCCCTAACGACTCATACTACTATAACTGAAGCTGATTTTATTGCTTATTGCTTTCTATAACTTTAATAAGGTCGAGAAACACTCTAACGACATTGTTATTTCATCTTATATATTAAAATAATTTGGTTTTTCTTTCGGCCGGCCGCCAGGCCGCACCCCCGTTCCGATTTGGACAAACTCGGTCTTGATCGAAAGCTCTCCACCCCTAGATGAGCCAATAATATATCACGTTCCTCCAAAACATTCCATTTTTAAATTATGCTGTGTTTTCGTTTTGCCCCCATGTTAACTCTATGGGGAGGTTCCGTTCGGCCGGCCGCCAGCCCGAACCCCTGAACCGATTTGGACAAACTCGGTCTTGATCGAAAGATTTCCAACCCTAGATGAGCCAATAATATGTCACGTTCCTTCAAATCATTCCATTTTTAAATTAGAAATTTATTTCAATTTGACCCATTGTTTTCAGTTAATATTTTTACCAACACAGGCAAAACGTCTTTCAAAGAGCGTAAAAAAATCTATTTTGAAATTATCAAACATCAATGTTTTGACGTTTTACTAGATTTATCGCAACAGGGATACTACGCATATTGGATTTATAAAAAAAAAAATACTGGTACAGGTTTAATTGAAGTATTACTTCTTCCTCTTCAGATGAACCCGAAGAATAAATTAGTTGTGATTAGAAAAACCTATAATTTGATTGAAAATATTGAACAGTTTAGCGCTGACGATGCAGCTTAAAAAAAGTAATAAATTGTAAAAAATTTAACTGCGCTGTAAGCGTGTGGTAGTAACGAGCGAAGCTCGCATCAGCGCCAAAGGCGCGTAATCTAGCTCGTAAGACGCGGCTTTGCCGGGTCAAACCAGCTAGTCTGAAATCAGATAAGAATGACTTCTCCTTCGCAGAGAGTGTCGAGCTTGAGCAATGGGCGTTTCTGGTATTTAAGCACGTCAAACCTCTCAGGCCTGGCTTACATTTTCCTTTTTTTTTTTTTAACGCTGTTTAAGATATTCATGGAAGTACGTGACGTGAGAAATTTATTAATTGGTTGATTGAAGATGCTTTAGAAACAATTTTCATAGAGTTTTTAAGGGAATAAAAGTTAAGACTCGCAAGAGTAACAGAGGAAAAGACGTCATCACAGAGGGCGTTTCTAGAGTTTAAGCCCGCCTTCTCAATTTGATAACAGTTTCAATCAAACGGCGGAAAACAAAAGAAATCATCTAGTGCCATCTGTAGGCCGTCGATATAAACACAAGTGAACATTTTTAGTGTGGATACAAAATACATTTGTATTGTTAAAAGAACAATGGTATTGCAAGAAAATTAGAGTCTACATCAGAGTTGGAGGGTCATGCTCATGCATACATAATGCAGAATCAACCGAGTGTATCAACTCAAATATGTGACATAGAACATCAATAACTGTTATCTTAAATAACCCCATATGTTCTATTATCCAGATCGTTTTATGCAAATGATACGATACTTTAATAAATAAAATAAATTTAAGGAAATTCGATGCTTGCATTTTCAGAGGATATTATTTGGTTTGATATGATTTGGAATAATCATGTTTCAACGATAGGAATTAACAGCTTAAGAAATCGCTGTTACTTTCTAGATTAAGGAAATAGTAACTTTGCTTAAACGGAAAAACTAACCAAAATACTTAACCTTACCAAAAAAAAAAAAAAAGTTGACAAATCTGCTAAAACGAGTAATGCCACTCTATTCTCATAAAATTTCATATGTAGTTTTTAAGTACACTAATATCACCTTTTTATATTAGCGGCTCCTTTCACTAAATTAACGGCTCCCTTTTGTATTTTACCTTTAAAATGCTATTATTTGGATCATATCTCTCGCTTGATCATAATCCCTTATTTTCTGTTAATTTCCTCATTTTTTTTTAAGTTTGGTTATGTCTCCTCTTATGTGTTCAAAAGATTTCTTTCTCACAGTTGCCTGTGTATGTATTATTTTTATTCCCTTAACTTTTCATCGTGGACCTTATTATACATAATGCGATGAAAAACACTCTATGATTAACATAATACATAATTGTTTCATAATTGTAATTTCAAACCACCTTAATATTAAAAGTAATACTTCTTGTTCGCATCCTTTATTAAAGAATAGTGTGATAATTTTTAATCCAAAAGCTTTTAGCGTCGTCTAATGTATTTTATTATTGTTATTGTTATTGTTATTATTATTATTATTATTCATTTATTTGAGAACGAAAATAACAGAAGAACAATACACATAATAATAGTTAAGAGAATAAAAAAAGAAACACAAGAGTGGCAAACAGGTTGTCATTAAATTAAATACATATAAAATTTTCTATATTTTCTATTGATAACAAAAAAATCCTTTAGTTTTTTTTTTAATAAATATTTGGATGGACTGTTTTGGATTTCTAATGGTAGCATATTATAAAGTTCGAGGCTAATTATTTTTAAAATACGGTTGGTTCACAGTTAATTAAATACAAAGTCAGGTATCCTGAATAATTTTCCCCAGTGTATTTTAATATTCGACAGAATTTTGTGCAACATTGTTTTTTTTTCATTCGTCACAAAATGATGTTATGTGGTTTAAGAAATAATAAGATCGAGTCTTTTATTCTTTCTTGGTAGAAATTTGAATTTTTACTAGAATCTCCGCGAAAGCATAAAACAGGTAAAAAAAAAAATATTGTGAATGGGAGCAAAACAGAATTTCCTACGGGAAGAGAAACGTTAAGACTGTGTCAGTGTTTGGCCTCCGAAGAGGATGTAAAGTTCACGTAGGAAATTCGGTTAACTCTATTGTTGTTGTATTAGATATATAACACTCCATACATTACTTATTTTAAAAAAGTGGTGAGTATAATATTATGTTATTGACATAATCATTAAAATTTGGAAATATTTTTTCTTCTCGAAGATTAAGGGGTGGATTTGCAGTTTGCTTATATTTGCTGACAAGGGGGGGGAGAGGGGTCAATAAAAAAAAATAAACATTGCTTCTTTGCCGGCCATAGTCCTGTAGCGGACACAGTTTACATTTGCGGACATTGGTTCCTATGAAAATCTTGCTTGGCATGGCTAAAGCCCTCTGGATGAAGACGTTACTTCACGTAACATAATATAGAAGTAACGTAGCTTCATCCAGGGCTTTAGGCATGGCCGCATGGCATGGCATGGCAGTCTACTATTTAAGTTTTGCATCAACCTTTTGAGACACCCTGTATTTATAATATCTATAGAAGTTTACATATACAACTACTATACTAAAACTACTTCAATTTGGTCATAATCTTATTCTTTTCTTAAACTCGAGTATGAACTTACTAGACCAGAGAGGGGGGGGGGGCAATCAGAGGATTAGAAATTTTGTGAGAGGGAATCTATCATTTAATTTTTAAATTACGTAAATCTCTCCATATTACATAGGCTTAAACATTTCAAAGAAATTTTAATTTCTCTTTAGAATAGATGATCAGTTAGGAGAGAAAAAAAATCTTTCAATGTAATTCAACTGAATAAAATTTTGCAATTTCAATTAAAGAATACGAAACAATTTTTTTTTAAAAAAGAAATTGCGTGAGAGCACTCTTTTTAAATTCCAAGCCAGTTATTATTTTAAATTGTTCACTTATTTCAAAGTTAATGAAAAATCTTATATTTATGTTTCGAATCTTATAGTCAAGAACTACTGTTTCATAAAAATTCGTAATCAGAAAGCTCTACGGTTTCCTAAAAAGACGGTTGCCTCATTATTAATTTCATTCTAAACATAAGGTAACCTTATAGAGATTTTCAGTATTTTAATGTTGGACAACTTCTGTGTAGTTTTATTTTTTCATAATATTATGCGACTCATGTCAAATGTTTCATTCTCGCAGGATCTGGAATCTCTATGCAATGCATGGAGCGTATGATACAGTGAAATCTAATTTTATTGTTTTAGGATTGTCCTCCTTGTTAAGACTGTGTCAGGTCAGTGTTTGGGGCCAAATAAAGGAGTATATGTTTGGAGGACAATCCATTCATTAGCTTATAATCAGTATGTTAAATTAATTAAACAATATTTATTACTTTAAAAAGTGGTGATTAAAAAATGTTGAACGCAATCAATTAAATTTCAAAATAATTTTCTTCAGAAAAGTTTATATTTTTAATATCAATTAATTTTTATAGTTAGCATTATTAACTAAACAAAAGATACACATTTTTCGGCAATTCAGTATCTATCATTTATTCAAATTTGAACTAGATCAACGTAACCAAGTATATGACTGTTTCCCTGAATTAAATTTCTGGGATTTTTTTAGATAATTTGGATTAATCTTAATCTTTTGAATGATTGAACATAGCAATATAATTTAAAACTAAAAAACACAAACCCTATCCTCTATTAAAACTATAAAAATTATTATTTATACTGGTTCATATTTTGTAGAGAGTTTCTTCTATCTTTTCTATAAGAGTTTCTGTAGACAAGCTTTCCTAATAGATGCCGCTTCTCAAGGTTCTTTTTTACATTTGCTTAAAACAAGTAGAAACTACGTCATTTTGGTGCGTCCTTGACTTAAGGATACGTAGAAAGGAGAAAAGTCTTTAAAATGAAAATTTTGACTAAAGATTGCCACAAAGGCAAAGCAACAGTTTTCTCCATTCAAAACAAAAAGTAAATTTACTATCCATGTTGAAGGCTGAAATGGGACGTCATTTTTGCTCTCACTTGAATGTGATTTTAAAACTTCATTCATTCAGGGCGAACAAATTTCTAAAAAGAAATATTTTTACCTCGTGAAACTAATACTCCATACACTCCCAAAATATTTTTATTATCATGTTTACATGTATATGAAGAGAATTATTACTTTTTAAAATAAATAATAACTGCTACGAAAAACAAATTTAATCCTTCAAATGTAATTACAACTAAATCGTAAACTAATTAGATATCGTTACCACCACGCCAAAAACACGAATCTGCTATTCTCATACATAGCAGATTCGTGTTTTTGGCGAGGTGGTAACGATATGAAAGCATTAGAAATTCACGGAAAAGAAGGAATTTAGTATCATAATTTGCTTTTATAATAGTGAAAATCCACTTTGTCAAAATACTTTTAAAGGCAATGTATATTTATAAATATTACTTTTACATAAGTCTTATAAAAATATTTGGTTGAAATTTTAATGTGCTTGATTTTAGTATCAGAGAACTTAATTTACTAACTAATCGAAGAAAAAAACTTAGTTAAAAAGTTTAAAACTCTTTGCATCCAAGAAAATGTTTTTCTCAAAATTTTGAGCGCTCTGCTGGTATATCCGACTCCAAAATTTTTGTCTGGCTACGCTGCATTGCATACACGTGTGCCGATAAAAACCAAACGTAGGAAACCATTTAAATCGGTCAATTATCATAACAATTTCACAAAAAGTGTATTTTGTGCACAATTATACATATACAGGTGTTTCAAAAGTCCGATTCACGGCTACTATTTGGAATAAACATCTCGAAAGGTATATGCATAAGTGACTAATGACTATGCTGAATCCATTAAGATGGCTTACAGCTCTTTCTTGTGACAAAATAAGAGATTAAAAAATTCACTTTAAAATTAAAGGAGATTGAATGAAAATTCAGTAAGAAAATTGATTGCAATATAATGACAAACGCACAGAAAAAAAAGTTTGATGAACGTATCTTAAATATATTTTGAGATATTAGCAAGTGGAAATAAGCTTTTTCTCAGGCCTCAAAAAATGATAAGTTCAGAAATTTCCAAGTTTCTTTGTTTTTTTTAAGAAAAATTGGTCTTTATTTAACTAAAAACAGCAAAACTACATAATAACACTGAATATACTGAATTATATACAGAATAACACTGGCCTTTTTCTTTTTTGAGGCCTGAAAAAGTGCTATTTTCACATGCTAATATCTCCTCGAATATTTGAGATACTTTTATGAAACTTTTTCTGTGCATTTGTTATGATATTGCAAACAATTTTGCCATTAAAGTTTTTATTTTACCTCCTTTAGTTTTTATTTAACTTTCTTATTTCGCCGCTAGGGGCCCAGTAAATCGTCTCAATGGATTCAGCATGGTCATGGTCACTTACCTTGAGGCCGCTTACCAAATAAAAGCCGTGACTTTCGAAACACCATAAAACAACTGACAGTGGGACTCACTTGGTATAGAAGAGTGTCCAGCATGCTTGCACTGAATACGCTCCCGGCAGCAAAGGGCAGGCGGAACATGTAAGAAATGTGCGATCCCCTTTCGCGTTCACTCTAAACATGAAAAGGAAACTAGTATCACTCTTTCGTTTCTCAGTTATAATAATCAGAGCACAATAACTTTTTTATTTCAAATCACAATCGGTCCTAAATCGGAAACCAAGGTTGTCCAGAAACGACCTTTTTTTTAAAATATATATGTTTTTGATCTTTGGTCTAAGGATATCAAATAAAAATTATACTCGTTCGCTTGTGAGGTAAAATAAAATTTTTCTAAAAATAAAGTTAAATTTCAGAGCAGCATAATATAAATTTTCATGCCAAATTACGGAAAATGAACATTCTTATGTAAGGGTACGCGCATAGTGCGGCAGGTTTTCAGATTCCGAAATCAGATTCAGATTTCCGATTATCGGAAATCTGCGCTCAGAATTTGTCAGCGCCGGTGTCGTCCGCATAGTGCATCAGATTTTGCCTGCTTCTTCGGAAAGCGTTTTGTTTACATTTTGCTGAAGTAGCTTTATTTCTGCTCAAAAAGAGATCTGCTTATCCCAATGTTACGAAAAAAAAACATAATGCAAATAAAAAGTTATTAAAAGAAAAACTATGTATGTCAATTTAAAAATCATATTTAATGATCTAAAAATATATTTCAACGAAATTTAAATTTTAAAACTGGTAAATATAGTTTAAAATAATTTTATTTGAGTATTTAATTTTTAAATAAAAAGTTTCATGGAATGGCATTGTTGTTAAAATAATCTCCATGGAAATGCGATAAACAATGACCACGTTATCTGAGAATTCTGCAGAATCTGAAACACCGGAATTAAAATTTAATTCCGGCAAAAATCTGATTCTTACGATCGGAAAGTCGGAATTATGAAAGTCGGCCACTATGAGCACTCTCCACTAAATACGCTAGGTAATTCCGGTTTCCGATTTTCACTGGTTTTCAGAATCTGAAAATCGGCGGCACTATGCGCGTACCCTAACAACTTAAGAGGGATTTACACCACCTCGTCAAAAGAGGTTAAAGCGACAATAGCGGTCAAAAGCAAGACAAGAGCGGCTAAAGCTATCACTTTCATGGATTCTTATGCGGGTTCTTTTGAAAAAAAAAAGTTGTCGCTTTTGACACGCTGCTGATGTAAATCCGCCATTAGGGCTCAATTCCGGTAACTGTCCCTATTAATATCGCTAGTGGGGTAACACTACCTTTTGACTCTACCAGTAATCGACGGACCAATTAGCTTTAAAACTAATATCTTTATTTAACACACAGCACATCACTCATCCACACTGACAACAAACACAATCCTCAGCATTACTCCGAATCACTAACATCCGTCCAACACCTTTTATACAAAATAACTACAGTCATTTCACTTTACTTCATATACTGAATACAAGAGAAGATCCACACCGATATACAAGGTTCGCAAATCAGCGCGAACATTCTCCCCCCGTTGAATTACATTCAAAATTCAAAATTAATCTACACACTTAAGCTAAAAAACCCAATATATACATATTACACAATACAATTAATTATTTACAGGTAACAAGCATAATTTCACAATTGGTCTCTGGAGTAGTCCCTTGGCAGTTCGTACAGTTACCACTCTCACTCTAGAATCCCTACCAGGATGTACTTTCACAACCCTCCCCATTTTCCACAAAAGTGGAGGGGCGTTATCATCCTTGATCAGCACCATGTCATCTACACGAATATCCCTTTGAGGCCTTCTCCACTTCGGCCGCTGCTGGAGCTGCGTGAGATACTCCACGCTCCACCTTTTCCAGAAATGCTGAAACATTGACTGCCTCACCTTCCATCTCTCTCTGTAGGTCAATGGATCTCGAGAAAGGTTCTCTTCAGGAATTGCAGTCAGAGGTTCCCCAATCAAGAAGTGCCCTGGGGTTAGGACACCCAAATCCATGGGATCATCAGACATGGAGCTTAAGGGGCGGGAATTCATGCAGCCCTCCACCTGGGTGATAAGAGTGACAAACTCTGGATAGGTCAGAGATGCTGATCCAATGGCACGTCGCAGGTGGACTTTCATAGACTTCACCGAAGACTCCCAGAGACCACCGAAATGAGGCGCTGATGGGGGATTGAAATTCCACCTAATTCCTTCAGAGGCCAAGTAAGAGGAAAAACAAGAATCCTTCTGAGTCTGAAAAATACATCGATTAATTTCATTATAAGCACCCTTAAAGTTTGTACCACAATCACTGTACATATTGGCAGGCCTCCCCCTTCTAGCTATAAACCTCTTGAATGCCTCTAAAAAGGCGCTAGTAAATAGATTCTCCACTACCTCTAGATGAACAGCACGAGTAGAGAAACAAACGAAAACACTTACATAACACTTAAACTTCTTTTGACCTCTTCCTGTACGGTGCTTTATCATAAAAGGACCAGCAAAGTCCACACCTGTGTTATGGAACGGTCTACTAATTGTGACACGAGACTCTGGCAAATCAGACATCATTTGCGTAGCCAGCTTCCCTCTGTGCCTACAACAGGTCACACACTGGTGTACGATTCTACGTACGACAGATCTACCTGAAATGATCCAAAAGTTCTGTCGCAACAAACAAAGAAGCAACTGTGGGGCAGCATGCATGTATTTTACGTGAAAGTACCTTACTATTAAATCTGTAATGACATGCCTTTTGGGTAGGATCACAGGGTGCCGTTGAGATTCCGATACATTGGCATTCTTTAAACGACCACCCACACGAAGAACCCCATTACAGTCGATAAAGGGATCGAGTGACAAAAGCTTACAGTTACTTTTTAGAGATTTTCCTTTTTTAAGATAATCCAGTTCCTCTCCAAATACACTTGCCTGTAAAACTTTAATAACACAATTTTCAGCCGCCTTAAGTTCTGTAGCAGTTAGAAAACCTCCCAATCTCCCGGAACCAGCACAGTTATACAGAAATCTTGTACAGTAGGCCATAACACGGATCAACCTGGACCAAGAGGAATATTTACCCATGAAACTTGGGAACTCTACATCGGTAGCTAGGTTGCATCTAACCTCATGATCAAGCAGTTCCAACTCTTCATCACCATGGGGATCCGAATGAAACCCGGGAATGTACTTACCCAGGCTAAGGAAATCGGGTCCCTTCCACCATAACTGATCACACAGCAGTTTCTCTGGGGGTAAACCTCTAGATAAGAGATCCGCAGGATTAAGTTCTGACGGCACGTGACACCACTGGAAGTCATCAGAAATAGCCTGTATACGAGAAATTCTATTAGCAACAAATACTTTTAACTTTGAAGGTTGCATACCTATCCAAGATAGTACGATTGTGGAATCGCAGTAAAGGAACACCTTGGAAATAGGCAATTTAAGCGAGTCCAATACTCTCACCACGAGTCTTGAGAGCAATTCAGCACCACAAAGTTCCAGGCGGGGAATTGTCAGAGACTTCAGTGGGGCCACCCTTGACCTGCTGCACAATAGGCTCACACAAGTTCCATCCCTGGTTGTACATCTAAGATAAATCACAGCACCATAGGCATCCTTAGAAGCATCACTGAAGCCATGTATCTCCAGAATACCTGGATCCTCAATGCCAATAAACCGCTGTATTCTGATGTCCTGGAGGTACTGGAAAGATCCACTAAAGCGCTTCCATTCGCGACTAACATCAGATGGAACGTCTTGATCCCAATCAATCTTCAGACTCCACAGTTTTTGTAGCAGAATCTTCGCAGCCGAAATCAAAGGTCCCAAAAGACCCAACGGGTCAAAGAGTCTTGCAATAACTGAAAGAATTGACCGCCTTGTAGGTCTACCTTCCTCCACCACTGAGACCGCAAAACTGAAGACATCCTTCCCCGGGTCCCACTTCAATCCTAGGGTCTTAACAGAATCATGATGATCTTCTCCAAAGCGATATTCTTGTTCACACAGAACCTCTTCGCTGCTCTCGCTCTGGGATTCCTCAGCAACACTTTCAAGCTTCCAAAACTTTTCCATTGTTTCACTCAGATCCGAATCCAGGATTACTCCACAGTGAAGAGCAGTACTGGGCCTTGGTACTGATCCACTGACCACATATCCAAACACTGTATTCTGGAGGATCAAATTACTTTCCCTCTGGTGAAATTGACCCGGCTTTAAAAGTTCATAAAAAATCTCAGCTCCCAACAACAGATCAATTTTACCTGGTTTGTCAAAATCAGGATCAGCCAACGGAAGACCATTTCTATCTGGAATTTCCACACTCAAACGTCCTGAAGGATAAACCTCGGTTATTTTGTTTACCATAAAGAGCTCGATGTTTCTCCTGAAAGAATTACTGTTATTAGAAATGATCGTATTCATTTGGTATCGTACAGTCATGGAAGAATCATTCAGGCAAGAAACTGCCAAATTAATTTTCTTTTTCCTAAGCTGTAGACGGTCAGCACAATCCTTCGTTATAAAATGAGACATCGATCCTACATCTAACAGAGCTCTACAAGGTATATAATTGTCATATAGATCTTTAACTAAGCATATAACTGTACTGAGTAAAGTAGTTTTGCTTACCCGGTTTTGAGAGCACGAAGTTCCGACAAAATTTTCACTTGAATGGTTGATGTTCTCTTCACTCTTATTTTGCTCATTGGATGCCACTTTTAACGACTCGTCATTCCTTATCGATCGAGAACGGTTATCTGGCATTTTTGCTGACCTAAAACAGAGCAAACTGTTGTGATTCTTATTACAATTTTCACAGCTCAAGCGAGAGTCGCAATCTCGAACACTGTGATCTGAAGAAAAGCATCTAAAACACAGCTGCGCCTTCCTGATCAGCTCACTTCTATCCATTGGGCTCATCTTCAAGAAGTAATAGCACTTCTTCAGAGCATGAACTCCCCTTCGGCAAGCAAAACACTCCTTACTACTATCCGAGAAAAATACTCTTGGAGCATTCCTCTTGTCGTAAAATCTTGAATTGCGTCCGAGTGGAGGAAGGGTTGAAGTTGGTGGCCTAGAAGTTGTGAAGATATCACACTCCTCAGCAAGTTGTGCAGGGGTAAACCATTCGGTTCCCTGTTTCAGGGCAATATGACTAGCAGTGTCGCCATCCAGAGTCTCCATCAATCGATCAGATATCATCAAGTCTCTCAATGACTCGAATGTATCCACGCCTCTTAGTTTTAGGTAATAACCAAAACTCACCGCTAATCTAGAGGCGAATTGCACATAAGTTTCTGTCAAACCCTTTTTTGCTTTACGGAAGTTATCCAAGCAAATCTGAGGTGATGGCTCGAATTCCTTCAAAACAGCCTCCTTAACTTTGTCGTACTTGGAAACATCCGAATCTTTAACGTAGATCAACACGCTGGAGGCTCTTTCACCCAAAATATTGATCAGTATCTCAGCCTTGAATTTATCTGGAACGTTCTTCATGATGAAGGCCCTTTCAAGTGATGAGAAGAACAAACCCCAGTTTTCAGCTCTGGTCGGAATTCTTCCAGCAAGGATCTTGACACTTTTAACTAGATATTCCACGGAATCAGTGTTCTCACCTTTTACATCCAAATTGACTTCACTCTTTGCTTCTGCCAATTTCTGCTGTGCTTCTATTAGCTGTAATTGATATTTCATCTGTTCAGGTTGAAACCTCATCTGCTCCAGCTTTAACTTTTCAAGTTCAATTCTTTGCTTCTCGACTTCAAGTCTTTGTTTTTCGGCTTCTTTATCTTCCGCTTCTTTCCGATCAGCCACAACAGATTCCACCAGATCTTGCACTTCCTCCAGCTTGTTCTTGTAAACTTCACTCTTGCAGATAAGATCCTCAAGATCAGCTTTGAGCATATTTTCCTGAACCGGCAATCTCAGTTCTCTTGCGACTTCAATTAAGTCTTGCTTCTTTGCTCTTCGGAACATCTCGACAGAAATCAAAAATCCGATCACTAGCAAATAGACTCACTCCAAACGTCACTGATACGCTCCGCTCGACTTGACCACAAAATAGTGGGGTAACACTACCTTTTGACTCTACCAGTAATCGACGGACCAATTAGCTTTAAAACTAATATCTTTATTTAACACACAGCACATCACTCATCCACACTGACAACAAACACAATCCTCAGCATTACTCCGAATCACTAACATCCGTCCAACACCTTTTATACAAAATAACTACAGTCATTTCACTTTACTTCATATACTGAATACAAGAGAAGATCCACACCGATATACAAGGTTCGCAAATCAGCGCGAACAATCGCCAAACTGTTTGTTTTGAACGATATATATATTCAAACATCGACGAATGTTTATGTTTTTTATTGATGTAACTGAACACTTATTGACATAACTGAACATTTTGTTCTATGAGTTTGAAATTATTAGCATCATTTCTAATTTTTGTTGTATAAAAGAGCTTGGAATAAAATCCAATTTTCTGCGGATGAAAGATTTTAAGTTCTAAAGGGTGGTCCGCAATGTACGAGTTGGGGGAGAGAGAAAGAGAGAGCAGACCTTTTCCATTTTGGAGAGATGCAGCGCATACGTGTCATTGGCTCTGAACTGCATGAACCTCATGTTGCTAGACTGGCTGAGTTCTGTGATGATGCGGACGCTAGGGAACATTCTGCAATGAAGGAATCAAAATCATTAGCAAAAAATCAATTAACATGCACAACAAAACAGAAGAGATTGAAAAAGAAATGGATAGTTAATTCCCAAAGAGTCATATCTATACTCGACAGCAGAAACTACGTAAACAGAAAGCTTGTTGGGTTGCTAGGAGGAGTTTCGGTACGCAAATCGTCATAACTGGCGCTTTTGTCCACTTTTATGGACCTCACGCCATTAAACCCTTACAAACCAACCAACCAACAGTGATGAAAAGACGCTATATATATGTTACGGGCAATGTGATAAATCCTGGCATTATTAATAATGCCCGATTAATCACTTTACCCGTAACATATACATGGGTTTGACAAAATAATCATATGTTTAAATTGACGTTCTTTATTCAACTCAAAATTCAGACACCGTGCTGGGAACTACTTTGTTTATTATTAGTGACGTCATAAGGTCAGGAAATGTTGCTGTCGAGGTATAATATAGATTTACTCCTAATTTCTGTGTTGTTAATGTGATTATTAAACAAATGCAAAGTTTTTAGAGGTGACACAATTTTCCTTCAGTTTGAATTTCTCCAATTTATTAAAAAATAACGGTGATATATTGGAAGTGCTTTTCGTATATTTCTTTATGAGGTATACTACCTTTATAAGGTTGAAGTTGTGCTGACGGAGTTATAGGATCTTTTGGTGTTTATCATGGCCCCTGATGGAAATTTCCTTTAAAAACGAGTCTATTGAACACGAAGAGATTTTTAAACGTTTATCAGCTCCTTGTTAAATTAATGTAAATTTGCTGCTGTTAAGCATTCTATTAACTGTTGACTTGTTCTTTTTAAACGAACTTTTTAATTGGAAAGTGTAAATTTTTTTCAAGTTAAATCAAGTTTATGTTATACTCGACAGGAATGTTTCCTGACACTATGACGTCATTCTAATAAAGCAGTTCCCATCGCGGTGTCTGAATTTTGAGTGAAATGAAGAACCCCAATTTAAAAATACGATTGTTTTGTTAAACCCATATATATACAGCGTCTTTTTATTGCGATTTGCGTGCCGAAACTCCTCCTAGCAACCCAACAGGCTTTCTGTTTCCGCGTAGTGATGTCACAGGGTCAGGAAACGTTGCTGTCTATACTCGACAGCAAGCAACGTTTCTTGAACCCAGTACGTCACAAACGCGGAAGGAGAAATCGGTAAACACAAAGCCTGTTGGGTTGCTTGGAGGAGTTTCGGTACGCAAATCGTGATTGAAAAACACTATATATATGGCTTTAATAAAATAATCACATTTTTAAATTGGGGTTCTTCATTTCACTCAAAATTCAGACACCGCGCTGGGAACTACTTTGTTTGATAGTGACGTCATAGAGTCAACTTAAGTTGCTGTCAAGTATGTGTCGAGTATAGTTCCCGCCCCAAATTAAAATCTGTGGCCTTGGGTCATACGCCATAAAACTCCAACGAACCAACCAAATTAAAATCTCATTTCCTATCCGTTATTTACCCTTCTTCAAACGAACTGTAATTTCAAGAAGTAACGTTAATAAGATGGGATAATGGTGCATTACTTGAACATGGTCTGCACGGCGACGATGGTGTTGCAGTCGGCCAGGAAGTCCTCCTCCGCCGAGTTGGTGGACTCCTTGTTCACCACCACCACGCTGTCCGCCAGGTTGATTCCCGACCGCAACAGGTCGTCCAGGCTGAGAAAACGATCGTTTTCATTTTAAAAGCAGGGTAGGATTTAGTTTTATGACTATAAACACTTAATTTTGTGATGAATAACAGTGCTTTAAAACTTTTATGCCGGAAAGTGTTCCAGCTAAATCAGTGGTTCCCAACTCAGAGAAGGTCGCGGACCACAAAGTTTAAAATTGGAATCTCCACGGACCACCCTATTTGCCTAATAAAATCCTTATAATCCCTAATTAAGCGTGTAAACTTTTTGATGTACTGAATTATAATTCTATTTTTAGAAAATTTAAATTTATAACTCTTGTTATGATATAAATAAATCTTCGGACCCTACAGAAATGTAGCGGAGTTTTTTTCAGAACATTAAATTTCACTTCAAATATTTAATGTACACAAAAAGTATTGTTAATAATTAAGTGGTGACTGTTATCCCCACAAACTTCTTAATTCCATCTTTTCTCGTTCAATTCGCTCAAATTTGTATTTATTGGATTATTTTGTGCTTCTCCTGGCCCCATCACGGACCACTTCCAAGACTCTCACGGACCACCGGTTGGGAACCACTGAGATAAATCTATAAGCTTATACTACATCTTGGTGGTTCAATGAGCACATGTTCCTTTAGTTTTTCACAAACATTTTATTAAGTTTAGAGGTGCAAATAATTTTTTCTTACATAGGTCCAAGGTACACTACCTTTTAAACCAAGGTACAATTGTACCTTGGACCTATTTTCAGTTTCTTTTTCTTTCATTAATTACGTATTGAAATACTTCAATTAAAACTCTGAAGAAATATATGTAGTGTATGAAAGGCTAAAGTATCCATGGAAGGTAGTTTCACCTGTTTATTTTCAATAAATAAAAAAATAGAGGGTAAAAAGTAAAAATCGGTCCGAGGTACAATACCCCCTATACGAGGGTAAGGGGTCATACTTATCAATCGATCCCTGCATCCAGTAGACCAGCGGGAACCATGAAATCGCGTCGAGGAAAGCTTCGTGGGGCCTAAGGAAAGGAAACAGAATGAAAAATTAGTTAAAATATGTGTTTGAAAGAAAAAAATTATCGTAACTGGGGTAATTTTTGTTGACTTAGAGGTGTCCCTGAAATTAGGTGTGAAAAAATTATTTCTTCAAATAACGGAAATTAACCGGCAGGACTGTTGCCGGTTATATGGATGTGAGGATATAAAATCCTCAAACTTAAATTTAAAGAAACAACTGTCCAGCAAGACCATTTGGGTTCAACGCTCTGTAGTGGGCTCTGATTTGTTCCTCAACAGGTGCTAAGGCAGAAATTATTAAAACAACATTTAACATCGAGGGCATCATAGCTCGAGGGCTCGAGTTCACCACAGCTCCATTTTAGGTCGTTCCCCTCCCCAGCAAACGGTTTTCGGAGAATTGTTTTTACCCTCACAATCTTGGGGTCCACTTGGGGGTGGGACCCTTCTGGGCCTCTGATTGGTCTGAACTCTTTTGAAAAAAATATTTTTACCAGCGGCGCCTGTTGGATTCTCCCTCCTGTTAATTTTGTAGACGGAGAATAGCTCTGGAACCCAAACCGTCACCAAGCCTTAAGCTTTAATAAAGATTTTGTTTCCCAACATTGCTTCTTCTTCCCTGCCACGACATGGATATGATCTTTTCTGTGCTGAGTTTGGGCGGACTTGTTGCATTGTTTTCCAAATTATGACACTAGTACTGTCATAATTTTAATAAGTACTAACAATATTCGATATCATGTGTGTCTCACCTCCTCTCCAGTAGCAGGATGATGGGGCGTAGGGTCTGCGGCAGGTGGAAGTGCGCGCGCAGGGGGACGATGAAGTTGTAGATGCCGTTGGAAGCATAGTCGGCGGCCAGGATGATGCAGCGGCTCGGCCAGTTGTACTCTTTGGCGTTGCGGAAGCTGCAGTGCACGCACACCTAACAAACGAGGAACGTTTTATGTTTCAAAACAATCAACTTTTCATCAAACACGGATCATTGTTGGGTAGGGCTCGGTGGGGTAAAAGGGGTCTGATGGGGTAAAATAGGTCAAGGGATTTTAACAGTTTATATTTGAATTGTGTTTTGGCATGCTGATTTTTATTGAGACTCAAGTAAAATCAGCATGTAAAAAAAAAACATTAAAGCCGTGTTCACAAGAGCCATTCTACCGGAGGAAAGGCGTATAAAACTGGTTATTTTTCCACCGCTCTCCCTACGCTAGGGAAAAAGCCACCTGACTATCGGTTTGAAATTCTCCCCTGGGGTATAGCAGGAGGAAAGGTTTTAGTTGGATCAACCTCCTGTAGACGGCGCTCTCGCTCGCTTCCCGTAATGCATTTCTACAAGCTCGCTCGCTTGTCACGTGATTCTTTCTACTGGTAGGACGAGTGCTCTTGTGAACGGGCTATTCAAATTTTCCACACGGCTGGTTTTCGGATATCCCTTTTCCCCTACTTCTTAAGCTCTTTCTCCGGTTGAACAGGTTGGCTCTTGTGAACGCGGCTTAAATTATAGAATTAAAAACTGTTAAAATCACTAGACCTATTTTTCCCCACCCTACCCTAGTCAGAAAGGATAAAATCGCGTCGTAATAATGGTGATCATAACTTTAATGCTTATCTGTAATCATTATTTTCTAAGCAAGGAGCCCTCCTCGACTTTTATGGCCCTCAGTCTCATCTCCCCGATCTCTTTGTGTGGTTTGGGGTTTTTCCCTCGCACTCGTCTCAGAGGAGGGGTTAAATTTTCTTCGGTAATTGACCACACAAAGAGACAGGGACCATAAACTGAGGGCCATTTAAATCCAGGAAGGGCTCCTAAATATGTTTTGTACCAAAATTTATAAATCATTTTTGACGCTTGAAAGATTGCCAAGTTGCCAACGGAGAGATATACCTCGATTGTTCTGTAAAATACACTAAAATCCTCGAAACATTAGATTAGGGCGAGGTGTGAATTGGGTTTGGCGAGGTGTGAATGATTTGTTTTGGAGCTGCTTGAGTTTTATTTTTTGAACGAAATATTTTTATCATAAATTTATCATTATTAACTGAGTAAAACCGTATCGCTCAAAAGTAATCACCATTTTTAATCGAAACCAATTCCGATGAAAATTCGATCCGTAGCCAAATCAGACGCGATTTTTAAGATATTATTCAAAATTTAATCATTAAACAAGGTTTTGGCGATCTAGCGTCATTATTAAATTCAAACTCGGCATGTGAAAGGAATGAAGATCGATAATGGCAAAATTATTTTTTTGTACTCTGAAAAAAAGTTTTGCTCAAAATTTGGACTTTCATGATTTAATTTTTATTATTATGCTGAGTGTTCTCACTTGAGCTAGTTGCAGGCAGCACAGTGGTTTCTTCTCCCTTAGCAGGTAGCAGAGCGTTGGACTGACTCCCACATAAGGAGAAACTGGCGGGAAACCTTTCACGATTCTGAAACGATGAACGGTTTTTAAACATTTTTGGCAAACATTTCTAGGTGATTTTATCTATAATAGAGAAACTGATAGTTTTAGAGCTAAAATATCTAAAAGAATATTACTAAATTTTCAATTTTATATACTAAAAAAAGTATACATATAGGTTCTAAAAAAGTTGTAATAGAGTTTTAAAACTGTTTTAAGAAACGTTAAAAAAATTACGAATATGCAAAGAATCCAAATCCTCGTTATTTAAAGAAATTTCTCATTGTATTTCAAAACTTACGAATTAAAAGTATCAGATCAATGAAATGCTAATTGTTTTAAGTTTTTAGGAATCGCGAAAGCTCTGTGCCACACACAGCAACGAAAGAAAGAAAACTATTCCAAAATGTCAAACACCACATTTAGTCGTTCACAAATTGGCCCTTTTCTTCATCTGTTGCGCGTCAATAACTACAACTTTTAACTCTCACTCGAGTTTCCGAGATTTCAAATTCCAGCCAATTAGGGCGTCTCGCTCTCGAAATATAGTTGCCAGATTCCTTCCTCGTTCTAATTAGATTGACAGGACATTCAACACTCCCCTTTGGAACGCACTTCATTAGATGCCAGATTCAACGTTCGTTACGTTAAAGGCTGATTATCCGATAGTCGTTCACCAGAGGGCGCTGTTTCGGTATGAATCGGTTTGAAGAATTCCAGAACAGCATGGTTGGACTTATTTGCTGAATAGAACTTTGCTTCTAGATTCAAATCTCGTTGATTCCTTATCAGACCGATGTCTCGAAAATCAAGCTACTTATTTTTCGGAATAATTTTTGATAAAAGATAAAATAAATACTTTTGCATATTTGCATGTCTGTAAGGTATAGATGGATTTTGTAGAAACAATGGGTTGATTAAAGTAAAATCTATACACAGCAATCACATTGCGTATAACAAGATTTGGTGAGGCGAGGGAATTGCAAGAGATTGCCTGGATTACTGAAATAATATCAAGCCTATCTAAGTGGAATAATCCCTGATAAGTGTAGCAAAATCATATCAAACTGAAGTGGATTAGTGTATAGTGGAAGGCAAACGTTGGATCCGAGGGATCTCAAGGCTCATTCAGATTTATCTCTTCTGTTATTCATTTTGGAAGAAACATCCAAAGGGAAAAGTTTGACTCGGCCGGCGCGGCGTTTCAGTCTTTACTCCTTTACTTTTCTAAGCAAACCAGCGATTCACTGAAGTGAATAACTCAGGATGAATAGAGTGAAACAGTGTGATTGAGCCTTCATAATAGGAGCCTTAGAAACCAAGGGGTACAAGTGCAGTTTTTTTAGTATTGAATTTAAGTGCACTAAGTAGTTGCTGTGGAGTCACATATTGTTGTGGTAAAGGGATACAAGTGAAAAACTCTATGTTTGTCTCTTTACATAGATGTATGTACACTATGTTTGTCTCTTTAAGTTTTTCATATGTATAAAAAAATTACTTATAATTTTTAAGTGAGAGTTTAACTTTAACTTTGTTTTTCTCGTTATATCAATGTGCAGTCACTTTTACCCCTTGGCTTCTAGGCTCCTCATGTATAGTACTCCACACTTCACTGCGTTTTAATTACTTTTGAACTTTGTAGTGGTGGCTGTGGTCGCCACAATGTGTTAAGAGCAGGGTTTAAAATTGATAATTTAGAGATTGAGAAATATCTCGAAATCGAAGAAGGGTTCTTAGTTTGGTGCATGACGTCACTTCTCTCTTCGGCACGACACACTTGTACTAAAGCGTATTCGGCATGGGTTAAATCCTTTACTTTGAAGGTATTTATTGGTTGATGATTCGGCGAAAGGAGAGGTGACGTCACGTAGGCCACATCTCCGATTCCAGCGAGCGTAATTTTTGAAAATTAATTTAAATACAAATACAAATATAGTCGATCAACTACAGGCTAAAAGCCCAGCAAGGTTGATCCAGTCTATTCAATTCAACCTCCCCCCGATTTCCAGTATTCGTCTACTTTTCTTTTAAACTCGTCCACCCCACTTGAGTTAACTATCGATTCAGGTAATGCATTCCATTTATCCACTACTCCATTAAAAAAATAATGCTTCCTACAATCCCGTTTAAAACTTGCCTTATTCAATTTTAAACTGTGACCCCTCGTTCTATTACCCGTACAGAAATCTAGTCCCTCTGTGTCCCCTTGTTTTAACATTTTAAAAAGTTGAATCAAATCCCCTCTAACCCTTCTTTTCTCTAAAGTGAACATATTTAACTTCTTAAGTCTTTCCTCGTAACTAAAACTAGATATACCCTTGACCAATTTAGTAGCCCTATGCTGAACCCTTTCAACTAAATCTATATCTTTTTTTTAAGTATGGAGACCAGAACTGAACAGCATATTCGAGATGAGGCCTTACTAAGCCTCTATATAATGGTAAAATGGTAAAAAAAAAACTAATGATAAAAAAAATCTAAAATTATGAAGAAATGCGTTTTATAACCCCATCAATGATTTCCAATAATCGAAGTCTTGAATTTCCACAAGTGTTGCATTCCGTATTTGGATTTTATAATATGTTATGGGCTTCATCCAGTAATCATTTACACACCATTATATTTACATTACATTACAATATTACAGTAATCAGTAATAATTATGAGCTGCCAGGCTATACTCACTCGCAGTTCTCGGCGGGCGTAATCCACGGCATATCCAGATAGTTCTCCTCCTCGTCCTCGGGCCTGCTCTGCACCTCGTCCCGCACCTCCTCCTCCTGCTCGTCCCCGGAGGACGAAGACGAGGAGTCCTGCCCGAACATGGCAGGGACGGGAGCGATGCTGGGGCGGCGGCCGCGGGCCAGGGCGCCCCCGAAGCTGTCCGCCCCGGGCTCCCCTTGCTTCGGAAGCTCCAGGTTGCGCCCGAACTTCCGCTTCAGCTTCAGCGCGAATTTGGAGCGCATGGGGCTCATCTCGAACGACTTGTACTCTGCAACAGGGAGGAATTAAGTATATGAAGCATTAATGTTCGGCACTGGTTAACTAGAACTAGTTGCAACTAGTAGTTAACTACCGATCAACTAGTAGTTAACTAGTTGTTTAACTACTTTTAGTTTAAAGTAGTTCAACTACTTTTTTAATTAACTACTAGTTAAAACTACTTTCAAATTTTCAACTACTTCAAAAAAAATTTATTTAAAATTTAAAAGTTTGGCGCTCTATGTCCTGTCTTGGGCTTTGCGCCATAAAAAACCAACCAACCAACTTAAAATTTAAAAATATATTTAAAATTTTTATCAAAAATAGAGTACTCAAATACTATAACCAGAAATAAAGACCATTTTTGCTCGAAGTATAAACGTTTTTTGTGATGCAGATAAGAAAGATATATTGGAATTTTGCCAAAAAGTAGGTTATGAAATAAAATAGACTAGTTAACCACTTTGGAAAATATTTAACTACTAGTTGCAACTAGTCCCAGGAAAAAATAGTTAACTACTAGTTACAACTACAATTTTCCAGACTAGTTAGTAGTTAACTATTTTTGCTGTTAAGGAAAACAGCAAGGCTCACAAGAAGACAGATTTGTATATTTTAACTATCTATATATATTAATCTATTTGGCCGGCAAATATACTCTCTAAATCTAGTCCTTTTTACCCGGCAACGGTTCTGATTGGAGACCCGGGACTGCCTCGAGACCTACGGCGCATGCGCCAACTGCCAGTTTTGCCGTCCAAATAGACACTTCGTTCACGATAGTAGTGGTGTATGCTCACTTCTGGCATAAAATCTTAACATGTAAGCACTCTTAACAGTTAAGAAACCTAAACCCTCAATAGGTCTTACTAGGTTCTTATAGCTCACTAGTTGTGTACACTTTAAGTATACATTCAATAAGAGTGTTTACATGCTATGATTTTATGTCAAAAGTGAACAGCCACTATTTGTGTACACTTTAAGTATACATTCATTATCCTAAAAATGAGCTTTATCTCATTGCAAAGAATCTAGGAGTGTATAACAGTTATTCTAGATGTGAGCAGTCACTACTTGTGTGCTAGGAGATATTTCTGAATATACCAAAGAATCTTTGCATCTCTACACTGGCTATTGATTGTGGTTTAAAAGTGTGGTTAATAGAGAATCGGGGGGCAAGAACAACGACTTGAAAAGAATAATAATTTTATTTAATCATATTTCATGGGGTTATAATATATCACATAATAATGTATAGAAAACACTTAAACAGAATGGTATAACATTAAGTAGGTTATATAAAATTGGATTATAATGTATTATATAAGTATACAAAACACATAAGTAGAATGGTATAAAATTAGACAAGAGATTGAAAACATTTTTTTGCAGAGTTTTAAATCAGTGAAGGAGAGTCTCTGTTTGAATCTATTGATGATGGAGGTGAAACTTCAACCGCCATGTGTAGGTAACCAGTTTGCGTGGAAGCATTCGCTGTATTATTTATTTAAAATTTAATAAGAATCTTCATCATCATCATCATTACTATTTTTTAACTTATAATGACCATATGATACACAATCTATTCCATTACTTAACACAAACTTTTTATCATAATAACTACACAGAGATACTTTGTTGATGTTAACTGTTGTTAAATCATGATTTTTACTTCTGATTTGACTTTGATCACATCTCATTAATGATTGGTTTTTGAGACAGTCAACGAAATTACTGTGTTGCAAATTTTGTAGAACACTAGATTTAACTCCTTTGGCGGTTTTTTTATTACACTCGCCATACACATAACTATACATTTTCGGTTTGAGCCCCACAAAGGATGAAATGGGTTGACCCCCCGTCTCATCCTTCAGAAGACCTAATTTCATAAAATTATGAGTGCTATATAGAAAGTGTGATTGATCATAATTGGAAAAATCAAAAATATTGGGTAATTTATTTTTAAAATCATTATAGAGATCTTCGGTTTTTATTTCTAAAGTAAGACTATCTGTATCGGTGTACAGGAGAGTTACATTATCACCGTAAACATTTTTGAATACGTCGTGGTAAATTTTCATCATATGAAGTTTGGATAAATCTAATACTGTGAAACCGATATAAATCGGTTTATTCAATAATAATTTGGACCTCTTTTTTTTAAATAAAACACATTCATTATTAATTGGTTGAAAGTATTCAACAGTGAATGATTTAAGGTGTTTAGAGCATTCTTTTTGACTCGTAGCAATAGCAATGTTTCGCAGTTTTCGGACATTCAATAGTGTTCTACCAAAGAAACTATTGTTCATCAATTTATAAAAATTTTTGTAAAAATTTTCATTAGTTTTTTTTCTTTCGGAATTATTTAATCGGATATAGGGTTCTAGCCAGGGGGATTGGTGAAAAGAAATTGCTCTGTGAATTTTTTTTAAAATAAGGCCGTTTTTTAGATAGTATTTTAAGTTAAGATAATGCACAATATAATTACGTTTATCATTTAAATTTGGTGTCAATTTTCTTGATTTAGTAAATTTTAAATTTAATTTTTTCAACATGTTTTTTTGATGGGAAGACAATTGTTCATATTCGACTGTAAAATGTTCAGGAGCCATGGGGTATGACTCGTGCAAATCATGCTTATTTTCAGGGTAGCCGATATCTACCTCAAAAATGTAACCTACTTCACTGGTAGGGGACATATTCAAAATATCTAACTCCTCAATTTCTTTTTGAGTAAGCCATTTAAAGTTTGAAATAGGTAGATATTGAGACATAACATAACCATAAAGGTTAGTTACGTCTAAAGAAATAATAAATTTTTTTTCTTTATCTTTGTCAAAGTTTTTTAAGTATTTGTTGTTTGCTTTACTATAACGTTTACCAACCAAGCACACTCCACCTCGTATTCCATTTTCGAGGAGTAAATACATATCGATATCTCTCAATAATTCGAGAGTCACATTAGTGAATTTTAAACCAGCAGACCAAGTCAAATCGGCTGCTGAGATAAATTGCAGCGCTTCTAGCTCGTAAATTTTCATGGTGATGTCTCTGAAAGCTTCAAAGACTTCGCTCAATAAGAGACAATCAGTAAATAAGTATAATTTTAGATAGTCCTCAAAATTATTGCACCGAAATTTTTTAAATACCATCTGGGCGAATTCGTATTCCTCATCGCTCACATGTTCGTTAGTGAGATTATTAAAAAAATATTTTTTAGCTGGTAATTTTTTATCATACAAAACAGTTTCGGAATTGAGATAGGAATAAGGAAAAATTCCTTTTCTCCTTAGTAACTGATATTTTGTTTTACAACCGAAAAATTCTTTGAAAATAGGGAAATCATGTTTAGATGTATTCAATGAATCGACTAACTTTGACAAAGACGAAGTTAGAAAATGAAAACTGTCCAAAAACTTTATTCCGTCTATCGTAAATGTAGTGTATTTTTCGGTAGAAAGAGGGATTACTCTAATGGTTTTAGCAAATTTATGAGATATTCGTTTGAAAATCAAGTGGCTATCATATCCCGACAAATTATGAAGCACGACGGGAATAAATTTGCTGATTTGTAAATTTAAATTACATGGGGAGGAATGACACTCACCCCTGAACTGACCACTAATATGACAGTGGTCTTTTACGATTTTATCCTCTGTTTTAAATTTTTGTTTACAGATATAGCAATGCGAACTTTTAGGAAAAGTTACCCCAATCATAGGCTCATTTTTTTTTAGGAAATTATATATTACTTTTTTTATGTTGTTTAGGGTTTTCAAAAAATTATCAACACAATCAAGTCCTCTGTAGTATTTATGATAAATTATTTGTTTGTTATCAGATATAATGAACAGAGCATAGCATATTGGCTTATGATATTGCGTAACTGTTGTGTGACTACTTTTATTTGAAGGTATTACTGTTTCTACGGGTTCTATAATGCTTTCAAAGTCGCTGTAAATCACAAAATTTGTTTTTAATAATTTTTGAAATGATGAAAATTTCATGAAATTTTCTCCCTCCTCAGGCATGACCACGTGTTCGGGTTTATTTTTTAAACAAAACGATTGATGTGAATTTAATGTGGTTTTTCTGTTGAAAGATGTTAAACAATTTTTACAATAATGGTGCATACCATTCCTTTTACATAAGAGTCTCTCAAAGTTTGAAATTAAAAAGAAGTGCTTTTTATAAAGTAATAGATCGATTTCTTTAACAAATTTATTTTTGCTAATGTAAATTGGAAATACATTAATTTCATAACTATAAACATTTATAGTTATGTTGTTTCTCTTCTCAAATTGAGGGATTTGTTTAATTTCAACGGGGAATTTAAGGAAACCGAATTTCAAATATTTAATATATTTTTTATAGGACTGGACTTTTTCCTTGTTATTGATAAAAGGGAAAATCCCCGCTAATATCGCGTAGATAAAACACTTATTATCAGAGTTTTTTATGTGTATTAAACATTTTTTTGTTTTAAGAATTTTGGGTAAAGTTAAAAATCCACACCCCCCATTAGGTTCATTGTATTCACCGAGATGCACTTCGATAAAATTTATTTTGTTAACACTCCATCCGCTACCTAATTGTATGAAATTTTCAATGGAATCTAAGATTTTTTTAAAGGCAGATTCAATTTTTTCGTCAATTTGAAATTGTGATAAGACTCTTTCACAAAATGAAGAAAAGTAAAAGCTGTGTTTTTTTTCATTTTCAAATTCAAATTTTATAAATTCCACACACATACATATCAAAAAACGAACGCGTAAAGAGATTTGATTATTTCGTATTAAGTTAAAAATATTAGCTTTATTCTCTACTAATGCTGCTAATGGATCTATATAATTTTCTAAATCAGCACGGAATGTTTGCACATAATTATTGAAAGCTTGTTCCTTTAAATAAAACATCTCAACAGTTACGCAATATATCCGAATACAAAATTATTAAAATTGGGATCACACAATGAAACTCAAAAAGTATCACCTTTTTATATAAGGTTTAAAAAAGAATAATTCAGTAATATGTTTTCACATGAGTGAAACAAAAACAAGCCATAGAAAATTTCGCTTTCTCTTTCGCGCTCCGTTTGCCCAGCATTTAACATTAAAAAATGGGTGGGCAGGTGATAATCGCATGAGGGGAAAGCGAAATTATGTATGGGTTGGCGGGAAATAAGTTCGAGGAGCACGCTTGTAAATTCGATAACTAAGAGAAATGTCCGATTTTTTCCAGAGAAGGTGCAAATTGATCTTGAAGGATGTACTTGTACCAGTACCGAAACTAATTCGAAATTTCTACTACTTTTTTTCCCAAGAGCAAAACGGAAATTAAAAAATAAAAACCAACCCTCATATTTAAATTATCAAATCCTTCAATATGTGTCGACGGCGCTCAATTTTCAGATATTGTTAGCTCTCTGTATTGGTATACTATTGAAAAGTCTGTTGAAAATTTACTGGTGACTGTTATCCTCACAAATTAAACAGCCGCAAGTCATCGGTATAGATGTAATTCTATCCCTTCTCATTCAATGCACTCAAATTTCTATTGACTGGAAATTTTTTTGTGAAATCAAGCCTCTTCAAGGATTACTTCCACGATTCTCATGACCACTGGTATAGCATAAAAACATTCCTCATTCAATTAGAGAACTTATCGTGCCATGGCTGGGCAAAACAAGCAAGCACCCACTGGTTGATTGGTTCTCTAATAGAATAAGGAATGTTAATACGAGGGTTGTCCGTAAAGTAAGATTCCCAAAATTCTGCAGATGCGAGGAACACTGTTATGGGGGATTTGGCTACACTGGCCTGTACCTTGGACCCTTTTCTTCAAATCCCCGCCCCCACCAGCTGTCTACGATGCTTATTAAGGGCGAGCGCGCACGGGCGACTTTTGTCACTGTGACAAAGACAAAAACAACGTTGCTAAGGCTGTTGTTAGGGGCGGGAACAAGAAGCATCCAATAGAAGCATTCGCACATGACATCACTGGAAGATAAAAACAACGTTGCTAAGGCCGTTGTTAGGTAAAGTCATGTGATTGAAAATGCTCTATTGTTTTCTAATAATATTTTTGATACTAGTAATCCTGGTCGCCGTGACTTTAGTCACTCGTGCGCGCTCAGCCTTAAGGTTTGGCAGCTGTTAGAGATGGAGCTTCCACTCGCTTCTCCCGCCACTCTCTGAGATTATTTTTTTCTGTGCGAAAAACATTCCGGCTGTGGAAAGTCATTCCCACATGTGTGAAGTCTACGGAGAAAAGTGTATGAGTACAAAATGTACGCAAATGGTACAGACAATTAAAAAACGGACGAACAGACGCCCAATGTGCTGGACGGCCTATGGGGGACGGATAACGTGGTTGGAGGGAGAAGCGAGTGGAAGCTCCATCTCTAACAGCTGCCAAACCTTTAATAAGCATCGCAGACAGCTGATGGGGGGCTGGAATTTGAAGAAAAGGGTCCAAGGTACAGGCCAATGTAGCCAAATCCCCCATAACAGTGTTCCTCGCATCTGCAGAATTTTGGGAACCTTACTTTACGGGCAACCCTCGTATGCTAGACCACAATTACACTTTTAACTGCGTGTGTTGTTTGCATCAATGTCTCACCTGCTTCCCCGGTGTGCAGCTGAAGCGTGGAGACGTGCGGGGACTTTCCCTCCTCCGGCAAGAAAGCGCTGTTCTCCTCTTTCGTGATGTTCATGTAGAAGCAGATGTCCGAGGACTGCATGTGGTACGAGGGCCCCGGGTTCAGCATGATGGGCCACGTGTCTGGGATGTCCGTCTGCACGCCCACCAGCGCCACGCCGTACCTGCGAAACACACTCACCGTTAAATTACTTTGTCATTTTAATTCTTATAATTAAGATGGATGCAATTTGTGTGAGATTTCAAAGGCCTCATTACTATTTTATTAAGTGCATGCAATATAGACATGTTGCTGTGCAAGCTACTTTTAAGCCGCGTTCACAACAACCATTCTAACCGGGGAAAGGCAGAGAAAACCGGACCATCCGTTGAAAATTCTCCCCTGGGCCATAGCAGTAGGAAATGTTTTAATTGGACTATCCGCCTGTAGAGGGCGCTCTCGCTCGCTTTCCGTAATGTATTTCTACTAGCTCGCTCGCTTGTCACGTGATTCTTTCTACCGGTGGGACGAGTTAGACGAGTGCACTTGTGAACGGGCTATTCTATTTCCTCACGGTTAGTTTTCTGAGATCCCTTTTCCCCTATTTCTTTAGCTCTTTCCCTGGTTGAACAGGTTGTCTGTGGTGAACGCAGCTTTAGAGAGCGTTTGCAATTGGGTGCGGTCATGGACTTATAAGCCACGTTCACAAGAGCCAACCTGTTCAACCGGAGAAAGAGCTAAAGAAGTAGGGGAAAAGGGATCTCCGAAAACCAGTCGTGTGTAAAATTGAATATCCCGTTCACAAGAGCACTCGTCCTACCACTAGAAACAATCACGTGACAAGTGAGGGAGCTCGTAGAAATACATTATGGGAAGCGAGCGAGAGCGCCGTCTACAGGAGGTTGATCCAATTAAAACCTTTCCTCTTGCTATAGCCCAGGGGAGAATTTCCAACCGATAGTCAGGTGACTTTTTCCCTAGCCTAGGGAGAGCGGTGGAAGAAGAACCGGTTTTCTCTGCCTTTCCTCCGATAGAATGGCTCTTGTGAACGCGGCTATAGACTCATTAGGCAAGATAATCTCGAAATCGTGGCGTGAAATAGTAGGAGGCTGTTGTGCTGTTGTCAAAAGGCGATGAAAATGGACGTCTTGCCAACCATTTCTCGTCACGATTTCGAGGTTCTCTAACCTTATGAGTCTAGGGTCTAGGTGGCTATGGTGAGGTATTGCAATCCTGTGAGGGCCCAAAAGTACCCAAGGTATCGTAACACCAACACATTCCCTTTTGTAATAGTTTAGATCAGCGGTTCTAAAACTGTGGTCCGCGGACCCCTGGGGGTCCCCAGAGCCTTTCCATGGGGTCCGCGAAGATCTCGGATTTAATCCCTTAACTGCTGAACACGTAAATTTCATTTCGGGAATCCGAAGCTTTTTCTTTGAGTTTTCCCCGAACAGTTTCAAAATGAGATAAAACGCTATTTAAAAAGGGCAAATTTCAAAAAAATTTCTGGGGGAGAACCCCCAGTCCCCTTCGAAATTCTAACATCTATACATAATTTTTTTTCTTGAAAATTCTGTAGTTTACAAGGAGCTGTTCTCTTCGGGTGCAACTAAAAATGTCTCAAAATGAGCTGAAACACTACTTTTAGAGCCAAATTTTCAAATTTCCCAGACCCCCCCTTTTTACTTAGAGTAATTTTAAAGTTTTAGCAGAATGTGCAAAATGTTTTAAATTTCTTTTTTTAAGTGATATAAAACAATGTACTCGTTAGGGGTGCCAGAAATAATGTTGAGTCAACTACCCCCTCGAATCAAAAGTCTGGTTACGGCCTAGGGTGTTAAAAATCTTGGGGGGCCGCGAGGTCTGGAAGATACATAAAGGGGGCCGCGGCGATCGAAAGTTTAAGAACCACTGGTTTAGATTCTTGACAAAATGGAATGACGTCATTTTTGTCTCCTCGAGATTAGTCATTTGGTAAAACCAGTCGGTTAACCAGAAAGCCCAGAATAAAAGCCATAAACAGCTTGTATACTCACTTCCTGTGCGAGTGGAAGGAGGCGTAGGTGAAGCTCTTTCCCTCGTACTCGCCGAAGAACCTGCTGTCGCCCAGCCGAATGTGGTAGATCTCGTTCCCGGAGCACTTGCCGTACAAACGGTGCCATTCCTCGGCAGACGCCTGGCCCTCCCTAGAAGAACGACACAAGGAGATGTGTATAAAAAGACAGTTTCCCTTCAGAAGAGATGTTTAGCCACTTCTGATTGGCTAACTTCTGGCAAAGCACCAAATCTATATACCAGTGGTTCTCAACTTTATCATACTCAAGAACCACTTAAATCAATGGCGGACTAAGTAATAAAAACCTGTATAGAGAGAGGTCTAGTAGATATCTACTACTTATTAAATAGGGTAAATAAAGTGTCAAACTGATAAAAAGGCATTAATTTTGTCCAAATGGTGTAGTAGGTGTACACGAAAACAAAGATATTGAATTCATGCAATAAGCAGCAGTTGAATTCACCGGACAACGGGTCCTTCTCCTTGGCAGATAATAAGGTAAATGTGGGTATAGTGGACACTTTAAGGAAAGTTTTCGCTTAAATTCTCTATAAATATCAATCTATTTGCCTGGAAACGGTTACCATCCTATTTTTAGATCAACTGGATCTTCTTCTTTCGATTTTACCAATAAACTTTGTAATTAGATCGGGGAAAGTATTTTTAATTAATTTTTTAAAAGTACTCCAAATTGCTTCTATAGTGGCCACATCGATGGATCTGATGTTTCTATGGTGGACACCTTTTGCATCAAAAGTGGACACCTCTCTTTTTCTGCTTATATGATAGGGTTTATGCATGAAATTGAGTAGGTGTGATCATTTAGTCCTAAAACAATCTTCCTCCCTAGCGAAATATATTTTAGATCAAAATAAAATTAGTTTCGTTTGACTTAGAATAACAGACTTGATGGTTTCCGGCCCATAGCCTACGTTGTAGCTGATTTGAGAAGACTTTCCCGAAGCCAGAATGAAACCTAATTCGTACAACACCCGTTTTAAAGCATAATCAACAGTTTATGAAGAAAATATGATTCAATTTAAAAATTATTTATATTTCCATTGCAGTGACCACTATTGGAAAATCTAAGATTCTGTGTTGGTAAAGTCACAGAGTACTAGAACAGAGAGTCCACGGCCATAGGCCCTAATGGAAATCGAAAATCATGGCATCTTGTTACAGGTTGGGAGAATTGTGGCGCTGGGATCGCACTAAACTCACTAGCGTCTGGATCCAGTCTGAATCGTTCGCCGGCTGCCTATGGGAGATCGAAAACACCTTTTTGCGCATGCGCTGAGTTCTAATTTGGCGAAAGATTTAAGCGGCCGGCATACGTTCCAGAATCTAGTGTGGCGCCCTCACATCAGTAACGCATTTGAAAACAGCCTCGTGGACCCTCTGTTAGGATATTTCTCTGTGGGTAAAGTGGTCACCCCCCCTAAATCCTCGTAAAGTTAAAATTTTCAAATAAATTTTCTTCAGTATGATTGTATACACTCTACTTTATCTAAATATAAATTTAAAAGTCAATTAAACCGTAATAAATACTAAAAAATCAATTCCGACTTAACCGTTTCCTAACGCGATTCATTAAGCAAAATCAAATTTCAGTCACTCGGCCGATGGTGTTATTTTCAAAGACTTAAATATCCTTCCCATGCTGATTTATAGTATCGGTGGTTATTTAACTGATTACCTGATAGCATAACCTACTATGCCTATGAATTTTAATGCTATTTGATGTCTCGAACTCTTATTATTTAAAATTAATCAACTGGGTGGCCACTATTGGGACAGTGTCCACTATACCCACATTTACCTTAATTTCTTTTTTCCCATATTGTCATATTCCTTTAGTAACAAACAAAAATGTTCGTTTGTATTTTACTGGTGATGTTTCTTATCCCCAATCTGATTTGACCAGAACATCAAACCTGATACACGAACTAGCAAGCCTCTCCGAACCACTTCTGGCCTAGAATAACTGTCTGCTCTTTCGTATCCAATACAAGAAAGTATATGAGCAGGGGTGGCCTAGGGCTTACTACATTTTGGGCAGATAGGATATTCCTTTGCTCTGGAGACGTCTCTGTGCAAGTAGGTGACTACTGCTGCGTAGCATGGCCAGAGCCGTTTGATCACATCTCACCACAACCAGTGAGAGAATGAGAGAAGTTTACTGTTGAGAGTGTTTAGTATGGTTCCTACATTTTAGTGTTACTTTTAGAAGAAAAAGTAGGATATCAAAACAAAGGTGTGTTCTTACTGTCCCCTCGAAGTGTGCAGCAGAAGCGTGACCAGCGTGGAAGTTCCGGGACAGAGACAATTGTTGGCCAGCAGAGCGTACTTGAACTCGTCTTCACACACAACGTGCTCTGCAAGGATAGACACAAATCAACAATTTATCTTAAAGTTGTAGGGAACATTCATGGGAGGGTTTTAATTAAATCAGGGAAGATCTGGAACTTTTAACATACTTCAACGTTTTATGAGAAAGCAAACCTATTACTCTTAATAGATAATAATTTCATAATTTTCGTGCTTGTTGGAAATATTTTGAAACCAGGGTGTCCCAAAAAAAACTGACACATTTTAAAAATTTTAATTAAAAAACTAAAAAAGGTAAAAATACGCGGTATTTTCGCAAATCATTGTTCCCAAATATATATATTTTTTTATTTTGATGATGCGTTAGTGCACAAAAATTGGCTAAGGTGGCAGAGAGCGCCTGTGATTTTTTTTTCAGAATTTTCGGATGATGTCTTAAGGTGTCAACTTGGCCCTGAAGGTCAGGTGAAAATCACAGGTTCTCTCTGCCACCTTAGACAAATTTTCCGCCTTAACGCATCATCAAAATCAAAATCAAAATTTTTATTTCGATACATTCTTGCCACTGCGGCACTGGCCATCCCTGGTTTAAGCCACAGTAGTAGTTTCAAAAGGAGGGCTCTGATAGTGAATGAGATGCATACCTACCAGCAAATGCAACGTGTACTTTATTTTCAGGACGGAAGATCTGCACGTACTGAGGAACGTTGGGAGCGAAATCCCGCACTGCCCAGGACCGGAGGATCGTGTGCTCGTCCTGGAATCACATATAAAGGACAATTTGAGCACAATTTCACTGGACTAACTATGCAAAACAAACCTGAAATATATTTTTTAAAAAGTAGAGCTTTTAGTAAACTGCTTTGTACCGTCCACAGAGTATAGAGCTTACAGAGATTCCTAGTGGCAGTTTTCCTCTTTAGTTCCACCACCCCTTCGGGACAACGATTATAACAGGCATGCTCAGGTGACACCTCTATGTATCTATGTATGTCTCTCTCAGTTCACCAGCTGTCAATCAGAAGAAGGCGAAAGTGATTCCTGATTGGATATGGAACTTGCATGATGCGGTCATGAGACGACATGAGTGACAGAAAGCTTCAGCGGGAGAGGATTGGCGGAGACCATGGAGTTCGAGGCGGTCCGTAGGTCCCGTTTGAGGGGTGCCAATGTCTATGGGATAATCAATGCTTTAAGAGTTGCCATTAGCGTCTATCTATGGGGAAGAGACCACTGTAAGCTCTATTGTCTGTAGTACCGTCTAACTCGATGGTTCCCGACTTGTGGTCCGTGATGAGGTCCGATAGCACACAAAAGTTTAAAAAATAAAATTTGGCAATGACAACGAATATAGGATGAAATACAAACAAACTAACAGTTTTATTTTTACTAAAGAAATAGAATGACAATATTCGAAAAAAGAATTACGCCAAGGGGAAAGACCCGTTCAGGTGAAATAAAGTTTAACAATCGAATCAAGTTATGAAAAATGAATTCAAATAAATCCAATGACTTCCTGCTGTCAATTTTTCAGAGTAATAATCACCACTAAATTGACCAGAATATTTTCAACTTATTATTCAACCAAACTGAATTCGGAAGATAATCTTTCATGATATTTTTTTTAAATCAAGGGTCTCCAAACTTAACCTGAGGTCCCGTTTAATAACTACATTAAGATCGGCGACGTTTAGCATTTCTTTTTTATGTGTTTTAGAGGTTTTTTACACGAGTAATTCCAAAATCGAGCAAAAGTACAGAAAGAAAGTTAATCAAATAACTGCTGTTAATTTTATTCCATTTTCCTGGATTGATGGTCGTGGCTTTAGGACTGGATTTAAGTCCTAAACCCTCGACCAGCAGTTCTGGAAAATGGATTAATGAATTGTAACTGTTCAGGTCAGAGAAACTTTTATTAAATTTAATCAAATTGTATATTGTGAAGACTGCTTTAAAAATTCCAGCAATTTTATAATTTAACGAATATTTTCCTTTAAAATAATCCTAGTTTACAGTTTCGTTTGATAAACTTATTGGATTGTAAACACCTCGCAATTTATAAAGTTTCAAATTTAAAAAATTAAAAGGCCAAAACCAATAGTAATATTCTAAAGTGGATCATGCGCCATAAAACACTAACAAACCAACCAACCAAAACCAGGAGTAAAATAAATGGAAATAAGATAAATGGAACCGGGAGGAACAGAGCAGGATTGAATCATGCTGCTAAGTTACTGTAAAGTAGCTAAAATTTAAAAGCGTTCAACTCAAAAGCCTGCTATTCTAGACTGCGACATTTCTTGACCCTATGACGTCACTACGCGGAAGGAAAGACTGAGTAAACAGAGAGCCTGTTGGGTCGCTTCGAGTAGTTTGGCACGCAAATCGTGATAAAAAGACGCTATACGTGGGTTAACAAACTTCTATAGCTTCCAAATTAAATTGTTCATTAAATTGTTGTAAATTTCTGAACAAATAAATTTCCATGTTAACCTTCCAGCGGGCGCGCGTATCTGAGAAATACACTCAAGATGGATTTGGTTGCATAAATTTCGTTTAGAAGAAGGCGTTATGAACTACCATCCTTATTAGCTAATCTATGCACTTCATGTCAGCTACTTCCAGTCTTCGTCTGAAGTTCTAACAGTTATTAGGTGTCTTAAAATATGCTGTTTGTATTTTAGAGATACGCGCGACCGTTCAAGGAAGTTTTTAGTATTTTTAATTTTTTTTAGTAATTAGAAAAAAATTGTTTTTGTGATTTGGTCCTAAACATTGTAACTTAATATATTTTCAGTTGTTTTCATATGTAGCTTCAGTAATAGTTTAGCCAAAATACCAGTAATTGATTTCACATCTTTCAGGTCTCTTCATATTTTATTAGTGATGTTATGATGTTTTTGTGTTTTATAACTACTCTTGATCTGCTCTTTTTGAAATAATATTGATTTAAATAAAACATACTCATTAACCATTTACTGATTAGAACTTTGTTTTAAAATTACATGCTTGAAAATTAACATTTTACAATTGTGTATCTAAGAGATACGCGCGCCCTTTCGTGTTGCTATAGAGGACGCGCCCGCTGGAAGGTTAAGTTAGAACAAATAAGCTCGCACTTGGCAGTTTTGTATGGATGAAGAGTTCTGTAAATTACGATAAAGAGAGAGGAGGTCCGTAAAGGTTTCAAATGTAGGGTCCGCTCATGGACGACCATATGTTTGAATTCAGGTCAGTTCAGCTCAAGCCTTACCCAGTGGGGCTAGTTATACTGGAGTTTGAAGGTCCAACGACCTAGGTACTCCCTCAAATATCCCCCTTGAATTCAGGAGGGGGCCCAAGAAAATGTTTTGCAAGTTAGCCAGTCAAGCCCATAACTGGAAAGGCGTGTTGGTTCATAGTTATTTGTTATTTCAAAGGGGTCCCTCACATGTTAAATAATGTAAAAAAGCTTTGAATAAAATATTGGAGTTTCAAGCAAAAATAGTGTGTCCAAGAGTATTTTTTTGTAAGAAAAAAGTTTTGTATTTTTATTCTTAAAAGTAGTATTTCATTTAACAACTCTCATTTGGGTGACTTCTAAAATAGGATAGCAACTACGCCGAGCCGCAAAATTTCAACTAAGAAACTAGTACATATAAAAAGTGGTCAACATTGTTAGAAACTATTTGCATTTTGCTCTTGAATTAGCTTACAATCATAATAAAAAGATTAATACCGATCAAAATTTAAAATGAAAAAAAAAAGCTTAATAAAAACCAATTTAGTATAGTCAAAGGAAGATTTTACGTAACTTTTCCGATGCAATGGAGGGACCAAGGTCCCCCTTTGCCCTTATGTATGGGCACCCATGGGTCCGCTGGTATTATTTGTCCACATATTTCTACAAATTAAGGACCACGGGTCTAATGGGTTGAAATTTATTTCTAAGGAGAAGTGCAGTTTAAAAAATTTATATAACAATACTTCTTTCCGATTGAATTCGACTGTAGCAATCTCTCGGACTATCGGCACACTTTCTGAAATTACTAGAAATCAAAGGGAAGAAATCAGAGAAAGAAAGAAAGAGGAGAGAAACACTCACAGCCGCACTGCGATCGACATAGTTCCTGGCAGCAAGAATGAAACAAGCTTCGGCGGCGTTCATCCTACGGAAAAACACATCAGAGCATTAGCATAGAGTTAACTAGGGAAAATATGTGCATTCAGAATGAAGACATGCTGCTGCTAATCAATGATTCAAAGAAGTTGTCTGCCAAAAAGTACGCCGTTCTAGCATTTTGTTTTGCAATATTTCCTCATTAGGCTAGAAAATTCTGCTCCTTTATTTAGCAGCCTTATTCCAAATAAACGCAGTGTTCATGCAAGTCGTACTTTTACTCGTGGTTCATACAGTAAGATTCAGCTACAACGATGTGTTTTTCCCTTTGCAGGGAAACGTACAAAACAATTTTCTTATTTTGAGGTGGTGGTTCAATTGTCTGTTAGTACATTCGAGAAAGTTATGATTGAATATTTTTGAAGAGAATCTTTGGCAGGTACTGAGATACTCTAGGTTTTATTAATGTACGAATGGCATCAATGGATTGCAATTAAAGAAATTCCTCACTGATAGACTAGTAGCTCTTCAATACTAATAAATAAATTACTTCCATACTATTAAAAAGTTCTGTATTAATAACTTTTATCAAATATTTCTATTATTCTGATATCCACTCTAATAGAGGAGTTTTACTTATAAATATAAAGTATTGATGTAGTTCGCGGTTTGACACGTGTAGTTAATCGGATTTTGGTCATAAAAGTGGTTGATTGCACAATAAATTGCAATATCGTCGGTAAATCACAATGTTGTCATCTAACCAAAAATACTAAACTTAAAAATATGCTAAAAAAATACCAAACTTTGAAAACGTTAGAGACAAAAACAGTTATATGAAAAAAAACCTCAAGGAAACATAAATTCACAAAAAAAATACGAATAAGAAATAAAAACATTTGTCTAAATGCAGAGCACAAAAAACAGTTAATATCAGTGGCTCTCACCTCTCAATCAATTTTATTTACCTTAAAACCACCGGATTACTAAATACTATAAATCACAGTATTATAAATTTAATAAATATGTAAAGCAGAGATGTTTTTAACTCCTCTGAGAGAGTGTTTCACTCCTCGAAAATCGGAAATACTCTAAAAAACTAGCCAGGAGTATTTTCACTCTTTGAATTTTACACAAAGGTTTAGCTTAAAAAATGCACCGTGTGACCCACCGAATTCAGCAAATAATATTTTTCTACTCAAAACACCAACTGTTCTCAGCGGAGACATTTTCACCCGACTTCTGGCCAAAGCCAATATTGCCAAACGCCACAGCACCCTTATTATCATACTTTTTAATTGTGTTTTCATACAGCCATAGTATTTTTTTTTCATTTATTGTTCTGATGCTTAGGGAGTTGATTGTGGTTTTCTGTTATTTCCGTATTTTACTCCTTAAAATTCAATTTCACTCCTCCTAAAAAAGTCGAGGAGTATTTTTACTCCTCCAAAAAAATCCTAGGAATAACACTGATGTAAAGACTCGTTTTAAAAGAAAATTTATTTGAATTGGTAGTTAAATATATTGGCAGTTTATTGTAAAAGAATGGGACCTGATATGGAAAACTTTTACGCAAAATCTCTTTGTAAGGCTTTGGGATATTTAATAGAGGTGGTTGTCTGAAAAGGCATTATTAAAGAGAGCTCAGGAGATAGTCGGAAAAAGACCAGAGGTCGGGATAATGGACAATTCACCTAGCTCTGGTCAAGTCAGTGTCCTTGAGGGCCGATCCTTGGATGTAAATGACCCTCTGAGCCCACATCGGCACCTGCAGGATCATCTTCATGGTGGCGTCCAGCTCACAAGGGGACAGCAGCACTACGTAAAAGTCCTGCAACGATCACAACAATAAAGAACTATTTCTATTATAAATATCCTCCATAACTATATGACAGATATTACCCCCTTCTTGATAATACTCCCATATACAGGTTGATTATGGAATTAGGGCCGCATTCAGAAATTTTTACACGAAGATGAAACGACATGAGAGATTTCAAAAGAGATCATCAAACGAGAGATATTTGAAGCTTCGCAGCTCTCGTCCGCCATATTGTTCCGAGATTCGAACCGTATTCCGATTGCTTTTACACTTTTTGTGGTCCGTTTAAAAAAAATCTAGAACAGCTACTAATTACCAAAACAGTCCTCAGACATTAATTTATTACGAAAGTAATGGACATGTAGTGTTTTTGCACGAATTTGTATAATCAGTGTATAATTACTTGTAAGGCTTTGCGACAGGTGGAGCCACGAACGCACGGGGAGAGGAAACGAGAGATGGAGATAGTTACCATCTGAAGTTAACGAATCGTTTCCATCTTGTTTCTTCTACGTTTTTGAGGGCCGTATTCAGAAACTTTAACACGAAGATGAGACGAGATGGAAAAATCGCTCGTAACGATCAATTTGAAATAGTCACTCCAGAGATGCCGTTTCTCTCTCGTAGAGGCTCCACCTGTCGGAAAACCTTGCAAGTAATTATACACTGGCAATAAAAATTAAAAAAAAACACTAGATATCCATTACTTTCGTAATATATTAAAGTCTGGTGAGGACTTGTTTTGGTAATTAGTAGCTGTTCTAAATTTTTTGGAACTATTTAATGGACCACAAAAAGTGTAAAGCAATCGGAATACGGTTCGAATCTCGGAACAATATGGCGGACGAGAGCTGCGAAGTTTGAAATCTCTCTCGTTTGATGATCGTTGGAAATCTCTTGTGTCGAGAGCTTTTTAACCGTTTCCGTACCGTTCTCGTTTCATCTACGTGTTTGAGTTTGTGAATAGGACCCTATTTCAATAATTGCAAAACCTTCGCCATAAACATATTAAGCCATACCTGCAGCAGCGGGTGAGCGTAGAACTCGTTGAGGAAGTCCATGATGGTGTCTGCGCGCAGGGTGGTGTTGCACACGACCACGTGCTTCTCGCTCTGCGCGCGGTGCATGCTGTAGGTGCCGCCCAGCTTCTGACGTTCCATCCACGTGTACGCCAGCTGCTCGAACTGAAACAACAACGCACGTGTCAATGATACTCGACATCAGCAACGTTGTTTCCTGAACCTATGACGTCACTACGCGGAAGCAGAGACTGCGTAAACAGAAAGCTTTTTGGGTTGTTAAGAGGAGTTTTGGTACGCAAATCGTGATAAACAAAATAATCGTATTTTTAAATTGATGTTCTTCGTTTCACTCAAATTCAGACACCGTGCTCACCGTGCTGGGAACTACTACTTTCTTTTTTAGTGACGTCATAGGGTCAGGAAACGTTGCTGTCGTGTATAGACCACAGAGGAAAAGCTAAACACAGGGTCCAAAACGCCATTTTCAAGTACTATCTTATGGTAGAGGACAGCACTGCAATTGATAGATGGGTAGGCAGTACTACTAGAACCGAGGGCCCAAAACCACAGGTGATAATGGAAATTGGAAAAACGTGGGGTATGCCTTGTGATAGGCTGGGATCGCATCCACTACTCATGCAACTCACGCCTCTTCATTACGTCACGAGAGGCGAAGAAAAAAGCTTGATCCTCCAATAGCCCTCTGAAAGGACAGATTGAATTTACACATCACAGCCAATCACAGCTGGTGACCACCAAAATGTACTGCCTACCTCTCTGTCAATCAGTGAGTTTCCAGTGCCGCCCTATACCTTACGATGACATTTGAAAATAGCGTTTTGGACTCTCTGTTAGGCTTTTCCTCTGTGTGGGCAGTACCATTTTGGTTGTCACCAGCTGGATTGGATGTTATGTGTTTATTCAATCGGTCCTTTTGAAAGGCTATTGTTGGATCAAGCTTTTTTTTCTCCGCCTCTCGTGACGTGACGAAAGAGACCTGAGTTGCACGAGTAGTAGATGCGATCCCAGCACCACCAGGACCCCTAATCACAAGGCATACCCCATATTTTTCTCCATGGCACTGTCTATTTGGACGATCAATATATACAACGAAACTCCTACTCTTATTTCCACGGCAACGGTTCTGATTGGAGATCACACTAAGCACCAGGACTGCTACGTAACCGCGAGACCTACGGCGCATGAGCCAACTTCTGTTTTTGCCGTCCAAATAAACACTTCCTTTCTCCAATATCATATATGTCCGTGGATCTTCTGTTCTTGTACTCTGTGATCCAGATATTTCAATTTGGAATGTAGCGACGAGAAGCACCGTTAAAGTTCTAGGACCTAATATAGCAGGAGGGCGTTGCAAAGACCGATTTTCTCCAAGGCCCGTTTAAATAAACTAAACATAACTGAGTGAAAATATCCATTGCGTAAGGTACAGCTCCCGTAACAAAAAACGCACCCGGGGGGTTGGTCCGGGTTGCCCAGTTTCCTTTGCCCTAACTGTCAATTAATCGCCAAAACTGACATCCTCAGCCTATCCATCGATGAATCAATGTAACGTTTTTTGTTGCGGGAGCTGTACAACAGTATGCATACTACTTTCACCATAAGCTTGATCGAAACTGAATCACTTTGCAAACCGCTGAATGAACTGTATAAGTGCAATAGTGAGAATTAAACAATATAATCGAGTCCTATTCGACGGATGATATTCCAATGAACAGACAGGAATTTCTTAAGAAACAAAAACCGGTGAACCTCACTAGGAGAAAGATAGACTTTAAGTGTGGGATTATCAAAATTTCCATGGAACTCCACTTTTTATAGCTGAGCTCTCAATATTGCACTTTTCTAACTAATCCCACGGTTTTACAAATGTTGCAACTCCTTTGTATTACATTAGGTTCTTAGCATTGTAACGGTTCATCTCCTCCCCCCCCGTTCCTATTCGAAATATTCTTGTCTCGGCCCCCTCTAACCACCCTATCAATTTTTAAAGATAATTTTAAAACGACTTTTAGTTACAAAAAAGCATCGAAATCCCTTCAAAATTTATATTGGTACAGTCCTGATATGAGGAGGAAACGTAACAGTGAATATTCACAAGTTAAAAATTCATGCTGTTACTTTGTTGGGTTTTAGAATAAGTTTCTAGAGATTAAACAACGTTCATTTTCGCTATTGCTTCTTTAATTACTATTAAAATAGAAGCGTAATTTGAGAGTTTCGTAATGAGGTAGCAGATTCACCTAGATTCAACGAAAGCTTTTAAAAATAATCCTTCTATCTCTTAGAAATTCTCGGAAGCGGCTATCAAAAGAGGTTATCCAAACAATATTTAAGTTAATTCTTTAAACAACGTTCCTAATAAAATCGATACTCCCCATTTTTGAAGTCCAAGGAGGAATAAATTTGGCTTATTTCCATTTCTGATTTGGAATCCGGGGGCTACGTCACCTTATCTTTATACAATGTTACGGGGAATGTGATAAACCGGGAATTATTAATAATGCCCAAAGTGAGGCGGGCAATGTGATGAATTCAATGGCATTTATCAATGAGTATTTATCACTTTGCCCGAAATACGCGTGAATTATTAATAATGCTCGGATTTATCACATTGCCCGTAACATATGCACTTGTAACGACGTGACTAGACATCCGCAGATAATAGCTGCAGATTTTTATAAAAACTTATAGAATAGAGGTCGATTTAAGATGTTAATCTCTTAAATTAATTATGATAATAATATAGTTAATTTTACATTCGTTTGTCGAACTAAATATGTAGGAATTCCTCAATTAATACCTCTACATTGGTTAATTAAAATATTTATTAATTTTATTTTAATTTTTATATTAAAAGTTATTTATGGGGTTTATAGATTGGATATATTTATATGCATACATACATGAAATTTATTTCATTCAAATATTTAAAATTAGGGACCAATAGATATCGCAATTTACTCCAAATTCAAAGTGTTGCATATCATATTTAAAGCCCATAAAGATACCTTTAAAATAAAAAAAATGAACTTTCTTGCCCAATTCGTTTTAGAGTTGTAAATAATCTTCTGATTTTACGTAATTGCGAAGAAATTGCGTAATTTGCCAGTTTTGGGTATTTTTAAAATTCTGTCAAAAAACCTGTTAAGAAAGAAAATCTAAAAACTGGTTCCTTCATATACTCCATGGTAACTACCTATAACCAAAAAATCATTGAAAACTGAGACATCAAAGGTCCGATCTTGCGTTGATTTGACATGGATTGACCTCTATCTTTCCTCTATGCTTTTTACAGACTTTTGAAATCAAAACTTTAACTATAATCACCTTTGTATTACATAAATAGAACTAATTGAAAATACTTTTAAAAACTAATAATCCTGAAACCCACATTTAAATATAATTTTATAATCCGAATGCGGGAATTAAAAAGATATGAATGAAAAGTAAAAAAAATTATTTGAATCTCAACAATCAAAAGTGACAACAAAAGTATTAATATACAAAACGAGTTTATTTCAGATCATATACTTAACAAGCAATTACATGAAGTGACATATCAAATATGATATAGCATGTCTTTCAAAATTAATCTTTTCCTAAAAATTAATTTGTAAAACTCATAGATTTTTTTTTTAAATCATTGTTTTTAGAAATTTAAGATAACAATAAATGCAAGGAAAAGATTTACTTTTGTCTAAAAAAATTTCTACACCCAAGTAAGATAAATCTTAAAAGCTATAAATATTAAATAAACACAAAACTTTGAGGAAATATTAGTAAGAACATATCCATATAAAATTTTCACTACTTCATATGATAACTCATTTTTCATAGATCATAAGCATACCAAACAAAACTTTTTACCAAATTCATTAAAAATGAGCCCTTATATTCCTAAGAAAGTGAAATCCGAAAATTTACAAGACAAGACAATACAAATAACATATTCTAAAACCAAATTCATTGACATATTACCTATAATCTGATATGCTTTGTCAAATAGCCTTTTTAAATTGAGGGAGATAAAAAAAGAAAGATTCCTAAAAGAACATAACACCAAACGAAAATAAATGAATCGAAATGCAGATTCCTGCTGTTGAAATAGTTTGGTAATTATAAATTGCACAAATCAATTTATAATCAAATTTATAAAGATCAAAGGTTTAACCATTTATTTGTACGTAAGTTGCAATCTAGTATAATATCGGCTAAATACTCAGAATACTATAATTACCCCACTTCTACTTAAAGTTATTTATCGTGATCTCCTTAAAAACCAATATCAGCATACTTTACTACATTTTGTCCATTTCCGCATGTCATCGGCATTTTCAGAAGTGATCATGGACTTCAGCAGCTCAAATAACGATTTTGTTTGCAGTTCCGTACTACTACAATCGTCCAGGGCTTTATTTCATTCGAATATACATACAAAAGTACCTTTCTACTCTGAAATGTCACCCGAATGCTCTTTTAGTATATAGGGGTAATCCAAACAAACAGGGCATTGCGCCAAAACTGGCGATAAAACAGTGGTTTCTGGCATCAAAGTTCTATAGAAGTTGAATTGCTTACACTCGTCGAAACACCAAATTTTGCCAAAATATCCCCCCAGGCCCGTTTTTTGACACAGCTTCGATAAGAGTCCTCCAGCCGCCGTGTTTACCAACAGCTCAAATGATCACAACTCTTAAGCATGTTACTGTGTGTATATACATGGCAGCTACATGGACTTATCGAAGCTGTGCCAAAATTTCTTTTGGCCTTAAAATACCTTATCAACAACTGAAAGACTTTCAATATACAACATGAGATATATAATATCAGTGAGACATTTCAGTCCTTGCTCTCAAATTGGTATCATCAAACTTCATATTCACCGTGTAGTATAAAAGACATGTTCCTTTAATCCTAGACTGACCGAGATTGCCACACAATTCAACAGGATCTTTGGGGCGGCCGAGTGTGAAAAGGTCAATAGGATTGCTTATTGTAGGAAGCTCAATTTTGCACACCTGTTTTTTTAAATCACCAGGCAGGAAATCGAAGTCAAAACCGTATGTCTCTTCTTGAAATCTAAAATTTCCTTTAAATTGTACTTTCATAGGAAGTATACATATGGTCTGAAAATAAATTGTGCCGGATTCATTCAAAATCACTTCATATTTGACAGGAGCATATTCGCTACTTTTAAGCACTATAATAAAACTAGTGCTCCAAGTTTCCTTTTCAATGAGAAATTTCGGAAATTCCCACCTACCAAGTTCTGAACATCCTTTACCATGAATGTCAACAAATGCAATTTTATATCTGGCTAATTTGAAAACTTTGCACACTATATTTACTACTGGTTTACGATAATCGTGGAGACTATATACCGGAAAGGCAATCTGAGGAATCTCTATTTTCCTCGACGTTCCAATTCTAAGCAAATGCTCGAAGAAGTGACCGAAATTAGGTCCACTAACGCAAATATCAAAAGTACAATCTTCATTTTCATCAATCGTTCCATCTCTACCTGTCCTTAGGTAGTAGGTCGAATTATTTTTTTGTTGGCACTCTAGCCACCACAAAAAGCCGCCACTCGAAGTAGTCTTCACTGGGTATTTAGAATCTTCATATAACTGCAGGTTCATTACAAATAATTTTACAAAATTTCCTAGTACATCCATGGCCACAATATTCGATTTCTATTATTTAAAAGAAAAAGCACCTTCACTTTGTTAGGTGATAAAAACCAACTGAACGAATTCAAAGGTGAACTGCACGATGTAAATTATATGACTTCAGCGTTAGACTATCAGTATTTATTACTATTATATAAGATGGGTTGAGAAGTTCTGTTACTGGAATATAGTCACATAATTTAATTTCTCTTTGTGTAGGGGGCCGAGTGGCCTGGTTGTGTTACGTGCAGACAACCACGCTAGCAGTGTGTGCAGGGCTTAAATTGCACCGGAGCGGAGCTCCGGTACTTCTTGTTTTTCTGTAAATATTTACTAATATTTATTGATTAATCAGTAAATATTTGTAATGCTGAAATAGTAGCGCTCCGGTACTTATTTGGTTAGAATTAAAGCCCACTGTATCGGCCGTCGGTTCGATTCCGGCCTTTGCCCTGGGTGTATTTTCCTTCTTTGTGTCAGTAAAAATTCTATTGTGTCTGTCTTACTTGACGAAGGTGTATAAGCGGATCCTTGAGATCAAGCACACATACCGGAAAATATATGTAACCACAACCCAACCCAACTCTTTGTGTATGCTGCCAACCACGCTAGCAGTCTGGGCACTGTATCAGCCGTCGGTTCGATTCCGGCCTTTGCCCTGGGTGTACTTTCTCTCTCTGGCCCCGTTTACATGAACAGTTCTTATACCCGGGTATAATGCAGGGGAAAGGAAAATTGAAAACCGTGCTATAAACCCATTTACATGGCTAGTCCTCAAATCCCGGGTATAGACGTCACTGGTCCCATCATTCATTGCAATTTGTGTTTGTTTACATTCTCTTATCTCTTTTCGGCTTGGAATTTTGCGTTCATAATGGATTATTTTCCAAGTTATTTTGACATTTAAGATAATAATCAATCTTAAATATCCAATTGAAATAAAAAAGAAGAACTTACTTTCCAACAAGTTACTAACTAAAGCCTAACGTGGATGACTTTTGTTTTGAGTGAGACCGAAATGCATCATGGGAAAGCCGGGTATTCAAATTCCCGAGTAAATAGGTGGATTTATTTATACCCTGCATTTTTTCCCTTTCATAGGGATTTCTGGGTATACCGGCCACTTATACCCGGGTATATGGTCCATGTAAACGGGGCCTCTGTGTCAGTAAAAATTCTGTTCTGTCTTTCTTGACGAAGGTTTATAAGCGGATCCTTGAGATCAAGCATACAGACCGGGAAATATACAGGGTGTCCCGTAAATGATGTGTCACACTTCTAGGGAGGATAGTAGACACCTAGACGAGTCAGAATCACATAGGACATAGGGGTCCCAGACCCAATCCCAGGGAGTTAAAAATGGAGCGACACCCCAAAACAATTATTGAAAAATTCAATTTGTAGAAGAACTACTATTGGTAAAAATGTAATCATGGTCTCAAATTTTGTGGTTTAATATGATCTTCAAAATTTTCTTGGCAGTTTTCAATTTAAAATTTTTTTGTCACGAAAAAAGTTAAAAAACAGCAAAAAAATGTGAAAATTAGGCCAAAACTTTATTTTGTTTTCCGAAATCCTTTCTTTTGATTTGATAATCTGAAAGAGCATAATTAATTAACCTTAAGTCCAAAGTTTCACGTAAATAGCATCAGTATTAAACGCTTGAGAGCCTGTTAAAGTTAGTTTTAGGCGTGCTAAATCGGCTTCGGAAAACGAATGTTCAGGGAGAATCTACAAGTTACGGATAGATGTCTGCCAACTTTCTTTCCTCGCCCGATTTGGCGAGACAGGAGATGAGTGTGAAAATATCTAAAATGCGCCAATTGAACAATTTGGCGGGATGAAAATTTCAAAAGCGTAAAATGTTGATTCTTAATTCTTATTATTTTTAGGAAACAAGAGATTAATAGACGACATTAGTCAAAACGTCACTTGCTTGTTTGGAAACGTAGATTCCATCCGTGATTGGTTCCGTACGGATTGGTACCAGTGGCGGATCCAGAGGGGGGGCCCTGGGGGCCATGGCCCCCCCCGAGAAACCCTAACAAATAGCTTAAAAAACACTTTCTTAATGCTAAAATTCAAAAATTTTCTGGGGGAGAACCCCCAATCCCCCCTTTAATATTTTGACATGTGACATCTGTTTTAGAGTGTTTTTTCCTTGAAATTTCTCAAATGCTCTCTTCATTCTTCTTTCTCTCTTGAAAATTCCTGGAGGAAAAGTTTCAAAATTTTTCTCGGGGGTTACCCCCCAGACCCTCTATCAATTTCTCATGGTTACTTATTTACTGTTTTCTCCTTGAACTTATTTCTCTCCTCTCCTTTTAGGAGTACAAGAAAGTTGCCCTCTTTAGGTGTTATCCAATGGGTACCAAATGTACAAAAATTGAGTAAAAAAACTTACTATTTGTAGCCAAATTTCAAAAATTTTCTGGGGGAGGACCCCCAGACCCCCCTTTTGCTTTCGAGCTAGTATTACCTGATGAAATCTTTTTAACTTTAACAAAGTTTCGCATTTTATTTATGTTATACTCGGAAAATTGGGAGCCAAACACCTCGCGAAACTGAAGTATTGTTATGCCCCTACAAAAAGGTTTCATCCCCTCCCACTTTCTAAAACAATGGCACGGGCCCTGGATATCCTCTAAGTTACTATAAACCCCTAAAAAGCTGCTTAAAAGCAAGCACTCTTCAAAAATTTCGAATGTAATACCCTCAGACTCTGACATGGCCCCTCCCGAAAATCTGGTCTGGATCCGCCCTTGATTGGTACGGATTTACCTCCAATCACGGAACCAATCACGGATAGAATCAACGTTTCCAAACAAGCAAGTGACGTCACACTAATGTCGTCTATTAATTTAATTTAAAAATTTTTTGAACATAAAGAACAAACATGATTTTACTACTGATTTTTAGGAACTATCGATCTTAAAAATCAATAGTATGAATTGTTAGAAATTATCTGATAGTATCGATAGTTTTTTTATTCAATCGATAGTTGTGTTGGTTTTACAAAAATGTATCAATCATGCAAACAGCATTACTACTTATTGCGTTTAATGAGAAAAACTGTACATTTGATAACTTAGGTAAAAAAAACAGAAGAATCTATTATTTACAAACATGGTTCGTAGAATATCTTTTGTACATAGTTTTTGTGCTTATTTTCCATCATTATACCCCCGCTCTGGGATACGTCAGTCGGTGGATCCTCCATCGCTAGGTTCGTGATTTCGGGTTGCGATACAAGGGTGGTTCCTATTAATTAAAGAATAAAGTTCTCGATTAATAGAAACCAACCTTGTATCGCAATTCGAAATCACGAACCCAGCGATCGAGGATCCGTCGACTGACCTATCCTAGTAGACCGGGAGCCAGCAACATATTTTGTCAGTCATTTCCTCTCAAGCGATATTTGGTGGAAAATTTCAGGAAGTTATATCATAAAGCCTGGTGAGCGTCAGCTGGCTGTAGGGCGGTGGAATAGACGTCAGCTGGTCGTTTAACATTTGGAGCGTCTTTCTCAAAGATTCTTTGCGGCTTCAATTACGCAAGAGAAAAAGAACAAGAGGGAAACTCCAGGGAAACTCAGTGAAACTGTTATGTTTTTGTTTACATTTCGATTTGCTTTGTATTGAGGAGAGGTACGAATGGGTGTGTGGTCGCATGAGCGGCGGATATCGTTTTAAATCAAGATTTTGTAAATAATGTAAATAAATATCTGTTAATTATTATCCAGATCAGATACTACACTAGTAGATCTACTAGTGTAGTATCTGTGGTAACCAATTGCAAGCTCAGTAGGTCACGTGTTGGTTCCGTGTGACGTCAGACGGTTAGAGTCCATTGTTAGGAAATAGACCAACTTTCTTTAAAGAACAATAAATTATTACTTCTAAAAATTAATCACTAACCAATGGACTCTAACCGCCTATCTGGTTCGAGACTTCACGGAACCAACACGTGACCTACAACTGAGCTTGCGATTGGTTACCACAGATACTACACTAGTAGATCTACTAGTGTAGTACCTGTGGTAACCAATCGCAAGCTCAGTAGGTCACGTGTTGGTTCCGTGTGACGTCAGACGGTTAGAGTCCATTTCCCTAAAGATAACTTTTAATTTCTTTTTATAAACCAAACCAACTTTTTGAAAGGACACTGTTTTAATTAATTTTTTAGATATTATTTGTTTTTCAGATAATTTTAAGTTGGCAATATTTAATTAATAATGTTCTAGAAGGGAATTGTTTTTTGTTGACAACTTGAGACTCATGAAGTCAGGAAACGTTGAAAGGAAATCACTGAAAGTATAAACTTTTGTTCATGTTTGTTGGTTCCTTCTCCTAACCCAAGGCTGGATAATAATTAACAGATATTTATTTACAAAATCTTGATTTAAAACGATATCCGCCGCTCATGCGACCACACACCCTTTCGTACCTCTCCTCAATACAAAGCAAATCGAAATGTAAACAAAAACATAACAGTTTCACTGAGTTTTTCTCTTGTTCTTTTTCTCTCGCGTAATTGAAGCCGCAAAGAATCTTTGAGAAAGACGCTCCAAATGTTAAACGACCAGCTGACGTCTATTCCACCGCCCTACAGCCAGCTGACGCTCACCAGGCTTTATGATATAACTTCCTGAAATTTTCCACCAAATATCGCTTGAGAGGAAATGACTGACAAAATATGTTGCTGGCTCCCGGTCTATAGTGTGCAGGGGTATAATGAAAAATAACGACAAAAACTGTTTACAAAAAGTGTTCAAAGTTGGCATGGTGGTTCACTTTTTTATGGGATGGGAATTATTTTGAAAAAAAAATTAGTAAATTAATTAATTTACTTAAATTTTTGCCTTCGATTTCAGACCGTCACAGAAGTCTAGAAGATAAATGTTTATTGAACTTAACAAAACAGAGACTTAAGAAAAAATAAGTTGTAACTATCCCTTTTGCTAAACAAACATTGCTTATTTTCTTAGGTATTGTAAAATTTTTTTCGTGAGTGTCTGATTTGATAGCTTGAATACATTTACCTTTTAGACTTCTAGTGACGATCCGAAAACTAAGGCCACACATCGCCAAGGAAGTTTGAACTATCTGTAGAAGAGTAGGTTGGCGAGGATTCTCGTATCGCAAATAATGTTGGGAAATTTGGCGAGCATCTATCCGTAACTTGTAGATTGTCCCTGAACGTTCGTTTTCCGAAGCCGTTTTTGCTCCCATAAAACTAACTTTAACAGGCTCTCAAGCATTTAATACTGATGCTGTTTACGGGAAACTTTGGACTTAAGGTTAATTAATTATGCTCTTTCAGATTCTCAAATCAAAAGAAAGGATTTCGGAAAACAAAATAAAGTTTTGGCATATTTTTCACATTTTTTTGCTGTTTTTTAACTTTTTTCGTAATAAAAAAAATTTTAAATTGAAAACTGTCAAGATAATTTTGAAGATCATATTAAACCACAAAATTTGAGACCATAATTACATTTTTACCAATAGTAGTTCTTCTACAAATTGAATTTTTCAATACTTGTTTTGGGGTGTCGCTCCATTTTTAACTCCCAGGGATTGGGTCTGGGACCCCAAATCCTATGTGATTCTGACTCGTCTAGGTGTCTACTATCCCCCCTAGAAGTGTGACACATCATTTACGAGACACCCTGTATGTAACCGAAATCCAATCCTATCCAAGCAGAATTTTTACTGGCACAGAAAGAGAGAGAGAAACTATACCCAGAGCAAGGGGCCTCAAGGAGAATCAACCTCGACGCCAGGTATAGTGCGCAGACTGCTAGCGTAATGGGTGAGGTAGACCCAAAGATTGTAGAGAGAGAAGGTTGGCTCATCCGTGACGTCACCACATGGGAATCCTTCCATGATGGTAACCATCATAACCATCATCCATGATGACCATGGATGATGATGATGATGATGATGATAAAGCTTATAGTGCTTAATGATGACCACATGGGAATGGGGTCAGCACTCTGCCAATGGCAATGCTCGTACAGCTCTGTACGAGCATTTCCATTGGCGGAGCACCCTCTTCCCATGTGGTGACGTCACGGATGAGCCAACCGTCTCTCTCTTCAAACCTTGAGGTAGACCCCTTGAATTTGTCGGTCAAAGTATGAAACATTAGGGTGGTCCTAAGCATAATGGTAAAATTTTTTTTTCGGAATTTCTTAAGTCGCACCCCCTTACTTTTTTCCTTATGGGGTAGTAAATAACTGGTAAAAATTTTATCCGAATCGATAAATATTAACACGTGCCGCAAAAAGGGGTGAAAATCTGAGGAAACAGCAAAATTCTCAAAATTTTGAAAAATCACAAAATTTATTTAAAAAATATTTTTCAATAGTTTATTGACAGAGAATGCTTTGAACATGAAGAATAATGACCTCTTTTGTCTTTGAAAATTTTTAAAAGGTATTGTTTTTTGACGACTTTATAAACCCTACCTGAATCTTCACATGACCTCCACGTTAAAGGATCCTTAAAAATAAATTTTGAAAATAGCTTACACCTTTGAAAAAAAGTTTGAGGGCTCGTTTTGATATAAAATCGGCTAGATTTTTTTTTGAGTTCTACCCAGTTCTTGAAAACTAATTTGCAACCGCTTTGATTCATTGGTGGATTCTTTCTCTTTAACCCTTTGGCCATCAAAGCTCTGCTGTGTGGGGACAGTCTCATCAAAAAAGGTTAAGGTAACTGTCTCCTCGGTAAGATACTATCCATGACTAATCATTTTCTTTGTTATTGCTTTAGATATATTTTTATTTATTTCTCTGTAGAAAAACAGGTCCCTCAAGAATTTCAAATCTTGAAAGAGGGTATTGTGAGTCAATTTTGCGCATCAATCCAAGCCCTAATGTATAACTTAACAATAAATATACTCATATCTTTTAATCCTGGTAGTTTTTGATTATCCAAATTAAATTAAACTAGCTTCTAAAAGTAAACATCTTCAAGCAATAAATTGCTTTAGACATCAATCTCGCATGATTGTCTAAATTCTACTAGGTCTATTCTGTCTATCTCGCACTAGGTTGTCTAAATTTAATCATTTTTACTTCTTGATAATCTAACAATGCTATTGTCAACTGTCGGAGCTCTCGGTAGTTATCTCTCGGTTGGTGTTCTTCAATATTTTTTAGCAAATTTAAGAATTTCTTCTGTCTCTTTCAATGGTGTTTTTGTTACAACTTCATCTTTAATGCCAGATGAGTACTTTGGTTTATCGATAACATTATTAAAACTCTTCTTTGGAGGGTCAAATTTCGAATATTTTTCTGGGGGAGAATCCTCAAACCCTCTCCTTTCCCTCCTCTCTCTCCCTTTGACGTCTGTTTTACAGAATCAAAAAAGTAGAGGGGCGATTGTAGGATTCGGGTGGATGAAGAATTACCCTGATATATGGGGCCGCCAACAACGTTTGGTGGGTGAAAACCCCCTAAAAGGCCTTGAGTAGCTGAAATGCGAAGTTTAGGAGAATTTCTATTTGATACATATAAACTTTTTCTACACAAAATTCTCTTGCGTATGAGGAAAATAAAAGCAGTGGAAGGTAACTGTTGGGAAAATAATTATGTTGAGGGAAAAGACCACTAATAAGAAAAGAAACCATTATCTGAACTGACAATGGTTACAACGCGTTTGAGTATAACGTTAGAAATTAAACAAAAGCCCAATTAAAGGTTTCTAATAAAACAATTCGACTTCTGTCCCAAATGACAGATGGCGGCTTCCTGACCCATAGATTTAACTGTTGCATACGGTGTTGGGAATCGATCCCGGTGCCTTAAACACCATCTAAATAGTATTCTACCTACAAGCAAGCAGAAAACTGGCCCCGTTTACATGGACCACTCTAAAGCCGCGTTCACAACAGACAACCTGTTCAACCGGAGAAAGAGCTAAAGAAGTAGGGGAAAAGGGATCTCCGAAAACTAACCGTGAGGAAATAGAATAGCTCGTTCACAAGTGCACTCGTCCTACCGGTAGAGAAAATCACGTGACAAGCGAGTGAGCTCGTAGAAATACATTACGGGAAGCGAGCGAGAGCGCCCTCTACAGGCGGTTAGTCCAATTAAAACATTTCCTACTTCTATGGCCCAGGGGAGAATTTTCAACGGATGGTCCGGTGAGGTTTTCCCTAGCGTAGGGAGAGCGGTGGAAGAAGAACCGGTTTTCTCTGCCCTTCCCCGGTTAGAATGGTTGTTGTGAACGCGGCTTAAATCCCGGGTTTAAAGCCGGGTCAAGAGATTTCTCTGGGAACCCAGACGCCGTGCTGAAAACCCGTTTACACATCCAGTCCTCACAAGGTTAGTAGAGAGAAGGTTGGCTCATCCGTGACGTCACTGCTTGGAAAGGGGGTGCTCTGCCAATGGCAATGCTCGTACAGCTGTGAATCACAGCTGTAATAGACGACATTAGTGTGACGTCACTTGCTTGTTTGGAAACGTTGATTCTATCCGTGATTGGAAGTAAATCCGTACGGAACCAATCACGGATGGAATCAACGTTTCCAAACAAGCAAGTGACGTCACACTAATGTCGTCTATTGGCAGAGCATCCCCTTTCCAAGCAGTGACGTCACGGATGAGCCAACCTTCTCTCTACTAACCTTGCAGTCCTCATATCCCGGGATTTGACGTCATTGGTCACATGATGAAGTGAATATACGTCATAATCCATCCCGTCATTCCTTGCGATTTGTTTACTTTACTTGCTGTTTAGATATTTTGCACAAGAAATAAAATCTTTTTTTGTGAGAAATCCAATAAAGAATACAGTAAGATGTTGATTTCTAACTTCAATTATAAATTTAAATATAACTATCAAAGTGAAAAGTTACGCTTGAATTGAAATGTAAACTAACATGGCGGAATTTTGCACCGAAATGCATCATGGGAAAGCCGGGTTCAGAAATTCCAGCTTTGAACCCAGCATTGGAGGTGGAATTGTAAATTCCACCATTTTTACCTTGGAAGTGTCTATTTGGACGGCAAAAACGGCAGTTGGCGCATGCGCCGTAGGTCTCGCTGTTACGTAGCAGTCCCTGCGCTCCAATCAGAACCGTTGCAGGGCAGTTGCCGGGTAAAGTTGCCGGGTAAGAGTAGAGTTTAGTTGTATATCTGCCGGCCTAATAGACAGTGCCTTTTACCTTTCGTAGGGAATGCCGGGTTTAAACCCAGCTTTATCCCGGGATTTGTGTCCATGTAAACGGGGCCACTATGGTAAAAAGGAAGGAGGCTAATTCACAAATCCTGCAAAGGTTTTCTACTTTGATCTAATGCGCATGCGTGTGGACAAAGAAAGAAGCAGGTCAAGAAAGTTTCTGACTTACTGAAGCCCCCGTGGAGCAGTGGTAGCGTGCCTGCGTAGCATGCGGCAGTTCGTGGGTTCTATCCTAAGTTATTGTTTTATTAAAAGTTCCATAAAAACAGCAAAATTCGCATGCGCATTGGATCACAGTAGAAAAAGCTTGCAGGATTAGTGAATATGCAAGAAGGATGGGGTTACCTGCGTGGGCAGGACGATGAGCGCGACGCCGATCATGACGACCATGAAGAGCTGCGAGGGCCAGACGTCCGGCCGGTAGTCGCCGTAGCCCACGGTCGAGAAGGTCACCACCACAAAGTACAGGCTCTTGAACAGGTCCACCTCGTGGTTGCCCGACCGCTGGAAGTGCTGGAAGCCGCACACGCTGAAACGGTCAAATAATGGTGTTTAGTCGTCCACGGCTTACCAGATTCATGTTTTGAATTAGGAAAAACATTTGACAATTTTTCACGCTAGGATCGCCACATATACTACCAACCGACACACTGACAAATAAGGAAAAATAAAGATACCTAATATTAGGTCATCCGGAAAGTTTTGTCGCTCTTGGGAGCGTCTGTATGTAGTGTATTTTTTGGTACTTTTCCATTACTTTAAATCAGTAAGAAACTTCAACTTCTATCTAAAGCCAATTTGGCGAATTTCGGTTATTTTTTAGTTGGCTCCCTTTTCGACCTTTTCTAAATTCTACGATTAATAAGAATTTGTTTACTTCAAGTTGCCATCTTTAGAAAACTTATTATAACTAAAATTCAAAGGAATTTAACTTTAAATTAGAGTAATATTTAGATTGTATGGATGATCTTATATGTCTCATAAATTGAAACTCTTTTTATACTACTACTGCTGAGCGGCTGTGGAATTCTCAGAGATCTAGATTCGAGTAAATGATTTTTCTTAATGGAGGGTTAAGGGTAGTAATCCGGCAATTTCATTTGAATGGTTGAGATAGAACTATTCAGATGGCTCAGAAAAAATTTAAATCTAATTTAGATTTTCCCCATGGAACGTTAATATAACTTTAATATTTAATTGTTTAAAGAAACTAGCCAGTTGACTGTAATTTAAAAATCTTAATTTTAAGAAAAATACTAAGTTTTGAGTCGAAAAGAAACGAAGTAACAGGTTATCATAGATTTAAGGAAATCCTATATGGAGATCAATCTCAAAAACAAGCCAAGATGCCAAATTGATATTTGATACAGTTACAGTTTATGTTGATCTCACATAATGGAATAGAGGTAAAAATATAACACATACAGATGATCCCACGCGCGACATTACTTTCCGGATGACCTAATAGATAAGATTAAATTATACATATTTATGCTTAGTTCACAGCACAAAAGTGAAAAATAGAAAAAACTGAGACAAATAAAATTCAAAAGTAGTATTATGAAACTGAGTCATTAAGGCAGTTTAATGAATGTCGATGGAGTCAAGCATTCACTGGGGAAAATAAGGTAAAAACACTTTCACATTATAAACAAATTTTGTTTTCGCTTAGTTTACAGCTCAAAGTAAAAGAAAAGAAGGACAAATTAACTTAAATTTCAAATTAAATCACCTAACGCTCAATTCCACCAAAATCAAGGGGCTATAGTCGTAGAAACCCAATCTGATTGAGGGACTCACCTGGTGAAAATGAGGCACAAAAGTGTAGCGGAAAGGACCATGAGTCTCTGGGAGAGGGCGGACTGGGATCGCTGCATGGCCCGGTGCAAATCATTCTGAAAAGGATGATTAAACGGCACTTTTTATCTCTTTTCAAGTTATGTTCAACCACTAACGGCTGTCTTCAACACTAACTTGACCTAAGCTAAGTTAACCCGGAATCAAGCTTTTTCGACAACTCTGGTTAACTTAAAATTTGTTTCCCTTTTTCAACTACTAATTAGAAGTTTTGATTCCAGGTTAACCTTAGGTTCGGGAAGTGGTGAATACGGCCGTAAATACAACAAATATATTCAAAAGGAGCTTTTATTTTAATTTCATTTCACAATTTTTTTTTTTAATTTTTGGATTTTGCGTTTCATGATACTGATAGAACTTTTAAAAACTTCGTACATAAAATAACTTTTCTTTAAAAAAAAAACGATCTAGAATTATAATGTTTTAAAAATTGTTTATAGGTTTATCATATGATTCAAAAATGATTTCTTTACTGAAGATATTTAGAGATTTATTATGTAAAATGTATGTTTGACCAAAGTTGGGAATTGTGGATACTATGTTAGTCCTTCAATATAAATTTTTCATCTATGTTTTCAATTATTATCAGCAAATAAAGTTTTTTTTTCTAAAGGTTTACTTGAAGCGTTATAATGTTGTCCTTAAAAAGTATTATCCTATCCTATCCTATGTATATCCTATCCTATATGTAATATCCTATGTATGGATCCTAATTAAACATCAGAAGCAGAGATCAAAATTATTAGAAAACTTCTTTTTGATACTCAAAACTAATGGAATCTAACAAAGAAAGCTTATCCATACTTACAAACATGTTTTCTAAAGCATGTTTCGCCAGCCAGCAGTTGAGAAACCCAGGAATGAAGAGGTTCCGAAGAGGGGAATAGCAAAGCTGAAATTAAAGAGAAATGCAATGGATTAAAGCTAGTTTTTTTTTTATCTGCATATGTAGTAATCGTATTCAGTCTTTTTCTTTCATTTGTGATGCTAACACTTAGTTGAAAAACTGTGGCTTTTTGGTTATTAAGAGAACTAAGAGAGGTTTGGTTCAACAGAACCTAGTTTTAGAGTAGTGGTTCCCAACTGAGAGAAGTTCGCGGACCACTAAGTTTAAAATTGGAACCTTCACGGACCACCCCTTTATAGCTTAATATCCTACATCCTGACAAAATTGCAGTAAAAAAGTTTATTTTCCCTAACTAAGCATGTAAATTTATATGATCGTCTGAACTATAATTATATTTTAAGAAAATTTCAATTAAATATCACAAGAGCTAAGAATTTTTGTTATGATTATAATTAAATCTTCGGGACCTACAAAAATGTAGCTGAGTTTTTTTTTCAGAGCTCTTAATTTCACTTTAAATAGTACACAAAAGTATTGTTAATAACTAATTGGTGACTATTATCCCCACAAATTACTCAGCTGAGAGTCATCGTCACGGATATCTTTTCTCTTTTCTCGTTTAATTCGCTCAAGTTTGTGTTTATTGGATTTTTTTGTGCTTCACCGGGTCCCTTCACGGACTACTTCCAAGAATCTCACGGACCACCTATGGTTCGCGGACTTGGTATTATTTATCTATTTTGAAAAGGAATAGGCGGGCAAACTCAACCTGAAAAATATATCTTTAATTTCTCTGATGGGTTTATATTCCAATGAGGAAAACGCATCTTTTTTATTCTATGTCCTTTGTATACGCAATGTTTAAACACTTAAACGGGCCGTCATTTAAGGTGCAGCATAGCATATTTCTTGTCTTTTTTTCAGAAGGCGGTTAGTGTAACCCTAAAACGTGAATTCCATGTTACAAAATTGCGCAATACTCAGCCGCGTTCAGAGGTTAGACCAGCAATAGCTCAATTTTTGTCCATTTGAGTTATGCAGTATGCGTCATTTTATAAATTCAAAATTTTTCACCGTATGGTCTGAAATAAACAGTTTTGCGAAAACTGCCATTGAACCTTATATATTGCTAGTTTTGTTTTGTTACCGTTTTGTCCACGTTAAAAACATTTTTTTCTCTCCTGAAAAAGTTAGGAAAATTAAGTTATGTAATGTTGCGTCTTAAGAGATATTCAATACACCTAACTCAGTTTTTGTTCATTTTTAGTTATGCTGTATTCTACTGTATCCAAAATTTTACAGCAGATCGCCTTAAATCCCTGAAATAAACGATTAAGCGAATATAGACCATTAAACCTCAAACTTCATCTATTGCTATTTTTTTTATCGTTTTGTCCATAGAGATGCATGTTAAAGATAGTTGTTATTTTTTTCTTTCCCGGACAAGTTAGGGAAATTAAGTCATGCCATAACTATTTACTGTCTGTCTATCACAAGATGAGCTTGATGAGCTCTCGTTTACATTTCTTACATCCATTCGTTTAGTATATTGTTTCTATAGCAACCGCCACAACCAGGCAACTAGTCCAGAGCTCATCTTGTGGTAGACATTAAGCTATACCTTAAGCGAGAATTAATATCTAAATCTACGGTCTACACTTGCTCTATAGGTAGACGTTGGAAAGCAACAATATCTACAACTCAAGCAAAGGATAATTGCCGCTGTAAGTAACCAACATTTTGAAAACCTCCTCTTTTAACTTCTTTCACACTCGAGTTCCAAAAGTTTAGAATGAAGAACATTTGGCGCTACATATTAAGCAACATATTTTTTATCAATAAGTAGCATATTATAACCCTGTTAAGTGTGTAAGGTCTATTAATTGAGTGCTATATGTTCGATTCCTAGTTATTTTGAGTTAAGTATTAGTTGTTATGAGTTATTTCGAAGCTGTGTTTTTTGTGACGTAATTTTACTATATATACCCTAGTTGTTTTTATTTTGTGTAAGTTCCGTTAATAAAGCAGAGTTGATTTTACCACGTAGTGTTCCCTGTCTCTACACACAGCAGGTTGGAGTAACATTTTTGGTGTCAGAAGTGGGATAGGTGTATAGGCGGTGGCCATAATAGTGATTGTGGCAGGAGTGGTAGAGATGTCTACTGTTCGTTGTTGTGTGTTAGGGTCAGGTGAATTCAAGTGGTTGTGAAGTTCGTCTAAAGGTTTTGGGTTGAATACGTAAGTGGGTCGTAGATATTTGGATGCAAATATTGTGTTTAGTATTAGGTAATGTGTCGCTAATGCTTTTTGTGGTTTATGAGGTGTAAGCTGAGTTTTTGGCTAGTACTACTAGGGTTTGAGTAAGCTAGTTACAATTAGGTTGTAGTTAGTGATCATCTGTGTTGTTAGTAGTTGCAGTGTAGTTAGTGTGGATAAGGTTAGTGTATTGTGAGTTGTGTGGAGTACAGGTTTGAACGTTTCAATGGAGACTAATATTAATTCCTTGAGGAAGGACGAGTTGATTATATTAGCGTCGGAGCTGGGTTTAGTGTTGAAGAGTGATAAGTTTATTGAAATTAGGAATTCAATAGTTGAGACTGAGGTTTATAAATCTGAAACTGAGCTAGTAAAAACTATAATTGCATCGGTTAGGGAAGCTGCAGAGGCCGAAAAGAAGGAAAAAGCAGATAAGTTGTTTTTGGAAAAGAATAGGCTTGAGATTGAAAGAATCAAAGCTAGTTGTGCAATTCCTAATGCGGAAGTTGAGGACATTAAGCTAAAACGAATCGAGAAAGAATTAGAATTGGAGAATTTGCGAAAGGAAAGATTGATGGAGAAAAAGGGAGAATCGGGTGAAGATCTTGAGAGTTTGATCAAGAGTGTTAAAACGTTGACGATCTCTGTACCTACGAGAGCAGAGTCATTTAATCTCTTTTTTCAGTCAATCGAGAGGGCTTTCAGGACAAAAGAGGTACCTGAAAATCTAAAAGCTGAAATATTATTGAATATTTTAGGAGACAAGGTCAACAATTTGATGATCTATGTGAAGGAGGAGGACATAAACGATTACGAGAAACTAAAGTCTATAATTTTGACAGAATTTCAGCCAACACCCCAAGAGTGCTTAAGTTCTTTTCGTTTAGCTCAAAAGAAACCATCAGAGAACTTTGTGCAGTTTTCGACAAGGTTAAGCGCAAATTTTGAATACTACTGTCAGCTCAGGAAGGTAAAAGACTTTAAATCTCTATGTGAGCTTACTGTGTCGGATAAAATATTCGGTGAGCTTGATCGTGAGTTGAAGTCTCACATAGCTGTGAAGCAGGGAGAGACATGGTTTGATCCGGCTACTTTAGGTAGAGAATGCGATATCTATCTATCTTCAAGGGGTAAGCAAAAGTCTGAATCTCTTCTCGCAAAATCATTCGCGGGTAATGATTACAGGAGAGATGAAAGTAATTATACTAAGTATCGGAAGTATAATTCTAAAAGTGTTTCCAATGTATACGTGTCGGGAGTAAAAAATTATACTTGTATGTGTAAGGGCAATCAAAATCACGCATTACAGCATTGTCCTAATTTCAGAAACTTGTCAGTGAGCGAGAGATTTGAGTATATTAAGCTCAATAGACTTTGCTTTAAATGCTTTTCTGCTGGTTGTAATGCCAGAAGTTGTAAAGCTAAAAACTGTTTTTGTGGGAAATTGCATCATAGCATGCTTCATTTTCCTAAAGAAAATAAGATTGTTCCGAGGGATGAGGGTCAAAGAGAAATCATTGACACTAGGGAAACACAATGTAATTCTTCAGTTTCGAGATCTAGCAAAATACCATCAGTGCTATTACTTACGTGTAGTGTATATGCTAGCGGAATAGGAAAATCTAAGTTTAGTAAGCTAACTAGAATCCTGTGTGATAATGGATCTGAAAGAAGTTGGTGTACTAGAGATTTAGTGAACTGCCTTAATCTTAAACCGATCAGAGAGGAAAGGTTGGTAATTTTCTCCTTTGGCTCAACAAAGCCTACTGAAAAATCGTATGAAGTAGTTGAGTTAAAACTGTCTAGTCGATATAATCCTAATCAGGTTATAGAAGTAGAAGTTTTAGTGTCAGATACTATTACAGCAGCAAATGTTTCTATTCCTAATGAAGAGTTGCAAAACTTAATGAGTTCACGTGGATTAGATATAGCCGATTGTTGTGAAAATGATACAAACATTGAGGTATTAATCGGAGCAGATGTGTTTTGGCAAATTGTTGAATCATCTTCGTTTGAAAGGTTGGACCAAACGATAACTTGTGTGCCAACAATATTTGGGGTTGCTTTGCAGGGAAGCCAGGTTGGAAGCGACCATAGTGTAAAAAGAGCAGTGTCGTCTAATTTCTGTGTAGCTGCTTCAGATATCCAAGTGTTATGGGAACTCGAGTCTTTGGGAATCAAAGAAAGAGAGGAGTTAAATGTAGCTGAAAAAGCTATAATAGAGGACTTTGAGAAAAATCTTAAGTTTGTGAATGGGAAGTATGAAACTGACTTACTGTGGAAGTTAAGCTACCAAGAACTGGGAAATAATTATTTTTTGGCTAAAAAGCAGTTTGATGAGTTAGGAAAGAGATTTTTGAAAAAGGATTGGGTTGCCAAAGAGTATGGGGAGATAATAAACAATCAACTCCAACATGGAATTGTAGAGGAGTGTGGGACGGATGACCACGAGTACTTCATGCCACATAGAGCGGTGGTTAGAGAGGATAAAGAAACCACGAAGGTTAGAGTGGTCTTCAACTGTAGTTCAAAATCAAAGGGGAATCTTTCTCTTAATGATTGTTTGGAAACTGGTCCAAATCTTAATCCTAATATTTTGGATGTTGTTCTAAAGTTTCGAAGTTACAAAATAGCATTTAACGGGGACATCGAAAAAGCTTTCTTAATGATTGGAATTTCTGAGAAAGATCGGAAGTTCCTAAAATTTCTATGGTTTTCAGACAACTCTAGTAAAAGGTACAAGTTCATGAGAATGAAAAGGTTACCATTTGGGTGTAAATCCAGTCCATTCATTTTGAGTTGTACAATCAAGCATCACATCAAAAAGTTTGAAGAGAGTAAACCAAAATCAGTAAAAATGCTAAATTCGTCTCTTTATGTCGACGATTTGTTTTTTGGTGCTGATAGTGTAAATGAAGCATTTGAATTGTCCTCAGATGCAGTTGAAATACTAAAGAGTGGGGGATTCAACTTAAGAAAGTTAAGATCTAATTGTAAAGAGTTAGAAGAAATGTGGATTGAAAAGGGGTTAAGTAATAAAGAGATAGAAAACAGACAGTTAAAAGTTTTGGGGTTAAATTGGAATCCAGACAAAGACGAGTTAACTTTAGAGTTAAAGGGTCTATTAAACTCTTGGAAGGCCTTGAGAAACAGTAAGAGATGTGTACTGCAGACAGCAGCTAAAATTTTTGATCCTGTGGGTATAATTGCTCCTTTTGTTGTGCGTATCAAATTACTGTTGCAGGAAATTTGGGAAAGAGGTTGTGATTGGGATGATGAGTTACCTAATGATTTGAGACTAAAATGGGTTGCTTGGTGTAAAGAAGTTGGCAATCTGTGTAACATGGTCATTCCCAGGTATTGTTTTCGGGATTGTACGAAAGGGCAAGTTGAGATACACATTTTCTGTGATGCCTCGCTTTGCGCGTACGGAGCTGTTGGTTATTTTAAGTATGTGGATAGTAATGGGGATGCTAAAGTGTCGTTCATTATGTCCAAGAGTCGGGTGGCACCAGTGAAAAAGTTGTCTTTACCTCGCCTTGAACTTATGGGGTTGGTAATAGGTTCTAGAGTTGGAGAATATCTTAAAGGTGTTTTTGGCGATAAGATTGGAAAAATAGTTTATTGGAGTGACTCTACGATTGCGCTGTGTTGGGTTAAAGGCTGTGCGCGAAGGTGGAAACAGTTTGTTTCAAATAGGGTGATGGAAATTCAGGGTAAGACTAGTCCGGGTGATTGGTTTTATTGTCCAACAGTCGATAATCCTGCAGATTTACTTACGAGAGGAGTTTCAGCTGAAAGTTTGGTAAGCAATGAAAAGTGGTGGTATGGTCCTGGTTGGCTTCGGTTGGGTGTTGAGTATAGACCAGAGCAAATAGTCAGAGTATCTCCGGGAGTAGATAGTGAAAAAGTTGCAATAGAACAGAGGGTTGATTCAGTCATGAGTTTTGTCGTGAAAGTAAACGTGGTTGAGGAGCTTTGGAATAGGGTGTCAGATTGGAGCAAGTTGCAGGGGGTTGTAGCAAGGTGTTATAGGTTTCTAAGAATACTGAAGGGAGACGAGAAGTTGCCTCCTTACTTAGAGACAGTGGAACTACAAAAGGCCCATAGAACTTTAATTAAACTAGTTCAACAAAGAGTGTTTAGCAGTGAAATAGCATTGCTAGAAAAGTCTAGAGTTTTAAAGAAAAATCCTTTAATCTCTTTAAATCCATTTCTAGACAGTGAAGGACTTTTACGTGTTGGTGGAAGGTTGAGAAATGCTAATCTACCTGAACCGGTAAAGCACCAGTTAATATTGCCCAAGAATCATCCTGTTACGATATTGATCGTGAGATATTATCATCTCAACTACATGCATGGAGGCATGCAGCTAATTAATTCTGCTATCAAGCAGAGATACTGGATCCTTGGTGCAAAATCTGCGATTCGAAGTGAATTAAGGAAGTGCGTTGAGTGCGCTAGGTTACGAGCCGAGACGGCAAAGCAAATAATGGGAGACCTTCCAGCAGCTCGAGTGAATCCTGGACGAGCGTTTCTACGTTGCGGCACCGATTTTGCCGGTCCTTTTCTCATCACACCTCGACGAGGAAGAGGCGTAAGACCATTGAAAATGTACGTCTGTTTGTTCGTTTGTTTTACAACTAAAGCCGTGCACCTAGAGATCACAAGTGATTTAAGCACCGAAGCATGTGTGGCCGCGTTAAAGCGGTTTATAGCCAGACGGGGAAAACCCCTAGAAGTATACAGCGACTGCGGAACTAACTTTGTAGGCACGAAGAACCACTTGAAAGAATGTTCAATAAGAGCCATAGGTGATTTTCTTACAGGAGAAGAAATCCAGTGGAACTTGAATGTTCCATCTGCACCCCACTTTGGTGGACTGTGGGAGGCAGCAGTCAAATCGATGAAGTTTCATTTGAAACGTGTGATAGGTTCCACTGTTCTGTCCCAGGAAGAGTTTTCTACAGTGTTAGCAGAGGTCGAAGCAGTGCTGAATTCGCGACCTTTGGTTGCTACGTCAGATGACCCAGGTGATCTTTCTGTTATCACACCGGGCCATTTCCTTATTGGTACGGACCTTAAAAGAGTTCCTGAGCCGGACGTTACGGATGAGAAGATATCTTTTCGGGAGCGATGGAGGCTTATTACCCAGATTTCTCAGGCGTTTTGGAAATCTTGGTCGAGAGACTATTTAACGCAATTACAAGTGAGGAACAAGTGGAAAACACCGTGTGAGCAATTGTGTGTGAACGATATTGTGTTGATAAAGGATGACAATCTGTCACCACTTAAGTGGAAAATGGGCAGAGTTGTAAAAACGTACATAGGGAATGATAACAATGTACGAATGGTAGACTTGAGAACCAGTTCAAGTGAACTAAAGAGACCGATTCACAAATTGGTCAAACTACCAGTGGATGTGGTTAACTGAGCTGTTTGTGTATTGAAGTTAAATTTAAAATGAATTAATTACTTGTTTCTATTTCAGGTTTAGGAAGGAAATTATTTTGAGAATTATCTATTGTGTATTAATTTAATTTGTGATGACGGGAGTCATGGGGGCGCAGGATGTTAAGTGTGTAAGGTCTATTAATTGAGTGCTATATGTTCGATTCCTAGTTATTTTGAGTTAAGTATTAGTTGTTATGAGTTATTTCGAAGCTGTGTTTTTTGTGACGTAATTTTACTATATATACCCTAGTTGTTTTTATTTTGTGTAAGTTCCGTTAATAAAGCAGAGTTGATTTTACCACGTAGTGTTCCCTGTCTCTACACACAGCAGGTTGGAGTAACAACCCTTATCAATACTTCTGAGATTATTCAAATTCCCTCTACTCGACACCGAAGGATACAATATCGCCAAGTATCTACTAATTTGAGAAAGTTTGTGTAATATTTTCTGTGCAGCATCTGCATCGCATCAACAATGACATTTATTACCTTTGCCTTCAAAATCGTTTACCGTAAAACTTCCTTTGCAATGTTTTGAATATTAGTTTCAGCAACCCCTTGAACACAATTGATCCATATAGGCAGTCTTTTCTCGGTTAGGGCCGAGGGCACTTTTAAGACAGCTCAATTGATTCAGGAGAAACGAGGGTATCTCGTAGTAGCGCATTAATATCGATCTGTATTTGGAACTCGAAGAAAGAGAAGTGCATTATTCAAGAATACGCATGAAGGTTTTTTCATGCCGCCATATTCAGTTTCTTGCATCTAAATCCGCGACAATGGTGATTTTCGGGTATGAATGCTACTATGAGTTTTACTGATGGATATTTCCTTCACCAAGCGGAGAATTTGTGTGACGTTTTCTAAATCTGGCACCCTTTATCCTTACAAGGAAACGTTCTCAGGCTAAACTTACAGAAATGGACGAAAATTTTACAGGGGTTAGTAGATGACTCAAAACACATACTGTGAAAACATTAGCTGAAGAATTTCAGTAGAAAAGATGTTAAAAAATATTAAAAATCATAATTTTTAATGCCAAATGCAAACCTACTAGGCGAGAAATGCAGAGAAACCGCCAAATTCTAAAATGAACTGGCCGCGTTTTATCTGAAGCAGTTGAAATCCGCCAATCAAATAGGTTAATCAAATGCACGCCAAGTTGCCAAGTGGTGCTAAATGAATGGATTCGGCAACTTAGAACCCAATTTTCAATATTAACTTATTCCTCTCCTAATGAAATTCCGCAGCTAATTTTTTCACAGTAAGTGTTTTGAGTCATTTCCTTATGCCTGTAAAATTTTCGTCCGTTTTTGTGAGTTTAGCCGGAGAACGTTTCCTTGTTAGATTCTTGTGCCATAAAACTCAAACCAAACCTGTATCATTAACGTTAAAAATCGTCAATCTATATTAGATGCCAACTTTGAGAATAACTATAAGAAAAATAAGTAATAACAATACATTCGTTTATGAAAGAAAGACGAAGAACATCATTCAGTTGAAAATAAAAATGTTTAAAAAAACCTTAACTTATATATTAATTGCGATTCTAGTGCTATAACAAATTTAGATTCAAAAGTTTTGCAATTGCTATGTTTGATTATACATACTTTTCTATTTTCATTTAATAATTTATCCACAACTCTTTTTTTATTCCATAAAAATCATATGGTTTGGTTTCTATTTTGGTATCTTTATCTATTGGTATCTATTTAATATAATAATAATAATAATTTATTTCATTTTTGTACAAAGCGATACAATCGAAAATAGGGGGAAGGCATATTAGTCAGACTGGGGCACATGCCCATTTAGCTGACCAAAAAAATTATTACAAGCAAATTTAGTACAGATGAGGAAATAAAATCGAAAAAAAAAAAAGTGTCTTAAAATATAACTAATACACAATACATATGTACATAAAAAAAAAAATAATAATAATAACACAATTTAAATGACAAATACAAAGAGATAAATGGCAAAACAGCATAGGCATTAAAATTACATGTTGCTTCTATAACTTAAAAAAGACATCTAAATCATCAATGACCAATAAGAAATCAAATAACAAATTCTTAAATTTTTTATTACTTGAGATGTTTTGTAGGTCTAAAGTTAATCCATTAAATAATTTAGGTGCTAAATAACAAAAATGTTTGCGGAAGATTTCTTTATTGAAGCGCGGTATTTGGTATATTTCATTAGGTCTCCGTTCTGAAATTTGATTTTTATATTCACATATTGTTTTATTACGATATAAAAAATAAATCATACGAAAGAAAGCAATGTAGCGTATAGGTAGAAGTTTTATAGATTTTAAATGGTTGGGTGTCGAAGGTTTGTAGTTTAAAATTTTGAAGCATTTATTTTGAAGGGAGATTAATGGAGATAAGTTAGTTTTGTAGTCTCCTCCCCAGACAATAATACCGTAGTTTAATAGAGAATAAAACCAAGAATAATATAATGTATTTAAGAACAACTTATTCACTTTATTCTTCAAGTGATGAAATCTAATTAAAATAAAGCGTAGTTTTTTGCATAGATCACCTATGTGAGTTTTCCACTTCAAGTTAAAATCTATTTGAATACCCAAATATTTAATGGTATTAACGCGTTGCAAGGAATAACAGCTACAATTTTGAATAGCATTGCAGGTGTTACTGTGAAATTTGAAATTTAAGTCAATAGAGCATTCCTGCAATGTGAAATATATATATTTAGTTTTATTTAAGTTAAGAGTTAAATCATTTGACAAAAACCATTTTCTAATTAAAATAAGATCAGATTCAATTTGTCTTTTTAGTTCATTTAAATCATGACAAGAATATAATAGAACTGAGTCATCTGCATAAGTTATCATTTCACCAAAAAGATTTAATTTACAAAAATCATTTATAAAAATTATAAATAATAATGGTCCTAATATTGAGCCCTGTGGAACGCCACGATTTGTTGTGGAAAAGTCACTGTAGGAATCTTTTATTTTTACTCTTTGTTTCCTATTTGAGAGATATGAGATGAACCATTCTAAAATGTTTCCTCTAAAACCGGCATATTGCAATTTATCTATTAATATATAATGATTCACACTGTCAAAAGCCTTAGATATATCAAGAAAAATAGCCACTGTATTCTTATTTTTATCGATACTGTTGTATATAAATTTAGTGAATTTTATGAGAGCGATTTCCGTATTGCGACCTTTAATAAAACCATACTGATTTTCAGCAAAGAAATTAGTATGAAATAAAAAATTATACATTTTATTAGATAATGCTTTTTCGATAATTTTAGAAAAAGTAGGGAGAATAGAAATAGGACGATAATTTGTTAATAGGTTTTTGTTACCGGATTTAAAGATTGGAGTAACAGTAGCTATTTTTAATGAATTTGGGAAATAGGATAAACTAATTGATAAGTTAATAAAATTTGTTATAAAACCAATATTTTTTAAAGAAAACATCTTTACCAGCTTTATGCTGACACCATCATAATCAGTAGAGTTTATATTTGAAAAAGAATTAATTACACTAATAACATCGTAGTCACACACAGGAAGAAATACAAATGAATTTAAACTTGGTAGGATATAGGAGATGTAGTCATTTTGTGGTAGATATGAATTCAGAGTTAAATTAGAAAAATATTCATTGAATTTAGATGCTGTATCAGAGTCGTTTACCAGTTGAGGTAGATTAGAAGGTTTAGTTATGTTACAAATTCCATTTACAAGTTTCCATTTGTCTTTCATATTTTTACAATTTTTAAACTTATTATTGAAAAATTCTGATTTTGCAGCTTTGATATTACTCTTTAACTCGGCAACAGTTGTTCTATAGGCAGTTCTATAAACTATGTCCCAAGGATGTTTCCTCGTTTTTTTAAAAAGCTTACTTTTTCTATGAATTAAGTTCAAAATATGCTCTGTGATCCAATCATTTTTATGGTTTTTAGAGGCTCTTTTAGGGAACTTAAAATTATTTCTTATATTTTGAAATCTAAAAATTAAATTTTGATATTGAAGATCAAGATCATCAGAAAAATTCCATTTAAAACTATAACCAAGTAGATAATCATAGACTAGCTTATAGTTAATATAAGTTTGCTTGTTTGTATCAGAGTTACTTTTGTCTAAAGTTGATAAAATAGAATTGTTTAAATTGCAGATAGTCATAAAATGATCACTTATGTCAGTAATATAAATTGCAGTAGAAACTGTAAAAATTTTGGATTTTACAAATACATGATCAATACATGTTGAAGAAATATTGACACGAGTGGGTTTGTTAATGTAGCTTTGATATCCCTTAGCTGATAAGGAGTTTAGGTATTCATTAGTATCATTGTCATTGTTTAGTATATTTATATTGAGATCACCCATTATTATAATATTAGGTTGGTTTAGAGTACATAATATATTTTTTAATTCATTAGTAAAATGATCAATTTTAAAGGCGTGTGATCGATATATTGATAAGATTGCCAGATTATAAAAATTACTGTATAATAATATACTTTCAGCAGATTCAAAACATATGTCTAATGCGATCAGATTCAGATGTTTTTTACTGTATACAACAATTCCACCTGAGCGATTTATCTCACGGCAACAAAAAAAGGATTCAAATTTATCTATTGCATAAAAATCAATTTCATCACTGTAAATCCAGATTTCTGACAAAATAATGACATCAATAAAATCAACAAAATTTGAGATATGGGAAATAAAACTGTCAAAATTTGCACGAATGCTACGTATATTCAGATGTAAGATAATAATATTTGACTTACAGCCAGTTGGTTCGGATTTGAGATAATTTTTTAGTTCAGAAGAGTCTTCTAATAAAATACAACCATCAACAGTAGGAAAAGGATAAGATTGTTCACAATTGAAGATTCAGGTCATCAGTGGATTTAATTCTTAAAATTTTGGAAGACTCGTCTTTTCTAAGGAAGATCTTCCCATTACGAACCCAACAAAACTTGTAGCTGTTTTCCGATTTAGTTTTTCTGGCCTGGTGGAATAGGAATTTGAGTTCAGGGGTTAGATGCTCGTTGAAAAATATAGGCATATCACTAAATCTTTCATTGACTTTGTTTGCTGATATATGGCAAGCTTTTAGGGATTTTAATGCACAATCACGAACTTCTTTCGAGATGAATTGAACCACTATAGGTTTGGGTCTGTCTTTGTTAAAGCTGGGTACCCGGTGAGCTGCTGTCACGTTGTTTATCATTTTCATATCCGAAATATCTTCTAGCTTTAAGAGGACCTTGTTTAGATCTTCGTGTTCACATTCAGGAAGACAAGAAATTTCCAGGTTCGTCCTTCTCGAATACTGCTTTAGTTCAATTACGTCAAACTGAAGATTCTTGATTTCATTTTTGATTTCGGCGTTTTCCTTTGAGAGTCTTTCATTATTAGCTTGAAGGTTTTTATTAGTATGTTGTAGAGCTTTTACTTCTGCCTTTAGATCGTTTATTAAAGAATTGTTGAACTCTATTGATTTTTCGAGATCTGCAAATTTTGTAGTGATAAGATCTTTAAGCTCACTAAATTGAGATTTCATCGTAGCTGAAGAATCATCATTGGCGGCACCTTTTGTTGAGACTTTAGCAGAACTGACGTTACTGCATGCGACACAGATCCATTTAGATCTTTTGTTCTGAGACAGATTGTTGAAGGCAGCCACAGTGAGTCCACCACATGTATAGTGAAAGAGGTTTTTACATTTCCCCGTGCAAGTTAACATCACGTCAGGGTTCATATCCTCATTACACACGCTGCAGACAGGGTCAGACATGTTATCAGACTTTTAGAAGCTACTTTTTAACTATTTAAAGTTTCCTGTGCCTAATTGCACGTTATTCTTTCATAAAATTAAATAATATTTGAAATTTAATACTTATTTTAAGTAAAATACAAGTTTGAAGTTTGAGCACAGTTATTCGTCAACAACAACAAAAGCCTGCTGTTGCCAAAAAAAAGAAATTTGGTATCTATAAGTTTGGTATCTATTTTGAAATGTTTTATATAATCCATTTCAAAAACTTAAGTTCAGTGAAAGAACAGAGAAATGAGGTTGAAAGTTAAAAAAAAAGCAATTTTGTTATCCATTCATTTTTTTTTTGTTTCTGTTATTTAAAAAAAATCAACCGACATTTCTGGTGTTTCGAAGTTTAGAAAGCTCAAGCCGTACAAAACAGAATTTAAAGTTGGGTACCTATGTTTTATTGGTTCATTGGACATAATGATAGAGTAACGGCCAGATTCATCATTAACCTGACCTAAGGTTAACCTGGAAATTGACTTCTCCGCCTCCTCTGATTGGGTTAAAAATAGTTTTTCTACCTTAACTACCAATCAAAGGTTTAATTCCAGGTTAAAGGTCAGGTTAATGGTGAACACGGCCTTAAGTAGCGAGTATGCAGAAACGAGGTTAAAAATCTCTGAAACAAAAAAAAATATTTGCAAATAATCTTTATGTGACGAAACTCAAAACCAGCCTTCAATTTTTTATTCTACATAGTAATAAACGCCTTTCCCCCAACTCATTATGCTACTTTCTTTTCTATACTAGAAACGAAAGATTTGTTATCCTATTTTGGAACTTCTAATTAATAAATACGCAAAGAAGCCCGAGTAATTAGGGTGGCCCACCAACCAGGAAAAATTGAAAAGAATCCAATTACAAACCTAATTACTCAGTACTTAATTCGGTAATTCCCGAACCGTAGGGGGTTTTTTTTGTCCAAGTGAATCTGATGAGAAACAGCACGCGATTAAACAAGTCACTTCAACTGAATTTGTAGTTGTTGGGATTTCGATTGATTATTTTAATTAGTCTGATTATAGTTTAGGTTTGAAAAGGGGATGGCTACAGACAATCGAAATTTTACAAGCAAAATGACAGTTATTTCACTGATTAAAAGTTCAAATATCTAAGGATTAAAAGCTATTTATTTTCTTAAGCAATCAATTACATTTTATAAAATTACAAAAAAATGTTAAAAAAACACATGTGTGAACAAAATTAGAGATTTTTGATGGAACGGACCAAGGACGGGAAAGGAGCCTCAAATAATACATGGATTTTGAACAAATCCATAACTAAGAATATTTACCTTTTAAATATGAAAAAATACCTTTTTAAATAAAGGAAAATAGGTAGTTAAATTACTAAAACACGTTTCAAAGAATGATGTTTGAATGTTATTTTACAAATTCAATAATCTAATACGAGAAATAAAAAATTAGTTCCATTGAGTTTATTAAAGGAGTTAAATTTTAATTATCCTTACACTATAAACATTGACATCATATTCTTAACTCATTATAAGTTGAGTTTTGTTTTGCTCTTAATCCAATATGTCATCAAGATAGTTCAAGTTATCATTGTTTTATTAAAATTTGTTTAATAATTTTAAAAACGGTTTATTTACCACACAGAAATTAATAGTTCTAAACATCATTCATACTTACTGTTACAACAAATGGTACATTATTCACTAGTTCCAGAATGAAATTAGAGGATAAAAACTGTTGCCACACGTTACCCTGAAATAAAAATAAATATTAAAGTACAAGCGTGTTTTAAATATGCTATTATCTGTAAAATAAATTATGTTCTGCGAAGAAATCCTTGATGTTCAAAACCATGAACTCTAATAAGAAACTTCACCTTCCTTTGGATTTAAAAATAGTTTGTATGAATTAAATTTTCAGTGTGGTAAACTTACCACGTATCATCACTTGTACCATTCTTCTTCTCACTCACCCAGCTTTAAACTTAAAATGAGAATTTCAGTTCTAAAAGTACACATTTTCCAACCACAAAAGATTACCACCTTACTTACTAATGCCAATGCAGTAGTAATATCTAGCTTGTTATTGTATTTTCTAGCATAATAAGCCCGTCGTTCTATTAACAAAATTCAGGTAAAATTAAAATGTTAAAATCTAGTTACAATTTATGTATAAGATGTTAGGAATAAAAGTGGCTTAGGTATATCGAGCTAAGTTTTGAGTAATTGAAGGGCATCGGGAGTTGGGTTGTTCCTATGGAGATAACATTTTTAGGGGTGCTTTTACAGGTTACCGTTTTATCAAACTTTTGTGTTAAACAGGATTGACAAGTCTGCCCAAACTTTGCACAGAAATAATCCTTGCGTGGGTTAGATAAAAATTGCCCTATGAACTATAGCTGTACGATAATCTTTATTTTGTGACGTCATATCCGATAAAAACATAAATATTTCAGTTGCTCGTACGCATGTGCATTGGATATTTTTAACATTTTGGTGGGGAAAATATACAACTAACGATGTTAACGTCTTCCATTAACATTTTTAGAGTGAACCGGATGTGACGTCACACCCCTTTTCTGTCACGATTTTCTCGAAAACTATTGGTCGTAGAGGTATAGTTCTAAGCAGTGTTATTCCTAGGATTTTTTCGAAAGAGGAAAAATATTCCTTGACTTTTTTAGGAGGAGTGAAATTCAATTATTAGAAGTGAAATACGGAAATAGCATAAACTACATATACAGAAACACATTTTATTAAAAACGCTTACATGGACAAAATTAAATTGAAAAAAAAAGAGGATGCTATTTTGGGTTTTAACAATTATAGCATATGTTAAGTATTAATAGAAAATATTAAACATTATACACGGTGCATTTTTTAAGCTAAACCATTGAGAAAAATAAAAGAGTGAAAATACTCCTGGCTAGTTTTTTAAAGAGTATTTCCGATTTTCAAGGAGTGAAATACTCTCTCAGAGGAGTTAAAAATATCTCTGGTTCTAAGGGCATTTTTATCTACTCCATGCAAGGAATCTAGCTGTGCAAAGTTTGGACGAACGCGTTGAAACACTATAAATGTTTCTCTAACGGCCGTATTCACCGGCCAGTCAAACCTCTGATTGGTAGTTAAAGAAGGAAAACTAGTTTTACACCAATCAGAGGTGAATACGGCCGTTGGTAAAGAATATAAAAAGAAACCCACATTCATGTTTTTGTATCGAATTTTCTAATTTTTGACTTAGACCGGTATCACTCTGAGGTGCCGGATAAAACGGGAGTAAATTGCAGACTAGGAACTTCGTTGCAGTCGATGTATTAGGTTCTCTTTCAAACGCTGATTACTTTAATTCTTGGCTTATTTGCAAGCAGTTTTGTAAAGAATCGTTAATATTTACGGAGAGGGGCTTATAGAAGGGATTTGAATTTTAACAACGGAATCAGCTTTTGCAGTAATTATAGGTTATTCATCTAAAGGGAACGCTAGGAGAAGGATAATGTTTCTGAATAAGTAAATTTTGTTTATTCCTTGGGAATGAAGTGTGTTACTAATGAGAAGATGTGCGTGCTCATTATTTGGCTATAAATAGATGTTTTGTTAAAACTGAACTTTTCATTTTGTTAGTAAGTTGCTTTAAAAGTTTCCATTGAAGTCTGTTCGTACGTTCGGTTAGGTTTTGTGTGCACAGCTACTTCAGGTGTTTGTTAAATGAAATGTATTAAATTAACGTTATCTGAATAACCTATTATATCTATGACGCTACAAAAAATATGAATCACTACGAATATGCAATTCCCTGCGAGTTGTGGCGGCGCTAGCGTCACCCCGAGCTACGTGGTCACTCTGTGACTGTGACTCTGGCTATAAATAAGCTCACCTGCGTGTGGCGATAGACTCACTTTATTTAGTTCACATGTGCGAGGCCATGGTATTTTTGTTCAGTTATCCTAGGTTCTTGTGTATGTTTTTATTAAGTGTTGTTAACACTCTTGTTATGTTTAATAAATTAGATGTTACCTCAGGCAGGTGTCGTCTTTGCTAGGGGGTTAACCACAAAATGGTGACCCGGACAGTTTAGAATGCTTTGTTTGCCATGGCTTGTATCTTCAACATTTTCGCCATATTTAGTCTCGCTGAAGACTTTGGTGTTTGTAACTGTGAGTCCGTGATTCGAGCCCTTGGGACGTGTTCGTGATGAGTAAGTCTGGTAAGTTTTACCTTTCTGTCAACTGCTGCTCTCTGCAATAGGTAATCTTAGTTACTTTAGTCTTAGTTACTTAGTGCCTTTGTTTGTGAAACCTAGTGTAATCAGTGTATATAATGGTTGATCCAGATGTTAGTATTGAGAATCCTGCCGCTGGTGGTAAGGTTTCTGATGCGGGCAGTGAGGTTTCTGCCACTGGTAGTGAGGTTTCTGCCGCTGGCAGTGAGGTTGGCAAGATTGCATTGCGATTGCCCAGCTTCTGGACTTCCAACCCAAAATTGTATTTCTCTCAGATTGAGGCTAACTTTGTTCTGTCTAATATAACTACTGAAAAAACAAAATTTTGCTGTCTAATTTCTGCTCTAGATGAGCAAGTAATGCTAACTATTGCTGATTTAGTCGGTAAACCAGACCTAGTGGAACCTTACACTTTGGTTAAAAACCGTTTAATCGAGGAATTTTCTGTTTCTGAGAGTAGGCGGATAAAGACTCTTTTGCAGGATTTAACGTTAGGTGACTCTAAGCCCTCTGCTCTGCTTAGAAGAATGAGAGATTTGGCTGGTACAAATTTTACTGATAAAGCTCTTAAATCAATGTGGCTGTCACTTTTGCCTCCTTCCGTCCAAACTATACTTAGTGTCAGTAAGGACAATTTGGAGGATTTGGCCGGTTTGGCTGATCGTATTTTTGAGGTTACGAATACTGCACCTAGTTGTAGTGCTGTAAACGTTCAGGACGTTTCGTTAAAATCGGACATCCAGTCTTTAAGAGACGAAATTGTAGCCTTAAAAACTCAGGTTCGTCAGCTGAGCAGAGCGAGAAGTGTTTCGCGAAAACGTTTTGGAAAAAGGGCAAAGGAGGAGTCACAAACTACTGAAAGGGGTGAAGCAGATGCTGATTGCACAAAATTGTGCTGGTATCATAAGAAATTTGCTGAAAACGCACACAAGTGTGTCAAACCCTGTAGTTTTGAGTTAAACTGAAAAGCCCGGCATTGTATTCGGTGATCAATGCTGATATGGGCGAAATTTTCAATCGCCGTCTTTTCATTACTGATCGAAGGACTAAACTACAATTTCTTGTTGATTCAGGTTCTGACCTCAGCCTTTTGCCATCTTCGTTTAAGGGTTGTAGAGTACCCTCAAAAAACATCCTGTTTGCGGCTAATGGTTCAAAGATCAGAACATACGGATCAAAATTTCTATCCCTGGACTTTGGGTTACGTCGAAATTTTGAGTTTACATTTGTGATCGCAAATGTTTCTAAGCCAATATTGGGAGTTGACTTTTTAGAGTGTTTCAACTTATTAGTGGACATTAAAAATAGAAAGTTGATCGATCCAACTACCAACATTGGTAATCGTGGAGTGGTTATGCCAACCAGGGTTCCTAGTGTGAAGACTATTGTTAGTAGTAGTGTTTACAATGATTTAATTCTTGAGTTTCCTGAAATAACTAAGCCTAAGCTTGAAAATGTTAGAGTTAAGCATAATACGGTTCATTACATTGAGACTGTGGGTCCGCCCGTTGCTTCTAAGGTTCGAAGGTTAAGCCCTGATAAGCTTAAGGCAGCTAAAGCTGAGTTTGAGTTCATGCTAAAAAGTGGGATTTGTCGGCCTTCTAAGAGCCCATGGGCGAGTGCGTTACATATGGTTCCAAAAAACAATTCTGATTGGCGCCCCACGGGTGATTACAGAGGGTTAAATTCATGTACTCAAAAGGATAAGTATCCCCTGCCTAACTTGCAGGATTTTGGTCATAATTTGTTTGGCTCGCAAATTTTCAGCAAAATTGATTTGGTAAGAGCTTTTAACCAAATTCCTGTACATGAAGATCATGTTGAAAAAACCGCTGTAATCACACCGTTTGGATTATTTGAGTTTGTTTACTTGCCATACGGCCTATGTAACGCAGCTCAAACTTTTCAGCGATTCATTAATGAAGTCCTCTTTGATTTTGACTTTGTATTTGCTTATATAGATGACATTCTCATAGCTAGTAGGGACTCAAAAGAACACTCTAAACATTTGCGTCTTGTTTTTGAGAGACTTAAAATGTATGGTTTAACTGTAAATGTTTCGAAGTGTGAATTTGGTAAACATGAGGTCTCCTTTCTGGGACACCTGGTAAATGCTAATGGCATTAAACCTTTACCTCATAAAGTTGGAGTGATTGCTAACTACCCCCGGCCTAATACTGTTAAAGAGCTTAGAAGATTTCTGGGATGTTTAAATTTCTACCGTAGATTTATTCCCAAGGCTGCTGAGATGCATGCTCCTCTTAATGCCTTGTTATCTGGTAGTAAAAAAAATGATAATAGACAAATTGTCTGGACTGATTTGTTAGTAGAGGCTTTTAATAAATGTAAGCTAAGTATCACTAACATAGTCCAATTGTCGCATCCAGAGCCTGACAGTAAGCTGGTTCTGTTTACAGACGCTAGTGATATAGCTGTGGGGGGTGCTTTGCATAAGGTAACCACGAGAGGCTATTTGCCTTTGGCATTCTATTCTGCCAAGTTGAATAACGCACAAAAAAAGTATAGTGCTTTTGATAAAGAATTATTAGCTGTGTACCTTTCGATTGTGCATTTCAGGTATATGTTAGAGGGAAGAAATTTTTATGTGATTACAGATCATCGGCCCTTGACACATGCATTTGCTCAAAAATTCGAGAAATGTTCGCCTAGGCGTTTACGCCATTTGGAATTTATTTCGCAGTTTACTACGGACCTGCGTTATTTGCAGGGTTCTCAAAATTTAGTAGCAGATGCTTTGTCGAGGGTTGATGAGATTGTTCTGCCTGTTAAGATTGATTACATTAAGATTGCAGAGCAGCAGTTGAAAGACTCTCAGTTGAGGGATTTCTTAGATGAAAGGTTAGAGACTAGTTTAAAGCTAAAACTAATTAAACTTAGTAATCCAGAAGTTGAGCTTTACTTTGATATTTCTCAGAAAAATGCTCGTCTTTACATCCCTGTTTCCTACAGGCGAGTAATTTTCGATTCTGTGCACAATTTGGCTCATTTTAGTGCACGTACGAGTCTTAAGCAAATATGTGCTAGTTACGTTTGGCCATCCATGCGTAAGGATGTTGTGGGTTGGTGTCGTACCTGTATGGCTTGTCAGAAAGCTAAAGTAGGCAGGCACACCATATCACCTCTGAGCACAATAGAGATGCCTAACTCGCGTTTCAGCCATGTCAATTTGGATCTAGTTGGTCCCCTGCCTGTAGCTTGCGGCTTTAGGTATTGCCTTACCATTATTGATCGCTATACGAGGTGGTGTGAGGCGATTCCTTTAGTAGATATTACCGCGGAATCTGTCTCGCGTGCTTTCCTTTTGCATTGGGTTGCACGTTTTGGTGCCCCTGCTCGAATCACGGGTGACCAGGGTAGGCAATTTGAATCTGTAACTTTCAAAGGTCTAATGCATAGCTTGGGTACTGAAATTGTTAGGACAACTGCCTATAATCCAAAGGCTAATGGTTTAATTGAGCGCCAGCATCGAACACTTAAGGCTGCTTTAATGTGTTACAATAATGCTTCTTGGATTGACTGTTTACCTCTTATACTTTTAGGTATGAGAACTGCTATTCGTGCTGACTGGGACTATTCCTCAGCTTCTTTGGTGTATGGTCAAGACCTAAGGTTGCCTGGGCAATTTTTCATTGAACCCGAGGTTAGTCTCTCGCAACCTGATTTGATCATGCAGTTGCAGAAGGCTTTCAAAGATGTCAGGCCTGTGCAAACCTCATGGCATGGTCGAAAGACAGTTTACGTGCCAAAGGACCTCAATACTTGTTCACATGTATTTGTGAGAATTGATTTGGTCCGAAAGTCCTTGCAGCCTCCTTATGAGGGGCCATATAAGGTACTGAAGCGTAGGGCAAAGATTTTTCTTTTGCAGCTTAGGGGTAATGAGCGTTGGATTTCAATTGATAGGCTCAAGCCTGCTTTCCTTCCGGTGGAAGGGTCTTCACCGGCAGACGTGCCAGTTGTGGGTGCTCCGCCTATGTCTGTAGTTCCAGCCGCCCCTAAGATTGTGCCTGAGAAAAAGTCGCCACTACCTTCAGCCAGAACTTACACTACTAAAAAAGGAAGACTGGTCCGCTTCAGGATCTAATGTCTGCCTTGCGCCTTCCTTTTCCGAGGGGGGAGTGCTGTGGCGGCGCTAGCGTCACCCCGAGCTACGTGGTCACTCTGTGACTGTGACTCTGGCTATAAATAAGCTCACCTGCGTGTGGCGATAGACTCACTTTATTTAGTTCACATGTGCGAGGCCATGGTATTTTTGTTCAGTTATCCTAGGTTCTTGTGTATGTTTTTATTAAGTGTTGTTAACACTCTTGTTATGTTTAATAAATTAGATGTTACCTCAGGCAGGTGTCGTCTTTGCTAGGGGGTTAACCACAGAGTAATGAAATTGTCATGGACACACCAGTTCATAAAATAGGATACTTCAGAAGAAGAAATGAAAACCGCGTTGAACAATAATCCTAACCCGGAGTTAGATGTGGAAGTTTTTTAGGTGGAAAAATTCACTATACTAGACTGCAATGTTTCTTGACCCTATGACTACCCTACGCGGAAGGAAAAACTGAGTAAATAGAAAGCCTGTTGGGTTGCTACGAGGAGTTTCAGTACGCAAATCGGGATAAAAAGATGCTATATAACAAATTAATCATATTTCTAAATTGAAATCCTTAATTTTACTCAAAATTTAGACATCGTGCCGGGAACTACTTTCTTTGTTTACTCTCAGCTTGTTTCTCCAAGGGCATGTAACGTTGCAGTTTAGTACAGAGTTACTAGAAATTACACAAAGAACAAACTCAATACTAACTATATATCTTTATATTAAACATTTAAATAACTTACAGGTGTATACAACGTTAAGATTTTCCATTTGCAATATTCTAAACTATTAACAAATATCTAACAAACTATCAACAATAACAACAAACAATATCTGAAATAGTTTAGCATTCTGAAGTTTTCTTTCGAATTTTGTTAAGAAAAAGCCTCCGTAGCGAAATCCCTGCTTTAAATACATATAAGAAAGGTGATACCCCCCTGACAACAAGTTCGGAACTCTTGGACGGCTTATATGTTATTCTGAAGGGAGATTGTATCTGAATTGAAGAAAGGAAAAGGAAATGAAATTTCTATTATGCACCTCACGACCTACCAGACTTTTCTCAGTGATTCCTATTCTTCATGAGTTTTTTTAGGAGGGAACCTTTATGGGTACTAAGCAAACCCATTATACTTGAGACGTTAAAATGAGACTATTTTTATGTTTTAGTGTTCTTTCTGCATCATCCTGTATGTAACAAATATTTCAATCGTATGATAAAAAATTCATAAACTTTGCAATTACAATATAGTATAAATAACTTACCTTGTATCCTAAATAAGCAATAAGTAAGGCCTCTAATAAACTAATTACAGCTAGTGACACCTGTAAAAGAAAATAACTCAGTATGCTAATTTGAAATAATTTAATTCATTATTAAGTAATTATTTTATTTTATGAGTTGTTGGAGACAGGAAATAAAACCCCATAACCTCTGCTACTGCTAATTTTTAAATTATCATTGTATCACACTGTATCATATTATTATTACTATTATTCTTATTGTTACTGTTATTGTTATTCTTCTTCTTATTATTATTGTTACTGTTATTGTTATTCTTCTTCTTATTATTATTGTTGTTAGTATTATTATTTTTATTATTATTATTATTGTTATTAGCGTTATATGGCGCTTACATCACAAAGGGCCAATTAATTAGCCAACAGAGGAAGGCCCCCTCGCACTGGAGTGTTGGGTCAAACCCCCAAAACCGCACCATTTCCTTTGTTTGTGTTTATCCACCCTTATTCCCCAGGCGAGCTTTTACCCCTTAAAATCCAGTGGTTGTAAAAGTCGAAGCTTACCTTAAAACCTTAGTTTATGGTCCCGGTCTCTTTTGTGTGGTCAATTAACAAACAAAAGAAAACTCCTCCTCGGACAGGAGTGCGAGGGGAAACCCCCAAACCACACAAAGAGATCTGAGGATATTAAACTGAGGGCCATAAAATTCTACCCTCGCCCTATTTTGGGAACGACTCCTGGTCGTAAATCACATTGACTTCTTCCCTTGACACATTCATCACATTCCTTTCCCATTGACTTCGATGGGTCGATGCTCTACTAAAAGCCTTCAATGCAGACGTAACTTTCAAGTTAAATCTGAATGAGTAACTAACCATTGGAATACAGCTTGATAACTCTTCTGATCGGTCATTTCAGAAGTCGCGGATCAGACAGAGGATTTATCATTAGGATGCCATACCTCTGCACAGTGTAACACCCACCTGCCTGATTGATGAGTTGCCCCGTCCAGTGCAAAAATAGTTCGCTCTGCTGTGATTAGTATTTGGCCACACCCTCTACTAATTAGGAGATACTGATGGTTGTTTGCGCCGCCTCAAGGACTATCGATGCAGTTGGTTGGTTCATCATCGATTCTCTGGTTATTGGGAAGACTTGGAACCAGGGTTTTTCACGATTCCTCATGTTCCATATAGTATAACATGAGGCTTACAGGTGTAAGTGGGCAAAGTAGAAATGTAAATTAACAGAACAAAATTAAAAAGTTTATACTGGTAAACAAAATTGTGTAAAATATTTAGGTTTTCAGTGCAATTAACTAAATTAAACCTAAACAAGTAGCTGTTAAAATGTTTATGCCCTGTAAAAATCAGAACCAGGGTTTGAAATTGATAACTATTATGGAGACGGAGGAAAAACTCAAAATCGGATAAAAATTTTTATTTGCCACTTTTTAAAACCAGGCAGCATTTTTCATCAAACACGGAATCATCATTTGGTAAACAGAAAAGAAAAACTTGCCTCGTAATCATCACTGGCATATCCTCGAAAAATTAGATTTGCGGTTTTGGCGAGGTGCGAGCGATTTGTTTTGGCGCTGTTTGAGTTTCATGTTTTTATCAAAATATTTTTCATCATACATTAATCATTATTATCTTTGTAAGACCGTATCGCTTGAAAGTAATATTGATTTTTAAGAATATTACAGTCAAAATTAATAATCAAACCAGGTTTAGGTGATCATTAAATTCAAACTCTGTGTGCAAGTCTTCTTCCAAAATAACGCGCGATATCAGTCAAAAAGAGTAAGAATCCTAGGATAAAGTACAACGGAATTCATACATGAGGAAGTTTTAAGACACATTTAGCCAAACTAAAGTTGCGATTATATTGTAGTATGACCTAAAGGTATCCCTCATGATCATAAGGGTGTTTATTTATATTAAATTATTTTACAACATTTAAGTGGTAATTATGGATGCCCCAATTCGAAGTTTGTCCTTTTTAACTTGCACAAAATTCTAAAAACCTGGAGGTGCGAAAAGAGAAAAGACAATTTACGCTAGTTATTTTGGATTATTTCCTCCAAAAAATAAACCTTAAAGACTCATTTCGACTTTTCACTTTTGATCTTTCTTTTGGAGGAATCATCCAAAGTGAAAAGTATTGAATTAACGTTACACTCTACTAATTCACTTTTCTATCCAAACTAGCGTGAAACTAGAGTGAAACACTCAGGATGAATAATAATGAATGTGAAAAAGAGTCCTGAAAAAAGCCTTTGATGATTTCTCCCAAAATAAATATAAAAAGTAATGAGCCGTTAAGTAACAAAAAGCTAGTTTCGAGATATTTGGCTTTAAAGTATTTATCTTTTGGTGGTCTCATACTTTCTTCGTGGCTCTGTTAACCCTTTCAATCCTAAGCAGCCCGAGATAACCATTGAATCTAATGCAAAATTTGGGGCGGCAAGGACTAATAGGGTTAATACTGTTCCTAGAGAAATGGTATCTGTTTTAAATGTAGGTGTAAAAACGTACCCTATGCATCCACTAAAATAACTCATTTTTAATGAAAATGTAACATAAAATCAATTGGAACATGGTATAAAAATTTCTTAACTTACCTGAACGCTCCATAAAGCTAAGGGACGGTCCACCCATAAAATAGCTTTCCTGAAAAAAAAAAAAGGTTAAACATGTTTTTTAATACTTCATACCTCTACTTAAAAGGTCTTCATCATACTCTCATTAAAACTCTATATCTGCATCAAGTTAGGCGAATTTCGAAACTGGAACCCATTAAATTAGTCACTTAAGTTGACTAAAATATCTTCTCTTGGCATTCGACTAGACTTTACCATTAAAACTTCTGTTATGTCATGGAAACTAGTTTTCCTCTCAAGTGCATGTAGTAATTTTAAAGCATAGACATTCATTTTATTTTGGTTTGAAAAATTGTAAATCGATGAAAATAGAGCTTAATCGACGATCCGCTAATAACGATGGTATTTAAATTAATTTGAATATTTTCTTTATTCCCTTTCAGTCTTTTCTCATAAAATCACCCTCGCAACTAAAATTATATTGATATTTTTAGTAAATAAATACTATGAAGAAAGACTATTTTCAGAAACAGAAAAAAATGCCCTGCTTTTAGAGAATTGTTGATACATATACAATCATAAGACCATTGGAAGCAGTTTTTAAAGCTTGGAAGGTCGTGCAAGTTATTTATTTATTATTCCTGTGATTCCTTACGTGGTCTTTTAAATCAAATCTGGTGAACGAAAGTATTTTATGTTATTTAAATGGTAAATTCAATCAGTTCTTAAGTAAAGTAAAGTTCTTTGACTTTTAGTGAAAAGTCTTCCGATTGTTACGACTTATACTATCAGCTATCCATACTAGCTATCCATACAGCTAGGGCGTATCCGTATACCCAGAGAACTATAGAATCAACTCAACAATACGATAAGTTAACTTTTGACATATAAGAGTAGAGAGTAATACGAGTTTGATTACTGGAGTTCTTTTGCTAAAGTGACCTCACTGTGCTTTATAGTAATGTTTATTTTGCGTGTTTTGTAGCTATAAAGTATAAAATATAATGGAGAATCAAAGAGTAAGAAACTATACGATAATACTTATTTATAAGGATGAATTATTACATATATTGAAGTTGAAAAATTAACCATTATAGTATATCTTATTATCTTATCTGAAACATAGTAGGTAAAAAAACTAGCTTAATAATAATAAACAGGTTTAAACCTAGAACAAATAAATTTTAAAAAATATAAAATATGAATTATGAAAGCCATAAAGGATTGGGATTTTAAAGAGGAAAAACAAAAAAAAAAAGAATATGGAAGTAAATTTTTTTCCAAGCAATAGGTACTGGTTTTTGCAATTATGTTTTATTTCTACTTTTCATAAAAACTGGAGAATTCGCGACATTGAAAAACTGACATAATTATGAAAAAAAGTTCTTAATATAAGTATTGTACTTTTTGGAAGTTTATTAATTAAAATAGTTATATTATTGGATTTTTGTTCTTTTTAAAGAAAAAATTAACTGCTGATCTATTTTTAATTAAATTTAAGATCTAGAAAGATATATAGTAAAAAAAACCCTGATAAATATTGAATAGTTAGAAAGTGTTTTTTTATATTTTTGGAAAAAGTTGTTCATTATTTTTAGGTAAATGGCATCTTACATTTTTTTCAATCTTCATCGAGTATTATTAAAAAAAGAGAAAAAGGTACTAAACAAACACAATTTAATAAACTTTCATTATGAACTAAAATATTAAGTTCTTTCCCTAAAAGTTTTGAACATAATAGTAATTAGCTCGCTAAAACATATAATAATATAAACTATTGATAAAAACTCATTCATTACGAAAAAGTCATAAAGAATTAAAGAGTTCAGTTTTTAAAAGGAAAGATAAAAATTAACACTATGGAATAATTATTTTATTACAATATAATGAGATTGGAAACCAGTCGAGAGGATAGGTCAGTGTAAAAATGCTTAAAGTTTGAATTTAAATAATAATTCAAATAAATAATAGTTCAAAACATACTGCAAGTGGGTGCAGTATAATTTAAAGGAAGTTTCTATGTTTTCACGATCCATAGGGTTTAATAAGACTCTCTCGCTGCCTTTTTGATTATTTGCAGGTGCAATCAATTAAATAAAAGGTTCAAAATTTTTCCATTACCCAATACCTATAGTCCAAATCCAATTCCAAAAATATAAATAAAGCCATTTTTTGTAAAACAAATGGCTATTCCTCATTGGCTTTTACTGGTGTTTTTTGTACCAACCTACGTCACACAACTATTTGTGACATAGCAGCCGTTTTCGCGCCCCTTTTTATAAGACAAACTTTGAAATTAAATAAAAAAAAACTAATTAAGAATCAGAATAAAAAAAAATTGCGACAAAATTTCTTTTTCAACCATCTCTATCGAATAAAAAATATTAAAAAATGCCAAAATGCATTATATAATGCAATTCTCCATTCCTTTGTGAATCCTTAAAGAGTTAAAAATAACTTTTGTCTAAATGAATATCCTGAATCCCTTCTACGCTTCTTCCTTCCTTCCTCCTCGGCTCTACAGTCCATGTAGGACCTTGGCCTCCCTCACAAGGCAGCTCCACCCTCTCCGATCCCTGGCTCTTGTCTTCCAATTTCTCACCCTTAATTTCCTCAAATCTTCTTCAACCTCGTCCAGCCATCTCTTTCTAGATCTTCCTCTTACCCTCTATTTTTCCACTGTAGATTTTCTTTGTAGCTCTCTCGTCACTCATTCTCTCCAGATGTCCAAGCCATTGTATTCTTTTAGATTTTATTATATTGACAATATCTTTTTCTTTATACAGTCCACTTAAACTCTAAATTGCTCCTAATTCTCCAAACCTCTCCATCTTTGACTGGTCCATATATTTTCCTTAATATCTTTCTTTCAAATGTAATAAGTGTTTTCTCTTCATTCTGCGTGGTTGTCCAAGTTTCTGCTCCATATGTAACGATAGGTCTGACTATTGTTTTATATAATTTTAGTTTTAACTTTCTTGACAGCAGAGAGGATTTAAACAACTTTATCACTGAAAAATAACATCTGTTTCCAGCGGCCAATTAATTATTAAAAAATGCCAAAATGCATTATATAATGCAATTCTCCATTCCTTTGCGAATCCTTAAAGAGTTAAAAATAACTTTTGACTAAATGAATATCCTGAATCCCTTCTTCTACCTTTAGAATTATTCAAACAAATATAAAGAAAAGAGGATCGGACCACATCAGGGGCTCTACCACCAGCGTGTCGTTATCGTTAATATTGCCGAAATTATCGACAGTCACGTGACGCGCCTCAAACTTAACTACAGGTCCTACCATGAGAGGAGAAACCAAGAGGAGAAAACGATAGAGAGGCGAAAAAGCTCTACGACACCTCTTATCGAGGGCTGTAGCATTATTTTCAAATTAATAGCTATTGTACATTAAAAAGCGCTCTTAGGAATTACTTTTCAACCTATAGATGAAACAATATTTTTATTTTGCGTAGGAACTATGTTTTCTCTGCGTAGTCATCAGATCTTCCATTGCAAATAGCCCAAATCGCCGCCATTATTTGCTTTGTATGAAATAGATGAAAATTCTATTCATAAAAATACACGTCATTGGGTACTTATTTATGATGGAATATTTTTTCTTTCATTTTTAAAATATATTTTTACAAGGTTCAAGTTTATATTAATACAGTAAAAAGAGTCTGGAGGTAGAATAACCACAGAAGTGATTTCATGTGGATTTCATCCTTCGATTTATAGATGGCAGCACGATGGTGTTGGGAATTCTGAAAAATCTAGATCAAATTCTCGATGGCCTACCGTGGCCTACCACGACGATGTAGTTTTTGAATGTCGACAAATGCAAGCTTTTACCGATTGCAACTGAGTTCGAGAGTATAGGTGTCGAGAAGAAATAACGCTTTTGATTGGTGTAAAAAGTTTTCGTCATCTTGTACGTCAGAAATAGGCGGGGAGTTAAGTTACACTGGCGTAATTTGAAATGATCACCAACGCAAGGGAAGGAACTCGTTTTTTCATGAGCAAAATTCTCGCCACTCTAAACAAGGGATGATCGTAATAAGATTAAGACGCTTAAAACGAATACCTTTACGAACATATAACGGAGGACAACCATAAATTCAGGAAATTTTTGTTATCAATTGATTACAATTTTTTAATCGCAAAAAAATAAGTTTTGGATAAAGAACAAAATTTTTTCCCATCACCACGGTGATTATTTCTGATTAAAATTTTTTAAATCAGATAATCATTTTAAAGCTGCTTTTTGGATGCACGATTGTTTATATATTATCTGAAAAAAAAAACGTATGAGTAATCCTCAATTCTCTTAATAAATAAAACCCACAAATCGACTTTAATTTTTAGTACATAAAACCGGCCCGATTTTTAAGTCGATAATTTAAAAAAAAAGATGTAATGCAAGCCAATTTTACTTTAAAAATACCTTTAAGTATCTCAAAAAACGTGCAATGATAACAGGGTAAACAATTCACATAATTTATAGCGTATAAAAGAGCTTGTTCTCGTGTCGTTAACAAGATATAGACACCTCTTGAGGTGTCGTTGAGTTTTTCACTTTCTCGATACCACTTAACGACAGTTAAAAACTTCCCGACAGTCTGATGGTAGACCCTCTTGTTAAGTGAGCCCATACTCTCGACCTCACTTGAGATCACTAATGCTATTTCCTATGGATAACCTTCCGCGACAGTGTGGTGTCGACAACTTGCTTGCTTCTTCTGCGTTCTCGACACGGAAGAAGTAAGGGTGTCGTTATTTTTGTCGAGAGGCTCGTGGTAGGCCCCCTGGTCCGCGGCCCGTAGGCTGTGCACTGTGCAGGCCAACCATATAACTTATTCACACCAATACCTTATTTAAGAAAGCATATTTCCTTATACCAGATTACCAATGCAATTAACTATCCCTACAACTTTTCATTTCTTCCCAATCAAAGACATCTCTAATTCATATTCAGCCTCAGACTAAACCAAATCGAAAAATCCATACTCCCATCCATAACAGCGAACTACCGAGTCATGACATCCCGAGTTAGGGTTCTTTTTTTTTGCTCAGGTTCTGACCGAAACCAGAGAAGAAATCCAATCAACGAAATGAAACTCCAAGACAGAAACACGAAGAGGAAGGGGTTCGGTAGAAGAATCATCCGAGTCTTTATTAAAAGATATTATCCACGAGGGAAAAGGTTTGATGAAGACGTCTGGTTTAGCTGTCGATAGTGTCACAATCCAGAAAGCAGATAGTTTCCGCAGAACCCCTCTGTATAGATTGTTTGTTTTTGGTTGGAGGAAGTTTTGGGGACTGTTGTGTTTTCTCTGATACGGGATGTTGTTGTTTTTAGGACGACTGATATACGGAATTGGAGATTTGGTTTTCTTTTTAATCATGGAGTTTGGACACGAAATGGTTTGGATTGGAAGTTGTGTGAATAATCACCAGTAAGTTAATGAGAATTGAGGAAACAATCACAGACAAGTCGTACACTGGATTTGATTAAATAACTTGTGATATAATCTGATTACCCCCTTCAGTAGGAAATTTTGAAATTTTAGTATGAAAATATTTTCTTTTAGTACTACATAGTATGTGTGCTATGACGATAAATATCTCTGGCACAAATTTTGAAGTGTCTGGTATAATATTTAAAGAAATTACAGACAGAAAGAAGTAGCATTTAAAACATTAAAAATCACTTATATAAATTATTTTTAAATGTAATAAAGCAATAAAATGAGAAAACGTGCATGAATACCGGTGTAAATAAGCTTAAAAACATGTTTCGTCCATGTAAACAAACTATCACGATCACGAGTAGCTTTTACTTATGTTCAGTACGATGTCCGGTATAGCGGACATCCATTTTAAAAAACATTCAGCACCTTAAAAAAAACTTATTGCTACTCAAATTTTATGTTTAAATAAACCTTGAACAATAGTACAGATGTAGAGCATCAACTACAACAAAATCGGTGTTTTCTAAAATATTTTAATGAAGTTAGTAGAGTTTAAAGTTGATGTCCGGTATACCGCACACCAGGTCCGAAGGGGTTAAGGAATAACTTTAAAAATAAAGCTGGTTTGAATAAACGAATTAATATCATCCAATGTTTTTTCATGTTTTTCGAAAAATAAAATTCATTGTAGAGCTGTATACTATAGTTCTTTGGACAAATTTAATGTACTACCTACTCCACTCAAAGACTCTTTCTGTGCGGAGTTAAGGCGGACTTGTTTAAACACCCTTTTATGAATGAACAAAAGAAAAATGTCATACAAGTCAGGAAAAGCAATGAAGTTTTTTCTATACCCCTACTTTACCTACTTAACTTCATAGTTTCAGGGAAAGTTAGTTGAAAATATATTACTTGAGTTTTCTGTGCCAATGACCTTTAGGTGACTTAATAACACTAATGTACTCAATATTTTCTTCAACGATGAAAAGAAAAACTTTAAATATAATGATAGTCGTAAAAACTGTCTGTAAATATTGAAAGATCCTTAAAATTTCTTAGTACGCAATAAACGCCGGTAGAAGCTCGTAAAATTTAACATCGTCAACTGTATTTATAAAAATGTTATAGAGCTCACCAATAGATATGTTGAGAAGGTCTGTCCACATTGGCATCGTCGAACACCTTCGGAAGGGAAGCATTAATAGGACTGCAGTTATAACTGAAACGAAAAGCATTTTTTTTAACATTATTGTTAGGTATTAACGAGAGAAATAGCACTGTTTCAGGCTGCAAAAAAATAAAATGTTAAAAACTCTCAAGTTTTTCAGTGTTATAAAGTTTTTTGTCTTTTAGTTATAGTACAAGAGCTAGCAACGTCGAAAAAGCAAGAATTTTAGGTATGCTGGTTCTTAAATATATTTTTCCCTATGCTTTTTCGAACAGCGTGGGGGCGGTCTTGCTGCCGGTAAACGTTGCGTTTATTACTGCGCATCACACCTTTACAGGAAAAAATACTAATTTTTAAATCATTTTAGGAAGATTTTTTTCTTTTTCACTATCTTCTATACATTATTGGAAACATGAATTTATTATTGGCAGACATTTTTGTGGTTGAAAATACTGCGCCAGACGCTACTTTTTATGAACAAAAAAATTAATTTCAAACCATACCAACAAAACTAATAGGCGGAAAGGAGACTGGACTACATTACAGTGTAATGTAGTCCAGTCTCTTTTCCACCTATCTACTTTGCCGCTGCTGTCTCTCTCTAATAACTCTTATAACTGGCATATGCCGCATCTACAGCAATAAATTGGTCTGGCTATTGAGTAAACAACCGAATTAATGACTGGCAAATTAATTTTGTGCTTATTTATATATAAATAAAATAATATTTATGCAGCATATGCCAGTTATAAGAGTTATTAGAGAGAGACAGAAGCGGCAAAGTAGATAGGCGGAAGAGAGACTGGATTACATTACACTATTTAACAGTATAATGTAGTCCAGTCTCCTTTCCGCCTATTAGTTTTGTTGCTATGGTTTGAAATTAATTTTTTTGTTCATAAAAATAGCGTCTGGCGCAATATTTTCAACCACAAAAATGTCTGGCAATAATAAATTCATGTTTCCAATAATGTATAGAAGATAGCGAAAAAGAAAAAAAATCTTCCTAAAATGATTTAAAAATTAGTATTTTTTCCTGTAAAGGTGTGATGCGCAGTAATAAACGCAACGTTTACCGGCAGCCAGACCGCCTCCACACTGTTCGAAAAAGCATAGGGAAAAATATATTAAAGAACCAGCTTACCTAAAATTCTATGTCGAAAACGTTGCTAGCTCTTAGACTATTAAATAAATAAAAATTTTAGTAAACAAATTGTAAATTTGTGTATTTTTCTTTTTGAGGCACAAAAAGTACTAGTATTATTTTTTCTTGCTCGAAACGATTCATAGAACGGACTTTTGAAAGACCCTGCATTTATACCCATTCTTGTTAAGGTATTTCCAGCTAAAACAGCGTATTTTACTTCCTGGACTCTTTAAATTAATTTTCTTACAATAATGTTTAACTCACCGTAATGCTTTCAAGTATCATGAGAAGAATTAAACTTAAAATTATGGAGTAAAGTTTAAAAAACTGTATGTATGTCAAATTAAAAAGAGTATAATCTTTATTTGACCTGAGTATACGTATAATTTAAAAACAAATCGGAACTTGCGTGATTTTACGTTTTCCGTCATTTAAGAACTTAAGTACTAGAAACTAAGAACTAGTTAAAAACTTATAATCCCAAAATCTAATTAATTGTTAATCTCTGTACAAACTCTTACAAATTATTTACAAATAATTATACAATAATATACAATAATTTACAAATATTAATACAATAATTCCCACGAAATACTACAAATCATAAGTTCAATGATGAAATAAAATCTAAACTTGTAAACTATAGTAAGATGGAAGACTTTTTAAAAACTTATGTATTTAGAGTTTCTGAATCTGATGCTGCATCATCTTTCTCAGACTTTCATAGTAAATTGAGCGCAATTAAACATAACTTTAGCTTTGTACCTAAAAACAATTCCAGATTTGACAAAAACAAATGGTTTAACTTAGAAATACATAATATAATCAAATCTAAACAAGCATTATACAAAAAAACCTTGCGTTACCCTGGTGATAATTTTTTCAAAACAGCCTATAAAACTACAGTTAAAGTATTAAAACAAAAAATCAAATGTGCAAAAAAATTATACTATGAAACCAAATTTAATGAATGTGACTCATCACGTAAACAGTGGAAATTAATAAATAACATCCTAGGAAAAAGTACTAAGAATCCAACCCTGCCTGATCATTCGGATGAATTTTATTTAGCAAACGACTTAAACCTATACTTTTCCTCTATAAACAACAGTATCTCAAATCCAAACGAAAATTTTAAAAAGTACTTAGTGACAAATTTAAATTCCTTTGTCTGGTTTGAAATAGATGATGCAGAAATCTTATGTTGTATTCGTAATCTAAACCTCAGAAAATGCCCAGGCTCTGATGGTATAGATGCGAAAATTCTTAAAATTTTATCCTATTATCATTTAAATATACTCACAAGGTTATTTAATAGTTTAGTAAATGAAAGTGCTTTCCCTAAGTCATTGAAGACTTCCATAATTACACCTATTTTTAAAAAGGGAAACAGAAAGGATTTTTCTAACTATAGACCTATCTCTGTCCTGCCTTTGCTTTCGAAAATATTCGAACAAATAATTAAAGATAGATTAGTCTCGTTTTTGAAAAATGTAAGCTTTTTCTCTGAAAACCAGTATGGCTTCTTACCCAAATCAAACACTGAGAAAGCATTGCTGGAGTTTACAAACTTTATATATAATAGTGTAAATATAAACAAAAAAACTGCTGCTCTTTATTTGGATATATCGAAAGCGTTTGACTCGGTGAATCACGGTATTTTGTTACATAAATTGACTTCAGCGGGAATCAGAGGGCACTTCTATAACTTTTTAAAGTCCTATTTATCAAATCGTATACAAATTGTCAAGATCAACAACACCTTAAGCAAATGCCTTCCAATAAATTATGGAGTTTTCCAAGGCTCAACTTTAGGTCCCCTGCTGTTTTTAATATTTATAAATGATTTATGTAGCCTCAGTTTACACGGTAAAATAATAAGTTTTGCCGATGATACAGTTCTTTTATATTCCGTGGACTCTTATGAAGATTTGATCCAAAAGATGAATTTAGATCTCGTCAAGATAAGTAACTGGTTTTTTGATAATTGTCTAAGATTAAACGTCGAAAAAACAAAATATATGATTTTTAATTTAAAACAAAATTCTCCAGTTCAGCTGTCAGTAAAGTACCATGTTTATCAGTGTAATAACTACAATGATTGTAATTGTAAATCAATAGATAAAGTGTCTACTATAAAATATCTTGGACTTCATATTGACTGCAACTTAAAGTGGAAATCACATACTAACTATATTGCAGACAAATTAAGACTAATTATGCTAAATTTTTACCATTTAAAGCCGAAAGTAAACAACCAATTTCTAATAAAACTCTACCATTCTTGGGTTCAATCGAGAATTAATTACGGCCTAACGATATGGGGTGGAGACTATCAGATAAATTTAAAAAGAATTTGTAGGCTCCAAGAAAGATTTTTAAAATTGATATCACCACAAGCACCTTCCGTCAACAGCTTCAAACTTTTGAATATCTTACCCATTCGCTACCTCTTTTTCTTTAAAACAAGTCTCTATCTTTACTTAAACTCAGAAATATGCAAAAGGCGATACGTAATAAACCCTCGAAGACCCAATATAGTATATGATATACCTAAACCTGAAAAAACTATTTTTTGTAAACATTTCTTTTATTTAGCTCCTAAATTCTTTAATTTAATACCTTTAGAAATACAAGATAGTTCATCCAAACATGTATTTAAAAAGAAATTAAAAGAGTTTTTGTTTTCTATAGAAAATATTGAAATTTTTCTTGCTTAAATTTTATATTATTGTATAATATCAACTATCCTCATTTTTTATGCACCACCCCCTTATGACAGATATTAAACCCGTAAATTAAGACACCCTGTTTGCCACCCCTGTTAATACATTTATATTTATACTGTTCCTATATTATTTTTATGTATTGTTCTCTTTAGTTCATAACTTCACGTTTTAGTTTTTTGTAATTATTCTATGCATGTTTTGTTCACCTACATGGATCGCTGCGATCCCAGGTGATATGGATATTTTTCTTGTTTTGTTCGTTTTGACTGTAATTTTTTGAAATAAATAATAAATGATGTAAAAAAAAAAAAAAGTTCAAAGTGATTTCAGTTTCTCAGTGATCAAAGTTCAGATAAATAAAGACATAAAATAAAATACTAAATAAGTAAGATAAACGAAATTAACAGGTTTTTATGTTCACAATCTAATCACATATAAACGCATTCCTTTCCTACTTCCCTTCTAAATAATAGAACACATAATATATCAGTCTTCTCTACAATAATGATGTTGAAGAACATTGGACCTAGTTGAGTTTTCTGTTTGCCCTCACAGGGCAATATGGCTGCGTGTAGAAAATTAATACTTTCCCTAACATTTGCAGCATTGTTTTATCCCAGTCCATTACCACAACGGACAAATATTGCGTAGCTCAGAAGGGAGGAAGGAGAGATGTATGATTAAATGGATGTGGATACAAATAGGCATTGCTTTCTCCTTATTTAATGTAAGAGGTAGCTTTTCGATGAAATTATTCCAAGGCAGTTTGGGAGGTTTTAAAATAATGCTTTCTAAGATCTCTGAGCTACAAACTGTTAACTTGGTTAAAAAGTGTATAATTTTTTAATTCACTTAACGTAACAATTCCTCATGACTCATCTAATATAAATCGATATTATCTTGCGGATTTAATATGGTCTCAATGGAGGAATAGTTAATGGAATATTAGCCGATAATTCCTCAATGGAGGAATTATCAACTAGTACAGGACCTAATTTACCATTAGTCCCACTAGGCGGCCCAGGCCTAGGGGCCTCACAATTTGGGGGCCCCTAATTTTAGAAAACCAAAATTTAAATTGAATTGAATTGAATTTACTGTCACAAACACAGTATTACATAAAATACAATGAAATGACAACATAAAAGAAAAACAAATATTAAACATTAAAAGACAAATAAAAATAATTATTATTATTTATGTGATACCAAAAAGGCAAATTATAGTAGAAATCCCCCCTTCCTGATGTTGGGCCTAGTGTTCTAAATTTTCAAAATCGGACCCTGAACTAGTATATTGTGGGGTATTAGAATAGATAGAGGTTTGATACATTGGTTTCTATTTTTTGTCGTTTCCTACTAATTTCATATTCACCTATTTTCTCACTTTGGTTTATAATAATTACTTTTAAAAATTCTTAAATCAAAAACGCACCGTAATAACTTTTTCATGAAAACAAATAGCTAAAGCCTAGCTAAACGTAAGATGAGCAAAATGAAGCTTTATCAGTATGAAGTTTCATACTGTGCATGATTCTGAATATTCTCGATTTCCATTTTTTGATAGAATTATACTATCAATATAGTATTACAACTGACATTTACAAATAACTGCAACCTCATTGAGTAGTTATTTCTACTGTATTTTCATGTGTGACTCGATTATGAAATTATACAGGGCGACATCTGATCGTTTCCTTTTGCGCCATGCAATTTTCATCCACTCGTTGGTATGCCCCGTTCTACCACTTTATAAAAGATTCTCCAAAAGTGTACTTAGTGCCTTTCTCCTCTAACAAGGAAACGTTCCCAGGTTTAACTCACAGAAATGGAAGAAAATTTTAAAGGGGTGTTAGTAGATGACTCAAAACACATACTGCTAAAAAATAGCTACAGAATTAAAGTATTAAAGCTGTAAAAAATTCTTAAAAATCATCATTCATTTTTAACGCCGAATGCAAACTTATTAGGCGAGAAATGCAGAGAAACCGCCAAATTCTTAAATGAACTAGCCCCTTTTTTCTCTGAAGCAGTTTAAATCCGCCAATCAAAAAGGTTTATCAATTGCACGCCAAGTCGCCAAGTGGTGCTAACTGCAACTCATAACCCACAATTTTCAATATTAATTTACTCCTCTCCTAATGAAATTCCGCAGCTAATTTTTTTCTCAGTAAGTGTTTTGAACTATCTACTTATGCCTGTATTTTTGTCCATTTCTGTGGGTTTAGCCTGAGAACGTTTCCTAGTAAGCCGACGATAAGAATATTTTATTAGTTTTTAATGCGTTGAATAAGTATTGAATTGAAAAAGAGAATAAGACAAATCTGGATTTTTACAAAATGATGGAGCAGTGTACTAAAACTTCCATGTTTACAGTTGCATTAACAAAAAACCCTGAATTTATTTTAGACTAATATCTACATAGCGTCAACACTACTTTATTTTGAAAAACGACGAAACGTTCACTCAAGGGAAAAAAAATTGTACCTCTGGTTTATCGAACTGTTTGCTTGAAAGAGTTTCAGAAAGATATACTAGCGAAGGTGCGGAGAGGCTGTCGTGCTCAAAAATTGACATTTATTGCTTGAAAAGAAGATTGAACGCCTTTTCGAAGGAACTGACCGAGATTTTAGACTATAGAAACAAGTCTGATATCAGAAAGTTATGGTTATTTATCGTAATGGAATGCATAGTATAAAACAGTATATTATACTGTCTATCACAAGATGAGCTCTGCTTGGATGTGGCGGTTGCTATAGAAACATTACCAAACGAAGGAATATAAGAAATGCAAACGATAGCTCATCTTGTGATAGACAGTCAGTACTTTTTCAACTACCTATTCAAAGTTTAGAAATGATATCCCTCTTATATTGACCTTATTATCGAAAGGGACGATCCTAATAAACAAAATTTTATTCTTTATACTCAACTCAATAGTAAATATTTTATGTAAACCGTTTATTTTTCCCCCCATATTTAAAAAAAATTCCTCCCCATATCATTAAACCATATTTAAGTCGAAAATGAACCCAAGAATAATGAAGATTAGTTAGTAGTTTATCATTTAAAACTAATTATGATTACTTAAATCTAAATGATAGAAATTAAGTAATATGCAGCTCTGTTTGTTATCAATTTATTTTAAATTTGAATTAATGTCAAGTAAAAGACACTTTGTTTAAAAGAAAACTGGAAAAATAACATAACGTCAGTTCATAGCAGAGGTTTTTAATATAAAAAATATTTTAAACAATTTAGTGGTGACTGTTATCTTCACAAATTAAATAGCCAAAAGTCATCTGCACTGAAATAATATTAAATCATATGTCATTCAATGCCCTCAAATTTCTATTTATGAGGAATCCATTTCTTCCAAAACTTTCAAGGACAACCGGTTGGAAACCCTGATATAAGGAATCACGAGTTTTCAGGAATCTGGCAAATGCGATCAACTATACTCGACAGCAACGTTTCCTGAACCCGTCACTACGCGGAAGGAGAAAATGGGTAAACGCAAAGCCTATTGGGTTGCTAGGAGGAGTTTCGGTACGCAAATCGTGATAAAAAGGCACTATATACACATGGGATTAACAAAATATTAATATTTTTAAATTGACGTTCTTCATTTCACTCAAAATTCAGACACCGCGATGGGAACTACTTTGTGTTTTAGTGACGTCGTAGGGTCAACTAACGTTGCTGTCTAGTATAGTGTTCTTTTTAGCATTTTATCATGTTCTTAGAGAACTTGCATTTATGAGTTTTATTACATTCTGGCCAGGGGGTCACCTGAGATTTATCTATTTTTATATTTCCTAAAACCCTTTTTCAGTTCTGACCGCCCCAAATTTTCTATAGAATTTAATGAAAATCTTGTATGGTCTAGGTTTGGAGCTGGATAACCTTTTAGAAATATGTGTACTAATATTATTGATATAAAATGAATTAATCTATTAGGGTACTTAGGAATTTTTTTATTTAAGAAAATTGTTTAGTAGGATATTTTCGCGTGATTGGATACTTTAAGTCTTGTTTAAGTCTTTCAATCCTCAGCCGCCTGAAAATACCATTGAATTGAATAGTGTTTTCAGGTGACGTCACAACCGGTTATTTTCTTTTAACTGTGTACCTTCTGTAGGGCTTTTAACTGTTGCTAAGGCCGTTGTTTATCTGCTGCTAAGGCAGTTTTTAAATACAAATACAAATACAAAGACTGACGACCAGCTACAGGCTGAAAGCCCAACAAGGCTGGTCCTATGATTATGAATTCCCCAATTCCCACAGCCTATCCAATTGCCTCTTAAACTCAAACACTCCCTTTGAATATACTATATTTTCTGGCAACGCGTTCCATATGTCAATTACCCTATTGAAGTAGTAGTACTTCCTTAAATCCCGATTGACCTGTGTCTTATTTAGTTTATACCCATGGCCCCTTGTTCTGTTATCCTTGCTGAAACTTAAGCCCTCCGTATCCCCTTGCTTTACCAACTTGAATAGCTGAATCAAATCCCCCCTCTCTCTTCTTTTTTCCAATGAATACATATTGAGCCTGCTCAAACGTTCATTATAATCCAGATGTGTTATCCCCTTAATTATTTTTGTAGCTCTGTGCTGTACCTTTTCAATTACCTCTATATCCTTTCTCATGTATGGAGCCCAGAATTGTACTGCATATTCAAGATGAGGTCTTACTAATCCCTTGTATAAAGGCAATATTATATTCTTATCCCTTGAAGTTACAGTCCTTTTTATATAACCCAATAACCTATTTGTCTTTTTACCCGCAGCTGTATATTGATGACCCATTTTAAAGTCCCTATGTATTAATACCCCTAGATCCTTGACTGATTCTCCCTTCTTTACCTTTACTCCTTGTAGACAGTACTCAGCTTCACTATTCCTGTAACCCATATGCAGTACTTGACATTTTCCTAAATTGAAAGACATGCCCCAATAACCTAAAGTATGCCCCTATTAAGTATGGGGTCACGTGATTGCAAATGCTCCAATAGAAGAATTCCACGGCCAGTCATTTTCTGTAACTGTTAACCTCTGTAGGGCAAAAAACTGTAACATTTCTGATGCTAAGGCCGTTGTTAGGTCCGAGTCATGTGATTGAAAATGCTCTATAGGAAATTTGGGGCAGCTCGGTCTGAATGGATTAAATAATCGATTTCTTTGGAAGGTTGTGTGTACCTAAATGCATTCCTATAGATTTTACGTTTTCCGTCATTTAAGATATAAGAACAGGAAATATTCTTGAAAATAATAATCCAGAATTCTAATTAGCTATTAATCTCTGTACAAACTCTCACAAATTATTTTTAGAACCCTCGGTATATTTATCCTACCTTCAAATGCTATGATTTTATTTTCTTCTTAATGTATGCATTATAACACAAAGTTTAACAACTTCTCCTCCCTACATTCAAAACTTTCTATTTGAACCAAGTGAGATTTTTCGTAAAAAGAAACTCCACGATTCAACAAAAACGAAATTAAATTTCTTCCAGCTGAGTCGCGAATCCTGAATCCCCGCAGCAGGAGATTTGCAGCTCCACTCCGTTCCTGTTTACAAAATCCTTTAATTCTCGTTCAACGCACGGCTTTCTTTTTTTTTTGACATTTTTGTCCAATTTCCCTCTAGAGCTCTAAGTTTGTTATACGTTACGACAAAGGAATTTTTAGAACCCGATAAAAAGCCGCTACGGGGTTTCCTGGGTAAATAAAAGGAGTAGTAAAAGTGGCTTTCAGTTCGATGTAGGGGAAAAAAAGGAGATTTAGGTGGATGAAAAGTCTGAGGCTAAATGTGAAATGGGGATCTTTAACCTTTTTCTGAGTGTTTAATAAAAGGGATTTTGTAGTGTCATTTTATAGGGTGTTTTAAGGATCTACTAATCAAGTTAACAGAGAATTTTTTCCTTAATAGCTTTCCACCACCGCTTTTAAAAGTCGGAGAGCAGTTTACTCGCGAATTCTATCGAAGGGATGTAGTTCTGAGAACTAAATTTAATTTTAATATACTTCATAGGAACTAACATTCGGTTGGTTAGCACGTGCAAAGTGGTTGTCTTAGTTCAGTGTGGTCTAACCCGCGGGCCTCGAAGAGATTTTAATGACACTCGGCCACAAAATGTAATGTAATCCACTTGTTAAGTTTTTATTATAGAAATGCGTTAAAAACCTGTTTTTTTAATCGAATTTTCAAACATTTTTCGGGATGTGTAATACACACACCCCTGAACACTTTTTGAAGTGTTTGGCTTAAATTTCAAAAGGGATATTAAAATGACATCAGACATTAGAAACTCCATTTGAAGGCAATAGCTAGGAATATAATTATACCAGCTCTTATATGGTTTTAATTTTTGGGCAACTTAAAATGTTGTGTTTAAAAAACAGTATACACCGAAATAAGTTTTTTTTAATCAGTAGATGCTATATGCATTGTAATTATTCATTTACACGTACAATTTCGGAAATGTTCACAACAGGGATGTATTTAGAAATAAATTTTGAAAACTAAATTTTTCTAACCTTTTGAGAAAAGTAACCCTTAAAATTTTTTGGCTTAAATTTCAAAATGGATATTAAAATGACATCAGTAGAAACTCCATTTAGAGGCAATAGCTTATACATTTTTAAATGTACCAGCTCTTATAGTTTTAATTTTTGTGCAACTTAAAATGTTTTGTTTAAAAAAAGTATAGATCAAAATAAGGAGTTCTTTAATCGGTATATGGCTATGAATTTTAATTGTTATAATTATACATATACATGTACTACAATTTCAGAAATATTCACTGAAGGGATGCAGTTGTTTGTCTGTGTATTTAGAACTCAATTTTGAAAATTGAATTTCTAACTTTTTGAGAAAAGTAACCCTCAACCTGTTCTTTGGATATTAACTAATAAAGCAAAACCACTTTTACATGTTACTCACTGAAACCTCAAACACTTCTTTGTCTTTAATTTTCAAAACGTTGAGAATTGCTTAATTTTTAAGGAAGATTTTTTCTTCACTATGAATTGAATTTCCTTTTAACAACAAATATTCAATTTAGCCTACTTTTAAATAGTCATTTGATTAACCCGTACCACACCGTAGATTCATGACACTCAGACAGAAGTAAGAAAAATTGAATCGTACAAAATTTATGATTAATGGCATGACCTCCTAACATTTTCAAGTTTTCGTAGAGTTGCCTAAAAATAGGGTAAATTAAATTCATCACACAGTCATGTCCAGTGTTATTCCTAGGATTTTTTTGGAAGATTAAAATTACTCCTTGACTTTTTTAGGAGGAGTGAAATTCAATTATGAGGAGTGAAATACAGAAATAGCATAAACTACATACACAGATACAAATTTTCTATTAAAAACGCCTACTTTTTAATGGACAAAATGAAATTGAAAAAAAAAAATGAAGATGCTATTTTGGGTTTTAGTTTTAAAAATTATAATGTTAAGTATTAATAGAAAATATTAAACATTATAAATAAAATAGTTTATTTTACATTAAACATCTGTTACAATTCTAATATTCTTTTCCTCTGATTTTGAGTAGAAAAATATTATTTGTTGATTTCAGTGCGGAACGGTGAATTTTTTAAGCTAAACCTTTGTTAAAAATTCAAAGAGTGAAAATACTCCTGGCTAGTTTTATAAGAGTTTTTCTGATTTTCAAGGAGTGAAATACCCTCTCAGAGGAGTTAAAAATATCTCTGGTCATGTCATATAAATTCAACTTACCACACAGCATAGGATGGTCCCCTGTCCAGTACAACTCTAATGACATATAGTAGGCACGCTACAAGTTTGACAACCAGATTGAAAATACGGATTCTCAGACCTAAAAAACATACAAAAAGCATTGTAAGTTTGGTTAGAAAACTTATTCACTGATTAGAAGCGAAAATAATAATATAATTGATAAATTATGGAAACAAGAGAAAAACTCGAAATCAGATCGAAATTTTATTTGCCACTTTTAATCATTATTATTATCGGAGTAAAATCGTATCGCTCAAACTCAACCACTGACTAAAACTTCATATCTGATCATGAGATATTTGCGTCAAACCTGGGTTACGGTTTGCCTTACGGTTTTATTGAAAATTTAATCATTAAAGCGGGTTTTGGCGATCAAGTTTAATTATTATTAAATTCAAACCCTGGTTATAGCATCCACTAACAAAAGATCACCAGTAGAAGAGTAAATCTTGAAACATTTAGGTAAGAAAGCATGAATACCAGTATGATGCAATATAAACATTTGTCAGCATTAAAAAGTTCTAATTTCGTTCTTTACGGCTTAGGACATTTTTTAAGAAATTGGTAGTATCTTTGTGCCTCGTGCTTTAGCCAGCCGACACACCGAATTATCTCATATTAGTCAGAAGGTTTGAATCTAAAATGAAGCCTTGAAGACACCCCCACTAGAATGTACACTTTTAAGTAAGTGGATCCCGTGTCCGAGGAAGACCACCAACAAGATGACTTGACGACACGACACCGAAAATGACATTAAAATTATGAACATTAAAAACTGGAAAAGAGTTGCTCTGGACAGATTGAGCTGGAGGAAGCGTGCTGTCGAGGCAGCCAGGACCTGTAACAGGTTGTTGGGCTTTTAAAGAAGAAGAAGGAAGCGAAAATCCTCAGTTTCGTTACTATTCAGTAAGATTTTGATCAGTTATTAAAGTTCTCAAATCAATTAAGTTATTGTAAAAATTGTAAAGTACCTTTTTCGGGGAAACCATGGAACAACAGCACAATGGATGGAACAGAACAGGAAAAATCCTTGATGCATATTTTCATTGTTTTGGGGTGCTCGGGGAAGGGATAGGATCTTTTAATGATGAATTATGTGAAAATAAATTATAAAATAAGCTTAAAATAGCCTTTATCTTTCTCAATGATTTTCTGCATTTTTTTATTGTGGGGGGGGGGGTTAATCGGGTTCCGTTCAAAATCCCGACTGTCAGAATCCCGACAGAACAGGTTCCCGACGACGAAATCCCGACTGGGTCAGAATCCCGACAGATCAAAATCCCGACAGGGTCAAAATCCCGACAGGTCAGAATCCCGACAGATCAAAATCCCGACAGGGTCAGAATCCCGACAGGGTCAAAATCCCGACAGGGTCAGAATCCCGACAGGTCGAAATCCCGACAGGGTCAGAATCCCGACAGGTCAGAATCCCGACAGGGTCAGAATCCCGACAGGGTCAGAATCCCGACAGGGTCAAAATCCCGACAAGTCAAAATCCCGACAGGGTCAGAATCCCAACAGGGTCAGAATCCCGACAGGTCGAAATCCCGACAGGGTCAGAATCCCGACAGGTCAAAATCCCGACAGGGTCAAAATCCCGACAGGTTGAAATCCCGACAGGGTCAAAATCCCGACAGTGTAATATCACTCTGAAGCCGTGAGAGCATGAACTATTGAATTTTTTTGAAATTTAAAATTTTTTAAAATTGATTAAAAATGGTTTAATACTACACTCCTGCGCGTGCAAGACTTTTTTCTGGGCTGTTTTTCAGTGCTGATTACAGATATTTCATCAAAACTGACGTTTGAAAGATTTTAAAATTTTAAATTTTTTAAAATTGATTAAAAAATTGTTTAATACTACGCTCCTGCGCGTACAAGACTTTTTTCTGGGCTGTTTTTCAGTGCTGATTACAGATATTTCATCAAAACTGATGTTTGAAAGATTTTAAAATTTTAAATTTTTTAAAATTGATTAAAAAATTGTTTAATACTACGCTCCTGCGCGTACAAGACTTTTTTCTGGGCTGTTTTTCAGTGCTGATTACAGATATTTCATCAAAACTGACGTTTGAAAGATTTTAAAATTTTAAATTTTTTAAAATTGATTAAAAAATTGTTTAATACTACGCTCCTGCGCGTACAAGACTTTTTTCTGGGCTGTTTTTCAGTGCTGATTACAGATATTTCATCAAAACTGACGTTTGAAAGATTTTAAAATTTTAAATTTTTTTAAAATTGATTAAAAAATGGTTTAATACTACACTCCTGCGCGTACAAGACTTTTTTCTGGGCTTTTTTTCAGTGCTGATTACAGATATTTGATCAAAACTGACGTTTGAAAGATTTTAAAATTTTAAACCAAATTTTAATCAATTTTAAAAAAATTTAAAATTTTAAAATCTTTCATATGTCAGTTTTGATGAAATATCTGTAATCAGCACTGAAAAACAGCCCAGAAAAAGTGTTGCACGCGCAGGAGTAGAGTATTAAACCATTTTTAATCAATTTTAAAAAATTTAAAATTTTAAAATCATTTAAACTACACTATCGAAGAAACATCTGTAATCAGCACTGAAAAACAGCCCAGAAAAAGTGTTGCACGCGCAGGAGTGTAGCATTAAACCAACTTTTAATCAATTTTAAAAAAATTTAAAATTTTAAAATCTTTCAAACTACACTATCGAAGAAACATCTGTAATCAGCACTGAAAAACAGCCCAGAAAAAGTGTTGCACGTGCAGGAGTGTAGTATTAAACCATTTTTAATCAATTTTAAAAAATTTAAATTTTCAAAAAAATTCAATAATTCGTGCTCTCACGGCTTAAGAATGACATTACACTGTCGGGATTTTGACCCTGTCGGGATTTCGACCTGTCGGGATTTTGACCCTGTCGGGATTTTGACTTGTCGGGATTTTGACCCTGTCGGGATTCTGACCCTGTCGGGATTTTGACTTGTCGGGATTTCGACCTGTCGGGATTCTGACCCTGTCGGGATTTTGACCCTGTCGGGATTTTGAACTGTCGGGATTGTGATCCTGTCGGGATTTCGACCGTCGGGAACCTGATCCGTCGGGATTCTGAGTGTCGGGATTTTGACCCACACCCGGGTTAATCACCCCTTAAATCTATCTTTTTGTTATAAATGCTAATTCTTTAAAACTATGTTAACCTTTCTATGACGCAATATGATCATACTTGATTCTTGCGCCATAAAATAATAACCAAACATTTAATATTTCTAGCCAGTCAGGAAAAAACTTGCAGGCCAAAATAATGCTTTTTCAATCTGTAAATAAAATTCATAAAACTATTCAAAAAATGAGAAAAAAGGGGGGGGGGGGTGATGGGAGAAAATCAGGTTGATGGGGGAAACGGGGGTCGTAATCGGATTCAGGAGGCCATATTTAACATATGAATCAGCCGAAATAGTTCCATTGGCATTTGGACCATATTTTTGGTCGCCCAGTGTAGTTTTCAGAATAATCGAGATATCTCTGTTGGTGGATTAAAAATTATTACATACTTACAAAATATAATCATCACAGGGAATCATAAAAAATAAGGTTTTTTCTCTCGGGATCGGTACTGATAATCCGTTCTTGATAGAAAAAAATTCACCAGATTTTTAAAATTATCAATTTCAGACCTTGTGTATTTTTGGTCCAAATCAACTGTATGTCGGCCTTATTCATCAAGTACTGAGCTTTATTAATTGTGCATGTAGTGTAATAATCCGTCTAGATCGTCAGGAGTGCAAACTATTCCTAAATCAACTGGACGTTTGACCGAGTTCTTAACGGCCCCGATTTCACGGTCATTAAATTCCAAGACTCGCCAACTATTACGTTTGACGCAATGTGTTGATCTCTCTGCCGTTAGTCTAATTGAGCGATTTGGAGAGCGTTAAGAGCACGATAGATCTATGCCTCGATGTTCTCGATGTGAATATGGCAGAAACCATGCAGTTTAGTAAATTGGTGAATGGATAATTTCTATTGTGTATGAAACGATTGTGTTTTAAATAGCAAAAAAAAAAAAAAAAAAAACTGAGCCAAAGAAATTTCCTCTTCCAAAAAGCCAAGTTTTGAGAAAAAAAAAACTGTATAAGTAGTTGAATTTTCATTTTAGAACCACCAAACTTTACTGGAAATTCAAGACCCTATTTAGAATACAGAACAACAATGGAAAATATAAAAGTAAATTAAAAAGTATTGAAAAAGTTGATGGACTTATTTTCTTTAGTTAAACTTGTGAATTGTTTTATTAAAACAAACAAAAAAAAACCTCCCATTATACCTCATTGTAACACACGGGCATTACAGAAGTAAGTAACTGAAATTTTACAAGAGTAAAAACACCATACTATTACGTATAAGATGAGAGGTTTAAGTTTCAGGAGACATCAGGCTAAGGTTACTTACTTCTTACTACGAGCATCCGAGGCTGTTTGCCTCGATAGCTCGGTGCCCCTGATAGGCCCTAGCGGCCAATGGCCACCAACGACTATCGCTAAGGATATCCCTCATGGACTCGCCAGCCAGTTTAGAGCAAAACGCAGGCTAAGGTTAGAGGCATAAGAAATCTCCAGAATGCTAGATTATTGGTAAACTTAAGGAAAAAATAGCATGCTATTTTTTTGGAAATCAGTTGGCTGAATTTAACCTGTGAAATTTCAGTCATAGATCATATCATCCATATGTTTTAAGAAGTGTTTATAAGTTTCTGTGATTTTATGTTCTATCACGGCTTACTATTAGATACTATAGAGGCTAGCCGCGAGATACGGAAATCATTAAAAATGTAGATGGCAATAGCTGACAAACTGGCAAAGCAAATTCACAGAGTTGAAGGCGGAGCTTAATGGCTCAAAAATTCAAATCAGCCACTAATGGCCAACAATCAGAAGTTTACGTTATGAAAACACGCCTTTATTTTTCCCTATAGAGCATTTGCACATGACGTCACTTGGAGGACAAAATCAACGTTGCTAAGGCCGTTGTTAGGGGAGGGACATAGAAGTATCCAATAGCAGCATTCGCACATGACGTCACTTGGTGAATAAACAACGTTGCTAAGGCCGTTGTTAGGCAGAGTCATGTGATTGAAAATGCTCTATTTGTCAGTGTGTTATCCTATTGGTTGGTCGGTATAGGTAGGACTTGTGGCGATCCTAGCGGGAAAAGTTGACGAATGGTTCTCATTATTTAAATCTCGGCTAGCCTGTATGTGTATAGTATCTAGTAAGCCGTGGATCTATCATCTAAACGGGAAATCTCTTTTGCTGTATGACAGAATAAATAAATACCATGACACCGATAATAATACAGACCGAAACCCTTAACTTCCCACCCAATAAAGCACCTCCAAAGTTTCTCTCTCAAAACCTTCCTCTTCAGGTAATCCTTTCGGGAAAACTAACCAACAAGCGAAAGAAGTCCTTTTAATATTTCAACTCTGGTCATTCTGGGCGGACAAAGTTACGCTCATAAAAGAAGTAATCTCCATTCCCCGTTATGGTTTGGGCAGCACTTCTAAGGGCAGTTGGTTTCGGTTATGGCTTGGATGTATCTTCCAGACGATTTTTAGTTCTTGCTTGGAGTTGGGGGGAATTTGAAATTTTGATTAGGGGAAATTTTTCCTCATTCTATGGAACGCTTTAGGCGCATGGGGCCTTTCTTGAAGAAGAGTGTACTGATTTTGATGTTATGAATTTGTAAAGACGTTGAGGAAAGAACTTGATAGGGTGGAGAAACTTCGAAGGTCACAAAAACATAGTAAGAATTAAATCGTCAGTTTGAAAAAAGGGAATAACTCTAAAAAATAGCAAATTGTGTCTTTTTGTACTCAAAAAGTCTCCACGTTTCGTTCTACACATGAGTAAGAAGAGGGGAAAAATAACTACCCACTGAAGAAACATATAAACTTTTGAATTTAGCGCCGAAATTGGTCCATTCGCTGTATTCTTTGATTTAATTTGAAAATTAGGTTAATTTGTCTTTTTTCTAATTTTCTGTGCTATAAACTAGTAAAAAAAAATACGTTAAAAGTGTTTTTATCCAGTGAATGTTGGATTTCTTTGATATTCATTAAACTACGTTAATAAATCAGTTTCATAATTCTTTTGAATTTTATTTGTCTTATCTTTCTATTTCTCACTTTTGGACTGTGAACTAAGCAGAACAATACCTAATTACCAATTTACGTGGGTTTTTTAGCTAAAATTTCATTCAAAAAGAGAATTAAGTCCCATCAACTTCTTACAATTATTGTACAATATTTTTGAATAGTACTTGTATATTTTTCGATGATTGCTATCTGTTCTAAATAGGGTTCTGAATTTCCAATAATACAATTCCATTACTTATAGTATGTAGTTTTTTTTTATTTTCTCAAAACTTGGTTCTTGGACTTATTCCCTTTTTAAAACAGGTCGTAGCGATTCAATTATAACCCCTATATGAAGGGATTAAACATTATCTAGTTCATGATTAAAGCCACCACTTTTTTATTTAATAAATAAAATGAAATATGAATTCTCTTGTAATTTCGATCTAGCTTTCACTATTTCATGCAAGCGTTATCTAGCTCATCCTTTCTATAGTGAGAGGTTATAAATCAGTAAGAGTAAATCAAATAAATGTCTGTTACCTGACCAGCGGTTAACCATCAGTCTAGGAAGAAATTCGTTTTAAAATTCCTGAAATCTCAACCTACACAACTCAATATGTCTATGAAGGTGTTTACTGTTTTTACATAGTTTAGTTTCAAAAGGAATTTGAGAACGTTTTACTTGATGCTGGAGAGTGTGAACTTTAATTTTGTGAAAAGCATGGTTTGAATTTAATGATCACGCTTGTTGGCCAAAACCTGGATTAATGATTGAATTTTAAGATATGACTAGCTGGTTTGACCCGGCAAAGCCGCGTCTTACCACCTAGATTACGCGCCTTTGGCGCCGTTGATGCGAGCTTCGCTCGTTACTACCACACGCTTGCAGCGCAGTTAAATTTTTTACAATTTATTACTTTTTTTAAGTTGCATCGTCAGCGCTACACTATTCAATATTTTCAATCAAATTATAGGTTTTTCTAACCACAACTAATTTATTCTTATGCGTCATCTGAAGAGAAAGAAGTAATACTTCAATTAAACCTGTTATGTACCAGTATTTTTTTTCATAAATACAATATGCCTAGTATCCTGTTGCGATAAATCTAGTAAAACGTCAAAACTCAAAACTACATTAAACTAAACTAAACCTAAAACTAACTAAACTAAACTAAACTAAGAAAACTAAAACTAAAACATTGCTAGCTGGATTGACCTGGCAAAGCCGGGTCTATTAGCTAGATTACGCGCCTTTGGCACTGATGCGAGCTTCGCTCGTTACTATTTCACGCTTGCAACGCAGTTAAATTTTCTACAATTACTTTTTTTTTAAGCTGCATCGTCAGCGCTACACTATTCAATATTTTCAATCAAATTATAGGTTTTTCTAACCACAACTAATTTATTCTTATGCGTCATCTGAAGAGAAAGAAGTAATACTTTAATTAAACCTGTACCAGTATTTTTTTTATAAATCCAATATGCCTAGTATAGGTATAGGTATCCTGTTGCGATAAATCTAGTAAAACGTCAAAAAATTGAAGTTTGATAATTTCAATGTAGATTTTCTTCACGCTCTTTAAAAGACGTTTTGCCTGTGTTGGTAAAAATATTAACTGAAAACAATGAGGCAAATTTAAAAAAGTTTATAATTTAAAAATGGAATGCTTTGAAGGAACGTGACAAATAATGGGCTCATCTAGGGTTGGAAATCTTTCGATCAAGACCGAGTTTGCCCAAACGGGAAGGGGGTGCGGCCTGGCGGCCTGCCGAAAGAAAAACCAAATTATTTTAATATATAAGATTGGAGGTGTAAAACTCATGATTGGATTTTGATCAGAATTGGTTTTAATAAAAATCATGATTACGCTTGAGTGATACTATTTGATTCATTTATGACAAATAATTCCATCAAAAAATAAAACTCAAACGGCGCATAAATAAATCATTCACACTTTGTCAAAACCGCCAAACTAATTTTTTCGAGGGTAGGTGTTCTCATCGGTGTCTTTCAGAATAATTGAGATATCTCTCCGTTGGCAATTTGGTCTTGTCTTTTCATGTGTCGAAAAATTCTTTTTCTTTTTTTTCTTTTTACTCACAAAATAATATCTTAGAATATACTTGACCAATTTTTGATTTGTAAATTGAAAAATGCCTCCTTTATTTAAAAATCTGAACCATCTATTAATCACCACTTTTAAGTATATTTTAATACTTTAATATAGTTTCCTATTGTATAACTCCCTTACGTCTAAGAGTGATATTGTTATGAATTTTTCGAAGTTCCTTGTTAATTCATGGAATAACAATTCAAATTAAAAAGTGCACAGTTTAATTTATAAATAATCACTTTATACTATGGTTTTCTTTAAATACATATAAGGTAAATGTGGGTATAGTGGACACTGTCCCAATAGTGGCCACCTAGTTGATTAATTTTAAATAATACGAGTTAGAGGCATCAAATAGCGTTAAAATTCATAGGCATAGTAGATTATGCTACCAGGTAATAAGTTAAATAATCACCGATACCATAGATCAGCATGGGAAGGATATTTAGGTCTTTGAAAATAACACCATCGGCCGAGTGACTGAAATTTGATTTTTGCTTATTGAATCGCGTTAGGAAACGGTTAAGTTAAAACTGATTTTTTTGTACTTATTACGGTTTAATTGACCTTTAAATTCATTTTAAGATTAAGTAGAGAGTATACAATCATACTGAAAAAAAATTATTTGAAAATTTTTACTTTACGAGGATTTAAGGGGGGGTGGCCACTTTACCAACACAGAATCTTAGATTTTCCAATAGTGGTCACTGCAATGGCTTTTAAAAAAAATATAAATAATTTTTAATTTGAATCAGATTTTCTACAGAAACTATTGATTATGCTTTAAAACGGGTGTTGTACGAATTAGGTTTCATTCTGGCTTCGGGAAATTCCTCTCAAATCAGCTACAACGTAGGCTATGGGCCGGAAACCATTAAGTCTGTTATTCTAAGTCAAATAAAACTGATTTTATTTTAATCCAAAATATATTTCGCTAGGAAGGAAGACTTTTTTAGAACTAAACGACCATACCTACTCAATTTCATGCATAAACCCTATCATATAGGCAGAATAAGAGAGGTGTCCACTTTTGATGCAAAAGGTGTCCACCATAGAAACATCAGAGACATCTATGTGGCCACTATAGAAGCAATTTGGAGCACTTTTAAAAAATTAATTAAAAATACTTTCCCCGATCTAATTACAGTTTTAATTGGTAAAATCGAAAGAAGAAGATCCAGTTGATCTAAAAATAGGATGGTAACCGTTTCCAGGCAAATAGATTGATATTTATAGAGAATTGAAGTGAAACTTTTCCTTAAAGTGTCCACTATACCCACATTTACCTTACTTCTAGAAATGAAAATTTAAAACTTTATTTAGGTACCTTCCATAGAATTAACTAATAATAATACTAATATAAGGAGACACGTTATGTTTAAACATAACACACCTTTCACGTGAAATAATAGAAAAAAATAACAAGGTGATAAGCGAGAAAAAAAAACTTACTTGATCTTTGGTTTTTTATGAAGAATAACTGTAGTCTCTCTTTGAGTGTGTTTTCATTTACATAAAACTCGACACGAACTCTGAAATAAAAAAAGGAATTTGAAGCGATAGCAATAAAACAACAGATTTTACACGTTAAATAATGAATTATTTTTCTAGTCACTATAGATTTATGCATGATTTGGAAATGAACAGTAGAATTTTCATTTAAAAAATGAGCTATAAGCATGATTAAAAAGTTATTTTTATTCATAGCAATAGAGCTATGTCTATGAACGTCACTGGAGGACAAAAACAACGTTGCTAAGGCTGTTGTTAGGTGCGGGGGCACCACCCGTTGCTAAGGCCGTTGTTAGGTCCGAGTCATGTGATGGAAAATGCTCTATAGTAACAGCAATAACTAAATAATCAATCTAATTTTTGATGTGTGCGGAATTTCTCAAACCAAAATCAGGATCGGGCGGGGTTCAAAACGCTAGATTCTGTAAATTTTTTTTAAACTTAAAATGGTTTGAAAATGTTAAAGAAGAACCCCTGTTAGACAAGGGAATGCTGTTTATCGTTTTAAAAAATCTTATCAGTTATTTTGCACAGTTTAATTCTGCTTACAAGAGGTATATGATCAAAGAAACCCACATCCTTCTTTACAAATCTCGATTTGTAATTTAATTTTAGTAGGGAAAACCTTTAACGAAGTTATAAAGGATGTCTTAATATAATTAGATGTAATAATCCAATGTTGAAGTCATGACTTTTATAAAAAGTTTGGAAATGAATCACATTAGATAAGTTTGTTTTTATACTAGCTATAATAATGCAAGGATTGACGGAAAGTTTTTAAGGTAATACTTGTAATGCAAGTAAAGTCTCTGTTAAGCTTAATTTTAAAAATTAATAGAAATCGTTGACTTTGTTTGGAACATCTTTAGAAAGAGTTCTCCAGCCACCATGTGTAACCACAGCTCCCTCTGCAACATGCTTAAGTGTTGTCATCATAACTGAGCTGTATCTATAATAATAAAAGAGCTTTACCACTCACTCACTCACTCAGCAACGCACAGCAAAATCTACCGGGGCTAAAGACTCGAAACTTGGTAGGGTCGAAGACCTTACGGTGTATACGCGCACTAAGAAGGGATTTTTCGAAATTTCTTTTTTCTGACCCACAGGGGGGTTTGGAGCGTTTTTGACGTTTTTGAGCCCAGCGGCGTCCCAAATGACCCCAGATCTTTGTTATTTCGCAGGAAGGCACCTAGCAACAATATCTAGAAAGGCATTTTTCAGATTTTGGATATTCGAATTTTAAGAGGTCTGAAAATTCTAAAAACCCGTTTTTACTGAGCATAAACCAAGTTTTACATTTTTGAAGAAAACAGTATCGAGAAATCGATATTACGAAGTGAACTGTTGGTAATACCTTCTTAAGAGTATTTCAAAGAAAGTAATTTCTGGATTTTTCGATATTCCATTCTGAAAGGGGTGCACGGAGGTTTGAATATTTATTCCCGTTTTTAGTTCTTGCATTCTAGCATCCACATTATTAATAAGATTATTATGAAATTTAAGCATATTGTTCCTCATACAACCAGGAAGGTTTGCGAAAAAGAATTTTTAAAATCAATGCATTCCAAGCAGCTTTTTTCGGCTCTTTTCTAAATTCTTATGCTTAGCCTTCAATTTTAAATTGGTAACGGTTATTGCTCCTTACAGATGATGCAAAACCTCTATTGTTGGAAATATTTATTTGAAAATGTTTTATAACAGGTGAATTTTTTAAAACTCTGATAAATAAATAATTTTTGAAGATTAAATAATTTTTTTATGATAACCAAAAACCGTTCCACTGAAAAATTTCATTATTTTTTCTATTTAATCAAATTTAAGTATTTCCAGCAAAATTCAAATCAAACAGAGGCATTTTCAGTAGTTGGTATCGCTTCAAATGATGTTTACATTTATTTCATGTTTGAAATTTCTTTCAATGAATGAGTTGGTGATAAATCAGCAAGGGGGGTTCAGGGGGTCTCCCCCTGATTTAAAAAAAATTATCATTATTAAAAAATGGTTATAAATACTAATTTATTTTAAACCGGTTTTTTTAAAGATTTTGTTTAAAATCTTAAAAAAGTATGTATATTTAATTGTTTTGTATTTTATAAAAATTTAGCGGGATGAGGGGGAAATAAGTTTTATCTATAGAAATTGCTGTTCAATAATATACCTTTATTTTGTGAAGCGAAGGCGGAGAAATTTGCCTCAATTATACATTTATAGTTTATACCAATTGCAGAAATGGATGGAGGGAGCAAAGGACATTAAAGAGAAAAAAAATAAGGGGGATTCAGAAGGTCCCCTGACTTTTTTCCTATTCTGAAAAATTACTCTTTAAAAACGGGGAAGGGGATTTCACACATTAAATCTAAACAGGTGGGTTTTTTAAAGTTTTTTTTTACATCTTAAAGAAGTAGTATGCCATCAAAAAAGAATCCTAGCGGGAAAGCAGTTGACTCGTATCTAAATAACTCCTCGGAAATTGAAGTGAAGAAAATAATTCTTATTCATTTTAACACACAGTTTGGTAAGCCTTTTTCCCCCGAGCAAAGGCGGGTATATCAGCTAGTATTATATAAACCTCTAGTGTAAACTTCCTATACCTTAACGACGGCTTACTAGATACTATACAGGCTAGCCGAGTACAGAAATCATTAAAAATCCAGATGGCAATACTTGACAAACTGGCAAAGCATATTCACAGTGTTGAAGGCGGTGGGTGATATAGGTAGGACTTGTGGCGATCCAAGCGGGAAAAGTTGTCAAATGGTTTTCATTGTTCATAACTCGGCTAGCCTGTATAGTGTATAGTATCTAGCCATGCCTTAACTTAACATATTATGAAAATCGTTTTAAGTCTGTTATTATGTCGCTCAGTGGTTATCATTTGAGCTTTGGGTAAACATGGCAGCTGGACGACCCTTTCTAAAGTTATTCCAATTTTTTAAAACGTTTTTACACGTCCATTCCAGAAAAAATACTTAAATCTTATCCTGAAAGCATAATGGAATATCATCTTTTTAAGGGTTTCTAAGACAGGAACCCCCTGAAGTAGACTCAATCATTTGATGAAACAAAGCTGTCTGACGAATGCCTATTAGGCAACCCGCGGCAATACGGTGCTAAGCCGGCATTAAAAAGCATATCCACCGCCATTACAAACGAAAACAACGATGTTTATGGTTATTTGGGAAATAATGCGGCTTCTGACAGCTCAGATGGAGTTATATGATTCATAGGGAGAGCTGTTTTCGTGCGTGCGAAAGCCGTTTGATTCTTTTTTGTTGTCAGGGTCTATCAATAACGTGGATTAACGCGCATGAGAAATTCATGAGGAAATTACGTTTTGGGGAGATGAATAGTGTATTATTACAAAATGTTTCTTTGTAATAGAATGTTGTTGGAATTAATGAGGCTTTTCGGAAACAAAATGGCGTTGTTTTGTACGCTTTCGCTGTTATTTATGGTGTTTCTGCTTACATCACTTGCCATTATTAGTTTAATGGATCAGTCAACCATTTCAAGACAAATATACTGCCAGAAATTGTATTCTGAATTATTCTATTTGCTATAGTGCAGTGTTTCTCAACGGGGGGTGCGTCGGAGCTTTTAAAAGGTACGCCACAAATTATTTATCATTATATCATTATCATTCCGGTAAAATTCGCGGTACTATTATACAACCGGGTACCACTCTACTTGGTGACTTTTTTGGCACAATAATCCACTATCCAGTATTAAATCCGCCGGGTTGCTAGAAAATGATTTATAGCCGAAGTTGGTAAGGCCAAAAAAAAAAAGTGACACCCGGTTGTAGTATGAAACCTTCGCTTATCGAAAATAATTTGCTTCGAAAATAAAAGCAGGGCTTACATTAAGGATTACACTTGATCACAAAACCTGGTTTAATGATTAAATTTTGAGTAAAATCTCAAAAATCGCAGGTGTTTAGCAGTTTAGGGACAAAAAAATCATCATTTTTAAATCATCATTAAATCATCGATTTTCAGTATTTGAGATACAATTCTCCTTAAATTTGTACTATACATAATGAAGTTTGTATCTTTCTGAGTAAAATGGCTTTAGTTGCATGAATTTAAGTTTAACCAGTTGGGAGTAACGCAAGTTAACGTAAACCCTTACAAACACAAAAATTACCATTTTTCGTAGAACATCTATGGCTGCCATAAAAATTCAAATAAAGATAAAAAATTTTGGAAGTGTCTATTTGGACGGCAAAACCGGCAGTTGGCGCATGCGCAGTAGGCCTCGCGGTTACGTAGCAGTCCCGGCTCTCCAATCAGAACCGTTGCCGGGTAAAAAGAACCCGAGTTTAGTTGTATATTTACCGTCCAAATAGACAGTGCCTAAAATAAATTTAAACTTGTGTTTGTGAGCTCTCTAGTAATAAAAGAATCAACACACAAAAAATAATTGATTATAAAATGGTCGAGCGATCATCTTTGGATCTATTGACAAGGATATACCCTTAGCTAAAGTAATAATATATCTCTCTATCTATATCTATAAAAGCCAAATACCACTGACTGACTCACTCATTCATTCATTCATTCACTGGTAAGTAAGGAACACTCAACACGGAATCTCTGAAACTACTGGACCCAGAGGCTTGAAATTTGACAGAGACCTTCCTCTCAGCTATGCGACGCGCACTAAGAACGGATTTAAAAATCGAACGACTCCTTCCCTGTTTTTCGGCGCTTTTTCTACTCCGTTTTTCCCATTGAAATAGCATTATGCATTGTTGAAATGCGTAAATTGCAGTAGGTTTATTTCTCTCTTGAGGTTTCGTCTGGCCTCATGTGATAAAATATAATTTCAAAAATTTCATAATTTATAACAAATTAAGACGAAAAACGCAGTGAAATTTCTATTTCAAAATTATAACAATTTTCAGGAAGCATATAAATTTAAATAATTAATTTTGAAACAGCATTTTCCTTTATTTGTAATTTAAATTTTTTTCTAAAATAAATATATTTATGGAAAGGCTAAAATAAATGGTTTCCATGGAAACAGAGCTGAAATTATTTCATTGTTTCATGGGGCATGGTTTACTAGACTTATACATTCACTAAATTTTTATTTTTAAGTACTAGAAAACCGTTTTTACTAAGAAGTTGGGCTATCATGATAAAAGGAAAATGAGATTTATCAACCATTTTATTATTTTGATAAAAATGTTTTTATTTTTGGAGATGTAGGATCATGCAAATAAAAAAGGATTCTTTATGATTTTTGAATATAAATTAAATTAGGTACAGTTAAATATTTTGCTTTGGCGGCGGGAGTTGTTGACTGAATTACACATAGGGATTATTTTTTGATTAAATTAATATAGTTTTTGGAAAACGATAGAAACTTCATATATGGTTTGTAACATCCTGTAGGAAATTATTCCCAAGGGGTTCAAAGAGGGATGTGATTTTTACTTCCTAAGTTTTTATCAAGTGATTTATAAAAACCGAAGCGTAATTTTTGAAAAGGACATCGGAAATACTTCATAGAAATTTTGTTTAAGATTTTAAACTATAAATTTCAAAAGACTGATGATTTCAATTGGATGTTCTTTTACAGCCACAGTAAAATGCGGGACGGGATACGTTAGGGTATATTTTCACAGTAAGAAACCGGGATGAAAAAGACGACGGGGACGACGGGATGATAAGTGATTGCTAACCAGGAAAAGAAAAACCATATAACTCAATAAACCTGATGATTTAAATTGGAATGTTCTTTAACAGCCAAAGTTAAAAGCGGGGCGGGATGAGTTAGGGTATATTTTCAAAGTAAGGAACCGGGAAGAAAAACACGATGGGGGTGACAGGATGATAAGTGACTGCTAATCCAGAAAAAGAAAAGACATATAACTTGATAAACCTGATGATTTCAATTTGATTGTTCTTTACAGCGAAGGTAACAGCCAAATTGAAATGCGGGACGGGATGAGTTAGGCGTTAGGGTATATTTTTACAGTTAAGAACTGGGATGAAAAAGACGACGGGGACGACGGGATGATAAGTTCCAGAAAAAGAAAAGACATAACTTGAAAAACTTTTTAAAATATTTATGAATTAACTCAACCCGTGCAAGGCCGGGTAAGTCAGCTAGTATTAAATAAAAGTAACGGTCACCGCCGCCGCTGTTTCAGAAATTTTTATTTTTGAACTCTTTGACCTCTCACAACGAAAAAACTACTTGACAGAAATTTATGAAATTTGAAACGTTTGTAGAGGAATGTTTGGAGAACAATTTCAAATAAAAAGCTAATTGATGTGATTATTAGTTCTGGGGTATTTTTAAGGTCAAAGTTGAAGTTTTGTTTTTTCGCCGCGTAATCGCGTTCAGCGAAAACTATAAGCAGCAGAGCTTTGATTTTTTGCAACCTCATACTCTGATATCTGAAGATGTGCACTACGTCGCCCTTTTTTCGAATTTCGAATTAGGTTTGGAGTAATTAATTTTTAAAGTTTCGAAATTTTTGTTACTTTTTCGGTTTTTTCGATGTAAAAGAAAATCTAATCACAATAGGAGTATGATTTTTCAACCACTTATGCTCTTATTTTTTAGAAAAAGATTAGCGTTTAATTCTTTGAAAAATTCGAATTAGTTTTGGAATTATTAAGCATCAAAGTTTCATTTTTTTCATAGTTTTACTAGGTCTTCATCAGATACGTTTAATGTTTATTGGAGATTTTTTAAGTTTATTTTTGACGGTTCACTAGATTGTCGCGAGCACGGAATAGAATAGAATAGAATAGATAGTAGATAGAGGTATTTGCGAGCACGGATATTTAAAAGTTTTGTGGGTGCACGTTTTTTTCTCTTAGTTTGTTAGTGATTGTTAGTAGACTTCCTTGATAACTATGTTTTCAACTATTTTTTGCTTTTGAAATACTAGAGAAATAAATAAAATTCGGATGAAGGGTGGAGATTTTTGTTTGGAAGTTGCGTGTTTTTCTTATTAATATTAGCTCATAGTTAGATTAGTCATTGTTTTAAGAGTTAATTAGATTGAATGCGTTCATGTGGTTATTAAATGTTTAAGGGTTATGTGGTAAAGTTCATGTGGTTATTAAATGTTTAAGGGAGGATAGTTTATGTATTCTGGAAAAATTAATATTTTTCAATATTTATTGAACAGGTTGGGAAAATATTTCTAATAAATTAGTGATAAGAGAAATAAAATATTTTAGATTGGATAAGGGTTTTCATTAGAGTTGGTAAATTCTACAAGCGAGCTTTGCTCGCTGAGATCGCGAAGCGATCTTAAAAGAACTGTGAAGCAGTTCCGGGGGTTGGTGAGCGATAGCGAGCAGGGGGCAGGCCCCCTAGTTAAGGGAAAAAAAATTACGTTGAAAAAATAAAAGCGTTAAATTTTAACAAAAAAATTGCTAACTATTTGACTGGTGAGCGTAGGAACCGCTGATGTTTAGAGTGCAAGACAGCTCGAAGATTTCGTTACGCCATTGTATGTTGAGAAAGTACAGGTAAAAACCCCAGATGGAGCACAATACATCCCGATTTGTTTTTGCACCAACTTTTCTGCTCAACATTTCACAAAAGCTTGTTTACTTTCATCCGCTCATTCTAAGGAAAAGATAATAACAAAGTGATGGAGAAAAGACAACAAAGGCGTAGTAGTAGTAGTATATCCAAAGTTAACCTTATTGCCAAAGCAGAAATAAAGCCCGCAGGAGTTATCTTAGGAGAACAAAAAGAAAATTCGATTCAACTCCTCATCACATACCCTCTCTATCATTCCCTTTTTATTCTTTATCCCAGAATTTTTTTCACTTCGGCCATTCTGTGTTTCCTCTTCTAAAAACTCGGAATAATACTGACCTTAAAACATCTGGGCTGCCCTTCTAGAACGCTTCTTTTTGTTCGAGACTGTATTTTTTCCCCCGTTCCGTTTTTGGAAGGCGTCAGTTAAGGCAAGAGAAGGTATAAATTTTGCAAAGGGTTCTTTTCGGAAATTCTCTAGGGATTCCAGAGGCAAGAATGGAACCCATTGGAATGTTTCCTTTTCTTCATCAAACGAACAGGGATGTGTTGTTCTGTTCCAGGTCAATAGAGCAGTAATATTGAGATTTTTTTAATCTAGTTTTTGAATGCTTATTCGAGTTTTAATTAAACTGTGTTTACGCATCACCGAACCTTGATTCTTTAGTAAAATTTCTGCTTAAATGAGTTTACTGAATTGAAATCTCATAATCAATAACATATATGGAATGTTTTACACCTTATCAGACGAGAAAAGAATGGTTTATGACTTTTGCACCCTTTATTTTCCCCCACTGACCCACCCCGCATTATAACGCAAAAGGGATTTCTTTTTTATTGAATTTCTTACGTTATTAAAGATGAAACAACTTCAAATTAATTGGAATGATAAACACCTCTATTTTAAATACAAAATATTGAGACAATCATTATTCAAGAGTTGAAATCAACTCTTTTCAAACCTAAATTTTTCACAGTTCTTCTAGTATACTACACAACAGCGTTAGTTGACCCTGTGACATCCCTCACAATGTACAGTTGGGGAAATAAAAAACGACTCAGTTGAGTTTTCTGACGAACCACTTGGGTTAGGAAGACAAATAAGGAGTCATTTTTCATGTCATTAAGTATTCTTTAAATGAAAAAAAATTTCGAGTCCTTAGGAGGTCGTCTTCATATTAAACGAAACACTAACTTTTGTTTTTCCTATGGGGACCCCCAATTATTAGGCGTTTTTCTGAAAGAGCATCCCCCTAAACCCCCAAATACCAAGTTTCACCCATGTAAGTATCCAAATAGAAGCATAATATATTTTTAAAATGTCAACCATTCAATGTGAAATTTGTCAAAATGTTTTCGGCGTAAAAATATGAAACTTTGAATTTAGATCAAATTTGTGTCCCCAAACAAAATAATTATGCTTTTGTAGCGATATTTAATGGTTAATAGATAGAAAATTAACATCTAATTTTGACCCAAAAATTAAATTTTAAAATCTTTTAATATTTTTATGGGAATCGATTCTGGTAGTAATTTTATGAGGAAAACCAAAATTTCAGTCGATTTCAATTAATAGTTTTGGAAAAAACCGAATTAAACTAAATTCCCACTCTTTCGATCGTATACCGCTGCCAAATGCATACCGGCGAATGCTTTTTCTGGAAACAGTCGCCTTATTTTAATCACCATAACTTAAATTAAAAGTCAAATTTATTTTTAAAATTTCAATAAATTACTTATAAACTTTTCAATAAACATTAAAGTGGTGAGTAAAAGTCACTATCCCACCGTTTTAAGGAAATAGTGTTTACAGAAAATTAATCCTTCTCACTCTGGAGACGACCCCCAAAACGTAAAAGCTTAATTAACCGCACGATGTGAATGAAACTTGGTATTTGGGGGTTTTTGGGGATGCTCTTTCAGAAAAACGCATAATAATTGGGGGTCCCTATAGGAAAAACAAAAGTTAGTGTTTCGTTTAATATGAAGACAAACCCCTATGGACTCGAAATTTTTTCCATTTAAAGAATACTTCATGACATGAAAAAAGACACCTTATTTGTCTTCCTAACCAAAGTGGTTCGTCAGAAAACTCAACTGAGTCGTTTTTTATTTCCCCAACTGTACTTCCCATACTTTGAGTGAAATGAAGAACGTCAACTTAAAAATTTAAAATTAAAATGAATTCGGTAAAAACTCACTGGTTGATTATCTGTTTCACTAAATATATTTTTAACTTTACACCCAAGCAGCGCAAACATTCAAAATTCGACAATTTTTGTCCTGTATGGCCAAATTGCGTTTATCTCTAGTTGCATTTACGTAACCTTAACATATTTGGTATGAGCTGTGCTACTAAACATATCGCAGCATATAGAACGGAATGTGAGGAAACTTAATGAATTTAAATCATATTTAGTTCGGGCTTTACATATATTCGATGACAGATCACCGATTGCCTTACTGTGAATTTGACGCATACGAATCATGCACATTGCGTGACGTTCTGAATTACGGCGTCAGTGCAGAGCCATTTCTATTGGTGCCATTCCTACGTTCTAAGGATGAAATACAATGTGTGTTCGATCCTCTAACAGCCAATGATCCCCTGAGAACGTTACAGACCAGTTTCTTATTGGTCTCTGGAAAGAAATGAAGATAGAGGCAAGGGTCAATGACCATTGTCCCTTTTCCTCAACTTCGGCCAAATTAATCGTGTTATTATAGAGGGAAAGCGAAAATGTAACCGAATTGAAAATTTCTAAACATTGTAAATTTATAGGAATACTATTCCCTATAAGGAAATATCTCGTTATCCTATTAATTATGGAGTTTGTTTTTACTCTAAGTCATTTAGATCAAAGAAACGTGAAAATTTGAAATTAAATATAAATAATTCGTTATCAAATCTTATTTCTTTAATCAGATGATAAAGAAAATTTGATCCCATCTATAATAATCGATTGTTACTAGATTAATATAATTTCCAAACTAATAGAGCATTTGCACATGACGTCACTGGAGGACAAGAAGCTGGATTACAGCGGCCGTTGCTACAGCGGTTGTTAGGGGCGGAGTCTTGTCATTGCAAATGCTCCAATAGCATTCGCACATGAAGTCACTAGAGGACAAGAAATCGTTGCTAAGTCCGAGTCATGTGATAGAAAATGCTCAATTACAGATAGATCTATGTTTGTAAAATTGACAAAATTTCAAAATTCCATGAGTACCGAAAGAATATTTTCGACCATCTTACGATTTCCAATTTTTAGGTTGAAATATTTCTTAAAAATATGTGAAATAACGAAAATATAATCGTTCAACAATAGCAAAACAATGAAAAATATAATCACCACTTCTAAAAATAAAAATATTAGTATATATATAAAAAAATTTAATAGTGTAATATCGTGCCATTTGTCGAATCCTATTATCACTAAGTTCTCTGGAGGTCTGGAGAACATTACTTATGAATTGAGTTTATATAGCACTAAATTTAAATCCATTCTCATTACTGATTCAAGATAAAATTTTTAATTTAGGATTATTTCTGGTTTGTCTTTGCGCGCTGTAAACCTCTGCTATTAACGGAGGAGGTTTTTGAACTCAAAGCAATCTAAATCTATTAATTTAGACGAAATATGAGTTTTCTTTATACACATATACTTAAGGGAGAGGGGGATAATTGAGCCACTTTTAACAGCTTACTTTTTAAAAAATTTTGTAACTAACATACAGCAAAAAGAAATATTGTGTTTGAAAGTCTGATATTTTTTTGCCAAAATTAAGTGGTAATTATTTTTATTTGTACCATTTGTTAAGTCTAAAAAAACTATTTACATTTTCTTTTTCTCATTGCCCGTCCTCACTTGGAGCATTATTAATAATGCCTGTTTTATCACTTTGCCCGTAACATATATAGGTACTTAGAAAAAAAGTCGCTTACTTGATCTTAATAATGTATTTTATTACATTTAAAAAAAGGTTTATAAAGCAAAAAAAAAAAAAAAAACCATTGAGCATTTTAGTTATACCAAAGTGGGGAGAATTTGTACAGTTCACAAATTAAGGAAGAACCTAAATAGCGACATTTCTTGCTACTTGGCTCTAGTAACACCCCTATTCTTAATTCAGAATGTATACAATCTTTTATTTTCTGTTTGTTGGGTCAAAGTAACCCCCAAAAGTTTACACAAATGCTTAAAACTAATTTTAATGGAATAACAAAGGAGGTATAAAACAATAAATTTAGATAAAGGAATCTTATTAACTCGAAAGGAACCATCCTTTATTTAAAAAAAAATGTTATTTTATCTCATCATCTTCTGAAAAATAATTAATTTTAAGGATAGCAGATATTTTAAAAATACACTACTATCTTGCGAAAAAAAAAAATTAAAGCAAACGAAATACTTTGCAGAATTATATTAACAACAGTTGAGAAAGAAAAATAATCTGAAATGGGAGATGAAAAATTATAACTGGAAAAAAGTAATTTATTGCTCGTTGATAGAATAATCTTTCGTTATTTTAGTTTCCACGGAAACAAGATCTTATCTTATTCACGTAATTTGAATTCAATATCAGCGAGAAACTGAGTTTTTTTCTTCGTTTAAGAAAAATGTAATTGAAAACTAATTTTGAAGTGATATGGTAATTTTAAGAAATAAAGATACTGCAAGGAGAAAAAAGTATTTTCATACATATTTAATATGTTATCCATTGTAAAAACTTAGTATCAGTCAAAACATTTATTTAATGAATAATAATGAAGCTTAATTTTATATTTTTCAGTAACCCTAATTAACATACATTGTTTATTTGATTGACGCTTATACAAATATTAGTTTTAAATGCTGAAATTATTTTGTAAAGTAATGATATCATAAAACTCAACAAAGTATTTTTGCTATATTCCATGAAGATTTAACAATAACTTCTCGTGAATTTGTTTAAATTAAAGGAAGGAATAAATTGGGAGTGAAAAATAGTATGAGTACAAATTATTAACTAACTAAATTTTTCTCGGAAAAGACAAGCGTATTTTAGATTCAGGAGAGAATATTCAGTAAGTTAAAATTGAAAACTTTGAATTTCAAGCGATGCTGTAATTCTCCATTGAGAAACTAATTTTAAATTAAAAACCAAAATCAGGAAATTTATAAATCAATTGATTCTTTAATCAATTTGAGCCAAAATTGAAAAATGATATGCGAATCTTACAACCAAACTTTGCCTGCTTTTTTTCAAAAAAAGAACTCTCAATGTTCAAATATTAAGTAAGCATGATTTTGGTCAATTTTGACCCCCTTTGTTTGACCCCCAAAGACAAGCAAACCGCCAACACCCCCTTCATAATTACGTAAGAAAACTGCCTGTCCCTTTGTTTTTTGTACAAATTTTTAAATGGTGTGTGCGGAATTTCTCAAACCAAAATCAGGATCGGGCGGGGTTCAAAACGCTAGATTCTGTAAATTTTTTTTAAACTTAAAATGGTTTGAAAATGTTAAAGAAGAACCCCTGTTAGACAAGGGAATGCTGTTTATCGTTTTAAAAAATCTTATCAGTTATTTTGCACAGTTTAATTCTGCTTACAAGAGGTATATGATCAAAGAAACCCACATCCTTCTTTACAAATCTCGAATTGTAATTTAATTTTAGTAGGGAAAACCTTTAACGAAGTTATAAAGGATGTCTTAATATAATTAGATGTGATAATCCAATGTTTAAGTCATGACTTTTATAAAAAGTTTGGAAATGAATCACATTAGATAAGTTTGTTTTTATACTAGCTATAATAATGCAAGGATTGACGGAAAGTTTTTAAGGTAATATTTGTAATGCAAGTAAAGTCTCTGTTAAGCTTAATTTTAAAAATTAATAGAAATCGTTGACTTTGTTGGGAACATCTTTAGAAAGAGTTCTCCAGCCACCATGTGTAACCACAGCTCCCTCTTCAACATGCTTAAGTGTTGTCATCATAACTGAGCTGTATCTCTCTATATATAATGAAGGTGTCCCTGCCTGCCTGCAAGATCTTATCTTATTCACGTAATTTGAATTCAATACCAGCGAGAAACTGAGTTTTTTTTTCGTTTAAGAAAAATGTAATTGAAAACTAATTTTGAAGTGATATGGTAATTTTAAGAAATAAAGATACTGAAAGGAGAAAAAAGTATTTTCATACATATTTAATATGTTATCCATTGTAAAAACTTAGTATCCGTCAAAACATTTATTTAATGAATAATAATGAAGCTTAATTTTAAATTTTTCAGCAACCCAAATTAACATGCATTGTTTATTTGATTGACGCTTATACAAATGTTAGTTTTAAATGCTGAAATTATTTTGTAAAGTAATGATATCATAAAACTCAACAAAGTATTTTTGCTATATTCCATGAAGATTTAACAATAACTTCTCGTGAATTTGTTTAAATTAAAGGAAGGAATAAATTGGGAGTGAAAAATAGTATGAGTACAAATTATTAACTAACTAAATTTTTCTCGGAAAAGACAAGCGTATTTTAGATTCAGGAGAGAATATTCAGTAAGTTAAAATTGAAAACTTTGAATTTCAAGCGATGCTGTAATTCTCCATTGAGAAACTAATTTTAAATTAAAAACCAAAATCAGGAAATTTATAAATCAATTGATTCTTTAATCAATTTGAGCCAAAATTGAAAAATGATATGCGAATCTTACAACCAAACTTTGCCTGCTTTTTTTCAAAAAAGAACTCTCAATGTTCAAATATTAAGTAAGCATGATTTTGGTCAATTTTGACCCCCTTTGTTTGACCCCCAAAGACAAGCAAACCGCCAACACCCCCTTCATAATTACGTAAGAAAACTGCCTGTCCCTTTGTTTTTTGTACAAATTTTTAAATGGTTTGACTTAAATGGTTAAATTTAAAAATTATTTATGCAAGAAACAAGATATTTTTGAAAATCCAGTGTCTGTGACATCTTGCGTAAACATCACTTATAACCCCTCCCCCTTGTCAGGAAAAATAAGAAAGGAGAAAACCCCTTCCCCCCCTTAGGTGCTTACGTAATATTTGAACGGCCCCTAACTCCTGGCTAGTTACCAGGATGTAGATTTAACATCTTTCAGTTAACCTCACGAATTTTATGAATCTCCCATAGCTTGTTTTTGTAAATTTTTTTCTTAAATTCATAGAAGAAAACAGCCCTTTAGTTAAATTGTATTACGACTCCGATTTAGTAATCACTTTTGTCCAAGAGTAGAATGATAACAATATATGATTCATAATAAGATAATACGATAATAATAAGCGATTTGATACTAGACAGTTTCAAACAGTGTATGTCGTCCTAAATTTAGTCCTAATTGAAGTATTTAAAACGATTACTTAGTATGTATTTTGCAACTTTCACATTCTTAAAGAAAAATATTAGAGTGGAACATATATAACACTAATAAATTAATGAATCATTTTGTATGATTATGTATTAAAATTGGCCTCCAAACGGTAAATAAAGAAGCTTTTTAGGGAATTTCACCAGATTTTGCTAACATTAAGCGATATATTGATCACATAAAACGATGCTTTTTGCGTTAAGTTATATAGGAGAGATCGGAACCGGTCAACTTTGATAACATTATCCGATTGATGACATTAACCGTGATCACAATAAGCGGAGTCGACTGTACTATCACCAGTCTCTATAAAAGAATGCTTAAAGTATTTTTTTTTTCGTTTTAACAATAACTTAAGAGTTCTAAAATTCTTATCCTCGGAACAAATTTATAGCCCTTTTAAGTTAATTTTCAAAATAAACTCAAAGGGACTCAAAAAGTAGACAATATAAGAAAAAGTACTTTATGAGCAGATGTGTAAGATGTCTTTTAAAAACTTTATGACGAAAAGAAAAAAAAACTTCATACATTTGAAACCAGTCAGTATACCGTAAAGAAAAGCTATGAAATTTGAAACATTAAGTAAAGAAGAAGTTCACGTATATCCAATAAAGAGATTTACAAAAAAAAAAAGGAACTTTCTTCGCAGAACTCTGAAAAGCAATTTAAGACTCCATGAATGTATAATGCCAAGCAATGCTTCCTCCAATGCTTTTCTTTAAAATAACCCCCCATGACTGTAACTTAATATTTTACTGAAAAAAGTTTTATCGCCTTTTGTTGTTTTTCTTTATATGTATTATCTGGTCCACACATACATAGTTCCATTATTGGCTTTTTACTTATTCTACGAAAAAGTGCCAGTAAGTTGAAAAAGGATGTGCGTTGCTAGAGGCGAAGTTATGGATTTTTTAAGAGTAGAGCAAGTATTAAATAAGATAGGATTTTAAAGGGAAAGTTTAAGACTAGATATTAAACAAATCTTTCATTTGATAGGATTTTACTTAATTTTTAATCTGCGCTAAATTATCTGCGTCTTTATATTTTCAAATGTAGATATACTTTCCCCATCACACACATAGTTTTATAATCTAGTACATAGTTGTCTTAAAAGAAAATGGGGTTCTGTCCTCTACTTGCTACCGCTCACAAACCACCGGAACTGCTACGCAGTTCTTTTTAGATCGCTTTGCGATCTTAGCGAGCAGAGATCGCTTGTTTCATCTCACCAATCCAGCACAACAAGTTGGCTTAGTTAATGCTCCTTTATTACCGAAACTACTACTCTTGCTGATAAATAATTTAATAACAAAATCAAACTGTTTCTGAAATATTTCTATTCTAGTTTATGAATAACCCCCCCCCCCAAAAAAAAAAAGTCCACAAGTCTACAAACAACACTTAACTACTTTTTAACGAAAATGATCCGCATACATTTTTCTACAAATGTATAAAGTTTCATAACATTATATTGAACATTTTTTTGCTTAATGTGAGTTCAAACTTTTCTGTAACAACGGCGGCGACTGTTACTTGGTTTTTAGTACAGAGAGAAAAAGTTTACGTCTGATTCAGTCATATATATTGAGTAAAATTTAACTTAAATAGGTATTTTAGACACTATTAAAGATATTATTTGTGCAGGAAAAAATATTTTGATATCAGAATACATTTTTTTTTAAAGATAAAAGCATAGCGTTGAAGGACGGAAAGACAAAAGGAACCGGTTTAATTAGAAATAACATCCATTTATAAATTCAGTCACAATTTTCAAAAGTTGTTTTAACCTTGTGTCTCCCCATGTCACAAGTTGTCATATTTTAGTGCTTGCTCCCTCTCTCGTTAAAATATTACACTTTTGAAACTAAAATTTAACCTATTTAAAATTCTACTTACTTTTGTTACTTAAGAATCAGTAACTATTTTTTATTGTTAAAAATAAATTAAAACTATATATGTGTAACTAAAACTTAGTTCTTCTTTAGAAACTAAAATTTCACATATTGCAAATTCGACTATTTTTCGATATTTAAGATTTGGTAACTTTTTTCCGCAATCAAATTAAAATGACATGCGTCCTCATCTTTTAAGCAACCTTGGAATGAGAAGCATAGGTAAGGCTAGGAGAGAAAATGAAAACTAGCCCTGGAATTAACGCATAAATATTATTATAAAAGCAGTTTTAAAAAAAGTGTGATGCCTCTCTTAAAAGTTTAAAAGGTTTTCTTTTCCGCAACAAAAGTCTACTAAAGGAGAAACGGGTTTTACAGATCACTTGCATTGAGGAGAAAACAACAAGGTAGGTCGGACAAACGAGTGCTGTTAGGCTGTATGTAATGTAGGTATACCGTAAATTTTTACCTCAGACGGAATCGCTTCCGGAAGCTATGTTCTTGATATTTTCATCCATTAAAGAAGGGTTTAAATTTAATGATCACGCTTGATCGCCGAAACCTACTTTAATGATTAAATTTTTAGTGGCATCTTAAAAATTGGCCCTGGTTTGGGAGGCATAAAACTCGTGATCGGATTTTGAGTTTTATTGGTTTTCATAAAAATTCAGGATTACTTTTGAGGGATATGGTTTTACTCCATTAATGGTGATTAATTTATGATGAAAAATGTTTCGATCAAAAAATAAAATTTTAAGAGCACCAAAACAAATTGTTCACATTTCGCCAAAACCGCCAGTCGAATTTTTCTAAGATAGGCGTTCTCTTCAGCTTTTTTAAGAATAGTTGAGGTATCTTCCCGCTGGCGGATTGGCACGTAACAAAAATTATTTTTATACTTTGGAACGAAAAATATTACTCAGTATATAATGATCACAAAATTATCATTAAAATTGTAATAACCAGTAAAGATTAAAACGTGTTTTTTTTCTGATCGCCAAACGGAGATCCATTTTTGATGAAAAGTGCTGCCTGATTTTTAAAAACGCAAATAAAAATTTTGATCCGATTTCGAGTTTTTTCTCCGTTTTCATATTTATTAATATTTAAAACCCTGCTTTAAAAAAATAAAAAAGGTTTAGGTAAATACAAAAAAAAAAAAAAAATACTTTTTCCCCCACATTTTCTTTTTTGTTGTTGTCTAGACATCTCATTGTTAGGTGACGCTACCAAATAGCATGATGACAATAATTTGGAGTACTCTTTTCAATCGCATAGCTTTCAGATTGGCCTCCTATTATCCCAAAACAATGTTTATGTGATCACTACAATTTCATGATGGCCATTTCTATGATGTAATATATTGCTGAAAAAGCACCTTTTGACATGATTAAAACCGGAGAAAATCTGTTCCTGTGTTTACACTGCGATCTCGTCACGAAAATTCCACTCGACCGAAAATACCCTCACGTGCGTGCGTGACAGATCCCTTATTTCATTCACGTTTGCTCGAAAGTTCAAAGAACGGCTTATTACCCAAATGACTTTTTCCGCTGAGTTTCAACCCACAATCGATATGCGGGTGAATCCCACCGTAGGATGATCACAAAACGTGCCAAAATACTCTTATTTGGCGAATTTTCGCTTATTTGGTGAGATTTGAGAGATTTTAAGTTTCTGAAAGTATGAAATGCATTTCTTCATCGTTGTTTCGAATGGTTCTGATTTTGTTGGTATGGATACTTCCTTTCTAACCCTTCACTTCCTTTTTTTTTTAATTGAATTGAATTTATTTGGACATGGACAAAAAAAATACAAAGATAGAAACATAAAACAGTACAAATCGTACATAAACACTAAAATAAACACATTAAATCAACAATCATTAATTTAGCTATGTAGTACCAAAAGAGCCAGGGGCTCGTCCTAGGTACCCAAAAAGATAGCTAACTACATAATGGCAAAAGCTGCGCTTAAACTACTTTTGAATAAGGTTTCAATATCTGGTTGTCCTGAAATAAAATCGTCAATTCCGGATTTAAATTCATTAATATTATTGGTCAGTCTAAGTGTTAGTCCTAAAAATTCATGTGATTTGTGAAAAATTTCCTTTTTAGATTTAGGGACATAATAATTTGTTGTCTGACGTACTATCTCACAATTCTCTGGTACACTATAGTGATCTGTCACAGTAAGTTAAGCTTAACCTAATGCTATTCTTGACCACTGGTCACTTCCTTATTTTTATGGCTAACATGTTACCTTATCTCTCTTTATCTGCTGCTCTAGAGCTCTCTCCTGCTCGATAATGCTTATTAATATGCAACTCTTGACCTCTGGTCATGGTCAGTAACTCCTTTTTTAGGCTGACAAATTATCTCTCCACTCTCTATACTCGACAGCAACGACCCAGTACGTCACAAATGTGGAAGGAGAAATCGATAAACACAAAGCCTGTTGGGTTGCTATGAGGAGTTTTGGTACGCAAATCATGATTGAAAAGCACTTATAAAAGGGTTCAAAATCAATCAATGAATTACCATCACCGGCTAAGATTCCGTAATCGGGAACCATCGCCAACTTGGCGATATTTTTTTAATAACTCTTTTTAATAATATTTTTAATAATATATTTTTAATAATAAATATATATTTAATAATAATATTTTTCAATAATTTTTAATAATTTTTAATAATTTTTTTAATAATATATTTTTAATAATAAATATATATTTAATAATAATATTTTTTAATAATTTTTTAATAACGCCAAGTTTGGCGACTTTCCTTGGCGATGGTTTCCGATTACGGAACATTAACCCCATCACCCACAAAATGAAAAGGAATAATCCGTTACTATATAATAATAGCCACAATATAATAGTACGACCACAAAAGTGATTTTCTCGTGGCTATGGCGGTAGGAAGAGTTTCAGTTAAAATTCATATTAGGGGAGCCCATGATGCTAAATGTGGATTTCCTCGAGCGCGTCAGATAATCATAGGGGGGATACCTTGCATGCTTTTGAGTAACTCCACCAAATATAAGCTCTCTGTGTTGGTGGGTAAGTTTAGAACAGCCCGTCAAAATTTGAAAGAAAACTAGTTACATGGACCTACTCGAGCGCGTCAGATTGGCTACCAACACAGTTTACAACTAGTTGAGCCTAGTTTCGTGGCTACTAGTCTATAAACATTTTGCTTCGTACATTTTTCTCAAAAAGAGCGATAGCGTCTTACCGGTCTTGGCTTTACTTTGCAACTTAGTAACCCTCCCGCTCCCTTACCCACCACTCAAATCGGCAGATTTTAGAAAATGTACACTTTTTAGCTGGTAACTAACCTGCCTTATCATTATCTGACGCGCTCGAGTACTGTCGTACCGCGAGGAGAAGAGCTTTTGACGTCATACGATGATGCTGCGGTTGGTATAGAAACGGATTATTCCACTCAATTTTGGGGGTGGTGGTAATTCACTTGGCGCTAAAATAAATGTTCCGAGCCAAATCTGAGTGGGTATCTTTCAGCTGTGTACTTCTTTCGATTCTAGAGTAACGAATTTTGGAATTTCCTTTCGCATTACATCTGATTTGATTAAATATTTCTAATCTGACCTTTTTCAACTGATCTGATCTATTTTAACTGATCTGATCTTTTTCAACTGATCTTAAATGTTTCACCGAATCTGATCTATTTTAATTTGATATAATGTTATGCGATTTACATCAATTTATCTGATTTTATTTTGGATATTTTATAATTTTTACCATGTTCATTAATCCTTCTTTTTGAACTCTCAAGTCGCTTATCATTTATCCTATCAAGTAGTTACCTTTAATTTTATTGGATCTGATCATACCTTCTTTTAAAGTAGATGTTAATTCATGAAAATTAGCGTTTTAAATTATCTTTCATCTTTTTAACCCCATCCGATCATTCACAATCGTCTCTGTAACTTTTTTTTTTATTCGCCCGACTGTACAAAATATAAGAAGCGATTATTGGAAAAAGATGGGTTGATCGAAGATATAATAGACGAATTAGTGATTAATTTGTCGGAGAGCGATTCGAATCTTTGTCAAACACTGACAGTGACTGCAGTTCTAGTGACAATGAATTGCATTAGATTGTATTTAAATGTTATAAAATATTTTTAAAAAATTAATAAATATTTCTATATTTTGTCTCTTTACAAGTTTCTAAAGCTTCATTTAAATTTCGAGTATGGTGATTAAATTATGAAATTATTAATTTAAGTGATATGAGCTATTTTATATAAAACTAAATATAACTAATTCACTCAAAATAGCAATATTAAAGCATACTAAAAGTACAAAAATGTTTCAAGCCTAAAGGTATTTTCGATTACGAGAAATTTCAAAGATAATCTATATTTCAATGCAGTTTAATAAAATATGATTATCTTATTTTCATTCGCGAAACGCGTTTTCTCATTCGCCAAATGTACGCTTAAAAAGCCAAATACTGCCGTTCAATTCATACCAGCTTCCCTCTTCTTTTAAACTCGTCTACTCACGGCAACCCTGTTCAAAGCTCTTCTCCTCGCGGTACGACAGTATGTCCATTTAACTAATTTTTTTTTACAAATCTGACGGGCTGTTCTAAACTTACCCACCAACATAGAGAGCTTATATTTGGTGGAGTTACTCAAAAGCATGCAAGGTATCCCCCCTATGATTATCTGACGCGCTCGAGTTACTACCCAAACACACTCTGGGCTCCCCTACTATCAGTTCTTGGACAGAAGATAACATAGCTAAAAAAAAGTCACCAGTGAAAAATTAATAAAAAAAATAATTAAGTATTGATTCTTCTTGTAGGTTGAGTGTCTTCCGGAAGTAGCCGAGTTTATTTTTCAAACAATACAATCTGAGTATGGTATTGTGCGTGAATTAATATTATCACATTGGTGGTGAGAAGTCTGCTTATTCTCCTCGAGTTCGGAGCGTCGTAGAAGGGGATAGTGTCTTTATTGCCGTAGAACCGTATAAAAATTTCTGTTTCCGAAAAGGAGAAAACCACCAGAGGACGATGGGGTACCGTGTTTACATTGAAATCGTGAGTTCGAAAACTTATTAATACTTTGATAGAGGTTTAAGCATTTGTTTGCCTTCTCTCTGGACAAGTAAAGAATTTAAGTTTTTTTTAAATTCTTTTAGAGCATTTGAAAGAATTTATTTTTTTTTGCAGGAAATAGATGGCACTAGCGTTCTATACTCGGCAGCAACGTTTCTTGAACCCAGTACGTCACAAACGCAGAAGGAGAAATCTGCAAACACAAAGCCTGTTGGGTTGCTAGGAGGAGTTTCGATACGCAAATCGTGATGAAAAAGCACTATTTATATACATGGGTTTAACAAAATAATAATAATTTTAAATTGACGTTCTTCATTTCACACAAAATTCAGACACCGCGATGGGAACTACTTTGTTTGTTAGTGACGTCATAGGGTCAACTTAAGTTGCTGTCTAGTATAGTAAGCTGTACTTGACTCCCACGTTTCCTGACAGTGAAGAAATAAGCTGAGAGCAAGCGAAGGAAGAAGTTTCCAGCGTGATTTCCAAATTTCGAGTGAAATCAGGCACTTTACTTTAGAAATGTGATTAGTTTGTTAAATCCATGCATATATTGCGTTTCTGAGTCATAAGTTAAGTAAAATGTTAAGTATTTTCAATTTCGTGGGGTTTTACATTAATTTAGAGTTGAACTCGCTAACCAATGAGAACTCACAGACCATCTGTTAACTCAGTTAGTTTTCTTTCGCTCGTCATGACGTCATCGTCAAGAAAGATGGTAATCTATACTAGACGGCAACTTAAGTTGACCCTATGACGTCACTAACAAACAAAGTAGTTCCCATCTCGGTGTCTGAATTTTGAGTGAAATGAAGAATGTCAATTTAAAAATATGATTATTTTGTTAAACCCATGTAATACGTATAGTGACTTTTTATCACGATTTGTGTACCGAAACTCCTCCTAGCAACCCAACAGGCTTTGTGTTTACCCATTTTCTCCTTCCCCGTAGTGACGTACTTGGTGCAGGAAACGTTGGAGGCTGTCGAGTATAGGATAGAAGTCTTTCCCGGTCAGTTATTAATAAAATTTCTCTGCTATAACAAACAAATAAAATAAATCTCACTGGTTTTAAACTCATTGCATGTTATTTCTCAACAAATAAGCGAAAAAAAATCGCCAAATGAGACAATTTTGGCACGTTTTGTAATCATCCTACAGTGGGATTCGTTTTTATGGCACTCGGGCGGAAAGGACTGGGACTGCGTTATTTTATAGCATTAGGCCTATTAGTATTCCTTGTAGATAGTAGTTTCAAAATATGGGTCACGTGGGAAATTGAGATTCTATGCATATTCTGATCATTTTCTGTGAGAAATGTAATTGCAGTTGCCATAGAGGGAGAAATAAAGGGTTTTAGAAGTAAAAGGGCTAACACTCACGAGTGAGAATGCTAAAATTGAAGTAAATAATTTAATCCAAATTTGTACATGAAAGGTGTTTTACATCCTCCAATTTTCCTAGTTCTTTGTTACTTAACTTCTAATACTTTTTTAATACTAAATAGATAATATGAAGGTTATGAAGAACAGGAGACACAAGTGATATTTCGTATTAACTTTTGTATAGGAGTTGTTTTGTTGGCGAACTTTCAGTTGGCGAGTACTTTCCCTGCCATGAGTTCTCAAAAAGAACTTTCACTTTCACTCAGAATATTGATTTTTAGTGAGTTTTAAATGCAACAAAAAATATTCCAAGACTTCCAATTTAAGGATAAATATTGTATTGTATGCAAAACATTTGAGGAAAATATTAAAGCGATCGGCTACAAATCAGCTGTTTCTAAAAACTGTGATTGGTCCTCAAAATAGTTTCGAAGGTAGACTTAGGATCGGAAGATGTTGGATTCTTTATAATAGTTCTCATGTTATTTAGAATTTCCCGTGTTATTTCAATTATTTCCAGCTAATTAATAAACAATATCATAAGAACCGCGAAAGTAACTAATTTACCAAAATAAGGTAAATACCTCAGCTTGAAAAAAAGAATTACACGGATTTCGCCTTATACTTTATATTTTTCGCCATAAATATTTGTGTGAATTTAAAGAGAGAACTTATAATTTTAGGTGAAATCAAACTTATCAGATTCCTAAATTTTCCAAAGATATCTATACTAAACATTTCTTTTACCTTGCACCCAAATTATTTAACTATTTGCCTCCGAACTCAATTAGCATTAATAATTTTTCTTCTTTTGAACTATAATTATTTAAATTGTTAATTAATATCGACGATTTCGATCTATGTTTTTACCTCATTCGAAGCAAAACATTTTTATTTTTCACCAGCTAATTGCCAAATTTTAATTAATAAATTTTTAATTTATAAACTTTTTATTTATTTATTTAAATTTCTTTGTTTTTTCTCCTTTTCTTGTAATTTAAATTGTGTTTCATATATTCAAGATCAAGATGGTCATATGTAAGATTGTAAGATTTTCTTTTCTACAGCCCGAACGGGATTTCTTAATTTATCCCCTTGGCTACAAGAAGTATTTAATTTTTTGCAATTTTTTCTTTCCATGTAAATAAAGATTATTATCATTATTATTATCATTTTTATTATTATTATTAAATTATTATTATTGTCATTATTATCATTATTATTATTATTTATTATTATTATTATTTATTATTATTATTATTATTATTATTATTATTATTATTATTATTATTATTATTATTATTATTATTATTATTATTATTATTATTATTAATACAATCAGAATTAGATGACCCCGAAGGATTGCCTGAAAATTGCAAATCCGGGTAAAGTTTTAACTCAAAGTAAAAATACTGATCCGATTCTCGACCATTTACGTTTCTTTATTCTTAAAGGGTGAAACTATGTCTAATAGTGACATACTCCCTCAGATAAAACAATAGAAATTATGTCCCTTGAATTTTGACCCAAATCATGGTAGTGTACGGAAGGAGTTAAACAATTGCAGGTAGTTTGGTATTATTATAATTTAAAATCCATCCAACTATGCTTTAATTAAATAAACTTATAGTGAATGAAATTTCACTATAAAAAATCTCAGCTGTTATTCCCATCGGGGAACTACTGATGTCCTGAAGACTGAAAAAGGCAATTCAAAAATTTCTCAATAAAGATCACCAGTCTAAAAGGTAATCCTGAAATGATACATGAAATACATTGTAAAAACTGAGTTGTAAGACAAATTATCCCTTCAATTTTAAACAAATAAGCACTCTTACAGTGCTTATAATAATGTAATGTAATGTAATTCAATCAACTTATTTTGTGATTAAGTAATTCTGGAAGGAGTTTAATTTTTCCAATATTAGTTCTCCTTTTAATATCATTTGATGTTGTCTGTCACGCGTGTAAAAAAATGTCTGATTTTAATTGAAACCACAAAAAAAATACGATGGACTAAAATTCACACCATTTAAAATGAAATTCTAAAAACTATTTTTCAGAATCAAGTATCTTGGAGGAAATTAATCCTTCTCAGCTCCAGTCTACCCCTATCTCTCAAGTACACACAAACCCCAAACTTCCGAGTACAAACTCATTAGTATTCAAACCCATGCCCAATTTGCACAGCCTTTCATCCATAACCATCCTCTGAACACCATTACGGCCATCCGAGTAATTCCGAAACTAAAGGAAATGGCCTCGTTTGGATGGGGGCGGAGCTTATTGTGAGAGATAGCCATTGGTTCAAATGGCCAGTCGTCATTGAGAGAAGTTTCTTTCGAATTGCTCTATAAAAGGATATTGCAAAGGTGCATTGTATTCCCACTTTCCTTACTAGTTTTAATATTAATACGCAGGACCTGTCCTGACATTTATATATATAAACATTCATAGAAATTCTCCATGAATGGATAAAATCACGCGTTACTTCTCTAAAGGTTACACTCAATAACTAAAAGTGTTCAAAGAATGTGAGCTTGTAGAATGTGGATTTGTGTATAAGCGGTTATACTTTTATGCTTGACAGCGACTCCCCTGATGAAGATCTTTATGGAGACAACTGTCTCCAGATCGCCGAAGCCGTTTGAGAAACCTTCGGTTCAATATGAATCTCTCTATCCATGTACACGACATCAATCAATCAATCAACGTTTTCTGAACCCAGTACGTCACTACGCGGAAGGAGAAAACTGGTAAACGCAAAGCCTGTTGGGTTGCTAGGAGGAGTTTCGGTACGCAAATCGTGATAAAAAAGACACTATACATACATGGGTTTAACAAAATAACTATATTTTTTAATTAACGTTCTTCATTTCACTAAAAATTCAGACTAGGCGATGGGAACTACTTTGTTTGTTAGTGACGTCATAGGGTCAACTAACGTTGCTGTCAAATATAAATTTGAACTGAAAAACCTCTCTGCATAACGCTGTTTGACCACTCTTTTACCTTGCCAGTCATATGATTTTGGTTTTACTTAATTAATATTTTAGCTATTACATAAACTTCATAGTTAAATTACCTTTAATTAAGTTCCTTAATGAAAAAAATTCTTGTTTCAGACTATTTCAGATAAGATGATTTCTCAAAAGTACAATTGTTTTTTATTATTTACGTGCAAGTCTAATATTTAATTTTTTAAAATCAATAATATCCTATGAAAAACAGAACAGAAAATGAAAACCCATAATTTATACATGAAAGAACAAAAGATCTAAACTGTTTTCACTGTTTCCATTACAAAGAGTGGATTTCTAAAACCTTTGAAGACAAACACTTTTATAGACAGTCATTATTGCAAAATATTTCAGACTAGACTGCTGTGAAACACCTTTTCTTTTGCACGATAAAAGTAATTGATACCAACTTTTCCAAAGGGTAAACAATACGCTTGACTAAGCCCAACGAACGTCAGATGAGAAATAAATAATTCCGAAAGCAGACAGAATAAATATTTACACTCTCAAATTATTCATAACTGTCATATTCTACTGTTCAAATGTCTCAATGTTGTTGTCATAAAATAGAAGGTTTCCACAAATTTAAACTCATACATATTTTTTTGCATAAAATAATATTTGCTGTAAACCAGACCTTAATATTTTAAAAGCTATTTATTTTAAATTGTTTGAACACAGCAGAAGAAGCAGGGAGTTATACAATTGTTTCAAGCATCAATTCCCAGAATGATTTTTTCTAATGAATCTCTTTTCTAGGTAGCTACTTAAAAAACTAGATAAATTTCAATATTTCGGTTTGTAAATTTTTCTATTATCTGTTTTAGAAAAAGACCAAAAATGTCGCCCTAAGACTTTCGTTTAATCTGATTTAAAAAGATTTTGTACAGAACAAAAGATATGAAATTTCCCTCGTTATTTGCAACTTTTGTTGGATTGTTAAGCCATTCGAAAATAAAAGCATTACTCCCTTTTATATAAAGAATTTTCGGTTTGAATGAATAGGAAATATTGCGATTTTTGAAACATGCGTATAAATATTAAACATTTTATAATTTGAGTGTGTTTTGACAATCATTTTACCATTTTTCTTACATATTAACTTCCTTCAATTCCAAAATTTCGTTTTCCTTACCATAATCCCTTGTAGCACTATTTGCACAAAAAGGAGCAGAACTAAATGCTAATTAATATCGATGCGGTACAATATTGAATTTAAAAGATTCATTGGTGCACGGTTTTTTTACAGAATGTTGATTAACAATAGTTATAGGCGTGCTGGATATTTTTTAAGGAAAACATTTTGATTAAATTATTGATTTGTTAACAAATATTCAAACTTTTTTTAAGAAAGTGCTTTCATGGATATGACCTGTGACGTATATTTCAAAAGTTGGTTAACGTTTCTTATGCTATTAATTGTTATTATTGTTTTATAAAGTGAGTCAAGTTCAGTGAGCTGGGTTTTGTGAGGATTGCCTGGTATTCCGTAAGTTCCTGCGTAGTAGTTCCCTAGTGTAATAAATTTATGAAAGGTTCTCTATAAATAGTTAAACATTCTTAAAAGTGATCAAGAAATAGCTGAAGCATTTAAAAACTATTTTTCTAGTGTCTACACAAATACCATTAGTGAGTCTGTTCTAAATGAAAATTCTTCTGTTGCTGCTAATTCTACAGATTTGATAAAAGTTGATCATGTTTATTATAATGACATTATTTTGAGTATAAAAAAACTGAAGGGATCTGGTTCACCAGGCCTTGATTTAATCCCTCCCTTTCTGATAAAAGCAAATATTGATAGTTTTATTTATCCATTATTGATATTGTTTAACCTTTCTTTACGTACATGTGTGTTCCCAGACATTTGGAAAACGTCAAAAATTGTACCAATCTTTAAAAAAGGTAAAAAATGAGACATAAAGAACTATAGACCTATTTCTATCATCTCCAGCTTCGCCAAAGTATTTGAAAGTGTTATCCACAACAAATTATGCCTCCAGACCCATAATATAATCTCACCCAATCAGCATGGTTTTGTCAAAAATCGATCCACTACAACCAATTTACAGTGTCTTAATGGCGAAATTTCTAATGCATTGAAAGGTAGTCATCAACTTGATGTTGTTTACACTGATTTTGCCAAAGCTTTTGATGCAGTGAATTTTGGTATTTTACTTGATAAGTTGTTTAATCTTGGCTTTGACTTAAAAATTCTTACATGGTTACGTTCATACCTTTCTAACAGGCTACTTTACGTTAAGTATAATTCTGTTTTTTCAAATTCCTTTATTAGTACTTCTGGAGTACCCCAAGGATCAATTTTGGGGCCTTTGCTCTTCAATCTTTTTATTAATGATATTGTTTCGAATTTTCAATCTTGTTTACTATATGCTGATGACCTTAAAATCTATAGGCATATCTCATCCCTGCATGATCCCGAAACTTTACAATTAGAACTAAATAATTTGTACACTTGGTGTCTGAAAAATAAGCTTTTTCTTAATATTGATAAATGTTTCGTATTATCCTTTACACGTAAGTTAAATCCTGTCCTTTACGATTATACTATAAATGGTAAATCAATCTCGAGAAAATCTGCCATAAAAGATCTTGGTGTGACTTATGAATCCATTTTCAGTTTTAAATTACACATACAAGAAATAACTCTCAAAGCTACAAGGAAACTCGGTCTTTTAAAACGTACTACCTCAAATTTTAATGATGTAAAAGTCCTTTTTCTGCTGTTCAATACTTTGGTTCGACCCCTTCTTGAATACAATTGTGCAGTTTGGAATCCATGCCAAAAATCTCTCATCATAACTATAGAAAAAATCCAAAGCAAATTTTTTCGTTACATTTATTTTAAATCTAAGGATCCCTCTTACATGCATGTCCCAAACAATCTCACCCTTGAACTCCGTAGAAGAATATCTGTATTTAAATTTTTTTACAACATATTAAATAACAAAATTGATTGTCCCTCTATCTTGCAACAATTTAAACTCCATGTCCCTAAACATATCACTCGCAATAAAACAGTACTCCATGAACCTATTTACACTAATCAATATCTTCAGAACCAAACATTCATACAATTCATAAAAATAGTAAATAATCTTCCCAATAATTATGATATTTTTTTGACTCTTTTAAAAAAATTCAGAAAGTGCTATAATCACTTGCTTTTTATTATCTGTTTCGTGTGTGTATTTGTATTTTTCTTTGCCTTTTGGTGTTTTTATCTTGTCATGTAAATGGATACTTTATATCTGTATGACAATATGTAAATAAATAAATAAATAATTATTATCGTTATTGCTTATCTCCGACACAGTATGCCCAATGTTAAGTAGTTAAGTGTAGAAGTTCAGCAAAAAGATCCAGATAAAACTAATAGAGGCTTATCGTAATCAAATACGAATGCATCGTCTAATTGATCCCCCATGAGAAGCATCATCCACAATACCTCCAACAATGAAGCAGGAAGTATCTACTATAATCACTGCGCTAAATGATATACTAGATCCTCATAACTATTTCAATAAAAGTCATTGCCGTTTAGAAACATCCCTATAATACTATTGGAAGTATCTCTTTCCCATTATCCATCACAATATAAACATTATTTCCTCACGTAGCAAAAGGACATTTCCGCCTGATTAGGCGATTCCCGTTCAGACGATTACAACTCAACTCTGCTAAAGCCCCCTCGTAAAACCCCTTCTCCTAACGGAATGAAAATTGTGTTTCCTGAAAGCGTAAAAAAGAAAAAAAAAAGCTCACTAGATCAAGGTCACCTAGGGCGGGGCCATTTTGGGTGTTGCCGCTGCTATTTATAAAGCCCTAATGCCGTTTCAGGAAGAGGCGGCGTTAAAATGGACTGGAGTTTATAACGAGGGTAACAGAGGTGAGGGCCAGCTCGGTTTAGAGCAGAGTTTCCCAACCGGTGGTCTGGGAGAGTCTTGGAAGTGGTCCGTGCACACAAAAAATATAACATAAATAATTTAAATTTGAATGAATTAAACAAGAAAAGATTGAATTATACTTTCGACTATGTAATTTGTGGAGAGATAACAGTCACCACTAAATTAATAAAAAAAAATTCTTGTAATCTAAAGTTAGACGCAACGAAAATTCAGTTTAATTTTTTTTACTAGTTAGATTTCCTTACCTTTATATAAAATTTCCATGCTTACTTAGGAACAATAAACTTTCATCTTTGGAAATTTTGTAAATTTGTATATAAGGATTTAAGCTACAAAAAGGGTGGGCCGTAAAGATTCCAATTGAGGAGCCTAGAAACCAAGGGGTACAAGAGCAGTTTATTTTAGCATTGGAGTTACTGCATAAGTGCACTAAGTAGTTGCTATGGGGTCCACAGCAACTACTCATAACTGCACTTAAGTCCAATACTAAAAAAACTGCACTTGTACCCCTTGGCTTCTAGGCTCCTCAATTTTAGAGTTAGTGGTCCGCGGATTTCTTTGAGTTGGGAATCACCGGTTTTGAATTAGGTTTTATTGCACAAAAGCTGACCTTGGGACATGGCTTGGTCAATTAGGCTGCAAACAAAGGCCTTCTTCGAACGGGATTAATACATATTTACGTCAAAATATATAGAAATTTATTTCGGTAGCATCCCAAATATTCTCTTAAAAAAGTGGTTATTATCAGGTCTAAAACTAGATTTTTGCATCGGGGGAGAGGATACAAAATTATTTCACAGTCCCTCTCATACATATTTAATTGATGCAATGTAGCTTTTCAATACATTTTAAGAAAATATGTGAGTAATAGAGTTCCAAGTACCCAAAAGGGGTCTGAGGGTCCTCTCATTAAGTAATGATTTTTAATTTGACCCTAAAAACACGGTTTTTATCTTGTTTTACTACAACTACTTACTCTCTCCTTATATACACCCCTGAATAAAAAAGACCCTATAATGTAGTTGTCGACAATTCCAAACAAACTTTCACTTCACTGACCATCTCTTCTCGATCCTTCTGTCAAGTTTCTTTCAAAAAAATAACGTTCTAGAACGAATTTCTCACTCTCCAACGCTTTCGGAAACCCCCCGCTTGTCGAGAAAAGAACGTCGTCAAATCTTGTTTTGGAGAGATACCTCACCGGTGGTTGTCACTTTCCGTTCCGGTCGTTCAGAGCTGAACGCGAATGGGTTGCCAACTGATGTGGGAAGAAAGGACTCAAATCGAATTGATTTTCGAAGAAAAGCTTCGTCAAGGGCCCTAAAACATGGAAAAACTGCCGAAGACTGCTTCAAATTCGAAAGGATGAAAGGTAAGGGCCGTTCAAATATTACGTAAGCACTTAAGAGAGGATGGGGGTTTGCTATTTGCTTATTTTTTCCTGACAAGGGGGGATGGGGAGTGTGACTGATGCTTACGTAAGTTGTTAGAATAGTACTACATTTTCAAAAAATCTCTTGTTTCTTGCATAAATAATTTCCCAATTCAACCAAAAATAAATTTCACAAAAAAAAAACTGAACTAAGACGAAAATGTTGAGCATTTTTTCACAAGGAAAGATTTAACGATAGGTTAAGTGTGTAGAACAATGAATTTCGGAAATCTAAACATTAATAAAGATATTTTTTTTTTCAAAATAAAGATTAAAGGGGGCGGGGTTCGGGCAGTTTTCTTACGTAAATATGAGAGGGGGGCTTGCGGTTTGTTTACTTTTCTGACAAGGGGGGTCAAAAAGGACCAAAAACTTGCTTACTGAATATTTGAACGGCCCTTAAGTGATAAAAAGTAAATAGGTTTGCAAGGGACTAGAGTTGTCGTTTCAGAAGAGTTATCCCTTTGTATTTTTCTAAGTGAGTTTTGTGGCTTAGAAATTCAGATGTAACCAAGTCATTTTTTAAAAATTTTGAACGTTTTCCCCCCAAGTTTAAAGTTTTTTAAAACTTTAATAAAGAACATTTATGGGGCTCTGGACATAATAAGGAAATTCATTTGAAATAAACATGATGGTTACCACACATTTTAGTATGCTTATTTCTAATTAATGTTTCTTTTCTTTGATCTCCCCCCCAAGATGACTATTCTCCAACTACTACATAATATCCTCGTCTATTGCTATTATTTTTATCATACGCAAGGGAATTTGCATAAAAAATGTTTTTTCCAGTTCAAATAGAAGTGCTCTTAAACCCTTCACGAGGCCTATATTTTAGAGGTTTTTCACCCCCTAAACGTATGTGGAATATTATCTGTAACTGAAACATTAACTGTAACTTCAATGTTTTGTTCTTTTTCTTCCGCCTAACGGAGAGCGAAAGTAATTTTTTTTTATCCGAGGTCACATGGTACTTCTTATGAGCAGAAATTTTTACTCCCTAGATCTTGAGTTACACCTAAATACACAAATGGAGTGGGTATTTGTGGTTTGTATTTATTTATTTTGTGTTGTTTGTCTTGTTAATTTATTGTTCTCACTTATGGAGGTAGTCCCAGGGTTCCACCTTCTTGTTAGAAGGTGTCACAAAGGCTGCCTTGGATATAAGGACTTGGCTATTCATACAGGCTACTAAATTTGATTCACTTAATGGTAAATTTTCCGTACTCGGCAAAATCCGAATTGTGACTAACACTTCCCTTTCCATGTGATTTGAAGATTCACATTTATCTCATTTGTATTGTGAGTCGCGCATAGAATTGGCCAAATTTAGGTCGTTTAATTAATCCCTACAATCCCTGAACATCATACCATCGTCAAAAAATGCAGCTTGTAGGCTACTCCCCAGCTCCGGGAAACTTATCACACTAATTGCATTATACAGTAGTTCCCGCTCAACATTTCACCGCTCGGCTGACTTTTGGTCGACGCAAAGAAAACTCTCGGTAAAGAATCAAGATAAAGTTTTTCAAGTAATTACTTCACCCCACTACTAAAACCGATAGAGTAGTCGGCAGCGGCGGCAGATTCGCTGGAGGACAGAGATATAAAGCAGGAGTATAAAGTTAAGTTCGTCCATTAATTCTTCGGTTCCTGACACTAGCTTTTCGCTTCTGTAAGTGGATAAGGCGAAATAAAAGAGCGGGTTTAACTCTTTTCGAAGAGAGGTGAGGAAAAGCGGTAGGATGCAGAAGATGTTCATAAATTTCAAAATGGCGGTCCTGAGCAGCTGCTTTTCCAATTTCGCTTCTTTTTTTCTGCGTAGTATAAATTGGATTTGTGTAGTTGGGATTTCTTTCATATGGGGATATAGTATTACGCTTTAAATATTTTTTTTATGTAATTAAAGACGCTATTCTGAAACCTGGTTTACATTTGAACGTTATTTCATTGCTTTGATAAGTAGTTTTATGTATTGGAATTAATTTCTAATGAGCCGTATTATCAAAAAAGAAAACTTACATACAGATTGTTTCAGTAAAGACCACCTATCCTCTGCGCAACCTAGCGTGGAGTTCATAAAAATTTCCGAAGAACTGTACCTTTTCAACCCATAGTTTTTTTTAAATGTGACGCCGTATCCGATTAAAAAAGTAATATAATTTCATTTCCATGCACGCCTCTATATTGCTCGATAAATATTTTTAATATCTTAGTCTGCAAAAATACCCAAATACCTAACTTATTCTTGCCTTGCGCCATAAAAGAACAAACAAACAACCTAAGATATTTTTTACCAGATACTTTTTTTGCCGGAGACTTTTTGCGCACATAGCTACATGACATTATAACATCCTTGTTTAATTGGAATCATTGAAAATTCTTTAACAACGTTTTAAAACCCTGTTTATTCCAATTAAACCACAGGCTTTAAGAAAAAACTACATGGAAACTATTCGGAAAGGCCACACTGGCTTACCGGAAATTTTAGGTACTACATCGGAACAAAATATGAAAAGTACGGTGTTTCGCAGTTCACTAAAAAGGATGAAAATTTAGCACAACATCGGCTCCCCTTTTTCACTTCTTAAATTTCGGTAAAGAATTAGTACATTATATAATCAAATAATAATCAAAAACTTGTTTTTTCTGGAATATTTAATTTCCAATTTCAAACCTTGCTTAAAGACCTCTGGCCTTTACCATACCTTATACAGTATCTACATCATACAAAACATGTTGAAGAGAGAGAGATAAAAGTATTAATTAAGACTTAATGGCTCAAGATAGGTCTTACCCCCATTTATTCTCTCAAATCAGAAAATTCACCTCTGAAAGTATACAAGCATGCATCAACAGCACCTTCCCCATGAAAAAGTCGATACACCTGTATACGCTTCGAATAACGGATAATTAAATTACAAAATCCTTCGAATCCGAAATTAATGCCATAATCTCCGAAAGTTCCCCCATACGAAAGGCATTTTTAATGCAAGGGCAACTCGACCTGCTTGTTTCTCGAAACTTATTCTTAAGCTAAAAACAAACCCTGAGCCGGGAGGTAACTAATCCCACCTGTGACGTTTCATAATTAGCTTTCTCGAGGGTCGGGTCTCCAGCTTAGCGAAAGCAGCTTAAAGTCGTTTTCGCTGCTGTTTATATTGTTGAGATTACGAGTTTCCATTAAATTTTCCTATGTGTTTGAACTTTGTTGTGAGTTGGTTTTAAAATATGTGTATACTCGACAGCAACGTTTATTGAACCCAGTACGTCACAAATGCGGAAGGAGAAATCGGCAAACACGAAGCCTGTTGGGTTGATAGGAGGAGTTCCTGTACTCAAATCGTGATTGAAAAGCACTATATATACATGGGTTCAACAAAATAATCATATTTTTAAAGTGATGTTCTTCATTTCACTCAAAATTCAGACACCCCGATGGGAACTACTTTGTTTGTTGGTGACGTCGTAGGGTCAACTTAAGTTACTGTCTAGTATAGTGTGAGGGAGAAATTGATACAGGGTGTTTCAAGAACATTCTGAAGACGAAATTTTAAAAACTGGGTATGGCACATACTCAAACTAGCTCCGAAACGAATTTACTCAAGTTTGAAACTTGTAGACTCATTTCTGAATATACGCATATTCTCAATAACTAGCTGTTACGACCCGGCAAAGCCGGGTCTTACAGCTAGGCTAGCCTTTTATGCGAGCTTCGCTCGTTACTACTTCAAGTTCCTATTAATTATACATTAAATAAGAAGTTTAACTTTAATAATTTATTATTGTTGAATTAGAAACCAACTTCCCTAAAAGTAACTTTTTAACCTTTATTAAGTAAACCAACTTTCTTGAAAGATATTTATTTAAAAGCTATTATATTATTTTAAAATTTTAATTACTTTTATTTATTTATTTTTCTGATTATTGCGAGATGGCATCGAGTCAGTGAGTGACGTGGGCTTTTATATTTTTCTGATGATTATGATTATTATTGCGAGATGGCATCATAGTGTGCGAGCGTTCCAGAATCAGTGAGTCAGTGAGTCAGTGAGTCAGTGAGTGACGTGGGCTTTTATATGAGAGATGATACATAATAACGTGCTCAATTTGAGTAAGGGCATATATCGCATTGACAGTATCCTCTTCAGAGTACCAGTCTTGGTCAAAAATACCCGCTTCATCAACTATACTCGATTGCATCATTTCTTGACCCAGTACGTCACAAATGCGGAAGAAGAAATCGGTAAACACGAAGGCTGTTGGGTTGATAGGAGTTTCGGTACGCAAATCGTGATTGAAAAGCACTATATATGTTACGGGCAAAATGATTAATCGGGCATTATTAATAATGCCCGGGTAATGTGATAAATTCAGTGGAATTTATGAATGAAATTTATCACTTTGCCCGCCTCCACTTCGGGCATTATTAATAATGCCCGATTTATCACTTTGCCCATAACACATGTATATCGCATTGACAGTATCCTTCTCAGAGTATCGGTCTTGGTAAAAAATACCCGCTTTGTCAATGGATTAGACATTAGAGTCTAACGATTAATATCTTGTGTTCATTATAGTATTGTATAACGACACTTTTTAAACACGACAAAAAGAAAAGACTAGTTAACTTAGAATTAAGTTTTAAATATAAATTAAAAATAAATGTTATTTCAGTGGTGACTATTGAACTGTTTGAAACTGGGTATATCTGGTAATTTAAAATTGAAAGATAATTAGGTACTCAACAATAGTCTGACCACGGCTTACTAGATATTATACAGGCTAGCCGAGTTTTGAAATGAAAACCTTTTGACAGCTTTTCTCGCTTGGATCGCCACAAGTCCCACCTATATCACCCACCGCCATCAACACTGTGGATATACTTTGCCAGTTTGTCCAGTATTGCCATCTGGATTTTTAATGATTTCCGTACTCGGCTAGCCTGTATAGTATCTAGTAAGCCGTGGTCTGACTACCACGAGAAAAACTTAGACAAAAAAAAACTTTAAAAAAGTTCAAATCTAAATGACAGACACATATTTGACAAAAAACGTTTTTCAGCATTTATGAATTACCATCACCCCCGAAACTGAGTGGAATAACCCGTTTCCATAACAACAGCCACAATATTGTGCGTCGTCAAAAAAAGGTTTATCTCGGGGCGGTCGGACTATACTCTTATTACTTGAAAAGAAATATTTTAAGTATATCAAAATGAAAACATCGGTTTTTTCAGATTGAAAGCGTCATTTCTCTCAGTAGAATCGATCCAAACTCTGCACAGAAAGATTCCCCTCAAGGAGTACATTAAATGTCTGAGGAACTATACCTCTACAACGACTTTTATTTTTCGAAAAAACGTGACGTCATATCCAATAAAAACCCAATTATTTCATTCCACAACACGCGCATCCTTGCGCAGTGGATATTTCTAACATTTAAGTCGGCAAACACATATCCATATAATCATGTCAACGTTTTCCGTACCCTTTTTTTTAGCGTTAACTGGATATATGACGTCATACCTTTTTTCGCAACTAAGGGTCGTAGAGGTAAAGTTCTTGAGTATTTTTTTTTCAAATACTCTACGAAAATAATCTAGTTGTGAAGAGTTTAGGTTAACAAAATAAAATAGTTAAGTAACGACCTTAGAATAGGTAAATTAAAAATCGTGACTAAAAATTTCAAACGTCTTGAGATTGCACATTTTTAAATGAAATTTTACAAAGGGAAAACTCTTTAAACTTGGACAATTTATCGCTAACAATTTACTTACACTGAAGTGAAAATTTATGATAAAATAGAGCATTTTCAATCACATGACTGGCCGTAAAATTCTTCTATTGGAGCATTTGCAATCTCGTGACCTCATACCTAAAAACCGCCTTAGCAACAGATAAACAACGGCCTTAGCAACAGTTAAAAGCCCTACTGAAGGTACACAGTTAAAAGAAAATAACCGGTTGTGACGTCACCTGAAAACACTCTATGTCAATGTGATCTTTCCAAACATTAAAATTTTGGGTTTTTTTAGCATTAAGCATACAATAAATGAAAATTAAGTAGTTTGAATTAAAACAAACGGGTTTTATTTTGTCTGAATAAAATGTTTCTTAAACATAGAGATATTTTCTAAGAATCTTTAAAGTTTTGTGTGTTTTCAATGTGGTTAATACTTGGTATCCAGGAGAGAAATTTTAGTTTACTAGCAGAAATTTCATTTCAAAGCAGTTTACTGAAAGCATTTAAATAAGCAATATTAGCTGGAGTTCAGATAGGGGGCCATTTAAATGATCCGCTAAACAACTGTATTGGTTAAAAAAAAGACTAATTCTCGTAATCATGAAGCTAATTAATTACCGGGATCTTGACATTAACATTTCTGAGAACACTACTCTTATTGGTCTATATGACAAAAGGGAAGTTTTTTTGAAGTTCAATGTTAAATTTCTGTTGCATTATTATGGAAGTCGTCATACTAAAATCTTTAGCAATATCTTTTTCTCACAAAAAAAAACAGAATTGATAGAATTTGTAATAATTTCGACAATAAAAAGGCTGCTTTCCTGCATTTCATAATTTTTTTAAAGGTCAATTGTTTTCCTGCTAATTTTATTCAGTCTATTGATGTCTTATTAAGAACCTTTCCTTGATTTTTATTTCATATTAGCGGAAATGGCTATAATACGACTCAACTTTACTATTTATTATTCAAACAAAATCACTCCACGTTCATTTTCTGTATCAAAAAGTCAACAGGAATAAGAAATGCCAATAGTACTACATTATCCCTCATAACATGGAAACGACAACAACTACATTATCTCTATTTCAGTTCCCAACGAAAAAAATAATTTCAGTTTGTGGAACATATTTTCACTTTGGACTGTCCTTTTTCAGTTGCATAAGAAAGGTATTGCAGCACGATAGAAATAGAGCCGAAACACGAAAAGCGAATGAATCACTTTAGACAACGCTTTCCATAAAACTAGCCTTTCGGGAATTTTCCAGTGCATTGTCTAAAGCTAAGTCACGATTTACCATTGCTTTAAATTGGGGGATCATTACCTCTCTCTCAGATTGTTTTCTAGTCACATGGGGGCACTGAAGTTAAAATTAAAATGGGGAAGGTTAATTATGGATAATAATAGGTTTAGTTAGACGAAGTGAGAATGATTTAAAACTAAAGAAAAACATGAAAAGTATCCCCTTGATGGAATTCAGTATAGGGTGGGTTGGGGTAAAGTGGATCTTGGGGTAAAATGGACCAGTTTTAATTAAATCGATGTAAATCAAGTTTAAATTGAACTATTTTCACCCATTTTTTTGTATTGAATTATTTAATTTGTTGACAACATTTTCCGATCATCAAAAGTTTAGATTCATAAATTTGGCTACCAAAAAAGTATTGATTTTGAACCGTGTATGGTGATGACAAAAAAACAGAGTCTACCAACTTCGGAATATTTATATCGTGTAATTAATAGCAGTAGGCTTTTGAAGTATTTTTCAACAAACGAAAGTCTGAAAGACATTTTAATACAAACAGTTAAGAAAAATATAAAATATTTTCTGTTTTATATCAATATTTCGTACTTGGGGTAAAGTGGATCAGAGCTGATCCATTCTTTTCTTTTTGGAGGAGTCTTTCTGTATATAAAGTTTAATGAATGTTTTTAACTTATTTCCTTGAAATATGTATTGAATTGTCAAGCAGTTTTATTTTTTTTTCTTTAAATGAAGTATTTTGATTCTATAGGGTCTGGTGGGGTAAAATGGATCACTTTTTAGCTATTTTCACATTCTAAGTGTTATTTCATCAAAACTATTATTTTTAAATGATTTCTTTCAATTGGATATTGACATTACAATCCTGTAGAAAATATTAATCCAATTTAATTTAGCATTTTTCAATTAATGATCCATCCAAGAGTAATGATCCATTTTACCCCAACCTGGGGTAAAATGGATCATTACTTTTAATGCTAAGTTTGACCAACTTATAATTGAAAAATGTTGAATTAAATTGGATTAACATGTTCTACAGGATTGTAATGTCAATATCCAATTGAAAGAAATCATTTAAAAATAATAGTTTTGATGAAATAACACTTAAAATGTGAAAATAGCTAAAAAGTGATCCATTTTACCCCACCTGACTCTATATCAAGGTTAATAGAATAAGATAAGGTTGGCTCTTCACATAGGAAAGAAAATTCGTGTGACGTACTGCTCTCCAGCCGATTACGTAATTCGCGTGATACCCCAGCTTCTCCTTCGATTGGGTCAGATAGAATAGGGATTTTTTTGACAGGAGAGAGGGAAATTTAAACTTTGATCCAACAATTCAGTTTTGAAGCATTTAAGATATGAATCTAAAAGGGTTTTCGTTTTAGATTAAATTGATATTATAGCTTCATGTTGATGAATATCTATTGTTAATTTGAAGTAAGAAACCGAAGTAGATCGTCCCAAAGGCAAGAGGAATCCATAGATTGGTTTTAGGAACATATTAATTTGTTTTAGATTAAAAGCAATTTTGATTTGGGAGGGACAATATATTTCTAGCTCCCTTCATGGAAACTGAAAAGAGTTGAAATAAAATACTAAAAGCAATTTATAGACATAATGATTATATTATTAAAGCTTGGCAATATTTTTTAATTATTATGTATCATTTTTAAATTTGAAGACTATTCAAATTTTACACTAAAACAGGATCAATGTGACCTCACCTTGGAGATCTTATAAAATGATCATATCGTAACTTTGGAACACTGATCCAACTTCAAAACTAACCGTTTCAGTTCGAGTTTCTTTCGGCAATCGTATGTGGGAGTCGGCTAGTTGGTGAAGGTTTATACCCAATAAATTATCTCCTTCATGTTTGTCATGTTTGATCAAAATTGAATTCGAAATCAACAGATTATTTGATTTTTTCTTCATGTAATTATCACTTAGAATCTAAGTGATCATTTATTATCATCTGATTATGTGATTGTTTTAACACTGATCAATATGTCTTAGATCGATCAGTGTTACTACAATCATAATCAGAATATAAGATACATTAGAATAATAAATTCAGTGAGATCAGATTAATTAGTACCTAATAAACTAACTTTGAATTTTAATAAATTAGTAATAAAGGCGATTAGTAGCGTAATCAATTTTATACAAAACTTACAAAAGAACAACCCAAAAATAGCTCACAATTTGAGGATTTTTTAGTGATCTAAAAGTATCGGATTGTAACTAAATACTGCTTTAAAAAACGGTATTTTCTTTGTAGTTAGAATTTTCTAAAATACAGATAGTGGGAATTTGTTTAACTTTTAAAATATTGTTACAAATCGATCACTGTTGATTTAAGTAATGAACCTCCGTAATTATGCATAGGAATCAGTTTTAAATTTCATAGTTTGTATTTAATCCACTATTTGGTAAGCTATAAACTTGTTCTTCAAGTTGCTTATGAGAAGGAAAACAAGATACTCATAATTTAATTCAATGAAAAGTTTTAATCAGTTTTAACCCATCAGAAGTTAAAAAATTGAATGCACCCATATAGATCACAAGTATTGATATTTAAATATCTGATTTGTTGCTTAGGCAAGTTCACAGGTCTATATTTTCCCTTCCGCGTCTTATATTACTCCCTTCTACGTAAGAAAATCCCTATAAGAAGCTCCGCGATTTCCCTATGTAACCTTGATTGGTCACTCCTGTCAAAACTTCAACGCCTTCCAGCCGATTACGTCATCCTGGCTGAAAGTAATCGGAGAGCCAGATGAGCCCCCCCTGACTCTATATGTAATGGGCAAAGTGATTAATCCTAATACCTAATAATTACTATTTTCCGATGAGCAGAAAATTTGTTATATCCAATAGGGATATTGATTTGGTCTGAAAAGTTGGGCATTTAAATTATTCTATACTTTATATTCTCACTTTTAAAGTGGTGAATAATTTTAGTTTGTGCTTGGTAATGTAACAATTCAAACATTTGTTATGGGCAAAGTGATTAATCGGGCATTATTAATAATGTCCGAAGTGGAAGCGGGCAAAGTGATTAATCGGGCATTATTAACAATGCCCGAAGTGGAAGTGGGCAAAGTGATAAATTCCACTGAATTTATCACATTGCCCGTAACATATATACAGATATAATCTGGGTATACATATACAGATTTTCAGAAAGAGCTAAGATAAAAATTACCAGCTGTATAAGAATTATATATTTGCAATTAATATTCATTAAGACTAATTTTTGTGGAAAACTAGTAGGGGGTCTTCTACTTTTACTCCCAAATGCAAGATCATTGGTCGTCTTTTATACAATTGTTTTTGAATACCAAAGATGGGCTTTTCAGTGCTATACCTACTATTGCTACAACGAAAAAAACTAGTGTTACAAATACAATCAATTCCGCTCAAAACGAGAATATTTTGTACTTTTTTTCTTTGTTGATATTAAAATGAGTTTCGAAAATTCTTATTTAATAAAGGTTTTGGTACGAACCCTTTTATTTTTATCTGCTCACGAAAACCTGGTCGCCAAAAACAAGTTAATTTGGCTGTTTGTTTTTAAAAGTCTATGTTATTAAACTATAGTACTATTAATTAACACAAAAGTCCGTGGCTTAACTGAAGCTATTAAAAGAAGCTCAATATTGTGAAACGATTCAATAAGTAATGTATTATATTTTGTCCTCTTGAATAACCTCCATTTGTACATCAATGCAGAAATCTTTTAAAGTTATACTACATAGAACTGTCACTGCATATCTTAAGTAAACGCCCAATCTGAATAAGGAACTCAATAAAAGCTCAAAACCACTTCATATTTTGAGAAAAGATTACCGCCAAACCACCGCAAAATATTCCATCAAAGTTCAATATCCCTTCTACATACAAAACGACGCCTATCAAAACAGAACTCGGAACGCAACATTCGAAAAGTCGAGTTGAAATGAGCTCCATGGCAACTGATCCCGCAGACGATTTATTTGCTCTCTCCTCCCCGAAGAAAAGGTCCCTTTGGAATCCAATCCCAGCCTTTGAGACTTTGCAGTGGACTTTCCCTATTTCCTGTAACAGCTGTTTGTTAGATTCGGACAAGTTTTTTTAGTGCCGCCTAAACTGGAATTGGAAATCCCTACGATTGGGGCGGGGAAAACGGGTAAGAAATTTTGGATTGTGGTAGTACAAAAGTATAGCTACACTGTTTCAAAATCAAAATAGTATAATTTGTTGAAGAGAAATAGCACACAATAATGAGTGTTTTTCAATTATGATCAAAGTTACTCACAATGTTTTTTTTAATTCCCGAGTAAGTGGCGTTTAATCACTGCAAATCAAAACTGTTAGTAGTATAAACGGAGAATTTGGAAAAACACCAACAAAACTCTCTTTAGGACTATATTTTAAATACTACCTCCCACATTTGTCACTTTGTATCATATCTCTTTGCATCATCCCCCCAATTACATCCCCCAGCACAAACAAAAATTATTCACCACTTTAAAAGTGATGGTATAAAGTATAATATCATTTAAATACTTCAAAAATTTTTCCAATTGTTAATCTATATTTATTGAATCTTTCTTCAGATTGGAGAAGGGTATAATTATTAATTGTCAGGTAATTCGGGGGGAAACGCTTTGATCCTTCTGCAGTTACTTGGTGAAGGGGCTACAATGACGGTCCAGAAGTCACGGAAAGGAACGGACTAGAAGGACACTCATAACTGAGAGCGAAAAAAAAAACTGTTCGGAACAAGGACATAGAACAGCCGAGGACATAGCAGGTAGACAGCTTTTCTCCAAATATTTTGCTCACTAATGCTGTACTTAAAAGCTTGGAGAAACGACTATACTTGAAAAGCAACATTACCTGACCCTATGACGTCACTAACAAAGTAGTTACCAGCGCGGTGCCTGAATTTTGAGTGAAATGAAGAAGGTCAATTTAAAAATATGAAAATCCTCTTATAGCAACAGGCTTTCTAATTACGCAGTTTCTGCTTCCGCGTAGTGACGTCATTGGTTCGTTTTGTCGAGTACAGTAATCATTAAAAAAAATAATTAACTGCATGGTGAAATGCGAGATAATAATTTTTAAAACAGCTGTTTAAATTTCTTTTCTTTTTCAATGTAATTTTTTACCTTCAACTGTAGAGAAAGCTATAAAATTCACAATATACTTAAATAACAACTCCATTAAAGGTAAAAACAAGCTTAAAAGGAAAATAACTTCAACCCTTTAAATATGTCTTGAAAGAACTTCCAAAACCAACAAAACAACACAATTATCGTAATTTTTACCCTCGTCCTCTCCTAGGTTGTCACATTGCTGTAACCCATATTAGTGTCAATTATCAGTTTCGAAGAAAACTATGAAAGCGTTCATGTTCAATGTCAGGATAATGCGATTTCACAACAAAAGCAATTTATTCAATGTTATATGGGAGACATATATATGAGTTGCTTAGAAGTTAGTTACCTAAGTTTAAATCTAAAGTAATGAACTTGGGTTATTTTTTATAGATCCTTTATTTCTTGTATTACTTAGTTGCCTTAGTCAAATGGTAATGCTTCTAGGAGCATACGCAAAAATAGCTTCTTTATAGAAAACACAGACATATACAGGAAAAACAGGTAGCAAAAAAACCTTCAACTACTAAATTATTAGAAGCTCATATCGTAACCACCGTGCCATAAACGCCACAATCTGCTTTTTCCCTGTTTGGAGAAAAACGCGTACAAAGTTTCTCGAGAATAGGCAATCCCTTAGATACCGCGTAAGCGGAATTCTTAGTCTTAGTTTTCAAAAAATCTTTTTGGAATTACGAATATCACATCTGGAAATGTATAAAGGTATTAGAACAAGTCCGCCCAAACTCTGTACTGAAAGATTCCTTGCGTGGAGAACAATAAAAAATGCATCATGAAACTAGAAGTCCTAAAGTTTTTGAGAAAGTCGTGTTAGAAAGTTTTCACATCCACCTTATGCTGAATAAGGTTTATGGAAGACGTTATAATGGTTATTTGGATAGGTTTATACACAGAGATGTTGAAAATATCCATTGGGAATGCAGACGCTCACTGTGGAATGAAATAATTTAGTTTTTTTTTATCGGATATAACGTCACAATTTTTTAAAAAATAAAAGTCATCGTAAAGGTATTGTTCTGACCAAATAGCATGTAACATTCTCTTTTCACTGCCATTGGGTTTCCCAAAACAAGGTTTGACCAAAACCCTTTGCGCAATACTATATTAGGGTTTGTACAACAAGATTGCAGAAAGAAACGATGAAAAACCCTTGGAAAACCTTTTCATAACCCGTTACTTTAGTTTCTAACCTTGTTTTAAGGTTTTTCCGTTACCACTAACTTTATTGGGGCGGTAGAGAGTTTTAGGGGAGAGCTAAACTTTTACGGCCATCAGTCGTACCCTTTGGTTGTCTTATCTTCCCTTTTTCTCCGAGCCGTGCATTTCCGCAGGATGTAAAACTCTCTACCGCCCGTATTAGGCGTAAACAAGCTCAGGTTATTTTAACCTTGTCACAAGATGGGTTTCGCCTTAAGGTTATGAAGCAGGATAGACTTTTATGGCCCTCAGCTTTATCGTCCCGTTCTCTTTGTGTGGTTTGATGATTTCCAGTCACACTCCCATCAGAGGAGGGGGTTTCTTTTGTTCGTTATTTGACCACACAAAGAGACCGGGGCCTCTTGCTCTTATAACAAAGTTTATAAAACCTTGCATTGCTATCTGGGTGTATACGTTAGTCGCGTTCACAACAGCCATTCTATCGGAGGAAAGACGGAGAAAACTGGTTCTTCTTCCACCGCTCTCCCTACGCTGGGGAAAAAGTCACCTGATCATCGGTTGGAAATTTTCCCCTGGGCCATAGCAGGAGGAAATGTTTTAATTGGATCAACCTCCTGTAGACGGCGCTCTCGCTCGCTTCCCGTAATGCATTTCTACGAGCTCGCTCGCTTGTCACGTGATTCTTTCTACCGGTAGGACGAATGCTCTTGTGAACGGGCTATTCAATTTCCTCACGGCTGGTTTTAGGAGATCCCTTTTCCCCTACGGGCCACCGTAGACTTTCTGGATGTAATAAAACTTGGATGTAATAAAACAATTATCTCCAGGAAGAAACCTGAGTTTATGGCGCCGGTGTCTTCATGTGGTGAATTTTCGACAGCTCTCAGGCGCGAGTGCGAGGGGAGATACAAAGAGATTGAGGGAGATAGGGGAGATAAACTGCTGGTGGTCCGGCCGCAAATTGTTTTATTACATCCAAGCACTGGATGTAATAAAACTTTACGGTGGCCCTATCTTTAGCTCTTTCTCCGGTTGAACAGGTTGGCTGTTGTGAGCGCGGCTTTAGTGACTGCACGAAAATGACCCACAAAAAATGAGATTGGCGATATTTTGGCGACGTACCTTGGCAGCGGCGCGATGTTGTCGAGGCTGTCGGCCGCCGTCAGTTGCTGCGCGAGCGAAGGCACGCCGAGGTTCTTGGCGGGCGACAGGGGGGGCACGTGGCCCGCCGTGGGGCTGGAGGCCGTGAGCTCGATGCGCGGCAGGGACCAGGGGTCCCGCTGCTCCATCTCGCCGCCCCGGCCCCCCTCGCTGCTCGCCGCGACGTTCTCCACCACCCACTTGGGCGGGGTCATGCGGGCGGGCTCCTTGTTCTGGCGCCGGAAGAACCAGAGGTTGGACATGACATCGGCCTAATATAGGGACACAACGTCTCACTCAGGAGGAGGCGGTTCACTGTGGGAGGGAGGGACACGTGCAAGGGAAGGCGAAGCGGCTAGGGAGGGTGCCATGCATGCCAGAGAAAAAATGCGTTTCTATTTCTAGTAGTTGTATAAGTCGTGAACATAGCGTGAATGTGGATGTCATTTGATCATAAGGTAAACCTAACAGTTGCCTTCAAAATGGACTACTATCTTAGGGAATGTACCCATACTACGTGACCTATTTTTTACTATTTTTGACCCCCTCCCCCCCCTTGGTGACCATCCGTAGTATATGCCAAGACCCCCCCTCCCCCTCTAGTTTTCACGTAGTAGTTCATAAATACGGTTTTCAATCATTTTTAGCAAACAGAAAGTTAAAAAAAAGTTAATTTGGCTTAATTTGTCTTTATTAGCCTTCAGCGCTTGCCTCGTTACGCCAAGAGTGCGTGAATGCAAGTGGAAAATGTATTATCAAGAAGAAAAAAACGAATGTAAAAGTTATTGTAACAGTAACTTAATTTACAAAAACAAGTCTTTTTTTTCTTTATTTTTTGACTACGTGACGAAACCCTAAGCCCCCCCTCCCCCCTGTGACCAAGTGTGGTATTTTGAAGACCCCCCCCCTAAACAGGTCACGTAGAATGGGTACGTTCCCTTAAGTGAGGAAGAGGGAGTATTTCACCAGTAACAGCTGGTTAGCTTAAACTCCCTCTTGATCAATGCCTTTTGGAAATTAAATCTGATCTAGAAATGTCAAGTCATTCCAGCAGGTTGTGGAGGACTAATCAATGGTCACCACTTTTTCCATTATAGTCGGCTAGACTAGTTCTTGCTCTCCACTAACTTGCGTTGTCTTCCTATGGCGTGTTCTTGAGTCCTAACAAGGACGAAACCGGGCCATGGCTGGAGGCGACGCATAAGAGTCTGAGTTAACACGTAAATCTTAAGCGATGTTTCAAACCCATATTAAATAGCCCTGAGGTGCCAGAGCTAATCTAGACAGCAACTTAAGTTGACCCGTCGACGTCACTAACAAAGTACTTCCCATCGCGGTGTCTGAATTTTGTGTGAAATGACGAACGACAATTTAAAAATATGATTATTTTGTTAAACCTATGTATTAGCAGCCAAATTATGCCAATTCCTAATTTACTTTTTTAAAAACTTTTTAGTTTCAAACCTCACTTTAGATAATAGTCCATTTCGAAGGCAATTGTTAGGCTTACCTTATGATCCATATTCACGCAATGTTTTTTTCACAGTGCTAAGGGTTTTAGTAAAAATTCCCTAAAGTTTGCACTAAATAAAGTATGTTCCCTTTGTAATTTTATGAGGAAAACATCCTGAGTATTGATTGGGTGGGATGGAACGAAAGGATGGTTTTTTTGCAATTGTTAATGACACATAATCGAGCACAATGTAAAAGTTACGAAATTTGAAAACGAATGTCAATCCATACATAAAACTGGTCTTAAAATTCTATCGGTCGAAATTGATGTTATACAAAAAGTGACATGGATAAAGTATGTGTCCTAACTTGAGAACATTCTCTCATATGTACTGATGCATTGTAGATAATGATAGCAATGTGGATAATTAGCGGTCAGTAAGGTTTTTAAACTCCATGACAACTCCTATTCATTAGCATGGTTAGTAGTATTACAAGACATTAGTGTTGCATGTCTGTGCACCGTTAGAAGTTTGGAAGATTCTTTTTTATTTGTTACGAAACTTTTACTGGCTAGTTCTCTACGAGAAACTTTCGAAGCTTCGATTTAGTTTCTAAATAAGCGATATGAAAAGTTTTAAAATTTGTATTGGAAAAGACACCATGACGCTGAATTTTGCTTATTTATTTTTCATTTCAAATAGGTGGCAGGGACCATAGTTGCGAGACTTGCATACATTTTTTCTCCTTCAAATTGCTGGAGATAAACTATTATTTTTCTATTAAACTAAATAATTTACATTCATAAAAAACGAAACTGACGAATCCTTACTTAAAAAAATGGATAGATAAATTGCTGGAGGTAAGCTTTTATTTTTCTACTAAACTAAAGAATGTACATTCACAAAAAAAACTGCGATGAATTCTTATTTTATTAAAAACATAGTTTTATTTTATGAATTGAAATGCATTTTTCTTTAAGGGGTCTCAGGACTCTTTAACTGTTAGTCGTGTGTGCAAAATAGTGTCTTTTTTCGAACCACCACAGATTAAAAACTAAACACATCAGCCTCATGAAAATTTTACCCCTTAATATTTGAACACATTTTCATAAGCACACAAAATTATAAATTCAACAAATAAATATTTCTTAATTTATAAGAAGTCGAAAAAAAAAACATTTTTGATAATCCCGTGAATTAACATTTTACGGAGCGCAAGATTTCTCAAAAACTACTTATCCTTTTCATCTAAAACTTTACACACATGCTCATTAATAGTTACTGTAATAGACATACATCTTTTTACCTTCAAAAGTTCAGTAAATTTTACTTAAGAAGGAATTTAAATCTTAATTTTATGAAATTCTCAATTTTTTTTCAAAAATCAGTACTAAAAAAATATTTATTGGTTATATTATTTTATAAAACTATGTATGTCTTGAAAAGCATATATTTATCTATTAAATAACACAAATTTTGTCAACCTGGGTCAATTATTTTTTCCAAAATCTTGCGCTCCGTAAAATGTTGATTCACGGGATTATCAAAAATATGGTTTTTTCGACTTCTTATAAATTAAGAAATATTTATTTGTTGAATTTATAATTTTGTGTGCTTATGAAAATGTGTTTAAATATTAAAGGGTAAAATTTTCATGAGGCTGATGTATTTAGTTTTTAATCTGTGGTGGTTCGAAAAAAGACGCTGTTTTGCATACACGACCAACAGTTAAGGGTCCTGAGACCCCTTAATACTTAATTACCAAGGGCCAAAAAAAATCTTTGAGAGTAATTAAATAATTGATTTTCTTCAACGAAGTATTCGGAAAACTACGTACATCTTTAAAACTTTTATTATTCTGCGTAACATTTGTTTCCAACGGGTCGTTCCAAACTTCCTGGCAGGAAAACATTTTTATCGCGGTTCTCACTTAATTTTCACTAAGAAGAAGTCCATTTTTTTGAGGATTTTCTTAACAAGCTAAGATAAAAGCGGAACAAAAAAAAATATATGAGTTTTATAAATTAGTTGAGGGTAACCCACACTTTGTTCTTACTGTAAATATTTTCTTTAGTTTATTGCAAACGCCGTAAAAAGTAAACATGCTAACACACTATAAGAGAAAATTGCTTGTGAGTCCATTTATAAGCAAGCATGCACATCAAGATACCAAAAAAAAAATAATTTTACTAAATTAATTTATTTTTAAGGTAGAATAACCCCTTCGTACCCAGTATCTGTCTAAATAAATTTGTCCTTTGTCCTGAAAAGGGAATTTTAACTCGATGTTATAAACATAAAACTGTCAAGAATTATTAATTTAAATTATTTTAGATATACTTCTCTATGTATTCACTTATAATTATATGAAAATTTCAAATATTTATTTAATTGCTTTTAAATTTTAGCCCAAAAAGGACTGGAAATATCTTATCATATCCTTTTTTACTGGAATGTTTTTTTATAATACCAAGAATATTTTTTAATTACTTTAAACTAGTAGCTAGACAAGTTTTGAACGTCCTTAATTACATTCTATCCCATTTCATTTAGGACACTCTTTTGTTTCCAGCTAATTCTTTAATAATAATACACTGTGAGATAACGCCAATTTTATGGAGAATATAATAGATTGTTTTTCATTCAATGCGATTAATTCGCTGAAATTTTTTTAAGCTATTCTTTAGTTGATATAAATATCTGGTTTCATGATGACAAATCTCACCAATCTTTACCTTTCCATTCTGATCCCAACATTAAAAAAAAAAAACATGGCAATTGCAAATGAGGGAACATTGATAACTATTATTATTATTGAAAACATTGAACTATGAAAATCATTATTTATGCTATAAAATAAAATAAATTTAATAAATTAATGTGAAATAAATAATTATATTATGCTACATTAATTTTAATTTGATCTTAGTTAGATTGAAGAAATATTTCATGCCCAACAACTCTTTCGTTAAGCTGTTAGCAACTTAAACAAATTTAAATATCAAAATATTTTAAATTAAAAATATTTTTTAAACTATTTAGTGGTGATTAGAGTTTTTTAGATTGTCGCTTTGAAGTGTTTTTGCGGAGGGAATCAGTAGGGGATATTTTTAATTACTTTAACCAAAAACATATATTTCATGATTTAAATTGGAGTTAAAATAAAGAGGAATAAATAGAGGTCTTAAAAATTATTTCTGGTTCAAAAAATTAAGATTTGATGAAAGCAAACTGATATTAAATAATTTTATCAAATTAAAACTTTAGAATAAATTCCATTACATTAATCATATTACACCATTCAGTCTTAAGTTTAAAATTAAATGTATTTTATTTTGAACAAGAAACTTTTTGTTTGTTGATTATAGGACAAGATTATGCTTAGCTAATCAATAGTTTCGTTTAAAATATGATTTGACAGTAAAAATAAAGTTTTTCTTATCCTAATTAAATATTTTTTCTATCCTAATTAAATTAATTTGTTCCTATTCTAATTAAATACATTTTTCCTATCCTAATTTTGATGTGGTGATACATAAAATCACCTAAAAATAAATATTCCTAAATGCAATCAGAATAGAATACTAATTGTGAAAATTTGATAACAGAGTTCTTATTTACAGTTCTTTATACATTTGACCAAAAACAATTCCCAAAACTAACAAAATATTTAAACTGTAATAAAGTAAAACCTGTTGTGTGAATTGAAATTGCACTGTTGTTATAAATGCCATTTAAAAACTGTTTACTAAATAAAACCTATCTTGTATATCAATATTAAAAACCTGTCGTGCAGTTTTAAAGCATATTGAGAAACTTGTCATCGAATCGTAATGTCAACTTGTCAAAAACATACTAGCAAGCTATATTAAGATTGATGGTCTAAAGAACTGGCGCTTGATATATAGTAGCTGTCTACTGAAGTAAAACTTGGAATATGTAAATTTATAATTTTTATTTATAAGTAATAAGTATAAAGTCCATCCTATAAATTAATATTGTCTATTTAATTGAACCTCTCGTTAAAATTGAAAGTATATTATGTTAAACAATCCAAGTAAATATGCCGCTTAAATTTATACGATCTATATTAAAACCTGTTGTGTATATTTTTATTTTCTATTAAACAAAACCTGTCATGTAAATGCATATTTATGCCATGTTGTTTAAAACTGCTCCCTTAAATAAAATATATTCTAATCCTCTTAATTAATATTGCTCATTGAATTAAAACCCCCAAAGTAAACTCATCAATGTCAAACCAGTCGTGTAAATTTAAAGTTTATCGATAAACATACCATGTTAATTAACTGTCCTCTTAAGTAGAATTTATCCTTATCCCTGTAATTACTAAAGCCCGTCGAATTAAAATCCACGATATAAATATCTCACGAATGGAAAACCCGTCGCGTAGATTGAAAGCATTATGCTAAACCTGCCATGATGCAAATTATTACGGCAAGCTAAATTAAAACTTCTGGTATCAAGGCAAAATTCACTTCCCCAAACCCGTCGAGGGAAGGGAAAACCAACGTTCAAATACACAAATTATGGAACTACAATATGCGTCAGACAGTTGTTTCAGGGATTCCTGGATCCCCATCCTCAGTGCTAAATAAATCAACTCAAAACTTTACATCCTTATGTTGTTTTGAGTTGATCTTTTTAGCACTGAGGAAGGGGACCCAAGTAGCACATTGTAAAAACAGTATTGGCCAACATTGAAGTGACCCCTTAGGAATATTACTGAATAGTATTCTAAAACAGCATTGGCCTCTTAACATGGGCTGAGCAAATTGGCCAATCCCCTAAGCACAGTATTATGTAATACCACAATATGTTACTCCACTATTACGTGACCTGTCTATTTATAAATTCGGTGTAGGACCTGCGTGCAACCACACCTTTATTATACAAAAATTATTTCATCTGTATTAGCTCTCATTTAACATTTTTAAGTATAAATCAAATACAGATATAATTTCAGTGGTGATTATTGACTATTTTGAAACAAAGTCGATTTTGTGGTTAAAAAGATGAAAGAATTGGATATCGTCTCCTATTTGAAACAAAAAGTTTCTTATCAAAATGAAAAATAGATTTACTTATTCTCTCAGTGTATGTAGTAAAAAACCAATATATTACCCCTCTACTGTTTTTCTGATATTTTAAATAAAATTAAGTTTTTCTAACACTGAAAAACAATGTCTCCAAATATCAGCTAATATTGTTTTTCTAATCTATTGTACAACACTATCACTAAATATCGAAAAATGTTGGAAATAAATTTTTAATGTTAACCAACACCAGTAGAATGTTGGCGAATACTTTTGGGCTACTTGGGGATCGAGGAATCCCCGAAACAGATGTAGGATGCGTATTGTTATTCCATAATGTGCGTATTTTCCCTTTCATATTTGAATCGTTATTGTCACTTTAAAAGAGGGAATAAGTCCAAAAAACAAGTTTTGAGAAAATTGAAAAAAAAAAAAAAGAAAACTTATAAGAAATGGAATTTTCATTGTATAACTACCAAATATTTACTGGAAATTTAGGAGACGCTATTTAGAATAAAAAAAAATCCATCAGGAAAAATATGTTAAAAAATATTGTACATTTGAAAAAAATTGATGGACTTATTCCCCTTTTTCAAACTTATGAAATAGAAACCACTTAAATTGATAATTAAATTATATTTCTGCTTAGTTCACAGCGCAAAAGTGAGATAGTAAATTAAACTGAATCATTTAGGCAGTTTAATGAATTTCGATGGAGTATCAATTCACTAAATATTTACTGAGTAACATAAAAGGTAAAAAGGCTTTTACACCACAAAGAATGAGAAAAGAAAGACAAATTAACTTAAATTTCAAATTAAATAAAAAATTGTACATTGAATGGACATCAATTTCGTCCAATTCATAGTTATTTCTTCCCTCTTTATATCAGTGGAAAGAGGGAAGAAATAACTCTCCCCAATAAGCAGATGCAGCTCTTTGAATTGGACGAAATTGATGTCCATTCAATGTACAATTTTTTATTTAATTTGAAATTTAAGTTAATTTGTCTTTCTTTTCCTTCTGAAGAACTTAAAAAAATTTTGCGAGTATCTCTTGGATATCTCTATCAAATAAAAAAAAATAATAAAAAATGTGTCAATTTGTGCATATGAACGTCGTTTTTCCATTCCCATACTTAACTGCACAAAGAAATGTTTCAAAAAGCGACAAAGCCATGCAAAAAAAGCAGCATCGTCCATGCACGAAGTAGGAAATGAAGCGAAAGGAGGAGGAACAGTACCACAGACATGTCCATAGCAGGAGGATTGGGCACGACACATAGAAAACCGCCGTGTCCGCCTTACCGTACGTCAGTACCGTCCGAACCATCCCGAGCACTCACTCACTAGCACCGCATCCGTAATCCACGTGCGTACCCGGCCGCGAGGGGCGAAGGACTGAACCGACGGACTGGAGAGGGCGCAACTTGCACTCGCCCGGATGGTGGAGGGGGGTAGTCTTCTTCGCGTGTCTGTTACCAGGGTTGACGTTCGGGGGCGGGACACCCCTTGGGGTATGAATGTTCTGATTAGTTTTGCGGTGTTTTTAGTTTGACCTGAAAATCTGCGTTCTTGAGGGATTTAGAATTTATTTGACGTTTGGGCCCATGCCGACCATGATCACCAGTAAAATAATGAGCAATTAGCTTAGATATAACTTAACGTCTTTACAAACTTTTAATTTCATGAATTAGTATTGCTATTGTGTATATTTGTAATAAAATTGCTAACTATTTTACTGGTGAGCATATTCAGGGCTGTGTTAAGGGGAGGGCAAGAGGGCGCCAAGTTTGTGCCCGAACTTTTTTTAGCAATTTATTATTATTTTAGTGTTTTGCAATTATTATTAAAATTATTTTAGTACTGGACTTCGTAGATTCTTCAATACTTTCGAACGGAACCACGATGAACGTGTTCAGGGGGCGCCGAATTTGTGCCCGGACTTTTTTTTTTTTGCAATTAATTGTATGTATTGCACAGTCTTCGATACTTTCGAACGAAACCACGAATATGTAACTGTTACGGGTTATGTGATAAATCCGGGCATTATTAATAATGCCTTGTTTATCATTTTGCCCATAACATAAAAAATATATGATAGACTCTTGGTTGTGATATATAGGGGACTTGGCGTTGTGCCTCTTCTAATAGCTGTAAGAATATTCTGGCTCTCTATGGAACTGGCAGCAAAAAAAGTACGGCAAGGAAATTTCATAGAGAACATAGGGAAAGATTCAAAGTACTAAATACTCAAGATAGTTTTTACCATTGATTATTTTGTTTTGATTTTTTATTTAAAAAACTATCTTACTTTCTTAAGATTGTTCTATATTATTATGCTGATGGAAACTTAATAGGACTTTGATAGAGCGACACAATCAGGGATAAAAAAAATACGGTCGTTTTAAAGAATAAAATTAACACTATGATAATACAACAGATACTTTTACTACTGATCGTTGTAACATAGGGCAGGAGTTCCCAAACTACGACTTGGACCAAATCCATCCTTTCTTCTAAGGATTGGTTTAGAGTTTTACAACACTGGAGAAAGCACGGAAAATAATCTACACCCTTTTTTGTCAATTTCCTATATTTGATTCTTAATTTACCCAATTTTAAAGTAGATAGTATTGATTTTGTGTATCACCAAAAAAAAGTCACCATCATTTTAAACACCTTATTAAAGAACTTTTTTATTTTCCACCAAATTGTGGAATGGACTACTCAAAATTCAATTTGAATCCATTAGTGACTAATTAATTTAAGTATTATCCAATTAACGTAATTACTGTAGCATGTTATTCACTCATTACATTTTATGGGCCTTCACTGTGCGTGAAACAAAATATTAGAAACTGAAGGTAAACTTAATTAGTCCATAAAAATTTTTAGTAAAAAATTAATTTTATTGGTACACAAACAGGGTGTTTCAACAGTCCATTTCACGGCTTTCATTTGAAACCAACGTAGGTGTAGGTGTGTGACCATGCTGTAATTAGCAAAAGTTATGACTTCCTATTTAAATAATTATAATTAATAGCATAATATATTATAATTAATAATATAATCTATATAATTTACTGTTTTCACGTGATCAGAAAACGGGCTTCAATTGGATGTGGCGTCACAGCGCACTACTTATGATTCAAAAGTGTTTTAGCGCCCAAACAAAAACAAAATTTCAAAAATTTATATCTCAGAAACTAGGCTACGAAAATACTTGATGTAAACGTCATTCTTTACAGTGGGGTCGCTTATGTCATGTTTCGAAAAATTTTTGGCAGAAGCTTAGTGAGTGGTATCATTCGATTCGTAATGACGTCTACATTAACGTGGTACCGGGTGTTTTTTCCAAATTCCGTGCAGGGGGTTTCTATGACGTCATGAATGCAAGATGGCCGCCACAGTAAAAAAGCTGTAAATGGCGATCTAGCAATGTTATTGGAACTATTTTTGGACAAAAAGCTCAGAAATATATATTTTTATCGAATAGGTATCAAAATAAGCATCTAAATCGGTTAAAAATTGCGTTTATGACGTCATAACCAAAAAATGGCTATTTTCACCAAAAATACAGTATTTTGTAATGTAATACTTTAAATAGATGCTATTTTCAACGTGAATGTAATGAAAATATGTTCATAATAAAAAAACCAACAATGAAAATTTCATTGATGCTCACAAAGGCGGATATGACGTCAGAAATCCAAAATGGCTTTCACATAGAATAAAATTTTTTATTTTTTTATTCAAAAAATTTTTAATTAGGAATTATTACACTTATATGAATGTAATAAAGGTACTTTGAGGATAAAATTTAACAAAATATTTTAAAATTCCTGAAAATAGCATCGAAATATTAGGTGCGAAAGACAGAACTACAGTATTTTGTCATGTAATACCTTAAATAGATGCTATTTTCAATGTGAATGTAAAGAAAATATGTTCATAATTAAAATGCCAGCAATGGAAATTTCATTCTGTGTCACACAAGGCGGATATGGCGTCAGAAATCCAAGATGGCTGGCATGTGAAATGAATTTCTTTAGTTTTTTACTCCAAATTTTTTAATTGGGAATTATTTTATCCTTCAAATGACTTTATTACAACATTAATAAAAGTATAATAATTCCCAAATAAAAAATTTTGGAGTAAAAAACTAAAGAAATTCATTTCACATGCCAGCCATCTTGGATTTCTGACGCCATATCCGCCTTGTGTGACAAAGAATGAAATTTCCATTGCTGGAATTTTAATTATGAACATATTTTCTTTACATTCACGTTGAAATTAGCATCTATTTAAGGTATTACATGACAAAATACTGTAGTTCTGTCTTTCACACCTAATATTTCGATGCTATTTTCAGGAATTTCAAAATGTTTTGTTAAATTTTATCCTCAAAATACCTTTATTACATTCATATAAGTGTAATAATTCCCAATTAAAAATTTTTTGAATTAAAAAATAAAAAATTTTATTCTATGTGACAGCCATTTTGGATTTCTGACGTCATATCCGCCTTTTGTGAGATCAATCGCCGATCAATGAAATTTTCATTGTTGGTTTTTTTATTATGAACATATTTTCATTACATTCACGTTGAAAATAGCGTCTATTTAAAGTATAACATGACAAAATACTGTATTTTTGGTGAAAATAGCCATTTTTTGGTTATGACGTCATAAACGCAATTTTTAACCGATTTAGATGCTTATTTTTGTAGCTATTCGATAAAAATATATATTTCTGAGCTTTTTGTCCAAAAATAGTTCCGATAACATTGCTAGATCGCCATTTACAGCTTTTTTCCTGCGGCGGCCATCTTGCATTCATGACGTCATAGAAACCCCCTGCACGGAAATCGAAAAAAACACCCGATACCACGTTAATGTAGACGTCATTACGAATCGAATGATACCACTCACTAAGCTTCTGCCAAAAGTTTTTTTTACACCATTGGTTTTTGACACAAGCGACTCCACTATTATGGTTTTTTATCTAACTAGTATTTTATTAAAATTTAATTTCAAAACGTGCAAATATCTCATTGTGTGACTGTTTGGGTGCAGCCCCTCTTTTAATACCTCTTAAGCTGAACGGAATTCCAAAGAAGCGTAGCATGCAGGAATTTTGATAGGCATGTTTGTAACAGAACATTATGTTCACGAACCATAATCGGGTGTTGATTGATCTTTCATATTTCATCACAGAAGGTTTTGAATTCTAGTGATGGTAACTAAAGATTCACTATCAAAACTTTGCAAAAAGAATCTTGTTTGTAAACTAAATTAAATAATTATATAAATATGAAAACAAAAATTAGTGGTGACTATTTTCTTCTACAGAAATGGGAAATTCGAAAAATACAGTTTCATACATAACAAATATAAACATTTTAGTACTGACTATTAAAATTTAAATGTATTTAACGATTCCCAATTGTTTATTCCAATTCCCAATATATCCATCACAAAATGGAACTCAAACAGCGCCAAAACACATCGTTCACACCTTATCAAAACCGCCAATCTAATTTTTTCGAAGATAGGCGTTCTCTTCAGCATTTTTCAGAATAATCTAGGTATGTCTCCGTTTTGGCTAACTGGCGATCTTTCACGTGACAAAAACGATTTTTATATTTTGGAACTCAGAATTATTTATCACGCAGAAAATAATTATTACAGATAATCATTAAAATTACGATCACAGGGATAATTAAAACGTGGTTTTTTTTTCTTTTCTGATTTCCAAACGATGCTCAATTTTTTATTAAAAAGGTTTTTTTTATTGATTTTTATGAGAATTCAGCACTCAAAAGATTTAACTCGGTTTTGAGTACGCGGACATCTCCGAGTTGGGAGTCAACACCTTAAAAAACCCTTCTTTTCAGTCCACCCCTATTATGTCAGTTTCGAAGGGTCACCATGCACTCTCCCCCTCTAGTCCTTCCTTCTCTATCACCTTACGCACCACACACACAGCTCGGAATGAGTCCCAGCATTATTAATAAGCCGAAATGAATCTCATATTAATGAATCCTGCTCATTACGATTCATTTTTGTCGTGCCAAGAACAGTGTCCGACGATTGCAAATGAGGGGCCGGATTGCCATGCCGGACACGAGAATCCGGCAACACGCGATCTTTAATTAAGGTGAGGAATTTTTATTTTTGGAAGGAAGTGTAACTTGGCTTTTATCGTGTGGTTTTCATGCTTGAAAGGAGACTAATGAGAAAAAGGACGATCGTTTCAGGAGGTTTTTTTTCGGGAAGGATAATAGCTATGCCCAGTGAGACCTGGCCTTATTTCCCGCAAAGTTCGGTTCAGAGACTTTTTGGTTTCATTTGGAATTTAATTACTGTTTGGTACTCTTAAATAAATATGCCGGATGTTTCAACATGTCCAACAACTCAAACTCTGCGAAGACAGATTTCTTGCATGGAGTGGATAAAAATTTCCTGAAGAATTATACTGCTACGATCCACAGTATTTGTGAAAATCGCGAAAAAGAAATTAAAAAGAAAAGTGAAAACACTCAATAATGTCAATAAAGGAACAAAGAGTCAAACATTTTATTGGGTTTCAACTATTTTCCACGAAACCTCCTTTGTACATGATGACCCTTTTATGTATGTGAAATGGTGGTTAGTTATGAAACTAATATGTGAGTAAAGAAAATAACGTTTTGAAAAAGGAATAAAATGTTAACTCTCTATTGCTTCTCTGATTGATTGTTTTATTTTTTTTTCAGAACCAATGACCTATGCGACCAATGACAATGACTGTTTCCATACCCATCTATCAAAATGTTTCAGAGATAAAAGGCTCAAAATCATAAGTTTTCTCTTCCTATACCATATAAAGAGGTCTTTTTTTCTGATCATTTTTACGTGATTTTAGCGACTTTTACACCTTCGAAATCGATGTGTCTAAGGGAGCTCCAATGTTACAAAAATTATTTTTTACTGGCATTTATGTTGGGAACCCAAGGTCTATTCCGCCTCCACATTTGTTCTCCCTCTATGTATAAAAAAACTCTTAAAAGTTAGAGAAACTCCCTAGACTCCAAAGCAATATCTGACCACAGGTAAGGAAATCGAAACCCCGCCGATCCAATCGAAGTTGAGAGTTTATTATTAGCATTCCACCGGTGACTTGCTTTTTCCGCATTCGAAATGAGAAAATTTCTCCCATGTTCACGCGCCCCATTAACCTCGGATACCCTTTCGAGAATTCCGGCAGCGAGAGGAGTTGTTTCTGTGCTGTCGAACGGGAATATAAAATTGGAATTCTACGCTCGTCGTAAAACATGAGAGCAAAAGTAGGAAACAAGTCTGGGTGTGGATGAAATACGTTTTGCTCTTTGTCATAAATTCTGTGTGCTTGCTCCACTCAGTACTCGAATAACTCTAGAGAAGTTTTATTAAACCAATGGATGATATTTTATGCTATGAACATGCATGGGAAAACAATAAAAAGATAGGTACAAATGTATGATGAAAGAAAATAAGTAAAATTGTTCATTTTAAAAATACATATACCCGTACATTTGCGTTACCTCTATCTTCAGTAACTTTTTACAGTGCGTACATTATTTATGTGAAATTCTATGCAATTTACTTTGAATAAAACCTTATTACATGAGATAATTTTCTCATTAAGGTTCACTAAAACTTCATTTCGTAGGAAAATAAAAACATCTTTCTTCGTGCTATGATCAATATTACGAACTAAAATTTCATACCTCATGCGATAAATATCCATTTATGTTAGGTTCCCCAAATGATCAGTAGAAGGTAAAATACATACAGATGAAAAAACAGCTATGACACATTTAAAAGCACTAGTGACAGAGTAAAAAGAATTAAACTTGAATGAACCAGAAATATAACCAACCAGTTTATCCTCTCTTTAAATGTGACCCTCTTAATTTTAACTGTTAGCTTTAATGGCCTCACAATTGGGAAATCTCCCCAACCTAATGGTCTTTGCATTGATTATTTTGCAATTGCATCGTCATTAATCCAGTTAGCTGCCAGGGAAGTGGAATTTCCCTTCACTTATTTACTTAGGTTCCAAAAGCGTTCGCTTGATACACATTGAAAGATTAACGCACGTGACCGAAATGGGCCATTCAGGTTAAAATACATTGTAATAATCGTCATAAATTATGTTTTTCACTTTTGGAATTTTTTAGGAAAGCATTTTGTTTCTCGATGAATGTTGAAGTATGTTGATTTATTAAAGCTGGAATGCAACAAAAATAGAGGGCATTTTTTCAATTTAAATCCATTCATTGTTCTTTTAATTCCTCGTATTGTTACGTATTAGCCTGTAGACCGTTCAGAGACAAATTCAGCGGCACAATTAATGGGCTTTGGCAATGTTTTCGGATTTAGCAGTACGGTCGACGGGATAATACTAAGTCCGTTCCTTGTGTTTTCTCCATCTCTTCACATAAATCAGGGGCATAGTAGTAAAGAAAGAAAGCATTTACGGAAACATTTTCCACGTTGTTAAAACGATACAGATATTTACTACATGATCATTTCTCTCTCTACATAAAACAGTCTTCTCTTCTAATATTTCTGAGTTTAAAAAATGTATGATAAACAGTTTTTTCAATACAAACTAATGCAAATTCAAATATAAAGATTGACATAAAACAATTTGTGGCTTTCTATAAAATTCTGGGTTTTATGTAAATCGCTTGATAAAAATTACATTTTTAGCCAAAAACGGTTACAGTTAAATAATTATGGTTAAAAAAATCTGAAAATAAGACAGAATTTTTTAGAATAAATTTTCAACATCCTGAAGAGACCAGTAACTGTACCTAAATTTTGTAGATTAATCGTGGGTAATATATATAATGTTTTTATGTCCACCGGCCATTTTTACCCCTAACCTATCCTAAGATTAACCTGGAATCAAAATTTCTAATTGGTAGTTGTAAAAGGAAAACAAGTTTTTAGCCAATCAGAGTTGTCGAAAAAGCTTGATTCCGGGTTAACCTTAGGTCATGTTAGAGATTAATACAGCCGTTAATACTACAGATTTGAAATAACTACTAGTCAGGTTTATCTTTAATTCCAAAAAGGATTAAATTTCATTACCTATCCCGTTAATAATCTCCAAATTACTCCAGACACCTAATATCCAAACACCGTCCAATTAAGTTTACCAATAAAACGCTAGATTTAAATAAGTTAAAGTGCTATATTTGAAGTTTAAAATACCTTGGCGGTTATTAAAGGGATAGACGATAGCAGAATTAGGTATTTGCAAGAGTGCGGGATTTGCTTAATTTTATGCTTTTTTAAACTCACAAATTTCTGATTTTTAAGTTCAAAAATATGTTTAAATAATTTAAAATTAAATTTTATTTTTGCCAAAACGCCAGAAAAGTCACGTGATAAGAAAACGGCCTTCTATTGGATGTGACGTCACAGCGCACGATTTGTGGTTTGGAAGTGTTTTCACGCCCAAACAGAAAAATAAAGTTCAAAAATTTATATCTCAGAAACTAGGCTACGAAAACATTTGATGTAAACGTCATTCTTCATGGTTTTTTTATCTACTATTTTAATAAAATTTACTCTCAAAACATGAAAATACCTCATTGTATGGAGTATGTTTACATTCCTTTCTTTGATAAAATCAACTGACTTGGTTTTTACCCTTTATCAGCAACTTCTCCCAAACTTATTTCCATGAGCCAAACTATACCAGCCATACTCTTTCGGCCACAGGAATGGCCTCCCTCTGCACTTGTTCCTGTTTTTTTTTTCATTTCCTGCTTCACTTCCCGGTAATCCGTTCTGTTTCCAGGCCCACTGCATTAGGAGGAAAGAGTGGTTTCATTAAGACAGAAAGGATCGGGAAAAATTTCCTTATTTGGTTTGGGGGAGAGAGATTTCATTATGGACTGAGTACAGTGGTGGGAGGACAAGATCAAGCAACCATAATGTCATATTGAAGCATTTGTTTTCAGATTCTTAAAAGATTCATACCGTATATTCTGCCACATAAACTCAGATTAATTAATCATATTCATTGGTTTAGGAATAACTATTGAATTGTGTGACCAGTGTTATTCCTAGGATTACACTGTTCAACAACGAAAAAATTTCTTTGATGAAAATAGTCATTTCTTATAGATTTTGGGTCGCTGAACACGAAAATCACCATCAAAATTCTCAATAAGCTCGGGTTTTTCTGGGAACGGCCCCTCCCTCTTTTTACGTTTTTTGATGACTTAATGACTTTGAATTGGATTTTCAGGGTCAAAAAGCATTACTTAAGTCTTTAAATTACTCCCAAAGGGACAAGAAAAGTTGACAGTTCTAAAATATGAAATTTTGTAGCAAATGGATAGGTTTAAGGGGTTATTACCCCCCTAAAAAGGCAAAAAAGTAGCTAAAAATTATAGAAGTTTTTATACGATATTTTTTCTCTTATTTTTTACTCAATTCACATTTGAAGGGTCCTAACCCTTCCCCAAGGTCCCAAATGATTGATTAGCGAGAATTGTTTAAAACAACTTGAGACACCTACGGCAACAACTGGTTAAATTCAATGCAAAGCTGTTGGGGTAACGCTTGCCCAGTCATTTAAGACGAAAAAAAGGTAAAAAATTGCGAAGCTGCAATTTTTTTCAGGAACCATACTTAGCAGTTTATAACCAGTTTTTCAACTTCAAAAGACCTGTGCTACATGCGCAATCCTCGCGAAAATTTCATACTTTTTCAGTTCTTGACTTAAAACTCATAACGATGTGTCCTACGGAAAAAGTTTCAATTACCTTTTTTAAAATAGATAAAATTTGCAACAATTTGAGACCATTCACAACTCGTACGTTCAATAGGTCCCAAGATATAGCCCTTGAAAAATTGGTATTTTTCCCCCAAATGTTAAAATTTCGAGTTTTAGTCGTCTTTAAGAAGGAAATTAACGATTTGCGTTGATTCGATTTTTAAATACCGAATTATTTAAATTACTAGTTCGATTTTCCACTCGGAACTTAAATCCAATGAAACATAATTGAATCTCTCAAGGAAAACTCACTAATAAAGGACTAAAAATACTAGATTACAACCTTTATTGACAATGACGTCACTACGGGCTGAAGAAAAACCGAGTTAAGAGATCCTCTATGAGCTCTCATTGGCTGGCACGTTCAATTCGAAATGAATGTACTACGCCGCAAAATCGAAAATACTTAATATTTTACGAAAATTATGACCCGAAAACGCAATATAAGCATGGATTTAACAAACTAATCACATTTCTGAAGTGTCTAATTTCACTCGAAATTCGGACATTGCTCTGGAAACTACTTCTTTCTTTCGCTCTCAGTCAGCTTACTTAGTTGTCATAGTCAAGAAGCATTAGAGTATGGTATGGTGCATGTACCTCACCTTAAAAACGACGCTCCATAAGACATTGCGCATGCCAACTAGCAGGACGTATTCAATATTTATGTAGGTCCATTTGTCCTTATTACGGATGCACAAAACGAATATCTCCCGCATAAATCAAGTCGTAGCATGCCCGTTTTCTCTAAAACGGGTAAATGGGGTAACGAAAGGGATGTTCCAGAACTTTTTTTTCTGTTAGATAATATGTAGAATGCGAATTCATAGATCATCAGAGAACCATTTAGGAAATGCATTTATGGCATTCTATGGAAGTATAATAGGTTGGGGCAGTTGTGTTGTGCATAACTCGGAAATGTTTGAGGAATTTGGCCAATGCTCAAATATGAGCTGGTTAGAACTAAAGTGGTGTAAGTCACAAAATTAAAAGAAATACGGTAGCAGGGTTTGGATGTTTTTCAATGATATTTCTGTTTAATCCTGTTCTTTTCAAAGTCAACAGAAGAACAAATGATCTGCAAATGTAACCTAAAAAAGTCTCACCATAACAAAAACCCTCAAACTAAGCTGAAGAGACGCCTTTTTCATTTTAACCATGTCATATACTGAGAATAGTCAGTAGGGTAGACGCTTTTTGAAAGAAGAGGTGGATGCAACTGTCCTCCAAGAGTTTGGAAAATAAGTTTTTTTTTCTATATAACACCTCACAGAAATGCCCCTGATGGACAAAAATCCTGCCATAAGATCCACACTGACTAAAGTAATACAGGGGATGTGATAAAAAATTTTCCCTAACTAAAAATTAAGTGGGGATAAATGCACTTCATTGATACGAGAATTCCTTACCTGTTCGAAACGGTTAGAGAAATATCCCAAGAGGCGGTCAGCTAAAAAAATTTTTTTTAGGAGAGGGAGGGTGTTGACAGATAAGGATAGTGCTGTTTCGAATGAGATACGGCTGTTCTTAACGATAAAAAAAAGATTAATTTTTAGTGTTTATAAAAGTATTCCTGTCTGCATAGAAATAAAGATCACAAAAAATCTCCCAATTCCCAAATAGTTTTTAAAACAGATGTATAAAGTTGTTTAGATGCTTAAGCATCTGAAAAGTTTTGAAAATACCTCGAATCATAAATATTTAGTTTTTTTTTTGTTCATCTAGTTGCGAATCTCGCCAATCGGACTTTTTTGTGATATATTAGAAATTACAGAAAATAGTATAAAAACAATAAAAGAGCAATGCTTGAATTTGAGGTTACATGCTTATTTTTCACTTTTACAACTGAAGAAGTTGCTATGCCATCGATTTACGTTTCAAAATACAACTTTACATCGTCGTTTAAGAACCAAGCTATTCACATTTAACATTTGGGAAAAATGTAGTAATAATTTCACTTTTAAGTGGGTTTTTTTCCTCTGGGTTAAGTTGATGAAGGGTTACGCAGCAGTCGAAGGCTGCCTCTTGGCCCCGTATGCAGGAAGCTTTTATGGAGGGAACAGTCACATGAAAATCTTCTGGAATTTAGTTTGTTAGAAAACAAGAAAATCGAGAAGAAAATACGATTTCTGTCTGCAAAGTTATTTAAAAGATTATATTTCTAGTGCAGGCAAACCCAACATGTTCAGTGTTTGAGAAATTATATGGATAGTGGAAAAGTAAAAGGAGCTACCATAGAAACATATGGCGGTATTTTGGATTTGAAAACACGCCGTACATCATGCATGTTGCAGTTGATAAAATTTCATTTGTGTATGGTCTTATCACTTGCCAATTTACTGTGACATTTAAATAAAAACCCTACTTTCTTGTAAATATAATGAAGAATTTAAGTTCATAGTTGTGTTGTTGTTGTTGTTTCTAAACCCAAATGGAGTAGCTGATCTACACCATCTCCATAAAACCAAATATATCTAAAAAATCTAGAAATAAAATAGGGTCCCTCAAAATCTCTTGGGTCGTAAAATTCAAACATGTGACGAGGGGAAGCCTGGTCAGCTTTGCACCAATGACACGAGGTAAAGAGTCTCCGTCCCTGCTGGAAGGTAAGGGAACTAGTGTGGCCACTCAAAAAGCGAGAGAGAGCCGTCCTCTGCTTCCTTGAGACGTCAAGCTTGTGACACCATTTTGGTTTTACTCCAATAAAGTACCACGAATGGGCAGGAGGGATTCTCCAAATCGCGTTTAATTACTTTAATTCCATCTTTTTTATTGAGGAAATTTCTGAGAAGGTTAAACTATTATTGTTGATATGTAAAGTATCACGCAGAGGCAGTCTTGGCCAAATTATCAACTATTTCATTCCCCCTCAATCCAACACGAGAGGGGACCCATTGGAAGTGGATAGTGTGTCCATCAGAAGAAAGCCGATTGGCAAGTTCCAGAAAGTTCATGGTAGGTCTTACTAATGAAACCTCTGTAGAATAAAAATTTAATATCCAACTAACAAATATACTGTGGGAAAACACACTCACCACTAAAATAGTTATATAAAAGAACATAAAAAATAATAATTGTCGCGTTCCTTTGTAACTAAATGTTTCTGTAAATCTAGTTGAAACAGCTGAGGCTAAATGCATCAGCAATTCCTCATTTAACATTTATTTAGGATAGGAAATAAATTAATGGGTATTCTATGGAATTGTATGAGTTTGGATCAGTACTATCTATCCGAAGCACTGTTGAGTCGCATCACCCGTATTACTATCGATCCCAAACCATAAAACCAACTAAAAGAATGCGTTTCAAGTGGCCTTAAAACCAACCTGATCCAATTGATCAATTACCATGTAAAAAGCTCACTAAACAGCAGAATAACTGAATTAACTCTCTAAATAACTCAATTCCCTCTAGCCATCACTTGACAACCTGACTTTGCATCCCTGAAACAATTATTTTTTTTTTTGCATTCAGTTAAAGAGAAGGGTCTATTTTTAGAACGCAGAGGCTCATGGGAACTGAATTGTGGAATTCAGCTGCCGCGTTCTTTTCCGCCAGATCATCGAAAAGTCATAAATTCGATAAACGGGGGAAAATTTTCAATTCGATTGAATCTGGACGATTTTGAATCAGGAAGATATCGAGTTTGAGATTGAAACTTTTAAAAGTTCTAATTAATCGAGAGGGGATTAACTAAGAGGGTCGGTATTTGCTTAAAATCAGTGTTATTCCTAGGATTTTTTTGGAGGAGTAAGAATACTCCTTGACCTTTTTAGGAGTAGTGAAATTCAATTATGAGGAGTGAAATACGGAAATAGCATAAACTACATACACAGAGACACGAAAACCGCAATCTAACTCCCTAAGCATGAGAACAATATATCTATCTATGTAAGGTAAGTATATCTATGTAAGGTAAGTATATCTATGTAAGGTAAGTATATCTATGTAAGGTAAGTATATCTATGTAATGGAAAATCCTTCAAAAGAATTTCAACAATGAAGTTTTATCACATAGAATGAACAATGATAAATTATTTTATACTTTTCCTCACAACTTCCAACGCCTTAAACCATAGAAATAATTAGTTGTTTATCAGTTTTATTCAAGAAAATGGTCCTCCCACATACCACGTATTCAGTATACTTTAATTGTCAAGAACTTAACCTCTAGAACACTTACTGATTACAAAGACTTTATTATAGCCCCCTTTTCAAAAGTAAAAGCTGTTTGTTAGCACCATCGATTATTCTTTAGTATTCTTAATTGGGTATCAAGAAGACTTAAATTGAATGGAAGAAGAAAAATTATCGATTTTTAATTTGCCTGTGGGATTTCTTTCATTCAATAAAAATCGGTAAATGTAGAAAAGATTGGATGATAAAAATTTTAATGATTATACAATGCTTGCTTTTCTGAACTTAAGCATTAACATACCATCATAAATACCATAAAAATATAATTTATTGAAGCGGTTTTGATTTTATTTTCTATAAATCGAGCTTATATAAAATATTATACTAAATTTGACCGAAGGCCTTTTTTAATTCAAACAATTAACTCAAACAATTTAATCATGAAGATTTTAATATTGTACAAAACAAATTTATTTTACTAAGACAAGTACAGAAAAACGAAAGACACACAAAGAACATCAAAACATACAAAAATAACAAATACACAAAGAAACAACAAAGAAAGAAATTAAATATGTGGTATCATAAGAGCCAGCGGCTCGTCCTTGATACCTATAAAAAAATAGACACTAAAAAAACTGCAACAAAAGCTGGGCTGACTATTTTAGTATTTGAAATAATGCTTCAGTGTTAATTTGCTCCCTTAAAAATTTATATATGCCAGATTTAAATTCAAGTTTATTGTTAGTTATCTTAAGATTTTCGTTTAACTTATTAAATATATAAGGTCCCAAAAAAACATGAGATTTATGTAAAATTTCTTTATTAGTCTTAGGTATGAAATAACTTCCTTTTGTATTCCTAATTTCAAAGTTGCTGGTTTTTATTTGATAAAAGGATTTGTTGTTAAAAATAAAAAGAAGTAAGCGGAAGACAAAGAGTTCACGTATTTTCAAAATGGACCTAGGTAAATAATTAATATTAATATGAGATAAAATTTTAGTCTGTATTTGGATTAAAGGTCTAATAGTACTTAAGTAGTCAGAAGCATAACAAGTAATACCATAGCAAATTATAGATATACTTTCAAATATTGCTTGCTTATCTTTATTTTCACGTTTTCCACATCCACAGGCTACCTTAACCTTACACTACTAAATGCACAGTTAAATGATGGATGAAAAAATTAAGAGTTGGGTATAAGAGTGTGAATACATTACTATTGCATTGTATACGTACACTGGTACGTATTGTATTGTACACTGGAAGGTCACAAAGAATTATTTCGCAAAATAAAATATTTTTAAATGGAAAAAAATCTAAGTATAAATCTATAAATTAGCCAGATTTAAGCAATTTTCTTAACTGTATTGTACACCAGAGGTTCTCAAACTGTGGGGGCGCGACCCACTGGTGGGTCACCAGTCAGTTTATGGTGGGTCGCAACAAGTTTTTAAATTTAAGAATTTCCTAAGGAAATGATGTTGCAATTGCAATTTATTCCAGATTACCAAAAACACGAGTTAAAATCCTGTTTTTAAGAGATAAATTTCAAATCCCCCCCCCCTCTTCTTACTTAAGAGCTCATTGTTGCTCCCACACTCAAAAAATTTTATATGCTTAGGTTCAAATATTTCTTTTAGAATATCAAAAAAGGTAATATAATCTCTAACGTAATTTATTATTGTAACAAAGTAGTTGATGACCAAATCCCACATGCACGAAGCTAAAGTCTTGTAGGGGGTTTAGAAATTGGGGGAAAAAACCACTGGTCCGCAACAAAAATCACTGGTCCGACAAATTAAAAAGGACAGGTTTAAATATTATTATAAATTAACTATTACATTGAATGTGAGTACCAAATAGTAATGTTAAAAATTAATACGTATTCAATAATTTTTTTCTCTTTCGGGTTCATTCATTTCGGGTTCATTCATTTCATACATTTCGGGTTCTGTCAAAAATATGTACTTGCTTCACCAAATGCAATCATCAAACGCACTTCTTTTACCGCTATATCCGGAGGGTGTGATATTTTTTCACCACACACACTGGTCCGGCGGACCAGTGAATTTCTGATCCCACTGGTCCGAGCCGTTTTTTAGATGTCCCGGACCAGCAAACCACCCCAATTTCGAACGCTGGGGTATAGGAAAATTAACTGAAGATGAGGTGAGTCGCGTTAGAGTTTATTTAAATAAAAAGTGGGTCGTGATGTTGGAAAGTTTGAGAACCCTTGGTGAAAACTATTCCTGGGATCATTTATATAACCTGCCATAAGCAGGTTACTTGATTTAATTCAACTGTTATGGTAACTTCTCGATTGTTCTCCATACAAAGTTAAATATATAAATTTTTAGTTATTAATTAGAGTGGTGATTAAATTTATTTGCATTTAATGAGATTGAAGCTTGGAAAAACTAGGGCAAGGAGAGAGCTTATAATTCTTGTTTGAAATGTTTGCTTGATCTTAATTCTTTACTCTTGTTAAGACATCATTTTAGCACCGAAGAAATTGATACTTTCAAATAGAATCTAACCTCCTACGCTGGATTATTGGTCAGATTTGCTATCTTTCTCAAACTTCATAGCAAAAATAGAAATAGGAGAGGGCAAAAGAAAAATAACACCGGCACACACACACAAAAAGTGGAATGTACTTTGGACCGGACCTACCTACCAACATGTTTATCGACCCGCTGAATCTGAATTTCAAGTCAGTTTGGCCCGGCCACCCTCCAGTTTTGAGTAAAATGCAAAAAAAAAACCTCAAAAAAAGGCCAAAAACTGCAGTCACAGCAATGAAAAAACTTTTGTGGACCCGGATCACGTATGATTTTTGTGTATTCCAAATAATTGAATCTAAATCTAAAAGTTAATTAGCACGGAGACCGTCCAAATTTGAAAAAAAAAAAACGAAAACCCCCCAAAAAATGGCAATAAATCATGAAAAATTGAACCATAAAGTTTAGTCACCAGTTGAAGTTTTTGAGAAAAGTTTACAAATATGGTTAATTTCCAATGCCATACTCAAGATGGAATACCTGAAAATTTTTCTCAAAAACTTCAACTGGTGACTAACTTCATGGTTCAATTTTTCATGATTTATTGCCATTTTTTTGGAGGGGGGGGGGGTTCAAATTTGGACGGCTCACCGGGCTAATTAACTTTTAGATTTAGATTCAGTTATTTAGAATACACAAAAATCATACGTGATCCGGGTCCACAAAATTTTTTTCATTGCTGTGACTGCAGTTTTTGCAATTTTTGGCCTTTTTTTTGAGGTTTTTTGCATTTTACTCAAAACTGGAGGGTGACCGGGCCAAACAGACTTGAAATTCAGATTCAGCGGGTCGAAAAACATGTCGGTAGGTAGGTCCGGTCCAAAGTACATTCCACTTTTTTCTTGTGTGCCGGTGTAATTTAGGGATGGGGGGGAAAAGAGAAGTTGAGAGAAGTACTAATTTTTTATTGAACGTCTTTCTCTGGCTTGGAGAAATCACTAGTTATTACGGAGAACTAAATTGAAAATTTTCTATGAAAACCACTATTTTCTAACAAAAACGATTAAACATGTAACAATCAAAAAACGAATCATTCTTACATTATTTCAAAAGCGGAAAGCATATAAGGCCTACAAAAAAAAAGAAAAAAATCCTTTAATGAAAGAAATCTATTATTGCACCCACCCATATGCGTCGCGATTCGTAATCTTCAACTATCTTCCTCATAAACAGACCAATTGGTTGCTATGGGAACGACCGATGCTGCGATCTGCCACTTTTCCGTTGCCTGGGGCAACGCAGGAGCCATTTTGAATCGTTATAGGGTCCGAAAAGGAGAATTGGAAGCACCTCCTTGTTTTTTACTCCTTTTGACGGAATTTCCGGTTTTTCTCGAATTCGAAAAATGTTTTTGTACTTTCGTGAGTGGCAACACTCGGAGATTCCGGATTTCCGTTTTGGTAGGGGAATTAATTTCCGCTTAAGCGATCACATGGATAGCACTCGGAGAGTACCATCGATGGTATATTCGAATTTAATTTCGAAACATAGGACAGTGCTTTGCATTCACCGATTAAGTGCATAATGAAAATGGTGAATTAATTCATTTTATAAATTTCTAAAATACAGGATATATAAAACCTACCAAGAGCACTCTAAGACGTTACATAGCGCAATATTGCAACTTTTAGTTTGTGTTATTTCGATAACTTATGATGCTTTAAATAGGGGAATCGTTTAATTTAAAAAAATTTTAAAGCAAACAGAAGTCTCATTTTAACAGTTTTGCAAAATTTTAATATAGACTGTTATTACAGACTACTGTTCTATAGACATTTATTTACAAGATGAAAAGGGGATGAAATATTTACACGTAAAGGTAGTTCTGCATGTTTAACTGCAAACATTTTAATTTGGAAATAGTAGTTTAAAAATATTTTTTTAAATACTTCAATTAAAAGAAATTCATATTCGGAAAATGTTTATGTATTTTTAAAAATCAACAAGCAAACTGAAGGATAAAGAAAGTTTTTAAAAGCATGTTATAAACCTACGTACCAAAGTAATATTTATCGAGTTATTAAAGTTTAGAACTTACAAAACGTAATCCCATTTTCTTCATTAGGATTACTCACGCATGCTCATTTATTTGTTCTTATTCTTTATTTTGCATAATAACAAAATTTGTTTCTGGTTAATCTCCGAACCTTTTTTCCGCTTTCAACTAACAATATCTTTCTAAGTTCCATTTCTAGTAATTCTAACGTTCAACCTTATTCTAACGCAACCTTATATTGTTGTTCTACAATTATTGTGTAAATCATTTATATATATTCAGACAGTATTATGAACTATACATTATGCATTCGGTTTCTCGTTATTTTAAATGATTAATTTTGTTTTCTGGGATTAACCTTGTTTACTAGAATTTTTTTCGGACCCCTTCAATTTCGAGATATCGAAATTATACTGTATATTACACCAAGCAGCACAAACGTCCAAGATTCGTCCAATTTTTGACATGTATGACCAAATTTCGTTCACGTTGTAGTTACGTAAGCATGACATATTTGGTATAGAGCATTTTCAATCACGTGTCTCCGATCACGTGATCAAGCTGGCTTGGAGGACAGACAACTTTTCTTTAACATTAGGCTCCCATAGAGAATACGCGCTGCATTTAGTTTTTATAAAAAAAGTTCATTTAAAAAGATTATTTAGGCTCGGTTAAAGACCGGAACGAAAGAATAATAGTTATTGAAGGTAAGTGCATAAGTTTTTGTGTTTTAGTGGTAAGCTAAATTTAGAAAAAGACTTATTACGAGGTGACATGTTTTTGTTTACATTTGTTAGAACAATATGCGAGTCCGATACATCTGTAAAATACTTATAATATGCTACTGAAACTAAATATTGAATAATTAATAAATAATTAAGAATTTTAAAATATGTTAGTAGCATTGCGCATGGTACTTGCAATTAGAACACTGGCAGAAATGGTTTCAGCAATTAGAACACTGCTAAATATAAAATGTAGTATTATTGAATGACTTATAATATGCAGAGATGCCATTTTAGAGTAAATAAAGGTTACTTTAAAGTAAACTTTGGATAAAAACATAAAACATCCTTATTTTTCAAAATTCACATCAAAAGTAAACAAATAAACGATGTGCATCCTATAGTTTTCCATCATACTGTCTGTCATCCAAGCCTCTGACGTCACAAGCCTGTGACGTCATGTGCGAATGCTCTATAGAGTGTTTTCAGGTGACGTCACAACCGGTTATTTCATTTTAACTGTGTATTTTCTGTAGGGCTTTTAACTGTTGCTAAGGCCGTTGTTTATCTGTTGCTAAGGCGGTTGTTAGGTGTGGGTCACGTGATTGCAAATGCTCCAATAGAAGAATTCCACGGCCAGTCATTTTCTGTAACTGTTAACCTCTGTAGGGCAAAAAACTGTAACTCTTCTGTTGCTATGGCCGTTGTTAGGTCCGAGTCATGTGATTGAAAATGCTCTATGAGCTGTGTTACTAGGGACATTCCGCAGGAAGTCGCTGGTTTGCATCTCTCCAATTCAGAGATTCCTCTTCCTGCCAATCAAAGGGCTTTGTTTGAGAGCTCGTTTTATGTTGGCTTTACGGCCGTTTCAGAGAAGTCGTAGAAAGTCCGGAAATAACACAGGGGGCAGCCATTACAATTTCCGAGGGGACTGCTTATCGTTCTGCAACAATCGGATGTTCCACCAAACTCCTATAAAATACAGAACTTACATCCCTTTTGCATCATTTTCCAGAATATTTCATATGACTATATATTACTATGCAAGGATATTATACACCATTATCTTTATTGGCAGCAAAAAATTCCACCTATTTGTTTTGATGCAAAAGACGGATAATTGTGCATAATATCTTTTTATATCTTACGGGTAATGTGATAAATCCGGGCACTATTAATTATACCCGCGTATTTAGGGCAAAGTGAAAAATACTCAAATATAAATACCATTGAATTTATCACATTGCCCGCCTCAAATTCGGTTCATCACTTTGCCCTTAACATAAATATATACACATCATAAGCCGAAAGTAGTCCCCCCAAAAACCAGGCTGCCTTGAGAATCATCGGAAAATAATTTGAAAAATCTTTCCTCATCCTACAATGTATATGAACTCAAATTAGTGTATATGTTACCAAAGTGATAAACCGGACATTATTAATAATGACCGAATAAATTCAACCGATAAATTGACCGATAAATTCAATGACATTTATCAATGGGTATTTATCACTTTTCCCGAAATACGCGGGTATTATTAATAATGCCCGGATTTATCGCATTTCCCGTAACATATAGTTATACTTAAAACTTTATAGAGGAAAGAAATCAACTATTTTAAGTATTGTGTTTATGACCTTATTTATTTAGTCCCTATAGATTTTACTGTGCGTCGATGAGAGTAACGTTATTTGAATACAGATGATTATTAAAGCGATAATTCGGAGAAAATTTAATTAGTGGGTTTCAAACCCAGCTTGAAACTCTAGCGATATCTTTATTGCACTAAGAAATTCAAAATTTTATTCACCACTAAATGATTAGTTTTTAAAAGCATAAGATTTATTTCATTCGATTACGAGCCGGATGCTGTTTTAGCTTGATTACTAATTACTAATCAAGTACTCAGCCACGTGGGTGAGAACAATATTTTACAAAAGTAACAGATTTCATACTCAGGTGATATCGTAGCAGGGATGTAATAATGACGTTTCTTATTGACAGTCAACTTATAGTCACACCGACAGTAGAAAAGCTGACAGAAAAAAACAAAACTCTGGAAAGAAGTACAAAGTCAAATCATGATAACCACGCAAATTTTACACAAAACGTTCGTTCATCGTTTAAGAATTACCGTCATCCCTGAAATTGAATGGAAAAATCCGCTCCTACAACAATCGAAACAATATTGTAAGGTGTCAAAAAATTTTCTTTTGGTGGTATGACTACAATCTGATCTATAAGAGGCTGGCTAAAGAGATTACACCATGCTTAATACACATTCTAATTCAAACATCTTTGGAATTTGATTATGTACTCATGACCTTGAATATAGATGGAAGAAAATAATTGAATAGTCAGTTACAAGAAGGGAATAAGTTCAAAAACGAAGTTTTGAGAAAATCTAAAAAAAAAACCTGTATGAGTAATGGAATTTTTATCCTATAGCCACCAAATTTTTACAGGAAATTCATGACACTGTTAAGAATACAGAACAATCATCGAAAAAATTATAAGTGTATTTAAAAATGTTTTACAGTTAAAAAAAAGAGAATGGACTTATTCCCTTCTTCAACCTTATGAAATTTCAGCTGAATAAAAATCTTAAAAATCAATTAAATTGATAATTAAATTATATTTCTGCTTAGTTCACAGCACAAAAGTGAAAGATAGAAAGACTAAGACGAATACAATTAAAAATTGTTATGAAATATCAATGGAGTCAAACATTCATTGGTTAAAAAAAAGAAAAAACGCTTTTAAATTAAAATCAAATTTTATTTTGGCTAAGTTTACAGGCCAAAGAATAAGAAAAGAAAGACAAATTAAGTTAAATTTCAAATTTAATCAAAAAATACAATGAATGGACATCGATTTCGCAAATTCAAGGGGCTATATTGGCCGATAGGGGTAGTTATTTTCCCCCTCTTTGCACTCATGTGTAGAGCGGAGCCTGGAGATATTTTTTAGTACAAAAAGTCAATTTGTCATTTTTTGGACTTATTTCCTTTTTAAAACTGACGATTCAATTAAAAGTGGTTTAATTTCCTTTTCCTTCTCTCAAAATCTTTTCACCCTTCTAAAAAAACTCCGAAGCCATCAAATCCCTCGGAATCCCATAGTTCACTGACCACTAGTCGTAAAAACAGAGCCTGTATATGAAAGGGCCTTTTAGAAATGGTCACTGACCTGACAGTTATAGGCTCTGCATTATCGTCAAGGTTGGCTTGATTGCACTGAAAGAGGTATTGAGTGCTCTGGCCAGGGCACTCTTATTTGCCTCTTATGTAGGCGTAAAAGTGGATTATAGGTTTCGGGAGCCTGATTATTGACCGTCCAGCTTAGAAAGGATGTCTAAGGCTTCAGATGGTGTCTGAGTTTATGAACTTAGGAGGAAAGTTTGGATCAGTTATTTTGCAGGGCATAGGATTCCAGTTTTATAGGTATAAGATAGTTACCTATTATGGCGGTCCCCTACATCACCTCTATGCGGAATAGACACGTACTTTGGAAGGGGTTTAGGGGTCCCCCCAAGAAAATTTTTTGAAATTTGACCCCCAAAAGTAGTGTTTTAATTCATTTTGAGACTCTTCGGGTTACAACCGAAGAGAATTTCTCTTTATAAATGTGCAGAATTTTCAAAGGAAAACACAGTATACCCAAATTTCATCCATACATCTCCTCTAGAGCTACGAAGGTTCAAGCAAGGTACTTATTTTACAACCACCCTGTATATTAACAAAACTGTGCACCAGATGACAAGTAGATTTTAGTACCTAAATTAGTACTTTTAAATAAAATTGTTACCAAAACTGTGTCTTTCTGGCTGTTTAACTATAAATATTGATTTTTTATCTATTCGTAGTAGAGAGCATCGTTTTCCAATACATTCTCCGGACATTTGGATCCACAATATAATTTGATAGGCTTGCATGAGGTCTCGGTAGGTGAATGTGTGTGCGTAATTCACCACAATATATGAAAGCCTTACAACAACTAGGTTCTGACGTCATAAAGATGATATACCATCGCTAATGTTATGTCTATTGGGAAGGGTCTCTTTCAAGCACTAGAACTTATACTTAAAAACTCATTGAATTAAGTAGAACTATGAAAACTTTTAAAATATATATTATAATGTTTATATATTAATATAAACACTTATAAAATATATATTATAATGTTTATATAAATATGCACATTTATATGCTGTTCAGAAAGTATATTCGAAACCAGCGAAAATTTACAAACAAATACCCTAAAACGTGATGTAAGCTTTTTTTTTTTGGTGGGGGTTCCTTTATATAAGGAAACAAAAACTTTCCATCAAAATTTCTTCACATGTCACATAAAATTTAGTTATTGAGAAATATTTGTAATAGAGTAAAACTAATTTCATATCTTAACTAAAAGAATCAAATTTTAAACCATTAAATTCAATTTGTTAAACAGAATAGGACGATGCATAAAGAACATATTATACTTTTTGAAAAAGAAATTATCACAAAAAGTCCAGAGTAATTTTAAATCACAATATAATGAACACAATGGAAACTAAACTAAAATAAATAAAAATAATGATTATATTTGTCGCAAAGGAACTATAGCTTTTCCGTGTGTGTTAGCAGATATTTTCTTATTAATAAGATTTAAAATGGAAGAATAACAGTTGGAAAGTAGAAAAATAAAGAAATGAAAGATACTAAATAAAAGATAAAGATATTAATATTATATAGGATTTAAGTAAAAGTGGATAAAATATAAAATTAGTATTTACCTTTGTTTTCGTTTAAATTTGATTAGTTAATTTATTGAATAATTTATTTTATAAAGTATTTCTTTAATACTTTGTGAAAATTGAAATTTCTTTTATATCCCAACGTCTAGAGATTGAACTTTATCCTTTCTCTGGAGTGAAAATATCTTTTGGAACAATGTTAAAATTCCCCAGTCGTGTTCCTTATTGACTTGTTTTTCGCGTGTCACTCTGATTTATGCTAATGTTCCTATCCCGCCAGGACAAATTACCCAAAAGTTCACAACACTGGAGGGTTGGTGGAAGAAACATACTTTTCCTTATAAACGCATTTCTTATAGACTTCCTATAGGGTGGACCAATATCTACTGAAATCAAATGTCATAGAGCATTTTCAATCACACGACTCGGACTTAACAACGGCCTTAGCAACGTTGTTTTGATCCTCCAGTGACGTCATGTGCGAATGCTTCTATTGGATGCTTCCATTTCCCGTACCTAACAACAGCCTTAGCAACGTTGCTTTTGTCCTCCACGTCGTCAAGTGTGACGTCATATGCGAATGCTCTATTTGATATTTATTACTCAGAAAATAATGACCACAGATGAATATTAAAAAAAATTTATCTCTAGTAATGATTAAAACTATATTTTTTCTGTTCTGATAGCCAAACGATTAGATGATCTGTGTTTGATGCAAAACGCTGTCTTTTTTTTAAAGGGACAATTTGAAAAAAGAAAATTATCCTGTTTTGAGTTTTTTCACCGTCTCCATAATATTATTAATTTCAAACCCTGTTTTTTAATATTATGGAACAAGATAAATTCTACAGAAAATTTTTGTTGCGATACAGGAACATGGTCATAGGAAGATTGGATCAAAGTGTTAAATGATGTAATCACTTGGAGGAGATATAACTGTTCCCGGTATAGGGGGGCACTTGATTTTTTTGTCGTATTGAAAGGGTTAAACTAACAAGGAGAGGACCAATCTAGATCGTCTGAATTTAAAATTTCATAATCACCACACATCTTATGCTTGTATGGTGTACTGGAACGTCTACATGGGGTAAAAAGGGTGTGACTACAGCATAGGAAATTTATATTTATTTAAATATTCTTTTATTTTATACTGGTAGTTAATTTAAATATTACGAAGCCATCGACTAATTTGATAGTAGATAGAAGATATCACATTGTAGATACTATTTATACGGGCATAATTTTGCCTTTTTGGTATCACATAAATAATAATAATTATTTTTTATAACATTTGTCTTTTTATATTTAATATTTGTTTTTCTTTTGTGTTGTCATTTCAATGTATTTGATGTAATAATACTGTGTGTGACAATAAACATTTATTCATTCATCATTAACAATTCAGTCTCACACTTCACTTTTACTCACATTAAAAAATAGAGAAAAGCATTTATTCTAAAACAGCAAAGTCGGTAGGTAATTAAATTTTCAAATAAAATTATACCTTTATTCCATACATGTGCTCAATATTACGTGGAAAGTTAAAATAACAAGAAACAGCACGCAGGGCACCTTCGGGTTGAGAATCAGCTGCGTTCTTACCGTTAGACCACGATCCGCTTGCAAATAGCGAATCTTTAGATATATAAGCACGTGTAAAATTCTTCCAATCGTGATTTTGACGTGATTCTTCCAATCGTGATTTTGGTCAAAACCCCCTCCCGAAACAAAAAACCAGAAAATACCAGCAATTAAAACCAGATTTACTAAACAAGGAAAAATAATAAGTTAATCCACGGCTTACTAGATACTTATACAGTAGGGTGTCCCAAAAAAACGCGACTTTTGAAATGTTTAACTCTCACCCCCTAAAAATGTTCTTTATGTGGATATAAGACACTGTGAATTTTTTTAGAATTTTTGAAAAATATTTAGAGGTCCCCCAAGGTCATTAAATTTTCAAAAAATGGCCAAAAAAATTGTAAAATTTGACATTTTTCCTAATTTTTTTAAAATAACCATTAATATTCAAATGGCATTCTTTTCATTTGTTAGAGCTATTATTGATATTGTTTTAAACAAATTCTGTATTAATTATCTGGGTAGGAAATAATACGCATTATTATTAAAATCAAGAAACATGCTATATTTTTCGATATTTTTACCTTATGTTTTACACTATGCGACAAAAAAATGGGTCAAAATGCCACAGAAAGTTTGAAAGCAGTTTCTTATGTAAAATGACCCCCTGAATCCGAATCCGGCTCCCGTTTTTCTCCATCAGCCTCAGATTTTCGGGGAACAGCCCCTCCCTCTTTTCACGTTTTTCGACGGCTTTATAACTTTGAACACGATTTTCAGGGTCAAAAAACATTGTTTTAGTCTTCAAATTGCCCCCCAGGAGACATGAAAAGTTCAAATTAATAAAATATGAAAATTTGTAACAAATGGATAGGCTTAAGGGGTAATTAACCCCCTAAAATTGCAAATAAAATCACTAAAAATAGTTGGATTCGTTATACCGTATTTATTCCACTTATTTTTGAAGCAATTCATTTTTAAAGGATCCTAACCGTTCCCCAAAAACCCAAATTTAATAATGATATGCAGCAATGATTTTTAAGAAAAGCGGTTGAGGAGTTATTGCCCCCGAAGCACCCGCGGAAGGGTTCGGAAGACTCTGAATCGCGCTATCGCACGCGTGCTCAAAAAATTATATTCATGTTTTGAAAATTTTAAAAATGACATTTTTTGTATATTATAAGTCTTTCCTAAGTAGAAATTCTTAGGTTCGTTAGTAACTTGCCGCGGTTTTATGGAGGTATTCCACAGGGCCGTATCCAAGGGGGGGGTTTAGGGGTTCAAACCCCCCCCCCCCACCAAATTTTGACATCAATTTTTATACTGCTATTTTTCTTGAAAATTATGTCTCACAAGGAGCGATATCCTCTTCGGGTATAACCCAAAGGGTCTAGAAATGATTCAAAACCCTACTATTAAGGGTAAAATTTCCAAAATATTTCTGGGTGAGGACCCCCAAACCCCCTCGAAATTTTGAAATCTATTAAGTATACGGTTTTTCCTTCAAACTTGTGTGATTTACAAGGAGTGGTCCTCTTTAATGTAACCTAAAGTGTCTCAAAATGAGTTAAAATGCCACTTTTAGGGTGAAATTCAAAAACATTTCTGGAGTAGGAACCTAAAAACCTCCTTAACATTTCGCCATTTATTACAATATATCTTCTTTTTACCTTGAAAATTCGGCCGCTTACAATGAGTGGTGCTCTATGGGTGTAATCTAAAAGGTCTCAGAAATGAGCTAAAACACTCTTTTGAGGGGCAAATTTCCAAAAATTTTCTGGGGGAGGACCCCCATACCCCCCTTTTACTTCGGATTCATATTGTTTATACAATTTTGAAATTTAGTGCATCAAAATTTCAATCCAGTGTCGTCATCTAAAACTTAACATGTAAAAGTACCCGTCAGGAGGAACCTCAGAAAATATTTGAGTCAACCCCCCCCCCCCGAAACAAAAGTCTGGTTACGGCCCTGGTATTCCATGTTTCTTGAGCGCGCGTGCGCCAGCCCAATTCAGAGAGTATTACTCCTCAACCGATTTTCCTAAAAATCATTGCTGCATATCATTATTAAATTTGGGTTTTTGGGGAACGTCTAAGACCCTTTAAAAATAAATTAAATAAATTGCTGCAAAAATAAGTGGAATAAATACGGTATAAAAAATCCAACTATTTTTAGCGATTTTTTTTTGCGTTTTTAGGGGGTTAATTACCCCTTAAGCCTATCCATTTGTTACAAATTTTCATATTTTATTAATTTGAACTTTTCATGTCTTCTGGGGGGCAATTTGAAGACTAAAACAATGTTTTTTGACCCTGAAAATCGTGTTCAAAGTTATAAAGCCGTCGAAAAACGTGAAAAGGGGGAGGGGCTGTTCCCCGAAAATCTGAGGCTGATGGAGAAAAACGGGAGCCGGATTCGGATTCAGGGGGTCTTTTTACATAAGATTCTGCTTTCAAACTTTCTGTGGCATTTTGACCCATTTTTTTGTCGCATAGTGTAACACATAAGGTAAAAATATCGCATATTTCTTGATTTTAATAATAATGCGTATTATTTCCTACCCAGATAATTAATACAGAATTGGTTTAAAACAATATAAGTAGCTCTAATAAATGAAAATAATGTCATTTGAACATTAATGGTTATTTTAAAAAAATTAGGAAAAATGTCAAATTTTACCCTTTTTTTTTGGCCATTTTTTGAAAATTCAATGACCTTGGGGGACCTCTAAATATTTTTCAAAAATTCTAAAAAAAATCACAGTGTCTTATATTCACATAAAAAACATTTTTGGGGGGTGAGAGTTAAACATTTCAAAAGTCGCGTTTTTTTGGGACACCCTATTATACAGGCTAGCCGAGTACGGAAATCATTGCAAATCCAGATGGCAATACTGGACAAACTGGCAAAGTATATCCACAGTGTTAAAGGCGGTGGGTGATATAGGTAGGTCTTGTAGCGCTCCAAGCGGGAAAAGTTGTCAAATGGTTTTCATTGTTTAAAACTCGGCTAGCCTGTATAAGTATCTAGTAAGCCGTGGTTAATCATTACATTTTGGATAAAGAAGGCGTAAGCGGCTCCAAGAGAGCAAGCAAAGTACGGCCTAGTTATGGCCCTGGTATATTCTTTACTTTATATCAAATTTCTGCATATTTCTAACCCACATGACTCTCGGATCGGTGACCCGTGACTCGCTTTTGTCCCACTAACAATATTATAGGATAGATTGAAAAACAGCCATTCATGGTTTCTTCTCCAGAGCAAAGCTCTCCTATATCACTTCCAATTCCATTTGTCAAATTACAGAAGAAAACCCTTTCCTAAAAAACCCACACTTCACTTATTCACCCAGCAAGATGTCACTATCCGAGTGGAAGTAATTGAAAACGAACCTTCTTCGTCCGGTGCTATTACTGCTCGAACATTCATCACACTTCTTGCCAACAGTCGTGTTTCGACATGCCTCGCCGATTCAGATCGATCTTGGCTCGGATAGATCTTTTAGACTCGTCGGGGATCATCCTTACATTACGAGTTTGGAGACTTCTCAAAAATCGATTCTTCAATTTTCAGTAGTCCATATTATTATGACATCTCGCATAGGGAGTAGTCCATATTATTAAGCAAAGAAAAGCCATATTATTATAACAGTTTTATTCATCACATAGGATAAAACAAAGTAGTTCATACAATATTTTTACAGTCATTTTGGACCTTTAGGTCCATATTGGGGACTAAATGCAGCACTCAAAAAATAAATAATGGAAATACGAAAGAACACGTCATTAGACTAATTTATAAATGAACCCACAAATGAGGTGTTTACATAAGTGAGGGATTTGCTTAATTTTACACTTTTTTTGATACGTTATAGTTTAAAACTCTCAAATACCAGATTTTTAAGTTTAAAAATATGTTTTAAGTAATTTAAAATTCAATTTTAGTCTTGCCAAAACACTAGTGTCGCGTGATAAAAAACGGGATATGACATCACAGCGCACTCGAAATGATGATTGGGAATGATTGGGAAACAATATTCTATTGGATGTGATGTCACAGCGCATAACAACAACAGTGTTTCTGTTTTCGCGCCAAAACACGAAATGAAATTTCAAAAATTTATATCTCAGAAACTAGGCTACGAAAACACTTAATTTAAGCGTCATTCTTCATGGTTTTTTATCTACTATTTTAATAAAATTCAATCTCAAAACGTGAAAATACCTCATTATTAAATAAGGGACAGCAAGTTTAAACTATATGTCAATATTTTGAGCAAAAAACACTTACTATTAAAGATTGTTAAAAGACTTTAATTGAATAGTTTAATGTCAAACACCGAATTTGTCGGTTTGAGAAAAACGAATAAAAATTTTAGAAACTCTTTACATTTTTATGGAGGTGTTTAGTAAAATATCTAATAGTGGACCTTATTTGGATATTTTATAGACAAAAAAATTGTTTTTAATTATTTTGTTGTTAACAAAATAAGTTATTGAATTTTTTGTACTTTTTGACTGTTTTCTGCAACAAGCAGAGTGTTTAAGCCTATTTGTACAGCTTAACTATCTTTTTTAAAGATTTGTATTAAAAATTGGACTAACTTTAAATTAACTTACTTATAAAATTATTACACAGTTATAAATGCTTACAAACATGGAATTTGGGAGTAAATATAATTACTATCTAAACGTCCTTGTCACATTATATTCATACAAAATAGTTAATCATGTTATTTTTATTTTGTTCTGAAGGAACGTACATAAAAATAATGAACTTTTCTAATTGCAGACATATGTTTCTCTCTATATTAAAAAAAAGTAACAGTGACCGCCGCGGCCGCCGCCGCCGCCGCTGCTTTTGAAAATTTTATTTTTGAACACTTTGAACTCTCACTACGCAAAAACTATTCCACGGAAATTTGTGAAATTTTAAACATTTCTAGACAAATGTATGAGGATCGTTTTCGTTCTAAAAGCTAATAGATGAGATAATTAGTTCTAGAGTTATTTAATGTCAAAGTCGAAAATTATTTTTTTCTGCTGCGAGTTCGCCCCCAGCAAAACCTATTAGCAGCAGAAATATGATTTTTTGCAGACACATACTCTTAGATGTGCAGTTTTGCACCACGTCGCCCTTTTTTCGAATTTCGAATTAGTTTTGGAGTAATTAAGTTTTGAAGTTTCGTAAATTTTGACAATTTTTCTGTTTTTTCGTTATAAAAGCAAAACTAATCACAGTAGAACTATGATATTTTGAAGACACATAGAAATAATTTTTATAAAAATATTGGCTTTTTGTTTTTTCAAAAACTCTAATTAGTTTTAGAATTATTAAGATTCAAAGTTTAAATTTTTTCTTCTCTTTCTCGCCGTTCACTAGAGAAACAGACGAGTTTTATGCGTGTTTTATGATGAGTCTGATTTCTTTTATTTTCAACAATGCTTTTTTCTACAAATCAGTTGATGGTTATTAGTAGACTTTCTGAATATTTTTTTAACATTTCAATTAAATTATTGATAAGCAAGAGAGAGGTATTTTCGGTATTACAAGAGGCAGCCGAGAAAAGGCTTCTGCTGGATTGTTGAGATGAACAAGCGAGCTCTGCTCGCTAAGATCGCGAAGCGATCTTAAAAGAACTGCGAAGCAGTTAAGAGGGTTGGTGAGCGATATCTCACTATGTGTGATTTCTTTTATTTTCAATTTAAGTTAGGAAAGTAATATTTAAGCAACTAGGGGGCCTGCCCCCTGCTCGCTATCGCTCACCAACCCCCGTAACTGCTTCGCAGTTCTTTTCAGATCGCTTCGCGATCTTAGCGAGCAGAGCTCGCTTGTTCATCTCAACAATCCAGCCTAACACTCTTCTCGACTTAATTAAGCCTCTTGTAATACCGAAAATACCTCTCTCTTGCTTATAAATAATTTAATTCGTATCATTCCCCTAAATTAACAACAAAAATGTTGCTGAAATGCATTCCTTTTTTAGCTTATCAATAATTTAATCGAAATGTTAAGAAATATCCAGCAAGTCTACTAATAATCATCAACCATTTTGTAGAAAAAACATTGTTGAAAATAAAAGAAATTAGACTCATCATAAAACTCGCCTGTTTCTCCAGTGAACGGCAACAGAAAGAGAAGAAAAAATTAATACTTTGAATCTTAATAACTCTAAAACTAATTAGAATTTTTTGAAAAACAAAACGCCAATATTTTTATAAAAAATAATTGTATGTGCGTTTAAAATATCATAGTTCTACTGTGATTAGTTTTTCTTTTATAACGAAAAAACCGAAAACCCGTCAAAAATTTCGAAACTTTAAAACTTAATTCCTCCAAAACTAATTCGAAATTCGAAAAAAGGGCGACGAGGTGCAAAACTTCACATTTAAGAGAATGCGGCTGCAAAAAATCATATTTCTGCTGCGAATAGATTTTGCTGGGGGCGAACTCGCAGCAGAAAAAAATTATTTTCGACTTTGACATTAAATAATTCCAGAACTAATTATCTCATTAATTAGCTATTGAAACGAAAAGGACCCTCATACATTTGTCTACAAATGGTCAAAATTTCAATAATTTCCGTTCCATAGTTTTTGCATAGTGACAATTCAAAATTGTCAAAGTGAAGATTTTCTGAAACAGCGGCGGCGGCAGCGGCAGCGGCGGCGGCAGCGGCGGCGGCGGCGGCGACTGTTACTTTTTTTTAATATAGAGAGATAGTTTTTTTTCGGGATGATTTGGATTAAATTATTTATCAGCAAGAGTGATAAGTAGTTTCGGTTGTAAAGGAGCATTAATTAAGCCGACCAGCGGGGTGATTGGTAAGATGGAACAAGCGAGCTTTGCTCGCTGAGATCGCGAAGCGATCTAAAAAGAACTGCGAAGCAGTTCCGGGGGTTGGTGAGCGATAGCGAGCAGGGGGCAGGCCCCCTAGTTATGTAAATAAATAAAATAAGCAGTGCCAAGGACCTACAAGAACGAAATTAACAGAAGTCGCTTGACTGGTTTCTGCGAAATTTAACATTTTGCCGTAAAACTTTAAAAGCACGTTATTTTAATTTTTACTGCACTAAAATGTGTATTTTCCCCCAAAAGAATCACATGCTACCACTATCAATGTTCAACATGTTTCTGATAAACGGTCCAATAAATTAATAGGGGGTTTCATCGTTTCATATATATCTTTAAGATAGTATTTGAGAAAGAATTTATTTAATCTAGAAAAGGTAAGGGCGGCTTTCATGGTAGGCTAATGCCTTTTTGATTGTAAATTAAAGTAGGTATTACTTTATGGGGGGTCTATCTACTTCCTGTGAACCAATAATTATTTCATTCAACCATTTTTGATTACCTACATTTTGAATAAGAAATAAATGTAGTACTATTTAAAACCTCACTGAAGGTAATCCATATCATATTTCATTCCTATGAGTTGCTATCCCCTTTAAACAGGTGTACAAAGCTTCGAAAAAATAGAAGATTCAAAGGGAAAAATTGGTGAAAAGTTGGTTCACGTGACATGGATGTCCGAAATTTTCCTACTTGTAACTTGGTGCATTTTCAAACAACACATTTTCAATCCAAAAAAGAAAAAATCGATTTTATTTGACATCGCATATAACTGAATGTTTCGGATCGATTTTATCCAGAACATATCTCTGATAAAAAAAAGAGGGTAAGGAAGGTTTTACATGCAACGACTAGAGCAACGCGACCGGTACATCGAGGAGAAAACTTTCCTATGATGATGACGTAGGTACTACGTCATAGCACCAAGAACCAATGGAAGGACCGGATTCTACATCAATGAGGGGAGAAATACCGTTTTTCCTTCAACGACACGGTAGCGTTGCAAGGTACCCTAATGCTTTTGATGGGGAAGTAATTCTATCTCGAAGAATCTCCGAGCTGTGAAGGCGTTTTGATTTCATGTAAGTATTACCGTAGGGCTTATCACCCCAGAAAACCTCATTTCCGAGACAATATCGCGATCCCGTGTTTCTGGCTCAAAGAAGGCGGATAAGGAAATACTTCGGAGTAAGTGGTATTTTGAAGATTTGAATTTTGCGTAATGTAGTTTTTATTATTTCGGCGGTTTCCATTTTGGTTTGGTTAGTGGAAATGCTGTGATACACTTTTGCAACACGGAATAAACTCAATGATGAACACTTCTAATCAAAAGCGTTATAGTAGGGGAGCCCAGAGTGTTTTTGGGTAGTAACTCGAGCGCGTCAGATAATCATAGGGGGGATACCTTGCATGCTTTTGAGTAACTCCACCAAATATAAGCTCTCTATGTAGGGGGGTTTGTCTAAAACAGCCCGCCAGATTTGTAAAAAAAAATTAGTTAAATGGACATACTCGAGCGCGTCAGATAACCATAAGGTAGGTTCTAAAATCTGCCGATTTGAGCGGTGGGCAACGGAGCGGGAGTGTTACAAAGTTGCAAAGTAAAGCCAAGACCGGTCAGACGCTATCGCTCTTTTTGAGAAAAATATACGAAACAAAATGTTTATAGACTAGTAGCCAGGAAACTAGGCTCAACTAGTTGTAAACTGTCTTGGTAGCCAATCTGACGCGCTCGAGTATGTCCATGTAACTAGTTTTCTTTCAAATTTTGACGGGCTGTTCTAAACAAACCCACCAACATGGAGAGCTTATATTTGGTGAAGTTACTCAAAAGCATGCAAGGTATCTCCCCTATGATTATCTGACGCACTCGAGTAAATCCACATTTAGCATCATGGGCTCCCCTACTATTATGATAGTGTTGCTAACGTATTGTGATTATGTTGCTATTGTGTTGTGTGAGAGACATATAGTAGTGTTATGTAAAAGCGTTGCTTAAAAATTACAGGCTGAAATTTATATTGAGAGACAGAATTGTTCTTATACACTGCTAAGGTATGAAACACTTTTGAGCGGCTAACTAAACACTATGTAAGCACAATATTAAATGCTTTTACTCAAAAGTGTTTCGGTTGTACGTATTGCGATTTTGTTGTGTCTTGTAAAAATATTACCAGAGACAGAAAATGTGTTTTTATAGAGTTTCGATTGAAATTTAAAAATACTTTAAGATTTTAAACATATTTTACAGCACTATTTTCGGAATACATTTCTCGATAGAACACATTTCCAACACTTTTCAAACATATTCAGAACACCATCGCAGCATAATAAGGCGATAAAGTGTTCTCCCTAACAACACAACGAATTCGTTGTTAATATAGGAACGAAAAAGTGTTCTTAAATGTGTTTATACTAGACATCAACATTTCCTGGCCCTATGACATCACTCCAAGAAAAGAAAAACTGCGTAAACAGAAAACCTGTTGGGTTGCTACGTGGAGTTACGATACGCAACACGTGATAACAAACTAATCTTATTTTAAAATGACGTTCTTAACTTCACTCAAAATTCAGACACCGCGCTGGGAACTTGTTTGGTTTGTTTCTCCAGGGTCAAGTAACTTTGCAGATAGCATAGATTTGTGTGGATAGTTTGAAGGGTAGGAAATGTTATACTATAATTAGTACAGGGATAATTCAACCATTTTTTAAGTTAAGTTTTGTTTGAGGCATTGAAGGATTTGATGTCTTGAATTTATTTATCTATAAAGTATTCCAACTCTCGACATTTTACTGTGTTCATTTCTCTCCCTTCCCTCATTCACTTTCTTTCGCCTTTCTTATCTATCTTTCATTCGTTTTCTTTTCTCATTCACTTTTTTCTCAATTTCTTTGTATTTATCTACCTCCTCTCATTAACTTTCTTTCGTCCTTCTCATCTCATTCATTTTATCTTTAATTTCTAATTTGTTTCTCGTTTTTATTCTCCTTATTCCTTTCAAAATTTTATTTCTCTTCCCTTCTCTTTCTTGTGCATTCTTCTCTGTTTCTTTCCCCTCTTACTTTATCTCTTTTTAGGAAACAGTAAATTCAATAAAGTAATAAATAATTTCAGTCACCACTTTTTAAACAAAAATTAATAATAAATAAATAATTTTGGTCAATTAATGTCTATCAGGTACCTTTGTGCAATCGCATTTTAAATAAGACTCCGTTCAATACTTAGATATTGGGAGTTATCAAAAATTACATTGCGTATCCTTACATCATAGGTGTAGGATATGTGGGTTCTTTATATTTTAATGTTATACCCCCGAAACCAGCTATATTGAGTAAAGTTTTTTAAGTGCTTCGATAAAGCTTACAAAGCAGGGTTTGAATTTAAAGATACCACTTTATCGCCAAAACACCAGGTTTAATTATTATTATATTTTGAGTAAAATCGGACCTGATTTGAGGTTTAAAACTCATGATTGGAAATGGTTTCGATTAAAAATCATAATTACTTTGGAAAAATAATACCAAATAATTTCACTTAGATAATAATAATTAATTCATGATGAAAAATATTTCGATCAAAAGATGAAACTCAAACAGCGTTCAAACATATCGTTCACACATCGCCAAAAGTGACAATCTAATGTTTCGAGGATAGGCGTTCTCTTTAGTATTTTTCAGAATAATCGAGTTATCTTCCATTGGCAATTCGCCAATCTTTCGTGCAATAAAAATTATTGTAACTTTTCGGAGCAAAACATAAAACTCAGAAAATAATGCTCACGGATAATCATTAAAACTCTTATCACTTATTAAACTTATTGAAAACATATGGTTCACACCTCGCCAATAATGAGCATCGATATTTTCGTGGATATGCATTCTCTTCAATAGCTTTCGTGCGAAAAAAAAAAGGATTTTTATTTTTGGTACGAAAAATAAAACTATAATCACCAGGGATGGTTAAAACGCCTTTTTTAAAATTTTTGATCGCCAAACTATGATCCGCCGTTTTAGATGAAAAACGCTGCCTGATTTTTAAAAGAAGCAAATAAAAGTTTTGATCCGATTTTGAGTTTTTCCTCAGTTTCCATAATAAATTATCATTTACTTTGTTTTTAACAAAAGTTTTCTAACAGTGATTATTGACAAGATGGCTTTTTTTTTGGGGGGGGAGAAATACTTCATCATTAAATTTGGATGGGGAACATATCTTCTATTGAATATTCCTGTACAGATATAAAGGAAACCTCAAAATCAGTTTCCCATATCTCCAAAAACTGGTATTCCAATCAGCCACAGCTATAAGCTTGAATTATTCTACTGAGACACTTAGGTCTTTCAAGACCAGCTACACTCCCAGATTTTAAAACGTGCTCCCCTACTTCCCTCTAGACGAATAAATTTAGCTCCCTCTTTGCAAAAAAAAAAAAAGAAATATGAAGTGCTCTTAAATTTTAAAAAGCGCGAAATAGTCTTTTTTAGAGAGGGGATGAAATGATGTGGGAATTTCAAGTGATCTCTTTCCAGTATACAGTGACAGTTGAAGCAATATCATGTTTATGATCCAAGGAATAACTGGGCGTGCAGCTTTACTTTGAGAATTGTTTTACAGTTGGTTTCAACTTTAGTTTAGTGATATTAAGTGGGTGGGCTATTTTAGATTCGTATTTCGTATGCTTAAAAGAGTTTATGGACAAGGTTGCATTGGAATTCAAAATTTGAGTTTACCATTTTACTATGTTGTTTATTCAGACAGTCTGAAAATCCTCCGTTTTATGATTTTTAACATAACCACCATGAATGGAGGTTTAAAATAATTATAATGTAAACGTTTGACCACTGACATTGAGTGAATCGAAAAATTATACTTTTATTAGTTTTTTTAAAAAGTGGTGACTAAATTCATGGATGTTTGTTTCAGGGTTTGAATTTATTGATAACTAGCTGATATGCCCGGCCTTGCACGGGTGTAGTGTATCAATTTATTTTTTAAAAGTTTTCTCAAATTACATGTCTAATTTTTCTGTAACCACAATTACTAATCATCCCGATGTTCCCGGTAGTTTTTCATATCCCGGTGTTCCCGGTAATTTTTCATATCCCGATGTTCCCGGTGTCTTTTTTCATGTTGGTGTTCCCGGCGCCTTTTTCATCCCGGTTCCAACTGTTTATATTTACCCAAACCCATCCTCCTATGTTGAACATTTATCGTTTCCCCTAGTAAAATATTTAATTTTAAGGTTTTCCTCTCATAACAATAGTGAGTCAAGCATATCTACTCTAGTAGAAAAATAAGCATTAACAATAGTGAGTCAAGCAGATCTACTCTTGTAGAAAAATAAGCATTTTTAACCATAAAAATGTTAAATTACATGTTAATATTCGATTTTCGAACTTGGAAAACTTTGTATTGATAATCCTCGTCTCCAGATACGTCTATATACCGAGTTTTGTCCACGTCTGCGGCGTATTTTGAGAGGAGATGCAGTTTTGAGGTTTTAATTTCATTTATTACAATAGTGAGTCAAGCAGGTTTACTCTAGTAGAGAAATGGAGAAATAAGCGTTTTTGACCATAAAATCGTTAATTTCTCGTAAATATTCGATTTTCGAACTTGGAAAAGTTGATGGTCGTCGTTCCCGCCTCGAGATACGTCTATATACCGAGTCTTGTGTACGCCTGCGGCGTATTTTGGGAGGAGATCTTACACATACATACACAGCCACAAACGTTTTTAGTTATATACTAGCTGATATGCCCGGCCTTGCACGGATGAAGTGTATCAATTTATTTTTTTAAAGTTTTCTCAAGTTACATGTCTAATTTTTCTGTAACCACAATTCCCAATCATCCCGATGTTCCCGGTAGTTTTTCATATCCCGGTGTTCCTGGTAGTTTTTCTTATCCCGGTGTTCCCGGTAGTTTTTCTTATCCCAGTGTTCCCGGTGTCTTTTTTCATGTTGGTGTTCCCGGTGCCTTTTTCATCCCGGTTCCAACTGTTTATATTTACCCAAACCCATCCAGTTCCTATGTCGCACATTTATAGTTTCCCCTAGTAAAACATTTAATTTTAAGGTTTTCATCTGATTAACAATAGTGAGTCAAGCAGATCTACTCTAGTAGAAAAATAAGCATTAACAACAGTGAGTCAAGCAGATCTACTCTAGTAAAAAAATAAGCATTTTTAGCCATAAAAAACGTTATTTACAGGTTAATATTCGATTTTCGAACTTGGAAAGCTTTGTATTTATAATCCTCGTCTCCAGATACTTCTATATACCGAGTTTTGTCAACGCCTGCGGCGTAGTTTGAGGGGAGATGTAATTTTGATGTTTTAATCTCATTTATTACAATAGTGAGTCAAGCGGATCTACTGTAGTAGAGAAATGGAGAAATAAGCGTTTTTGATCATAAAATCGTTAATTACTCGTAAATATTCGATTTTCGAACTTGGAAAAGTTCGTGTTGATAATCCTCGCCTTAGAATACGTCTATATACCGAGTTTTGTGTACGCCTGCGGCGTATTTTGGGAGGAGATGTAACACATACATACACACATAGCCACAAACAGTTTTAGTTATATATAGATAGATACTTGATCGCCAATTGATTATACTATACTACTATTATTCATTATACTATTTTGAGTAAAATTATAAAAATCAGGCCTAATTTGTGTGCGAGATAAAGAAAACTGATGATAATGTTTTGAGTTTTATTATTTTCGATTGAAAATCATGATTACTCAGATAAAATTTAAATTAAATTCAATTCAACTAAAATTTTTATTCATAATGAAATGTATTTCGATCAAAAATAAAACTCAAACAGTACTAAAACATATCGTTCACACCTCGCCAAAACTGCCCAGCTAATTTTTGAGGATAGGCCTTCTCTTCAGTAGTTTTCAGAATTATGGATTAAGAATAACTAGCTGGATTGACCCGGCAAAGCCGCGTCTTACCAGCTAGATTACGCGCCTTTGGCGCTGATGCGAGCTTCGCTCGTTACTACCACACGCTTGCAGCGCAGTTAAATTTTTTACAATTTATTACTTTCTTTAAGCTGCATCGTCAGCGCTAAACTGTTCAATATTTTCAGTCAAATTATAGGTTTTTCTAACCACAACTAATTTATTCTTATGCGTCATCTGAAGAGAAAGAAGTAATACTTCAATTAAACCTATAGCAGTATTTTTTTTATAAATCCAATATGCCTGGTATCCTGTTGCGATACATCTAGTAAAACGTCAAAACATTGAAGTTTGATAATTTCAAAGTAGATTTTCTTCACTCTCTTTAAAAGACGTTTTGCCTGTGTTGGTAAAAATATTAACTGAAAAGTATAGGGCAAATTGAAATAAATTTATAATTTAAAAATGGAATGTTTTGAAGGAACGTGACATATTATTGGCTCATCTAGGGTTGGAAATCTTTCGATCAAGACCGAGTTTGTCAAAATCGGTTCAGGGGTTCGGGCTGGCGGCCTGCCGAACAGAAACTCCCCATAGAGTTAACATGGGGGCAAAACGAAAAAACCGCATAATTTAAAAATGGAATTTTTTGGAGGAACGTGATATATTATTGGCTCATCTAGGGGTGGAGAGCTTTCGATCAAGACCGAGTTTGTCCAAATCGGAACGGGGGTGCGGCCTGGCGGCCGGCCGAAAGAAAAACCAAATTATTTTAATATATAAGATGATTACAAATAACACTGCTAGACAAAAAAAAATATTGTCAAAATGCTTCTGACACAACACAAGCCGATTCTTATGTAAAATGACCCCCTGAATCCGAATCCGACCCCCCGTTTTTCTCCATTAGGCTCAGTTTTCGGGGAACAGCCCCTCCCCCTTTTTACGTTTTTCGATGTCATGATGACTTTGAACTCGATTTTCAGGGTCAAAAAGCATTACTAGTCTTTAAACTACACCCGAGGGAACAAGAAAGATTAGACTTTCTAAAATATGAAAATTTGTGGCGAATGGATAAGTTTAAGGGGTTATTACCCCCCTAAAAACGCAAAAACAATCGTTAAAATGATAGAGGTTATTTTACGCTATTTTTTACACTTATTTTTTACGCAATTCCTTTTCAAAAGGTCCTAACCCACCTCCAAGGACCCAAATTTAATGAAAATAGGCAGCAAGGATTTTTACTAAAAGTGGTTGAGGCGTTAAACGCCGAAGTTCGGAAGACTCTGAATCGCGCTGGTGCACGCGCGCTCAAGAAATTATATTCATGCTTTGAAATTTTTAAAAATGACATTTTTCGTATATTATAAGTCTTTCCTAAGTAGAAAGTCTTTGGTTCGTTAGTAACTGGCCGGTTTTATGGAGGTATTCCATGTACTGTGTAGTAAATAGGCGCTCGTGAAATTGCTAAGAAAGCTATAACGCGCCAACTCATAGCCAGAAGCCCTGCTAATAGTAGGGGAGCCCATGATGCTAAATGTGGATTTACTCGAGCGCGTCAGATAATCATAGGGGAGATACCTTGCATTCTTTTGAGTAACTCCACCAAATATAAGCTCTCTATGTTGGTGGGTTTGTTTAGAACAGCCCGTCAAAATTTGAAAGAAAACTAGTTACATGGACATAGAGCATTTTCAATCACATGACTCGGACCTAACAACGGCCTTAGCAACAGAAGATGTTACAGTTTTTTGCCCTACAGAGGTTAACAGTTACAGAAAATGACTAGCCGTGGAATTCTTCTATTGGAGCATTTGCAATCACGTGATCCCATACCTAAAAACCGCCTTAGCAATAGATAAACAACGGCCTTAGCAACAGTTAAAAGCCCTACAGAAGATACACAGTTAAAAGAAAATAACCGGTTGTGACGTCACCTGATAACACTCTATACTCGAGCGCGTCAGATTACAGACCAAGACAGTTTACAACTAGTTGAGCCTAGTTTCCTGGCTACTAGTCTATAAACATTTTGTTTCGTACATTTTTCTCAAAAAGAGCGATAGCGTCTTACCGGTCTTGGCTTTACTTTGCAACTTTGTAACCCTCCCGCTCCCTTACCCACCGCTCAAATCGGCAGATTTTAGAAAATGTACACTTTTTAGCTGGTAACTAACCTACCTTATCGTTATCTGACGCGCTCGAGTTACTACCCAAAAACACTCTGGGATCCCCTACTATAATACTCTTTTTCTGTTTTCTGAGTCAATTCAATGGGAATGTTCACACCCCAGAGTACTAGAACAGAGAGTCCACGGCCATAGGCCGTAATGGAAATCGAAAAAACATGAAATATTGTACAGTTTGGGGGAATTTTGGCGCTGGGATCGCATCACGTCACGAGAGGCGGAGAAAGAACTTGATCCTCCAATAACCCTCCGAAAGGACAGATTGAATGAACAGCCAATCGCAGCTTTGTGACCACCAAAATGTACTTGCCTAGCTATCAGTCAATCATTGAATTTCTCGTGGTGCCCTCACACCTGTACAGAATTTGACAATACCCTTGTGGGCCCTCTGTTAGGATATGGTTCACCTACTTCTATTTCTCCGCTGTGAGTAAAACCGTATCGTTCAAAAGTGATCCTTGAATTTTAATCCATTCCAATATAACTCAATATCAAATTAGATTTTTACACCATGCATTATAACCAAAATTTAGTAATCAAACTGGGTAACTTGATCGTCAAATTCAAATCCTGGTTTATAGTCCAGAAAAATTCCAAAAAATAGCGATTTAGAACGTCCTAATGGGTGCTCCGGCGCAGCCCATCCCCAGGGGTCCAGAGATCCCCCCATCCAGACGATACGGGAACAAACACCATTTCGCCTACTCTCTCCCTCCTCCTCCAATCATCCATCTTCATTCTGTTCTTATCAGGTAGACAAAGGCTGTTCTCTGGGGTGGTTTCGAACGTCAGACGGTAATAGGAGAACCGCGGGCCGAATGGAACATGAAAAGGAGGAAATGACGTTTTGCTTCTAATAGACTGGGTTTCAATGCGCCGCCGATCGATTAGAGATAGTAGGTTGGAAAAAGACACACGCCATTGGAAGTCGCCGTTATGTTTAGTACCGCTGGGATGTCACAGATGGGAAATTGTATACAGAAAACAAGCAGTTTTACGAATTTGTAGGGGCAGAGATATTTTTATAACTCCTCCGAGAGAGTATTTCACTCCTTCAAAATCGGAATTACTCTTTAAAAAACTAGACAGGAGTATTTGAATTTTCCACAAAGGTTTAGCTTAAACCTTCAGCCACGGCATCCTAATAGTGTTTTCAGGTGACGTCACAACCGGTTATTTTCTTTTAACTGTGTATCTTCTGTAGGGCTTTTAACTGTTGCTAAGGCCGTTGTTTATCTGTTGCTAAGGCGGTTTTTAGGTATGGGATCACGTGATTGCAAATGCTCCAATAGAAGAATTCCACGGCTAGTCATTTTCTGTAACTGTTAACTGTAGGGCAAAAAACTGTAACTACTCTGTTGCTAAGACCGTTGCTAGGTCCGAGTCATGTGATTGAAAATGCTCTATGAGGTATTTGCATAAGTGAGGGATTTGCTTAATTTTACACTTTTTTGATATGTTAGGTATAGTTTAGAACTCTCAAGTATCAGATTTTTAAGTTCAAAAATATGTTTTAAATAATTTAAAATTCAATTTTATTTTTGCCAAAACACTAGTAATGTCACGTGATCAGGAAACGGGATTTGACGTCACAGCGCACTTGACACTAGTGTTTTTACTGTTTTTCAGTGAACGGAAAACGGGATTCTATTGGATGTGACGTCACAGCGAGTATTTTTACTCCACAAAAAAAAATCTAGGAATAACACTGCGAAGGGGATGTTCATACATTGCAACATTATTCTTAAGTAGTAATATAATGTATGAAGGGTGTTTCAAAAATCCCTTTCACGGCTTTAATTTGAAAACGTCTCCTAGGGTCATGGAAAAAAGGTCTACACCTAGGTAAGTGACATTGGAAAATCCATTGAGAAGCCCTAGGGCAGGGGTTCCGAACCTGGGGGTAATTACCCCCGGGGGGTAAACACGCTATTCTTCAGGGGTAACAGAGAACAATTTGTTAACCGAAGGCTGAATCCTGAATATTTCTTTGCAAGGGAATATATGACGAATATTTTGACAGCGCAGGATAAAGTTGCTAGTTTTATACGTAAATTAGAACTTTACCAACGCAGAGTGCAAGCTGGCGATGTGTCGATGTTTACACTACTCTGTGAGCAATTGGTAAATACCGAAGAAAACAAAGTCATTTGGAAATGCCGTGGATCAACATTTATCTGCAGTAATAGAGTCACTGAAGCAATACTTTCCGGATTTAGATAATCGTCAGTCCAACTCTTGGATATTAAGACCATTTTCTACTGATGATGACATTATTAAAGACGAAGATGCAGCGGCCAAAGTAGAATTTCTTGGACTGCGCGAGAATAGTACTTTCAAGTAGAATTTCAAATGTATGATCTCAGCAGATTTTGGATTAAAGCAGGTGCCTAATATCCTGTTATAGCTAACAGAGCTTTAAAAAGTACCTTTTGCCACCACTTACAGATGCGAGAGAGGTTTTTCAACTTTAGTTTCATTGAAAACAAAGGCCAGAAAAGTGACACTAAACCTAACATAAAAAAACTTGTAAACGCAAAACAATTTCAACCCTCACACTGATTATTATTATTAATTCATAGTTAAAATATCGTAATATTGTTGTGTTTTTATGTAGCCACAATATATCCAGTTTTCTGACTAACTGCTGGGCAATGACAACTTTGTAATTAATAAACATTAGAATTCGCTTGCATTGAGTGTTTTTATAACATTTTAAAATTGGGGTAAAATTTGATTTCCTAACAGGTTACAGGGGTAGCAGTATTATAAAGGTTAGGAACCACTGCCCTAGGGCCTAGAGCACCCCTAGAGGCGAAATGAAAAAAGCTAAAAGAAATTAATTAAAAAAATAAAGATAATATAAAGTTAAAACTTCAATCTCGTATTGTTGCCAATATAATAAAAAACTCACTGGAAAAAATTATGAAAATATCGTGAATATTTGGGGGTAATATTAGCATGTAAAAATAGCACTTTTTCAGGCCACAAAAAATAAAAAGTTCGCGAATTTGCAAGTTTTTCAGTGTTATTATGTAGTTTTGTGTTTTTTAGTTAGATAAAGACACTATTTAATCACAAAATAAAGAAAAGATATAGAAAAGTTTAATAAAGAGGCCTTCCAAACAAAACCCGTGAAAGGGAATTTTGAAACACCCTGTGTATAAAAAAAAATATAGATGCATTTAAAACCCATTAAAATTGTTTTTTTAAATATCTTCTAAGCTTTAAAAAGGGAATTTAATAATTTAATATCCTACTTATAATATTCAACAATTTTTGAAAGGGACCAAACGATTTATTCAACAAGAAATAACGAAAATTGCATTTTCCATTCTAATAGGGCATGAATAAAATTTTAACCTGCAAAAAGAGATGGTTTCTCTAAATTTGGGGGAACATTGTTGTAATTTTAACACATAGTTAATCATATAGCGGATATTATTAATCAAGATTTCATGAATTCAGACAGCTTATTTAAGATCAGTAAACTTTATTTCATGGTTCATGTAATGTGAATATTCCTTTAGACATCCTTAGGTCGCTATGGAAACATAATAACCCCAGTCGAAAACTATACATTCACCTTTACTTCTAATTACTTTTCTTACCGCCAGTGGCGAATCCAGTAGGGGGGGCTGTGGGGCTGCAGCCCCCCCCAGAACCAAGACATCCCAGTTTTGGTATAGTTAAAAATTGCAATAACGTTTTTTTTTTAAATTTTGGTAGTAAATATGATTATTCCCTGACTTACTTTTCCGTGATATTTTTTTAGCAGAATCATTATTCTTCAGGGTCTGTAATCCTAGTCATTAGGTAGGTTTTGAATTTTTTGAAAAAATAAAACAATTATATAGAAGGTTTTTTCGCCTGTTTTATGTTTTTGAAGGCGCTGATTACGAATATCATATTTGCTCCCATTTGGAAGGTCGTCTTCATATTCAAAAATCACAAAAATTTTCAATTTTTTGCTTATACTAGGGGGCCTGCCCCCTGCTCGCTATCGCTCACCAACCCCCGGAACTGCTTCGCAGTTCTTTTAAGATCGCTTCGCGATCTCAGTGAGCTAAGCTCGCTTGTATAATTTACCAACTCTAATGAAAACCCTTATCCAATCTAAAATATTTTATTTCTCTTATCACTAATTTATTAGAAATATTTTCTCAACCTGTTAAACAAATATTGAAAAATATTAATTTTTCCAGAATGAATAAACTATCCTCCCTTAAACATTTAATAACCACACGAACTTAAAAACGCATTCAATCTAATTAACTCTTAAAACAATGACTAATCTAACAATGAGCTAATAATAATCAGAAAAACACGCAACTTCCAAACAAAAATATCCACCCTTCATCCGAATCTCTCATATAAAAGCCCACGTCACTCACTGACTCACTGACTCACTGACTCACTGATTCTGGAACGGAACGCTCGCACACTATGATGCCATCTCGCAATAATAATCATAATCATCAGAAAAATATAAAAGCCCACGTCACTCACTGACTCGATGCCATCTCGCAATAATCAGAAAAATAAATAAATAAAAGTAATTAAAATTTTAAAATAATATAATAGCTTTTAAATAAATATCTTTCAAGAAAGTTGGTTTACTTAATAAAGGTTAAAAAGTTACTTTTAGGGAAGTTGGTTTCTAATTCAACAATAATAAATTATTAAAGTTAAACTTCTTATTTAATGTATAATTAATAGGAACTTGAAGTAGTAACGAGCGAAGCTCGCATAAAAGGCTAGCCTAGCTGTAAGACCCGGCTTTGCCGGGTCGTAACAGCTAGTTATATTTATTTCTCTAGTACTTCAAAAGCAAAAAATAGTTGAAAACATAGTTATCAAGGAAGTCTACTAACAATCACTAACAAACTAAGAGAAAAAAAACGTGCATCCACAAAACTTTTAAATATCCGTGCTAGCGACAATCTAGTGAACCGTCAAAAATAAACTTAAAAAATCTCCAATAAACATTAAACGTGTCTGATGAAGACCTAGTAAAACTATGAAAAAAAATGAAACTTTGATGCTTAATAATTCCAAAACTAATTCGAATATTTCAAAGAATTAAACGCTAATCTTTTTCTAAAAAATAAGAGCTTAAGTGGTTAAAAAATCATACTCCTGTTGTGATTAGTTTTTCTTTTAGATCGAAAAAACCGAAAAAGTAACAAAAATTTCGAAACTTTAAAAATTAATTACTTCAAACCTAATTCGAAATTCGAAAAAAGGGGCGACGTAGTGCACATCTTCAGATATCAGAGTATGAGGTTGCAAAAAATCAAAGCTCTGCTGCTAATAGTTTTCGCTGAACGCGATTACGCGGCGAAAAAACAAAAACTTCAACTTTGACCTTAAAAATACCCCAGAACTAATAATCACATCAATTAGCTTTTTATTCGAAATTGTTCTCCAAACATTCCTCTACAAACTTTTCAAATTTCATAAATTTCTGTCAAGTAGTATTTGCGTTGTGAGAGGTCAAAGAGTTCAAAAATAAAAATTTCTGAAACAGCGGCGGCGGCAGCGGCGGCGGTGGCGGCAGCGGCGGCGGTGGCGGCAGCGGCGACAGCGGTGACCGTTACTTTTTTTTAATATAGAGAGATTTCAAAAACTACAAGTTTCTCTATCATAATCTCAATTCACATAATTTCATGAAAACAAATTTCACTACTTAAATTCATTTTCTGAAGAGTGGTTCTGCCGCTAGAGTGTGCTGAAAAACGGCGATTTTTTGGTCTTTACGCAAAAAAAAGTGAAAAACGTGCGCTTCTAGCGTCTACAAAATGAAAAATATTCACGTTATCAACACAAATTTTATCTAATGTGAAAGAGAATTTAATTGTCTATTCATAATGTACCCTACATTATTATTTTTTGTGAAGGGGGAGAATAAAACTATCGCGTCTTACATCCAAAACGAACTCTTCCCAGATGTTAATCGGAAATTCAATCATTTTTTTTAAATTCATAAATTAAGTTATGGAAGTGCTTTAATGACTGAATTTATATGTTTTTTACATTGCTGAATCCGAATTTTAAGTTTAAAAACCCGTAAAAAGGCAAAAATTTAAAATTTATTTTGCATTTTTTGATGTGAAGGTGACCTTTTAAATAAAAATAAACTCGAAATTTCCATAATTTAATTTATAAATTTAAAAATTGGCTAAATTTCCGAATACTTTATTATGGTGTTGATAAAAATATTAATGAAGTGCTACATCGGTTCTTAAACTGTGGTCGCAGCGTCTTCCTAGGGGGTCCGCGAGTAACCCTGGGGAACACTCAAGACTCAAGTTACCTTTGATTTGAGTGCTTCCCAAAGATTTTAATATGAGGTAAAACACCACTTGAAGGGGGCAAATTTTCAAAAACATTTCTGGGGGAGGACCCCCATCAATCCCCCTGAGAGTTTTGACTTTGATTTAAATTTTTTTCCTTGAAAATTCTGTGGTTTACAAGGAGCTGCTTTCTTTAGGTGTAACAAAAAATGTCAAAAATTAATTAAAATAGTAGCTTTTTGAAGCAAATTTTCAAAATTTTTCGGGGGAACACCCCCGACCCCCCCATTACTACTTCAAGTAGATGTAAAATTTTAATGTGGAACATTAGGGGGTACCTCAGGAATAACGTTGAGTCAACCCCCCCCCCCTGAACTCAAATCTGGTTACTGCTCTGGGTGTTTAAATCTTGGGGGGACGTGAGGTCTGGCTGTTACATAAAGGGGGGGCCGCGGAGATCGAAAGTTTAAGAACCGCTGAAGCGCTAGATAAATTAAGCCAAAAGAGCCGAGAATTACAAATTTTATTGTAATGATTTCAAATTTAAAATTTAATTGATCATGTAAGTAAAAATAAAAAATATTATTTTCAGTTAAAAAATGTGTACCTTATTTAGATAGGTCTTTAAGATCAGTTTTTTTGCAGTGTATTTTAGTACCATAAAAATGTTTTTATGTACCATATAAAAAGTCTTACATAATAGGAGTTAAGACATTTGAAACTCAGCCCCTCCCAGACAAAAATCCTGGATTCGCCACTGCTTACCGCAGCTCTAACTCAAAGTAATGCAAACCCGAGACCAGAAGAATTAATGAGCAAGAAAGAATCGGGATTGAATTTTGAAGCTTAAAAAAAGATTCAATTTGCATAATTCGCACGAGTTGAACTCGATTAGGTAAGCACTTAGATGAACTTTTTAGCGAGCAACTTATAAGTGCACTGTTAAACCAGGGTTCTCAAAATAGAGAGGAAATTACTTGATTATGAGCACTTCATGTACTCACTATAGCTCCAAGTAAAAACTACTCATATTTGAAAAACTCGTGTACTTATATTTGAAACACATCACCTTCTTAAAAATGAAACGGCATGTTCTCATTTTCGAGAGCTCAGCGAGACCGCGCGTGCTCATTTTCGAGACCTGTTCTGCTCAAAATTGAGTCTGCGCATGCTCATTTTTGAGACTTTCTGCTCAACATCGAGTCCGCGCGTACTCATTTTTGAGACTGCTTCTGCTCAAAATCTACTAATAATGTACTCATTTATAAAACCTTCTTTTTCTCAAAATCTACTCCACATGTACTCATTGTTGAGATATTATCTATATATTTTCAGATTTGTCACTTATCCCTGTACTCAAAACCTATCAAACAAAAGCTTGTTTTGAAAAAAAAAATTATCATTTGTTTCAAACCTGAAATATGCTAAAAATAGATCACAAATAAAAATACACACAAGAGGTAACTTTAATTTCAATCATTCTTTAAATTGTGAAGTACAAACCCAAAACTAGAAGTTTAGTCTACTGCAAAATATTCATCTAAGGTTGATTTTGTTGTATTCACTATATTTCAATCTCTTACTCAACACTCAATCTTTTAATGTATTCTATCATTTATTATGTATAGTGAATTTTCAAATGAGGAAGCTTTACCTAAAATTCAGAAACTTATGAAAAACTAAGAAAGTAACTCAATATTTCACATTACTAAAGAAACATTTTATTCAACACTTACAACTATTTACATTATTTTAGCAAGTGATTGAAAGAACAAGAAAATACTTCCCTATTTATAGAAACTTCCATCACAGCTTATACAATAAAAAACACTTAAATTTACAGATGATATTTTCACTCAGATTCTTGGCTAATAAAATATCTTCACATTGTTGTTACAAAAAACTATAAAAATAAGCCAATATTTTTAGTGCTCACAACTAAAAATTTCAATTTAGAATTCAACAATTCCAAAATTCCAACGCTTATACATGTGTATTTCAAATATATAAGCTTAACTACATCTAAAGAAATGAAAGTTCATTATAGATCCAAATGAATGTATAGTGACAGTGTGGGGAAATGTTAACACCTTTAGGATCAAATTTGAACACATTAAAATTTTCTTTCAAGTTAATAAACAATAGTAGTACAGGTGCAGTTTATACAATTATCCTGTGTTAACACCAAAGTTTGTATAAAATATCATTGAGGAACTAAAATGGTTATCAACCTAAAGGTTTCATACACAGAAAAACTATAGCCAAATGATGGCCACACAGATTTTGCACAAAATGTTTGCTCAGCGCTTATGAATAGGGGCTGATTCCTTAAAATTCATCCAATTCTTGTCATATATAGCCAAATTTTGTTTACCTCTAGTCACAAACTCGACATATTTAGTATGAGCTGTGCTACTAGGTTTTCCGTATAATCAAAAACTGAAAATATGTATTTAAAAATAGGAAGATATTATGTAGTTTTATTAAATAAAATCTGAAAAAAAAAATTAATTCATTCAGCATTAAGTTCACTAAATTTCAACTAGAATTTTTTAGATGTTACTTCATAGTACAAATTGGGGGTAAACTGTGATTATTAATAAAAAAACTTGAGAGAAATACTTAAACAAAGACTCAAATGTAAATACTTTAAATTATGTCATACAAAAACTCCACAAATTAAAAATTATTTAAAACAAACTTAGATCCGGATCCCATGTCCAAAGTATGCAGAGAAACTGATACCAATGAAAGCATGCTAATAAAATGCAAGAAGTATAACAAGACATGTTAATAAACCAATTAAAGATAACAAACCTAAATTGTTCAGAAATTTTAAAGTAAACAAGTTAAAAAAAAGAATAAAACTACAAGCTATATCCAGCTCTACAAAATCAATTCAAGAATTTTTCTAAAAAAACAAAAATCCTCAAAAAGACAAAGCGACTGAATCTCAGTCAGCAAAGATCTCTATTTATAATCTATATCTATATATATTTAAATATAAATTGTGCCTAAACTTTCACTGGTACAACAAGGTTTGTGTTTTAAAGTAACATACATATTTGGATCATCAAATCTGTATGTCTTCCTCATATGAAAAGTATCATAACTGTACAAATTTTTAATATCTTTAAAATCAACTGTATTTTTAATTATTATATAACTGAAAATGTTCATCAAATTCACTTGATTCAACCACGTTATAATATGATGTATGCATTTTCATCATAAGAACATTTTTACAATTTTACCAAAGAAAAATGATTCATTTTCACAATGTACATTGTACAAGCACAATTTCATTTTTTGTAATACAGTACCATTATAGCACAGACTGTCACATATCAATAGTTCCACATCATCTGTTATTCCTTCTAGAGCAATGAATGAAAATTATTTTTATGTCGTTCATAATTATACAATTTGTTAAATGTTTGTTTGCAATATTTATCAAAACATGTGAAATGTTTGTGATTAAGATGCCATGCTTTGATATGCCTGCATAATTCCTTTGCTGAATTAAAAAATTTATCACAAAATATACAAAACATCTCTAATGGTGAATTTACACCACCACGACAAAAGCGACAGTTTTCGAGGATTCCTATTGGTTCTTTTGAATCGCTGTTCACCGCTATTGCAGATTTTGATTTTTTTTAAATTTAACCAATTATACAGGATTCATACTAAATTTTACAATAAAAATAATGAATTAAAGGAATTTTTAAGGAGCATTCTAAAAATTTAAACAATAAAGGTTAAAAATAAATTAAACAAAAAGTCAAGGCACAGATTTGATAAGAGTCCTTCAGCCGTCACGTTTACCCACAGCTAAAATGATGACAACACAAAAGCATGATTCTGTCAGCTGTGAGATGGGCCTTCTCGTAGTGGCATGACCACCTGCAGCATTGAATACTCAGGCGCAAACTCAACCAGATCTCTGCTCCTTGAAAAGACCTTTAAAAATACAAAATATCTTATTAATAACTAATTAAACAATGTAGATAATTTTATAATTAATTCTAACTAATTATATGCTAAAAAAACACCTGGATTAGCTGGGATAAGAGTCCTCCAGGAAGGACTAGCGCAAGGAGCTCCAGCATATAATTTGCACAAGAAGGTCATCTCGTCCAAGACGGGCTTTCAGCTGTGAAATGGGCCTTCTCGTAGTGGCATGACCACCTGCAGCATTTAATCCTCAACCAGATCCATGCTCCTCGAAAGGACCTTTAAAAACACAAAATATCTCATTAATAACTAATTAAACACAATGTAAATCAGTGTTTCCCAACCTTTTTCGGCCCATGCCCCACCAAAGCCTTTCCAAATTTTCCAAGCCCCCCATGTCCTTTATTTTTTTTTCGAAAATCCTTCTTGAAAAGTAAATAAAACCTGGTGGTTCATGCCCCTCCTGGGGGGCAATTTGGTTAAAAAATTTAAATTGCCCCCCCCCCTAGAAAATCATATTGCCCCTCGGTGGGACGTGCGCCCCAAGTTGGGAAACACTGATGTAGATAATTTTATAATTAATTCTAACTTTAATTATATGCTAAAAAAAGAACACCTGGATCAGCTGAGATAAGAGTCCTCCATTTGGCAATCAAACTTTATCCCAGCTGTGCCAAACTCCTATTTAAAAATTTTTATCGCTAGAAATAAAGTTGAAAAGTATAAAACAGAAAATTGTTATTGTTGGCTGTAGCTAGGCCACCGTCGGATCTGTTTACTTTAGAACAATTACAAGTTCATTTTAAGCAAAATAATCAAAAGCGGAAGCCAGGATTCGAACCCGGGACCTTTGGAATACTAGCCACGTATCCTACCACTGAGCTATTGGTACTGATACCAGGATTGTTCAATAATTTAATTTCAATGTTTACAAGACGTAATAGGCCGTCAATATATAAATAAACAAAGCAATCCGACGGTTGTCTAGACACATCCGTTATTGTTAAGTGTAAAAAAAATAAACAAATAAAAAAAGTTTGGAAATGTCCACGCTTTTCCACCAATATCAAATAATTGGTAATTTGCATGATTCACGTTAGACACCAAAACTTTACGTTTGATACCGTTCCAAAACTTGTTATTTAGGTAATTATTACACAATTGAATTAATAAAAAGGGATAAATTATTCATATTTCATCTTTGTTCTTCAATATTTAAGTGTTGAAAATTATAAAAAAAACCACTGAGCTGAATTTAAGGTTTTTACCAATGCAAATGAAACTGCACTTCCCCTTTTATTTATGTATTTCAGTACTAGGATTTTACCAGCAAATATTTTACTATTGAGTCAACCAAATATCAAAAATTTTAGGGTTAACCAATTTTGGAACGAAGTTTAGCCACCTAAGGATTTTACGCAATAGAAGAAATTCCATCTACAGTGACAAAAGCAAACAGAATTGTATTTTAATGCTAAGCCTTAGATTGGTGGGAGATAAATGGCGAACACGTGAGATTTTCCACAATTAACCAAAACAGTGGTTATTACGACGATTCCGTAATGCAGAAACGGCTTGATTACCCAAAAACTAAATTGAAATACATCTATTAGAGTACTAAATAAATATACAAACTTGTGCATAACAGGGTTGTCATGAGATCATGCATGAGATGAATGGGTGTATATATAAACATGCTATTAAGATAAAATTTACTGTACTTTTAAAGAACACTATTATTGAACGGCTAAAAAATAAGAATTGAAAATGAACATTCCTTACTTTTCGTCGATTCTTCGCTAGCTTCAATTCCCAACGGGGTCCTCCGATGTCTATATGCGATATGCGAATAATGGCGGTGGCGCCGAAGCCGAGGAACCAAAACATTGTATTCTTGCGCGATAGAATAATTTTGATTTCACAACGGTATATAGTTCGTTCGTTTCGATGGAAGTACTAATTAATTTTTTTTTTTGCATCGTAAAAAACTTACACTGATTATGATAATAAAGTTGTTGTACAAATGTTTAATGAATTGCACTCAAAATTATTAAATATTCGCCCTTTCTGTTAAATGTGTGATTTTAAGCATGTTTACGTACTCAAAACTGAGAACATCGCTTACTCATTTTTGAGTTAAAGCTACTTGAAAAATATAAGTAGGTATAAGTGCTCATTTTTAAGCACATGAATTTTAACAGTGTGTAAAGGTAAATTAAGGAAAGGGAGGAAGCGGATAAAGTTTAACTAGACTTTTTTTCTTTGATGGCATCAGAGCTGAGACGCTAAATTAAGTGTGCGTATCTAAAAGGGGTTTGAGGAATCTCGAATTAATTTAGAAATTCGGAGATTATCTAATTCAGTTTAGAATTCAAATTAGGTGCTAAAGAATGTAGTTCGCAAATTGTTATATTCACAATACTCGTAGATGCTCTTTGGGAAAGGGATCATAATTAAGTAAATCGCTCATTAGCGAAGTGTGTTGCACTTTATCCACTAATTTAGAGGTTCACATCTTCAATTATGAAGCATGCGAGGTCAGGTTATGCTTACTTAACTTGCCTCAGGTTAAAAAAAATATAGATAGAAACCGATATTGTTAACCTAAATACTATAAGTCAAAATTCCCATAGCATTGAGAAATATTACACTCTCGTACATTCCCAATGAATATTTTTTGACATCTTAGTGTGAAAACGGATCCAAAATGCCATGTTCATTTTCTCTATAAAGCGGTTTTGCGTAAACCGAATGTGACATCATACCCTTTTCTGTCACGATTTTCTCGAAAACTTTGGGTAGTAGAGGTATAGTTCTTTAGGCATTTTGTAAGTACTCCTCGTAAAGAATCTGGCTATGTGGAGTTTAGGCGGACTTGTTCAAACACCCTGTATGATAAGTGGTCAAACATTCTTCTACTAGGGTTAACATTTGAATACAATTTTTATATTTTTTACTATCAAAAGTTTTATTTTAAAACCTCCTTTGCTATAAAGTATTCATTGTTGAATTCCTTTGAAAATCTGAATGATTTTTTAAAAACATTTTTTAATTTAATTTCCTCAATTTTTTTTAATTTTTAAAAGTATCCCAGGCCATGAAAAAAATCCTTCCAGCCAGCGGGTCATAAGCTGTAAGTAAGTTTTACTGGTCTACATTAGTTAAATACATTAATAAACTATCAAGTTATAACTGTGATAAATACAATGCTCTTGGTATTGTTTACAATCGAAGAAATATATCAAAAGAAAGTTTTATTTCGTGAGGAAAAAAAGACCATACTCAATGGTATAATAAGACTCTCCAGAAATATTTACAATGTGTGACCCCTCAAATTGGATACAATTTCCATAGAATTCCTAGAAGCTAATACACAGAAAACCTTTAAATCCCAGCAAAGATTTCTTGCAGCTGTGAGGGTTTCATGAGAAAGACTGCGACCATCCAAAAGCTTCAATTTAAAATCCTTTGAAATTGGCTTCGCTAAAAAGAGAGGAGAATAAAAGTTTGATAAATCAAATACCTTCGCTTAGAAGCTTCTATCTGTTATCCAATACTACTTATAGTATCACGCGTCTGGAAATTCCACTCTAGCCCAGTATCATTAATTAGTGAAGTTTGAAGTAAAGTGGTGTGGTGGTTTGTTACAGCTTTAGATCTGGACTGAGATTATTGGAGGGGGATTTAATTTATTACTTCAGTGGGGATGGGGGAAAGGTCTTTGAACCATAATACAGAGTGCAATGTGACCAGGGTTTGAAATTGGTAATTATGGAGAAAATACCCAAAAAATAGGATCAAGATTTTTATTTGCCACTTTTAAAAATCAGGCAGTGTTTTTCATCGAAAACACTGGATCCTCATATTTGGTGATAAGAAAAAAATACGTTTTATTCATCACTGGTGATCGTAATTATTATAATGATTATCTGTGAAAATTATTTCCTGGGTAATATTTTTGAATAAAAAAATAAAATAATATTTGTCTCTGAAAAGATCACCAATGGACAGAGAGATACATAGATTTTTCTAAAAATTATATTGAAGAGAACGCCCAGACCTTTACGCCTATCCTTGAAAAAATTAGATTCGCGGTTTTGACGAGGTGTAAGGAGTTTTTTTTTTTTATCTGTTTGAGTTTTGTTTTTTTTATAGATATATATATTTTTCATCATGATTTAATAATTACTACCTAAGTAAAACCGTATTTATCAAAAGTAATCATAAATTGTAATCAAATCCAATCATTGCTTTAGACCTAAAACCACACCCTACTTTTAAGGTAGTACTCAAAATTTAATCACTAAACCAGGTTTTGGTGATCAAGCGAAACTATTAAATTCAGACCTTGGTCATTACCATTAATACAGCAAAATATCTTTAAAACCAAATAATTTATTAGTTTTAGCAATGTTTTCTAATTTTTTGCGAAAACTAAGATGAGCTTGGCGATTTTAAAAGGGCTGGATAACAGAAAATGCCCCTTTTAGTTATGAATAAGTTATGCTAAATCGTTTCATAGCAACTACAAACATTAAGTATTACATACATAACAATCACGATAAGAGTTAAAAGCGACATAACATAACAATAATACATTAAAGGCGATATCTCAGGACATACAAATTCGCGATTCCAGCGTAGGCGTGGCCTAACCAATATGGCCGACCGGAGAAGTACTCTCCTTTTTGTTTATGTATGCTGTGCTATAGACTTCCAGTGCTTCTAGTTGGGATTTAAAACATAATGACTTGCACCACAAATTGTTGTGTGCCGAACTGCCACTCAAAAAAGTCTAAAAATCCGGAGTTAAGTTTTCATTGTTTTCCAAAAGAGAACGACAAAAGGAAGGTATGGCAAATTGGGGTAACCATAATTAGGGTAATTAAAGAGTATTTTCGATTATCCGATTAACTCGATTTTGAGACACTTAAAAATATTTAAGCTCCCAAAAAAAGGAACAATAGTGTAAAGGCATAGTACTACTATATTCAATCATCAAAACGGCAATTTTAAAATAATTAAAGAAATTAAAGACAAATTTATGCAAATTTTAAGGTTGTCATTTAGATTCTTGCACATACAATTTCAGGTACTTCTAAATGATATTAAGCCTTGAAACTTTGCAGCATAGTGTAATATTCATGACAATGCAATATTCAATTGTCAGCTAGTCAAAATCTCCGTAATTAGGGTAATTAAATAGTATTTTCGATTATCCGATTAACTCGATTTTGAGACCCTTAAAAAATATTTTAGCTCCCAAAAAAATGAACAATGGTGTAATAGGCATAGTACTACTATATTCAATCATCAAAACGGCAATTTTAAAATAATTAAAGAAATTAAAGACAAATTTATGCAAATTTTAAGGTTGTCATTTAGATTCTTGCACATAAAATTTCAGGTACTTCTAAATGATATTAAGCCTTGAAACTTTGCAGTATGGTTATAGTGACTAGATAAGGTGACTTATCTAGTCACTATAGTATGGTGTAATATTCATGACAATGAAATATTCAATTGTCAGCTAGTCAAAACTTCCTTAATTAAGGTAATTAAAGAGTATTTTTTATTATCCGATTAACTCGAATTTAAGACGCTCTAAAAGGAATATGACCCCCGAAACTTATACAACGGCGTATTATATATATTTGAACTATATTCAATCTTTAAACCTTGAATTATTACCTTTCAATTAAGATAATTAACGAAGATAGTAATGTGAATTTAAACCTATACCACTTGTTCTAAAAGCTTGGAAATACTTTTTATTTTCATTTGATGGATAAATGGGAGTTTCGATGCTTTTATTATGACAGTTATTGCTATTCATTTCTTTTAGATTTCGCTTTCGTTCAGATGGAATTATTTATAGTTTAAAGAAATACTGAATATGTTTGCATGGGGTGTTGCGCTTTTTCAGTAAAAAAGAAATTATAAAATCTCTTTCATTTGGAATATTTTTTTTGTAAATTCTTCACTGGTGTTTGGAAAAGTTTATTTCTTACAAATGACTTGCTTTGAAAAATTTTATAAGTACCTAAATAGAGGGGTAATGTTTTAAATTTTTAGCATTAAATTCTAAGGGGTTTTACTAATTACATACCAACAATTGGAATAAAAATTAAGATTTTAGGCAAAATTCTAAGACTAAAAAGTAGAAAAAAAATAAGTAAAAAAAAGCTTTTTTAAAAAAAAACGCTTTTATTAAGATGTCCTAAAAATTCAAAAATAATTTTTTGGGTTTTGTGAAATAATTTATTGGGGAGTAGAAAATAACCTTCCGGTAAGTAAAAATTAACTAATTTTCTGATCACTAAAAATAAAAGCGTGGGCGCTATAATTATCTATTCACTATTTATTCTAAGTTCTCTTTTCTCATTTTCTTTTATGTAAAATTATAAATTACTAGCGCCCACGCTTTTATTTTTAGTGATCAGAAAATTAGTTAATTTTTACTTACCAGAAGGTTATTTTCTACTCCCCAATAAATTATTTCACAAAACCCAAAAAATTATTTTTGAATTTTTAGGACATCTTAATAAAAGCGTTTTTTTTAAAAAAAGCTTTTTTTTACTTATTTTATTCTATTATGAGTTCGTTATTCGACCTTCTCAATCTGCCTGTGATTGTGTGTAGTGCATTATTCAGCGCACTAGTTTGCAGGCAAAGCGCAAACAAATCAAAGAAATCGGACGAAACGTCTTTCAGTCCACAAGCAATTAGATGATTAGCTTGTAAAATTTTCTCCGCCTCAATTAAACATCTTGAATTAATAGTCCCCTGAACATATTCATAGATTTGGGTGATGATTAAGCGATCCTCCATTGCTGTAAAAAAAGTCTACGTTACACTTTTCCACTGCAAACAGAATTTGGTAAATCATATGTCAAAAAGCGAGACAAAACTTTATAAAATCTAAAATATTACAATAATAATTTACCTCAAAAGACAAAACACACGATAGATATGTAAAATCTTTAATTACGCGACCTTCTTCTTACTTCAACCAAACCAAAATACTTCTCGTAGTAGTTCGGGTAGCTTCCACCAGAGGGCGTATCTAAGCGCTAGATTCGCGAATAGTTAATGTCTCCCGTGACAAATCATGCACATAGGGCAGCGATTGATTTTCAATCGGCCACGTTCAAACAGACGACTCAATCTTGTCGCCTGAAGGACGATCAATAAGACCGGAGCACCTGCTGCCCCCACGCGTAAGGCGACCGTTTGGACAACCAGGATTTTTGTGGTGTAATAAGGGGACTGTCATTAATTGAATATGCTGACAGATCATTCCACGAATGTAGCAACCCGTTTATTTCCCGATACAATCATTAAACCCAACATATTTGTGTAGCTGTGCTTTAATAACAGTGTTTTAAATTGAATCGCCACTTTGAAAAAGGGAACAAGTCCAAAAAAAAAATGGCTAATTGACTTTTTGTGCGCAAAAAAGTCAAAAATAAAAAGTCAAAAGTACACATGAGTGTAAAGAGGGAAAAAATAACTATCCCCTATCGGCAGATATAATAATAATCTTTATTCTCAATTACAATAACAACATACAAACTATAAAAAAAACAATATATTAATCGCCAAGGGGAAAAAACCCCTTAGGCGAGAAAGATAAATTACTAAATAATTTTATAACCCCTTTAATTTGCGAATTTGATATCCATTCCTTGTATTTTTTTATTAAATTTGAAATTTAAGTTAATTTGTCTTTCTTTTCTTATTCTTTGCACTCTAAACTTAGCCAAAATAAAATGTGATTTTAATTTAAAAGTGTTTTTTATCTTTTTTCAACCAATAAATGTTTGACTCCGTTGATATTCACTTACTCCATTAATAGTGCCTTAATGACAAAGTTTCATAACATTTTTTTAAAATTTAATCGTCTTAGTCTTTCTATTTTTCACTTTTGTGATGTGAACTAAGCAGTAGTATGTAAATGTAATAATAATATGTGGTAGTTGCCGATTAAAGTGGTTTTTAAGATTTTTTTTCACCTGAAATTTCATAAGGTTGAAATAAGTCCATCAACTTTTTCAATTGTAAAATATTTTTGAATATACTTATACTATATTATTTTTTTTCGATGATTATTCTGTACTCTAAATAGGGTCCTGAATTTCCAGTACATATTTGATGCCTAAACCATGAAAATTCCCTTACTTATACAGTTTTTTCCCGACTTTCTCAAAACTTGTTGTTTGGACTTATCCCTTTTTGAAACTGACGATTCAATTTTACCTTGAATTTTGCTGGGTTATTTTCAATCAAATTTCAAAACAAATTTCAATGAAAAATTGATAAAAACCTTCAAATTTTTTTTCAAACTTATGTATGAGAGTAAAGGGGGAGAACGCAATGAGTGGACGGACCCAGGAAAAACAAATCGATATGTGGAAATCATAACTGGTCAATCATGTGATTGTTTTCACTGAAGGACATTAGGGAAATGGCACTTTCGCATGTCCAGTGTGTGAAAGGATTTCTTATTTGTCAATGGTTACGTGACGCGATGATTGAATGGGCTTCTCTCACTCGTCGTTTGGACGACGAAGTGGTTGGATTTTGTGGTGACCTTGCTTGCTCACCACTTTAAAAGTTAACAATTTTAAATGCTGTGTACAAGGTGTTTCGATAGCAATAAGCGATTTGATATTATAGAAGACTAGCGCTTTCAGCGCTAGACCCGGCGTTGCCCGGGCGCAGTAAAACTTCATATAAATACCTATAGCGCACGCGCTATCCCGGCGTTGCTCAGACATTATTGACGGGCTGCGCCCGTACTAAGTTTCTTGGACAGAATCTCATACACTTTGAAATAGTTGGGAAGTCATATTTGTTAAAAAAATATTTAAACTTAAGGTGCAACAGATTTAGTAGAGTACCTAGACTGCAACACAAAGAGGCCCGCTGCATTACCGTCCATAAAAATGGATTCAAACAGTTAAATGAATATAATCGAAGAATTAAACAAAAGTCAGTAAATGTATAAAAAGCCAGAGTGATTAAAAGGCACAGCCCAGTGCCTGCTCTTAGCTCATTAATTCAAAGATTGACATTTTTATGGAGTTTTGTTATTCTGAAGAGCGTTATCAAGAATGTGTTTCAAAATGAATCACTCCTCTTAATAATATCAGCTTGTTTCTTTTTTTATTTTATCCTTATATTCAGTCGCTTCCGCAAGGTTTCTTTTTTTTATTGAACAACGGATTTTTCGGCCAATCATATGCTTTATCAAAACAGCAGACGGATTTCTTCATTTTATATATTAAGATTTCAAACAGTGTAACTAGAGTTTAGCATTAAAATCACAACTATGAAGTCAAAATTGAAATATTAAAAATGATTCCCTAGTTTTTATGTAGGAAATTAAACATTCTTAAATAAAAATATGAGAGTAGAACGTATATTTCTAATAAATTAATGACTCATTTTATTTGTTGATGTACTAAAATTGGCCTTCAAATGGGGAAAAATGGGTTTTTTAGGGGATTTCACCAAATTTTGATAACATTAAGCGAAATGTTGATCACATAAAACGGCACATTTAACATTAAACTAAATAGGAATGATCGGGACCGGACAATTTTGATAGCATTATCCGATTGATAGCATTAACCGTGATCACAGCGGAGTCGGCTGTAGTTAGGATCATGAGTATGAATATAATCACCCCCGTATCTGAGTCCGCCGAAAATGTTTAGGGAGTAAAAACCCCTAAAATATAGGTCTTGATTATTTGAAATGGGAAATTTGGAAGCATTTCTATCAAAAAAGAAATAACTTGTTATGCAAAATTCTCTTGCGTATGATGAAAATAAAAGCAACGAAAGACAGTAGTTGGAAAAATAGTTGTTTGGGGAAAGACCACTAAAGAGAAAAGAAACCTTTAATAAGCATGGTTAGAACGCATTTCAGTTCAACGCAAGAAACGGTTCGAAGTTGTATTAGAATTGTATCAATGCTTATTTCAAATGAATGGGTTTTTTTTTCTTATTAATCGTCTCTTTCCTCTACATAACAATTTTTCCAACTACTATCTTCCATTTCTTTAATTTTCATCATACGCAAGAGAGTTTTGCATAAAAATGTTATTTCTATTAAATAAAAATTCTCCTATCTTCCAATTTCAGCCACTCAAGGTCTATATTTTAGGGATTCCCCCCCCTAAACGTTGTTAGCGGTCCCAAGAGGGTGATTCTTCATCCTCATGATACCTACTACCTATCACCCCCTCAAGTATGTCGGTCGAATTACGAAACACCCTGCATATGCATATTTCATATGCTGTGTTCAACGCAGAAATAATTCTAAAAAAGTGTTCATAAGAATCTGATATCTTAAAAGGGTATTATATTTTCAACTAAAAGTCATCCATAATTGAAGTTTCAAGTCACCTTTAATATTTTATTCTCAGTATAACACCTACAATTTAATATTTATCAAGCAAAAATTATCGGTAGTAATCAGTTAAGATTTAATTATTGGTTTATTTAAGATAAAATATTAATGTTAACTGTGATTTTTTTGTGCTTATTTCAAGACAATATTTAAATCAATAATGACTAGTTTTATCTTAAATCAATTTGAATAAAAAGTGAAACAGTATAAGAACTGCTTAAGGTTTAAATAATTATATCCAAAATTGATACTTTTTAAAATATCGAATTTGTCAATCACTAGTTCCCAGAAAATCATTAATAGTGCGAAAAAAAAAAGAAAATAGAACAGAAATTTCGTATAACAACAAAAAATATTACCCAATGAAGTTTTATTCTTTAACTAAATTTTGTGAATGACTTAGTTACAACAAAGAATAACCTACGAACATAATTTATTACAAACTACTTTTAAACTTTTTAACCTATGTACTATTTAAGTTTTAGATATTAATAAATTGAATTATAAAAGAAGAAATAGGTAAGAATGTTATCCTTATGAAACATGAGGTATATGATAGTTTCCTAAGAAACTAAAGATAAAAGAAACATAAGTCAACCTACAAAAAACTGAATTCAGCCATAATTAATAGAGCAGCAGCAGCTCTTCCTCTCATCTCAACACATGACTGAAACTGAAGTGAAGCGACCAGCTCGTCAGAAGGGTCGAGTAATTAATTTCGCATTTTTTCAGGGATGATCTATAGCCTCCCAAAACTGCAAAAACAAGGGATTAAAAGGCAGTTCTTTGGCACTGAAAGTAATTAATTGTGGTGTGGTTTGCTTCTTTCCCTTCAGTTGGAGGTTTTTTAGTAGGTGGAAGCGGGATAAATATATCCGTCCAGGAAAAAGTACAATTAAAGTCTGGTCTTGGGTTTGTCAAAGTTTCTTCCTAATGATGCATCAAATTGTAATTTGAGAAGTTGAAAAAGGGAAAATATATCAGGTTGAGGTTATTATAAAAGAGTTTAAAGCAGTTTTTTATGCTATGATGATCAGTATGAGTTTCGTAATAAAAAATTTATTTAAAGCAAATAATTTTATAGGTTTTGACTGTTATTTGCTACATGGAATCTGTAGTCTACATCTTTTCACTTCAGTTCATTATGTTCAACATATTTTTTTAAATATCTAAATTTAGACAGCTGCACTAAGATACAATACCCACACATTGGAAATGTTTTTCTAACAATTAAAGAAATTGCAGAAAAATTGGAGCAAAATACTAACTTTTCTATACATTGATCAACTATTTAATTTTTGTCAGCAATAAAAACTAACTAATAATAAAAATGCTGTCAACTTACGTAAGGGATTAATAGTACATTGTTTGCTGTATGAAAAATTAGAAAAAATAATGTCCTTTCATATAAAGATTGAAAATATTGAGTAAAATTATTATTAATGGAATCATGAATCTCTAATTAAAATCATTCGAAGTAATATTAGATTTTAATAAAATAAGAAACCATATCCCTCAATGCTTTTATGAGTTTCTTATACTTCAATGAACTTAAACGGTATGTTCAAGACTACTGCAAGTGTTTTATATAAGTAAAAGAGCTATTACCCATAATAAATTGTAAATAAATTTGAATGTCCTTTTTAATAACTAGGTTCACAGAAAAGTATATTTTTGTTACCAAATTCATTATAGCATCTTCTAAGAACTACTACCTCTTTACGTCAATAATAAATTTATTTTTTTTTTATAAAAAAATAAACTTTTTTTACTGTAACTAAATTTTAATAATTTTAAATTATGCTTTTCACTATTTTACAGGACATAAAATTCCACACATAAAAATATTTTAGGTAAATATGTCAAACATGTTTATGAATGTAATTTTAAATGTGGGTTATTTGGTTAGGCTGTATTTCGAATAAAAGTAAACGAAGAAAACTCAGGTGTGTTTGGCTTTTTCTAAAACCCCCAGGTACTTTTGTGAGTAGTGTGCCTACCCTGATTGACTGTTGGAAATCTTCACATTCTTTTGTAAAAATCAATGAATAAACTTCCATTACTTAACTACTGCTACAATAAAGACCTGTTTTTAAATAATTCTAGTCTATTTTATTTACACAACTAATACTTCCTTGCATCAAAACCTATTTCTTTCATTCATACTCTTTCGCTTTTAATAGAAGCTTTTCTGTAGATATAGGCAAATAGTTATTCACTGTCTAGTACAATCTCTTCTATTTCTCGAAATAAGCTTCTTTAAAAAATTTTTGTTCTATGAATTATTTATATTCATGTACTACGCAGTCTCAATCTAAACGAGTATCACGACTTTAAAACCCACGAAAAATAATCTTTCCGACATTTAAATTTACATAGCCGTCCAGGCTCTTATAGGAAAAGCCCCCAGTACTACTACTTCTTCAATAACTCTCTCTACAAACGAAAATGTGTTTGAAAAAAGCTCAGAATCTCTCTCGAATCAAACTATTCGAACCATCGATGTAGGACGAACTAGAGGAGACGTGGATTGAAATCCCGAGAAATCGACCAAAAGTAGAACGGAATAAAGAGGTTCTTTAAATAGAAAATTCCTTATATCATTGGGTTGATTTTTAAAAGTGCTGTTTCTCGTAGACACAAAAAAGTATAAAAAACGTCAAGGAAATGAAAAGTTCTTTTGATTATCTTTGAGAAAATTTGATAGATAATTTGTATCATAGATAGATTTGTAGCTTAATGTTTTTTGGGGGGGTTAGTGTCTACTCCTTTTAAGTGAGTGTATGTTTTTCATGAATATATTCTTTTAATTTTTTTGTTAAGTTAAATTGTTTAACCCCATTGGCAATGCACATGTTGTTCTCATAATTTTTTGTGTACTTAATTGTTTTATGTAAATAAAGCTATTATTACTATTGTTATTGTTATTAGTATTATTATTTTTTCAAAACCTTGATTGGTGTAGGTACAAGCAAATTTTTGAAGCGTTTATTTATTATTTTTCGCATCATAATATTACTTGGTTGGCGCAGAAAATCTTAAGGGCCTTGCGCCATAAAAATCCAATCTCTCCTTTGGCAAATTGGCGTTCTTTCATGCTACGACAAATTTTTTTTACATTTTGATTTTAAAAAAAAAAGTTTTTCAAAAATAAATCTTCACAGATAATCAATAAAGTTACGATCACCCATGATGATTTATCCGTGTTTATTTGATCTCTAAACGGTAATCCGTTTTTTGATGAAAAATACTGCCTGGTTTTTAAAAGTGGCGGATAAAAATTTTGATCCTATCTTAAATTTTTTCTCTGTGTTCATGTTTATCAATTTTAAACCCTGAGTAAAACCTTTTGAACTCCACCAATTGTTTCCAATCCTGACTGCCACGCTACCAAATGTGAGGCGTTTCTTGGTTTCACTCGCTCGAAATGGTTTGAAGCGATGGCCTCTCTATATATTTCTACATCTACACTTCGAGAACGAACACAACCTTTTTCTTATCACTCCATCTTTTGAAATACTCAAACAAAAAAAATCTCATCAAACGTCTGATCTGCACTCAGCATCGCTCGCTTCAAAACGAATGAATCGCGCCGCTACCAACTGGAAATTTAATTTTGAACGAGCCTAGAGAAAAAAAAAACCTCGAAACAGATTTGCCGATCGAAACTGAAGATAGCGAAGAGTTTCTCCGCCATATTTCAAAAGGAAGTACAAATTGAGTTATTATTTAGCTCGGGATATTTTTTTTGCAAGTTCCTCATTTTAGCGATGGAAACATTTTCATAGATTTTCCCCTAACTTCCATTTAAAATTTCGATTTTTACTTATGATAGTAAGTGACATTAAAGGTAATTAATTAAAGTTATCAGTTGTATTATTTTTCTAAAACAGTTTATTTTATGTTGACCTGAGCATTTGGAACGTTTCGGGGAAAACCTTTTATGTTTAGTTTATTCTATTGAATATAAACATTCATACTCTACATCTAGTAATCCCCTTCAACGAAGCAAACTGTAATAACTTGTTTACAAAAATACAGGGTGAACCAAAGTCCTGCCCCCATTATAAACTTCAATGACAAAAAAAAACCAGATAAAAACACACGATTTATTGCATTCTTTTGGGAAACTCAAAAATTTTATACAAAACTTTTTTAAAATCAATAGTTTACAAAATTTCAGATAGATTGCACCATATAAAAAAATCAACAAAAAAAGAGAAAGTATGCCGTTTGTTGCCCGAAAAAAAAACAATAGGATGCAACAAACGACGTATTTTTTTTATCTCTTTCTGTTTTTTTCGTAATTGGTTTTATTGGTGGCACCAACTATCTGAAATTTCGTGAACTACTGATTTTCAAAAATTCGTGTAAAATATTTATTAGTAACCCATGTAGTATGCAACAAACGGCATATATTATCTTTTTTTTTTAGTTGTTGCGCCATCGATCTGAAATTTTGAGAACTATTGATTTAAAAAAAAAAAAAAATTGTAATAACATTTTAATACTACTACATCTAAATCCCTGCTTGTAGAAGCTATTTTCACATTGAAATGGTTATCGCCCAAGTTTAGCGACATTTGGCTACAGAATTACCCCCGCAGACATGTTTGGTTTTCCCTCCTTTGAATGCTTTAGAAGGAAAAACTAGTTTTACAGTGAGAGTTATGGAAAATAAGTGATGGTAGAAAAACAACATAAAGGATTTTAGCTTTAATTCAAGTTAAAGTTTGGCAATGCCTTTATGTTTGGCTATCAACTTGTTCGTTAATATTTAATTCTGAAAAATTATAATATGATACGTGAATTTGCGTACGTAATTTGCCTTTTTTTCTCAAACTGACAAAATATATTCAGTGGAATTTTTGACTATAGTAGGTATAGAACGTCTCCAATTTCAAACCTTGAATAATTGGAATTTGAATAATTTGAAACCTTGAATACTTCGAAGATTTATTTAGTTCCCTTGATCTCCTATATAAATCAATGTTAAATATTTTAATCAGAATATTTTGGTTGATTTAAATTTTTACGATGATATTTTCAGTTTCTAAATATTTAAGCTACCCTTCACTATAAAACATTGATATTTTTAAGAATACCTACTATAATTAAAAGCAAAATTATGTACAAAATATTTTGCTCCATTTTCCCAGAAAAGGTTTTATAATACATAACAATTTCAATGCGTTACATTTATAACCTCAGTGAGAATTTAAAAAGATACTAAAAGTTATTGATCACATTAACCACTTATTTTAATCCTTTGAGTTAAAATGATATTTGAAAACATGTTTCCATTCCATATACCCCAGTTGCTTCTTCTAATAAAAAATCCTCCTTAAGTTCTTTTAATCAATCAATACTACCTTTATAAAAAATCTAATTTCTCTCTTCCTTTTTTAAAAATATTTTCATCAATACTTTGATCATCCGAAGATTTCGAGCGATTTACAAATGAACCAGTTTTCAAATAATCCTAGAATAACCCTTGAAATAGTTAGTAGAATTTTTAAGATTTTATTGAAATATTTTTAAAACAAGAGATATTCTTAATTTTATTTTTTCATATGACTTTTAGATAGATTTTACGTCCTTAAGTACACCTTTTGGAAATACTTTGATCCTTAAAGATTTACGAGTAATACTTTTATTCCTAACAAATCTTGTTTGAAAGCAGTTCTTAGAAGAAATAAATACATTTTATATTTTAGAACTAACTCAGTTTTCTGGATTTTTTATACAAGGCAACACAAACAAGCAAACGAAAGGTAGCATTATTGGTTTGATATCGACCATTGTATACAGTATACCTGGGGGCCTACCACGAGCCTCTCGACAAAAATAACGACACCCTTACTTCTTCCGTGTCGAGAACGCTGAAGAAGCAAGCAAGTTGTCGACACCACACTGTCGCGGAAGGTTATCCATAGGAAATAGCATTAGTGATCTCAAGTGAGGTCGAGAGTATGGGCTCACTTAACAAGAGGGTCTACCATCAGACTGTCGGGAAGTTTTTAACTGTCGTTAAGTGGTATCGAGAAAGTGAAAAACTCAACGACACCTCAAGAGGTGTCTATATCTTGTTAACGACACGAGAACAAGCTCTTTTATACGCTATAAATTATGTGTATTGTTTACCCTGTTATCATTGCACGTTTTTTGAGATACTTAAAGGTATTTTTAAAGTAAAATTAGCTTGCATTACTTTTTTTTTTAAATTATCAACTTAAAAATCGGGCCGGTTTTATGTACTAAAAATTAAAGTCGATTTGTGGGTTTTATTTATTAAGAGAATTGAGGATTACTCATACGTTTTTTTTTTCAGATAATATATAAACAATCGTGCATCCAAAAAGCAGCTTTAAAATGATTATCTGATTTAAAAAATTTTAATCAGAAATAATCACCGTGGTGATGGGAAAAAATTTTGTTCTTTATCCAAAACATATTTTTTTGCGATTAAAAAATTGTAATCAATTGATAACAAAAATTTCCTGAATTTAAGTTTGTCCTCCGTTATATGTTCGTAAAGGTATTCGTTTTAAGCGTCTTAATCTTATTACGATCATCCCTTGTTTAGAGTGGCGAGAATTTTGCTCATGAAAAAACGAGTTCCTTCCCTTGCGTTGGTGATCATTTCAAATTACGCCAATGTAACTTAACTCCCCGCCTATTTCTGACGTACAAGATGACGAAAACTTTTTACACCAATCAAAAGCGTTATTTCTTCTCGACACCTATACTCTCGAACTCAGTTGCAATCGGTAAAAGCTTGCATTTGTCGACATTCAAAAACAACATCGTCGTGGTAAGCCACGGTAGGCCATCGACAATTTGATCTTGTTCTTTCAGCATTCCCTACACCATCGTGCTGCCATCTATAAATCGAAGGATGAAACCCACATGAAATCACTTCTGTGGTTATTCTACCTCCAGACTCTTTTTACTGTATTAATATAAACTTGAACCTTGTAAAAATATATTTTAAAAATGAAAGAAAAAATATTCCATCATAAATAAGTACCCAATGACGTGTATTTTTATGAATAGAATTTTCATCTATTTCATACAAAGCAAATAATGGCGGCGATTTGGGCTATTTGCAATGGAAGATCTGATGACTACGCAGAGAAAACATAGTTCCTACGCAAAATAAAAATATTGTTTCATCTATAGGTTAAAAAGTAATTCCTAAGAGCGCTTTTTAATGTACAATAGCTATTAATTTGAAAATAATGCTACAGCCCTCGATAAGAGGTGTCGTAGAGCTTTTTCGCCTCTCTGTCGTTTTCTCCTCTAGGTTTCTTCTCTCATGGTAGGACCTGTAGTTAAGTTTGAGGCGCATCACGTGACTGTCGATAATTTCGGCAATATTAACGATAACGACACGCTGGTGGTAGAGCCCCTGGGAAACATTGAAAACTCATCAAGACTATCTGCTTCAGGCAAGGAAATAGTTATACCCATAAAGAATTTGAGATTGCTTTGCCAAATAATACTTTGAGGAATGAAATTTCTGACAACCCAAAAGATCACAGAAAAAGTGTGCTTAATGCTTATTGTCGGTATTATTACCTTATGACGTCACTACACAGAAGCAGAAACTGCGTAAACAGAAAGTATGTTGGGTTGCTAGGAGGGGTTTCGATACGCAAACAGAGTGATAAAAATACGCTATATATATACATGGGTTTAACAAAATAATCAGATTTTTAAATTGACGTTCTTCATTTCTATCAAAATTCAGACACCGCGCTGGTAACTATTTTGCTAGTGACGTTATAAGGTCAGGTAACGTTTCTTTCAAGTATAGCCGTTTCTGCAAGCTTTTATTTACAGTTTGTTAGCAAAATATTTGGAGAAAAGCTGTCTACTTCTACTTTATACTTTAAAGCATCACTTTTAAAGTGGTGACTAATTTCAGTTTGTGCTGGGGGGGATCTAATTGGGGGACGATGTCAAGACGCATGATACAAAGGGACAAATGTGGAAGGTATTTTAAATATAGTCCTAACGAGAGTTTAGTTGGTGTTTTTCCAAATTCTCCGTTAATACTACTTACAGAGTAAAATTAAGTTCTTCATTACACTCAAAATTCAGACACGACGTTGGAAACTACTTTGTTTCTTAGTGACGTCATAGGGTAAGAAGACGTTGCTGTTGATTATAGTGGTAATACTATTTGTCTTTAACAGTACATATATGCATTTTAAGAACAAATTCATAAAAAAGAAAGGCAACAAGGGTAAATATAAAAACCTTTCCAGCCATGTAGTCGTAGTCCATAAGGTATTTTTTAAGTGCAACTCTTCAAGTAATGGTGATAGTCAAAAAAATTGTTGTCTACTTTAAAAATATTCTTAATATTTAAACACTGATCTAATTTTATCCAAAGTAATCATGTTACATTAGTGGTAAATTTTAGAAACATAGATTTAAGTGGAAATTTTCATAGTGACAGATATGTATTAAACTGTTGAAAAAATAATGAATAATTTTAAGAAATTTTTAAATTATCTCATACTGTCATCGATACAGTATTATAAATGTCAAACGACAAGATTAATAAGGTATTACATCGATAATTGTCTCATGTCTTATAGGACCCTACGACAGCTTTTCCCTCAACATTACCATAACTTTGAAATCCCTTCTGAAATTATCATTTTCAAAGCAAAGAGAACACCCTAATACATCTACAACATACAACACCCAATCCTATGCATAAATTTATATTCTGATCTAAAATGAGGATCGTAAAAAAGGACAACTTTGATCCCCAAAATAATCGATTTCCTGAAAATTGAAGAATCGAAAACTCGATTATCTATGTCCCTGGTAATTTAATGATGAGACGTTCTTATTACGTGAAGTGAAATAAGGGTTAAATCTCACCAAGAGGAAGAAACGATCAATAAAATTCATATAAAATTCACTCATACGTCCATTTTTAATGGAGAGGGACAGAGAGAGAAGGAAAGATTGTTATTTATTCATTTTTATATTTCAAAAGTTATTTTATTCTAATGTTAATTAATATTTATAAAATTACAAAAAATAATAGATGTAATACATTTGAATTTATTATTACTATATTCTTATTTATATTTATAAGTTATTCACTTTAATTATGAATTTCAATTATTATTCTTCATTATATTTATCGAAATATAGAACACCATATTGCTTATTAGAACACATATCAGAAGTTATAATTAGACATTAGTGGCACATAGTAAAATATTGCATGCAAACTATCAAAATTTTAAGCTTAAATGTCAGTGGCTTTTATGCTTAAATGTCAGTGGCTTTTATACTGCCTTGATGTAATTTTGAACATAATAGTGGTGAGTATGGTTGCCACAGCAAGGGATAATGGTAGAAAGGAAGATCTAAATAGAATTTTTTAATGAAACAAACTTAATTTTATTAATTGACATCTCCTGTGAAGGGAGGAGAAACATTTAGATTAAAATAATCTTAAACTCGATCTTTTGTTATCGATCTTTAAAATATCGGCTTTTCTGGAGGCTAAAAGATGTGAGTATAATTTCGTCATTCATGAATGGTTCGGTGAGTTTCCTAAACGGAAATGGCGTCTTTTGAATAATGAGATCGGTGTGACGATGGAGTTGAGATATCCAAAGTTAAAATAGAGCTTGAAACTTCTAAACTCCGAAGATTTAGTAGATTGAAGGTTCAAGGACACTATTTCTGGTGACAAAATTATAGTTTTTTGACCATGCTTATATCATGGCTTACTAGATACTATTCAGGCTAGCCGAGATACGGAAATCATTAAAAATGTAGATGGCAATAGCTGACAAACTGGCAAAGCAAATCCACAGAGTTGAAGGCGGGCTTAATGGCTCAAAAAGTCAACTCAGCCACTAATGGCCAACAATCAGAAGTTTACCTTATGAAAACACGCCTTTACTTTTCCTTATTTGTCAGTGTGTTATCCTATTGGTTGGTCGGTATAATTAGGACTTGTGGAGATCCTAGCGGGAAAAGTTGTCAAATGGTTTTCATTATTTAAAGCTCGGATAGCCTGTATAGTATCTAGTAAGGCGTGCTTGTATAAAATAAGAATATAAAGGTAATATACAGGTAATGAAGTGTAAACTGAAGAATACACAATTAGAATCAATCAACATAACACAATGAGAAAGATCACAAGCAGATTTAATAAGAATACACAGCGAGAAAAACAAATACTAAGGATATACAGAGTATCCATCTGGAAAATTTACACTACTATGAAATTAGATTGTCAATATTCATAAATTTAACGTACTCTATACTTGACTACATCTTTTCCTGACCCTAAGACGACACTACGCGAAAGGAAAAACTGAGTAAACAGAAAACCTGTTGGGTTGCTACGAGGAGTTTCTGTAAGCAAATCTTGAGGAAAGGCGCTATATATACGTGGGTTTAACCACGGCTTACTAGATACTATACAGGCTAGCCGAGTTTTGAATAATGAAAAATATTTGACAACTTTTCCCACTAGGATCGCCCTATGTCCTACCTATAACGTACAGCTCCCGCAACAAAAAACGTTACAGTGGACTTTGCGGGCGAACCACTTGGGTTAGGAAGACAAATAAGGTGTCATTTTTCATGTCATGAAGTATTCTTTAAATGAAAAAAATTTCGAGTCCTTAGGAGGTCGTCTTCATATTAAACGAAACACTAACTTTTTTTCCTATGGGGACCCCCAATTATTATGCGTTTATCTGAAAGAGCATGCCCATAAACCCCCAAATACCAAGTTTCATCCATGTAAGTATCCAAATAGAAGCATAAAATATTTTTAAAATGTCAACCGTTGAATGTGAAATTTGTCAAAATGTTCTTGGCGTAAAAATATGAAACTTTGAATTTAGATCAAATTTGTGTACCCAAACAAAATAATTATGCTTTTGTAGCGATATTTAATGATTAATAGATAGATCATTAACATCTAATTTTGACCCAAAAATAAAATTTTAAAATCTTATGGTAATCGATTCTGGTAGTAATTTTATGAGGAAAACCAAAATTTCAGTCGATTTCATTTAATAGTTTTGGAAAAAAACGAATTAAACTAAATTCCTACTCTTAAGGGACCGTATACCGCTGCCAAATGCAAACCGGCGAATGCTCTTTCTGGAAACAGTCGTGTTATTTTAATCACGAATTAAATCTCAAAATTGATATAAAAATTTCATTAAATTACTTATAAATTTTTCAATAAATATTAAAGTGGTGAGTAAAAGTGTCTTAAAACAGAGACAGAAAATTAATCCTTCTCACTCTGGAGACGACCCCCAAAACGTAAAAGCTTAATTTACCGTCCGATGTGAATGAAACTTGGTATTTGGGGGTTTATGGGGATGCTCTTTCAGAAAAACGCATAATAATTGGGGGTCCCTATAGGAAAAAACAAAGTTAGTGTTTCGTTTAATATGAAGACGACCCCTTATGAACTCGAAATTTTTATCGTTTAAAGAATACTTCATGACATGAAAAACGACACCTTATTTGTCTTCATAACCCAAGTGGTTCGCCCGCAAAGTCCACTGTAACGTTTTTTGTTGCGGGAGCTGTACCATATGTATTGTATATAGATTTAGTGCTTTGCCAGATTAGTAGGGCCGTTAAAGGGAAAAAAACACCCGGATTGTTCAGATTGTGATAAAAGCACCAAAATTGCTGGAGGTATAGTTTAAAACCTGCTGAATCTAAAATCGACCAGAACCACTCTGGCGGAAGCGCCGTTTCGGACTTCCGGTCAAAAACAAAATGGCCGCCCGCTGGCCTATTTTCGATTGTTTTAATGATAAAAAAACAATTTTGGTTTCGAATATTATGTTTTAAGGGTTAAGGAACATGATTATGATAACAAAATGTGCAATTTAATTTTTTTAAATTAATTAAAATTCAATAAAAGCTCTAATATAGTAAGTAATGTTCTGTCTTCGGACTTTTGCTTATATTTCAAGACCTAATAGTTTCTCGAAAATTATCTCATTTACAAAGTTAAAGTAAATAAAATTTCCTACAAAATGAACTATTCAACTTTTATATTCTGAGGAATAGTTCTTCCCTTAGAGAGCGCTGAAAAACGGCGATTTTTTTATCTTCTGCAAAAAAAGTGAAAACGTGCACTTCCACCCACTAGAAAACGAATAATATTGATGTTATCGACAAAATTTTTATGCCACATGAAAGAGAATTTAACTTTTCACAAAAACCGCAGCTTACATTATTATTTTCTCAGAAGGGGGAAGGAGATGAGCGAAAATCGCGAATAAGGACTTTCATGCCTTGCAGTCTAAAATGGACTTTCTTAGCTTTTTATCTCCAATATTTGTTTTACTTTTTGGTTTTTAGCCTTAAAAAAGATGTTTCAGATGAATTGATAGCTAGGCATTTACAAAAAATTATTTTATATTAGGTATTTTACACGAAAAATCCAGCAAAATGCTAAATCTATGTATTAAATTATGGTGGGAGTATTTTAATAAACGGATTTATAAGTTTTTAATGGTGCTGAATCCTAATTTAAGGTTAATTTTTATTTAAAAAGCCACCTTTACAACAAAAATCGCAAAAAAACATGAAATTTTTGCTTAAATGTTTAGATGTTTACCATTTTCCCAAAATGTATTAGTACCTCAAAAAAAAAAAAGTACAGTGCAAAAACTTAAGTAGGTAAAATTTTCTATAAGATACACTGGTTGGTTCATTTTTATTTTCTGACGAGCAGTATTCAAATATTAGATTGTTCTGAAAAACAGAGTTTCACGTTTGTGTGTAAAACCAAGAAACAGCAGTGCTTAACAGTGTGCAACTTGTGTCCTATCCTAAGCTCAAATAATTTTGTAGGAAATTAAATGTTCTTTCATAGGGGTATAAAATGTTTGTTAATAACCTGTATTTATTTAGAGCTGTAGTGGGGAAAGCGAGAATTCTTCACTTTTTTACAATAAGACGGAAAAATAGCTTTTTTTCAGTACGCGCTAATATAAAGACTGATCGTCAAAAAATAAAAATGAACTAGTGCAATTATAGAAAATTTTACTTACTTTAGTTGTTAAACTACACTTTTTTTGAGATACAAATACTTTTTGTGAAAATGATTAAAATCTGAACATTTAAGCAAAATTTTCATGTTTTTTTTTTATTTTACTATGAAGGTGACTTATTAAAAATGAACTTAAAATTTGGATTCTAAAGGTAATACAGGGTTTTTGTAAATACCTAGCTATCAATTCATCTGAAACATCTTTTTTAAGGCTAAAAACCAAAAAGTAAAACAGTGACTCATCACGTAAACAGTGGAAATTAATAAATAACATCCTAGGAAAAAGTACTAAGAATCCAACCCTGCCTGATCATTCGGATGAATTTTATTTAGCAAACGACTTAAACCTATACTTTTCCTCTATAAACAACAGTATCTCAAACCCAAACGAAAATTTTAAAAAGTACTTAGTGACAAATTTAAATTCCTTTGTCTGGTTTGAAATAGATGATGCAGAAATCTTATGTTGTATTCGTAATCTAAACCTCAGAAAATGCCCAGGCTCTGATGGTATAGATGCGAAAATTCTTAAAATTTTATCCTATTATCATTTAAATATACTCACAAGGTTATTTAATAGTTTAGTAAATGAAAGTGCTTTCCCTAAGTCATTGAAGACTTCCATAATTACACCTATTTTTAAAAAGGGAAACAGAAAGGATTTTTCTAACTATAGACCTATCTCTGTCCTGCCTTTGCTTTCGAAAATATTCGAACAAATAATTAAAGATAGATTAGTCTCGTTTTTGAAAAATGTAAGATTTTTCTCTGAAAACCAGTATGGCTTCTTACCCAAATCAAACACTGAGAAAGCATTGCTGGAGTTTACAAACTTTATATATAATAGTGTAAATATAAACAAAAAAACTGCTGCTCTTTATTTGGATATATCGAAAGCGTTTGACTCTGTGAATCACGGTATTTTGTTACATAAATTGACTTCAGCGGGAATCAGAGGGCACTTCTATAACTTTTTAAAGTCCTATTTATCAAATCGTATACAAATTGTCAAGATCAACAACACCTTAAGCAAATGCCTTCCAATAAATTATGGAGTTTTCCAAGGATCAACTTTAGGTCCCCTGCTGTTTTTAATATTTATAAATGATTTATGTAGCCTCAGTTTACACGGTAAAATAATAAGTTTTGCCGATGATACAGTTCTTTTATATTCCGTGGACTCTTATGAAGATTTGATCCAAAAGATGAATTTAGATCTCGTCAAGATAAGTAACTGGTTTTTTGATAATTGTCTAGGATTAAACGTCGAAAAAACAAAATATATGATTTTTAATTTAAAACAAAGTTCTCCAGTTCAGCTGTCAGTAAAGTACCATGTTTATCAGTGTAATAACTACAATGATTGTAATTGTAAATCAATAGATAAAGTGTCTACTATAAAATATCTTGGACTTCATATTGACTGCAACTTAAAGTGGAAATCACATACTAACTATATTGCAGACAAATTAAGACTAATTATGCTAAATTTTTACCATTTAAAGCCGAAAGTAAGCAACCAATTTCTAATAAAACTCTACCATTCTTGGGTTCAATCGAGAATTAATTACGGCCTAACGATATGGGGTGGAGACTATCAGATAAATTTAAAAAGAATTTGTAGGCTCCAAGAAAGATTTTTAAAATTGATATCACCACAAGCACCTTCCGTCAACAGCTTCAAACTTTTGAATATCTTACCCATTCGCTACCTCTTTTTCTTTAAAACAAGTCTCTATCTTTACTTAAACTCAGAAATATGCAAAAGGCGATACGTAATAAACCCTCGAAGACCCAATATAGTATATGATATACCTAAACCTGAAAAAACTTTTTTTTGTAAACATTTCTTTTATTTAGCTCCTAAATTCTTTAATTTAATACCTTTAGAAATACAAGATAGTTCATCCAAACATGTATTTAAAAAGAAATTAAAAGAGTTTTTGTTTTCTATAGAAAATATTGAAATTTTTCTTGCTTAAATTTTATATTATTGTATAATATCAACTATCCTCATTTTTTATGCACCACCCCCTTATGACAGATATTAAACCCGTAAATTAAGACACCCTGTTTGCCACCCCGGTTAATACATTTATATTTATACTGTTCCTATATTATTTTTATGTATTGTTCTCTTTAGTTCATAACTTCACGTTTTAGTTTTTTGTAATTATTCTATGCATGTTTTGTTCACCTACATGGATCGCTGCGATCCCAGGTGATATGGATATTTTTCTTGTTTTGTTCGTTTTGACTGTAATTTTTTGAAATAAATAAATAAATAATAAATATTGGAGATAAAAAGCTAAGAAAGTCCATTTTAGACTGCAAGGCATGAAAGTCCTTATTCGCGATTTTCGCTCATCTCCTTCCCCCTTCTGAGAAAATAATAATGTAAGCTGCGGTTTTTGTGAAAAGTTAAATTCTCTTTCACGTGGCATAAAAATTTTGTGGAAGTGCACGTTTTCACTTTTTTTTTTGCAGAAGGTAAAAAAATCGCCAATTTTCAGCGCTCTCAAAGGGAAGAACTATTCATCAGAATATAAAAGTTGAATAGTTCATTTTGTAGGAAATTTTATTTACTTTAACTTTGTAATTGAGATAATTTTCGAGAAACTATTAGGTCTTGAAATATAAGCAAAAGTCCGAAGACAGAGCATTACTTACTATATTAGAGCTTTTATTGAATTTTAATTAATTTAAAAAAATTAAATTGCACATTTTGTTATCATAATCATGTTCCTTGACCCTTAAAACATAATATTCGAAACCAAAATTGTTTTTTTATCATTAAAACAATCGAAAATAGGCCAGCGGGCGGCCATTTTGTTTTTGACCGGAAGTCCGAAACGGCACTTCCGCCAGAGTGGTTCTGGTCGATTTTAGATTCAGCAGGTTTTAAACTATACCTCCACCAATTTTGGTGCTTTTATCACAATCTGAACAATTCTTCCCTTTAACGGCCCTACTAGATGTCAAATATTGCGATCTACATTTTTAATTATTTCCGTATCTCGGCTAGCCTGCATAGTATCTAGTAAGCCGTGGTTTAACAAACTAATCATATTTTTGAATTGACGTTCTTCATTTCACTCAAAGTTCAGACACCGCGATGGAGCGACAACTTTGTTTGTTTCGTTTCGCTTCAGGGTCAAGTAACGTTGCAGTCTAGTATAACTATAGCTTGACCTTCAGAGAATAATAACCAAATTGTATTTAAAACCTCAATGGATTTTTTAAATATATTTTGATGGCTGATAAAATTATATTTTTTTAAAACTACGTTGAAAAGGTTTTGATGTTGGAAGTTCTGCAAGTAGTGAGAGAAAAATTTACTAACACATTTACTCCCATTCCGAATTTTCCATTTTGATTAAGTAGGTTAATTTTAGGGACCAATACTTTGAATTCATTTCGTTGCTATTTGTGCTGTCTTCTTCCCATGTTTAAATCCGATATTCAAAATTTATCTATAAAGTGTGGGAAAACTTTTAACAATCCCCATTTGAAACCACAACTTCATGCCATACTTTGAAAGGAAGTTATGGGGGAAAGACGCTACAGAAATTTAGTTGCTTCAATTTTCCTATCGCGCCTACAAGAACTATTAAGGTAAATGTGGGTATAGTGGACACTGTCCCAATAGTGGCCACCTAGTTGATTAATTTTAAATAATACGAGTTAGAGGCATCAAATAGCGTTAAAATTCATAGGCATAGTAGATTATGCTACCAGGTAATCAGTTAAATAATCACCGATACCATAGATCAGCATGGGAAGGATATTTAATTCTTTGAAAATAACACCATCGGCCGAGTGACTGAAATTTGATTTTGCTTATTGAATCGCGTTAGGAAACGGTTAAGTTAAAACTGATTTTTTTTGTACTTATTACGGTTTAATTGACTTTTAAATTCATTTTAAGATTGAGTAGAGTGTATACAATCATACTGAAAAAAAAATTATTTGAAAATTTTTACTTTACGAGGATTTAGGGGCGGTGGCCACTTTACCAACACAGAATCTTAGATTTTCCAATAGTGGTCACTGCAATGGCTTTTAAAAAAAATATAAATCATTTTTAATTTGAATCAGATTTTCTTCAGAAACTGTTGATTATGCTTTAAAACGGGTGTTGTACGAATTAGGTTTCATTCTGGCTTCGGGAAATTCCTCTCAAATCAGCTACAACGTAGGCTATGGGCCGGAAACCATTAAGTCTGTCATTCTAAGTAAAATAAAACCAATTTTATTTTAATCCAAAATATATTTCGCTAGGAAGGAATACTTTTTTAGAACTAAACGACCATACCTACTCAATTTCATGCATAAACCCTATCATATAGGCAGAAAAAGAGAGGTGTCCACTTTTGATGCAAAAGGTGTCCACCATAGAAACATCAGAGACATCTATGTGGCTTTAAGAAGACTATAAGACTATAGAAGCAATTTGGAGTACTTTTAAAAAATTAATTAAAAATGCTTTCCCCGATCTAATTACAGTTTTAATTGGTAAAATCGAAAGAAGATCCAGTTGATCTAAAAATAGGATGATAACCGTTTCCAGGCAAATAGATTGATATTTATAGAGAATTGAAGTGAAACTTTTCCTTAAAGTGTCCACTATACCCACATTTACCTTACTGTACCATATATCCTTTTTGTCTTAGCACCCCAACCACGAGGTACCTTAAAAGTAAAAATATTACATGAAATCGGAGCTCCTCCCGAATACATTTTTAAAATATATATAGTTAAAAATTATTATTAAAAAGTGGTGATTTAAAAATTTATAAATAAACTTCCAATCCATAAGAAAAAGTTATTGAATCGCTACCACCTCTACAGTATACTTTTTGTTGTTGATTTCTCCTGATTTCGTACAACTAAAAAAATATTTACGGGCCTGCCGATGCATGTAACTATGCTGTTTTTATTCGTAATTAAAAATTAACATAATAATAAAGGATTCTTGGGTTTTTTACCAATGATATTTTCAGAGATTCCTTTTAACAGTAATTTTGTTTAAACAGATGTATTTTAAATAAACTCTTCTCTTCTTCTTCTTCTTGCTTATCTCTCTGATCTGAATCAGATCAGATCCATGAGGTTGTTTGCCTTAAAAATATCGAGGACAAAAGATGGTCTTCTTTTAAGATCCTCTCGCACCAAATTTACACATTCAATTAGGTGTTGAGCGGTGGCCTCTTCAACATTGCACTTGGTGCAAATAGGGAAGGTCCTGGTACCATTTGAAAACCTGATGGTTTTTAGATGTCCGGTGTACAGGCGAGCCAAAGCAGTTTGATCACTCCTGTCACCAACAAAATGAATTAGTGCTCCAGGACCCTCACTTAAGTACCATGGATGTTCTGGTGCTTTCTTCCAGGAGTTGTTTACAGAGGCCTTGCTTCTTGAGAATATCTCGAGGTACGTTAAAGGATCCCCAGCATCCTGGATCATGGAAGAGCCCTCTTTAGCCAGTTCATCTGCAATATCGTTATATTTTAAATTAACATGAGACGGAATCCATTGCAGATGGAGGACAGCGGAGCAGGAGAGGATCCTGAGATTCTCCATAATTCTTATTCCTCTTTGATCCCCAATTTGTTTCCAATTTTGCAGATATTGTATTGCACTTCGGCTGTCCGAAAGTATCCAGATTTCTCCAGATAAATGTCTCTTTGTGACACAATCCAGAGCCATGTCAATGGCGATCAGCTCAGAACTGAAAACGGAGCCGTGATCAGTATTCCTACGTTTAAGAAATATTTCCTCTTTGCCGAACTTAATAAAAGCCCCACTTCCAGTGCATCCTTCATCATTCTTGCTGCCGTCTGTGTAAATCAGGACAGCCTCAACAGGAATACTATTAATCACTTCTAGGGCAGCCTGTCTTAAGTATTCAGGATGATGAGCGGACTTGCTAGTTCGGGTAAATAACTCTGTGTGAAAATGTACCCCAGGCAATAGATCCAATGGGGATGCGATTGGTTTTAGAGAATTAAATTCAACAGAAAATTTCAATGCATCCAGTTTCTCAGCATAACTAAGAGGACTATTCCTTTTTAGTCTTTGATTATTTTGCCAACCGCTTACAAAGTTTGCAGTACGATGTTGATCACGATAACTCAAGAGTTTGCTGAAGTATTTTGTTAGACTAGGGATGCATCTTAGCCGCAAAGGTTGCAAATCAGCCTCATAGAGGACAATTTCAGTTGGGGTGCTTTTTCGTAGTCCCGTAATGAAACGTGCCGCACTCAGCTGTACCCTTTCGAGCTTTTTTAGATTTGTATCTGAGGCTACTTGATAGATTTGATAGCCATATTCTAGTATAGGTCTGATTAAAGATACATAAGTTGTCCTCAAAGTCTGGGCATTAGCTCCCCAATCACAGCCAGAGATAAACTTTAGTATATTAAGTCTCTTTAAATTACAAATACATTTTAAAATTTAAGAAAAGTAAACTTTATGAATTAAGAGAGGAATTAATAATGACGTAATATACGATTTTCTAATGCATAGCCATTACCATAAAAACGTTTGCTCTAAATGTATGTCCTGAACAACAACATTAAATATTACGGCTCTTAAAGTTCCTTGGATTTTTTTAAAAATAAAATCATCAAAAAAATTATAGAACCACTGAAGAAACATGAAAGAAATATGCAAAGAAATGAAGCTGTGGTAATTGTAGAATGGAGATGGAATAAAAAAAAGCGTGGAAAAGAAGAAAGAAGTTCTCTGTGTGAAGGAAAAATATACCTTTGAACTCCCTGAAAAAAAAACTTACTCCATTTGAATAAAAGGATTTATTTAACCCTTTCAGTCCTAGCGTCCCAAATTTTCTATAGGATTCAATGGCAATCTCGGGCGCTCTAGGACAAAAAGGGTCAAGAATCCAAAAGCTAATAATTTCTCATGAAAGGTTAGACAAGTGTATCTCGTTACCACTCCAAGGTTCCCTTACTTTTATGATTTTTTTTACATTGAAGAAGTTTACTTTCAAAGCCGTGAGAAAATCAAATATTTATTCCATTTAAAAAATATTTTATTTTCCACTCAGAGAAAGGTTTTCTTTTTATATATATTTATAAGCGAAGAGAATTTAGGCCCTTTAAAAAAAAACCTCTTTCACTTAACCTGAATTGAACTTCCCGTGTTTTTATCCTCTTAAAATTCATGGTCAGAGGATATCGAGCTTTAAGTTGTGTAGGATTTCTGCTATTTTATTTTCGTTTTAAGGTGCTTTATTATGCATTTGTTTATTTCTTTGAAGTTAAACATACTTTCTAAATACTTTATAATATGCAAAAATATAAAATGTAGACTAATTTTAATGATTCTTGATTAAACATATGCGCTTATTATTTTGTTTAAATAACTAATTTAAAATGAAAATGCAAAACATTAATTATGTTCTGTATTATTTTTTTTTTTTTTTGGGGGGGGGGATTTAGCACTGAGCTTTCTAAAAAGTTCAAACTTTTTTTTCTGTAGACAATTCAATAGGGGCCTCCATTAAAAATTGCGTTAGTGTGTTTGTTATTTGCTTATATGTGCAGATAGGAAGAAAGGTTGGTATGAGTAATTTTACATAATAAATATGATACAAAAGCCATTAAAAGATTTTACAATCTTAATATCTGATGACTTGGAAAAATAAAGTAAGCAGAAAGTTGAATTATATATTAATTTAAAATTATGAAATTTTTAAAAATAAAATTGTAACTTAAACGTACTCTTTTAGTTTTTTAATTGGATTAAGTATTAAATTTTTCAAATTTGATTGTTGCTGATAAACTTTTCGTACAAAACACTATGTGGTTATTTTGTAGATGCTGGATGATTTAAAACGAGACTTACATAATGCTACAAGGTTATAGGGGATACCTAGACATCTAAGAATAACATAGGAATCGGAGGTTGGAAATGCAGCCCTAATGACCTGGGTAGATTATAAGAAGGAATAGGAGATTGTAAAATTCTCAACCTAAATCGACACTTAACGATCATATTAAAACCAGCAAAATATACATAAAGAACAGGTCGTTAGGGGTCCATTTCTGACCCCCCGATTCCTATGTGATTCTTAGTTGTCTAGGCATCCCCTACAAACCTAAGCATTATGTAGTACCTTTAGTTTTATATCACCCAGTATAAATTATAAGAGGGGAACTTACAACTTGCTTATTTTCGCTGACGAGGAGGCGTCAAGAACATCCTTACATAATACAGTCCACTCAAGCTCAATGTGATCACGGTTAATGTTATCATTCGGATAATGTTAACGAAATTGACCAGTCCCGATCACTCCTATTTAAATTAACACAAAATGTATCATTTAATGTGATCATTATATCGTGTAATGTTATCAAAATTTGGTCAAAACCCCCTAAAAACCTCCTTTTTCCCGTTTGAGGGCCAATTTCAATACATAAACAATAAACATACACGAGTCATTAATTTAGAAGAGTTATTTGATATGCTCCTATATTTTTCTTTAAGGCCGGGCGCGCACTAGCGACTAAAGTCACGGCGACCAGGATTACTAGTATCAAAAATATCATTAGAAAACAATAGATCATTTTCAATCACATGACTTTACCTAACAACGGCCTTAGCAACGTTGTTTTTATCCTCCAGTGATGTCATGTGCGAATGCTGCTATTGGATACTTCTATGTCCCGCCCCTAACAACAGCCTTAGCAACGTTGTTTTTTTCTTTGTCACCGTGACAAAAGTCGCCCGTGCGCGCTCGCCCTTACACTGTTTGAAACTTTCTAGTATCAAATTGCTTATTATTATCATCAATCGGATATTGTTATCATTCTATACTCTTTGACAAAAGAGATCCCATTGAGCTGAGTCGACTGTATAAGACGGGAACTTACAACTTGCTTACTTTCGCTGACCTGGGGGAGTCAAGAATAACCAAAAACAACATGCTTTCAAAATATTTGAATGGTATCCAACAGAAACCCCACCATCAGGTTAACGCCTGATCATCCCGTATCCTCATCCCTACTTTTTTATATGTTGCATGCGTCACTCACCTCTCTTCTGACCTCGATTTCATCCGGATGCTGTAGTCCGGCGAAGGACATCGGTCAATGATGACCGATGAGGAATGTGGGTTCCGATTGGGAGACCTCCTGGTGGGAGACTTCCCACTGATGGTCAGCAGCGGAATGACTTTATCCATTTCTTCTTAAGTTTTTGAATGAGCTAAGTTCAAGTTGTTCTCATAAATGTTCAGGTAGAAGCAGTTAAATCAGGAGGTAATTTGGTTTTCGATATTCCAGCTGTGTCGTTAATAACACTGTCAAGATTATGGACCTTTACTACTGCTGTTATTATAAAGTTACATAATACTCCTAATTAGTGTTAAAGAGTATCGTAGAGTATTAATAAAAGTGAGTGGTACTCTGAATACAGAACTTTTGAATCAGAAATGCTTTGTTTTTAGATTATATTCTTTTATAGAGGTGAGAAAAAATGCAATTAATACCAATTCCAATGTTAGTTTTCGAATTATGTCCGATAAGAATGTTATCAGTCACTTCTGTTTACAATGATCACAGTCAAACTCATTATGGAAGCTAATATTTTTAAAGTGATCTAAACACAATTCGTAATATTTCTCTGTTCAGAATTTAATCAGTTTATATCCGAAAAGTCTTGCATGAGTTAACTTTATGTTTTGAGAACTATATGAATTCTGTAAGACATCACAATGACGATTCTAACGTATCTGGAGAACTTGAATTACTTTCAGCCAAAAATAAATAGTTTACAACGGCATGTCAGTCCAATTGGAATCTATCTGAAATTTTAATGACATAGAAAACTGCACATTCTTGTACCATGCTATTCTTCACTTAATATTCAGCCATAGGAGTAATTCGTAATTACTTCCTTCACCTAAAAACTTTCTCTTGAGTTGAAAACTACAGGCTTGCTTTAACCTGAGATGTACGGGAATATTTTTATTCCGCGCAGCAGTAAAAAACGTATGGGCGTTTTTAGTGCCGAATAATACTCTCTACAAGATCCTTTTTCACTGGGTGTGGAAGCAGTAAATGTCGTTTTATGAGACGGAGTGACAGTGAGAGTATGCGTTATGGAGGTATTGGAATTCCATCCAGGTAAGGCTGCTTAAAACAATGCACTAGTAACTATCTCTACCAAATGCAGTTCCAGTAGATCGTATCAATCAAAATAATGGTTATGAGTCATAAAAATCAAGAACTGCCTGTAAAATGATTCTAAAAAGAGGTCTCCTCTATACGGCTTAGGACTATAAAGGCAAATGGTAGATTTCCTTCAGATCACTTACTTTACTGCTCTAAAATTAGTATTTTGCTATTATGATGTAATATTTCTGAATCTAACAATCACTGGGAAATTTCCATTTTCTAATTTACGAATGTTTCTCTCAAATTGCTTATTGATTTAACTATTACATAAATGGACGAGAGTTGATTATATAATAGAAGCATATAATATCACTGACAGTTCTATACTCAGAACGTATTTATATTTTTTAACCCTAATTTGGTTATATAACAAAAATATCTTTCACAATACTGATTGAGCTGCAATAATTTTCTAACTCCTAGTTTTTCTAATCTGAAAGTTATGAAATATAGGTGTTTTCACCTTCAAAAACTATTTAGAATCCTCAAAGCTATGTATTCTTGTATCCTATTTCATATAATTCTAAAGTTATGTAAGCCTAAGCGTTTCAACAGAATTTAAAAGGACGTATGTAACTTGTGCATGTTTACATTTAAAATAAATTGGCACTTAGATGATCAAATTATCTTCGCTACTTTGGCAATCCTTATTGAGCAAGAACTCAGAACGAATACTTCTAACCGACAGCAATGTCAACAATATTTATGGAAGAAAATGTATGAGCTTTATTTATATAATATAGAATTTAAATTAATTTTTATATGCAATCAGAAAATAATGTGCTTAAACCCTACACAATTTGAAAATAAATACAAGTTAAAGAGTAGATATTTGTTACTTATGAATTAATAACAACAAACCGATTCAATAATAGACAAAGATCGATTCACCATATGGTAAAATATTTTGTAAAAAATATATTTCACTTTTTAATATTAAATGTTTAAACTAAATGGAAAAATCTGCATTTCTTCAACATCAATTGAATGTTTAGAACCTTTTAAATCCGACAATTTCTTTAATTATTTCCTTCCGATCAATTAAGTTTCAATCGATTGTTCTTGATGAATGAATGAACATTCGATTCTAGCATCAACGATTTCGATGAAAGGTATGTATAACTCGATTCACGAATTTACAATATAATTTTAATACCACCTAATTAACCGAAAATTCGTGAAATTTTCCCCTTTTCTTTAAGTCTGAAGAATATGGCGGCAAACACAATCCAAAGCAGCCATTCACTGAACACTCGAAAAAATAAATACCTCACAACGTGACGTAACACCCGAACCAATCACGTGAGAGCAGTACGGATCCAGCAGCAGGCGATTGCTTCCACTAGAGAACAACGTGCTCAGGGTTTGACATTGGAGAATCATCCCACAAAGTCAAAGACAGTCGATAGTTCTTCTTCAGCCTCTCCGGTTTCCGGTATCCACACTTGCACCGAATGAACGCACCACTTGGGAACGATGGGCAAGGCCTGGATCTTTTTTTGGAAGAATAAATACCACGGTTTAGCAAAAAGGCGGGAAAATCGAGGAACGTTTACAACTTTGGAACGAACGGCGGATCGAGTGGAGCGGCTCATTCCGGGAGATGCTGGGGAGGGGAAGGAGGGATGGGAGGTTTTTAGAGCATCAAATTATCCGGAGTATTCCTCTTGCTCTTCTTCTTTTGATGGTGTTTCTCGCTTTGATCTTTTAGGGGAAGATTCCGAGGAGAGTTGCGAAGCTGTTTTCGTGCCATGACTGATGTTTTAAATTGATTGAATTCGTGCTAGAACGGGTTTGACGGATATAACCCCCTCCATTTCTAAGACAAGAGAACAGTTTCCCTTCCAAAAGATTGCCTTAAAATCAAGATGTTTTATAAGCCAATAAAAAATTGGATACCACTGCCTATTAACTTAGAAATAAATATTATGTGTAAACATTTACCAGTATTAAATATGATTTTGTTATGCCGACATATGGAAATTGTCAGAGTTTTGTCAAGTACGCTTTATCCCACGTTACCTTTGTTAGGAAAATCAATAAATATTTTCTTTAGCTCTTTATCTTTATAGCCCATTTAGGCTTGTGCAACATTTTCCATAACATAAGTAAGTAGAATTTTTAGACTGAATAAGTAACAGATAATCTAAGAAATCCATATTGCACAATTATAATAACATATCTTTCATGTAGTTTTTGTTCAAGAATTTTTCTTGAAAATCGTGTAAGGAGAAAACATCATCCTTTTTTATAGGACATGCAGATGTTTCTTTTTTTTAGTTTAGTTTATATGTTTTTAAAATTTGTTTATTAGTTGTACTTGTTACGATTAGATTTCGAAACTCAAACACCGCCAAAACATACTATTCACACCTTGCCAAAAACTTCAAAGATAGGCGTTCTCTTCAGTATTTTTCAGAGTAATCGAGGTATCTCTCCGTTGGGGAATTGACGTTCTATCACGTGACAAAAATAATTTCCATCTTTTGATTAAAAAAATATTACTTACTTGAAAATAATCATAACAGATATCAGACACAGATCAGTAATGATTATAACGCCTTTTGTTTTCTTTTCTGGTCACCAAACAATCTGTGTTTACACGGTTATCTTATTTTTCTGATTCCTAATTTTCTGATGATTTTGTTCTATTGTCTGATTTTTAAAAGGGGCAAATAAAATATTTTGATCAGATTTCGAGGGGGGTTTTTTTTTGTCTCTTTAATCAATTCCAAACCATGTTTTAATGTCTTAGAAAGCTAATTTATCTTTTCCTGCTCGCATATGTAGAATTAAAGATTAAAAACAGTTTTTGAACAAATACATTCACCCTTTAGAAAACATTATAGACCCCCGATGGTCTATTCTATATAACTATAAGCCCGAAAAGGGCGGCACGAAAAATGTAGCAATGGGCGGCGTTAACTCTAAATGCGAACCTATAATGACCCATATATTTACCTGATATTCCTTCTTCAATATCTTTCTTTCTCATTGGAAAATACACTTCAATATAATAACACTTGTATTCCATCAAACTCAAGATCGATACCGTTCGATCATTAAAACCGGAAATGCCTTTAAGCCAATAAAATCTCTCTCCCCCCATTTGTACGGTCGCAATAGTTCCCAGACCCCAATCTGAGTCTCTCGGCTGTTTTCCATTCTTAAACCTCATCAGTGAAAGTATTGAGAGTATCGATAAAAATATCGATTCTTCTAAAATCAATGCTAACAAGATAAACGATGTTGCCGCAGACCTTTATCAGTTTCTCAGTCGGTGGAATATTTAAATTAGAAAGTTTGTCTTTCCTCTCAAAGGTGTTCACCTTCTTTCATAGATCTCTTTAAAGTATTGGCGATTTTTAGGAGAAATGGCAGGGTTAAAAGTAGTGTTCGGCACTAGCTAACTAGAACTAGTTGCAACTAGTAGTTAACTACCGATCAACTACTAGTTAACTAGTAGTTTAACTGCTTTTAGTTTAAAGTAGTTCAACTATTAGTTTAACTACTTTTTTAATTAACTACTAGTTAAAACTACTTTCAAATTTTCAACTATACTTCAAAAAATGTTTTATTTAAATTTTAAAATGATATTTAAAATTTTTATCAAAGGTAAAGTACTCAAATACCATAACCAGAAATAAAGACCATTTTTGCGCGAAGTATAAACGTTTTTTGTGACATAGATAAGAAAGATGTAGTATTAGAATTTTGCCAAAAAGTAGGTTATGGAATTAAATAGACTAGTTAACTAGTAGTTAACTATTTTGGGAAATAGTTAACTACTAGTTGCAACTAGTCCCAGGAAAAAATAGTTAACTACTAGTTGCAACTAGATTTTCCCAGACTAGTTAGTAGTTGGTAGTTAACTATTTTTTGACCACTAGTTGCCGAACACTAGTTAAAAGCATTCCTCTTTGTTACTTGAGGAATGGACAGTTACACTCAATTTTTTTTAATCTTAATGTGTTCAGTATGTCTTAAAACCTTCAGAAAACTTTTAAAAGTTACTTTCAATTAAAAACAGCTTTTCTGTCTGAGCTGAAACAGCTTGTGACGTCACGCGTGCCTCGTTTACAATCATTCTGCTTTGAAAGACATTGCGCTATAGTTTTTGTTTTGTTCTTACAACTTAGTGTTTCCATGGAAACGGTGTTTCCCGCATTTCCGAGACGCACTTTTGACGTCAGCTTTTCTGTAATGTAGTATCCTATAATTAACTAACAAATTTTTTTAGGAAAAGACAAGCGTATTTATTTAGGAGATAATTTTCAATAAGTTATATAAAATTGAAGATTTTCATATTTAAGAGATGTAAAACTCCATTTTATTTTTACTATAAATAGACTTGTTTCAAATAGTTGAAAAGGGGTCGTTAATTTAGTCATTCTTAGGTAAGGGAGTTTTCCCAAGCTTGATATTACTTCATTACTGCGTACAGGTGTCCCAGGTCCTGTCTCGCCCTATAACTTTGGAAAACCGTGAGATATCACTCAATTCCCGTTGTTTGGGGTCAAATTAGAAGAAAAAAAATTCTTAGTGTAGGGGAAGGTATTGTACCTTGGACCTATTTTTACTTTTTACCCTGTATTTTTTTATTCATTAATTGATGAAGCAACTTTCCCTCGGTACTTTAGCTTTCATATACAACATATATTTTTTCGGAATTATTTAATTAGTATTTCAGTACGTAATTAATGAAAGAAAAAAAAACGAAAATAAGTCCAAGGTACAACACTGGTATTGTACATTGGTTACATGGGTAGTGTACCTTGGACCTATGTCAAAAAAAAAACCTTATGTTGCACCTCTAAACTTAATAAATTGTTTGTGAAAAAATACACTACAACATATCAAATTCACAGTCAAACAGAATCTGTATTTTTAACCATAACTTAGAAACCAAACTTTGCAAATTTAATTTTGATGGGTGAAATCAATTTTTAACAATTATTTTAAATTGTTGACTTTTATTGAAAAAAATTAGCCAGGCTGTGATCTCTGGTTGTAAGGATGCTAACTATATGTGTAGTGTTGCCATACTACAAAAAGTTTAACTAAAAACAATGAAAGATCAAGTTACAGGAAGTTGGGTCCTAGGCCGAGGTACAATAGAGCATTTTCAATCACATGACTCTGCCTAACAACGGCCTTAGCAACGTTGTTTTATTCCTCCAGTGACATCATGTACGAATGCTTCTATTGGATACTTCTTTGTCCCGCCCCTAACAACAGTCTTAGCAACGTTGATTTTGTCCTCCAAGTGACGTCATGTGCGAATGCTCTATACTTTTCCCAATACGTAGACCAATCTCAACCCAAAAATTAAAATTGTGGGCATATACAGCAATTGTGCTTTTATAATCACCTTAATTACTATTGGTTTCTAATAAAACCAAAATGACAAGATTAATATGCAGCAAGATTTGATAACATGATATTCTTAACTATATATATATAGTTATAATAAAATATTTAAAAGTGGTGATTCCTTCAAAAAGCTTTTTTTTTTTTAATGGCAGGTAATCTGAACTAAGTTCATTAACCCATGTCATGCCGATATCAGTACTTTCTTCACGTTACCCAGTGGGCACCTGTGGACCGAAGCCACGGAGGTGAAGTACTGTTCGCCCCCTTCAAAAAGCTGTATACTTACAAATATTAGTTAGGGGAGCGTGGGGTAATAAGAAGCAAATGGGGTAGTAAGAAACATGCAAAATTCCACAGAATTTTCCTTTAAGTTTATTAAGCTGATTTTTTACAGAATGTTTACATTACATAAACATTAAATAAATTAAGCATATATTAGAGATATATGCTTAATTAAAAATTAGGCTAACAAAGTTACAACTGAAAGTTTTTAACTACCGCTAGATTTTTAAAAATAACATTTGAAAATCATGACAAAAATCAGATGGCCTTTTTTTATTTCATTTAGTGAGACTAGAATGTTATTCCCCCCCCTACTCCATTCCCCCCCCCCTACTACTACTACACTCCATTTTTTTTCTACAAACTCAGTTTTTTTCTTAAAAATTTTCTTAAAGCAAAAGAGTTTTTAATCGTATTTCGTCTTCATAATTATTAATTTCAAACTCTGCTTGATACTCTGAATACCCCTCCAAAAGAATATTATACTCTCCTTTCCTAAAAAATTTAACTATGCTAAATTTGAATGTTTCTTGACAATGACGTCACCGGTTGAAGGGAGTAGCTTTGATAAGGGATCACACTTTCGCGCTACCTAATTGGCGAGTCAGAGATGACTCTCGCTCGCTCTGCCAAATCTGCCAATTAGGAAGCTAATAAGTGTGACATCTAATCGAAGCTCCTCCTTGCAACCCGTGACGTCATTGTCAAGAAACGTACAATTAATCTAGATTAGGCAAGAACTCACTATACTAGACAGCAACTTAAGTTGACCCTACGACGTCACTACCAAACAAAGTAGTTCCCATCGCGGTGTCTGAATTTTGAGTGAAATGAAGAACGTCAATTTAAAAATATGATTGTTGTGTTAAACATGTATATATGTTATGGGCAAAGTGATAAATCCGGGCATTATTAATAATGCCCGATTAATCACTTTGCCCATAACATATATATATATATATAGAGAGAGAGAAATACAGTTTTTGGACAAATTAACAGAATTAAAGCTATTTGCAATGAAAATACTAGCATAATTAAACATCTAAAAGAGCTGTATAAATTGCTGGAATCTAACTTATATCCATTGGGATTTTTGAGATCAATATTTGACAAACTGGCAGTTGGAGTTTCTCTTCCCTAGAATGGCATCAGAGAGTTTTTTGGTATAAGCTCTCTACCATCACGGTGTTGATGCAATGTGTTCATTCATTTCGTGGTTACGTTGATTTTGGTATGTTGGATTTGATTTTCAAAATAATTATGGTGTTTTGATTTTCAAGTATATTTAAGGGTCGTTTGGGTACCATGGTTGGTTGGGATTTTGTATGTATATACTTTCCAACAGCCAACAGAAAACGACCCGTCCACCATGCTTCTGTTTGGTACCCCTGATGAAGTGACAGAGGTATGGTGGACTTTATTAATAATTTGCTGCAAGTTTTGTTTCTGGCCCATTTATGTGACTGTTCTAATTATAAAAAATTATTTTGCCTTAATTATATATATATATATATATATAATCAGAAATCTCACTTTAATTTTGAATTTTAAGTTTAAATATACCAGAAAATACCATAGAATAGTGCAAACTGCGCAAAATGCTGCAAGTAAGCAAAAATTCCAATAATAAAGATCCACAAAATTCAAACTTACAACTCCGTCCGTGCCTCTTCATCAGGGGGCTTGGACACAGACAGAGGGGGTGTTTCTGAATATCATCCACCAAAATCGGCAGATGACATCAAGCCCCAACACCCAGATGGAAACAAAACCAATCCAATAATACCAGAAAATACCATAGAATAGTGCAAACTGCGCAAAATGCTGCAAGTAAGCAAAAATTCCAATAATAAAGATCCACAAAATTCAAACTTACAACTCCGTCCGTGCCTCTTCATCAGGGGGCTTGGACACAGACAGAGGGGGTGTTTCTGAATATCATCCACCAAAATCGGCAGATGACATCAAGCCCCAACACCCAGATGGAAACAAAACCAATCCAATAATCCAATAGTCTAACTGTGATTGCAACCTTTCTAGTATTTTATATATTGGATTGGTTTTGTTTCCATCTGGGTGTTGGGGCTTGATGTCATCTGCCGATTTTGGTGGATGATATTCAGAAACACCCCCTCTGTCTGTGTCCAAGCCCCCTGATGAAGAGGCACGGACGGAGTTGTAAGTTTGAATTTTGTGGATCTTTATATATATATATATATATATAGGGCTTTTCAATCACGATTTGCGTACCGAAACTCCTCCTATCAACCCAACAGGCTTCGTGTTTACCGATTTCTCCTTCCGCATTTGTGACGTACTGGGTTCAAGAAACGTTGCTGTCGAGTATAGGAACTCACTTAAAGTCCCCCAAATAAGCAAGGTAGAGATGAGTTGAGATGTACACCTCCTTTCCAACCAGTTCTATCTTGCGGGGGAGCTCGTAGAATAGATTATGCTTGGCAAAGAAAGACCCACAAGAAAAGAAGAATCACATTTCTCATTCTTGAATACAGAAAGACCGGAGGATAAAAGCGAGATTTTTCTTGTTTTCTCAGAGCTTTATCTGTCCTTTGGCTTTGCTCCAAGAGAGCACTCGGGAATTTTTGTTGTTAGATAGTCAATGTATTATTTTTTCGGTGGCACGTTACCCTTTCTTTCAAAAGTGTACTATTTTTTTTTAAATATCCAGTTTTTCATGTTGGCCCAAATGTTAGTAAATATTGGTTACTTTCACCATAGTCCATTTTCGAAATCAATGAAGGATGCTGTATACTACGCTAGACATCCGTAATTCCCAAGTTGTGTTGAAAAATTTCCAAACAAAATATCAAATTCAGATATATACAAGAACACTAACACAAAACCCATAACTGCAATAGTAAAAAAAACAGAGATGGTCATGGATAGGGCATGTTCTAAGAATGCAGGCAGTGGACCCAACAAGATTAGCCCTCACGTGGTGCCCTGATGGAAAAAGGAAGAGAGGGCGGTCCAGACTAACTTGGCGCCAAATGGCTGGGGGAGTGCCAGAGAGGCGGCGCTAAACTGGAAGGAATTGAGTGCCACAATTGCGGCCTCATGCGCCACTGGGCGTTAGGAGATTGAAGAAGTTGAAAAATTTAGACATTTTCAAAAAAATGGACGATGATCTTGTTTTTAGTCAGTTGGATTTTGCTTTACAGGAGATAGAAATGAAAAATATTTATACCATTTGAGTGCATTTCAATGGGAAAAGTAACGTTTGGCTGGTGCGTGCGAGGCCGAATCAATTTAACAATCGTTGTGTTTAGATTGATCTAAACATGTGATTCACAACCACTACTTTAGTGACTAGAAGAAGTAGTGTCGCGACCGTTTTTAAAATAATGCTTTAGAAAGGGAGGAAAAAAGTTGATGGCATCGGGGGAGGACTAGACAGCAACTTAAGTTGACCCTATGACGTCACTAATAAACAAATTAGTTCTCAACGCGGTGTCTGAATTTTGAGTGATTTTTTTTTAATGGCAGGTAATTTGAACTAAGTTCATTAACCCATGTCATGCCGATATCAGTACTTTCTTCCCGTTACCCAGTGGGCACCTGTGGACCGAAGCCACGGAGGTGAAGTACTGTTCGCCCACGCCACACACATTCACACAGGCACAGCCCCTTTTTACAGGGGGCCACATTCATTCGTCACACACAAGGACAGAAACTAACATCCATGCCAAACGGGGATTCGAACCCCGGACGTACGGTTTCGCAGTCAGATGCTCTAACCACTAGGCCAGTACGTCGGCATTTTGAGTGAAATAAAGAACGTCAATGGGTTTAACAAAATAATACTATTTTTAAATTGACGTTCTTTATTTTGAGTGAAATAAAGAACGTCAATTTAAAAATAGTATTATTTTGTTAACAGGCTTTGTGTTTACCGATTTCTCCTTCTGCGTTTGTGACGTACTGGGTTCAAGAAACGTTGCTTTCGAGTATAGAACGCTAGTGCCATCTATTTCCTGCAAAAAAATAAATTCTTTCAAATGCTCTAAAAGAATTTAAAAAAACTTAAATTCTTTACATGTCCAGAGAGAAGGCAAACAAATGCTTAAACCTCTATCAAAGTATGTATTAATAAGTTTTCGAACTCACAAAGCGATTTCAATGTAAACACGGTAACCCATCGTCCTCTGGTGTTATCCTCCTTTTCGAAACAGAAATTTTTATACGGTTCTACGGCGATAAAGACACTATCCCCTTCTAGCCACTGCAATACTACGCTCCGAACTGGCGAGGGGAATACGCAGACTTCTCACCACCGATGTGATAATATTAATTCACGCACAATACTATCCTCTGATGGTATTGTTTTAAGAAAAAAGCAACGATTCTATCTTGACGACACTCAGCATAAATGACGAATCAATACTTAATTAATTTTTTATTAATTTTTTACTGGTGACTCTTGTTTAGCTATGTTATCTTCTGTTTAAAGTTGAATTTTAACAGCAACTCTTTCTACTGCCACGAGAAAAAACTTTTGTACTCGTACTATATTGTGGCTATTATTATGGTAACGGATTATTCCCTTTAATTTTGGGGGTGATGGAAATTCCTAAACGCTGAAAAAAAAACCTTTTGTGTTAATTCTGTGTCACTATCACTTAGGTTTGAACTTCTTTTCAAAGTTTTGTTTTTCAGTCAAAGTTTTTTTCAGTTCATCAGACTTACTTACTTTTCAGAACTAGACAACAAGATACTGTCGGTGTTTGTTTTTACGAAGACCTGTAGATTCTCTCCATAGAAATTAAATTTTTAAATTCTTAATATTTAACCAGCTGAACTGACGTCAGACAGTGCTACAAAAGTTTCTTTACGAAAATACCGAAACCAAAAAAAAAGTTCCTTAGCGGAGTTCCGGAGAACCCTGAATTTTATTTAAGCTTGTGAATTAACCTATTGGATTAAGTATTTTGAATGGAAATCGGTATACTTTTTATTTATATAGGTATTACATAACTATTTTATGATTGTAGAATAAGATAAAATTGTAATTCAGTTTCGTGCAACAGTGGCTATCGCACGGTGCGGCGTTTTTTCTCTCGCTCTTAACAAGTTGATATTTATACTTGAAATTTGGTATTTTTAATAGTAAACAACCTAATTTTCCATGTTATAATACTTCATGCGAGCTTCAGAGTATAAACTTATCTATCACGATTGAGCTATATTTTATCCAGTTGTGTTTTTGATCCATCAAGCACTTCGTCATGACGGCTAACATCTGTTTGGGATGTAGTGATCCAATTTCGGACGAAAATGAAAGTATTTCCTGCTCTGGACTGTGCTGCAGGAAATTTCACTACAGATGTGTTGGTGTTTCTGACAAACTTTTTAGAAAATTGAAGAGCGGAGAAAGTTCAGATCTGTGGAAGTGCATCGCCTGCAAGAACGACCCTGTTTTGGGTATTAGTCCCGGCATCACTCAGATCAGAGATAAACCAGCTACCTCCGACCCCTCAAAGAACCAGTATCTAATAAATTATATCAAGGAGGAAAACAAAAGTCTGAAGGATTACATCAGGTCTCAATTTAGGGAATACGAAAAAAACTTGGAGTTCAACAGCAGTCTCATCAAGGACCTATCAGCGCAGTTTGCTGTCTTGACTTCAGAGGTTAAAGAGTTGAAAGTACAAAATGATGAACTAAAAAGAGAGAACGACCAAATCAAAGGCGAACTAAAACAGGCTCAAACTGAAATAGCGGATCTGCAGCAATACTCCCGGCGTGCAAATTTAGAAATTACTAATCTCCCGGAATCCGAAAGTGAAAACATCAACGAAGTCTTAACGAGCGTTTTCTCCTGCCTGGAGGTTAACCTGATGGATCAAGTGTCTATTGCCCATAGAGTCCCTACTTCGAGAAAGGATAAACCAAAACCAGTCATAGTTCAATTTACTAACAAACATCACCGAGACACTTGTTTAAAGGCTGCGAGGGCTAAAAGGATCAATGCATCGCAAGTGAATGAAAGACATAAGAACGAACCGATCTATTTCAACGAGCATCTAACTCCGAGGCTGAAGGAATTGTTTTTCCACTGTCGAAGGTTTAAAGAGACTAACAACTTTAAGTTTGCATGGGTAAAGGACGGTAAGATCTTTATCAGGGAAAACGAAAACTCCAAGGTTATCCGAATCGTAGGTACAGACGATCTTATAAATATAAATGCTTCCAGACAATGAAGTATCTGTTCTTGATTTTCTTACTGATAAAGAATGTAATTTTATTTATGTGGATAACCTAAACGATTTTAATAATTTCCTTTCCCAACCAAACACTTATAATTCTTGCTACTTAAAAATTGTTCATTTCAATATTAGAAGCATTCGCTCAAACTTCGACGAACTACAAGCATTGTTAAATTCTTCGTTTGATTTTATTGATATACTTGTTTTGTCTGAAATCTGGATATTTAATCATGAAACCTCTCTTTATAATTTAAATAATTATGATTCGTACTTCTACTGTAGAGATTCTAACAAATCTGGAGGTATAGGTGTTTATGTAAAAAAACATTTAGATATTCTTAGTGATTGTTTGTTTTCTATGAATACTGCCGAGTCAATATTGCTGTATAATAATTTTCTTGATTTGACTATTATTTGTTTATATCGTTCCTTAAGCTTCAGCATTGATAGTTTTAATTCTGAATTATCGAGTAAGCTTAAAAATCTAAATTCTAAAAATGTACTCTTAATCGGCGATCTAAACATAGATGTATTAACATGTTCAAATCCTATAGAAGAGTATAAAAACCTTCTTAGTTCAGAAGGCTTTACTTTCCTTATTGAAGGTGTTACTCGAGCTATTTCAAATTCCTGTATTGATCACATAATACTACGGAGTTCTGATATCAGTGCTGAATCTGTGATTTTCAACAATAACCTAACAGACCATAACCCGATCGCCTGTAAATTAAAGTATACATGCAGTGTAAATCCTAGAACGGATAAGATCTCAAAGGTAAAGATATCAAGAGTTAATTATGATAAGATTAACAATTTTCTACTAAATTATACTTTTCCTTTAAATCAAAATTCTGAGAATGTGAATTATTTATATGACGGATTTGCAGATATTTTAAAAAATATTCTAATTAATTTTACTCGCTGCTTTGAGCTACCAAACCGCAAAATAAAAAAAAACTGGATAGACGAGGAAATCTTAAATTTAATAAAAACTAAAGAAAAACTATATAAAAAACATAAAAAATATCCCTTTGATATAATTCATGAACATAATTATAAAACTTTACAAAAAGAACTGAAAATAAAAATAAAAAACGCAAAACATAATTATTTCTTGTCTGAATTTTTGAAGTGCAAAAATGTTAAAAAGCAATGGGAATTTGTGATAAAAATCACAAACTCTAATGCAAAAGACAAAAAACCTTTATCTGATAATAATGTCTCGCTAGTGGAGAATATCAATCAATTTTTTATAAATATGGGATCAAATACTGTATACAATGATGATAGCAATCATAGAAAATATCTAACAAGTCAATCAAATTCTTTTTTTCTCGCTGAAACAAATGATCTAGAAACTGAAAAAATTATCAGATCATTGGATGACAAAAAATCCCCTGGTTATGATAGAATAACATCTCAAGCCCTAAAAATTGCTGCAAACTATCATATCTCGATCATCACGAAAATCATAAACTTATCCCTCTCAAGTGGTACTTTCCCTGCTTCCCTAAAAACAGCTTTAGTTGTACCTATCCATAAATCTGGTGACACAAATGATTTTGCTAATTACCGACCAATCTCTCTTTTACCAATTTTCTCCAAAGTTCTTGAAAAAATTGTACACGCCAGACTTTATGATTATTTAAAGACTTTTAATATAATTTCTGAAAATCAATTTGGTTTCTTGCCGGGTCTCAGTACGGAAAACGCGCTAATAGAATTTACTAAATATACTTATAATAGTATAGATAAAAATAACAAAACAGCAGCTATTTTCTTAGACATCTCAAAAGCATTTGACAGTGTGAATCATGGAATTTTAATTGACAAACTATCTTCAATCGGGGTTCGAGGCAAAGAACTGGATTGGTTCATTTCTTACTTAGCAAACCGAAAACAGTTCGTAAAATTGGGAAATTCCAAAAGTAGTCTATTAAACATAAGGTCTGGTGTACCGCAAGGTTCAATCCTTGGACCTTTGCTTTTTATAATCTACATAAATGATTTCTGCAAACTAAAATTAAATGGTAAAATCATTACCTATGCAGATGATACTGTAATTCTGTACTCATGTTCTAACTATAGTATACTACAAAATAACATAAATAGAGATCTTCTGACCATTAAACACTGGTTTATTTCTAATAAATTATCAATAAACGTAAATAAAACAAAATTAATCAATTTCAGTATCTACGGGCCTCCTGAGCATCTTCATCTATGTTATCATGTTATTGACTGTAAAGGTCTTAATTGTAATTGCCCCCCTCTTGAACAAGTATCTTCAATAAAATACCTTGGATTAAATGTAGACTCAAACCTAAAATGGAAATCCCACGTTAATTACCTAACAAATAAATTACGCTATATTCTACACAAACTTTACTTCATAAAAAAGATAATAAATAAGAACTTTTTGCTTCAACTTTACCACTCCTGGGTAAATTCAATAATAAGCTATGGTATTCTAGCCTGGGGTGGGGATTACTTACAAAATATAAATCCAATAATTAAAATTCAAAATAAAATCATTAAATTTCTAAGCAGTAGTAACCAGTTCCCTTTAATTGATCTATACAAGAAACTTAACGTTTTACCAGTTCGTCACCTTTTTTTCTTTAAAACAATAGTTTATTTTACTAAGCAAGCAAACGATTCTGACCTACGAAATTTAACTTACAATTTACGTTCAAGAAACTTATATTTTGTACCAAAAGCTAAAAAAGAAATACTACATAAAAATTATGTTTATCTATCGCCTAAGTTTTACAATATTTTACCCAATGATTTAAAAACAGAAAAATCCCCTATTAAGTTTAAAAAACTACTAAAGCTTTTTATTTTTACAATAGAAAATATTGAAGAACTTTTTTAAAAAAGAAGGAATAAAAGCTCTCTAAATTTTAGGTTAGTATTTCTGAAGCTTGCCTTGCGATGCCACTATATTATATATTGTATGTGTATTATCTAATGTGTATGTGTACTATCTATATGTATGTATGTATGTTTTTTTTTATTTTTATTGTTTTCAAATACTACTGCTTTTGGTTGCCCATATGGGTTTCTGACCCCTTGGCAACTCATATGTCTTCCTGTTGTTTTTTTCTTATATATGTGTCTGTTTGTTTCAATTATTAATGTGTATGTTGTTGTTGTTGTAAAATAATAATAAAATGTTAGTTAATGTTAGTTGTTAGTTAGTTTTAACTGATTTACATCATAACCCTGAGAAAATTTTTAATTCCCTCCCCAACGGTTTATTTCAAAACAAATCTTACATTGATTTTTGAAACAGTGCATATCATTAAAGCAGCACGAATCTGAATGCTGCATAAATAAACAGTTATAAGCCTAATTCAACAAATTGAAAAACAGATAAGTTAAATACTTTTAGGAATTACATATAAATCAAAATTTTAAATATGATAGTTAAGTTAGAGTATAATTTGTTCCTGGGCATTCAATTCTTATAAACATTAGGTATTGTAAGTATTCTTTAGTGACTGGTATTTTGTAGGTACTGATATTTATATTCTAGTAGGTATTCGTAACCAAGAAGTATCAATTTAGTTTTGTTATCAAATAAGTTATAGAGTGCTTCTTACACATCACTCGTGTAAAATAAATTACTTCTACTAAAAATGGATTTCTACATGCACCAAAACAGTTACAAATACAAATACAAATACAAATATAGTCGATCAACTACAGGCTAAAAGCCCAGCAAGGTTGATCCAGTCTATTCAATTCAACCTCCCCCCGATTTCCAGTATTCGTCTACTTTTCTTTTAAACTCGTCCACCCCACTTGAGTTAACTATCGATACTACTATCGATACTATCGATATACGTTTAATAACCCGAATCATAAGTGATAAAAAAGTGCTATATGATGCATGTGAATCATCAGTTGGAACTTTCATCAGAACTGGAATAATTGAATTAGAGTTACTACCTATTAAATACATTGAAATAATGTAGCCCAATTCTTTCGTCGAAAAAGCAATATATGCATCCGGTTTATGAGTTATTCCATAACATGGACCTTCGCCTTTCATGGAATAAAAAGAAATGCATAGAGACAGGGGTTCGGGTTCTTTATCCAACAAATTGCCAGAAATTAATGTTGGAATGAGAAAGTTCATGATGAACGATGGCAACAGTGATGCATCATTTCATAAAAAAAAGGTTTTCTTTCATTCTAATCTATATGGTGTGTTTTATTGAACCGTTATTGATTAGTCTTTCGTAAAAAGGAAGCTCATTAACAACATCTGAAGGTTGTAAAAGAAAGAGAATAAATTGGAGGTGCGGTAAAAGAATAAATAAAATGCGGGATGAAGGAAAGGAGTATGGAAAATAGCTTTGTTTTATGTAAGAAGCAAAATGCAGCATTCTTTTGAGTCCTACCTATTTAATATTCACTGTACATTCTCTCATTAAACCATTTTGTTTTTGAAGTATATTAGTAGAACCGATGTTTATACACTTTCAATTAGTTTCTATTTAAAATAAGAAGACTAATGTTAAACACTCTAAATCTACATTGTAATTAAGTCAGTTGTTCTTAAAACATTTTTAGATACACCTCCCTAGTTTGCATGCAAACTGTAGATCTGCATTCAGGAGAGGCTTATATAGCGTTTTCATACGCTGGCCTCCTGCTTTCTCGAATCTGGTTGGAAGATTAGAAACTTTTTTCTGTTTTCTAATATTGTTCACGATATAAATTTTTAGATTTTAATTCTGTTATCTTTACTTTGTAAGCCTCGTGTTATACTGTGCGGTGCATGAGGAGTTTTGTATTTGTTTTTAAATAAAAAAAAAATTCATGTAAATTTGACAGTACGAGTGTTACGAAGAAAAAGCTAATAAAAAAACTAGAATTTGTGTTTTTAAATATTCTACACATTATATTCACTTAATTTATGACTAACCTGTTGGTCTGTATAGTTTCAGCCTATATTTCTGATTTTTTTTTTTTTTTACTTCTCAACAAATCCAAAAATTAATGGCCCAAATCTTTTTGACTCTTAATTTTTCAAAAAAAAAAAAGAAAAATGAAAGGATTCGTCAATACGAAATCTTTCTATTTCATGACTGATCGAGAATATGATTGAACAGTGGTTATGGTTTGTTGCGTAGAATCAGAAAGGCGCTAAGCTCCAGAGCTTCCAAACCCCAAACTCCTGAAATTCCCCAGTTTGATCATTATAGAGTCCCTTTGAAAGAGTCTGACGTCAGCAGCACCAATCAGGATCAATTACCTGGCCTTCCAGCCGTCGTTAGTTCGCCTCCCCAAGCCACAATCGATAGGGACCGAAGGCATTTTGCCTGACATCCTTTTTACAATATGTGGCCTCGCAAAATTCATTTAATTATTGTAGTATGCAATGGATACTTCAATGTTAAGAATGGGTCCACTTTTTATAGATCTCCCTATTTTGTTGGGTAAGAACTCTGTCAGGAAGTATTTCAACTGTGACTTCTAAAGAAAACGTATGCTTTTTATCAAGGAGTTGTTACAAGGTAAGAGCACAAGAGAATGTAACTGTGGTAAAATAAAGTTTATCCTCATATTAAGTTAATTTCATAAACAAACTAATGGAATGGAGAGAGGGGAGTTAAACTTTGTGACAAACGACTTATAATTTTTTTTTCATTGTTACTTGTGGCGACCACTCTCACCACTATAATGTTAAAAGTAATTAAGATGCATTAAAATAATTATAGTCATCGACACAATATAAGGAAAACTTTTGGCATCGTAAAAAGAGTAATTGTAATAACTTGAATGCACCACAACACCACAGAAGAATTACTACACAAGTCCCAAATAAATAAACTTTATTTGGGAGACTTCTTTCTTTACACACTCTAGATTATAATACTACAATCTCCACTTCCGAAAAAACACTACCAAAATCACGCGACACACGCTACACTTCGAGAAATCACTCCTGAACCACACGCGTTCCCCAGCGTCTCTAAACAGGTTCTTCCTCTTATCAGGGGCCGTCCCCTTTTTATAAACTCGTTGCTCCTCTGCTCAGTTCCGTTCCTCCCCCTATACCGGTTGGGTCAGAGGGGTTATCAGGAATACGGACCCTGGGCAGAGGTAGCGACCCCTGTGGCCCACTGCCAGACACTACACCCCCCAGGCAAGATTATAATTATCCTTCTATAATTATCGATCTGACAATTAGTCTGGCAGTTCAAGAAACTCTCACTTCCCAAAAAAAATCACACTCAAATTACAGGCTAAAACATACACATACATACATCAAAACTAATCACATTACCAATCAAGAACAGAAGTAAAGCCGCCTGGTTATAATACTGGAGCAATACCTACACAAATAACACAAAAAAAAAAATCAGACAGACGGACAGGAGCTCTACGTATAATCCGGAACACAACATGAATTACTAAAAGAACTACACAAATCATTATTAAAAGAGATATTTGTACGAAAGTCATACCAGCCTGGATAGGCTGTCCGCGTTCCTCCCACGGAATATCCTCGGGGATATTCTTCTTGGTCATCTCCGTTAGCGGCCGGGCTACCGTGGCATACCCCTCGACGTAGTCCCGGTAGTGGTTGCATAGGCCCAGCAGACTCCGTAACTGGGATTTCGTGCGAGGTGCCTTCCACTCCTCGATGGCTTGGAGCCTGCCGGGATCCGGACGATGCGCTCCGGAACCGATGATGTGGCCCAGGTACTCCACCTCTTTTTGGGCGAAGACGCACTTTCCGAGGTTAACCGTGAAGTTCACCTCAGGGAGATTTCCCAGCACAGCCTCCAGATGGCAAAGATGAGACACCCAGTCCCTCGAGAAGATCGCGATGTAAGCCCGCCAATAGTCTCTGTGGTCCGCCAGCGAGTGATTCATCACCCGCTGCAACCCAAACAGCATGACGTTCCACCGATACTCTGCGCGGTGCGTCTTGAAGGATGTGAAATACCGACTTCTCTCCTCTAAAGGAATTTCCCAATATCCTTTTAGCACGTCGAGACCCGTAATGGCATTGGCTCTGCCTATACAATTAATTAGTTCGGTGGAGTTCTCCATGGGGAAATCGTCACTCCTGGTGACCGCGTTCAGGAGCCTGGAGTCTATACACCTACGTGTCCCCCCATCTTGTTTGCTAACACATACTATGGGGTAAGCAATCTCCGCGTCCCAGGGTTCGGTCAAGCTCAACTTTTCCTCCCGAAATGCTTCGCCCAACGTTTCACCCTTCTTTTGCTCCTCCCTAAACAGGGTAGCTTCGGTGAATTCAACTTCCACTCTCAAATTCTCCTCGTCCTTTCCCAACTCTTCCACCTCTCCCGTCTCTACCTCGAACACTACCGGAGAGTCCGATAACTCATCTTCTACCGTACCTCCCGTTTCCTCCACTAAGGGAACCGTAGACCCCGCCTGAATCAGCATCTCATATGCTTCGGGAGTTAATAAACAAGGGGTGCTCAATTTGTCTGTCACCGCCATCACTGTATTCCCCCGGGAGTATAATCTGCCATTGTCCTCCCTCAAATGCACCGGAATGGTACATAACTGAGCCCTCACCTCTTCTCCGAAGGCCGACCTCAAAGTTATCGCTCCCCTTCCATTTCCTACTGACCCGGGAACCAAAGAGGACTGTATCACCGAAATTTCGGCCCCTGAATCGATTATTGCGGGTACTTCCTGTCCCTCTATCCAGAGAGCGACTTCCCTCAATGTTTGACATTTTCCTGTCATTTCCTTCTCCCACTCAACCCTGGCCACCAAATGGTCTTGTACTTCAGAAACTACCACTTGGTTAATTCTTTTCGGACTCCCGGGCTCTCCATCCCGTCCTCTATTTTGAGGGCAATCACGCCTTCGGTGATATATCGATTTGCACGTAAAGCAGCCCTCTTCGCGGGGTGTTCTTTGATCCCAACCATTCGCACTTTCAGAATTTCTAAACCCCTTGTTCCTATTCGGGGACTTTCCTTCCCTCCACTGTCTACCTTCTCCCTTGGATCCGCGTCTTCCCCACCCCCCGTCGGCTACGGCACATTCATAGTTGTCCACCTCCTTCACCAACTTATCCGGTTTCAACCACTTCTCCGTTTCCTTTAATAGAATATAAGTTCTTACCTCCGGTGATAAACTGTCTTTTATTTTATCTGCTACAATTAAGTCTTTAATATCCTGCAGGGTTTCTATCTCTCTCGATTTGAGGTATAAATCCAACGCGGCCCTTATTCTAATACCATATTGTACGAAGGTCTCATTAGGCCTAACCCCCATGCCGTCCAAGTTATTCTTGTGTTGTATCGGGGTTATTCGAAACTCCTCCAACACCAATTTTTTTATCGTCGTATATTCCACTGTCTCAGTCCCCACCACAAAAGACTCCAATGATTTCACCTGTCCCTTTAACGTGTGTAAGACCAATTTCCCCTTATACTCGTCCGGGACATCGTATAAAGTGAAAATCTCCTCTACCTCCCGGAAGAAAAAGGGCCATTCCTCAACTCTCCCAGGTAACCCCGGTAATATCCCCATCGTTAATTTCACATACTCCATAAACGGGTTTTCCCTCTTCGTTCGCGCTACCTCCCTACCCTTCTCATTTTCTACTGTCTCTTTTTGCTTTCGTTCTTCTATTATCCTGTTAAGCATCCTCTCAACCTCCTCCGCGTCATAACTTGGGTGCGCTTTTATTAATGTTTTTATCGCACCTATTGTACTCTCCTTAGCGACCCCAATCTCTAGCTCCCCCGCCAATTCCAAGAGATCGGCCTTTCTGCCTGACCCCAAAAAAGCCATTCCAACATACAAAATACAAATACAAAAAAAAAACCTAACCTATGGAAGTAACCGACTCCTGACCCCCGTCACCGAGGAGATAACAAAATCCAAGGAAAACTCACCTCAATCGTCGATGTATTCAGATTGTAATGCAGCCGATTCCCGTCGACGCTCTGGTTCCTTAAGAGAGCGTGTAATAACTTGAATGCACCACAACACCACAGAAGAATTACTACACAAGTCCCAAATAAATAAACTTTATTTGGGAGACTTCTTTCTTTACACACTCTAGATTATAATACTACAATCTCCACTTCCGAAAAAACACTACCAAAATCACGCGACACACGCTACACTTCGAGAAATCACTCCTGAACCACACGCGTTCCCCAGCGTCTCTAAACAGGTTCTTCCTCTTATCAGGGGCCGTCCCCTTTTTATAAACTCGTTGCTCCTCTGCTCAGTTCCGTTCCTCCCCCTATACCGGTTGGGTCAGAGGGGTTATCAGGAATACGGACCCTGGGCAGAGGTAGCGACCCCTGTGGCCCACTGCCAGACACTACAGTAATACTATTGAGATTGTTATGGAAACGGTTTATATTCTACTGAATTTTGGGGGTGATGGTTATCCATATAAACGCTGGAAAAAAGTTCTGTACCTAATCTGTGTGGCTATCATTTATTTTTACTTTTTTATTTCAAACTTTTGTTTCTCTGTCAATGTTTTTCTCTTGGCGGTCAGACTATACTTGAAACATTTTCACTTTTTTGTTGTAGAACGCTACATTTTAGATACAGGGATATAATGGGGGTGTTCATTACTGGAATGGTATATTACCGTACCGCAACCAAAAGAGCATTTACAATCACATGACTCGGACCTAGCGAGTCCTTAGCAATAGACGCGTTGTCCTACAGTAGTTAACAGTTAAAAGAAAATAACTGGACGTGGAATTCTTCTACTGGAGCATTTGCAATCACGTGACCGCACACCTAGCAACCGCCTTCGCAACAGATGCGTTGACCCACAGCAGTTAGCATATAAAAGAAAATAACTGGTCCTGACGTCACCTGAAAACACACTAAATTCAAAAGTGGAAACGGTCCTTAATGAAGTAAAGTCATGGCGACGTGAGAGTTGAGTAGTAAACGTTGATTAGTTACAACGTTGTTCTACTGTCGAACTGTGGTGACACTATTTCTCACGCATTATTAGTACATGAGGTTGTTATCATCCAAATAACAATATCGATTTACTCAAATTCGAAAATGTCATTTCTCTCAGTACACGAACATTATAAAAAGTACTTTATATTCTTATTGGAAAGCTTCACAACAAATACTCGAAATATTTACTTCGTGATAATCGAAGTAATCTACATGGAACATTTAAAACTCAAACAGACCAATGAATGAATAGAATAGTCAGGAATATGATGCTTAAAATAAAAATAAGGGGATATAAAGGGGGGATATATGTAGAGGGGATTTATTCTGTTTCGTGATTTTAACACGTCATTTAACTTGAGTGCTTCCATTATATAAAATTGTATGCCATTGTGTTCCCAAAGATCACAAAACACTTTTTTGACCGTTTAAATCATCTTGAGGTTGAACAATCCCTTTCAGTCCTAAATTCCAGAGATAAATCTCATCTGCATATTATCGGTCTGCCTCATCAAACCTTTTCACAGCAAATTTCCATGCGGACGTCTGCGGCAGAAGATCTCCCCTCAATTCAAAACCATCCCCATCAAATAATACACCCAAAAGAATAAAAGCTTACGGGAGGCATTTCCTTTCGTCTCGTAAACAATTCCATGAAAAAGATCTTTCAGAGGGAGGGATTTAAGAAGGAATTTATGGAATCGAGAAGTACGCCCGAGTGATTTTAATGGAGATTGCGGATTGGTTGCTTTTCGGGGCATAAATGGGTTTGTAAAGGGTTAGCAGTCAGTCTTCTTCTACTAAAAGAGTGGGTCCATAAAATATCTGGTAAAAACGATTTGCTTGGTGCTTCCAGGAAAGATAGAGGATCGTGTTTCTGCTTTTTATGTCACCCGAGTCATTTTGGATGGAAAATAGTTGAAATTCGTGTAGATGAAATTGCGTCATAAAATTGATCATTGAACATTATAGAGCATTCGCACATGACGTCACTTGGAGGACAAAAACAACGTTGCTAAGGCTGTTGTTAGGGGCGGGAACTAGAAGCATCCAATAGAAGCATTCGCACATGATGTCACTGGCGGGCAAAAACAACGTTGCTAAGGCCGTTGTTAGGCCGAGTCATGTGATTGAAAATGCTCTATTGCCGGTTAGATATTTTGAGTCTCTTACTCATTATTGAAAGCATATCATGTTTAAAGCAGGCATTTAGAATCTACATACGACGAGTGCTCAACACTTTGCCTGCAGAATATACGGCCTGCTGGCTAGATTCAGGCCAACAACCTTCATTTTTTCTTAAATGATTCTAAAATTAAAAGTAATTGGAAAATTTTAATTACAAATATTTTTTTGTATACATTTTTAAAGGTTTATCAAAAGAATTCTCGATGGAGAAATATTGAATTGTTTTAGTTTAACGATTATAAATGCCAATAATTTAAAAGGGAATTTAAAATTGCTTTTTATTAAAATCTATAATTTTCAAAAATATGGAATTCTTTTTTATTTGTATAATTAACAAACTTACAGTATGTATTAAACCAGCGTTCGAAATTGGGGTGTTTTGCTGGTCCGGGACAACTAAAAATCGGCTCGGACCAGTGGAATCAGAAAATCACTGGTCCGCCGGACCAGTGATTTCTCGAGCACGTGTAAAATCATTTTTTCATCATTTTTGTTCAGTGATAGCGGTATTTTAAGTGCATTTGGTGAAGCAAGTACATATTTTTGACAGAACCCGAAATGTGGTGATATGGGATAGGGGAGTCCCCAATGAAAAAGAAAAAAATATTATGGAATATGTATTGATTTTTAACATTAGTACTATTTGGTACACACTTTCAGTGCAAGAGTTTCTTTATATATTTAAACCGGTCTTTTTTAATTTGTCAGACCAGTGATTTTTGTTGCGGACCAGTAAGATTGGCAAAGCACTGGTCCGCAGGACCACTGTTTTTTTCCCCCAATTTCTAACGCTGTGTTAAACACACATAAGGAAAACACGTAATCCTATTCCTCGGTAATTCATTTATTTATAATTTCTATCATTGTGCAAACAATAACGAATATGGATTGTTATCTTCTGGCCCACTGAAACAGATATGACAGATTTTTGGCATGTGCAAAATTAAGTTGGCATAATTTGACCTCACCACTGCTCCACACCTTTGCAACCTATTAAAACTACTGCTCGTTTGGTTAACGTGTTAGCTAATCTATTTTAATAAATAATATTAAAAGAATGATTGAGAGTCCCCCTTAAAACTCCTAAAAATGTTTGGTATTTGGAAAATTGCTCTGTAGTGTTTTTTAAAAAAGACATTTTTTTTTTACTTTTTAAACATTTTACATGAATCATTTCTCTCCTTATTAATCTTCAAAACTGTGAGTCTGGGAAGTCTTGGTGCTAAGAATATCTGCGATTAAATAAACCCAGTCAAAAAGAGACCAATTCAACATTGATTATCTCTTTAAAACAATTTTTATCAAGAATTCTTAAGTAAACCTAAGTAAGTAAGTATTTCGTTTTGTGACTTCATACATTGAAAACAGAGCACAATTTTCTTTGGAAAAAATAAATGATAAAAGAACTATGCAAATTTGAAAAAAAACTCTCACTGCGTCAAAATTTACTTAACCTTTTCAAGCTTTTGACTTTTCGAAGGTTCAAAACATAACAAGACATGAAGGGGGAAATATTTACTAATATTTTTACTATTTACATCATTATTACTTTCTATTCTAAAATACTCTTGTTAGGATTGTGTACTAAAATATTACAATGGTAATTACCTTAATGAAAGAAAAGTATTTTAGACAGCTAAAAGTAAAATTACAGTCATTACTAAACATGTTACACTAAATTCTATTTTTATTTATTTATTTACTACTCAGAATATCTAGATTTATTTACACCTTAAGTTCACACGGTCGTACTATCTCTATTCTAATGAATCGTCATATATTTGTTTTGTCAAAAATGTTATCATTATGGATGTTGTAAAATGTGATATTTAGAAAGTAAACTAATCATATGGAGTACGGGTAATAAGCTTGGGGGACAAAGTTGAAGTGAAAGACCATTGATTCTCTCTTACAGACGGTCTCGATTCTTAGATGGCAGCACAAAATAGAATGGCATTTTTTAAAGAAAATAAACTTGGTTTCATAAATAACAAAACATGAGTAGTAAGGGCGCCCGTTTGAGGGCAAAAAGGGGCGTGGCCTAAGTGGGCGTGGCCAAGGTTGAGTTGAGTTGTTTTTTCCTTCTGCTGATTTTTTAGTTTCGTTTTCTTGGAGTTGAGTTGTTTTTTCCTTCTGCTGATTTTTTAGTTTCGTTTTCTTGGAGTTGAGTTGTTTTTTTTTCCTTCTGCTGGAGTTGAGTTGTTTTTCTCCTTCTGTTGGTTTTGGTTTCGTTTTCTCGGATTCTGCTACATTGGACTTGAAATTTTTTTTTCAATCTTCGTCTGCTAGAGATGGTTTCGTTTTCTCGGATTCTGCTGCATTGGACTTGAAATTTTTTTTTCAATCTTCGTCTGCTAGAGATGGTTTCGTTTTCTCGGATTCTGCTGCATTGGACTTGAAATTTTTTTTTCAATCTTCGTCTGCTGGTTTTAGTTTCGTTTTCTCGGATTCTGCTGCATTGGACTTGAAATTTTTTTTTCAATCTTCGTCTGCTAGAGATGGTTTCGTTTCTCGGATTCTGCTGCATTGGACTTGAAATTTTTTTTTCAATCTTCGTCTGCTAGAGATGGTTTCGTTTTCTCGGATTCTGCTGCATTGGACTTGAAATTTTTTTTTCAATCTTCGTCTGCTAGAGATGGTTTCGTTTTCTCGGATTCTGCTGCATTGGACTTGAAATTTGTTTTCAATCTTCGTCTGCTAGAGATGGTTTCGTTTTCTCGGATTCTGCTGCATCATTGTACTTGTAATTCTTCGTATGCTAGAGATGGTTTCGTTTCTCGGATTCTGCTGCATTGGACTTGAAATTTGTTTTCAATCTTCGTCTGCTAGAGATGGTTTCGTTTTCTCGGATTCTGCTGCATCATTGTACTTGTAATTCTTCGTATGCTAGAGATGGTTTCGTTTCTCGGATTCTGCTGCATTGGACTTGAAATTTGTTTTCAATCTTCGTCTGCTAGAGATGGTTTCGTTTTCTCGGATTCTGCTGCATTGGACTTGTAATTTTTTTTTCAATCTTCGTGCTAGAGATGTTTTGTTTTCTGCTGCATTGGACTAGCCATGACGTCATTTAAACATGATCGAACTCCACCATGACGTCATTTAAACATGATCGAACAGGGACCAACTCGTTCAAGACAGGCGTTCCTATTGGATGAGGAGTCTTCTTGCAGAAAATAATCTAGATTTGACACACTTCTCTTCAAGATATTGCTGAAATCACACGTTCTCTCGTGAATATGAAACGTTCAAGTGACCAACAGATGACTTTCAAGCGTATTAAAACAGAATCTTCTCTAACTATGAAGAACTTACCAAAAGGTATGCATCATCTGGGAGATCACATGTTTGTGCACGTAAACGACTTCAACTGTGTATCGCGAGTAAGCATTCGGAAGTATGCGGAAAGCGAGGATGGATTTCTATCCCCTACCAAGAATGGTATCACACTTCACCCTAGAATTTGGTATCAATTCGTGGGACGAATAAGCTTTTTCAACCAACTTGATGTGAACCACGTCGAACTCCTCGAAAGTGACTTGTGCTTCTCTAAGGTGAATGGCGAATTAGTGCTACAAAAAATGTTCCGCAAGAAAGACAGAACGCTGGCGTTTGCCCCTATGTCTGTCAGCCTAACGCAAAATCAAATATCAGTGTTGACCGATCGAGGGAACGATATCAACGACAGATTGAAGTCTTCCCTTTTGAAGTATTCATTTGATCATTTCGTGTGCTCTGAACTGGACAATCTCCCTATGGAAGAAGAAAACCCTTTCATAGATAACGATACGCCGGATGGTTGGGAAGACATTCGCGTTGCACTACGTAAGTCTTTAAAAAACTCTATCTCACCTAGTATTCTTGATGACTTTACGCTAGCCTATTTTTCAATTGATTGGAAAAACTTTGCAAAATGTTTTGTGGAAGAAAATGTCAATCTTCATAAGTTTAAATACTTCATGTCTTGTGGGGAATTTTTTTCGTGTTGCAATTTCAATGTATTGAAATTTCTAGATGAAATTGAACAATTGTGTAAATTTGAAAACCCTAGTTTACGTCATTGGTTGTAAATAAACTTTGTTATTTTACCTTTAACTTGTTTTCTTATTTGTGTTTTCTATTTCAGTAAATTTGATTTTCTTTTTTTCAGGGATAACTTAAAATTATTTTCAGCGTCAACTAATTTTTCAGGGATAACTTTAATATAAATAGGTTTGCTCTTTGAATATTTAGCATTCTAACAACTATCATGGAGGAAACTTACCAAGATCCAGCTCTTCCAGGTAGCTTCGGAGGCATCAATACTTTACAGCGAGTTTTGAAAGGACGTGTTAGGACAGGGGAAATTAAGAAATGGTTGCAATCTAAGGAATCTTATACGTTGCATAAACCCTTAAGGCACAAATTTAAGAGAAATAGAGTAATAGTTGGAGGTTTAAATGAACAGTTTCAAGCTGATTTAGCTGATATGCAGTCACTTTCTGTTGAAAATGAAGGGTACAAATATTTACTTACTTGTATTGATATTTTATCCAAATATGCCTGGGCCATTCCCCTAAAAGATAAGAAATCAGAGACCATTGTGTCAGCCTTTGAAAAAATATTTTCTGAAAGAGTTCCTCAGTCTTTGCAAACAGATGCTGGAAAAGAATTTACAAACAAACAGGTTCAGGCTTTCTTAAAAAAGAAAAATGTGCATTTCTTTACTACCCATAATGAAACAAAGGCTTCGGTAGTTGAACGTTTTAATCGCACATTAAAAACTAAGATGTGGAAATACTTTACTGAAAAAAATACTAAGAAATATATAGATGTGATAGATAAACTAATGCATAGTTATAACCACACGTGGCATCGTAGTATAAAGACAGAGCCAATATCAGTGACAAAAGAAAATGAAAAGAAAATTTGGCATACACTCTATGATAACTCTTCTAATGTTAAATTGAATAGTTCAGATTTGAAGATAGGGGATACAGTTCGCATAAGTAGAGATAAGATGATATTCGAAAAAGGATATGAACAAAACTGGACTCGAGAAATATTTACAATACACAAAATAATAAATAGAGTTCCTATTGTTTATAAATTAAAAGATTTATCGGAGGAAGAGATTAAGGGTAGTTTTTACAAGGAAGAACTGCAAAAGGTAACAGATTCAGGATATTACCCAGTTGAAAAAGTTTTAAAGAAAAGGAAGCGTAACGGAAAAGTTGAGTACTTTGTGAAATTCCTGGGTTACCCCGAAAAATTTAATGATTGGGTGGAAGATGTTAGGATGATATAAATATCACGCACACAATACTTTTCTTTCATTTCATGAACAATGTCGTTCTACATCACGTTAATCAGTGATAGCTCTATGGGATTTTTCCCGAGTAACAAAATTTCTCAATTCACAACACAACTTCCTAGTTCTATAAATTTAAAGGGAGAATGGGAAATGGCACTTGTAGATTTCATTTATCCTCATACCTGGTACAATGTTCAAAGTCCAAGCAACCTGTTCGGTTTTGATTTGGGAGACGGAAAACTAGAAGGAAGAAGAGTTCCACCCGGATGTTATGAATCGATACCTGACCTTATCAAAGGAATGCTAATCGAATCGCATAGAACCAAGATAGAGCTGTATTATCACGCTATCACCAAAAAGGTTGAAATCAACACAGCCGAAAATTGCAAATTAGTTCTTCACGAAGGACTAGCTGAATTACTTGGGTTTGAACCTGGAGAATATTCGGGTACACATCAAAGTCCTTTCGTAGCCGATCCGAAATCCACTTTTCCAGTTATGTATGTGTATTGTGATCTCGTTGAACCTCAAATTGTGGGGGACGTACAAGCTCCTCTGCTAAAAATTGTAAAGGTGGAAGGGCAAGACGGGGAAATTATAAATGCCCATTATCCTAGACCTTTTTATGTACCAGTTATTAGACACCATTTTCAAACTATACAAATCGATATCAGACTCCATTCTGGAGATTTAGTACCATTTGAAAGAGGTAAAGTGTTTTTGACGCTGCATTTTCGTCTCAAGCAAATCCTATAAAAGAGCAGTGCATTCGAGATATCCCTTCATTTCTTGATTTGAGTTCAAAGAAAGAACAATGTTGGTTCCTTATACTTGTTGTACGAAAAAGTTTGAAGATTACTATACCGATCAAAATGGAAAGGGGATGTCTTATTATAAAGGGGTCGGTTATCAAAAAGGGTATGGCATAGGGGGTTTTTTCGCTAGACTCTTTCGCAGAGCTTTACCTTTCCTAGTGAGTGGTGCCAAATCTGTGGGGAAGGAAGCCTTAAGAACTGGAACTATGGTTGCCAACGATGTATTGTCCGGAGAAAATTTCAAAACTTCCATTGAATCAAGAGCTAAAGAAGGTGGTAAAAATTTGGCTAGAAAAGCAGTTCGAAAAGCAGACCAGATGATTGGTCGAGGAAAGCTTAAAAGGAAGCGTAAACACTCAAAACGTGTCATTTCATCAAAAGTCAGGAAGGTTGTAGGACGTGATATTTTCGACTCGTGATGGCTTTTTTACTTAAAGATTCCCCCGAATGTGCTAAATCTGAATTAGAAATATTTACCCTCCCTCCCACTCAAACTGTTATAGAAAGAGGACAATGGATAGAATTTCACCCCCTTGCCAATGTTTCCGACGGAAGTCCTGTTGAATTTAATATATCTGGAAGTGGAGATGAATACCTTGATCTCTCTCAAACGCAACTTTATGTAAAAGTGAAAATACTAAAAAATGATGGCAAACCCATTACGCCTGATAGCAAAGTAGGTCCTGTGAATCTCTTTTTGCACTCCATGTTCTCTCAAGTGGATATCAGTTTAAATGAGAGGCTTGTTTCTTCCAGTAACAACACTTATCCCTACCGAGCCATGATAGAAAAATTATTAAATCACGGTTTCGATGTAAAAACTTCGCAACTTTCCTCAGAACTCTTTTTCAAAGATACGGCTGGCCAAATGAATGTTTTCGATTCCGCGGCCAATGAAGGGTTTACTCAAAGAGCAAAATTGTTTAAACTTAGCGCTTCCGTAGACATGATTGGTCGTTTACACCTGGACCTGTTTCACCAAGAAAGATTACTTTTAAACATGGTGGATATGAAAATTAAGCTCATACGTAGTAAACCGGAATTTTGTTTACTTGGAGAGGGAGAATTTAAGGTTTCCCTGGAACATGCATCCTTATTTGTTCGAAAAGTTAGAGTTAGTCCAGGAGTTGCATTAGGTCATGCCAAGTGTTTGGAAAAAACTTCAGCAAAATACCCTATCAATAGAGTGTTGTGTAAGGCTTATTCCATACCCACTGGTAATATGAGTTTTGTGCAAGATAACATTTTTACAGGGCAGATGCCGAATCGCATTGTAATTGCCTGTGTTGATAACGACGCATTCAACGGAGAGTATAAAAAGTCTCCTTTTGAATTCAAACATTACAATATGAACTTTATCGGAGTGTATGTGGATGGTCAGCCAGTTCCTCATAACCCGCTTCAACCCAATTTCGAGAAAAAACAATTTATCAGAGCTTATCAAAATTTATTTACGAATTCAGAAAATAAAGGATTATATCTTTCACGATCAGAATTTCCTGAAGGATATTCGTTGTTTTGCTTTGATTTAACTCCTGATTTGTGTGACGGTTCGCATTTAAATCTCATTCGACACAGCAATTTGAGATTGGAAATTAAATTTGCAAGCAGTTTGCCGCAAACGGTGTCCTTATTAGTGTATGCTGAATTCGAAAACCTGATAGAAATCAACAAGGCTCGCAACGTTCTCTACGATTTCGGAAACTAAAATGATTTCCTCAGAGATTGATAAAATTTTATCTCGAGATCCTACTACGGCAAGATATTACAGAGGAGTTTTTCCTTCTGACAAAATACCATCCATTGAAACCTACCCCACAGCAATAGTACTGAATACTGACCGACATTATGAAAAAGGAACCCATTGGTTAGCTGTATTTGTTCAAGATAAACGCACTATTAATTTTTTTGATTCCTATGGATTACCACCTGAAGCTTTTGGAAAAGATATTTCAAGATTTATCCGGATGTATGATCGAGTAATGTGGAACACGATTCCATTTCAAAGTCTTACCTCAAATGTATGCGGACACTATTGTATTTATTTTATTGTAAAACGATGTCAAGGATTGTGTATGCAGTCTATTATTTGTCAACTTCAAGAACAAAAGAAGAACGATTTTCGAATATTTCTGTTTGTGAAAAAGAGATATGGTGTAACCATGTTTTTTAAAAAATAAAAATAAATTAAAAATTACATCTGTGTGTTTTTTATTTTGTCCCTATTTTAACAAAAAAGTATAAAAGAAGATGATTAATAAAAATATTTCATTTGCAAACATGGAGCTTCCGAGGTTAGTTCACCCTTCCACTTGTCTCCTTAGCGGTCCTACTGGATCAGGCAAAACAGTGTTTGTTAAAAAATTGATTGATTTTAAAATGTTTAACCCCATGCCCTCAAGCATTATTTACTGTTATGGAAGTTATCAACCCCTTTTTAAATCTATGACAAATGTCCATTTTGAAGAGGGTTTACCATCTAACTTAAATTCAATTCGAAATTCAATTATCATCATTGATGATTTAATGGTAGAATTAGCCAGTGATACCCGACTAAGCAATTTATTCACTAAAGGTAGTCATCACCGAAACCTTTCCATTATCTTTATAACCCAAAACCTTTTTCATCAGGGTAAAGAAATGAGAAGTGTTCATTTAAATTCCCATTATATCGTTTTATACAAAAGCCCTAGAGATAAAAGTCAGGTATTGCATTTAGCAAGGCAAATGTTTCCCAGAAAAATGAAAGCGTTTCAAGAAATTTTCGACGATGCTACTTCTACCCCCTTCAGTTATTTACTAATCGATTTGAGACCAGAAACTAGTGAAAAGTTACGGTTAAGAACAGGAATATTTCCAGGGGATACACATTACGTGTACGAGCCTCGCTAAATCATTTGGTTCCCAGACACCACCAGCGTAACATGGCTATCGTGTTAGATTTTGAAGGTTTTCAAATGAAGTCTGATATCTTTATTATAAAAGAATTGGCATTTTACTCTATCAACGAAGGTTATCACGCATGTTGGACATTTCTCCCTCCTATGCCCTGGGAAGAATTATCAAGTTTCCATCAAAGAACCTTCTCTTGGGTAATAAGAAATAAACATGGCCTGAAATGGGAAAATGGAGATTTGCCTTACAGTAAGTTACGTGATATTTTACAATATTTATCATCCGTGTATTCTACTATTTATGTGAAAGGAAACGAAAAGGAAGATTTTTTAAAAAATTTGATGGGTCATATTCATCCTTTACACTGCCCCAAAATTAAAGATTTGTCACGAAATAATTTTCCAACCATGTGTTTTCATCATCCAAAGGAATTTCATTGTTGTGCTCTGTTCAAAGCGAGTGCTTACGCAGCCTATATAAATCAATGTACCCGAGAGGAAGAAATCATTTCTATGCAGAATGCCTTCAGAGAAGGATGTAGAATATTTAAAGCTGTTAAAGAAAAGCAGGAAGAAATCTAAAATTTTGAAAAATTGCTCAAATTGTATGATAAAATCTATTTGCGAGTGTGTACTCAATTTACTTAAGGGTAATCTTCCTATCAGTAAGCGTTCCAAAACCAAATTATCCCCCTTCAAGAAAACTTTGAGAACTCTTGCTCAGAAGCGAGTTCCTCTGTACAAGAAAAGACGGCTATTGATACAAAAGGGTGACGGATTTTTATCTTTTCTCATTCCATCTGCCTTAACGGTTTTATCCAGTTTAATCCATGGAGCATAGCAAAAAGTTTGCTCTGGTCCCATTAGACCGTATGCACGAGTTTGAAGAAGATCACTTGAGCGAACTCGATACAAAAATAAAAGAAATTTTGAAGAAGAGAGTGAGTGATTCGGAAAAAATTAAACTTTACAATCAGATTTTGCAAAAATACATTACCTTTCCATCTGTGAATGCTGCAAAACCTGTTGAACCTCCAACACCCGCACAAGAACCCGAACCACAAGAACCCGAACTCGAACCTGTTCTGGAAGAAAATGTTATCCTGGAAACTGTACCTGTGAAACATAAAACAATTGCAAAGAACATTATTGAATTTCTTCAGCAACGCAGCATCACTTGGAATCCTGATAAGGAACTTGTTATCAATAAAAAAGTCATTCCTGGATCTGATATTGTTCAGTTAATTAATTTTTTACTAAGGGAAAGAAAAACAAGACCGAAAGCTTTTGAAACGTTTAAAGATGTTTTAAACAAACACAATTTTCCCCAAGAATTTATGAAAAACCCATATTTAAATAATGTGAAAACCTATCCGAAAAGAAAAAAGAAACAAGAATTTATGAAAAGCATTAATGTGAAAACTATGTATGCTAGACCCAAAAGACTTGGAAAGGAGAAGAAGTCTTGGTTAGAAATGTAACTTTTGTATTAATAAAGATTTTTGATTTATAATATGTGTGTTTTTTTTCTCATGTAATAAATTTAACATGCAATAAATGAATTAAACCTATATTAAAATAAATTTAACATGTAATATAAGAAAAATAAGCTATTTTCCACACCACTCGAATGGAGTATAGCTTGTGGCGCGTTACCCCCCTTTTTTTCGGCAACGGCGGGGGTTCCCCAAGAGGCGCTATTTCTCCGTTAAACTTAAAGCCTAATACCCATAGGGCAAGGTCGAGAGATCCTCTTGTATGACTCGCTTGGTGTACACGCACTTGTATACTTTTTTCTCCTCCTTAGACACAATTTTTCTCCTCTTCGCTTCTCTCACAATCTTGTGGGGGTCACAAAGAGTGAGCGATACATCAGGATTCTTGCTGAGGACTAGTTTGCACATGGATTCAAAGTTTAACACCAAGGAATTTCTGAAATTCAGGGTGAATCCTCTTGCTTTGCTGCATAACTTACCTTGTTTGGTCTTGTAGGAGTAATTTTTTGGTCCGCCTGGAAAAAAAAATATTCATCAGCACAAATAATTAAAACGAATTTCATAAAAGTTTTTTTTTTTTTTTTAAATATTTATCTCTTACCAGCTACGAAAGTAGTTATTAAGTCCCCGTCCAACTCGTCAGTAAATTCACCTAGGTAATTTCCCAGAGGGGGATCATTGACCCCATTGGTGGCATATATTATAGAGTCCGTGTCGTGGTATAATACATCACGTCCAATCTTGTCCATCTCATTGTACAATTTTATGCGCGCCCATGCTGTTGTGAATGAGGCGAGGAATACATTTGTTACTGTATCTTGAGGCACAAACTCTTTAAGAAGATTAAAATGTACAGCTGCAACCTCTTGATTGCAGAAGTAAATATCTTGCACCTAAAAAAAAAAAAGAGTGATAATTTTTTTTATAGAGTTATTTTTTGTATATATTTCTTTTATTTAAAAAATTAGAGAAACTTACATTTTTCTTCTTATCAGCTAGAAGCTGATTGAACTCTGGCACTGTTATTATGTAGTCAAGTTTACTTTTGTTGATATTCATCCCCCATCTGAAAATAAAAATTAAAAAAAAATACTCAATATAAAATGTTATTTAAACAAAAAAATTTATACAATAATGAAAAAAAAAAGTGTTACCTTCCCCAGAAACTGTTTAAAGCAAGCTTTGCCACTTGCCGGGCACCAGGATTTTTTGAAATGGAGTCAGGGTTTAGAGACACTCCTTCTCTCTCATAATAATTTTTAATGTAATTGTCCCGATCTTCATCAGTAGTGCATTCTGATGGCCATCCGCTGCTCTCTTGCTTAATCTTAAGAAAAAGATCTATATAAGATCTGAACAGAGAGTCAGCGGACTCCTTAAAATGGTACACCTCAAATATCTACAAAAAAAAAGAAGAAAAAACGTGTTAAATTCTAGTTGTTAAATCATTTTCAACCCCAAAATATTAAAAATGTACTTACTTTAGTAATCCGATAGCCTTTTTTAACGGCCAATTTTAATTCTTCGGACACCCATGTGCCTCTAAGGACACGTTCTTCGTCTGTGTGCTGACAAGGACTCTGTTCCATATTTTCCGCACACGTACGGCAGAGTGGGAAAAACAGTTTGTTGTTACATCTCACAGGGAGAACTGGCAGATATAACTTCTTGGGAGGCAGCACTGAACACTGGATAATTCCAAAATAGTTTTCTATATCCCCGAAATCTTTTGTTAAAATTTCGGGGTGCCCCACGGGATATGAACAATATTTGTTTACCTATAACAATAGAAAGAATTAACATGAAAAACCCAGGGTGCATTTGTAAATGAACACATAAAAGAATATGAAAATCTTCTTACCCAGGGGTACAATGAGGTAAAGTCTATATACTTCGCTTTACCCTCATAAAACAATGTCGTAGCGTTCGTTCTTCCCCCAAAGAAGGCATCTCTGGGTTTTAGGCGGTCCATGATAATTGAATGTCCATCCAAGAACGATTTCAATTCCTTGTCTTGTTTTTTATCCTTTTGGAAGTCGTGCTCCCATTTTTCCACGACAGTGTACCCATTTGCTCGAAAGTATGCAGTCGTGTTGGTCGTTTTCTCGTTTAGGTCTGCCATTGTCAGAGAAGAAACGGGATGCTTGATTTCTCCGTCATAGCAATATGCGCATCCATGCCAAAAACAACCCTGTAAAACAAAAAAAAAGTGCTGATTTTTTAGCATAGAAAATATGTTTGTTTTTTCCTTACATTATCGGAAAATAAAACTTACATGGTATTGAAAGATAGTGCGCGTTTTCTCACAATAGCCATCAACAGAAATGCCATGTATCTTTTTCTCACCAAGACCATTCTTAGCATACTCAATTTTCAGTCCATCTTCCTTGAACATTAAATACTCCAACCACCTAATGGAATCCCGGCTATAATTCGTATTGTTTAGATATCCATTGTTGGGTATCATGGCAATTGTGTTCTTCTTTATATGATGGGAACGATAAACAGCCATACATGCCGATGCAATCGTCACATAGCTAAAAAAAAAAAAAGAAATATTTATTAGCTCTTTTCTTCTAAATTTAAAAAACTGATAAATAATTAAAAGTGTATTTACCAAAATGGGTCCACTTTAGCTATTTCCAAAAATTGCGTTCTAAACTCTAAACAACAGCGACGTAATATATCCACGTCTGACCTAAAAAAACAAATGTTAGCTTTAAAAAAGAAATGATAATATTTACCACACCCTTTTTTATGTATGTATAAAATGTCATACCTGCAGTACATTTCCATTTCTTCCTGAAAGTTGAACACATCATTCTCGTGTTCTTTGTGCCACTCCATGAATTGGCTGCGTGCTGATGGCTGCATACTGTCAGGGCAATAAAAGTGTGTATCCGGAAGGGGTCCCTTATATCCCTGATTCTGGGGGGTATTAAACATGTGTGGAAAATATCCCTTCTTGAGTTCATTCATCCCAAAGCATGGAGGAAGTTTGCTTAGACCCATAGGCAGGAAGTTGAAAGAATCAATTACCCTGATGTTTAAGATCGGGGATTTAATACACATGACTTTTGAGCCATTTGGAATCACTTCTGGAGGAGTGCCCTGTTCTAGCATCCATGCCATCACGAACTGTCCATCAAATCTAAAATTAAAAAAAACTTTACTAAATCTAAGAAGAAAAAACTACATAAAATATATAAAAATAAGTTTTAAATTAATAATAACAATAATGAAACAAAAAAACTTACCCCTTCATGTTATGTGCTATTGCAGTGTACCCCTTGTGTTGTTTGGTAAAGAGCCATGCGCAGAAGTCCTCGCAAGCCGTATATCCTCTGAACACCTTCTCCTCCCCATCAAACTTCTGAGCTACTGCAAAGTTAACTACATGCTCCCCGGATGACTGATCCGTTTCGAAATCGAAAAAGATCAGTCTCTCCGAGGGCTTCTTTGCTTTCACTCTCTTTAGGAAACACCGGTGTTCCGAGGGGAACACGAACTTTTTGCACGATGGGCATTGTGATGTACCACATACATGTTTTTCCATTTTACACACACTCCTCAGAATAACCTGCCGACAATCTTGACATTGATACATCTAAATTTAAAAAAAGAAAATATGTAAGATAAAGTATTTAAATATTAGGGGAGAATATTATACACACTGATTTCGTATTTATACTCACTTTCTCACAAAGGGATTTTTTTTCTTTGCCCTTCCTTGTGTCATGGGCCCGGAAACATTCCTCTGATTGGCACAATCGCTGGCACTTGAAACACCTTATTGGGCCGTTCTCTTTACATTCAACCCTCAAGCAAACGTAACATGCATTTGGGCACCTGTGTTTGTATGTGTGATAGTACTCCTTATCACAAGGCTCACAATAGTAACTGGCACCATAGAAGCCTGTCATACTTGTTATTACGTCATAATGCTCACTGTGGAGCCACAGGTTGATACGTCTTGCGTTATCAGGGCCTTTGTATATGACCTAAAAAATTAATGAATACAAAAATAAATGTGTAATTCCTATAATGCAATAACAAAGAAAGCAAAACACTTAGTAAGAAAAAAAAATACCTTATTCATATTTTCTGCCGATATCACGGCAATTTGAAGGTCTAACTCTCTTTCGAAAACTGCAATATCCTCCAATGTACAAGGCCTCAATGGTACACCAGTCTTTTCGTGCAGTTTGATGGCCTCATTCATCAAAGCTGGCCTATCTTCCTTCCTAAACGATTCGTATCTTCGTTTCGCGTGGGGGTCGGAAAAGGGGGGGTTTTTCAATAAGTGTGCCTGCGCATACAAAATTGCTTTGGCACAACAAAGCCCAAGTGTATCCGATGGCACACTCCACACAGAATTTTTCCTAAATCGATCTATTTGTATATTGCTGACCTTACTAGCTCCACTTCCTCCAACGTCTCTCTGAATGGTCATAACGTCTGCCATAAACCCTTCGTCCATAGGGATCTCCTCCTTGGACTGCAGTACTTTCTCGACTGTGGCCAAAATCTTTTCTGTGGTGAAGGAAGCCACATCTGACATGGGTACCGAGATTGGTTTATCTAACCCTTTTGCCCTGATACATGTACGCACGAGGTCGTGTGGTCTCAATCCTTCGGTTGCTTTCTCGACAAGGTTGTCCAATAACTCCCTGACGAGTGTATTTGTTGCATGGACTGGATCACTAGCAAGCTTTGATGTAATTTTATCTTGGTCCACTCGCGCTCGAAAAGTCACTTGCTTTCCTTTGTACTTCTTAACAGAAATAGATGAAACTTTCTCTACAACAACAGCATCTCCAAGCTGCAAAATAATAATAATAGTAATAAATAAATAAAAATTTATGAATTCACAAGCAAAAAAAAACTATCAATACGATAAAAAACACTTGAAAACATACGGTAGTTACATCATCATCATCATCTCCAACTCTTCCAAACCCTTCCAAAACGTTGGAGGGACCAGCACGACTCTGAAAAAGATTATTGAATTTTAATTCGCTGTAAAATTACACTCTTATCAATTTTATAAAAAAAGTAAAACACAACTGTATATTTAAAAAAAAAAAATATTTACTCTTATTCCGCTTCCTGTTTGCGAAGGAACAGCAGTATCCTCGGTACAATTGGTTTCATCTTCAAAGTAACACTCTTCCACTAACTCGAATTCCTATTCAATACCATTTAAAATTATATATGTATACATGTTATCTATAAATTGGAGTAATCTGTGAATTTAATCAAAGTATTTTAGAGATTGATACTTACATCAATGCTGTTAGTATCAACACTCTCCTCCATGGTTTGCGTGGAACATTCGTCCACTATTTCATACGTCTCCTATTCAACATCATTTAAAATTATATATGTATACATGTTATCTATAAATTGGAGTAATCTGTGAATTTAATCAAAGTATTTTAGAGATTGATACTTACATCAATGCTGTTAGTATCAACACTCTCCTCCATGGTTTGCGTTGAATACTCATCAATTATTTCATACGTCTCCTATTCAACATCATTTAAAAAAAATATACATGTTATCTATAAATCTGACTATTACAACTCAAAGTAATATTAAAATGTTAAGTACACATAATAAGTAAGTATTCTAGGAACATGGTAAATATTCATCAAATATATATAGGTTAAAACGCACTGAAACTTACAGCACACACAAGTTACTTAAAGTATAAAAAGAATATTCAACAACCGCTACGTGAATTTTAAGAGGAAATATTTAGCGCTAAAAATCAAGCGTAATGTTCCCAAAGTTAAATTAAGGAAAGTTAAAAAATTACTTTTAAGAGAGAGAAATTGAAAACATAAGCACATAAGTTCAACTCTGCAGCATTTGTAAAAATATACTTACAGAAGAGGTATCCATGGAATCCATTTTCTTCTCTTTCAGATCGTAGGGGGAATCAGAATAACACAGTTCGTAAAAATCAACTAGAAATGGTCTTCCAAGACTGTGTTGTCTTTTTTATACTGTGTATGCCTTTTTCTGATAGGTCAAAAAAGGCCGAACCAATGATAGTATCCCGGAACCGTGATTGGTTAACACCTCCCGAATGTCCAACCTCTCCCTTGACCAAACCAACCCCTTCAAGGGGTGACATGTTGTAGCAAAGAACTTTCCCATGTGCGCCGAGCTGAAAGCGGCTTATCAAAGTATTGTTGTTGCTCCCCCTACCACTGTCCACTGCGTCTACTCCACCCGTTCTCTTTGAAGGCTTCAGTATATTCCCGCCCCTTAGTGCTTTGTATCCATCAGATGTTCTCGAACTGCTTTGTGATAATCTCTTATAACCCTTTAGAGAAGGTATTGCAAACTCTGTCGGACCCCGTGGGAAAGATGATCGTTAATCCCTGACCCTTTCATACTTCAGGGATAGGGCTTAAAAGGGGATGGTCAGTTGTGTTAAGTCGGACTTTTCTTGGCCCCGTGGGAAAGATTAGCGTTAATTCATGCTTCAAGTAGGGGATTCAGAGGGGACGGTCACTGTGTTAAAAATTCTTTTTAGTTATACAAAAGTCACACCTGGGAACTTTCTCTTATTGTCAGTCTCTTTGGGCATTCTAGCTGTTTTGGAAAAGAATTTTCTCGTGAGAAAATTTCCCTGCTTCATGCGTAAAGGAATACTTCAAAAGGGATCTGTCGTTCATATCGTTCAACACTGATATTTGAGTTTGCGTTAGGCTGACTGCAAATTTAAATGAAAAATATCAATACAAGTAAGTAAATATTTGTAAGATTCCTTAGATTGCAACCATTTCTTAATTTCCCCTGTCCTAACACGTCCTTTCAAAACTCGCTGTAAAGTATTGATGCCTCCGAAGCTACCTGGAAGAGCTGGATCTTGGTAAGTTTCCTCCATGATAGTTGTTAGAATGCTAAATATTCAAAGAGCAAACCTATTTATATTAAAGTTATCCCTGAAAAATTAGTTGACGCTGAAAATAATTTTAAGTTATCCCTGAAAAAAAGAAAATCAAATTTACTGAAATAGAAAACACAAATAAGAAAACAAGTTAAAGGTAAAATAACAAAGTTTATTTACAACCAATGACGTAAACTAGGGTTTTCAAATTTACACAATTGTTCAATTTCATCTAGAAATTTCAATACATTGAAATTGCAACACGAAAAAAATTCCCCACAAGACATGAAGTATTTAAACTTATGAAGATTGACATTTTCTTCCACAAAACATTTTGCAAAGTTTTTCCAATCAATTGAAAAATAGGCTAGCGTAAAGTCATCAAGAATACTAGGTGAGATAGAGTTTTTTAAAGACTTACGTAGTGCAACGCGAATGTCTTCCCAACCATCCGGCGTATCGTTATCTATGAAAGGGTTTTCTTCTTCCATAGGGAGATTGTCCAGTTCAGAGCACACGAAATGATCAAATGAATACTTCAAAAGGGAAGACTTCAATCTGTCGTTGATATCGTTCCCTCGATCGGTCAACACTGATATTTGATTTTGCGTTAGGCTGACAGACATAGGGGCAAACGCCAGCGTTCTGTCTTTCTTGCGGAACATTTTTTGTAGCACTAATTCGCCATTCACCTTAGAGAAGCACAAGTCACTTTCGAGGAGTTCGACGTGGTTCACATCAAGTTGGTTGAAAAAGCTTATTCGTCCCACGAATTGATACCAAATTCTAGGGTGAAGTGTGATACCATTCTTGGTAGGGGATAGAAATCCATCCTCGCTTTCCGCATACTTCCGAATGCTTACTCGCGATACACAGTTGAAGTCGTTTACGTGCACAAACATGTGATCTCCCAGATGATGCATACCTTTTGGTAAGTTCTTCATAGTTAGAGAAGATTCTGTTTTAATACGCTTGAAAGTCATCTGTTGGTCACTTGAACGTTTCATATTCACGAGAGAACGTGTGATTTCAGCAATATCTTGAAGAGAAGTGTGTCAAATCTAGATTATTTTCTGCAAGAAGACTCCTCATCCAATAGGAACGCCTGTCTTGAACGAGTTGGTCCCTGTTCGATCATGTTTAAATGACGTCATGGTGGAGTTCGATCATGTTTAAATGACGTCATGGCTAGTCCAATGCAGCAGAAAACAAAACATCTCTAGCACGAAGATTGAAAAAAAAATTACAAGTCCAATGCAGCAGAATCCGAGAAAACGAAACCATCTCTAGCAGACGAAGATTGAAAACAAATTTCAAGTCCAATGCAGCAGAATCCGAGAAACGAAACCATCTCTAGCATACGAAGAATTACAAGTACAATGATGCAGCAGAATCCGAGAAAACGAAACCATCTCTAGCAGACGAAGATTGAAAACAAATTTCAAGTCCAATGCAGCAGAATCCGAGAAACGAAACCATCTCTAGCATACGAAGAATTACAAGTACAATGATGCAGCAGAATCCGAGAAAACGAAACCATCTCTAGCAGACGAAGATTGAAAACAAATTTCAAGTCCAATGCAGCAGAATCCGAGAAAACGAAACCATCTCTAGCAGACGAAGATTGAAAAAAAAATTTCAAGTCCAATGCAGCAGAATCCGAGAAAACGAAACCATCTCTAGCAGACGAAGATTGAAAAAAAAATTTCAAGTCCAATGCAGCAGAATCCGAGAAACGAAACCATCTCTAGCAGACGAAGATTGAAAAAAAAATTTCAAGTCCAATGCAGCAGAATCCGAGAAAACGAAACTAAAACCAGCAGACGAAGATTGAAAAAAAAATTTCAAGTCCAATGCAGCAGAATCCGAGAAAACGAAACCATCTCTAGCAGACGAAGATTGAAAAAAAAATTTCAAGTCCAATGCAGCAGAATCCGAGAAAACGAAACCATCTCTAGCAGACGAAGATTGAAAAAAAAATTTCAAGTCCAATGTAGCAGAATCCGAGAAAACGAAACCAAAACCAACAGAAGGAGAAAAACAACTCAACTCCAGCAGAAGGAAAAAAAAAAACAACTCAACTCCAAGAAAACGAAACTAAAAAATCAGCAGAAGGAAAAAACAACTCAACTCCAAGAAAACGAAACTAAAAAATCAGCAGAAGGAAAAAACAACTCAACTCAACCTTGGCCACGCCCACTTAGGCCACGCCCCTTTTTGCCCTCAAACGGGCGCCCTTACTACTAACATGCATTGATTTTTTGATGAAAAAAATATTAAATCACTAAGGGAAAAATGATTGAGAAGCAGTAGTAGGTATAACACTCACCCACACTAATGCAACATATGACGAACTCGTATAGAAATAGAACCTTTTAAATAATTATGTAGAACTTAATAGTGTGTTTGTTTTAAAATTTACTTTTTCTGGTGGAAAGAAGATTTTGAAAATGGAACTAATCAAAATTATTGGGGGGGGGGTTTCTTACTAAGTACTACTCAAGTCCGTTTTAAATATTTTTAGATTGAGTCAGGCGAAACGTGAAATATCTGTAAGGTTCAGAGAAAGCAAATTTAAATTGTAAAAAGCAATATTGCATTGTATTCTGGGTCAAGCATGTAGCTTGTAGCTCATGAGGAGGTCCACTTTAAAATTAACAGATTAACAAAAAGCCATTTAAACCCAACAAACCCTTATTGCATTTCTTGAAGCTCAAAAAAATCAGCATGTCAAAAAAACAATAAATATTATAAATATAATATGTTTAACCCCAGTATGTTAGTTTTATCTCATATATTCATTTCACCCCACCCCACCCTAGACGTTTAGATACGTAGACCTAATTCTATCATTTTTAAAAATAAGTTTCAAATTATAGGGTACTTTAAAAGACCGTACAAACTGTTACATACTTCAACCCAAGGAATTTTTCTATGCATAGTTTGGGTGGACTTTTAGAGTTGAAACACCTTGTATTTATTTATCTAAATTACTTGATTCCTAAAAGTATAATTTATTATTTGTTTCTTTATGATACTCGAAAATAAAAGTATCGATACATAAATGAATCGAGTCTTCCAATCACCTAGTTTAGTTGTTCTAGTTATTCAATACATTCAAGAATTGAAAATGTATGTGAATATCGATGCACACAGCTTACTTAATTACAGAAAACCCCACTGTTGATTTCAACAAATTGTATCCAACATCAGTTTCTAATGACTGATACGTTTTTCGCACTTCGATTTAAAAAAAGAACCCCCTATAATTACATTAAAATAGGCACAATGAAAAGAAAATGTGACCATCATTTTCGGGACGATATGATGATGGTTTGAAAGATCGTTGCCAAAAAAGGATCGTTAATTCAACGAAATTGCGAGATAAAAATACGCTCTATTTAGGCATGGAAGGTGCTGGTGCAGAGGGGAATTTTGAGAGTAAGGGCGTACTAGTAATTTTGCGAAGTGGTTGTCATAAAGTATTATTCTTCAATTACATAAAATCAGTTGCTTTGCTCAGGAGTCAGATGTGGTTGTTCTGTTACGAAAGTTCATCAAAATTATGATTTCACTTCAGGGAGTAGACATTTTGTCATACCCGAAAGACAGGGATCAATTTCTAAAAAGAGAGGTTATCGGAAAGGTAACCTTGTGCATTACAAATTACTTTGAAAGAATTTTTTTTTCAATATTGATAATTTTTTGAATTTTTGAATACAAGAAAACTAAAAAAAAAGTGGTGAGAATGTTTTTATTATGGTCTGAACAATGTTAGAAGGGTTGAAAAATATGATAATTCTGTTGAATTTCTTAAATATGGAATCAATCCTCGAACTCGTGTCGCGAAAGTTCATCAAAATTATTATTTCTCTTCAGAGAGTAGACATTTTGTCATACCTGAAAGACAGGGATAAATTTCTAAAAAGAAAGGTAACTGGAAAGTAGCCTTGTATATTTCAAATTATTTTGAAAGAAATTTTTTGCTTTTTTTCAATATTGAAATTTTTTTTTCCCCAATATTAATAATTTTTTGAATTTTTGAATAACTAAAAGAATATTCGTATAACAGAATTTGAAAGACAGACCGATTCGCTTAGAAATAAGTAATATTTAATTACCTTACTCTCTTTAAATAGTATTGTATTTTTTTTTTTTTATAAAGAGAGGTACCGGAATTCCGTTTCGCCTTAGATCGAACTCTTTTGATATTAGAATTCAAAACCTGACACAGATTCAAGTACTCCTGGGCACCTTGAAAAGAAAAAAACAGTTATGGAAAAATACTAGTATCGATTTTGAGATTTTTGTGAGATTGATAGTGGCTTCGCACGTGAGGAGTAGAAGAGTTGGAAATAAATAAAAGCTCAGAGTATTGAGGAGGGTCTAGAGAGGGGGAAACACCAGGTGGCGCTGCCACATTTACGGATTTAACACAAGTAGGTCAAAGAATACTGACGTTTTTAGTAAAAAAAGGTAACTTTAGACGTTGGAAAGAACACCAGCATGCAGTTAGATTTCTGGCACGAAAATATAAAACGCAGTATTGGAAAAATCAGTGAAATCCGTAAAATCATAAGTGGTCGTAACCAATAACAGTGTTGTAAACATATTACTACGACCGTGTTTTAGTAGGTTTGTTGTGACGACAACAATATTGTGCTAAAAATTAAATGGGTTCAATTCCGTTATCTGTCCCGTTAAATATCGCCGAGTAGTTTTGGTTGCAATATATATAAAAAATAACACCAAAACATGCAGCCCAACCAATTAAAATACAGAGTTGCATTAATGATATCAATATACAAATTTGGCGATATTTAATATTTAGGGCTCAAAATATTTGGCGATATTTAACGGGATAGATAACAGAACTGTACCACCAATCAAATCAAATAAAAAAATTGTAACAAATTTTACCATCAATATAGATGGCCTCATTCTAACAGAGATTAATTTGAAACACAACTTAAATATAGAAAGCAATAGTAACCCTCGTATTCGTGTAGTATTAGGGTGTTTCGAAAGTCTATGGTAAAAATTTTTTTTTGGAATTTCCCAGATGCCCCCCCCTCAAGTTGTTACAAATACTAAAACATTATTACCTGCAAATTTTCAGGTCTCTAGGACAATTTTTGACCCCCGCGCCCTTCAAAAGTAGGTTTCCCATGTTAAAGTATAGGGAAAATATTGAAAATATCGTCATTTTTGGTTCTTTTCAATTTTACGAGCTTGAACGCAGTCAATATCGAATTAAAACCTATACATCATCTTTGGGACATCATTGCCTCAAGATCCTATCGGAAAAACATTCCATGGCACCTATTGGGGGGTAGTTACACGGGGGTGAAAAGCGAGCTTTCACCGAAAAAAGAGGCTGCCTGCCGCCGCTTGCCGCGGGTGCTGGTTATGCTCGCCGGCGTTTGCGGAGAGACCTGGATAAAAGCCTATTTAAGTGTTTATTGAACGTTTTTCCTAAGGTACCTCGTTCTATTCTGTTTCTATTAGTCTGGACCCCCATGAGAGGCCTTCATCCAGCTCCCGCCGCAAGCGCCGGCAAGCATCCTCGTTTTTCGGTGAAAGCTCGCTTTTCACCCCCGTGTAACTACCCCCCAATAGGTGCCATGGAATATTTTTCCGATAGGATCTTGAGTCAATGATGTCCCAAAGATGATGTATAGGTTTTAATTCGATATTGACTGCGTTCAGGCTCGTAAAATTGAAAAGAACCAAAAATGACGATATTTTCAATATTTTCCCTATACTTTAACATGGGAAACCTACTTTTGAAGGGCGCGGGGGTCAAAAATCGTCCTAGAGACCTGAAAATTTGCAGGTAATAATGTTTTAGTATTTGTTACAACTTGAGGGGGGGGGCATCTGGGAAATTCCAAAAAAAAATTTTTTGAAACACCCTAGTGTAGTATAGTAACAAAAGTTAAAGCAATAATAACTGGCCTGAGAGTAGCCTCAAAATTACCTTCATTAGAAATTTCTGAGTCACATTTTTAATGTTACAATGGAACAACACAGGCAGTGTTAGACTTTCTGCTGTTAAGTTTGTGGGTATAACAGTCACCAATAACTTATCAAAAACATTTTCCCGTACTATACAGATTTAAAGTGAAATCAAAAGCCTAGAAAACCTGGACAACATTTTTGGTGAGTTCCTAAAATTTAATTTATAGTAAGTATCATGACAAAAATATCTTACTTTCGTGAAATTGTATTGAATTTTTTTTTTTTAAAATAGAGTAATATTTCAAAGCGTCATGTAAATTTCCATGTTTAATTCAGGAAAATAAACTTTTAACATGCAATACTGTGAGAGTGAACGATTTTGAGTTCCAATATTAGGCTTAGTAGTCAGATATTTTCGGAAGACCTATTTTAATTATGAAAATACAATAATATCTTAAATGACGTTAAGTATTCCATTTTTCGTCACAGAATAATTTTCAGCTAAAATTTCTCCTCTATCCTTTGAGAAATAAAACTCGACACTAATTTTTATCCGCCCTTTCTTCCAGAGCCTAACAGAATACCATTTAGTTTCCCGGCCATCAGATGCTATAAACTTCAGCCCATGCAGTGGAGAAATTCCAGGTCTAGGGGGGAAAAAGCACCGTGTAAGAAGACATATGACAGGCGACGAAAATAAACGATGTCATATTTCAAAGCCCCCGGAAATATTTTCGATGTCGTGGTGATGATAATATTCTCGCCCAATAGGAGTCAAATTCACGGGCTAAAGCTAATGTTTTCAAATAAATTCTATAGTAGTAAGGAAATAAGTAATAGATTATCAACCAATCAACCAAGCCGTTTTTTAGTCATTAATTTAGTAGTGGTTTTTTTTATTAGTGTATTAATTTTTTAGTGTAATCAAATGCCTAACTTAAATACTTATCAAATCATAAATATTCTTCCAATTCGTCATTTATTTTTTTATCAAACAGTTGTTTATTTTAATACACATAGTAAGAATAATGAAACAAGAAATATAAGTTATAACTTGCGTTCAAAAAATAATTACATAATACCTAAAACACGGAAAGAAATTTTACACAAACACTATGATTATTTATCCCCAAAATTTTAAAATAGCCTACCAAATCATATAAAAGCAGAAATATCGTCTCACAAATTTAAAAAATTAATAAAATTGTTCATATACTCCATAGATAACATCGAGGAATACTTTTAATTTTTTTTTCTCATTTATGCCCTGAAGCTCACCCGACAGCATTTCCACTTGCCATGTTGTTAATTACTTTCATCTATACATACGTGTTTTTTTTTGTGTGTGTGTTTGCATTTTATTTTCTTTAGAATTTTTGTTGTTGTATATTGTGTATTTTTATTAGATTAAATATGTTTTATTCACCTGAATGAGGTGACCACACCTCCTTGGTCATACAAATGTTTTCATTTTTTGAAATTTTCTAATAGTTATAATGTAATAAAAAATTGATTGATTGATTGATTGATTATTTGTGTTTTAAATGTTTTAAGTTGCAAAATATATACATGAAAATCTTTTTAAATACTTCAATATGGACTACACAGGCGTGATTTTAATGTTACAGTGTTTGCTACTTTTTTTTACATAGATCCGCTTATTATTATCTACCGGTTTTATTTAACATTTTGAACTTGGGCAAATATGATCATATTAAGCGGAGTCGTTGTAGCTTCCTTTACTCCATTATATAAGTTTTACTTACCATGACTGTACTACATTTTACTTAACCCAATACAAAAAAAATCCTGCTTACCTCATAACCTTAATGAAATAAATGAGCGAAAAAAATCTGTGAAATTTTGTTTTTAAAATAGAAATGTTCATAACTTTGTACCTTATAAAACCCTAATAATATAACTACAAATTGAGAAAACTTAAAAATTTACAACTTTTTAATGTTTATAGGATTCCATACCTTGAAGATAACTATACCATATAGGCATAGAAGATAACTATGTTTTGAGTATTCATTCGAAATTCTTAAAAACTACTTCGAAAACAATAGCATTTTTTACGCAGCATAGCAAATATTAAAACATAATAACAATATTATTTCAAAACGAAAATATTTTCCTTCAAGGAAAATACACCTAGTCTATTCAGAAAGAGAAGTGGAGTGTGCAAACTCAATCTTTGGAAATATGTTTCCCTTCAAATGTGCCAAATTTACAGCTTTCAACAGAAATATATTTTTATTCCAGGAATGGGAAAGAAAAATACTAAATGGTTTCCCATATGGATGTTTTTAAAAAAATCAATTTTCGAAACCTTTCAGAATTCCCGAAACAAATTGATTTTGAGATTTCGTGCTAGAAAGAAATAACTTTTTCAACATACGTAACGCCTAACGTTTTTTTAATATATTAGAAATTAAGGTAATAAATAATAATGCAAATCGTTTTGAGAAAAGGAACACTAAAATAACTAATAATAATCAATTAATTAGACTACCTAAAAATTGGATACAGACAGGCCTTTTGTATGAGTAGAAAAAGGTGTTTGGTGCATACTGCATACGTTAAGGGCAAGTAGAAAAACCTCAAAAACGTTATTGTTTTTATTTTAAAAAGATATCCATGGAAAAGTAGTCATCTGAGAGTAACAATAAATATTTTTGAGATAGTTTTTTTTATTTCAATATTCGCTCTTGTTCTGTTGGAGCAAAGGCAAAACGTTTAAAAAATGTTTAATCACTTTTTTATTAATTTTACTTACACGATACTGTCTGTATTAGAACAAACTGACATATGTTTAACTTCATTGTCCTGTAAAGAATACAATATCGATCAATTTTAAATTTTATACATAGGTAAATAAGGCATTATTTTCAGCACAGTTTATATGTGTCCTAGCCTCGCAGGTCCTGCGCGCGTCCTCGTGGGATAACGTACTTTTTAAAAACGAAAATGTAATTACTACCGACTTTCCTCTCTTAGAATAAATATATTTCTTTATCTTTAATTTTTTCTTATTTTTAAATGTGATAAAAGTGAAGTGGAAGACTAAATTGTTAATTAAACTAAAAGACAGATGGTTCTGTAATATTTAAATTAATCACCAGTATAAAATAAAAGAATATATAAATAAATTAAAATTTCTTAAGTTATTTCTCATGCCCCAAATATCAATAATAATATTCCAGCGACGCCATACAATCAACAAATGTGTGGTGATCTAATAACTGAGAAGCAGTGGTAGAGTTCATAACTAGCCTATCCCAAATATTAGAAAACTAATTTTTTCAACTTATCCCTTTTCCTCTGTTTCTATTCTTTTTCAATTTATAATTCATAAGAAAAATGCTGAATGGCATTCTCTCCAATCAGGGTTTGAAATTAATGATCATACTTGATTGCAAAAATCTGGTTTAATGATTAAATTTTGAATAAAATCGGGCCTGTTTTAAGACATATTTGAGTTTAATTGGTTTCGATTAAAGATAGTGAGTAATTTTGAGAGATGCGGTTTTACTAAGATAATAAAATCATTAATTCACAATGAAAATATTTCTATCAGAAAAAAAACTCAACAGTGCTAAAACAAATTGTTCACACCTCGCCAAAACAGCCAATCTAACTTTTCGAGGATGCGTTTCCTCTTCGGTATTTTTCAAATGATCAAATCTCTCCATTCGCGTGATATTTATTTTCGAAGCAAAATATAAAAATCAAGAAGTAATGCTCATAGATAATCATTAAAATAACGATCACCAGGAATGATTATTACGACGCGAGTTTTTCTTTTCTGATTGCCAAACAATGATTCGTGTTTGATGAAAAACGCTGTCTGATTTTTAAAAGTGGCAAATAAAAACTTCGATCTGGTTTTGAATTTTTTCGCCGGCTCCATAATTATCAATTTCAAACCCTGCTTACCAATCAGTCAGTCAATGGTGTTTGGATTTTATAGACATAGATGATGCATTATTTTTTAAAATGAAAATATAATTACTACCGATTTCCTGTCTTAGAATAAATTTTGTTCTTTTTGTATTTAAATGTGAATAAAAGTGAAGAGTGAGACTAAATTTTTAGTTAAACTAAAAATACAGATGGCACTCTAATATTTAAAACGCCGACGTACTGCCCTAGTGATTAGAGCAACGGTGGGCAACCTCCGGCCCGCGGGCCGGATCCGGCCCGCCACGTCATTTGGTCAGGCCCGCGGAACATTTTAAAAATTGTCATGGAGAAAAGTAAAAAAGACTTCAAAAAGTCTCCAAAGGACTTAAAACACTACTTTTGAATATCAAATTTCAAAATTTTTCTTGGGGAGAACCCCAACCCCCCCCCCCTCCACCATTTGGAAGTCTGTTGTACAGTGTTTTTTCTTTGAAAATTCTGCCGCTTACAAGAAACGGTCCCCTTTGATTGTTCCCCAAAGTGGTTAAAGCCCCCACTAGTTAAAGGGGAAATTTTTAAAAAATTTCCTGGGGGTGGACCCACAGCCCCCTCGAAATTCTGAAGTCTATTTATAATTTTTTTCCCTTCAAAATTATGTGGTTTATAAGGAGCCGTTCTGTTCAGATGTTACCCAAAGGGTCTCAAAATGAGCAAAATCACTACTTTTATAGGCAAATTTTACTGGGGGTGACCCACGGACCCCCATTTTTACTTGTAGCTAGCTAACATTGTAAAATTTTGACATTTTATGTGCAACATAGTTCAAATACTATTTTTAAGTGATCTAAAACTTAACGTAAAATGTACTAGTACCTTAGAAATGACCAGGGGCGTAGGTTCAACTGTATGACTGGGGGGGCAAAACATATAGGACCACAAGATAGCTTTTACCAGACTCATTTTTCGAGGGGGTCTGGCTGCCAAAATGTTTCTATTTTTCTGAGTATATCGGAAGGCACAAATGTGAATTTTTGTTTATTATTATTAAAATCTTAAATTTGTGTTGACAATACTTGTCCTCAAGTAAATACGGGGGCTCTCCCCCAGAAAAATTTGTGAAATTTGCCCCCAAAAGTTGTATTTTGATTCATTTTTTTTTTGATATTTGGGACAGGAACCTTCCTGTTTGGTTAATATGTGGATATCCACTTGTATTACCGCAGAATCTGTACTGCGACCAGAATTTTTTTTTTCGGAGGTATCCTTTGAGTTTTAGATAACTTGCAGGTAGAAATTGATTCTTGTTGCACTTGATGTGCAAAGTTCGGATTCAAAGTGAACCCCAATCAAACAGGGGGGTCTGGGGGTCCTTCCCCAGAAAATTTGTAGAAATTTGACACTCAAAGTAGTGTTTTAGTCCATTATGAGACCCTTTGGGTTACACTCGAAGAGAACAGCTCCTTGTGTAAGCCGAAGAATTTCCTAAGAAATATAGTACTATATCAAAATTTTGAGATGTTCCTCCACCAGATAATTATTGAAATTTTACCCTCAAAAATAGTGTTTTTACTCATTTTGAGACCTTTTCGTACATTTGCCCAACAATTCTCCTTGATCGCATTGATGATGATGACGTCGAGCAACTGATTGTCGGGATTTCGAACCAGACCCCTTTTGGGCTACAACTGAAGAGGTCTACTCCTTGCCAAGTCGCAGAATATTCAATGGGGAAAACAATATAAAAATTGGCGTCAAAATAACGTCCTTTCTTCGGAATATTCTTTGCGAGAATTCAGATTAGCTGTGGTGCCATATTGTTAGCAATAATTACCAAATTAGTTCAATAATCATGCTTTAAGGAAATGAAAAAAAAAGTAAAAATTATAATTTTTGTTCTGTTCCATTTAATTTTACTAAATACTATATAGAATTCTCCTCAGAATGCAGAACACCTATTGAAAAAGAAATTATTATAACTAAGCTCCCCTTGAAGGTTATTTTACATATTAAAATTTTGTAGTAGTTGAAGAAAGTTTATGGATTTATTTCCTAATGAAGTTTTAACTAGGTAAAATGCTAAAAACCTTTTAAATTAAAATTTAGAGTTTATTATTATTATTTAGAATTTAGTTTTATTCAAGTTCAGTGATAAATCATTTAAAGAGAACCATTTACCAATCGCAATCATATCAGATTCAATTTTCAATTTTAAGTCATTTAAGTCTGAGCATGAATACAATAATAGAGAATCATCAGCATAAGTTATACATTTACCATTTAAATTCAATTTACATAAGTTATTTATGAAAATTATAAACAGTAAAGGACCCAATATAGAATCCTGGGGAACACCACGATTAGATATAATATAATCACTAAAAGTATTACGTATTTTTACTCAGTGTTTCCTGTTAGAGAGATATGATAAAAACCAACTAAAATTGGACCTCTAAAGCCTGCACTTTCTAATTTCTTAATTAAAATTGAATGATTGAATTTTGCCATAAAAAAAAGCAAATTGCATTTGCAAAAGACATATCAATTCCTCTGGAGGGGCAAAGTTTTTGGAGGTCGTCTTCCTGCATGGGCTCGCGAAAGGGAATGAAAAAAGTGCTCAGTACCAGAAGATAGTAAACTGACAGCACTAATTTTAATTAGCATTGATGATTTCTATTGAAGAGAAAGTGTCAGTTATATTTTTCCATTTTTAAAAAATTACTTTGAGATTTTTACTTCCAAATTCTGGGGGGGGGGGCAAAACACAATATGGAAAAATTCTGGGGGGGCAACTGCCCCCCCTTGCCCCCCCTTATTTACGCCACTGGAAATGACGTCGAGTCAATACCCCAAAACAAAAGTCTGATTGCGGTTTGTCCCCCAACCAAAAACTGAACCCCTGGCCCTCCACGTCATTAGAATCTTTGAGTTTGGCCCGCAGATTCAAAAAGGTTGCCCATACCTGGATTAGAGCATCTGACTGCGAAGCCGTACGTCTGGGTTCGAATCCCCGTTTGGCGTGGATGTTAGTTTCTGTCCTTGTGTGTGAGGAATGAATGTGGCCCCCCTGTAAAAAGGGGCTGTGAATGAGTGTGTGGCGTGGGCAGTCTTCACCTCCGTGGCTTCGGTCCACAGGTGCCCACTGGGTTTAGCTGTTCAAATTACCTGCCATTAAAACAAAACTCTAATATTTAAACTAATCACCAGTATAAAATAAAAAAAATTTAGATAAATAAATTTAATTAGCAACATTTTATTGTTTAGGCCCAGTGAAGTACAAATTCATCTAGAATACCATGCATTCAAGATATTGTGTGGTGATTATGAAATTTAAAAAAAAAAATATTTATTTATTTACTTAGGTGGGGAAGACTATCCACATTAACCGAGATTCAGTGGTAGTTTTCTACTAACCGACCAAAATACCAATTTTTTATAAACTTAATTTTGTTAATGGTCCTCTCTTTTCCTTTACTTTTTTCTCTTTATTCTTTTTCAATTTATAATTCATAAGAATAATTCTAGAAGATATTCCCTCCAATTATGGAGAAATCCTTACCAGTTAAAACACCTCCATGTCTTGCAAATAGATTTTTTTCCCAGGTTGCTGAGCTATGGCTTAGTCCCCGGAAACATGGGTTTAAAATTGATAGTTATGGAGACGGAGAAACACTCAAAATCGGGTCAAAATGTGTATTTGCACTGTTAAAAATCAGGCAGGGTTTTCATCAAACACGGATCATCGCTTGGCGAGCACAAAAGAGAAATCGCGTCCTAATCATTACTGGTGATCATAATTTTGATGATTATGTGTGATTGTTATTTTTTTTAGTTCATTTTTCGTACCAAAAAATAATCATCCTTTTTGACTCATGAAAGATCTCCACAGAAGAGTACCTCGATTATTCTTAAAAAACGCCTATCTGCGAAAAATAAGATTGGCGGTTTTGGCGAGGTGTGAACGATATGTTTTGGCGCTGTTTGAGTTTATGTTTTGATCGAAATATTTTTCATCCCAAATTAATCATTAATATCGGAGTAAAACCTCATATCTCTGAAAAGTAATCATGTCTTTTTTAACGAAACCAATATAACTCAAAATCCAATCATTATTTTTACACCTCAAACCAGGCCCGATTTTAACGATTTTACTCAAAATTCAATCATTAAAGGAGGTTTAGGTGTGATCGTTAAATTCAAATATGTAATAGGAAGTCGAAGGGACCAAGAGGAAAGGTGACGTTCCAGTTGTTGCCCTGTAGTAAATGAAAATCAGCTTTCCTCAAACATCGCTACATGTGTAGCTCAGTTGATGACCGCACGCAACAGGGAGCCCCACCCACAGTCCATTACGATGATCTCTTCCACGCAGAGGGATCTGAATAAGTAAGGAAGCCTCTGTGGGCCCGATGATCATTAGACCATTGATCATGGTACTCGGCCGCCCAGATTGCCTGTGTTGTAATAGAAAAGATGCCGTTGGGGATTCATTGTAATGGTAACAATCCTCGTGGAAAAATAAATTAAGGTACCCCAATGGGTTGAAAAGGAGAAAATTGGTGAAAATATCGAAATTTGTTTTATAATCTCATTATAATATATGAATTCTTAGCTTTCAAAACCAGTTTACAGTTTGTTTCTATGGTAAATAGAAGTAAAATATAATTTTTAAAAGATTAAGTGAAACATTCAAAACAGCCAGAAGGGGCAACTTAGAATGCTCTTATCTCATAATGCTCTTTTTCTACAAATTTCGATCTTAAAAATGTCATAACTAGCTTATTATTTCAACAATTATATTGAAACTTGCTCTATTTATACTTTGTAAAGTTATTGAGAGCCCGAACTATTAGTTTTTTGAAATATACAATACAAAACTTTTTAGGGGTGTTTGATTTATCAAAAGATTCTTGATTTTTTTAAAAATTCAGGTGCTTAATTTTTCGATCAGCTGTTTAATATTATATGTTTTTTTAAACCTTAAAAAGTTTAGTTCAGGCTCTTAATAAGTGTATTAATGTATCATAAATTTTAAAAAACCTGATGATTTTTAATTTTTTTAAATTTTACAGCATTTTTAAAAATGCCTTTTTTGGGGCTTTTTTATGCTAAAAATTACCTTTAAATCTTAAAATAATTACTTTTTTAAGAAAAAAAAACATTATTTAGTGTTGTTTTACTATAAAACTCAAAATAAAGTTCAAAAAAATTTTAATTTAAAGCTTTTTTCAAAAAAAAGTTGTCGAACCCATTCGGGTACCTTAAGGAGGAGAGTAAGTATCATTTTCTTGAAAAACTTGAAGGAAATGATAACTCTTGTTGTGTGGAAAAGGGTATAGATGTAACGGGTAATGTGATAAATTCAATGGAATTTATCAATGAAATTTATCACTTTGCCCGCCTCCACGTCGGGCATTATTAATAATGCCCGATTAATCACTTTGCCCGTAACATAGATACAAAAACTAAGTTGTAAGAAAATCGAAAAATACTGTATAACTAATGGAATTTTCATTGTATAACCGCCAAATTTTCACTGGAAATTCAAGACCCTGTTTAGAACACAGAACAATCATCGAAATAAATATAGGTATGTTCAAAAATATTGTACGGGTGAAAAAAGTGTGTTCTCTTTTTGAAACTTGTGAAATTTCAGCCTTTAAAACCACTTAAATTATATATCTGCTCAGTTCGTGGTAGAAAAAGGAGAAATGGAAAGACTGAGACAAGTAAAATTTCAAAGTATTATGAAACTGAGTCATTGAGGCAGTTTAATGAATATCAATGTCGCACATACATTCACTAGATAAAAGAGGTTATTTTAAATACAAATTTCGTTTTGGCTTAGTTTACAGCCCTAAGAATAAGAAAATAAAGACAACTTATAGTATGTCATGCAGAGTTGCTAAAGTGTGCATTCATGGCGCAACGTTTTGTCACCAGTGGCACGACTGAGTTTATATAATCAGTAGCATGCGTAAAAATTGAAAATTTTGAGAAAATAATAATGTGACGTCATCAATTGGATTCCAATGCTCCGTCCATGTCCTCTTACTTAGTTAAAATCATAAGTGTTTAGTTAAGTGTTAGTTCATGTGGGTCAAATATCTTTTAGGTGTCTGAAGAATAGTAGCCTATCCAAACAAAATATTCAATTTTTTTAATTAATTTAGAACCAGCTTTATTAGATACCTTAAAAACTTGTACGATTCACTTTTTATTGAGGTCCTATTCTTAAGTAGTTAACCTTTTTTGGGGGGTTTGTGATTCGATGGATTTTCAAAACTAAACCTAAAATAGTAATAATAATTGTAAAATAGATAATAATAAGCTAAAAATTGTAAAATAGATCCATTTTATGGGACAGTTCCAAAAATGTTCCAGGGGAGTACCCCCTATATTACTGTGATATCTCCATTATCCAGACATATATTAAAGTTGTTTTATTTGCTTAAAATTCCTACAATCAGTCTACGAATAAAATGTTCAAACTTTTTTTTATTGGTATACTGGAAGAAAGTGGAAGTGGTACGCATAGTTTTTGCTTCCAAAATTGGCACGCTTTTGAAAAAGGTTGGCCACCCCTGCTTTAGCGCATGCTATTAATAGTTCTGAAATTGCAAACTCATCGCCAGAAGCCCTTCTAATATCTTTCGAAGTCGACCCAATGGAAATGCTCACTCCACTTCTATTTCACCTCTATGTGACCAACCACAAACCGTGGCGTTCGTGTTCGTATTTATACTGCTAGAAATATGTATTCCGAGGGGAAATCGAAAGCCCGCTTGTTTCCGTGATGAATCAGATGGCGTCTTTTTCCTGATTGGCATTCGCTTGCGAAATGAAAGATTCATCTAATAGTACCTTGTGACGTATAGAAGAGTGATGATCAGTGGTATAAGAGCTTTGACTTAAATCAGTGGTTTGTGAGAACCTTGGAAGTGCTTCACGAAAGGGATCTGCAGTAAATATAAAATGCTTGAAAATGAATTATATTTTGAAAGCAGTGTGTGGTGATCGAGTTGGTGAAATTTGTATCACTCCACCTATTGAATTTATTGGAATGACAGTCACCGCTTAAATTATTTAATTGTTTAAAATATTTTAATTACTATGTTAATTAGAAACTAATTCTCTTAAGACCACGTTGTTCTTCTATAAACTCGTGCGGAGCAGGTGAGCGTGAAGTAGTCCAAGAGCTGACTGCATCGGAGTTTAACCGGAATAACGTAGTTTTGAAAATCATAATATAAGATCGGGCACTTCCTCTGTCAGCCGGCCGAAAGAGTTTGCTTTCAAGGGGTCAGAACGGGTCAAAATAGCCAAAAATTTCATTTAATTTAACCGGAAAACGTAGACATGGTTTTTGCGTTATTCGAAAGCTTACAACCCACTGAATGCAAATATGTTGTTCAGCTGGCCGAAAGCGGTTGCTTTCGAGTGGTCAGATCGGGTCAAAGTTGCAAAAACCCTATTCAAACCTATGTAATGTTTCATTCAATTCCGGTGAACGGTTTATTACGTGAGATATACTCCAACTTGAATAAATACGTGGTGTCCAAGGTTCTTGGCAGCCCCATATGTTTGATATACTGTTAGTAGGATAACGTGACATTCGATAAGGAGTGGGTGCTAGGAAGTATGACATTTTGTGACATGAGGATTTTAAAATGTGTAGTAAATGTGTGTGGCATCATTATTTATATGGAGGATCCTTTTTTACATGAGGTTTCCTACAAAAAGGAAAGTGAATCGGAATCGAAGAGTCTACCGTAAACAGGAGAAAAAAGCATTGAGAAATATCAACTTTTATCAACGAAAAAGGTTGGATGTATGTTTGTAGCATGAATAATTTATTGCGAACGACCGAGTTCTGAAACGAAAAGCCACAGCATTCATTCAAATTGAAGTTCTACTAAATAAAAATGTTAACTATATTGGACAAAAGTATCTTCCCTACATCATAGTGGTTCGCAACCAGTGGTCCGTCTGGGAAAAATGGTTCATAAAGAGGGCTGGTTTGGCCCGGTTAATTCATTTAATTACAATAAATAGAAATTTGAGCGCGTTGAACGAGAATGGATTGAATTATACTAATATTTCTGCTGTTTAGTGTGTGTGGATAATAGTCACCACTAATTTGTTAACAAAAAATTCTTGAAAAATAAATTTTCTCTTCATTCATCAGAAATTTTCTTTTCAGACTAAAATTCATACCCCATGGACGAGCAGTTGCTCCTGTGGGAGGAATTGTATGAGAAAAGTGCGATTATCTTTCCCTATCATGTGTTTTATACGTTCAAATGTATATTCTTAATTCTCTATGTAGTTTATTATTTTGTTTTTGTTATTTCTAATAAATTTGATTTGATACTTTCCAGTGTTATAAACAAAAGATTGTAACCATATTTATGATTCAAAAAATTCCTTTACACCATGAAAAATAATTTTTTCTTAAAACAGTTACATTTCAAATCATCATGGAAATTTTCATGCTTGAATAGAATAGGGAGAAAAAGTCATTATTGTTATTAAAATTGTAACAGCAATAATATAATATTAAGATAGCTAGGAATATTCTTACTAGAGAACATTCAAGTACTTATTTTTAATTTTAAAATAGAATTGAAAACTAAACTGAATTCTGCGAAAAGACTCATAACTTCCCCTTAAGTGTTTGCTTCAAAACTTTATTACACTTGTTTATAAAAGAAACCCTTAACAAAACAAGTAGAACTTCGTAGAAAAAAGCTGTGAAAACATCCCACAAAATGTAATCTTCGTGTTGCCATTCTCAAAAAATTTTCATAAAAAAAATCTAAAAAAAAAAATAAGAACTACGTAGGTGTAAATTAATTACCATTTTTGAAAAGTGTATACTCTAGCAGAATGTTTGTGAACGATCTCTTACAGAGTGTTGTGGTTTTCTTTTTTTATGACCGAGATTGTTTCTAAAAGAATGTATTTTAAACAAAGTAATATCTATTCTGTTTTTGAAGTTTCAATCCTCTTGAAGAGTTTTTTTTTTACTTTAGCTCGTGAGTGAATCTTTTCCTTGTTGTTCTAAATGAAGATTTTGAAAGGCCACAGCTTTTGAAATTTATCAAGAATATGCTTACATGAATTTGTTAATTTAAATGCATGAGAGAACTATGGGCGCCCATATGTTTGAATTCAGGAGGGGGCCAAGAAAAATTTTGCAAGTTAGCCAGAGAAGTCCGATAACTAGACTTAAGTTTCTTTTTTTTTGAGGGGTTGGTTCATAATTATTTCTAAGGGTCCCCTCACATATTAATTAAAGCAAAAAAAGTTTTGAATAAACATTGGAATTTCAAGTGAAAAAGGGTGTTTAAGTGTCCCCTCCAGAAGAAGTTTTAAAATTTTGTTCTTAAAAGTAGCGTTTTAACTCATTTCGGTGACTTTTATAATTGTTGTAGTTCTTCTTTTCTGGTGCATAATATTCTGTTTTGTTCTTTTTCCAACCCTTTTTTGTGACATCCAAATGGGATCGCTCCAACGCCGAGCCGTAAAATTTCAGTTAAGAAACTAGCACATAAATATATAGTAGTCAACATTACTAGAAACAATTTATTGTTATTTTGCTTTTGAATAAGGATTCATATTCATAAAAAAAGGATTGGTAGAGTTCAAAATTTTAAAAAATAAAAGTTTAATGAAAACTGATTTATTATGGTCAAATGAAGATTTTATGTAAATATGTCCTGTGCAAGGGAGTACAGTAAGTACAAGTAATAAACTAGTACATAAATAGTGGTCAACATTATAAGAAACAATTAATTAATTAATAAAGAATAATTTAAACAATGAATAATAAACAATCATAACAAAATAATTGATAAAGTTCAAAATTTAAAAACAATAAACGTTTAATACCAATCTGATTTATTTTGGTCAAATGAAGATTTTATGTAAATATTTCCTGTGCAAGGGGGAGTTGCCCTGATGTATGGGAGCCCATGTAGAGAACAAGGAGCATTCTTCCTTGTTAAAACATAATCTTACACCCTTTAATCTAGCACATTTATGTGTTTAGAATCTAGTAACCATATTGATGTACTCAAAGATATCTGGGTGTTAATAGTTTTATTAATAAAACTATACAAAAGTATCAAATGTAAACTTCTTAATTAACTAATAGAAAAATAAATTCTTGGAAACTAATGCAAATTATCCTTGATGGATGAATCTCCATCGGAAAGTTCCCCTTACTACCTTCCGAATAACAAAGCATGCAAATGCCGCATTTCCGGATGTAGAGATTTGTTTCTCTCGAGACAATTGTGTCAGACTCTAATTCATTTGAGGCTGAATTATGCAGCAGGCATAACAGTAATGCGTGATCCGCACTGCAAACGGACGGCAGAGTAGTTAGAACGGAAATTTAGAAAAGGACTTCAAAGAAATGCTGATTATTCCATGTTGTGAAAGTGAAGCTCTCGTAGGATGTATGTAGGGGATTTCCATAAACCGCCTGAGGTGGGTTTCCCCCCCAAATTCTGGACCACTCCCTCCCCCTTGGTGAGATTTAGTGAGATAGATTTTCTCTGTAACTTTTAAATAAATAAAATTCTTAGATAAGTTTTTGGCATGTTTATTTCCTCTTGTTGGCATAAAGCTTAACATATAAACATTGCGAAAGTTTTGATGCAAGTCCATGTTTAAATCAAAAACATTGCCTTATTCTTTGTATTTATTACGACTGACTGGTTAATGATTGACCAATGTTAGTTTTTTCTCAACTGGTAGTACTAAAATAACAAGGAAAAACTATATTATCTGAATTAAAAGTTGATGGGATACTTTAACTGACTCCCCCAGAGGAGATTTTGCTGAACCTCCCTCTTTTTCACCTCACCTCACGTATTTTATGGAGGTTCCCTTACTTCAGAATTTTCAGATTCCTTTAGTTTTTGTCTTATGGACTCTCTGAAAATGTTCATTATAATGTTTTTTTTATTTAGTTTAGACTTATTAGAAAGAAGCAGATGATTTTTCGATTTTACAAGTAATTCGGAATTATAATGGAAGTACCGGGAGAGATGGATAATAGGGATGGTTCAAAAAAAAGAGTAGGAAGATTTCGCCGAATGTAATGCCCCTAACAAGGTGCAAGCTAAGAAAACATTCCTTTAGCAAAAAAGCTAAAATGGAGAAAAAAAAAAGCTTTAGAAAAATGCTAAAGTAACATACTGGTTATATAAGTCAGTATTTTAAGCTGGAAAAACTTAAATCATAGAGACTACACAACGAACAAACTCTAAATGCTAAATATTTCTTTAAAATTCTTTTATTTATTCTATTTAAACAAATTCAAGTTCTAGTATGAATTTATAGCGATTTTACACTCGCATTTTCGCGAAAATGCTCTAAAATATTTTAGCATTCTGAGTGGTTTCTTTCGCATCTTTCGCAAAAAAAAGGCCGCCATAGCGGAATCCCTGGTCCTAAAGGAATTGAAGTTCTTTTTTCCCCGCTCTCTTGAAATTTTCATCTTTAAGATTCTCTTCCAGCGCTTTCCTTTTTTATTCCCGACCTATACAGCAGACTCCCATATAACAAGAGTTCATTCCATGCAACTTGATACCACGCGAGAGAAAAAAATTGCGATCATTTATTCTTATAGCCCTCTTTCAGTCCTGACCGCTCCAAATTTTCTGTAGGATTCGATGGAAAGGACTGAAAGGGATAGTACAGTGGTTCCCAACTCGTAGAAGTCCGAAAACCTAAAATAAGAGCCTTTTTGTTAAAATCCTTCCTCACAAAATTGAAAGATTAGAATTTATTTTCCTTAATTAAGCATGAAAATTTGTATGATGCTCTAAAATATAACTTTATTTTAAGGTGTGCGTAAAGGCGGAGCGAAAAACTTAATTTCGGAAATTGGAAACACCTGAGGTGGGAATAGGTGTCGTTTACGGTAAAACCTAAAATTCAAAACTTGAGCTTGATCAATTAATAACTTCAGGTTCCACATTCACGTTGAAATTTCATCAAATTTTACTCACAATTTTTTTTATGCCCGATATAAGGGCGCATGCCATTAAAATAGTCTAGAAAGCAAAAACAATTTTTTAGTATCGGTACCAAAAAAAGCTCAAAAGTTTAACCTGTAATTTTAAAAAACTGACCTTTTTCCTAGCGCATAAAGAGAAAAGTCTTTAACATTCAAACTAAAGTGGAAAATTTTGTAAATCCATAAAATACATACTATTTGTTGATATTTTTTTTTGTTATTATTGACGCTTTCCTATTTTCTAAGCCTTTTTAGAACGAATGACTATGGGCTCCATAGCAGTTTTCATTTGTCTCTCAAGGAGGCAGGTTTACACTTACAGTACCGTTCGAACAGTACTTGTGTTTTTGCACTTTAGAGATCACATTACGATAGTTAAAAATGTGGTTAGGTTGGAAATTTAAAAAAATCACTTTAACCGTAACACCCAATGTTATTCTCCCCCCCCCGTCTACATCTCCTTCAAAATATCTTCTACCAAAACTTCATTCAATTCCCATGATCTGTATGGTAGCTAGAGGCTCTTAAATAGGTGAATAGTTATTTTATTATCACCCTGTATATTAGGATTTATACATCCCCCGCATTACCCATTTATCGTCTTACAAAATAAAGAACAATTAATTGAGATTACTCGTTAAATGTTCCAACCTCACGCTAGAACAGAATTCATCAGTTACGCACAAAAGTGCCATTTTCTTCGCCTCGACCGCAGTATTGATTTTATGATCAGACCGGAAAAACCATCAGAGATATGAATTTCAATGAGAGCTTCGTGTAGTATAGTGAAAGGAGAGCTGTAATTATTATACGTAGGCTTGCCCAACACTTCAGCTTTCATATATTATTTTAGAAACCCGCCATTACACAAAAGGATATGGAAACGTAGGTCTTAATGTTTTTATTAGAATGTAAAATTACATTTTTTTTTTTTAATTTTGTAAAGTTTTTTAAGGAATCGTATTTTTTTATCAATCTATCGTATTTATTTTGTTTTACATTTATTTCTAAACACTAGAACCCCCCCCCAGTAAAGAACAAAATGATAAAGACGCAGAGAACAAAAGGATCAAAATTCCTTTTGTTTCGACAAAAGATTCTTTTCACACAACCTTAAACGAAAGTGTTCTATTGTGTGATCATTCAACAGATAAATTGAGTCATTTTCTATAAGTGACCAATAAAAAGCTATACCTTAAATTCCTTTCTGTATTGAAAAAGCTCTCTTTTATTTTCTTTTTCTGAGTAATTTGCATGCTCATAAAAGAGTCCGAACTTCTTTATAAATACTGAATGGAACTCCGTTCAATTAAAAATATTTCTTTTTTACTCTAATGGAGCTTTTAGCTTTGAAGTTGACTGAATAAATAATATATTTCTTATGTGTTTAAGAGTCGAATAAGCTTTTGGATAGTAATTTGGTGTGTAATTTTGGATTGAATATTTATTTAATTAAATATCAGTCAAGAAAAGATAATGGAATACTTTAATAAGCAGTTATCTACCAAGGGGTTTGCTCAAAGAGAAAGCGTCTGGGTACAATTCCGTTAGACTCCCCGCTAAATATCGCTAATATCCAAATCGCTAAATATATCCAAATATCAACAACTTTTTTTCTGACTTTTATTAATAAACTGAATAGTTATTGATCTAATTAAACATTTTAATTCAGAAGTTTGAAATTATTTATGACTATTTCTACTTTTTGTTGTCTAAAAGAACCGGGCGATATTTAACGGGGACTCAAACGGAATTGAACCAGCGTCTGTACCAAAGCTTTATTTCTATTCTTAGTAAGTAAATTTGACTTTAAAATTCTTTTTCGCTATTATCTTGTAACAAACTACATGCTCACAATTCGTTTTTCAGCCTCATTCGTTCCGAACTGATCCTAAGATGCATGCGATTCTCTAGCACTAGAAATGTCGAAAAACTGCTGTCAGTGGCTCATAATTCCATTAAATGCCTTAAAACTCATTTTTTTTCCACAACATTCTGAAAAATAGCGATATGTAAGTATTTCACATAAGTATTACAATTTCAAAAAGCTAAAAATTACACACGGTTCAAAAGGAGGTCTAAGATGTTCTTACTTTATTTTTGTTGATGTTTTAAAAAAAAAAGTTTTTAAACTCATTTTTTGATACTTGACACACTTGCAAATAAAGTATGTATGACCTCCCAAATTATTACAACCTTTGGTATTTTAACCAAATCATTGATTATTTTTCCAAATGTTTTAATGCCATCACTTGCCACTGTTTTAACTACACAGTGTCACACTGTGGCACTCGTGCCGCAGGTTAGTCATCCCTGTTCTAAAGCAAAAAAGTAAAAATAAGATATTTCAGGAATAAATTTGACCTTTGTTTTTATGTTCAATACACATTTTACTATCCAAGTATTGAATAAACTGACATATATGGGGAATTTTAGAATAAAAAACAAATATCTTCCCTCGTTTCTTTTGTTTTACGCTTATCTGTATTAGAATAAACGTTTTCCTTTATTTTTAAATGAGAGTAAAATTAAGGTGTGGGACTAAATGGTTAGTTAAATTAAAATATTATGGCTCTGTAATACTTAAGTTAATCACCAGTATAAAATAACAAAATGTCTAAATAAATTAATTTAATTATTACTTTTACGTCTGTGATATATGCATAATATTTCTGTATTTCAAGAACACCATACAATCATATAAATGTGAGGTGGGTATACAATTTTAAAGCAATCTTGAACTAAGTATGTATTTAGGTGGTACAGCTCCCGCAACAAAAAACGTTACAGTGGACTTTGAGGGCGAACCACTAGGGTTAGGAAGACAAATGAGGTGTCATTTTTCATGTCATGAAGTATTCTTTGAATGATAAAAATTTCGAGTCCTTAGGGGGTCGTCTTCATATTAAACGAAACACTAACTTTTTTTTTCCTATGGGGACCCCCAATTATTATGCGTTTTTCTGAAAGAGCATCCCCTTAAACCCCCAAATACCAAGTTTCATCCATGTAAGTATCCAAATAGAAGCATGAAATATTTTTAAAATGTCAACCATTCAATGTGAAATTTGTCAAAATGTTTTCAGCGTAAAAATATGAAACTTTGAATTTAGATCAAATTTGTGTCCCCAAACAAAATAATTATGCTTTTGTAGCGATATTTAATGGTTAATAGATAGATAATTAACATCTAATTTTGACCCAAAAATAAAAATTTTAAGATCTTGTAATATTTTTAAGGTAATCGATTCTGGTAGTAATTTTATGTGGAAAACCAAAATTTCAGTCGATATCATTTAATAGTTTGGGAAAAAACCGAATTAAACTAAATTCTCACTCTTTAAGGGACCGTATACCGCTGCCAAATACAAACCGGCGAATGCTCTTTCTGGAAACAGTCGTCTTATTTTAATCACCATAACTTAAATAAAAACGCAAATTTGATATTAATTTCAATAAATTACTTATTAATTTTTCAATAAATATTAAAGTGGTGAGTAAAAGTGTCTTAAAACAGAGACAGAAATTAATCCTTCTCACTCTGGAGACGACCCCCAAAACGTAAATGCTTAATTTACCGTCCGATGGGGATGAAACTTTGTATTTGGGGGTTTATGGGGATGCTCTTTCAGAAAAACGAATAATAATTGGGGGTCCCCATAGGAAAAAAAAGTTAGTGTTTCGTTTAATATGAAGACGGCCCCCTATGAACTCGAAATTTTTATCGTTTAAAGAATACTTCATAACATGAAAAATGACACCTCATTTGTCTTCATAACCCAAGTGGTTCGCCCGCAAAGTCCACTGTAACGTTTTTTGTTGCGGGAGCTGTACCGATTCTTTATTAACCAAAGAGCAATTGTAGTCCTCTATTAACCAACCCAAAAATTCCAATTTTTTTAATCTTTAAAATTTTACAAATTTGATAAATTTTTCTTTACCTCTCTCTTCATTTTAATCCATAAGAAAAATTCTATTCATTATAATATTACTTTTGAGTGTTGAAAGAGGTTTTAAATACAATACACATAAATTATAAGAATTGCATCTCTCATTACAACTGGAAAAATTAAAATATTCTTTAGCACATTGCATCCTCATTTTCAAACATTTCTTAGGCTGATCGCGCACGAGCGACTTTTGTCATGGTGACAAAGACAAAATTGTCACCATGGCTATTGAAACAAGTTAGAGTGCGCGCACTAGGCGACGTGACACTTGGCCGATTGCCAAGAATTTCTTCATAGAGATCCATTGTTTTCTAGTGATATTTTTGATACTAGTGATACTGCTCGCCGTTACTTTAGTCACTCGTGCGCGCCCAGCCTTAAGCTTTCTAATAGTCGGGTCGCTTATGTCATGTTTCGAAAAATTTTTGGCAGAAGCTTAGTGAGTGGTATCATTCGATTTGTAATGACGTCTACATTAACGTGGTACCGGGTGTTTTTTCCGAATTCCGTGCAGGGTGTTTCTATGACGTCATGAATGCAAGATGGCCGCCGCAGGAAAAAAACCGGAAATAGTGATCTAGGGATGTTATCGGAATTATTTTTGGACAAAAAGCTCAGAAATATATATTTTTATCGAATAGATACAAAAATAAGCATCTAAATCGGTTAAAAATTGCGTTTATGACGTCATAACCAAAAAATGGCTATTTTCACCAAAAATACAGTATTTTGTCATGTAATACTTTAAATAGATGCTATTTTCAACGTGAATGTAATGAAAATATGTTCATAATAAAAAAAACAACAATAAAAATTTCATTGGTGGTCACAAAAGGCGGATATGACGTCAGAAATCCAAAATGGCTGTCACATAGAATAAAAATTTTTATTTTTTTATTCAAAAATTTTTTAATTGGGAATTATTACACTTATATGAATGTAATAAAGGTATTTTGCGGATAAAATTTAACAAAACATTTTAAAATTCCTGAAAATAGCATCGAAATATTAGGTGTGAAAGACAGAACTACAGTATTTTGTCATGTAATACCTTAAATAGATGCTATTTTCAACGTGAATGTAAAGAAAATATGTTCATAATTAAAATGCCAGCAATCCAAGATGGCTGGCATGTGCAATGAATTTCTTTAATTTTTTACTCCAAAATTTTTTAATTGGGAACAATGACTTTATTACAACATTAATAAATAATAATTCCCAAATAAAAAATTATTTTGGAGTAAAAAAATAAAGAAATTCGTTTCACATGCCAGCCATCTTAGATTTCTGACGCCACATCCGCCTTGTGTGACAAAGAATGAAATTTCCATTGCTGGAATTTTAATTATGAACATATTTTCTTTACATTCACGTTGAAAATAGCATCTATTTAAGGTATTACATGACAAAATACTGTAGTTCTGTCTTTCACACCTAATATTTCGATGCTATTTTCAGGAATTTTAAAATGTTTTGTTAAATTTTATCCGCAAAATACCTTTATTACATTCATATAAGTGTAATAATTCCCAATTAAAAATTTTTGAATAAAAAAATAAAAAATTTTATTCTATGTGACAGCCATTTTGGATTTCTGACGTCATATCCGCCTTTTGTGACCACCACCAATGAAATTTTCATTGTTGTTTTTTTTTAATGGTTTTTGACACAAGCGTCTCCACTATAAGGCAAAAAAGTAAAAACTAGAGATTTCAGGGATAAATTTGACCTCCATTTTCATGACCAATATTATCGTCATCATGCTCCTGTTAACAATACAAAATCTATAAATTTAAATTTTTATTCATAAATGAGGCAGGTGTTTTTTTTTCCTCGCGGGTTAAAGTACGTTTTTTTTACTTGAAAATTTAATTACCTATTTCAAACCTTGGATAAAGAAGTGGACGCTTATCTGTATTAGAATAAAAGTTGTTCTTTATTTTTAAATGAGAGTAAAAGTAAAGTGTGGGACTAAATTTTTAATGAGGTATTTGCATGAGTGACGGATTCGCTTAATTTTATACTTTTTTGATACATTATGGTTTAAAACTCCCAAATTTCTGATTTTAAAGTTCAAAAATGTGTTTTAAATCATTTAAAATTCAATTTTATTTTGCCAAACCGTCAGAAAAGTCACGTGATCAGAAAACGGGCTTTTATTGGATGTGACATCACAGCGCACAATTTGTGATTTGAAAGTGTTTTCGTGCCAAACAAAAAACGAAATTTCAAAAATTCATATCTCAGAAACTAGGCTACGAAAATACTTGATGTAAACATCATTCTTCCTGTTTTTTTATCTACTATTTTAATAAAATTTAATCTCAAAACGTGAATATACCTCATTATACTAAAATATGGAGGGATCTGTAATATTTAAATTAATCACCAGTATAAATTTTTTAAAAAATGTTTAAATAAATTAATTACTAATGTTTGTGGCTGTAGTAGAAAGAAAATCCTATTAATTTATAGTTACGCCATACTGAAATTGTGTGGATATATATTTTAAAATTCTAAAACAATATTGAACCATGATTTTAGGTGACGAAGATTCTTTATTAACCGAAGAGGCGTGGTAGTCCTCTATTAACCAACCCAAAAGAAAATTCGAATTTTTTTAAACTTTAAATGTTTTATAAAAATGATCCATTTTTCTTTACTTCTTTCTCTTTATTCTATTTACTTATTATCCTTAAGAAATATTCTAGTAGATATTCCCTTCAATTAAGGAGAAATCCTTACATTAGTCCTTTATCGCCGTCTCACAAATAAATTTGTTCCCAGGGTGCTGAGTCATAGCTTTGTCCCCGGAAACATAACGGATGCAGTATAAAACTGTTGAGAACACTAGCGCAAATAATCAAATCATAATACCAAGAATTTGGCGCACGAAGCTGTGAAAGAAGATAGAACAGAACAACTTACGAATCAATATTTTAAAAAAATATTTCACATATTTAATATAGCAGTGGATTACATAATTTAAAAAACTGAGAGCACTCATATTCCTTTCTTTCAAATAACATTTCAAAATAATGTCACGTAGAAAAACAGATTCTTCTTAACAATCACATTTTTTCAGTAAAATATTGAAAACATTTTATTTATCACTTTATTTAACTAGGAAACACAGTCGAATCCGCCCGCTTAAATGCGACCTATCGCCAAGTGTACTTTCCCTTTATGTTAGTTTTTTCTACATAAAGAGTCACGTCAAGGAAAAACCTGTTTTACAGGCAACGAGCTGCATGCAGGGGAAAACTGCAACTGAAGCAAAGCTACAACGGGTTTTCCACCGGCTCAACTAGTTCAGTCAACTTCCTGTATATTCCATCACATTAAAGATAGTAATCGTATTTCTGGTTCAAACTGTATAAGCGGAAGTGTTTTAGGGTTCGTGACGTCACAAAGTTGAACTCGTCTATATGTTACGGGCAAAGTGATAAATGCCATTGAGTTTATCACATTGCCCTCCTCCACTTCGGGCATTATTAATAATGACCGATTTATCACATTGCCCGTAACATACACACCTCAATGAAATAAATGATAATTCTATATTATTATTGTTATCTGTGCAGTGTTTACTGTAGAAATTTGTTATTATTTGTATGATTTTAACCCGGAAGGTTTAATTTTATGTAAAGTTTCCCTGCCGTGTAAACCTTTATTAGAAAATCATACATTTTTTAACCTTGAAAATGTTTTAATTCTAAAATTTATATTTTATAGCAGGCAAATTACGCAATATCCTTTACAAAAACATTTGTATCAAATGATACAATTCAACACTGCATAAGAAACAAATATTTATTTTTTAAAACTGATTACATTGTATTGAGCATCTGTTTTTACTACATATTTCTCAGATGCTAAAATATCTTCTTTAATAAACTTTTAAAAGTAAACTAATACTGTTTTATACCACGTAAAAATGTATCCAATTCAGTTCCCAAAAAGTTTTATCTAGAAATGACACTATGCATTTTTCCTATAAAGTATCACAACCAGGCAAACCTGATTGATCACGTTTGCAAACGGCAATCAAAAAGACAAATAAAACCGCCCTTTATCTGAAAACGATTTTGAGATCTCGACGCACCAAACAGTTGCTATTTATAGCTGGATACGAAAATAGCATCTTTGGATGGCTGGATGTATTTCAAAAGCAGTTTTTTCTCTCCTTTCGATATGATGCTGAATATTTAAGTAGATTTCAACTTGCTTTGTGGGATGAATGACTCAAAATTATTTGTGTATCATTGGGGTAAGTGGAAAATTTGTATTAATTGTTTCCAGAAATTGAAATTCTTGCCACCTAAATTGATGATTTAGCTATAGTAAAACAACTTTAAACCATGAAATTGCAGGTTAATGCAGAGGGTTCAACTCTTTGTTCCTACGAGACATCACATCTAGGCTGTTTTCAAAAGTCTAATCAAATCTGAAATAATTGACATTTAAATAATTAAAAATAAATGAAGTGTTAGATTTCATTCAGTGAGTTTTCATACTATTAGTGTTTTTTTAATTATTTTAAAATTTAAATTTTATCCAATCACGCCAGAAATAGCAATTAACAATTAAAAGTTATTATCGTTTAATGTCTCTAATTTTGTCAACTAGTTTGAAAAGGTTTAGGATTTTTTACGAATTAAAATTGAAGGGTTTGCCGAGCAATAACAAGCTAACTCCGGAATCGGAACACCTTTACTATAAGAATACGCCTTGGCGACCATACCTGGCTGCCGCCAAGGTGATTTTGGTAGTAAAGGTGTGACGATTTGGATTTAGTTGTTGCATTAATTCATCGCTCATATAATGAGTGCAAAGAAAAAACTCAAATTTCCGACTTGTGACGATGAAATTGCCCTACGATCGAGGGTACGACTTGTACTATAGCGCCTAGAAAGGAAACACTTTGGTCTCGCCATGCGCATGCGTCAAAACAAAGAAGATGTTAAAGTTATTGAATCTCCGCTGGCCCAGTGGTAGGATGCTTGCGTAGCATGCGGCAGTTCGTGAGTTCTATCCTCAGTTATTATTTTATTAAAATTTCCAAAAAACAGCAAAAATTAAGTTCACAGGCATGCGCATTGGATCAAAGTATTTCGTTAATAGGCGCTCGTGACTTGTACTGCCTCTTTTTTAGAACAACAATCTCTGTTGTTTGTGGTCTAAATTGGTCATGGTAAAAATTGGGAATTTATAATGTTAATAGAAGAAAACTTCAGCAATCTAACGACCATATTCACCTCTATCTAACCTAAGGTTAACCCGGAATAAAAACTTTCAACGGCTGTATTCACCACTACCTAAGGTTAACCTGGAATCAAGCTTTTTTGATAACTCTGATTGGCTTAAAACTTGTTTCCTTTTTTCAACTACCAATTAGAAGTTTTGATTCCAGGTTAACCTTAGGATGGGTTAGTGGTAAATATGGTCTTAATTAGTAGTTGAAAAAGCGAAACAAGTTTTAAGCCAGAGTTGTCGAAAAAGCTTGATTCCAGGTTAACCTTAGGTCAAGTTAGTACTGAATACAACCGTTGTAGTGTTACGAAAAGTTTTTGAGGCCTCCCCTCCCACAGACAAAAAATCCTAGATTGGCTATTGTGGTTCACTGAAACGGGGTTCTACTCTATAATCTTCCATCTGAAGTCCAATTTCAATCCGGTTCCATAAAATTTAATATCTTTCTTGAGGGGTGTATTTCTGTTTTACTTGCCCAAAAGGAGTTTCTTATAGATGAGAAACAATTTATAAATTTTTACTGTAGTTTGTAACATTTTATGTATTTTTTCCTGATACGTCATGTGAGTTATGTGTTTTTGCGTATGCTATTTTTTTGTATTTTGTATATTTGCTTTAAAGCAAGTTCTCTTATAAAATCTGCCCCATTGAAATTTAAAAAAAAAACTATCCAGTCCTATAGAAAAAGTGATAGAGGATGTTTAAGGCCGAGCGAACAAGGTTTTTCTTCCTTTCTTTTTATTTTACGAACTTTTGGTTCTGTTTCTTACGAGTGGATAAAAATCTACTATTCAGATTTGACTGTGGGAACTTCCCTCACCACTAAAAAGTTTACTAAATTTAACTGCTGTATAAATAAAAACTAATATGGTATATTCTAGCGTAACTTTTCAACTGTGGAGTAATTTGTGGTTCGGATCTCTGAAAGATCACTCACCTCTGCCCGTCGTCCCCGAAGGCGAAGTCCCCCAGGAGTAGGTCCCTGAGGCGGTACCTGGGGGGCATGGGGGGCACCACCCCGCTCGTGGCGGCCGTCTCCGCGTGCGCCATGCGGATCGTCTGCGTTTCGAATGGGACCCGCGCTGGGAGAGACGCGCATGCGCGGGCGTGGGAGGGCACCTGTTGAGCGAGCCCTGGATTGGGGCTGGAATACGTATGAATGGGAATCTCGTTTCAACCACTCGAAGCACTGGCAGCTACTGTTTGTGAATATTGAGGGTGTTGCTCCTATTAAAAACGTTTAGCATTTGACCAAAAATAGGCATTGTCAGAAAATTGCATGCTGAAAGCTCGTTTTCCCGATTAACGCGTTGAGTGCCATATGAGTTGTATTCAACTCACACCTTTTGTGTCAAAATGTTTCGTGAGTTTAATAACTCCTTTCACACTCCTTCGAATTTGTTCTGTGAGTTGTCTATACTTCACAAATACCATGTTGTTCTAATGTAGGCTCATTTTGTATGAACTCAAAAACTGAACTAAGCCTGGATTTTTCTACTGAAGGTAACTGTTTGTATGTTTTGGAGCTGAGACAAGTTTTCATATGAAATAAACGCTTTATTTTTAGAAAAATAAAACGTAAAATAATAAACATTTATAAACATGCTATAAAGTATCAACTCAACATACATATTGCACATTTTTAGTGATACATAGATAAAACACAAACCAAAACGAGGGAAAAACGAATACTACAACATAAAAAACACATATTTCCAAATACTGAAGCATTTTAACACTTTTAGGATTTTAAGAAGATAAGAAAACGAACGAAAAGAAGAGAAAAACGAATAATTCTGAAACATTTTCAGAAATCACAATGACTTACATACAACTCACCCCTAAAAGTCATAAAAAAAATTTCCAAACTTTCCACAAATTTTGAGTAGTTAAAATAATTTTAACATCAAAATAAAAATAAAAAAATATGGCCAGACGGACACATTTTTTTAATATTGTGGCAGTCAAGTCAACGTGTTAAGCATCAAAATTTATTTGATGCTCTGATAGACATTGGTTCTCAATGTTTTTCGTAACTGTATCCCCAAGGGTATAAGACATGTCCGAAAGTACCCTTCACGCTTTTTTTTTTCAAAAAATTACTTATTTAATAATTACCTGTACTTATCTCTTAAAATGAGAGATTCTGTGGTTTGTTTTGTGACATCAAATATTTGATGCGTGAATGGACGCTGTTTGGCCCATTACTATTTCAAACGGATTTTGAGTTCTTATTTTTACTGTACAATTCCACGTACACATAATAAGCTTAATGTAGCCTTTTTTGTGTAATGTTAAAAAAAGGATTTGAGAATAAGGATTGAGATTTGCTGAATCCTCAAAATTGTATAATTAAATAAAATCTGATGTATTCTCGCAGAGAAGTTTTGAAATATTACTCATTTTAACTCATTTTTTGAGCAGAACTTCTGTCTGCCGCTATTTCAAATAATTTCTCTCTTGTAAGCAGGAAGTTCTGCTCCCTCAAAACTATTTTCGCAACTTGAATCTGAAATTCAGTTGTGTTATACTCTATCCACTTGAAATTCAGGGGGGAAATGGGAGGGGGAGAATTTTTCTTTCTGGATTCTTTAAATTTTCAATGATCAATGCTTTGAAATTACACATGATTTTATTAATAAAAATGTTGTCTCTGAGAACTCTTGCCCAACCCTAAGCATTCCCCTAGCCCTACTATGGGTACAACTATGGGTTGAGAATCAAGGAGATAGAACCTGTTTAAATGCAATTAATTTTGAATTTGGTTCGAAAAGGTGTTTGGAATAATCTATGTATTAAAGGGTAGGTGATACATGATACGTTTCGAGCTACATTTTATTATTTTTTATTACTTCAACATAAGGTTTAGTATTCTGAATAAAAATTTCCCTTATTTCTGTTATTCCAAGTTTCATGTAAATAAATTTATCGTTTAAATTTATGATTCATTCGGATTTCAATGTGTTAACACAATTTAAGAGGTTCAACTCTAAAGGTTCAATTTAATAATTCAATTTAAATGTTAACTCTATAAAAATTAGAATTACTTTCCTGTAAATATCGTCTAAGTCTAAATCTAGCAAAAAGAAAACCTTTAATTTAAAAATAGACTAATAAGTCTGCATTGGGTTTTTAGACACTAGTACAGCTGAGGAAAAAAAAACGTTACAGTTATTTTTTAGGCTTGGCAATTTATCGATGATTTGGCGCTTCTTGCGTTTTTATTTTTCTTTACACGTTTTCAACACGAAAATTAGCTCAATTTACTCCCTCCGTCAAAGCGTGTATTTATTCACACGTAAAAAAAATTAAATTACTAATAAACTAATATAAATAAAAAAATTAAAATAATTAACCATAATATTTACATGCTTATTAAAACTTAAAACAAATAATCTTATCTCATGTTTCGATAATTAAAACTGAAATATTAATGAAAATCGGTTCACTAGTACTGGTAGGTTGACAGAAATTCTTACTTGGCGGTCGGATGTTGGCGACTAATTTAAGGCTTTGTATATGAATTTTTCATTTTTTGACGGTCTGTCAGGGCTATGTTTCATGACCAAATTAAATTAAACTCGGTTTTTAGGGTTAAATTAGGATGATCTTTCATAAAATCGAATAAAAATTGGGGGTCGCCATGAAAAAAGTTGCACTTTTTATTGCGTTGCGCCAGAAGACGACCTCTGAGAGAAAAATAGTCAAATAGTTTTTTCAAGCATACACTAAATCCTGAAAAATGACACCAACAGCATCTTTCTAACCCCACCCGTTCGCCCGCAAAGTCTACTGTAACGTTTTTTTTTTCCTCAGCTGTACATAAATAAGAAAAAGCGTAAGGGTATGTACCCACTACCATATCGTGACCTGTTTAGGGGGGAGGGGGGTCTTCAAAATACCACGCTTGATCACAGTGGTGAGGGGGGGCTTAGGGTTTCGGCACGTATTCAAAAAATAAAGAAAAAAGACTTGTTTTTGTAAATTTATTAAGTTACTGTTACAATAACTTTTACATATGTTTTTTCCTCTTGATAATATATTTTCCACTTGTATGCACGCACTCTTGGCGTCACGAGGCAAGCGCTGTATAGAGTGTTTTCAGGTGACGTCACGACCAGCTAATTTCTTTTAACTGTCAACCTTTGTAAGGCTTTTAACTGTTGCTAAGGCGGTTGCTAGTTAACGAGGTATATGTTGCTAAGGCGGTTTTTAAGTATAGGGTCACGTGATTGCAAATACTCCAATAGAAGAATTCCACGGCCAGTCATTTTCTGTAACTGTTAACCTCTGTAGGGCAAAAAACTGTAAGATTTCTGTTGCTAAGGCCGTTGTTAGGCCCGAGCCATGTGATTGAAAATGCTCTATTAATAAAGTCAAATTAACTTTTCTTAACTTTCTGTTTGCTAAAAATGATTGAAAACCGTATTTATGAACTACTACGTGAGAACTAGAGCGAAGGGGTTGGGTCTTGGCATATACTCGGGTGGTCACCAAGGAGGGGAGGGGAGTCAATAATAGTAAAAAAATAGGTCACGTAGTATGGGTACGTTCCCTAAGTTAGCAGTAAATATTTCAATTTGCTCAATTTTAACTTTTGACTTTTACATCTAAACTACCGTCTGCTTACAGGCGAAAGGTCACTTTTGGGGAATGTTTTGAAAGCAGTAGAACGACCCAAAATTTCTCCAAGCTGAAAAGCGATCAGCGAGTTTGTGAAATTTCGTGGCGCAAAAAAAAAAAGCGATCGGGTATCGCTAAATTTGGCGTAACCTCGTGAGCCAGAGGTGACTTAGTTTCTTTCTCCTGTAAGCCAACAATATGCAAATGTGAGGCCCTTAAAATTTCCCTTTCATCACCCAAACCCTCTTCACTTACATTCAGCACTCCTTTTAATTTATTAGAAGCTCCAATTAACAAGGTCATTAGTTTCGAAGGGAAGAAACAAGAAAGAATAAGCTTCAACTTGTCCCAACTCGTTAGCATAATCGAGAGCAATACCAACAAATCGTGTGTAAATTGCGCCGTTCATTATTAGAACCTTCTTGGCACTTGGGAGAAAAATGTGAAAAGTTTTCTGTTGTGGAACACTGGAAAAAGCTCGTGGTCCATTTTTTTTTCAGATTTTTTTTAATGTTCATTATTGATCCGGACTCTTGAAATTAGTAATCTATAGAAGGAGTTTCCGAAAGTCTGGTACAGACAAAAGACCTTTATCCAGATCAAGAATTTTTCCACTCCGGTTTTTTATCTTTAAAACTCAGAAATTTGTCACCAATTTGACAATCTTCTGAAAATGTAGTTTCTGTTCTTTTAGAATACATGGTCATCTAAATTTGATTTGATAATAGTATCCTAAGGACTAAAATATTAAATTCTAAGGTTAAGTTTTATCTTGTATTTTTTCAATTAAAATTATTTAAGAGGTTTAACTTTTTCAATGAGCTGATATTTATATTCATGTATTCTCCTTCTCGTGTTTTCATCTACGAAGTTACTTATTTATTACAAGAAATAAATAAACGCAAAGTTCCAAGTAAACATAACTACTACCATAAATTCAAGTAAATTGGCCAATAAAAGTAACTATGAATCGACCTACAAAAGTTGACTATTTATTTCACGTTTCAGTACTTACATAATAAATAAATTAATAATTACTAACTAAAAATTAGCTAATATTGCCCCTAATTCAGAGCTCATCAACTCATATTCCATACCATCTTCAATTGAAAGCTGGACCAATACAAAGGGTGCTAGATTACAAAGTTTCCCTCGAAGGTCTAAGTTACTCCTGGAGATGGTATTTAAAAGTAAGTTTATGGTTTTATAAGTCCCACCCTTTAGTTAAAATATTGTATGCAATAGCTTAGTATTCATCACTACAACAAATCGCAACAAATTTCATTTGATAATGTTTTTCAAAGACGAAATAATGTAGTACTTATGTGAAATATTTAATTAACACTGAAACAAAGTTCAACCAAATCTTTTTCAGTGATGGAATATTCTCAAACGGATATTTCTTATGTTCCTCTATCAACGCTCTTTCTATCAAAAGATTTTGAAAATTAGAAATATACATATCAATACAAGAAAATCGCACAGAAATTGTAACTCATCTAACTATTGAAAAAGTTTACAGTTAATTTCAATAATCCTCAACATTCTTCTAAAAAAAAGGATAATTATTCATTCGGTTTTATATCCCTAAAAAAACATCAGCAGAAATAAAGTTTGAATATTTTTGCATCAATAGATAATAATATGTAAAGGATAAATAAAATGCGCTTTTATTTCCTTAATAAAAGCTCATCTAAAGAAAGTCATCATTTTTCATTAGCTTTGTCGTTGAGCCTGGCATTCAAATCTACAATGAGAATATGAATGAATTCCTGATTTAAAGCTGTTTCACTCGCATTTCCTTTCTCTTCAAAAACCCCTTTTCAAATTTATCTTTCGCTTGGGGGGATTTCCTTCAAAGAGAGCAAAGATTCTGCATTACCATGAATCATTCGAATTATTTTGTTCCTAAAAGAATCGTTAGCGTGCCCAACGCTCATAACCAGAATCCTTTCAGTTCGAAATCCCTTCTAATCTCAAATATAAATTAATGTAAATAGATTTCATTGACGCTTTGCCATACTTACTCTATGGTAAACTAATTTTTTTTCTTCAGAGAAACGTTTGATCAAAGTTACGATTTAAGGGCACTAGTTAAGTTTCTTTTTACGAACATTTTACCTTGGTACATTAAAATTATGTGGGTTGTATTTATTATATTTAAACTTTATGAGCTTAAGGGTGCAGCCATTAGGAAAATAATATTTAAAATTTAAAAAAAAACATATATTTCAAATTTATAACTACAATTAATTGTTCTCAAACATACTATTTCTCTTCATATTGGAATATAAGAATAGTTCAACAGACATACAATAGAACCTTATTTGTGCCGTAGTTCTCAATAGGATAAGTACTAGGGCAATAGGGGAGTAAATAATGGTTTCAACTTCATAATAATTGTAATTTACTGTTGCCTCGTTTTATATTTACTTCACAGATCCATGGAACATTTTCAATCACATGACTCGGGCCTAACAACAGCCTTAGCAACGTTGTTATTCGTCCAAGTGACGTCATGTGTGAATGCTTCTATTGGATGCTTCTATTTCCCGCCCCTAACAACAGCCCTAGCAACGTTGTTTATTCGTCCAAGTGACGTCATGTGCGAATGCTCTATTCTAAAACTCACGGGCAGAATATAGGGTGGGGTGGGGTAAAATGGATATGTGGGTTTTATTTTATATTTATAAAATTTATTGGTTTTTGGCATGTGAATTTTTCTTCGAGGCTCAAGAAAATATACGCAATTTATATATGTTAGGACAGAGTTCCTTTACTTTAAAAGTCCTTGATTGTGTTTGTTACTTTAGCGTTTTTTATAGCTACGATCCGCCGATAAAAGAACAACAAAATTATAGAAAATTTTGATAGCTCGGATATAGCGAAAACTAGGATGATCATAATCGAGATTTTACTGAATAATTAAAGGGATTGAGTGAGTATACTTCTTATGGGAATCCATTCTTGGGAACCCCGTTCTTAACTATCAGTAGTTAGAAATTCCAGACTATTACAAAACGAAGACCATTAGACCCAGCCGGCTTTCAAGTTCCCCATTAACGGCATATTATCCTTCGTTCAATTGAGGAAGAAGGAATTCCGAAGCTTCAACCATTAAGAACTTTTGGAAAGTGGGAAGGTTTGTGATCTGCCAGAAAATTGGTAATTCGACTCTGACAATTATTAGTGAATCGGTTCGCGTGCTTCTGATTGGATGATGGTTATAATAACGGTTAAAAGTAATGACGCTTGATATCAATAAAAAAAGTTTTAGGTATGTGTTTGAAATGTAGGGGTCTAATTTACGCTTTAAACAGAGAATTTAAAATTTTTTCAAGCTTTATAATTTTGAATTAAATACTTAAGGGATGTTTAAATCAGTGGTGACTCGTTCTAAACTCGTACAAATTTTTGTGGACTACTTAACCAGAATTTGAACAATGTATCCATCCATTTCTTCAATATTTTTCATAAGTTATAACAATCTTTTTTGAATAAGTTATGTAAATTTAGGCTCTTTTTTATCGTATTTTCCTATACAGGGTGTTTCAACAGGTCCGCTCATACTCTGCACAATCAGATTCTTTGCTTGGAGTGCATAAAAATGCGCAAAAAAAATATACCTCTACGACGTACAGTTTTTGAGAAAATCGCAATAGAAAAAGGTATGACACAACATCCGGTTTACGCTATAAAAAAAGGAGGGGCTTTTTGGATATGTTCACACACTAAGATGTTAAAAATATCCACCCTGCATGAATGCGCGCACTGTGGAATGAAACAGTTAAGTTTTGATCGAATATGACATCACATTTTTCTACAGAGTTCTCTGGGGATTTTTATCTACTCCACGTAAGAAATCTTTCTGTGCAGAGTTTGGGCGAACTTGTTGAAACACCCTGTATAGCAGCTACAATATTAGATATTCAGCTTTAATCCAAGTTTTAGAATTTGACATTAAACAGAAACCTATAGTAGTATTCCGAATCCAGCATCCCTAAACCTTCAAAGCCGACCCGATGGAATCGGTTTAAGGAACTAATTCAAGACAATTAGGGGAGAAATTCTAGAACATTCCGAGGAGAAGCTATCACTTCCATTAATGGAAGCTTCCTCTTCCTGGAGAATACCCCCTTTTCTCTTCTAAGGGGGGAGGGGGGTGTTGATAATGTTCTGGATCGGTGAATGTCTACATAAAGAAGGAGAAATGTCGATTTGAACTCTTAGGAATTTAACAAATGGAACCTGCGGAACGAAATGGTTTCAGTTTTATTGCATGAGACGATTTAAGACTATCGGAATGTCTTCAAGTTAACATATTTTTTCCTAAAATTGTACATAATTTGTATTGTGTGCACTGACCCATATCATTAAGAAATATTGTCACCCTCTTTCTCTGTTTTATTCGGCGAAGTTCAAACACAATAAACATATTCAGCATTTGAAAAAAAGGTTTGCTAATTTTTCATTTGTGAGAAATATATACCTAACATGGAAATAAAAAACTAATAAATTCAAATTTGAGCAAAAACTTCTCTCATTTGCTGAATTCTCATGTCTTAATATGTTACAGGATTTTTATGATTACATAGAGACGCCGTACACAGAAATATTCTAGAAATAGCCCAAAAAAGATAAGTTCACAAATTCGCAAGTTTCTTTGATTTTTTTAATTACATTTGTTTTCTACAACTAAAAAAACACAAAAATACGTGATAAAACTTAAAAACTTTTAAATTTGATAACTTTTTTTGAGGCTTGAAAAAAATGCTATTTTCACATAATATGTCCTCTAATATTTTACATATTTTCATGAACATTTTTTTCTGTGCGTTTCTAATGATATTGCAAATAATTCTTAGTTAATTTTTTGTTCTTTCCCCTTTAGTTTTTTAATTAATTTTTAACTTTCTTATTTTGCAGTTAGGGACCATGGTATTTTACCAAGAGGTACAGCTGAGGAAAAAAAAAAACGTTACAGTAGACTTTGCAAGAGAACGGGTGGGGTTAGAAAGATGCTTTTGGTGTCATTTTTCAGGATTTAGTGTATGCTTGAAAAAATTAATTGACTATTTTTCTCTCAGAGGTCGCCTTCTGGTGCAGCGCAATAAAAACTGCATCTTTTTTCATGGCGACCCTCAATTTTTATTCGATTTTATGAAAGATCATAGTAATTTAACCCTCATCACCTAGTTTCATTTAAATTGGACGTTAAACAAACCCATGGCAGACCGTCAAAATCTGAAAAATTCGTATTAAAAGCCTGAAATTAGTCGCCAACACCCGACTGCCAAATACGGATTTCTGACAACCTACCAGTACTAGTGAACCAATTTTCATTAATATTTCAGTTTTAAATTGTAGAAACATGAGATAAGGTCATTTTTAAAATTTTTAAGCTTTAAAAAGCATATAAATATTATGATTAAATTATTTTAATTTTGTTTATTTATATTAGTTTATTAGTAATTTCAAAGTCAAAAATCGCACTGTGCTAATTTTCGTGTTGTTTGAAAACGCGTAAATAAAAACAAAAACGCAAGAAGCGCCAAATCATCGATAAATTGCCAAGCCTAAAAAATAACTGTAACGTTTTTTTTTCCTCAGCTGTACACCCTACTTCCATGACTCAAGAAGTTGGTTCCAAATAAAAGCCTTGAAACGGACTTATAAAACACCCTGCATTGTAGTATATAGCATTAACTACATAATAATTCATGGTTATTTTTAAAATTTTGAACTGTGTAAAGTGCACCTATTTTCCTAAGCAAAAAAATATTATACCAGCTTATAAAAATTTATATCACCCATAGTTTAGAAAAAAATTTGGTTGAACACGAGACAAGATTGAAGGCAATGACTTAAGGAAAGAAGAGGGCTAGCGAAACCTCACAAATTTGAGTCTTCCATTAGTACGTAAATTGCTTTAAACGTAAGGATTCCTTTAAAGTTAGTAGATATTTCAAAATGTCTTTCTAAATTAACGAGTCGATTTTGTGTTTCATTCCCACAGAGACAGTGTTTAACGATTTTTCCGAAAACTTTCTGACTTAAATTGGCCTGGGGCTCTAGAGTTACGAAGGAATATGGACGATTTCGCAAGTTTTGAAATTGAAAGGAAGATATATATCTGATTTTTTTGAAAATAATACTTCAGCTGCAGATTGCAAAAGGTTCTTGATTCTTCTTTCCGGTCTGAAAAGGAATCTGTAAAAAGGTTAAATGATTTGTTTCGGTAAAGAGTATTTGCTTAACTTTTTTGAAACAGATATTTTGAGAGAACTTACTGAGTTAGGACATAGTGGAATTTCTGTTGTTTAAATGTGTTAGATATCCGTGAGGTTGGATTTTCATAAAATCCCTACGACGCGACGAAGGGGATTTTCTCCATGGTGTTTACAGGGTTGCATGTGTAAATATATCAACTTTAAAAGCATTAAAACGTAATGGGGAAAACGGGGTTTACCTTTGGATTCCAGAAGTAATAGTCGATAAATAAATCGTCGGGTTTGAAAAGGGGAATAAGTTCAAAAACCAAGTTTTGAGAGAAAATTGAAAAAAAAAACAACTATAAGTATGTAATTGAATTTTCGTTGTATAGCCACCAAATTTTTACTGGAACTTCGGGACCCTATTTAGAAAACAGAGAAATCATCCAAACAAATATAAGTATCCATTCAAAAATATTTTACAGTTGAAAAAAGTTGATGGATTTATTCCCTTTTTCAACCTCATGAAATTTCAATGGAAGAAAAATCTTAAAAGCCACAAAAATTGACATTTAAATTATATTTCTGCTTAATTCAGCACAAAAGTGAGAAATAGAAAGACAAAATTCAAAAATATTATGAAGCTGAGTCAAACTGGCGTTTCAAATAGTAATAGTTGATTTTTATGCCAGACAAGTAATATTAAAGGTATTGTAAATATGAGTATCATTCTTTAATTTACTATAAGTTATGATTAAAAGTTTTTGATTAGCCGAGTATTTCAACCACAGATTGCGATGGGGATGGAGTTTTATTCTATTCACAAAGTTGTATTCTGGTAGTTTTCATCAAGGCATAATGATAGAAAAAAAGCAGGCAGGAGAGAAATTTAATGCTAAAAATATGTATAGTACATTCATTTTCATACAAATCAAAAAATTGAATTTAAAAAAACTTGACGTGATACAAATTTTTTATTACTATTCTTGAAATCAGCATCAAAAAATAAAGTTAGCTCTCACTTCCCTTGTATTTTTTTCATCGCATGCTTTATGTGTGATTAGAACTCTACTAAAAGAGAACATAGAAATAAGCATGTGTCAAAAGATATTAATTATTAATTAAAACTCCAATTAGTGTATTGCGTATTCCTCACTCCTTTAGCTGTGCTTCTGCTTGTAACTTTATGTTCTGGCGTGCTCACTTAATGTTAATAACAAGGGCGTAGCTAGCCAGAAACGCATTTCCCATCCGTTTGAATGTTTAAGTTTAGTAAAGTACAACACGTTTTTTATCGCTGTCAGTCCAAATGATGCATCTGTAATCAAAACATTATTATTCAAAACTTTATTCTTCCTTTATCCTTCGAATACAATACTAACAAAATCTGATCATGCGATTCACCTTCGTAATACAGGATACAGGGTGTTTGACCGAGTCCGCTCAAACTCTGCACAGCTAGATTCTTTGCGAAAAATCCATAAAAATGCCCAGAGAACTATAGGTACCTCTACGGAACATAGTTTTCCAAAAAATAAATGACGTTACATCCGCTTATGCAAAAAAAAAAAAAAAAAAAAAAGAGTTACGGAATCCGTGAAATGGTTATTTGGATATGTTTGCACGAAAAGACGTAAAAAATATCCATTGCGCATGCATGCATACACCGTGGAAGAAAATAATTAAGTTTTATCGAATACTAGCTGATATGCCCGGCCTTGCACGGGTGTAGTGTATCAATTTATTTTTTTAAAGTTTTCTCAAGTTACATGTCTTAATTTTTCTGTAACCACAATAACCAATCATCCCAATGTCCCCGGTAGTTTTTCATATCCCGGTGTTCCCGGTAATTTTTCATGTTCCGGTATTCCCGGTAATTTTTAATATCCCGGCGTTCCCGGTGTCTTTTTTCATGTTGGTGTTCCCGGCGCCTTTTTCATCCCGGTTCCAATTGTTTATATTTACCCAAACCCATCCAGCTCCTACGTTGAACATTTCCCCTAGTAAAACATTTAATTTTAAGGTTTTCATCTCATTATCAATAGTGAGTCAAGCAGATCTACTAGTAGAAAAATAAGCATTTTTAGCCATAAAAAACGTTAATTACAGGTTAATATTCGATTTTCAGACTTGGAAAAGTTTGTATTTAAAGTCCTCGTCTACAGATACGTCTATGTACCGAGTTTTGTCCACGTCTGGGGCGTAGTTTGAGAGGAGATGTAATTTTGAGGTTTTAATTTATTTTATTACAATAGTGAGTCAAGCGGATCTACTCTGGTAGAGAAATGGAGAAATAAGCGTTTTTGACCATAAAATCGTTAATTTCTCGTAAATATTCGATTTTCGAACTTGGAAAAGTTGATGGTCGTCGTTCCCGCCTCGAGATACGTCTATATACCGAGTTTTGTGTACGCCTGCGGCGTATTTTGGGAGGAGATCTTACACATACATACACAGCCACAAACGTTTTTAGTTATATACTAGCTGATATGCCCGGCCTTGCACGGGTGTTGTGTATCAATTTAGTTTTTTTTTAAATTTTCTCAAATTATATGTCTAATTTTTCTGTAACCTCAATTACCAATCATCCCGATGTTCCCGGTAGTTTTTCATATCCCGGTGTTCCCGGTAGTTTTTCTTATCCCAGTGATCCCGGTAATTTTTCATATCCCGGTGTTCCCGGTAATTTTTCATGTTTCAGTATTCCCGGTAATTTTTAATATCCCGGCGTTCCCGGTGTCTTTTTTCGTGTTGGTGTTCCCGGCGCCTTTTTATCCCGGTTCCAACTGTTTATATTTACCCAAACCTATCCAGTTCCTATGTTGCACATTTATAGTTTTCCCTAGTAAAATATTTAATTTTAAGGTTTTTATCTCATTAACAATAGTGAGTCAAGCAGATCTACTCTAGTAGAAAAATAAGCATATTTAACCATAAAAAACGTTAATTACTCGTAAATATTCGATTTTCGAACTTGGAAAAGTTGATGGTCGTCGTTCCCGCCTCGAGATAGATAGATAGAAGATAGATAGATAACGTCACATTTTTTGAAAAATAAAAGTCGTCGGAGAGGAAAAGTTCTTTGGGCAAATTTTATCTTCTCCTCGCAAAGAATCTGATTGCGCAATGTTTGAGCGAACTTGTTGAAACGACTAGTATATTTTCGAGTATCACCACCAATTGACATATGGAACGCGTTGCCAGAAAATATAGTATATTCAAAGGGAGTGTTTGAGTTTAAGAGGCAATTGGATAGGCTGTGGGAATTGGGGAATTCATAATCATAGGACCAGCCTTGTTGGGCTTTGAGCCTGTAGCTGGTCGTCAGTCTTTGTATATGACTTGTATCTTTTCCCTATTGGTGATCGAAATGCGGCATGAATATTTTTTATGTTCTTCTATCAGTGAAAATCAATTTAATTCTTCAAACAAATTTAGGGAATTTAATATTGTTTTAACTTTATGAAGAATGTAGTAAATTCAAAAATAATGTTGTAGCTGAAAAACCCTACTTAAATAAAGATTCATAAAAATCCCAGAGATTCCAAATGTCATCAATCTCAATACAATTGGTTTTCTTTCTACGATGCCATTTAGAATTTCATTAAAAACTAAAGTAATTTTAGGAATCAATTGTCCAAATATTTGATTGCACAAAGTCTCCAGTTTTAATTAACTTAGATAATTGGAATTCTAGTGTAAAACCCTCTCGAAACCATAACATAAAATGCTAAAAAATACTAATAACGAATCAGCACGTTTTTAAATTCTGTTGAATTGAAAGAATTCTATTCACAATTGAACTTAAATAAACATCTTCGAACATTGTGGAAGTTAAGAACAATAGGATAGATGTTTTGACTGGAAGACGCCAAATTTGAGTTTTCAATCCAATTACTAATCATCAGCCAACGAGAAATAATGCAACATTTGAAATTCAACTTCCATCAGCCGACAAACAATAATGTTGGTATTCTCCCCCCGACCGACATTCTTTTTTCTTTCATTCGAAATGATATCAACCTTCTCCAGAGAGTTAATCTTATTTCATTAAATATTCAACTGGCATGTGTAGATTCAGTGTTAATTATTGATTATTCTGTGGAAAGGATTATATACTAAAGAGAAGAGCTGACTTTAAGAAACTGGGTCTGATGGTTTTTAATAATTAATGGGAGGGTTGATTTGGTGGTACGGTTAAGGAAGGAGACGTGTAATTTATAAGGGGAATGGTGCAAACCTTACAAAGATTCCAGTTAATTTCATTCTGCTTACCCAATTTTTTTTTCCACAGGAATGCATGAGAAATACATAGCGATATGAACAGTTTCTACACTGTTGATTTGGGTTTAAACTAGGACTGTATCCACGGGGGGTTAGAAATTCACCCCCTTCCCGAAATTTTGACAAATTTTTCTAGTGTTTCTTTCCTTGAAAATTATGTGACTTACAAGGAGCTATCCTCTTCGTATGTAACCCAAAGGGACGAAAAATGAGTCAATTTTATTCGTTATAACGTCCTTCCCATAAAATGATCGTATTTTGTTGGTCATTGAAGGAGTCACTCTTTTAAGGTTATTCTTAGTTATGAAAACCTCTAATGATAATAGTAATGATAAAAAGTTTTAATATCATTTAGCTCAGGGTTTCCCAAAGTGGTCGGTACCGACCCCCTGGGGGTCGATGAAGGTTTAAAGGGGGTCGATGAAAGTAAAACAGTCATAAAAAAAGAAAAGTGCAGAAAAGCCAAAAAACCAGCTTGTGTGTTATTAATAATATCTTTAACTAATAATTTTGTGAAGAAATCGGAAAGTCAAATTTTTTATATGGTGTAAAAAGACTTCGATAATTCTGCCAGACAGATATTTTTATGTAATAAAAATTCAAATATGACTCGTATGTGCAAGATAGAGATATTATTTGATAATTTCATTGATTGTTTCTTTTTTAACAGATATATCTGTCTTTTATAAAAAGAAGTTTAAAGATTATGATTTTGAGTCAAAAATACTTTTGCTGGCAAAAATCTTATTTTTTTTCATTATATTGCGTTTTTCCACTTGCGGCCGAAACTTGCCAACCCTGTGGTTTTTATAACATAATACTGTTTTAGAAATTGTTATAAAAGTTAAAAAGTTTTTTAAAACAAAAAATTAAATTTTTAATAAATAAGCAGCAGACGTTTCAAAGCACTATAGCCACATTTTGTTTTGTCATTTTTTTCGTATACGTGGTAATCCCGAGTATAACATCAGAATGTTATTTTAAAAAGCTATAAAGCAGTTTAAACTTAGTGAATCTATTTTAAAGCAAAAAATTGCAATTTATTCGTAGATTAAATTATCTCAACTGCGAAAAAGAATAATAATAAGTAGTTTTAAACCAAATACCCTCTTTGGCAGTCCAGCATCAGGCACACCCTTCCCATTGAATCTATTCGTAATTACCCATAATTGCATTGTAATAATGACAATTTTAATAAATTTGCTTCTGAATTTAATAATTGAAATTATTTACTTTTATTGTAATTTAGTTTATTTCGAGTGTTTCTAAATTTCTTTCTTCTTTGCAGTGTTTTTTTTTTGATAAAATTTTGCTATCTTATTGTAAGATGCATTGCTGTGGATGATTCAAAGATTTTTCCTAATCCTTTGAACTTTCTTTACATACTTATTTTTATATCAAAGTTTTGAGTGATTAATGCTTTTTGGTGGTCTTATATTGTTCACCAATGAATTTTCCAGGTTGAACAGTACATTACTTAGTGAATGAGACCGGCTGTTAAATTTTAGTTAAATTTTCATTTTTAATTTATTTTCATAAAGAATTTAGTTGGATTTTTCAAAGGGGGTCGATGGCTTTGGTGAACTACTCCCAAGGGGTCGTCGATGCATGAAAAAGTTTGGGAAACCCTGATTTAGCTAAAAGACGAGATATACCTTCCTTTCCAGTGATGGGGGCTGTTTCAAAGACTGTGTAGGGCTACACAATGAAATACAGCAAAGGAAAGGAAATATGCATTTTTTCTCTTTTGCTGCGTTTCATTGTCTAGGCCACTTTTATTTGCCTCACCCTGTACATTAATACAACTTTGGGATAAGGGAGCACTTAAAAAGTCAACAACTGTCCTGAGTTTTGCTAATTGAGGCACGTTATTTGGATCAACTACCAATCCTTTAAAAATTTGTAGTGCCGAAAATAGTATTATTTTTTAGTGCTTCACATAGGAGGTTCGTGTAAAGGTTTCAGAGACTTTACACAGAAATGGCTTTAATAGGAATTCGGAGACTAGAAACAGCTGAAACAGACCACTAATCAGGAGAGCATCAACACACAATCTAATCAAGGAGCCGCGTTTGTCCACCCCTTGCGGCGCGGCTATTCGAATGAATGCCAATGGCAAACGGTAATTGGGTAGTCTTGAGCAAGGGGTATTGCTGAGTTGGGTAGAGCTTAAATTTGAGCGGTCTGTATAATAAAATCAGTGGTTGGAACAGTGAAAATAATATTGTACTAAACAAGATTATAAACGGCTAACGTTGAACGAATAACGAAATTTACTGGGTAAAAAAAATTCATAATGTCTTGTTCCTACTAACTGCTGCTAAGAGGTTCAACAATATTTCTTTTTTGATTTTCAGAAATGATTTGCAAGAAGAAAAAAGTTTCGAAAAAAAAATTATTCGAAGACACTAATCCTAAAATATCACCATACACGGACCACATTTGCCCTGCATCACTTAGAATCCTTAGCCTAAACAAAATTCTAAGAGGAGAGTTCACTTAGCATGTTAAAATATTTTATGAAAATTTGATTTTTAGGTTATTTCAAGAATAGAACTGTTCCCTCCTCAATAGATAATGATAAATTTTAGCTCTTAAACATCTCTTTACACTTTTTTTTTTCTTGAGCCTCGCCTGCCCTTAAGCATTCCTTTTAACTCTTCTTTTAGCATTTTCTGGGTCATTATTAACATCCCTTTTTCTCTTTGTTCTCAGGAAACATTCTTTCTTTTGAGCCTGATGTCTAGCTCTTTAACATTCCTCTTCAGTACCTCTTTGCTTTTAAGCACCTCTCTACTTTCTAACATACTTATGCTCTTAAGCATCTCTTAAGCTCTCTAAAAAAATCATCCATTTTCTCAGTTAGGCCGGTTAAGAAGTCCAACTGCATTAAATTTTTCGTTGCTTTCTTAATCTTCACTGTGGCAGCATCAGTACCCAAGCTAATTTCAGCACTGCGGCCATCCAATTCCAAATAATTCTGATGACAAAAGGAAGTCGCTAAAGAAAACAGCCCCAGGAAACCTCATTCGAAGAAGCTAACTAACAAACACTGAGCGAGCGAAAGAAAAACGATCGAATCTAGAAGTAATGGGACCATCTGATCAAGTCTCATCACGTCGAGATAGCGATTCCCACTAAGTAGAAATAAGAGCGTTTACATGCAGCGACTAGAGCGATAAGACCTTTCCTATCGCTTTCCTCATCGATCTGATCCTGCCATTGGTTCTTGGCGCTATGACGTGGTAGCTACGTCAGCATTTATAAGACAGTGTCGACCAGTCGCGACGTTCAAGTTGCTGCATGTACACTCGCCTTAAGATGTATGCTTTCCTCTGTCTTCCATTAAGCTGTAAAATAAATATAATTAAATAAATATACATGTTGCTCAAGTCTGGTTAAATAAATCGTGAAGTGAGCAATGACCGGTAAAACCTTAATATTTTTCAGTTCGTACCATTAATTGAGGGACAGATAGATTCGCATCTTCCGTGATATATTACCCTTTTTACCCGCGTAATCTAATACTAAAACATGGGTTTCGTTTTGGGATATGTAATCTTGTAAAAAGGGGTCATGAATAAATGCGTAATTAAGTTTGCTAGTCGGATCATTTTTTCTTTCCACGTAAAAACCTTTGTTCAACAAAAACAGACCCTCTTTAATGATCGTTGTTTTTTTATTAGCGAAACTGAAACTGTATCAACGAACCAGAAAAGCGGCCGTATTCCATTTTCATTTTATATCACATCAGGTAGGCATTTTTAGTGGCTCTGGAGAAACACATATTTATCAATTACTAGTATAACCAATACTATATTACAATACTATGACCAACCACTAAGCCAATGGTCATTCCTGCATTTTATTTCATTTTTTTTATTCCATAGAATATCCAAGAGAGGAACATACGCCCAAAAATTTTTTAAATGCGATGCTTATTTCCTTTTTAATTTAATTTCAGTTTGACTTTTAAAAAGGGGCGCGAAAACAGCATCCGACGTCATTGCGATTTTGACGTCATACTGAGAAGCTCATTTATGTTCCATCGACTTTGATCCCTCTATCTCTGTCATTGTTTTGAGAGGGGTGCTACTGACTTCAACTTAAAATAACAAGTACCGAACCTTTTATCCAAAATCCCAAATAAATTCAAAGAAAGAAATCAAAAGGGTGAAGGATAATTTTTTAAAATTTTATTTATATGGAGACTAAAATTAGGGTTTCAGTATCACTGAGTTCAGGAAAAAAATGGGAAGTGAGAATAGAGCATTTTCAATCACATGACTCGGACCTAACAACGGCCTTAGAAACAGAAAATGTTACAGTTTTTTGCCCTACAGAGGTTAACAGTTACAGAAAATGACTAGCCGTGGAATTCTTCTATTGGAGGATTTGCAATCACGTGATCCCATACCTAAAATCCGCCTTAGCAACAGATAAACAACGGCCTTAGCAACAGTTAAAAGCCCTACACTAGATACACAGTTAAAAGAAAATAACCGGTTGTGACGTCACCTGAAAACACTCTATACTATGGGAAAAATATCAGAAGTTAATAGAGTGTTTTCAGGTGACGTCACAACCGGTTATTTTGTTTTAACTGTGTATCTTCTGTAGGGCTTTTAACTGTTGCTAAGGCCGTTGTTTATCTGTTGCTAAGGCGGTTTTTAGGTATGAGATCACGTGATTGCAAATGCTCCAATAGAAGAATTCCACGGCTAATCATTTTCTGTAACTGTTAACCTCTGTAGGGCAAAAAACTGTAACATCTTTTGTTGCTAAGGCCGTTGTTAGGTCCGAGTCATGTGATTGAAAATGCTCTATAGGGTGTTATCAATTCAATGTTATCATAAGCCAAGCCTTTCTTCATTGGGCTAACTTGGTTGACACTAGTAAATAAATCAAATCCTAAGAATATTTTCAGAAAGCTGGAGATCAGCTGAATGAAGGAGAGATTGGTAAAAAATTAATTTTTGATTCATGGAATTTCACACTAATTGGTAGCTTGGTTCTTCCAATTAATTTTGAGAATAATTAGAAGAGGTTAGAAGCCATTTATTTCACAAAATTAAACTTACACTTTCTAAAATATTTTAAACAGGTAAGAAATGCTTATGAAACATTAAAAAGGGTAAATTAAATTTTCTATGACTATGATGAGAGTTTAAAGATCAATATTATGTCCTATTTTGAAAAGAAACACAGGAGAAAATGCACAAGCTATTTATTATTGACTTTCTGTTATCACAGTTAAGGCAAAAAACAGACATCTAGTTTGCCAAATTGAAAGATCAGTTTGAAGAGTCACAAAGACTTATGACAAAATACTATAGTACTGTGAATACTTTCCTCTCTATGGAAAAATGTTAGACACATTGGCAGCAGAGATTGTATATGAAGTGTTGTCTATCTGTTGATAGAGATGCATAAATACATTTAACTAAATCTATATCTCATAGTATATACCGGAAAATACTTGCATTGAATAACATCTTATCAATCAGATATGTAAGTCCATGTTTTTACTCAACATGAATAAAGCCATCACTGATTAGTTTCTGAATGAAAGGTATGAACGACATACTATGTGGATTGAAAGACTAGTCTTGTTTGTTACAGTATACTAGACTGCAACGTTTCTTGACCCTATGCCGTCACTATGCGAAAGAAAACACTGAGTAAACAGAAAGTCTGTTGGGTTGCTAGGACAACTTTCGGTACATGAATCGTGATAAAAAGACGCTATATATATACAAGGGTTTAACAAACTAATCATATTTCTAAATTGAAATTCTTAATTTCACTCAAAGTTCAGTTGTTTGCTCTCAGCTTGTTTTTCCAGGGTCAAGTAACGTTGCAGTCTAGTATAGTCAAAACACATCACCATATTTTAATAACACATCTTAAAACAAATCAGACTTAGTCATTCCTGATAAATAAACTCTTGTTAGTTTAAGCTGCAGTTTAGATTGGAAAATTGTTTACTTAGTTGGGAAAATACCATATATTTCTGAATATGTCTAGAATTTCTGGAATTATTTTCAATACATTAAAGAGGGAGGGTTGACTTGTAATCGAATATGCCAATCTTGCAAAGTAGCAAGTATTTTCTGTTCAATGAGCATTCAGCATTGCACAACCAACCTATAAAATTAGATCTAGTTTGAAATGCAAAATATAATGTGATTTAAGAACCTTAAAATTAAGGATTATATGAAGTTTAAACATATTCCTTATGGCAAAATACTAAAACAAGCCAGTTCTTCAAATGCAAAATTTTAAGGATAGTACTAATAATGGACTGAATAATTTATTACCAACTTATGTACAGGATTTGAATTGAAGGTAACTTTTTGAAAGAAAAACCTCACTCTTAGCATGTATATGGAGGGACTTATAATCAGAAATATGTGGTATTCATCATTTACATTAACAAACTAAACGGATCTAAAAATTATTTTTTAAGTTTTTAGGTAAAAAAAATGATATTATAGTTACCTGTAAATCTCTGTAACAAGTTTCCTTTATTATTATTTTTGATAGATAATTTTAAATTCATTCAAATTTAAGACCATTACTTACTGATATTTCATTTTAAACAAATTTATACCTAGAAATAAACAAACATTACTTTTAAATTCAATAGAAAGTGATGACTTTAGATCATGGGTAGGACAAATATTATGTTCCACGCAATGTTCAATTCGCAATCATTCAGTTATTCATACACATTGAAGGTTCTTATAAAGCCAGAATCACACATCCAAAATAAGATATTGTTTTCAAACTTATTTCCACTAGAATATCACAAAACTAGAAGCTGCAATGAGTGCAAAACAAAAAATAATAATAAGTACTACATAAAATAAGTAATAAAATATATAAAATATAAAATGCAACAATACATTAATATTTCAACATTAACAATTAAAATGAGATTTTGTCTTTGATTCATGTATACCAAAATAATACACCAGACCCTATAAAACAAACTATTTTTGCCTCTTTTAGAGAAATTTATCACATAAGTTAACTCTTTTTCAAAAGTCAGGTCTAATAAAATAACCTAATACAACACCTACACAACCTAAAACAATTGTGATCAGCACAAATCTAACTGCAAAGGGAATAATAATTTTAGCTTACTCACATAGGAATAACTCCAAAAGGACCGATTTCCATTATTTTTAAACATGGAATATAAGAAGCTTACAAGAAAACATCATCTCCTTTCTGAGCAATTTGGTTATATTTTGAAACATCTACCTTTTACAACCTTTTGTGAGCACTAATACTGAAGTTTAACACTCTTTTATAAAAACCATAGAATTTTCCATCCTTATCACAATTCCTTGTAGACAAGATATATGATCGAGTATAACTAGAGGTAAAATTTAAATACACTTTTACTTTACAATATTAACAAATTTAAAAATGTATCCACTGATAAAAATGGAATCTTAATGCCCAAATCTAAATGTCAAATGGTCATCTTATTGACAGAGAGATACTCGTTTTTAATTAAGTATTCCTAACCAACTATGATATAAAAAAATTGAAAATAACAGGTCAAATTGAAACTCATCAATATTGTCTAGCAATATTAAAACCTTATGAAAAACTTTTGACCTCAAGAAAATAAAAATTAATGCCCATGAATGTGAATTTTCTATAAAAATGAATTTTAAGGTAAATATGTTTAATTGATTCAATCTAATTGTAAACTATACATCACCAGCAGTCCATCACCCATTGCCAACTATTAGTAAATTTTATAGAACTTCTAGCTCAAGATTTTTCTAAACATTTGAACTTTCACAACTTTTATTAACCTTCCACTTTGTTTGAGGGGAAAAACTATTTTCTGTTTTTATTTCCTCAAAATTAAGTACCTATAGGTCATACTAGGAATCAGTTTGATTTCAATACAATATAGTTCATCAATAATGAAAAGGTTTGAAGGAAATTCAGGTAAAGAAAATGTTGGCCAAAAACTGGGGGCAAAAAAAAAAAAATAACTATCAACCAAACTGGTACTAAAACTCCAAAATATTGTTTCAGTTTTTATGTAGACTGTAGACTAATCAACTTTTTTATGACATAATTCATTTAACCAACCTATATGATGCTCTCCATTTATCTTTTTACAATACAAATAACAAAAAGCTTTAAATTAAAGTAACAAAAATCAGATAAAAGGTAAAACATCTGATAAATACTCTGAAACCATACTTAAAGGGTAGACATTCAAGTTGGATAAAGAGATGTCAGATAAACAGGACTTAACTGTACTTACTGCATAATTAGATGAGCTTGAAAATATGCTTTAAACACTTTTCTAATACCAAATACATTTTAATTATATGGTAGTGATAAACAATGCATTTTATATAAAAAAAATTCTGGATGTATTGCCTTATTTACAAAAATTCTGTTCTTGAATTTAAATGTAAAATAATTTGCAGATATTTAAATTTAAATAACTGAATTTTATTTAAAAGCTATTATCATTCCATAAAAAAGGTAGTTAAATTAAGCACTACAAATCTGAAATAAAATGTATGAAACACCAAAAATACCTGTTAATCAAATAATATTCAGCTTTCAGTAAATGTTTAACCTATTTTTTTCACGAAACTAAAAAATGATTAATGTGAAATGTTTGGTTTGGTCAGGGTTATCTTTTTCTAATCACAAGTGCAGTTTAGAGATGGAGTGTAATATGAATACAAATATAACTTCACCAACTAGCATTTAAACATTATATAGTACTATTTGCCCTTTTGTCTGATGCACTTTTTATATGCTTAATCGTTTCATAGACAAAACCCCCTATTTTAAACACTTGTAGGAAATTAAACAAGTAACACATGGTTTCTACCTTCCCTTTTCATACTAAATATTCATACTGGATATAGTTTGCTGTTTTATAGAAGATAAACTTACAAGTATTGTTAAAGTCGATTACATATTAACTGTTCTTTCCATTAAACTGCTCAATAAAATTTACTCAAAAAGGAAGCAATTATTTATACCTTTCAATTTAAAGGCAAACAAATTTTGAATTTTTATATTCAAAGGAAGGTAAAATTAACCATTTTATATTCTACATATAACAATTCAAAGAACACAAGCGTTAACAAAACTAATCTAAGTTTTAAAAAAAACTACATCAAGAAATGAACAAAAAAGGTGCAAAATTATGGAGACCAGGAATAATTCAAGATCATTGAATTGGAACATTATAAATGGAAGTGTGTATGACCTTTATGTATGTAGCAAGAATGAAATAGGTGAAGATACTGTTTTTAAGGTGTTTTATAACGCAATAAGTGTTGCTCATACTGAAATAGAACTAGTCATAAGAAACTAAAATGCAGCAATGACAAAATAATGCTACATGTATTTCTGTATAAAATAATTGTCAAACTTTTGTTACATCCTTCTTTCCAATAAAAACTCTTGAGTTTAAAAAATGTAATTGGTTTTTGAAAATTATTGTACTTTTTTTTTTTTGCTTGTACTATTTACTAGAAGTTCCCAGCTAAGGAAGCTAGGAAAAACTATGAAATAAAAAACAGTAAACTTTTAAGAGAATGAAAATTGAAATTGATGAATAAACTTGTTATATTTCTCATGTTATAATTTAATTTTCAACAAAAATAAAATTGGAAAAATTTTGAATCGTAAATGCAAACTGTGATAATATTTTAAACTTCAATAGAAATGAATAACAAATTTATATACAACTTAAACTACTCACAAAAGTGAAAATATCACTGACATAGACAACAATATAAAAAAGGGGGGAAATACATTCTTAAAGATGTATGTCCTCAAATATAAAGGTACATAACAAATGCAGTTCACATAAATTGTCCAATATGAACCAATAAGTAAACAAGGTATAGATAACAAATAAAATATAATACCATAACAAATGCTTTTTCAAATTCTTTTAAAACCAGCTCATTAACTAAAGTAAAGAAATCTTTAAACCTCACAATCTTTTCCATTTAACATGCTCATTTTAACTTCATTTTTGTCCCTGTAAAAAAAAAGAAATGATTAGCTCAACTTCAAACAGCCATTACTAGACTGTGTACTTATTTTTAATTAAATTTAAACCCTTCACACATTACAAGAAAACACTAAAACTTCAATCTATTGTAATATAACATAATACAGTAGAACCTCTTTACAATCCCCCACATACCAACCCCTGCATTATAACGACCATTAAGATTGTGGTACTTCAGGATTAGCCGAGCACAAATGTCTCCAATCGGACAATTTGGCAATGTTTTATTAGTGACACATAAAATTATAACAAAAATTAAAGAAACACTGATAGTTCAGATATGTTAAAGGTTTTTTATTTCGATTATTTTTAGTGAGTTAGCATAAAACTCTACATTTGGACCCAGCTAATCTTTAATTGTTGGTCCAGAACCTTGATAGAAGGGGTGGGGTCACTATCAAGATTTTACTGTAGTTTGAAGTGAAAATACCAATTTAAATAAAAATTTAAAATAAAAATCCATGAAACTAAGACAAACAAACATAGCATACATGACAAAAAACATCAGTAGATGATTAATTTAAGAGTGAAACAATTCCCACAATACGATGAAAATAATTTAGGTTTTATCTATTAAAAGTCTTAACTGCTTACTTGGAAAAATCCTCAGGATCATCCCCAATTTTTAAAGTCTTTTCAATACCACTGAAAAATTAAAACATAATAAATTTCCATGCTAAGATTATAAAAAACTGAACACAAATACAATATGTAAATTCTATGTCTCTGATCAGCTACTGAGAAGATCTAGAGTCGAGTGTAAGTGAATACGGTTAAAAGAAATGTTTAGATAAAAATTAATGATTGTATGTTTTAATGTGTTTATTTTATACACACAGTATTTTGAATTTCAAACAAATAAAAATAAGAATTAATTTATTATTATCAGGTAAAACTAGTTGTCAAAATTACTCTTGCATTTGACACAAAATCTTGCAATGGATTCATTCAAAATGAACATAGGCACCCAATTCAATTTTTTTTTTGCCAATAGCAGATACTTGTGTATATATCATCCTTGTATTCATGTTGAGCCAAGAGTATCATTATATCCCCATTCACTCAACTCTTGGTGTCAAAAATGACCAAAAACATGCTTGCATAATATTTGAATGGATCTTGTAAGGCCCGAAATGCTCTGAGCATGGAGCCTGGTGTCATAAAACATTATTAAACCAATCAACCCAGCTTTAACGTCAATTACTTTAACCACTGGGACAGTATATGCTGGCTCATAATAAATTATGGTCGCAATAAATATAAATATGCAAAATTCAATATACCAAATATCTTTGTAAGCACATGCAAAACATTTTAACAAGAATAAAAATATATTACTTGACATGCATCACTGTATTACGATCATGTCCAGTTTTATATAAACACCCTTACCTTCCTAACTCCTCTGCTTCGCATATAGTATCAGGTAGAGTCTGATTGTAGGTTTCTGGAAGTAGAGCAATTAGGAGGGCGGCAACAATCGACAAAGAGCCATAAACTATTGCAGGCACAGCCGGATGAGTAGCATTACCCTGTTGGGGAAATAACAATAATTTAAGTTACCTGTATTGAAATCATAAAAAAGCAGTGCATGCATATTCTCACACAACTTTATACTAAGGGTAGAGTTTATTGAAAAGAAATTGGAAAAAGTTTCCTAGAATTTCTTTTAAGATAAATCAAGATTTAACTTCACATAACTTGCAGGGGTAATTGCAAACAATAAGGAAAAAAAACTCTTATATACTAAACCCTTGAATATAAACAAAACCCTTACAACTGAACATACAATGGATCTGGAATGGATAACATAATATGTACGACCATTTCACAATCAAATCACAATCATCAAAAAAATGCTAAATATAACTTAGTATTATGCAAATTCTTTGCAAAACAAAATGTATAAAAAGCATACTAACTCAAAATATATTCCCATATGTTGATTGGTAATAATTAACTGAAAAAACACAAAATTAGATCCCTTAATAACCTGGAAGGGTAAATTGAAAAACCCAGGTCTCTGATCTATGCTAATTTCTTCTATAAGAGATTAGGAAATTTAGTTTAACAACATTCTCTTAAATTGTTCAAGATGTCAATTTTTATGAATATCTAAACGACAGATGTGGGTAAAAAACAATCAAAATCAACTACAAAGCAATCATGCTATCTTTTCAAATATTTTTCAAGGAGTACAAATAAAACAAATTTGTTTAGCAATCCCACACAACTTTAAATGATGTTGCCTTGATTGTTAAACTACATGTTTCTGGTTTACAGTCACAAACTTCAAACATGGAATCGTATCATGCAAGGATAAAGGCCACACCCACCAGTTCCTTGATAAAGGGCGCAGTCATGGCACCTATTCTCCCCATCATGATGCTGGTTCCAGATCCTACTGTGCGAACCACAGTTGGGAATATCTCTGCAGCATGGATGGCCAGGATAATAAATGCCCCACTGATGCACAGCTTTCCCAGCATGGCAGCCGTCACACGCAGCCATGGGTAATCTGCAGAGCAATGTTTTCATGTTAGGCTGAAAAACAGTTGTTTAAAATATATATATAAACAAAACTAACGTCCCCAGAAGTTTAATGCCATATATTTCCATGTAGTATAACCCAAGGGTATGGTTTTCACCATTATTCAAAACTTATGCATGTAAGTGGAGTTTAAATTTTCCACCATCACTCGCATTAATCACCAAAATATGTTAACTGCTGACATTAAAGGAACAGACTTAACAAGCATTGCTTAGTGGATTAAATCTTATTCTTGTTGAAATTTCACATTTACTGCTTTTAAAGCTTGATGTAAATACGCCTACCATATTTTCTTGAGCTCAACCCAGGACACTTTGTCGACCTATCCGTCCATCAAAGATTAAAAACTAAATAAACACCCAAACTAAAACTAAACTGAAATAACATACTTTATTTAATCATTTGTACTTTTCACTTGACATCACTTTTTTCAAAAATTCTTTGTTAGATTTAATTAAATCATAAAATTCACAACAATTAAGTTCAGAGTTTATTTTCACATTTAAAAGGTGTTTGGCAGTACAAATAGATAGTCTGCCCCTTTCAGCAGTCTAAATATGAGTAAAGTAAAGCCGTAGAAGTAGGTAAAATGCAATTCGAAAATTTTTATCGAAAATTTCACAAAAAATTTTGTCCAGTCTTAAAATTACGAAAACCCAAGACATTTTGGGACCCAGGACATTTCCCTGGACAGCCTCCAAAACCCAGGACATATGGTAAGCCTATCTAAATAGATAAAAGTTATGTTAATGATGAGTCAACCGACAAATAACAGTGCAGATATTGACCTTTTGAATTTTAGTCAGTAGTTTTTACCTATAGGACAATCTGTTATAAGCTTTCTTTAAAAACGATTTAAAAGGTTTCTTTTAAAAAGAATTGTTTGATAGCAGTTTTTTTTTTCAGATGAAGATAATTTTAGTCAGTTTTTAAACTTAGTTACATAAGAACCACATTCAGCAATTTGAAGTTGTTTCAATTGTGGTTGCTACTAAGCAGGTCTTTTTGTATTTAAAGGTTGCTAAAACAATAAAGGAATTTAAAATAGAGCAGAAACTACTGTTGTACTAAGCTTAAATCCCAATAGTACAAAAAGTTCTTGGTTCTCTATTAAGTCTTTTTGTGGGTCCAAGGAATCAAACTTGCAAATAATCAGTCCATATTTAAAAGTTAAACCAATAAAGAGGTATCTACATTTTCTATTCAAGAAATATGATACTGTGTTGGATTTTCCCATAAAGATAGCACGCCTTTTTATTTTTGAAGTGTTAAGTTGAAATTTTTAAAGTTTCTAGAATCCAGACAAAATGATCATGTATGTATCCACACTTTGATATTGTGAAGTAAATACAACATGAAGAATATCATCTGTAACACGTTAGTTAAGGTGTACGTACACACTTGAAATCGTCAAAATTGACGAAATCATCAGATTTTATTTTATTAGTTTACAACATTCTTTGTTTCCTAAGCTTTCAAAGGATTCCAAGAACTTGTAATTATCCCGAATGATTCTTGAGTTAGAATGTTTCAAATCGCGCCACAAAGCGCATTTTGGTATGTTTTCAGAACTTTGAACTCATTTTCTCGAGAACCATATTATTACGATACAACCCTTTGTTTGAACAGTTTTTACGGAAAAGTAAAATTCTCTATCACTATAAATTTTATACTACAATAATCTGCATAGTATAGCGGATGTTTTGGCTTTTTCAAATTCTCGAAATTCAATTAAATAGTATTTTAAAAGATTTTTTTAAAAATAAAATTGTCGAAAAAATCATGATTTTTAGACTACCTGTTAGAAAAAATACTCCCAAAAATCACCTAATTACTTTAGAAACAAAGTGCAAAAGCCAAAACACAGAGAAGAATTTAATTAATATTTTTAAATATAATTGTTTTTCTAGAACAACTACAAGCTGAGAAAAAACTGTTCGAAAATATGTTAATTATGTCATTAAATTGTAATTAATTAAATAACCAATTAACTAAAATTACTTTTACAATCGGAAATCGTATTAAAAATTAAGTAACTACTTGTTACAAAAAAATTCAGATTTTTAGGTCCAAAATTAAAAATATTTTTGTCAAGTGTGTACGTACACCTTAAAGGAGACAATTACTAATTTGTTCTTAATTATAAAATCAATATGTTTACTGTTAACTCTTTATCAATTATTATAAAGTGCAAAATTAAATACAAAAACTGCTTACTAGATGGCATCATGAAGAAACAGGCCAACCCGCCAATCACATCGAATATCAGGAAAGAAGGCTTCCTTCGAAGGTAACGAATGAAAATCATACACAGGAAATAGGCTGGCAGCTCAACTGCAGATCCAATGAAAAAGTTAAGGAATGGGTTGCCGTCCAAGGTGGTTTGACCCAAAGACAGGCCGTAAAATACAAAGGCAACACAAAAGCTGCAAGGAAAAGAAATCCAGGTTTTAATCATCCTGTAAAATTATTGAATTATAGCATATAAAAAGAAATTTTTAGCTATTTTTCAGGAAGTTTGAATGTTTTTCTAACTTGACAATCAATGGTATAAAAGTAGTCAAAACCCCCTTTTTATCCACCAATGCCTCCCAATATGGGTGGTACACCACTATGAGAACCACCGGGTTAGAGAATTTTTTACCTCTAAGTTTTTATTGATAACTTAAGGCATGTGTGTGGTGGTAGTGGTTCTAGTCTGCCAATTCTAGAATGAAAATATATTTAGCTTGAGAGTAAGTGAGTGCTTGTTTTAATAGTATTTCTTTTTATTATGCTTTTATCTTTCAATACTTGAGGTTTCAAATTTTTACTTAAAATTGGTTGTAAAAGGATTGTTACTAAAAGGTTAAAAACTAATAAATTGCTTATTTGAAAGCAATAAAAGCAACCCCAAACTTTGATAATTGTAACCTCTATTATCTGCTATTGAAAGTGAAAAAAGGCATTTAAAACTTTATCTACTAGAAAAATTTTAAATTCAAGTTTAATTAACTACTAAATAATTTTTATAATCAATATTTCAAAATATATTTAGTCATTGATTAAACAATAAGTAAAAAAATTTGGAGAAAATTATCCTTAAGAATTTACAAGACATAATTTAGAGCCATGAAACCCTATGTTGAATACCTTTCATTAGTTTCATAAAATGCGCAACAAACTACTGATAAAGAAAATAGATCTCAAAAGAAAGGGAATAAACTATATAACTTTCACAAACCACCATGATATATATAAGATACTTACTATGATATATATACAAAAATAGTATTTCTTCGAAGATTTGCAGTCTTAAAGAGATCTAAGACACTAGGATTTTTCTTCCTTTGATCCTAACAAAAGAGATACAAAAAAACATTTAATCTACTAGAAACTACAAAAATCTCAACATTCAAAAAAGTAATTTCAGAGTTGGCCGACATATATATAACTTGACGTCATGATATATATCACGATACACATCATATTTATAGGCTGATATATATCATGATATTTATCCAATAAGAAAATCAGCAATTTTCAAGGTAATACCTCCTAAAATTAATTTTTGAATACTTTGTTGGCATGTTGATTAAATTATGAAAAATTTTAACCTTGTAATTACAATTTAATACCTATAAAATTGTAAAATCATCAAGTAAATATAGTATTTTATCAAACCTCATCAGATCTTAGCAACATAAACTAGTAATTTTAAGTAAAACAGTCACTTCTCTTGTATTCATAATACAGTAGATCCTTCAAAGACCAACAATATACAGTCATTTTAACGAAAGGACGTTACAACAAATAAAATTACTACCAAGATAAAAATAATGCATACTTTCACTGTTGGTTGTTGTAACACAGGGGTTGCTATATTGGTGGTTGTTGTAAAGAGAGGTTCTACTGCACTTCTATCATTTACACTTACTCTTTCTATCCTTTCCTTCAGATGTTTCATGTGAAGGGGCATGTTGGTGATCTCCAACTTGTTCCTTGCAGCTGCCTTTTTCATTATTTTTTCAGCTCGCTCATACTGACCCTGAGTCATCAGCCATCTGGGAGATTCAGGCATGAAACTAAGCAGAAGAAAGACAAAGCTTACTACAAAAAAATAGCTACAGAAAAAAATACATAAAAACTGGCATAAACTATTTCCTTACTTTAACATTCCATATTTCCTCAATTTCTGAAATACACTTAAACCCAAAATGGGACTTCAAGATATAATTTATGTTAACATACATAAATAAGGTAAAAATAATGATGGTATAAAACACTAGAGGAGAAAAAGAACAAAATTGAGAATCCACAAGAATTGCAAAAAATGAGAATATTCTCATTTTTCGCAATCCCTGTGGATTTAGAAAAATAATTTTGTTATATGAGTAATGGAATGGGTACACAGAACATACAAGTAACTTAGTTTGGCATAAATTTTCAAAATATTTTTTTTAATTATTTTCACATCATTTGAAAAGTTACATCCGTAAAAAAACTCAGACTTCTTTTAATGATTTGATTATAAGTTTCCAGAGCAAAGAGTGTAAATAAATTTTAAAGAATTGCAAGTAAGATTGAATTTATGTCAAAGCATCATGAAATTTTTCTGAAACTTTCAAGTTTGATAAAAAAAAAACACCTAAAGGAAAGACATGAATCAAGTCTTACCACCAATAACTGAGTAAAATGGAAGACACGAGAGCACTGGCTAGCTGCTGATATACCCAATCCCTAATCAAATAGGTCATTCCAGGGAGTAATAGGAGACCAAACGCCCAACCAAATGAAAAGGCAAAAGTTACTCTAGTTCGATAGATTGGGCCCAACACCTCCATAACTGTAAAACAAAGGAACTATCTCACTTTACTGAAAAACAAACATAACTTCAAAAGAAAATGTATCAAATAAAAATTTCTATTGATTATATTTTTACAAATTTCGCAATTTATTTTATTTAAGATTAACTTTTCAGCAACAAAAATGTATCTTTGAAGTAATAAATAAGTAAGCACAGTAAATTTAGTGTGGCTAAAATTAGATAAAGTACCCAGGATATTGTTAAATTTATTTTCTTAAACACTGAAAAGCCAAAAAAAAAACTGGTATGCCTGTCGAGTACTGAGTGGAAATGATTCTATTTGTGTCTGAAGGTATGGTGGAAGATATTCGCACCATAAATCCTTTGGAGAGGGACCATAGGGGACCCACAAATCCATAGAGAAGATGGGATGCCCAAAAAATGAAAAATAGCATCTTTTAATGTTAGAATTTGAAATTTTGCCTAAAGTCATTCCAACAGTATACCATGAATATCGAGAATCCAGAAAAACCTCAAATCTCTGACCCATGTGGCCTGAAAAACATAATGAACGAACATCTACACTAAAGCAAACCATTGAATGTGACAGACATAAAACTCACTCTCAATTAGAGCAAATTTCAACACAGACATCAACAAGGTGTCAGCATTTAAACTTGCCCTTATTTGATTGGTTGGTTTTAAAAACTGATAAATAGTTTAATGTTGTAGAGGTTTATCAGGGTTTTTTGGCTCTTCAGTGTATAAACTAGAAAAAAAATTAAAGCAGAATTAAGTGGGTGGATTATTGTTAAGTATGTGCAACAAAAAGTTTGGCTTTACTATGCTAATCAAAACTGGTTACAAATGTTTTGAAATTTAGAGTACTTTTATACATGTTTAAAGATAATTTAAACTGATCTAAAAAGAATTCTTTTCCAGGGGCACAAGCAAAAAAATTCTGATGACTTTTTGATAATACAGTAAGTAAATGTTTCTTTATCAATAAACATTTTTTAAATTTACTACTAAATAAATTGAGTATTTTAAAAAATTTGTCATTACAAGAATATCTGTATTAAAGGAGTTTAAACAATGAATATCACGTATTTTACCCAATCTTAGATCATAATTAAAAATAAAATGTCAGGACAAATAATTTTAAGATTGATAATTTAGATAAGAACTGTCAATGATAAAAATAAAAATACAGAACATTTTAATTTCATATCATAATTATATAATACTTACGCAAACAAAATGATGTATTCTGTGTTCCAGCTACACCAAGAGCTAAGCAAAACCTAGCTATACTAAAAAATGTGTAGGTAGGAGAAAATGCAGCTAGTACACTTGCAACCAACATCAATGTTACAGACAAATTCAGAATTATTTGCCTGCCAAACCTAAAAGAGTAGAAAGAATTGTTTAGCAGGTTGTAAGAAAAGATCAGCAGATTGCAAATAAAAAACAAAAAGTATATACAAAACTTATTTACAAGCATTGTAAGTTTTAAAAAATGCATTAGATTGTCATAAATTAACACAATCTTGGAGGTGGTACAAATTTTAAATAAACCAACTGATTTTTTGTTTCTGGATTTCTTGGTAAAGACAGCTAAGCAAATGTAGGAAAACATTTCTCAATAAAAGCAATTTTATGACCTATTTTTTGTTTCTTGATTTCTCTGTGAATGTATCTGTGAAGACAGCTAAGCAAACATAGGAAAACATTTCTTAACCCATTAAGGATAGTTGGAACAAAAAGCTGTCATGAGACATTTTGTTTTTACTGACCCTAATGGAGGGCATAAAAAGTGCAAATGAAAGATAGTAACTGTTTTTAAAGAATGTACTTGTTTAGATAGAAATAGAAAGTTATATCTTCCATAAAAATTTTAGTGGTGAAATTGCTACTTTTAAGACAATGTTTAACAACATTTTGAAGATTGCTGGGACTTCATTCAAAAAAGCTAAAATAACGAAATATTTTTGCAATTTTTATAAAATTTTCTAATTCAGCATAATAACATGATTCCCTTCTAAATAGTTACCAATTATAGTGGGAAGGATAGTATTTAAATTGCCAATAACAAAGCTTTTTCTGCCAAATGTCCTCCAATGTGTGTTAAAAATGTTCGAAGAGTCACTTATAACTAGCTTTAGCAAAAAAAATTACTTTTAATGCTTTTTTGTATTTTTATAATTCGTAGAACTTAGTGATACTTTTGATTGCTAAACAATTTCCCCTAGATCCCAATTTTTATATTATAGATTTTAAGTTATTACACTATTTACTACGTCACATTTCTTGGTTCAATCTCATGCGAAAACATTACTGGATACATTTTTTTTTCTCTGGAGTGATTTTGGAGGCCCCCCCCCATATGATAGTCAAAAAATAAAATATTACACCCTTAAGAGATTATTTGGCCCTCCTTGAATTGGGCAATGCCTAGTTTTTAACGAGGTGATTAGTAATCTTCGTCACTTTCTGTAGGGAATATGCGGAATCTGGCACTATAAAGATGAATGTAGTAATTCTGATAGCTTTGTTAAAGAATGATTAACAAGGACTTGGAATTCCAAAAAGAGTAAAAGCTTCTGAGGACAAAAACAAATCCGACCGAAATCCTATATTGCAATCAGCCTGAAGGATAGAAATAAACCTTTTTTTACCTGAAAATTAACTGAAGTACTGAAATGAAATGGTTTGAAATAAATAATGGGAAAAAATCTAGCTTGGCCATTTTTAAAGGATGAAAATTAGGCGCATATGAATACCTGTCTGCCAGATGTCCAAATATGAGCATCCCACACATCATGCCAGCCATGTAGTTGAACTGGGTGAAGGAAATGAGCCAGTCCCTTCCACACACCAAGTCATACTGGAACAATCAAGCTCTTAAAGCCTGCATGGGGAAACAGCAGTAACAGGCTTATTCAAACAGACAAAACACACTAACTCTCTCTTTCTACCTCCTAGCTATGACAGGAGCTACAAGTAAACTCTTGATCATCCCATTCCTTTAGTTTAGTTCTCTTTCAAATTATTAAAATGCATGTAGGAAACCTTGCATAAGGAGATACTCCTATCTAGAGATGTAAAATTCTCGGTAATAATCTTTTGGAGAATATTCTCGGGAATATTCTCGAGAATATTCTCCAAGAGGAGAATTTTCGAGAATATTCTCCTAAAAGCTACTAAATACTTTTTTTTTTAAAATTATAAGGGATACCTTTATCAATTTCATATTAGAAGAATATTAAAGGTTTTATACAATGAGAAGTTATCATAAATAAAAGAAAGCCAAATTAAATTGAAAAATATTTTAAAATCATTACTTAATTGATAAGACAACATGTTCGATAGGTATAGTAATTATTACAGATAATATTACAGATAATTCTAATGTGATATTCCTTCTTTTAAGAATATTCTCGTCTCCTAATTTTACAAAGTTCTATCAAAATTAACTAAATGTCAGGTTCAAAAGGTCCTTCAGTTTGACAACTATTGGTATTATTACATTTGCTTTTAACAACTATATAAAAATAATTTAGACTCCTCTTTTAATTGTATGAGTATTTTCTCCCAGTAAAACTTGCTTCAAATATTTTTAAAAATATTTTATATTCTATTAAATGAAATTACAGTTCAGAGAATATTCTCTGAACTGTAGGGTGACTTTTAAATAGTAAGTTTCATTGAATTTGTTATTATTTTCAGGTTTCTAACACTAATACTACATGACCATTTCATATTATCAAAAATTTTTACATTTATTTCCATTTATCAATCAAAAAATAGAATATTCTCGATTATTCTCAAAATTCTCGCTCCTGGAGAATATTCTCAGAATATTCTCCGGAGAATATTCTCGACTCACATCTCTACTCCTATCAAAAGACTAGTCAACAGTAAACAATAGAGTTGATTCCAGTTCTGTTCTGAGCACGTTTTTTTAAACGTCTCTTTAGTAGAAGAGCAAAAACAGTTTCAGTAGTGAGAAAAAGATGATCAAGAGTGTACTGAAGATAAACATTTATCATAAATAATTAATAACAAGATAATTTTAGTAATCATATTATACTTAGTAGATGCATTTAAGAGTATTATTCCATTATCTTTACTATAAGTAGTACCCAAATATTTAGGTAACATACAAATAATTTACTGAAATCAATTATATAATTATGTTGGTGTCATCATATTGGTGTTATCATAGAACACATTAAAATGGTAGCTTACTCAAATTACACGGCATGCCATGACATTGCATTTTCTAATCATTAAATAATTTTTATTGTTTAGAAGAGGTTGTATTTTCCACCAAGAATGCTGACTTCTGCTGAGTAAGCAGACATTTTACTTTCCCAGGCATACGGTCTGAATAAAATTAAAAGAATTTTTTGAGAATGGGAGTTGGCGGTATGGAGGAAAAACCTTTATATTTGTTTCATTGTTAAACTAATACAGTTACATCTTTATAAGTAAGCCCACCATTAGCCCCTTAGTGCTTACTCATGATGGTCACGGAAAAGTCTATCAGAATATTGTTCCGAAATGGATCCCGCCACAACTTAGGGAGGGTTTCTGTAGTTTTTTTTTATAATTTTCGTAATTTTTTATTAAGAAAACAACAGCCATAAAAACTACATAGAATCCGTGGTATTACTTTGAGTTTCTGGTCTAAGATCTATTGACTCACACTACCATTCAGAAACAAAAGATAGAAGAGAAAATTTGAATTGCAAATATATCATGGCAACTTACTTCTCTAGTAAGAGTGTTGATATAGAAGGAGTTGTCATACTCCCAAGCACTGCACTCCACCGTCTTGTTCCTATTAATAAACACATCCTCCCCATTGACCAGCACTTCGTAGGTCCTGCAACGACTGGGTGCCATCTCACCATCGAAGAACTCGAGGGGCACTGCCGAGTTTCGCCACTCCGCCACCGTCCAGTTGAGGCCAGAGGGCCGGGCACACCATGCATCCTGCTTGGGGGCAAAGAAGGGGGTGCTCAGGTTGTAGAATGCAGTGGGGGTGCCTCGGAGGCAGGTGAGAATGAAGATGAGCCGCTGCCATGGGCCATACTCCCCGATAACATCTGTGACGTCACTGGTGGCTTTTGACTAGAGATGGGCAAAAAATGAGTAGCAGTTAAAAATAGCTGCTACAGGAAAACAAATTAATGTAGCTGCTAAATGTGTTAAGAAATAGCTGCTAAAAATTAGCATTTGTAGGCTCTCGATTGGTCAAAAAATCGCATCTCTATACTGCTACACGCTGACCAATAAGAATCATCTAAATTTAGCAGTAGCAGTTTATGAAGGAAACGAAAGGAAAACGCGATCATGTCCCTTATCAGTAGCAGCTACTGTAGCTGTGTTAAAAAATAGTGCCTGTAACCCCTCAAAGAGTGCTAATCTGCTAATTTTTAGCAGCTATTTTTCTTTAGCGAACATATAACTGCTATGTTTTTAAAAAGTAGCAGATTTGCCCACCTCTACTTTCGGCTGGAGGAGAAAATCTGGTTGGAAATTGTGGGTAGACAGGTTCTTCAAGGTTGTTATATAATTTTGAAACTAATTTGTGGTTGGAGCAGCTCTTGATAAGAAGAGCTGATATGAGCAAATGGCTCTTGCATAAAAATTATGTTTCTCATACCTCTGCAGAGTGAGTTTTTAAAATTATGCTCTTTGTATAATAGTAGGTCTACATTTTACCCACATCATCTCAATTTGACTTGGCTGATTTAAGAAATTCATAGTAAAAGTCAAAAAGGTTTTAACTAAATGTAGATTGTTGTTTAAAAGTTACAATTAGTGCAGGTTTAATTTTAAACTTGAGTAAAAGTCATTTAAACATTTTTGATTTTTATGAAAAAAAAATTGCAGCAGGGTTGAGTTTTTTCCTCGACAGTGTAAGTAAAAAATAGGGGTACAAAATTTAAAAGGACCTCGGTGAAAAGAAAAAGGCTGATTGGTAGCCAAGAACGGTAAACCGAGCTGTATAGAGCACTTGCTAATCTGGTCAAACTGCTCTTTGGCAGTCCCAACACAGGACCATTTTCAAATCTGTTCCAAAAGAGGTACTTATTCAATGCTTGAATATTCTATTAATGAATTATTCAATAATTATAGGTATAACACCAATAAATGATTGGTAAAAAGAGTCAAGTCTCTTATGAGCAAGCAACATCTGGACAATATTTTTATGTAAAAAAAGTACTACTTATTTATTCTTCAGACACTGAACAAAAATTATCTTATTTGTATAAAATGACCAAATATTTTTAGGATTAACAAAATTGACATAAAATTAAAGGCATGCAAAAGTGAAAGAAATGCATCTAGTAGCAACACAGTTGTTTGAAAAGAGTTTAAACAGAAACAGAAAGCTAATAATTTAACGCATCTTTTGGGTCAATGAATTATCTTGAATCACCGTAGGATAACAGCGGGAAACGAGAATTTTAAATAAATGAACATTGCTTACTTCTAATGATTTACAAAAATTACATTATGAGGTAAGTTATCGGCGTAAAAGGCATGTAATTTAGTACGCCATTGCAACAAAAGTAGAGCATTATATAAGGATAAAATGTGTTCTTATTACTAAAGACACAAGCAGATGCAATTCTTACCTCCTTTTCCGCAGAGGTTGGGCCGTTTGCCAAAAACTTGTCAGTCGCTTTTGGTTCCATTTTCACTACAAACCTTTATTCCAAGACACTAATGAATAAATTTTTCAAAGCATAATCCCCCGTCTGATAAACAGATGACCACAACAATCACTGCAGGAAAAGCACCGAATGTCAAATGCGAAACCTACTTATACCAAAAAAAAGTTAATCGTTCACGAAGAAAACGACATAATCATGTGATATTATGAGTCGGCAGAGAACATTTCAGAAAGAGGGAAGTTGTGGGGAATATGGATGAAACTCCACTCCGCGATCAATGAAATAGAGGTGGGCAGCGTGTTGTGTATACGCTGACGTACGATCATGGAAAAACGCCGGTTCGCGAATGGAACGGGTTGGTTACAAAAACAGCTTGGACGCTGTCAGAAGATGCGCGCGCATGTTTCCGTGATCGTCTGCTTCCGTGCCGGCGAAACGAAGCGAAGAGGAGAAATATTGGGAGGGAATTACGTAATGCGTTACGTAAGCTGTTCTAAATCAAACAAGAAAGACCGTCTTATAAAATCAGAATTGAGGTCATGTGGAGCTTTTTTTAGGAAAAAATAGTAATGCCCCAGCGCTTTTACTCTTCTTGTGAATCACTCACATCATCCGTCTTTTTTTTAAAAAACAAAGTACATTCAGAGGTGGTCATTTTGCACCCTCCCTTGGAAAGCAAGGGGCTATAAAATGGTAGTTTTTAGAGTCGTTTTTTTAAATGAAATTTACCCTTTCTTCTCTTTAATTAAAGTTGTACGACTTAAGTTTTAAAAACATTATTTAATTTTTAATTGGATTATGTAATTTAAAGGGAAAATTCTAAAAAAGGTTCCCTTAGGTGGCGTAGGTAGGAAAAAGATATCCATCAGAGATATTTATCCCTCAAAGTTGCAAAAATTGACAAATCTTCGACTTTGAGATTTTTTTTTAAATAAAGACAAAATCAAGTCTCAGATCCAAAACTTTGCATATGACCTAAAATGTATTTGAACTAAAAATAAAAAAATACTGATCCCTTGGCAGGTTTCCTTCCTATAAAAAAATCTTAATGTGGGCAGATGTTTTTAAAAAATGTTCAACTTTAAACTAAAATTTCGCCCCTAAGGGTTTATTTTAGAAAAAACATACTGACTCTAGTCTTTTAGACCATTTTATTCTAAACAATTTTGCTTCAAACCCTATTTGATTTGGAGATTTTAAAGGGGAGATATTTACAATCCCGTAAACGCTTAAATTAGCGAAAACCGCCAAAGCGTCGAAACTTGCAAGGCTGCCGTGGACAAACAAAATAGATTAAGTTAAAAATAATGGTTGCTTTGATCTTCTTTTAGGTTAGGGTTGATGTACAAAAAATTTCAGATTTTTTTAAAAATGGTCGAGCAACCAGTGCTGGACCACTTGAAATGGAATGACCCACTTATGAATTGATATAAACATGTTTCTTCAATTATTTAAAAATAGTTTTAATAGTTTTATTCTGCATTAACCATTTCTCCTGTTCTACGATCTCAATTTAATTGTAAATTAATTTTAACAAAAATGTAAGACATTAATTTCTAACTGATACTTACAAAAAATAGGTATATGCCTTAAATACATTAGCCGTAGATTTGTTAAAATTCAACTTTCAAACGTGTATGTAAACCTTGGCTTAGTAATAGACGACATTAGTCATTACGTCACTTGCTTGTTTGGAAACGTTGATTCCATCCGTGATTGGTTCCGTACGGATTTACTTCCAATCACGGAGCCAATCACGGATAGAATCAACGTTTCCAAACAAGCAAGTGACGTCACACTAATGTCGTCTATTAAAATATTTAAAAATATTGTAAATTATGTAAAACAGAAATCAAAAGTATTCGTCACTCTACCTATGAGAATGAAAAGGGGAAATACCAAATCGAGGGGACTTTTCCGAACCAAATTCCCTGTTTTATGCTTTCCCCTCGATGCACTCTTACTCTGTACATGTACTTTTACAGCAAGCATCATCAGTGCAAGGGGAAGCTAAGGAAAGGAGGGCAGCTTTTTTATAACCTCAAGGGGTAAAATATGAACCAGAATGACTTACGATTTTTCCATCGCCAAAAAAGTTACACCGGAAGAATAGGGGAATATAGGTGATTTAAGTTAGGAAAAGGAGCACACTATATTGTATATCACCTATAATTTGTACAATTTTTACAATTGCGTTGTTATGAAAATGAAATTAGGTAAAATAGTTTTTATGCGCTCTTTCCGTATAAATTATATTTGTGGGGTTCCGTATAAAAAATATAAATATTCTGTTCAATTTAATTAATTTCATTTGTGTTTAATTTTAAGGCCGGCCCTTAAGTACAAATTTCTACTTAGTTGAATCTGTGAAAAGTGTACCGGTTTTTAACCACTGTACCTACTATTTTGTAAGTATATTAAATTATAAAATGAAATGATTTTAATTATATCTACTAAAAGTAGCTCATAAAAAATATCACAAAAGTTATTTGCATTTTTTCTATGCTTTTAGATATGTTTTAAAAAGTAAAAAAGAAGGTTTTTTCAATGAATGGATTTTTGCAGTGTTATTTGTTTATGTTGCAATTATTTTGCAATGTTATTTAGTTTGTTTCTTAGCAAAAAAAATGTAAAGTGACTGCAGAGACCATTTACAGTGTTATCAGCCAATCCTGTTGTTAGATTGATTCTTAAATTTTGAAATTTAATTTATGAGAAATTATTAAAAATGGTCCTTTGTTCTAAGATTTTTCCACTTTCCGTAATAGGATTCTAAAATTACTCCAAGTCTTTAACATTGTAAATCATATTTTGAGCCGGTAGTAAAAAATGCTTTTACTGAAAATTTACTGAATTTTTTAAAGCTTTTCTTATCTAATTCAAAATTCAAACATTGTTTCGTGCAGTAGAGTAGCTGATCAAAACTAAGGATAATACGTGACATGGTTTTAATTTTCTGTCATAAAATTTATGTAAGTCGCATCTATTATGTTTTGCACGAAAAATTCGGATCTTCAAGAACAAAGCAAATGTCGATACCTAAAAATGCCGGTTTTCCTCATCATTATTGAAACACCATTCAGAGAAATCAAATACATACTATGTTTCTTTTAGTAGGTGGAGTGCATTGACATTTCCTGGAAGGATGACATCCAAATTTGCAAATATTCCCACTCTTTTTACCTCCTCTGCTGTTATATAACGTTGGTTAATTTTGAAATGCACACAGTCACTGCTGTTTCTAAACAAGTAAAGGCTGCATAGCAACATACATGAGCAAAAACCAGATAGTAATAAACTAGTTGAAAACATAGCAACCATCAAAAATCAAACAATGCTTTTTTTACTACTGCAAATGTCATGATTTATTTTACACTTATAGGTGATCCTCTCATTATCAAGTACGTAACTTTGTACAAAATTCGAAATTTTAGCTTTTTGTTCAACTTAGGTGTTCAAACTTGTTTATGCTTGTTCTGATAGTTTAATCGTGAGAAAGTTCTGCACGTGCACGTCGTTACTAATGTAAATATTTATATATTTAGAACAGAAGTCGGTATAAGTGGCAGACCGTGGTCCACATCCCGACCACATAAGGTTATTTATTTCCTGGATAACCAAAAATGTTCAATATGAATGAATAATTTATTAATATTTGAATCGCAAGTTTGAGGAAAGGAATAAGTTCAAAAAATGAACAATTGACTTTCTGTACTCCGAAGCTTTGCTCTACATCTGAGTGGAAAGAGGGGGGAAATAACTACCGCCTATTAGGCAGATATAGCCCCTTGAATTTGAGAAATAGATGTCCAGACATTGTATTTTTTAATTTGATTTAGAATTAAAACTAATTTGTCTTTCTTTTCTTATTCTTTGTGATGTAAACTAAGCCGAAATAAAATTTCTTTTAATTTAAAAGTGTTTATATCTCTTTTTTTAATCCAGGAAATATTTGACTCCGTTCATAGTCACTTACTCCATTATTGATACTGCCTTAATGACTCAGTTTCATAATAATTTTGAATTTATTTGCCTTAGTATTTCTATTTCTCACATTTGTACTGTTAACTAAGAAAAATTTAAGTAATTTTTTTTAAGATTTTCTTCATATGAAATTTTATAAGGTTGAAAAAGGGAATTAAGTCTATCGACTTTTTTTTAACAGTAAAATATTTTTGAATTACTTATATTTGTTTCGATGATTGCTCTGTTTTTAAATGGGGTCCTGAATCTCCAGTAAAAATTTGGTGGTTATAGAATGGAAATTCCATTAGTTTTACGGTTTTTTTCTTTCGATTTTCTCAAAACTGTTGGACTTACTCGTATTTCCTTTTTGAAACTGACGATTCAATTAATTTATTTTACACAATTACTGAATATTTCACGGAGACAAAATTAAAAAAAATAGTATTTTAAATAATTAAATTAAAATGTCACATAAATTTTAATAATTTATCTAGGGAAATGAGCTTTCACTTTTGAATTTGGTCATGGGGTAAGGCATTCTGAGATATTAAGAGTTGTCCGTAAGTGCAATAATTTTACGATTTTAGTGGTCCGTAGACCAATAGTTGACAACCACTGATTTAAATATACAATAGAGCATTCGCACATGACGTCACCTGGAGGACAAAAACAACGTTGCTAAGGCTGTTGTTAGGGGCGGGGAAAATAGAAGTATCCAATAGAAGCATTCGCACATGACATCACTGGAGAATAAAAACAACGTTGCTAAGGCCGTTGTTAGGTAAAGTCATGTGATTGAAAATGCTCTATAGGGATATTTGAAACAATCTCGAACCCATATGAATGTATTGTATTGTATAATAAGCAAGAAAATACATAATTAATTTATTTTACTCATCATCATACGTTTAAGAATCAAAAGGCAAAAAGTTTCGAACGATATTCATGTCATCATAAACATAAGGACATTTTTTTTAAATGAGGAACTACATTAAAGACGAAAGTTGACAAAACATATGGATTATCTTCTTAAGGTATCAATGGAAGTAAAAAAGCTCGTGATTTAGTGATTCATACCGGTTAAATATTTTGCCGACTAGACGAATAATCTTCAATACATTCAGCCGCGGGGTTCAGATCGTGGTACTTAATCTAGATAAGCTTACACAGGTGGAACTAGAATTTAGTATTAAAAACAACATAAATGGGCCTATCCTTATTACCATACTTGAGTGAGAATGTACTAGTTATTTCCCGTTGAAAAGTTGGGTAAACATCACTTTCGTTCTTAGATGTCCTCTGGTATTTTTACTGAATTTTAACGACTCTGCTTTATATGATTATCGTTAGATACCAGCTCAAGTCAACGTCAGAATCTTTTGCTACGTCTTATGAAGGATAGAATACTCACGTATTTTTCTAGAAGAGTTATATTGAACAGAATTTGAATGTGAAATTCACAACTGAATACACATGATACGAAAGAGGTAATCAGAAACGGCTGGGTCGTGGAATGGTGGATTTACAAATGTGCCACCTATATATACTGAACCCAATTGCCGCCTATAGGTTTATTTTTTAATAAAATGTAAACTTACACTTATTATGAAACTAGAGCTGAAAGATTATTTTCCTTTAATCTAATTTCTTAACACTTAAAAATTTTAATTGAGGAAATCTTGGCTTATAATACAAAACTACTATTGCACCGCCTAGATCTATTGGTTCTGTTGTTTTAAAACCTCCGTCCCCCCAAAAAAAATACTAATAAAGCAAGAATTAATACCCGGGTTAAAGAGCTTAATTTTAAGGATTTTGCTAAAGAAATTTTGTTTCTCGCCTTTGTAAAGCTCTTTTCTTTCAGTGAACAAAATGTGTTATGTAGATGCTTAGTACCCAGGGCCGTACTTAAACATGTCCAATGACTGTAGAACTGCACAGTGGTAAAATTCTTGGGGGGGGGCATGATAACAGCAAGACAGCAAGTTAAAGAAATTAATATTGCACACTTATAATAATTTTTTATTCCATAATCCCTATTTAAGAATTTTCCCTTTCTAATCAATCATTGAAGGGGGAAAATACATTGTTTTTCTAGGATAAAAAGTTTTTTTTCTTTCCTCCAGTCCAATCGCATGACTTTAAATTTTAGTATGATATGAAAGGATGGTGTTTCTAATAGATTTAGATTTTAGATTATTTTTTTTTATCTACGAGAAAAAATTATAGCTTAAATTAGTTGAAAACATTTCTGTTTTGACTACAAGATTACCGAAAAGAGGAAATTGAAGGGAATGTTTGTAAGTGAGATTTAGGAAATACGAAATAATTCCCTTTTTTTCCTAAAAACAATGTTAACAATACCACAATTGCATCTATAACAGTGGTCTCTAATAACAGTTAGAGTAAAATGATAAATTACAACACAACAGTACAAATTGAACACAGAAAATTTATCCAACAATACAGGCTAAAAAAGTAAAAATTAACCAACAAGGAAAATTTTCAGTTTCTTCTCCGTTAACACCTAACGTTAAACCTAAATTACTAAGTTTATCATTTCATGCCATTTTTATTCTATTAAAAAGATAAACATTAATTTCAGTAATTATGAATAAGATTTGCAACAGCAGATACCTAGAGTATTAGGAAAGAAAAATAAATATTAATTTAAAGTTACCGACTTTAGAGCTTATCTTAATATAACTTACTCATCTTTTAAATCAACTATCAAGGTCATTTTCAAACTACTAGATTAAAAAGTTTATAAAGCAGAAGATTTTAACTAAATGATACATTTAAAATTTTCTGAAAGTATTCGTTTAATTTAGTGATTCAACAAATATTCAAAAGTTGATAAATTTTTATGGTTGCAACTGATAAAACTGTATATTTTCATAGATAAGTTTGGAAATTTTGGTGACATTTCAAATTTTTGGCGTAAAAAACAGCATTGCGATATTTAACGGGAAGTTAACGGAATTGAACCTCAAACTTAAACTATAAAATGTACCAATAAACAAACCCTTTAAAAAATGAAAAAGAAAATAGTAAAATAATTATTAAAAGATTGTAATAAAAAAATTTCTGGCAAAAAATTAGTTTGAATATTGTGTTTTAAGTACAAAAATGCTGATTTTTTTCTTAGGAATGATATTTATTTCATAGGATAAAGGTTTGTTTCACATTAAAAGGATAATGTTTGAAGTTGTAAGTATGATTTTGTTAAAACTTAATTCCCGGAAGTTCTTCGCCGTTTGAGGTTAAAACTATATCATGTAATTCGAGCCGAATTAATTAATAAGCTAGTTTATGTGATGATGAATGATGGCCTGAAAAATGCTCATCAGAAACCCATCAGTCTGGTCATACTTCTTGGAATCGTTTTCGTTGATGACCTAATTAAGAATAAAAGGATGAGTTTAATTTAAGGAGCATATACTCGTCATCAGGAGCAGTATAGTTTCCTAGAAATTACGTAACAGGGTCTGTCTGCTTGGGATTTCTAGTGTATATACTGTCGGTGGCGGATCGTCCGTTGAAGCTATTTAGGACGTTCACTTTCAGAGAAAAGAACTAAATGATAATTTCATTATGAAACAAAAAAAACAGCATAAAACACATCGCACTATATGTGAAATACATAACATGTCAAAATAGTCTCCTCACTTGGCGATTTTTCGCTAATTTTAAGAGAACCAGCATCAATGAGTTTTTTTTAAGTTTCTGAAAGTATGAAATATATATATCTCTAGTCCGTATTATTGATTTCGTTGGAGTGGATATTTCTTTTCTAACTCTTGATTACTGATGGTCACCGTTTTCAGAGTGATACCTAATTCTTTCGTTTGACAGAAAAGTTGTGCGTAATTGACGTTTTTCAGCTTGTTTTGTTCTTTTGTAATTTTTGATTTTTGGACTGGTCCATAACCATAAGAGACGCCTCTAGTTTAAATTTTATGAAAAAAAATATATTAATTTGAAAAAGAGTAGTAATTTTGGCACTATTTCGATTTTTTTTTAATCATGCGTGACAAAGTTTGTCAACAAACAAACCTTTGAATCGGATTCAACACCCCAAAGAACTTTGAAAAATGGTAGAATTCTCAACTACCACAAAGCTTTCCAGCGATGGACACATTAGAGCCATACTTGTATAAAATGAAAACCTTTCTGCAAACTTAATTTTTTTCCAAAAAATTTTCTGCAAGAATTTACACATTTTTAAATCTTAAAATTCTTTCTTAAATACTCAAATTGGTACCATAATCATTTTTATCTGTGCTACCTGACTATCTTGTACCTTTTTCCCAAACTATTTTATTTAAAATTTATGTTTGGAATCAATTTCAGATCTAATATTTTGATTGTTAGCTTTAAAAAATATTTCTATCAACATTTTCAGCAGGATGTGACAAAACTGAATTGGAATTAAGCTTGAGTTGCTACGATAGAAACGCTAGGAAAAGCTTTTCAATCGCGGTAAAGTTGTTTTCTCCGTATTGCGATCGGAACACGAGAAGAAGCAAACTTACCGGGTGGGCGCGACTCACAAGCGAATCCGAAAAAGACTTGAAAAAAAGCCAAATTTGACTCAATAAAAGGGCCAAAATTGAAAAAATCCTAAGGACAGGGATTAGCAGAGAAAAATTTATCGATCAAAAAAAAAATTCTGCAGAAAAATTTCTAAAAAAATTTATTTTTGTAGTTTTTCTGCAGAAAATTTTCTTCAGAGGGCAAAATTTTCTGCGAACGCCGTTCGCGCGTTCGTGTATATTATACAAGTATGATTAGAGCACAAATTAACTAGACTGGACATAAAGATTAAGAACTAGAATGGCGAGGCTGGGAAATGTGAATCGGTTATTACAGTGTCGTTAAGACCAAGCTTTATTTTTCCTCTGAAAAAATATTTAAAGTGAGGAAGCATCCTTATTGCTTAAAGAGGGAAAATAGATCGCAGAGAAAGTTATAACTTTAACCAGCTGCTGTTTTGACGCAAGTTTATGTTTTGCATAATAAAGGCATTTTTTATGGGATTCCCTTCGACCTTTTCTTTTTATGGGATACGGCCCAACTTCCAAGAAGCGGTTCCAGAAAGGGATCTATGGGGGCCCATGCATCTCGGGTACCCCCATAAGTAGTTTATTATGATATTTACTTTGGCAAAGCTAAAATTCAAATATACAGGGTGGTCCTTAATTCATGGTACAAACTTCTAGGGGTGTTAGAGTACACCTAGACGAACAAGAATTGGTATAGGAAGGGGGGTCGCAGATACGCCGTTAAAGAGCTAGGACCTAATGTAGTGCGAGTGCGTTTCAAAAGGCCGTTTTTAGAAGGCCCGTGTGACGAAACAAATCATAATAAAATGAAAAACATTATTGCATGAGGCACAGGAGTATCCGTACTACTTAAATCCTCAATGTGATAGAAATTGGACCACTTGCTCTAAACCGTGGGGTGGAGTTTTAAAACGTGCAATATTCATCTTTTATAGCCAAAGAATGGAGTTCCCTTACATTAGTGTAATGGTACTTAGAAAAATGATGATCGGGGAAGGAATTTTCAACGATCATACATTGATCATTGGAACTGTATGATCATTGAAAATTCCTTCCCCGATCATCATTTTTCTAAGTACCATTAAGGGAACTCCATTCTTTGGCTAAAAGATGAATATTGTACGTTTTAAAACTCACCCCACGGTATAGCAAGTGGTCCAATTTCTATCACATTGAGGATTTAAGTAGTACGGATATTCCTGTGCCTCATGCAATAATGTTTTTCATTTTATTATGATTTGTTTCGTCACACGTGGGCCTTCTAAAAACGGCCTTTTGAAACGCACTCGCACTACATTAGGTCCTAGCTCTTTAATGGCGTATCTGCGACCCCCCTTCCTACCTTACCAATTCTTGTTCGTCTAGGTGTACTCTAACACCCCTAGAAGTTTGTACCATGAATTAAGAACCACCCTGTATAATACTATTATCGAATATATTCATGCAAACGTTAACACGAAATAATATATAGGGTGTTTCAACAAGACCGCCCAAACTCTGTACAGCCAGATTCTTTGCATGGAGTATAAATTGCCCTATGAAATACTATACCTATGCATAGGTTTACCATATTTTCTTGGGTCCACACCAGGACATATTTTTGAAATTATAATAATAATAATAATAATAATAATAATAATAATAATAATAATAATAATAATAATAATAATAATAATAATAATAATAATAATACCTAAATATTTCCAACTTAAAACAGATTTCTGAGTTCGCTAGTATTCGTTAGTATGGGAGCAAGAATATAATAGAACTGAATCATCTGTATAAGTTAGAGTTAGAATATTGCCAAAAAGTTTTAACTTGCAAAAATCATTAATAAAAATTAAGAAAAATAAGGGTCCTAAAATAGATCCCTGAGAAACTCCTCGATTGATTCTTTTATATTCGCTAAAACTATTGCCAACCTTTACCCTCTGAGTTCTATCCATTAGATACGAGATAAACCATTTCAATACATCACCTCTAAAACCAGCTTTTTCCCATTTATGAATTAATTAATAAAAGATGATTTGCATGATCAAAAGCCTTTCTTATATTTAGAAAAATTGCTACCGTAATTTTACTTTTATCTATGCTATTATGTATAAATTTAAAGAATTCCAATAGAACCATTTCAGTGGAGCTACCTTCTATGAATCCGTATTGATTGGGGCGAAAAAATTAGTGGTAAACAAAAATTTATACATTCTTTTAGAAATGATTTTTTCGATTACTTTTGAGAATGCAGGCAAAATTGAAACAGGACAGAAGTTAGTGAGATCACTTTTATTACCAGATTTATAAATAGGAGATACGGTTGCTCTTTTCAACGAACTGGGGAAATCACAAGAATGGAAAGGTAAATTAATAAAATTAGTTAAAAAAACCAATGTTATTAGAGGCAATCAATCTTAAATATCTCACACTAATAGTACCATCAAAATCAAAAGAATGTGCTTTTGTAAAGGATTTTAAAGTATCCCCTACATTTAAGCAAGGGATGATATATCTTTGACAAGCTAACAATTCTATGTTAGATGATATCTGACTTGAGTTATTAAATATCTTGTTAAATTGAAAAGCCGAGTCAGAGTCACTTAAGTCTTGAGGCAAAATGACTTACTATCATTTGTCATTAGTATTATTTGCCTAGTCATTGACAAATTTCCATTTTTGTCTACTGGAATTCAATACTTCAAATTTATTTTTATAAAACTGAGTTTTAGTAAATTTGATAATTCGTTTCAATTCTGAAATAGTGGTTTTATATGCAATCTTATAAACAAGGTCCCATGGGTATTTTCTCAAATTTTTAAATAACTTCCCTTTTCTTCTGATAAGGATTAGAATCTCTGATGTCATCCATTGTTTCTTTAATTTTTTCTTCGGAGACTTGGGGTATTTAAAACTACTTACTTAATAAGTACCATATCATTTCATCAAAGAATAAAAACAAAGTAAAAAAAACAGTGAACAGAAATATTAAATTTTATTTTTATGTGTACTTTTCATTTGGCATTTTTCCCCAAAAATTGTTTTTTGACATAATTTCCTCATAAAATTCACATAAAAATAAGTCATTAATGAAAAACAACGCAATTTCAAACGTCTTGTTCAGATTTTTTTTATAAAAATGTCTTGCAGATCTTAAATGTATAAAACCCCGGAGATTTTTGCGACCCCGGGCAGCTCTAAAACCCGCAGACTGTCCGGGGTAAACCCGGACGTATGGTAAGCCTACCTCTACAACTCATAGTTTTCGATTAAATTACGACAGAAAATATGTAGTATGACGTTACATTCGGGGTATTTCCCGCTATAAATTTTGAAAAATTCAACCCTCAAAAATAGATCAAACACATTTTTATCATTTCTGGAATAACAAGTGGATAATGAGATATCTAGCATAAATAATATTCGAGGAAATTCAACTCGAGAAAATTCAACTTTGACCTGCGGGAAAGCGCGAGGGACTTGAGAAAGCGAAACAAGGAAGGATGCGCGTCCCTCTGAACCGAAACCTACACTATGGACTTGAAAGACTTGATTGGCCAGTACACTGCAGACGCGGCGTGTTTATTGCTTCGGAGTCGGAGTACACCCCACTCAATTCGAAATTAAAAAAAAAAAAAAAAAAAATCAAAGATTTTTTGGAGGAGGAGCCCGCGACTCCCTATTTACCTCGTAGGTTATGCAGCAGTTCTTTTTGAAAAAGTTTCTTAAAAAGTTTTTGTGAAAAGTGTGAAGTTTCAAATTTTGGGGGAAGGTGTATTTCCTTAATTCCTTCTTGGTTTAACAAAATAAGGTTAGAGTAAATTTTATTGTGAAATATCTAAAATCGACCGAATATTAAAAAAAAAAGTTCTGAAACTTTCTGATAAAAATTATTTAAAAATCTTCCAAATAAAATATAGGACTATATTATAGAAAGGAAGATATTGATATGTTCAAGGCATGATAATTTTTTATTTGAAAAGAGAAATTAACTAGATTCATTAGCCAGATTTATGAATAGAAAATGTATTTTTTAATCCACCATCCGACCTTAAGTCATCAATCCTGAACCCATTTAATCCCTTTGTGTAAAAAAACTAATTCTTCTATCTTGTAGATGGCAGCACCTCCAGACATTAATCGAAAAATTGAATGGCTGGAGAAAAAAATAAATCGATACGGGTGATAGACCGGGAAAAGCATATGCATGCACTGGTTGTTGCGGTCCAGCGGTTGAACGAACAAATTTTTGATACTTTTGGAACAAATTTTCCGTGAAAAGTTGATCTTTGTGAGGTGAAGCGACCGTATGAAGTTCGAAGGCAAACCTGACGAATCTTCAGTACAAGAGTTTATGTTTGGACTGGTAATATTGGGCCCTGCTGCTGGTAAAGTAAGTCAGAATTCCCCTTATAAACACCTGCTAATCTGGTTTTCTTGGAAATTGCGCTATAAATGTGTGTGTGTGATTCCCCCTTGTTTCCACGCATTGTTTTAAAGTTTAATTGAACTGGTTTTTTAACGATTTGAGTCAGTTTAATGTTGAAACACAAAGGCATTGTGCAACAATCAGATTAAAATGATTCATTAATGTACAATGCCATGCGGGCGATTTTCCAGTATACGGGAGTTGCACCGTTACTCAGCTAATCTGACTCGTTAAATTACATGTAAAACTTTGCCTGTTTTCTAAAATTTCACGAATTAGAATAGAATGTTCTTTTGTTACATACGATCATTAATTCGCTGTTCTATTATTGTTTAAGTTACACTTCTGAATGAATGATAATGAAGCTGTTTCTAATTTAAAATGTTTGCTATTCCTTAATTAATTTTCTAATGTTTCTGATTAATTTTTAACCTATAATTTTATATTTCAGCTGAAATACACCCTTCTAGATAAACAAGATATTACTCTTCTTCAAAACCATCTTTTAGAGGTGAGAAGTTTTAAATTATCTTCTTTGTTGCTCATTCCTGTGCATGTTTGTGTGTTTTTCTCATTGACAGTTGAAAAGTTAGAACCCAAATAAAATCTTGAATTAGTTTTGTTCAGTTACCTAGTCAAAGCTGTGTATCTTGTAGTAGGTACAAAAAAATGTTTCTTGTTCTAGTCAAAATTCTTTTGTTCAAATCTGGAATCTGTCCCATTAAAAATCACCAAAATGATTTGTTATGCCAAATATTCAAAGGTAGCCAAATTTTTATTGGTTCTTGTGTATTAGCCTGTCAACTGTTCAGCAACTTTCATATTCAGCAGCACAGTTAACAGGCTTTGATAATGTTTTCAGATTCAGCATAAATGATTGACTGGCCTAAATGTAAATACCTATTTATTTTTGCCATTGATATAAATTATAGACTGTTTTTTTATTGGTTTGGTCAGTACTTTTGGATTAGCCAGGAGCAATCATGGAGTGTTATGCTGAATCACCAAATATAATCTAAATAAAACACAATTAAAATATATAACTAGCAAGTGTTCCATTTATTTTTTGTTATAATTTTCTTTCTAAATAATAAAACATTGCTAATATAGTTCGATTGGAGAGATATGCGCCCAGCTAATTCCTTTGTACCTTTTGGTCTGCAATTTTTGGGAAAGTTTAATGGGACAGAAAGGAACTGAACCAATAGCTTAGTGTAAAAAATTAAACATCTTGAAGCTGGTATTGTAGTTATCCTAATTCTTACAAAATGTTATAGAAAAATGTAGTTATAAATTTCTTAAATTTCTATTTTTTTTTAGTTATATCTCTCAAGGTTCAGTTTTTGTTACCCTTTACTCTATAAAAGAACATTTCTTGTGGAGAATTAATGGATTATATATTTTTTCCAATGTTTTTCCTAAGTAAAGATAAAGTTCAATGAAAGATAGTGTTCCATAAAAATTTATCCAACCAGTGGTGTAGCCAGAAAAAAAATTTCAGAAGGGTGTGAGATAGTTTTAGTCATTTGCTTTGGTCATAAAAAGAAATATTTCGTAGTATTGAGGGAAGATATATTTACCAAATCCCCCAAGCTAGGTCGCTGCACATAACAATGTTAATTTTGTTAAAATGTAAGTGAATTTCCTTTACTTGGTGCCACTCACTTGGATATTGTTTTTATACATTGCAATATAGTACTAGTTCATTTGCTATCTTTACCAGTTGCTTGACTCTAGCCTAGCTAGCTGTTTTGTACCTATTTAAGTTAATTTGATTTTTAGTTTTCCTCTCTCTCCTATTGTTTTATGAAACTATTTCAGTAATAATTCAAAGAATGCATCCTTCCTGTTTCAGGCTTTTGTAGAAATCGATAAAAATGGGGAAGGGGCCCGAGTGTATGCTTATGCTTACGATATCAAGAAAGGAAAAGAATTTGGGAGATATATTCAGGATATTTTGTGGTAAGAGCTTCTTAAAAAGGATCTTATTGATGAATGGACCAATCCTTTCGAAACTTATTTAAGACCAATACTTTTATTGATACTATGTAACTTCACTTAAGATTTTGCTTTAAACAAATCGTAACATTAACTCATGTATTGACTAACTCCTTAAACTCTTGGTGTCGGTTTTCAAGCTTTGCCAAGATGCTAATACATGCCCATGCCAATCTCTACAAGCATATTATTTCATTTACCTATTTTATTTTCAGAACTTAACCCTTCTTCATTTTTATGAAATTGTATTATTTATTAAGTAGATATTTACAATGATTTTGAAATGTTCTGTAAGATTTGTTGATCTAATAAAGTTGTTCAAAAAGATTATCTTATAAATACATGATGCTGTATTTATTTTTAATATGGATCATAATGTCATAAAGCCAAATATTCAAATATTGCCAATTCTTTTATTGTTGTTATCAATAGTATAACTGTAAATTTTAATAGGTTGGTTTGCAATTTTTGCCTACATTTCTAATCTGTGGTGTTTAAAATAGCTTGACAATATTTAATGGGACAGATAACAGAATTTAACCTTTAATACGTAATAATTCAATATGTCTCAACAAACTGGGTACTTATGTGCTATCCGCATGTCAGTGATTAAATCTCTAAAATATTGTACAGTGTTCAGAAGGATTTTTTGTTTATTTTTAATTGTATTTCTATACTCGACAGCAACGTTTCCTGACCCTATGACGTCACTACGCGGAAGCAGAAACTGCGTAAACAGAAAGCCTGGTGGGTTGCTTGGAGGAGTTTCGTTACGCAAATCGTGATTAAAAAACGCTAAATATACATGGGTTTAACAGAATAATCATATTTATAAATTGAGGTTCTTCATTTCACTCAAAATTCAGACACAGCGCTGGGAACTAGTTTGTTTTTAGTGACGTCATTGGGTCAGGAAACGTTGCTGTCGAGTATATTTAATTGTCGATTTCATGCCAATTAGATAGTTTATTTCTTAGTTTCATTTTATTTTTGAATAAGTCGCTAAACCTGTCAACGGCATGCGGATATAACGTAGGTACCACAAAAGGTTTAAAATTGGGATGAATTGAGAAGTTTAAAATTTAAACACCATATCACCAAGGGAGTCTTTAAAGTGTAAAATCTTTTGAATCAACTTTATTTGTTGTTTTTGGTATAAATTCTTTCTTTACTTCTAGTACAATTCTTATAGATTTTTTTTTTCTTTTAGGGAAAAACACTATGGAGGTATTGCTCCTGGTTATAAAGTAATTCACAAAAATGGTATCACAGTAGATAATAGATTAGAAAATTTGTCATTATGCCCTAAAGATCTAAGTCATTTGCACGTTTCAAGCCTGAAACAGCAAGAAAATTCTCTTTATTGGGCTGCAGTTGTAGAAATGCCTCATGAGGTTGGTTGTTCTTTCTCATATTTTTTTGTTTATTTCAAGTATATTCTGCTCTTTTATGTACATCAATAAATATTTCTCTCTTATAATTTTGAATTCCACTTTTTTTTGCCCCCAAAGCTTATCATAGGTATTATTTATATACAGTATAGAACCTCTTTGTAACGACCCCTTCTTACAACAACCGGTAGTTAAAGTACCAATTATTTTATCATAGGAAACATGTTATTTTTAATTTGTTACTGCGATCCCAAACACATTAGTTTTTTGTTATAGCCACCCAAATTTGAGTCAGAATTTGTAAAAAATCTGCTTATTAAGGGGTGAGAAGGGATATTAGAAACACTTTTGACAGCTAAATTAACCTAAATTATCACGTTCTTAATGTTTTGTATTGATTGCTTCACATTTTGCACTTGTTGAGAGAATTATTCGAGGTAGTATATCTGTATTTTATTTCTTTTATGTTCGAATTGTTTTTTCCCAAATTCGATACGTCCCTTTGTAGTTTGTACCCTTACAATGTCCCAACAACCCTATTTTTTGGCCCTGTAAGTGGTCGCTATATCTAGGTTTTATTTTACTACAAACAATTTAAGGTAATTACTATTTCTCCTTTAGGCTCTTGAGCAAAACTGGTTCTGTAGGAGTGCATAATTTCCATGTTGTGTTGAATATTCATGTTATTACTTATTAAGTATTTATAGACAATTTCTAACATTGATTCAATCTTCTAACCTCCTTTCTAAAAACTTAAATTTATCTGGCAAATTTAATCTGTTAAAAGTATTATACTGCAGTGACTACAAAATTATAATGTAGAAGAAGCAATTCTAAATGTAACGCATTTTTTTACAGGCTGAACCTCTGTATTTAAAATTATTTACCGTCCAAGAAGAATTGTTGCTATTAAGTAAGTAAGAGTTCTTTTTTAATTTAAGGGTAAATTTTAAACACCAGTTGTAAATTTTAGTGTAAAAAAGAAAGGGTTTGCCAGTTGCTTATATTTTTGCTCGTGTCTAGAAACTGACCAATTTTTAATGTCGGTGTCTGATTAGTTTTCTTTCCGTCCTTTACTTTTCTGATTGAACTGGGTAAAATTATGAGGTTCCCAATGTTTTTATTTTGCTAATGCATTTTGAAGTTTATCAATTAGCTTTTGAATGTATGAATCCCAGTTTTTAAAAGTAATCACCATATACTAAGTTTATCTAGTTATAATCCTATTTTAGTATTCAAATTCTAAAAATTTTCTTTTTCTTATATAACTCTGTGTATCACCAAAATTTAAGAATCAATTTCTACCTTTTGATATTCTAATAAGCTGCATTCAACCTATATGTCCATATGTAGGGTATGGCTTTGAAATATTGTATTACCCCAATCCCTTCTTCCAAAAATAGTCTAGTTACAGAGCTGCTGTAAACATACTCTTACAGACAGGGAGAGGATTTAGGTATCTTTCCCCCTTGAAAGCAAAAACTTTTCCTTTTTTGACCCTTAAATGTCTAAATTTATTCCCCTCCAAATTTTTTTCTGATTATGCCACTGCTAGAAAATGACCATTTTAAAAATCTGCATCTCACTTTTGGCTTTGGAAAAGAAAAAAAATGCAGTGGATAGCTAGTTTTTCGACCGACTAACTTAAAAACTCACCTGAAAAGGTTGGGAAATTTTAGTTTCAAAATTGGGTGGGAACCCTATCTTCGGTTTTAGAGAGGGTGTTTCAAGAAGTCTACCTAAATTCTAATCAAGCTAATTCTTGGTGTGAAGTACATAAAAAATGCCCAAAGAACTATGCTGTACAACTAGTTTTCGAGAATATTTTCAACAGAAAAAAGTATAGGTAAAGTCTTTTTCTTGTTGGTTTTTAGAGACATTTGCTAACTCTGATGGACTTCTTCCAGTTGGGTATAAAGTCGCATCTGGTTTACACTAAAAAAAAAGGTTTATGAAAAACATGAACTATCTGTATTGTTTTCAGAGTAAAATGTTAAAAATGTCCACTGTACAAGTGCTCTGTGGAATCAGGGGTCCGTTTTCGGACCCTTCACAAAACATTTTACCTTTTAAACAGACCCTTTTTTTCATAATATTGGACCCTATATCCACAAAAACAGGCTCCTGGCTGAAAATAATTTAACACTAACTTCAAATTCACAAAATTATGAGTAGATTTTCACAATTTTTACTAAAACTGGACCCTTCATTAAAAGTCAGGAGTGACCCCTGGGAATTACCTTTACCGGGGCCTTTCAAGAGTTCCTGGATACTTTACTTTGTATCCCAACACTCTTTATTAATTTTTCTTATGCTGAATTTTTAGAAGTTTAATGTTTAGCCCCTGGAATGAAATAAAATTTCTACTGAATGATGTTGCATTTTAAAAAAAAGTCGGTGGTATAGTTTTTTTAGCGATTTCTTATGTACTCCACTCAAGGAATCTTTCTGTGCAGAGTTTGGGCATACATGTTGATACTCTGTGTTTATCTTGGAAAGAAAATATTAATTTTGAACTTCCAAGTTGAGTATAACAAAGTCATGGATGTTTTACAGAAGAGGAACGCTTCTATGAATGCCATTACCCCCCTTGCTCGCGTATGGAGCAGCGACCCCAGGAGTTCAGCATATGCGGTCTGTGCCACGTTGCCAGGTACTGCAGCTCTATTTGCCAAAGCAGGGACTGGACCTGGCACAAGCCCATCTGCAACCAGAGGCCACGGCCCAGGTACCTCGACAACATACCCGACCGGTGATCCACAGTCAAGTTTTTAAAGAAACATTTTTACTTTTGCGGAATTTATCTAGGTTTAAAACAAGTTTATGTATCATGAGCTATTTTTTGATATCAATTATGGCTTGTGGATGTTGAGCGTTTTTACATTTTAGTAATTTATATAAACAATGTTTTCATAACAATTTCTTGTTTTTAAGAATTTTTCAGTATTAGGATAATTTTTAGTCTTGTGTGGTAATATTTTTGTTCCTAACTATCACACCAAAGTTTTGTACATGTGATGAACTTTTTAACCATTTTCCAATGCTTTTAACAAGTTTACATTGAATTCCAGTATTTATTGTGCTTTAACTGTTATTGGTTTTGAGATGTGTTCATTTTACATTTCATTGTAAAAATATCATTTTTCTCTTTAACCGGCCTATAGTTTACAAATTTACCAAATATATATTTTTTCAAATGATTAAATGTACTTATATCTAATAGGAATAATAAATTTGTTCATATATTTAATTGTGTTTTGTGAATTCTAACTTTAACTAATCTTCATGCCCTTATCTAGCTTATACATAGACTTGGATTATCCATTATTGTAACTGCTCTCGTATCAAGATACAATTGTTTCCCTTTCCGGAATACATGAGTTTTATGCATCAGTATGAAGTGTGAACTCAAATAAGCAACACAAAGCAAATAATTTCTGAATTTATCTAAATAAATCTTTTATATTTACAAGCAACTTTACACACACCAACTAAGCATAGAAATTCCTTAAATTCAAACATATAAACTAAAAAATCTTTGTAACATACAGAATTCTTAGTAAATTGTATGGCATCCATAAATGACTTAACAGATTGTTTTTTAAAATTTCCATGTTGTAGAACTAATATTTCAATTCATATTTATAAAAATTGCACTAGCCTAAGTAGAAAATAATGGAACTAAATATATTTTACAAGAACCATTGTAAACTCAAATTATTCAATTAAATATCAATATTAAGATGATTATCAATGTACTAAAGCTAAATGCAACCATTTCAATAAATGACATACAATTAACTTATGATATTGCCATAGAAAGTTTAACTTGGGGGAATTTCACAACTCATTCTATATTACAAAGCAGTTTACAAAAGTCGTACAAGAAAATATCACAATTCAAGGCCCCTTTCCAATATTATTTCATATCCACTAGACTAGAGGAGGATATTGTGTAGCCCACATAGAGATAAAGAGAATGAATGCATGTCTCCAAACTGAACCACTATTATAAATGAAGTTTTATTCACAAGAATGGCAAAAATTTCTGTTTTGAGTGTACAGGTACTTTTTGAGGCATTCATGAGAAAAGGAGGTAAACAAATGCCTGCTTAAATCATGTTTAAATTTATACAGAAACATTGGGGTGCTCATATATTATTCCATTTTTAGTTAAACTCTTGTGAGATGCCAACCCATTCTGCTTACTTAGACCATATATTTAGTTCAGGGATTCCCAAAATGATTAGTAGATGTTTTAAGGCAGATGACGGCTTAATGGATATCTTTTATCTACTTATTTCTGTAAAAGTATACCATTATTGTCAATTTCTTTTTTAATTTTGAGATGAAATTTTACTTTTTTTATAGAATTGGGAAGGATGACTGTAGCAAAGATATAGCTTTAATATGGGGATTAAAGCTTGGAGTTTTTTGGAAAACCTTTATTTAGTGGATACTCTAATCGCTGAAACACCCCCATAGAACTGAATAATTTGTTTTAGTTCTGCTTAAAAGCAACCCTTCCTTTTAAGTTTTCTCGTTCAAAATGCCTTTTCTCTTTAGTCACAGAAACTTACTATTTAAAGAGTAAATAAGTCATAAAATAATGATCCGAGTTTCAGTTTGCTTAAATGGTTAACGCAGGAAGCTTTAATTACTAAGAAGCTATTTTATATGAAAGTATTTTATTTAAAAGATGTTTATACTAAATCAAAATAAAACATTCGTAAATAACTATAATTAGAATAGCAATAATAAAATATTGTAAAGTAGTGATAAAACTCCAACTAATTATCCTCTCTGATGGTAGAGTAAAGGAAGACTACTTAATTGGAAGAAAATTTTAAAGTGTTAAAAAGAAATACATTGAACGTGTTGCTCATTTTAACTATAAAATTTTCGTGGATAAACAAAAAAAAAGATACTTTTGCTTATGTACAAAACATACTGACCAAAGATAAATGAAGAACAATAAGTTAAAGCATTTAAAATATAAAAGACATATGAAGATTGGACAAACCAGAAGGACAAATAAAACAAGATGGAATGTACAACCACTTGAGTAGGAATTTTTTAGTACAGAAAATAATAAAATTTACCAATCTAGAATTCATTTATGAGGGAACCCAGTAGTTAGTTTGTTCAAATATCTACAACATTATTTATGTACAATTTTTTGTGTGGTGTGAATTTTCTTTCTTATCTTACCCCTTTTGATTTACATTTAACAGCATTCAAAAGATAGGATTTCTGAGGCATGCCTAATTTAGGCGAACAATAGGATTCAATTAGGAAAATGTCACTAGTGTCTCAAACTGTGATAAGTTTTCCTGAGCATACAGGACAAGGATGAAAACTGTCCATGACAGGTTTTTCAACCAGATTGGTAGATTCTATATCGCTGAGGAGATCAATAATTTTCTTGGCTGTGGCTTCAGGCTTTTTCAAAGAATTCATTTCTGCGGACAAAGCATCGTTTTCACCTTTTTCTTCTGAATGATTGCTTCCATTTAAGGAATCTTGAGCTACATCAAAGATAATTTTAATCAGATTAGTTTGACGATTATTTTAATGTGTAAAAGCTTTCTATATTTGCGAAAGTGTGCATGTGTGTGATACATTTAGACTCATCACAAAACAATCCTCAAAATAGAGAACAGGGGGTTAAAGCAGAATTTTAAAAAACAAAAATTGAAGAGTTCCTATTTTAAAAAAATAATTTTAGGCACTAATTGCATTCACTAAAGCAACTTGCAAGAAGTAGAGATATATCCTTTTTATGTAACTAAAATCTTGACTATTTTTCTTGGAAGAGAAAATAATAGAAATAAAAAATATGACTAAAAAGTGTAGTTAAACAATTTCATTACAAGTAGAAAAAATAATACTTACATAATGACTTTCTATCTGCACTGATATTTGGAATTTCAATCAATCCCATGTCACCATTTAAATCTTGGTTCTGAGACTGGAAATTTTTTCTTTCTTCTAATAACCGCATGACAAGGTTTTGTAGTTCTCCAAGCTTAGCCTGAAATTTAAAATATATTTAGATGTATTAAAAATCAAGATAAACAAATGTTGATTTTCTTTACTTGTTGGATAAATAAGAAATTAAAATTTTATGAAGAGTACAAATTTACTATAGAACTACAACTTCTCATAAATTTGGTAAAACAGAGGGGGGGCAAAGTGTTTGAAAAATAACCTCTTGTTTAGGATTAGGTTAGCAATTGTCAGGTAAAAGGAAGTAAGAGATCCTACATATAAAATACCTAAAGTAAACTTTAGGTATTTTATGGTATGTTAGGTTTTATGGTATATATTAGGTATTATCATACATTTAAAAAACAAAAGAAGTAAAGATTAAATTATATTATTTTCCCTTTCATATTGAAGTATTACTTAGATTAGGCATGACAATTATTTTAACTTAAGTGAATCTGTCATAATTTTTAAAACTAAGCACACTTAAGAGGTCAAACATTTTTATTACCCAGAGGCCAATTTACATAACCCTGAAAAATAATATATCATTGGCTGAGCAAAATTGTTCAGTGGCAGGAAAGAATGATAGTATACCTTCAAATCTTCACGGTCTCTTGCTAGCTGAGCTATATATTCATCTTTCTCTGAAGCTCTTTTCCTCATCAAACCTCTTTGAATTTGGTACAATGCAATATAGTCTCCTAAAAAATTAGAAGTTTATAATTATAATTATACAATAATTTTAAAAGCATGATGAATTACTTGAAAACTTAATAAGCAAAATGGGACTTAATTTTTTAAAGTTTTGTAACTAAAAATATCTTCCACTTACACACAATTTTCAAACACTTTTATGCAAATATAATTTAGATATCCACTCAGACACTCACAAATAAATGAATAAAAAAGCTGATTTAGTACTGTCTTATACTATTATTATTATAGTTAAAAAAGAGTCAATGTCTTAAAATGCAAGTACAAAATGTTTTGATAATTTAAGGTAATTTTAGCTAGGTTAAAATAGGCTAGCTAGGCAAATGGTGACCCAGCAGAGCGAGCATGGATTGCGAATCAATCCGAAGGGAACTGTGTTAGCAGTTACCGGGGGTTGGGGGCCCCTTAGTGACTAAGAATTAGTTAATGATTACACAATTATTTTAAATTTAATACATAATTCATATTACAAAGAAGCCCTTATAATTTTGGTAAATACTAATAACACAATCTAAAACTTTTACAGATTGAATAGTTTTATCACCAACCTATAGTGTCAGTTTCACCCTGAAGCTGAGTAACTAAATGTTCCAACTGCTGACGTTCATCCGAGAGTTCTGCTATTCTGTTCATAGTTTGCTTGAACCTTTCCTGTGGAATTTAAGACTCTTTTAGAAATAGACACTAGGCTTCAAAGTTTTATTTATAAACAAACAAAATGAAAAAGCTACACAATTTATTGACTTTTTTTTATTTTTAAGCTTAAGGTCTGTTTAAAATACTTTTCCAAATAAACTATAGTAGATAGAGAGGTGTAGTTTGATACATTTTGGATGAGTCCCAATATCCATTCTAATATTTTTTCCAGCCTCCAAAGGATGTTTACTTGGAACAATAACATGAGTAAGAATCATAATTTCATTTTCAAGTAGAAAATAACTGAAAATTGTGAAACACTTTAACTAATTGTAACAATGGGAAAATAACATCCAATATCCTAACAGTTATATTTTTGTAAATAATTTCTATTAAGACTTATTTTGTAAGTCTATTCATAATGTAAAAAACTTGTTTACTTCTAATTGCGTCATAGCATTCTTCATCATAGCATACTCTTTTTTAGATACCACATCAGTTTCAGAATCTGTAAAAATATTGATATCATGACTACAAATAAAACCAAAAGATGTAACTAGTAAGCATAATAATAGTTGAGGGAGAAGTTACCATCATTAAATTCAATTTCTTTAAATTTCAGCTGCTCTTCTAAATGTGATCGAATTGAATTCTGCTCCTCCAACTGTTTCATCATTTGGTTTCTCTCCATTTCAAGTTGTTGGACAGAAGTAGATAACGAAGCAACCTATATTAAAACAAAAATATTGTACAACAGAAAAATGTGTTTTACCTTTCATTTTACCGTTTAGAAAATATTAAATAAAGAAGCTTTTTGAAACCTTATAATACCTGTAAATCATCATTACATTGCTTACTTTACTATTAGCTTAAGGGTTAGGAAAAAAAATTCGCAAATTTGCAATTAATTAGTATAAATAAAACATCCTCCTTTAGAAAAAAAAATCAACTATTTTAGAAATATGCTTACCAAATCATTTCGCTTTGAAGCATCTTTGTCTTCAGTTTGATTTGCTTCACTACCAGGCACCTCAGATCGTGTAGCTATTGCCATCCTCAGTTCTGAATTTTGGTTTACTAAAGAGTTTATTTGTTCCTGAAACAAGAGCAATATAAATTAACTGAACTAAATCCTTCAGCTTCTTTTTTAGTCTAATGGAAATGAAACACTAATGTTGGAATTAAAAGAATTAATTTAATTTCCATAGGTTACTCCTACATTTATAGCCTTTATTGTTAAAAATGTTGTAAATATAAAAAAAGTGACAATGTCAGTAAAAACTTTATAAGCACTATTTTATTATTTGAAAAATTCAAGGGAAAACAGTTTAATTGATGTTACAATACAACTAGAAGGGTTGAAAAAACTTAGCTTTGTATTGCTTGAGAGGAAACAATATAAAAACCTTTCATAAACCCCTCAGTAAGAACATGACTGTTGTGATTGGCTATTGGAGAATTGCTAGAGTAACTTACCTGTGCTTGGTGTAGTTCTTTTTGTAACATTTCAGTCAGTTGGCCCTGAGCTTCATAATGCCTCATTCTGTCTGCTATTTGATTTTGCTGATAGATTCCTCGGGTAGATGCCTGGTGAAGGTTATGCAATTCTTCTTCTCGTTGCAAAAGCTGCAAATGAAACATCAGAGAAAACATTACACAAAAATGTTGAGCAAAATATGTACAGACACAATAATCTAGGTTTCACCTATTAAATAGAGCACAGAGATTTGGGTTGAAATGATACTTCTAAGGAATGGTTTTAAAAGATTCAACATTACAAACATTTATGATCATTGAATTCTATAAGTTGGTACAGTGTGATAGCAGATAGCACAGCAGCAGGAAGAAAATGAATATAGACAGTGGATAAAATCTTTTAATTTCAAAAACCTTATTTCACCCTAACTACCTGATATTAACTTCCTCTCACCTTTCCCAACTTGGAAGAAAATCACTCAAACAGGTTGCTTTCTCTCATCACACTGTGTATCACAAATACATACCCCCTCTCACCCTTAAATGAACATTGGGATTTTTGAACCCCTTACACAATTAAACAATAGAAAGGGAAAACATTTTCAAGGGTCTTGCCTGTTCTTGAAGCTCTTGGAGCTCCTTTTCTTGCTGACTCAATCTCTCTCCCAATTCTTTGGTGATATGCTTTTGAGAATCCAGTTCTTCAACAACTTTCAGCTTGTCATTACTCTACAAGACAATATAATGAAATATATTATACTCAAATATTTTGTTGAAAAACAGCACTGTTAAATAAAATATTATTTTAGAAGAGTCTCGATTATCTGAGCTAATGTGGACCAAGGCTAACTCTGATAACCAAAAAACTTGGTTTAAACAAAATTCAGTAAAAGTTTATGTTTAAAGGTATGTTTTAAATTTTAACAAATACAAAAGTTATACATATACACAACAAATGCAATTCATGTTGTTCCAATGATTAATAAGTTCTTGAAAAGTCAAATTTTTGATGTTTTAACTTAATTTGACCTTTTTTTGTCAATTTTAAAAATAAAAGGATTTTAGAAATACTTGATGGCTTGGTTAAAGTTGAAATTCTGATGATTGGGGCTTGGATAATTGATCTTTTACTATATTTAAATTTTTTTATTAGTATGTTGAATAAAAATCAAATATATTATTTTCAAGTTACTAGAACATTAAAGAACACAAGTATAGCCATGGAAAAACAATTAATTAAACAAATAGTTTGGATTATATAATTTTTTCCAATCCACTCCAAAATAAAAAAAGCTTAGAACAATTGTCTAATGATGTTTACAAAACTGTTAGGTTTTCATCCAATTAATTAGCTTTCTGAATAAGAGTTTGAGTAAACCTAGGTTCTTTAATAAGTATTGCTAGTAGAGTAAAAAAAAAAAAAAGATACAAACCATCTCTACAAAGCCACTTTGCAGCTCTTCTAACTGCTTTTTCAACTCTCTATTTTGAGACACCGCACGGCTAGCAGCAACTTTATCGCTTTGCATTTCTTCCACCAGGCGGCCCTTATCCACTTGCTCATCTTTCAAACGAGCAATGAACTTCTCCAGCTCCGCAACGGTGACTTTCTGCATTTCCAGCTGGTCGGCCAGTGAAGCATTGTTGCTTAGCTGAAAATATCAAGCAAATTATTATATGATTATAGCTACACCTGAAAAAAAAGTTGCAAGTTCAACCAAACCACGGCTTACTAGATTCATACAATTTAGCCATTTCTTGAATTATGGGAACATTTGAAAACTTTTTCCCACTAGAATTGCCTCGAATCCTTCCTAACCAATAGGATAACACACTGACATATAAGGAAAAATAAAGATGTGTTTTCATGACGTAACTGCAGACTATCGGGGATTGTGAGCCTATCTTGGCAAACTTTGTTAAAGTCATAATTTTGAGCCATTATGCCATGCCCTCCAACTCTGTGGAATTTCTTTACCAGAAGTTAGCTATTGCCATCTATCACTTTTATGATTTCCGTATCTTGGTTAGCCATGACCAAACCTAACTCCTACTTACCACTTCCTTTACCCAAACATATACACTAGAATGTTAAAATTCGAGCTGGCTTTTCACAAACCAAGTTTGCTGGTTCAAGCACTTTTTTCATGTTTGATTGTACCCATCACTCAATAATACATTTTCTTAATAAGGTCATATGTTTCAAAATATTGGGAAACTGATGAAAAAACTCATTTATGAAATATGGTTGAAGATAATTAGTAGTTGTAAAGGTAGAAAGAGACATAGTAAATCAAATATCTTTGCCACAAAAATAAACTCTAGAGGACTTTTTAATTGTATTACCAACTGGTATGATATTTAATATCTTCTGGTGTAAGTAATTGAAGAACTAAATTTGCCTCCCCTCTAAATTAAATAACCACACAATATTCATGCAATTTTTCAATAATTCTACCCCATTCTTTTTGAAGGAACACATCTTAACATGAGGATGCAGTAACAAGAAGAAAGCATGGACAGTTCAGATGACTAACTAATTCAGAAATTCTAGATTGGTAGGTATTCTATTGAATCCTGCTTTTGGGGACACATTACTTTGGTAGATAGAATCCCCCTCTTCAATTTTCAATGAGAAATATTTGCAGTAGCTCAAATGAAAAGAATAACTCATAGAATAATGATCAATAATGATACTCTTCTGCAGTGAGAAACAATAAAATGTTTACAAAACCGTTTGACACACATACCTCATTTTGCAACTTTTGGTCAATTTCCTCATTTTGATTCTTTAAAATGCTGATCTGCACTCTTAATTCTGAAGGATCATCTTTAGTAAAGGTACCTAAAATAATATATTGATGCTTCAATAGTTCATATAGCACATTAAAAACAGCAATAAGGACCTGCCACTGTTCCTTAACAAGATCTGCAGCTGTGTAGAAAAGTGTTTTAACTCATGTACTTTATTTCACTATCAAAAGGGCATTTCACATGAGTTTTGTTCAAATTTACAGACTAAATTCCCCTTTAAAATGCTAGTCTTAAAATTATCCTGTCATTCTTTCATAAAAACATTGGACAAGTTCCTTATTGGGAGTAACAGTGAACTGTAGAACTGAGATAAAGGTTTAAGATACAGGTAATAAGAAGGTTTCAATATACCTATGACATCTTAACCAAAACTTACTATTTTGTGATTGCACTGCATCTAACTTTTCTTGCAAGCTGTTTCTTTCTTTGGAAAGTTGATCCTTCTCACTTGATATCTGCTTTATCTAAAAATAAAATACAATAAATTTTAGTTACATAATATAATAGATAACCTTTAAAAGCAAAAAAAATCTATGTAAATCATACTTCATCTCTTAAAGACGTAACTTGCTGACTAAGTTGTGAAATGTACTGCTGATATCTCTCTGAAGTCTGATCTCTTTCCATTATCAATTTGCTAATGGAATCTTTATGCTAAAAAAGAAATTCAAGCTTATTAAAAAGTTTTGAAAAACGTTCTTAACATTCGCCTGATATAAAATCTGATAAAAACTTATTTAATCATTGCCTTCTAAAAAACATAAAAAACTAATTACGTTGTGTTTAATATGTTTAAATCCTAATTTGATTTCAACACTAAAATGTGCATTTTGATTCATATAAAAACATTTTGATGGAGTAAGTTATAAACATTAAAAAGAAATTTTAAATTAGAAACTTACAACTCAATTACTTATCAGTACAGACTTTTTATATTTCTCAATCTAAGGACAAAGGTAGAATTAGGCCAAGTACAAAAAGTAATGAAAATAATAAGCATCTCATATGTCTAATGATATAGATAGAGACTATAACAGTCTTCAGTCATCTGAAACCCACATTTTAGAGCAATTCAAATATTTTTTCAGTATAAAAGAAGTTTCACCTCAAGTTAAAAAAACATTTTAATAGGCCAGTTAATAAGTGTCATTTTAGCTATAAAGGAAATAATTACATGAGATATTCTTTGTTCCAATTCCAGTTTTTGTTGGAACACTTCTTCCAGCTGAGTTCTGTTCTCTGGGCTACTGTCCACAGAGGAGAGCTGCTGGGCTCTAGATTCTGCCACTGAGAGTTTGTCTTGGCAATCAGAGAGTTCTTTTTCTACTGCTTGTAAATCTAGTAACTGAGAAAAAAAAGGTTATTTATACAAATACAAATATAGTCGATCAACTACAGGCTAAAAGCCCAGCAATGTTGATCCAGTCTATTCAATTCAACCCACCCGATTTCCAGTATTCGTCTACTTTTCTTTTAAACTCGTCCACCCCACTTGAGTTAACTATCGATTCAGGTAATGCATTCCATTTATCCACTACTCTATTAAAAAAATAAAGCTTCCTACAATCCCGTTTAAAACTTGCCTTATTAACAAATCTTATCTTTCAAATAACTGATATTTACTTTAGTAAAAATGCATGAGATAGTACAACATATAAAAGGCTGTTAGTTAGAATGCCAAAATAGTACACCAATTAAGTATGACTAGTAAAAAGTTTTCATTTCTAAAACATCAGAACCAGTTAAGAATGAGAATATTTAATCATAAGCCATATTAGTGGCTTTCACCAAATATTATAATGGTTCCAATGAAAGTTATAAAAACCTTACCTTTTTGTTCAATTTTTCAGTCAATTCTGCAATTGCTAATTTGGATTCTTCATTGGATTTACTGTAATTAAAATATATTTTTTAATTTATATAATCTAGGAAATATTGAAATATTTCATGAATAAAAAGTAATGGCAAAGAATTTTACCTAATTTTATAATTTTCTAGCTTTAGTCTCTCCAACTCTTTTCCAAGTTCTTTATTACTCTAAAAATAAAATTATCACCAATTTAAAATTTAAGCATAAGATAAAAGGAGAAGTTGGATTAAAACAAAGATATTTTCATTACAGAAATAGTGTTTACTAATAAGTGTAAAAAGTATTTAGCTTGTAAGTAAAAATAATACACTAAAACCAATATACTTTTTAAAAACTTCCATAAATGTTTAATTTAATGAAACTGTATCATTGACCAATATAATACACTCACAAGATATTCTATTTTGATTCATTACCTCTAATGAGTATTTTTTGAACTTGGATATTAACAGTTTTTCAGAACATTAACGTAATGGAAAAGTGTATATGACATAATTACAAGAAGAGTCCACAGGAAGTATTTTTTAGTACTTTAGGATTACTCGAGTGGAAATACCAAGTATTCTGATAAATTGTCAAAAATATGCAAATATCAAAATAAATTACAATTAAAATATCTCAACTAGCAGTGCTGTTTTTTATATTTTTAATGTTTCTACATGTAAATTGTAAAACATTGCAAAAAGTCCAATTGGGGAAATTTGTGCCTGACTTATCCTACATTTTTCTTTTAAATTGGTTGATTTAGAAAAATTAATGATCTCTTAAGTCATATTGCTCTGAATATATTTTATTAACACTGAGATTTGATTATAAACTAACTTCAACTATTATAATTAAGAAATCAAATTCAGTTTAAAATTTCCTACTTTTTCTAACTGTTGAGTTGAACTGCTTAGATTGTTAAGCTCTCGTTCAAGTTCTGAAGCTCTTTGTCTCGACCCTCTTAGTCTGCCTTGAAGTTCTTCTACCTCACCTGAAACACCAGAAATCACAATCAAGTTAATTTGTTGTTGAATATCTATACCTTTTTCCATTTCAATGTAATTTTAAGAGTTTAAGAAATTTCAACTGCAGAAAGGTCTGTTAAATGTTTTATAAAAAATTGAATCATTAGAAAATGTTACAGAAATAAAAGAAAAAGTGAATGTTATAGTTAAAAAGTCAAAAGAGAAGTTTTGATAGATAACCCTAATCTATTGCTTAACAATTTTTTGGGAGATGACCAATCCCAGATTTTTGTAATTTTAGAAGATGTAACCAAATTGTGAAATACTGAATTTTTACATGTGTTTGGAGAAAATAAAACACTATAAATAATAGTAGGACACAATTTGATGCCACTTTAGATATTGCAAGCAAAAAAAAAGCATCCTAATGGAATTTAAAAACAATAAATTATAAGACAGATGTTTCATTCCAATATAACACAAGCTGAAATTTATTTTTAAAAAATGTGTTTTGTACAGAAGTTTGAAGAGTAAAATTAAAATTTAAGTACTTAGTCAAGGACTTTCAAGAGTTTATAAAAAAATTTTAAACACCTTGAATGCCATTTAAAACTGCAAATAAGCTGTTTTTAACGACTTTTCATGTTTTCAATGATATGGAAGGTTGTTTTCTTCACTGTAAGCAACATAATTGGGCAGTTAGGAAAACAAAATAACTACTTATTTCTGAAAAGTAAAGAATTTAAGTACTACTTTAAGGGCCCTTTTGTAAGGAATAGAGATAATGAACGAGTTATTAAGGAATGTGCAAACAATGATTTCTCAACATTAAAATCATTAAATGATATCATTACTTAATTTAGAAAAGTAATCAATCAAATAAAAAGTTAATGTAATGTATTTTGAAAACTTTCTATGAAATACTTCCCATTGTTATTACAAACATGAGTGTAAGTTAGAAACTATTCTGGGACAGAATCAGATTAAACTTTTGTTGAAAATTACATTCATATTACTTAGTTACTACAAGTTAAGTTCTTTCCGTTCAGACCAAAATCACTAGGATGGATTTCTGTCTCTAGACGGAAAACTTTCGTCTGTGATTATAAGGGAAAACCAACCTGCTTTCTGCTTGGCAGTTTGCTGACTCAGAGCAAGGGAAGACTGCAGCTCGGTTTTCTCAGCCACGAGAATGCCAATGGTCTGAATGTGGACCTGTAGCTGGTCTTTCAGACTCACTTGCTCCTTGTGAGACTTTTCCTGAAGCTCTTTTCTCTCTTGGTCAAAGGTTTGGATTTGACGCTTGTTCTTGGCTTTCTGAGAAAAAAGAATTTTCCTATAGAATACCTTTTCTTTTTCCAATGTTTTTGTGGGGAACTCACTTACCACTCAAATAGAGCTTCCTTAGTTTTAAAAATAAACACATTTTTAAGGTTGGTTGGTTGGTTGTTTTGGGTTTTATGGCGCAAGGTCCCTATATCGGACATTCCGCGCCAAACACAAGATTAATAGTTAAAAATCACATTTTTAAGGATATTTCAATGATGGAATGATTAAGAAAAAGCTTTGGAACTGGAAAGCAACAAGTTAGACACTAAAGTTAGCAGCCAATCACTCTGCTTGGAACTTGAGCCAGATTGTAGGATTCTCTGTAATGATGTGACATAGATGTGATATAATTTACTTTTCAGGTTTATATCTTTGAAATCATGTTTTTGTCCATGACAGTGGCGGATTAATGCAATTTTGTGGGTGGGGGCGGTTAGATGAAATATTCATTTTACAGTAAGTCCTCCCTGGGATGTGATTTTTTAAAAATAATATCTTTAAAACTAGCACTGTTAAGCTGTTTTGAGACTTAAAATTCATAGAAAATAAGTTTAAAATAGTGGAGAAGGGGTACATTAATTAAATTGGACGTAAAAAATTTGTGAGCAGTATAGAAATCCAAGTAAAAAAGGGGTCTGGGGGGAAATTTTTGAATTTTAGCATGCCAAAAATTGTTCTGAAACTACTTTTAGGGAATTTTTCTCGGGGGGGGGGGGCGGTCATGCCCTCCGCCCCTGGTCCATGAATATAATTTCACAAATATGTTAAAAAGATGAAAGGAGCCTAAGATTCATACTAATATGTACTTACTAATTCATGAAGTTGAAACTGAGCCTGGTCATTTGACTGTCTCAGATTGTTTACCAACAGTGCGAGTTCTTGGTTTCTCTTTTCTAAGGACTGGCTCTCAAGATTACGGGTCTCTTCTTGAGGAAGGTTGCCATTCATAAATGCAGTTGTTTCGCTCATTAATCCATTGACTTGCAAAGAGATCTGTCGCAGGCTCTCTGTAGATGAGTATTCCCTAAAGAAAGAAATTGATGAGTTTTGTTTCTTAGAGTTGATACATTGTTGTATACATCAATTAGGTTAGTTGACAACAAAGTTGATTATCATAAGCTGCAGTGTGCTTGTTCATTGTGCAGCATTAAAGTTTATAGTACCACCACTATACTACATTAGTATAGGCATTTTTTTAAATAGACCCCGCCACACTATCGGAAGGGATTCCATTTTTTTTGGTATAATTTCCGTAATTTGTACTATGAGAGCAACAACTGTAGAAACTATGAAGAATCCATAGTTCTTGAAGTCTCTACAAATATACAAACACTTCTCTCTCCTTGTTGCATTATGTCACAAATTCAGAACCCTTCCTCCCTCTAAAAATGCAACATCCTTACTGAATGACCCCCTCCCTTTAGCTATACCTTTAATTACTTTGATTTTAACCATGAAAATTCAGGAAAAATCAAGAATACCTTGAACAACTAAACTCATAATGAGAACATAAAAAAATAATTAAGGAACATTAAAAAAAATCAAATCTCAAACAATGAATCAAGTGTAAAACTAAGAACAAGTTTAAAGATAGAAAAACATGCAAAAAGAAAGAAATTATAATATTTAAGTCACAACATTTTGAAATAAAAATTTAATTTAAAATTCTAGCTCTAAACATGCATGAAGATAACTCAAGTTAATAACACTAATTCCCAACTGATCATTAAAACTATTATTTAACAGATTAATAATTCACATTAGAGTCATTCCACGTCAAATCAACACACTTTTTGGCATGACCATCTCAGATTTTCTTGAAATTTGGTACACATATTCTACTTATAGAAACTCGGAAAAGTACCAACTTTCATTAAAAAATATTAATTGGTTCTGGAATTACACTTGCGCAAAGTGGTCAAAAATAGGCCAAAAATGGACCAACATAAGTTCTTTAAATTGCTCTAGAGGACCTTCTAATTGGGTTATACAGATGAAATTGGTGTCATTTTAAAGTATTTTAAATGTTCTTTTTAATGGTGTAAAATGTGCTGAAAAATTGTGAAAAACAATATATTTTAAAAAACAAAATAGAATTAAAAGTTCAATTTTCATCAAATGTACCACTTTTAAAATTTTGAAAAAAATTCCAGGAATAGTTAATATTATTCTAAATAATCTGGTTAAATTATAGGATGGGACAAAAAAGGGATCAGTGTCAAAAACTAATTAAACCAAAGTTCGATTTTTCTATATCCCCTCAAAAAATTTTAAAACTAATTATTTTTCATTAATTTGATGTGAATTGAGTTGTATTTGACTGTTGTTGACAATTAGGGCCCCTGCACAAACTTGGTATACCCCGGGCTTCATATTAACAATCTGTATACTAATTCAGGCCATTGTATTGTAACAATGCACATGATGTAAATGTGAAGCCCGGGGTGTACCAAGTTTGTGCAGGGGCCCTAATTGTCAACAGCAGTCAAATACAACTCAATTCACATCCAATTAATGAAAAAAAATTAGTTTTAAAAATTTTTAAGGGGATATAAGAAAAATCGAACTTTGGTTTAATTAGTTTTTGATACTGATCCCGTTTTTGTCCCATTCTATAATTTTACCAGATTATTTAGAATAATATTAACTATTTCTGGAATTTTTTTCAAAATTTTAAAAGTGGTACATTTGATAGAAATCGAACTTTTAATTCTATTTTGTTTTTTAAAATATATTGTTTTTCAAAATTTTTTAGTACATTTTACACCACTAAAAAGAACATTTAAAATACTTTAAAATGACACCCACGTCATCTGTATAACCCAATTAGAAGATCCTCTAGAGCAATTTAAAGAACTTATGATGGTCCATTTTTGACCACTTTGCGCACCTGTAATTCCAGAACCAATTAATATTTTTTGATGAAAGTTGGTACTTTTCCGAGTTTCTACAAGTAGAACATGTGTACCAAATTTCAAGAAAATCCGAGATGGTCATGCCAAAAAGTGTGTTGATTTGACGTGGAATGACCCATTATTAATATAATTAGTTTGGGAAAGGGAAGCATTGTAAACTGGTAACATTAAAAAGAAAATTGCATACTGTACCATTAAATAAAATCAATTTTAATTTAATCTAATTTTAAAAAAATAGTAAGTTTGAATTTTATCCCTTAAAAATACTAAAGTACAGATGAAATTCTTAACATTGAAAAAAATATGAATTAAAAGGATAGAGGTTCAAACTAATATGACTAAATATTAAAAGCAAATTTTGTATATACTAGGGATAGTTTTTAAAAAAATAATGGATGTTAAAATTAAAACTAACTTGGAATTGTTCAACTGTAAATCTGATTTCGACTTTTGAATTGTAACTTCCTCGTAAGAATCCTTAGCCTCTGGTGTTGAACTGACATTAATATTTGATGCACTAGCTACCCTACAAATGAACAAGCAAAAACAAAATAGGTAACCATGCCATGCAGTTATAAAATATCAATTCATGCAAGGTACCAAAGTCTACAAAACCTAATTTATTTAACTAACTAAGCCACTTTTTAAATTTGAATTCATAGAAGAGTAGGTACTAAAAGGATGTAACAGAATTTAATACAAATCAAAGCACGAAGGGTAAGAACGACAAAAGAAGGGGAATAAAGTTGTCTCACTATTCCTAGGTTGAGAAGTGAAAACCAGTGAAAAAGCTATTGAGTAATTTTTGGGTTAAGTTTATTTTTATTAAATCTTATAGAATGTTGTATTTAATGGTGTGCAGAGATATAGATTATTTTGGATCATACTCTTCAAAGGTGCTAATTAAATTAGGGATGTTCTATTACTGAAATCGTAAAATATGTTTAACCTTTAAAAAGGAAAGGATCACAGAAACTTGCATAGTTAAAGTGTCACTTAATAATTTTTCAGGGAACACAAGAGAAGGACTTAATCCAGTAGCAGTGATAATAAGTTTTTAACATCTTAATGGATTGTGATTTGACAGCATAACTATTTCTCTTACCTAGTCTTTAGTTGCTCAGCATCATTATTTGGGTTTTGACCTAAGGAAGGCACCTGTAAGACAAAAATGCATTTAATTCTCGAATATGAAACATTTCAACAACTTGATATCTTACAGGTTTAACTGAGTTCAGCTTAAAAACTTGGAAAACATCTACTACATGACTACATGCTACAACTTACATAAAAACTGAGGGGATTATATTATATACATTAAACTCTTAATAGATCAAAGATAGGTAAATAGCAACTTAAATGTACACACACAAAAAACAGCAATGGTTAAAAGCTCAAAAATAAACATCATAAATTACTAATGGTTTTAAGAACTTTGATGATTCATACTTCTGGCAGAGAATGGCTCGCTGTTTTCCTGGATGGAGTTGCTTCAGACAAGCTCTCAGAAGAATCGTTATCAGTCGGTGGCGATTTCTTTCGAGATCCTTTCGTTTTTCCAGATCGTTGTTGTTGGAACTGCTTAAGCTGAAATAAATTTATAATTCAGAGACTTAGTAATAATAAAAAAACCCTCAAACTTTGTTCTTAAATTATCAAATAGTGATTCAACAAATTTTCTGCATTAAACAGGCCTTGCTTCAATAACATAGTCAATTGTTATTTGAAGTATAGTACTGAATCAAGGGAAAATGGTACAAGTCTGTTTGTTATCTATCCCATTAGAAATTTCTCAGCTGTTTTAGCTACTAAACATTCAAATCACACTGATTTTTATAGTTGTCAGCAATACAATGTTCAATCAGTTTTTCTGCAAATTTCAGAATATCTTAACTCTTGCTCTTGGTATCCAAAACAGCTTAGAAACTTTAAGCGGGATAGAAAAAGGAATAGTACCTGGAAAATAACTAATGGGTCAGATGCAGCATGTTTGATAGTCAGCCATTAATTCATGAAACATACTTTCCCCAAGCAGACATTTGGATAAAAATGATCAGACGATGGTTAATCCAAAAAATTTGGGCTAGATGAATTTTTGGCAAGATTTTGTTATGCATTGCTGTTTATAGGCAAAAAAGCAACTTAAATTCTACAGAAGTGGGTCACCAGAATCCACTACTTCAGTGCCAGGCCTGAGATTATTTGGATAATCCTAGACATTTCTCCACTGATTGGTTAAAGTTCAATTATGTTATTTATGCAAGGGAGCATGCATAGCCTAGCTACTCTCAGTCTCAAGAGGGCTAAGGGTCCATTTGGTAAACCTGTGTGGGACTACGAAGCTGCTGCGCAATTTATCTTTGTTAAATCAGTTTGGTTCAACCTGTCAAAATTGTACAGTGTAAGCGTAGCTGCATCTGATCCAATATGTATGCAGAAATTTTGTAGTAAAAATGAAAAAAGTAATTTACAAAATCCAAGAGCAAAGCATTTTAAAATAACCTTCGTTTACGTTAATTATAGCATCATATGGATCGATTTAATAAGCTAATAAATATATGTGATTAATAATGCAGCTTGCTTCAATTGAATCAAGCATGGATTTTTCTGCAACAAAAAAAAGAAGATATCCATTCTTTCTAAGATTGGTGCTTAAAAATACTGAACTTTTTGAAAGATTTATAAATTAATGGAATTCAGTAAATAAAGCAAACGTATTATATTATACAATATCTTATCGCCGACCTACACGTCAGTTCAAACACACTATCACTCACTCCCTCTACATAAAATGGGACACGTTTCAGAAATCATTGATACCATCTGGACATAGTTAGATGTTTTTGATCCTTATTAAACATTTTATTCTTACCATTGGGAGAGTATTTAAGCATTTATTACCTTTTTTAGCCCAGCTGCCAATTTTTCCTCCCTGCTGATTCCATCTGCCATGTTGACAAATGCGTACCGTCAGAAAGGAAAATGTAAACAAAAAAGAATCAGGCAGAAGAGGAAAATGTCTTCATCGATAAGAGGTCATCTCAATTGAAATGACCATTTTAACATTTGCAAATAAGCTTTTTAAAGCAAATAGCCATAAAAAAATGACCATGAAAAGTTTTAGATTTTATTAAAAAAAGTTTATTGATTTTAAGTTTCTGATTTTAGTTTTAGTTTACTTGTTTAACTGTAACTCCTGTAACTAGATGCTAGTTTTGTTTTCTGTTTCTGATAGCCAGTTTCGGAGTGTCTATAGACCCGAGTACTCGGTTCACTGCATATTTCTAGTATTACGCCGAGTATTGCGCAGTATGGGACTGCGCAGTTTTAAAGCTTAGTTAGTGTGACGTCACATCCAGATTCATTTTCGCGCGTCCATTCATTTACCATTTCCATTGCATCCATTTCCATCGTGTTTTAGAAATGAATTTTAATTTTTCCTTAGTTGTTATTGTGTTAGTTGTAGACGAGTCAAAAATGCAAGACGCCGAGATGAGTTTGTCATCATCTGTAAGAGAAAAAACGTGCTCAAAGGCACTATTTCGTCCCGGGATGTGATATGGACTACCATAACAAAGGTAAAGAAACTATCTTCTCTTTTTTAAATTCTTCTAAAGGAAGCCCATAGAAAATGTTGGTAAATGCAATCCCTATTTTGGACAAATTTCATAATATGTTACGAGTAATGTTATAAATCGGCCATTATTAATAATGCCCGAAGTGGAGGAGGGCAATGTGATAATCAATGAAATGCATTTATCAATGAAAATTATCACTTAGCCCGGCCTCCACTCTGGGTTATTAATAGTGTTCGGCACTAGTTAACTAGAACTAGTTGCAACTAGTAGTTAACTACCGATCAACTAGTAGTTAACTAGTAGTTTAACTACTTTTAGTTTAAAGTAGTTCAACTATTAGTTTAACTACTTTTTTAATCAACTACTAGTTAAAACTACTTTCAAATTTACAACTCTTGAAAAAAATTTTTACTTCAAATTTAAAAAGATATTTAAAATTTTTATCAAAGGTAGAGTATTCAAATACCATAACCAGAAATAAAGACCATTTTTGCGCGAAGTATAAACGTTTTTTGTGGCATAGATACGAAAGATGTATTAGAATTTAGCCAAAAATTAGGTTATGAAATTAAATAGACTAGTTAACTAGTAATTAACTACTTTGGGAAATAGTTAACTACTAGTTGCAACTAGTCCAAGGAAAAAATAGTTAACTACTAGTTACAACTACAATTTCCCAGACTAGTTAGTAGTTGGTAGTTAACTATTTTTTTACCACTAGTTGCCGAACACTAGTTATTAATAATACCAAATTAATCACTCTGAGCGAAAGATAAATATATATTATAAGACTGTCAGAGATGGGAAAGAAGTTTCACTCCTAGATCGCGACCCAAATGGTAGCCTAATGCCATTCCATCTGAATTCTTTTTACCTATTATTGATTAAAAAGGTGGTTTGAATTAGCCTCCATCGAAATCTCTATTTTCTAAATTTTTGAGATTGAGGTAACAGTCAGTCCAGAAAGTATTAATACACCCAACAAATTTGCACTTTAGTAAACCAACTATAATGGCTCAACTGCATGTGCAAAATCCAAACAAAAATTATCCTAACATCATTTGTTATCCTTCATTACAATCTACCAGAAAGAGCATCAAAAGAGTGTAAAATTATTATCCAAAATTATGCGAGTTTGAAAACCATAAAAGTGTGAGTGCCAGTGTACAGCCATAGACCAATGGGTAACTGTTGTCTGGCACTCCCACAGACATTAAATCTAAAATCCTTTGATTTAAAGACACCCATTGATTGTGAAGATTCCATTCCAAGAGTCTCCTAAGAATTAAATTTGATGTGTATGTGGGGGCTAGACATTAGTTTCCCATGTTAGTCTATGGCTGTACGAATACTTTTTGGTTTTCGAAATCGCTTCATATTGGATAATAATTTTTTTCATTCTGTTTTGATGCTTTGTTTTAGTAGATTGTAATGAAGGATAACAAACCATGTTGGGATATTTTTTGTTTAGATTTTTCACATGCAGTTAGCGTAATAGGTATTATACTAGTGCAAATTTGATGGGTGTACGAACGAATACTTTCTGGACTCACTGCATGTTTACTGAATGCTTCAATCTTGAATCACTACAAACCAATAGCATATTAGATTTAAAGACTAGTTTAGGTCCCAAAAAGATGGTAGGCTTGAAAGCCATTAAGTTGAAAAAGAAAATTATAAAACTGTTTATTTTATTTAACTCGACTACATTTTTGTATCAAACAGTACCTAAGTATGTATATACACAGTAATTTTTATATTACTTCCAATTTGTAATTAAAATACTTTTTCTCAAAAGTTTTCTTTATTTGTGTTCTATATTATAAGTATACTTTAATTAAAAACTAAAAGGGTTCTAATATGTTGTAATTGAGTAGATAATTAAATACTATTGTGATGTATGAAATTTAATGTTTTCAGTTCAAGTTGTTCTTCAAAAAATCAAGTTTAGAATAGAATAAACGAAATCTTTCTTGCCCGGTGAAAGCCCTTTAAACATTGTCCTATAATAGAAGGCTTTAATTAAAGGGTGATCACCATGGCTTTCTCGTTGTGTGCCACTAGAAATACCCAAGCTCCATAAGGATTCAAGGCTAAGTGATCTCAAAGAGGGAGTATTTCACCAGTTACAGCTGGTTAGCCGAACTATAGGTTAAACTCCGACTCTCAAGCGTCAACTCCAGCCATGGACCGGTTTCGTCCTTGTTAGGACTCATCAGCACGGCATAGGAAGGCAACGCAAGAGAGCGGAGAGCAAGTGATCTCATGTGATTTTTATGATTTCCTTGTAAGTATGTTTGTTTTCAGAAACTTGATATTGCAGAATTCTCTTAATCTTCTCATTTCTAGGAAATTTGGATTGATATACTGTTTTTATATTACATATTTGGTTTATTTCCGAGTTTTTACCACATTTAAGCTATAGGGAAGACTGCGGACACTTGATCCTCAATTCAGTTTTTAATTTTTTTTCTCTGCTGCAAATTATCAGATTTCAAATTTTTGACTTAACAATTGTATTCTATCCCCCTCACCAAATAATATTTTGTATTTGAAATTAATCAAATAATTTTTAAAAATGCTTGCAGAGGGATAAGTCTTTTACTCTCTGATGCAGTTGTGCACGTACAATATATTTTATAAATAAGATTAACTTTTTCCTAAATTAGTAATTCTAAAAGAATCTAAAGTTATGCAGCAAAGAATAGGTACATTAACCTCAATCATAATTACAAAAATAAAAAAACTTATTTACCATACCTAAGGTGACCAAGCGTCCTCCATTTCTAAGTTCTGTGCTCCTTTTCACTATTTTAAAACTAATCCATTGATTAGTTTCCAAGGCACAGAAGAAATAGAGGAAGAGAGGGGTTGGGTTGAAATATTTCCTTCGTTTTGTTTTTATTTCATATCTTCAGTGGGTTTTTTTCTTTTTGGAAGTAGTTTAAGCAGTTTTGTTTTAATATTTTTGATAAAAGATGGGTGGAAATATTTAACCCAAGCCATGATTAAACCATTTCAAAACTGAACACATTTTACAGGAAAATTTAGTTATTCTTGTTGAATTTACTTTTTGTGTTGCCCTGGAATTAATACAGCCTCAGTTGAAAGCACTTTTTAGATGGGTAATGCTAATGATTTTTGGGCAAGTAAGAAATCAAGATTAAATGTAGATACTCTAGCTGCAGAACTTTATGTAAAATTCAATATGAAGGATACTTGTTGTTTTGAAATTTCCTATATATTGTTAGAAAATGATACATCAACAAAAAATATTCATTTAATGGAAAATACTTGTTTATAATTGAAAGATATGTAAGGCATAATTAGTGTATTTTTGTTTGAATTAATAAAATGTTTCATTTATTATTGTTGTGCCTTTTTCTTAAATTATTTCGTCCTCCTTTTTATTGAGAAAAAAATTGTCACCTACCATACCAGTAGTACCAGATTTTCTAGAGTTTATTTCCAATAACAACATTAATTAAGAGTTGTAATAATTTTACTTATTGAAAGTAAAAGTGAAAGCATGTGTTGACCAGAATACTTGATACAAAGAAAATAAAGACTAACAAAGTTTTAAAACCTAAAAATTTAAATGCAATAATTGCATAATAATAAACTTGTTTTCTAGAGTTTATATCTATTAATTAATAGAAAAAAAAATAATCATGTAATGAACCACTGGACCATACCATAGTTCTACTGTACTAGAGGAACCTTTTGTCTTCATGGGTAGAAAAAGTTAAAATCTGAAATAATCACTGAAATACTTTTCTAATATGACTTTAAATATTTTTAGTTTTCAGAATTCATTTAAAAACTTTAAATAGCATATCTTTTTAAAAATTCTTAAAATATAATCACTTTTTAAACATTGATTATACCAGATAGTATTAAAAATTAACAAAGCAAAAAAAGAAGAGATCCTTTGATTTGTATATGTTATGATTTTAAAAAAATAATTGAGTAGTACACTATACTTATTAAATTTATTTTATTAAATGAAAACAATAAGAAATTTCTTTGTATGTAAATCATAATACAATTTAAAACTAGTGAGTTTAATTTAAACTTGCCACAAAACCCATTTCATTGAGAAAGAATAATATTTTAAAATTAAAAATCTTATTTTTAAAAAGTGTTCTCTCTTTTATGAAGTTTAAAAAATTTTATCAAAAAAATGAATAAAAACATCCATATAGCTGTAGATGTTCTAGTATACTTCATTTCATTAATTAAAGCAGGAAAAAATAATGTTCCAATTTGGTCAATGGGTATTCTGTAGCTGAAGTACTCGTTTGAAAATGATCGTTTCGATGTCGTTCTTGGTCTCGAAAATTTTTTTTAAAATTCTGAAGTACAGGCTGTTTACGAATATCAGGTGAATTTTTCAACAAAAATTTAGAATAAGTGTTGAAAAATTGAAGCATTTTTCTTGATACTTTTGTTTTATATGCTTTAATTTTTCTACACTCATGCAAACACTCGTGTCACAGTGTTTGTCACTTTTTGTATAGAATCACTTATTATTCAACCGTATCTGGTTATCACTCTGATCTTGGGCAAATGTGATAACATAAAGCGGAGTAGACTAGACTGTATTTGAGCTAATTTTAAGAACTTTTGAAAGAATAGGGAGATTTTGAGGCAAAAAGCGAAATATCTGGTCACCCAACTTTCAAAATATGTACATTTGAGAAAACATTTACATCAAAAATGAAGTAAAAAACACAAAAATTTTATTTTGAAAAAAAAATACACTATCTACAAAACAAAATCAGTATGAGCGGCGGTCCCTGGACCCGTGCGTAAGTCGCAATTTTTACTAAAATCGAAATTGTGTTTTCTACCTTAAAATATACCCTGCCATATACTATACCTCATATTCGATTTTGGTGAAAATCGGTTGGTAATTAAGGCAGTAATTGACTTTGAAAAAGGTTCAGATCTCGACGAAAAAAAAACACAAGTCCAAAGAAAGCTTATAAATTCGAAAGAATTAATATTAATTTTTTTGTAATTTTTTTATTGTAACTAATTGTTATGGCAAAGTTTTTCCAGAATTACGGGTTTCCATGGGGATGTTTATGTCATCCATGATTTTTAGAACAAGATTGGGGCTTACTTACTTTTAATGCCTAATACTCCATTTTTGGGGGCAAGTCGTGTTAGTAGAGTTTCGGAAAGAATTCGACCCTACCCTAAATGCCTTACATGTATAAATCGGGAATTTTTTACACATTACGAAAATGTAAATCATTAAGGTGTGAGATAATTATTTCGGGAGTTTTTCCTGAAGCTCCTTTTCCAAGGACGGGATAGGATCCCTTACAGTCCTAGAGCTGGCTACGTGGGAATTTTTAGCAGGAATATAATTTTCAGAACTACGTCTTTCCTGTTAAATTCCCATGTAGCCACTCTTGGACTATAAGGGATCCTATTAAATTCGCGATATTGAAATGAAATGGCTAAATGCTCAAAATACGATGGTTTTTCGTTAATTTCTCTGGAATTAAGTAAGTTAGAGCTGAGAATTTACAAATTTCGAATTTTCGGGACCGAATCGCGTTACTGCACTATCCTGGGCGTGCTTGGAAAAGGAGCCAATGGTCCAGGAGTATTTTGGCGGGGAAAAGTAGGAATTTTAATTTTGACTCAACCCCTAATGCAATACATAGTTCAATTCCTTAGTTTCAGGGTGCACCATATACCAAAAGTTCAGAAACTTGGAGCAAGCGGTTCGGCTGTAATCCGGTAAAAAACGGACATTAGGGAATATCGGTTTTTCAGGAAAAACTCCCGAAATAATTATCTCACGCCTTAATGAATTACATTTTCGTAATCTGTTAAAAATTCCCGATTTATACATGTAAGACATTTAGGGTAGGGTAGAATTTTTTCCGAAACTCTACTAACGCGACTTGCCACCAAAAATGGAGTATTAAGCATTAAATGTAAGTATAAGCCCCGATCTTGTTCTAAAAATCTTGGATGACATAAAACTTCCCATGGAAACCCGTAATTCTGGAAAAACTTTGCCATAACAATTAGTTACAATAAAAAAATTACAAAAAAAAAATAATATTAATATTTTCGAATTTATAAGCTTTTTTTGGACTGGTGTTTTTTTCGTTGAGATCTGAACTTTTTTCAAAGTCCAATTCCAATTACTGCCTTAATTTCCAACCCATTTTTACCAAAATCGAATATGAGGTATATGGCAGAGTATATTTTAAGGTAGAAAACACAATTTCGATTTTTGATTTGAGTAAAAGTTGCGACATTGGTGCACGCACGGGTCCAGGGACCGCCGCTCATACTGATTTTGTTTGATAGATTGTGTATTTTTTTTTTTAAATTAAATGTTTGTGTTTTTTATTTCATTTTTGGTGTAATTTTTTTCTCAAATGTACATATTTTGAGAGTTGGTTGACCAGATAATATATTTCGCTTTTTGCCAAACAATCTCCCTATTCTTTCAAAAGTTCTTAAAATAAGTTGGCTCAAATACAGTCTACTCCGGCTTAATGTTATCACATTTGCCCAAGATCAGAGTGATATCCAGACACGGTTGATAATAATAAGTGGTTCTATACTAAAAAATGACAAACATTGTGACATGAGTGTTTGCATGAGCGTAGAAAAATTCAAGCATATAAAACTAAGATTTTTTTTTTTCAATTTTAAAATCATGAAAGTATTTAATTTTTAATTGCAAAAATAATAGTTTTATGTGATAGGATTAAATATCCACCTTTAGCCTATATTATAATATAAAAATTAATTATTAAAAAATTTATTAAAATTTTAAAAATTTTGTAATTTATGTATTCTTATTATAATTTTATTCTTAGTTAAATAAATTCTGATGAAAATATGCCAAAGTATTTCCGGTTTTTACTTCTTTGGAAATTTCCAATTTCAAAATTTTAAATTAATTAACTAACTAATTATGCGTTAAAGTTAATTCCACAGGTTTTCCACTATATAACTACCTGAGGACAATTCCATTGGAAAATGACCTCTTCAAAAGCCTCGAAAGTTTAGGGCACAATTTAAAAAAAATAATTTATCGCCAAAAATGAAACTTTTAAAAAATAAAAAATTAAATATATTTATTGAAAATATATTTACAGCAAATATATCACTTATTTATGTATTATTTCTAAGAACAAAAAAACTAGTAAAACAAAAGAGTTGTTTGAATTATTATTTTGAATTCTTATATTAATTTTTACGACATGACAAGAAAATTAAAATATTAAAACTTTTTTGATTAAAGACTGATAAAAATGACCATGGTCGGCGAAAATGCTCTTATAGCCGACCACTTTAGTTCCCCTAAATTGGCGCTGTTGTCCATGGTCGGCGAAAATGCTCGGAGCCGACCACTTTAGTTCTCCTAAAGTGGCGCTGTTGTCCATGGTCGGCGAAAATCAGTGTAGAGGGCGCTGCGAAAATGCTGGGAGCCGACCACTTTAGTTCCCCTACAGTGGCGCTGTTGTCCATGGTCGGCCACTTTAGTTCCCCTAAAGTGGCGCTGTTGCCATGCTCGGCGTAACAGTGTCGTTTGCTGTATACCCGAGTACTCGGGTCTATAGCAACAGCCTTTCAGTTTCGGACAGGATTTAGGTCATCAAAATATTTTGGCTCCATGTGTAGAGATTTTTCTCGCCAAATGCCAAATGAACACTAATTTAGTTCTAAAAATGAAAGAGGCTCTCCCTTAATAATGTTTGAAACATTTTCAGTTAGTAACGCTTTCTAAAATTACTTAATTCCTAAAATTTCTGTAGTTTTCTTGAAAATTATTTTTAGCTTAGATTTTCTATACTAGACCATTGCCAAGTCAGCGATTTTTCAAGGATGCAGTGTCCAAATGATCAAAATACTTGGTCATTATGGTAACCATGCATCACTAATGTTCATTTGATAGGAAAACTCTCATCCTTTGTCCCTCCATGCTGCTGAAAACCGGTCGCTGAAACTGAAACCTAAATTTATCGGAAATAATTATTACTATAAATGCATCAGTAAACTGATACTTGTGTGTCTGATCGTTAAAACATTCCGGAATTTTCAAATATTTTGCTGATCTCTACAGTTTTATAAAAATGTTGTTTATTTTTCTAACTTCACATTTTTTGATTGCTGTGACAAATGCTCAAGGTAATTTATAAATATCAACAAATATTTTAACTTAAAATTTTGACATGAAGTACCTATTAACCTCATGATCACTCATTAAAAATTTTAAATTTTATCCTTAGTATTTTATGTTAATAATTATTTGAATTTCTGACTTGACAAAAATCCTATAATGAAATTGCTATCACAATAAAAGTTTTATTTGGTCAGTTAATAAAAAGTAAGTCGAGAAGAGTAACAAAAAGAGAGTAAGAAAACACAGAAAAACCTTGAGAAGGAACTGAAATTTGGCATGTTTAATCTTGATGAAAGAGTATAGGAAACTGAAGGACAAAATAGTAGAATTTTAAGAAAAACTTCACACTATATTAAAAGGTATCCCATAAACAGTTAAATAACTGTTTATGGGATACCTTTTAAAATACAACAAATTTTGATCTTCTAAGGCTGTTAAAATATATGTAACTTATAATGAATAATAGAAAAGTATCTTTTGGTCAAAAGACAAAATATTATATAGATTTTAATGGGAGGTATTAACCACTGAGTATGCAAATATGTACGTGACAGCGTCAGAAAATAGGAATTCATAGACTGAAAATGTTTATTATCTACTAGCCAATTATTTTTTTAAAAAAATCGGCGCTAATATTTGTCAAGCCCTATTTTAAATGCTTTGTACTAATGTTTATTTATTTCAGGTTCTGCTAAACATATAAAACCGGGTCTAAGTTCTGATGCAAGATCTCGAGAGCATTTTGACAGTATCTTAAACATTGGTCACATTTCTAGTCTTTATAAGAACGATGTGACAAAGAAAACTTTGGACAAACTTCTTGACTTGTACTTAAAGTCTATAAAACCCTTAGAAGATGCATACAACTTTAAAGACATGAAAACCCATGAAATGAATGGTAAAATTAACTTTTTTAGTCTCTATTTTCTTACACTTGATAATTATAGCATTTACTGCAAGGTAAAGGATAGCTAGAGAAAAAATTCTTTAAGTAAGAAAAAAGCTATAGCAAAAGGCTAAAATAACAAATTGGTTGGATACGTCAGTTTTTTAATTTATAGAAACTACACTAAGAACAAACTCAATATTAAATATTTCTTTAAAATCTATATATTATATTTAAACAACATTGAGTATTTATGACATTTCAGATTTTTTACTCCCATTTTTGCAAAAATGGTCTAACATATTTTAGTCTTCTGAGTCCCCCCCCCCCCCATTTTGTGAAAAAACACCATAGCAGAATCACTGATTTACTGTAAAGCAGAAAATAAAGTTTCATCAAGTTCCAAATTTCTAAACTTTTTTAGTTGAACTTGGATAAATGAGATCTCTAGTGATGTCCAAGTAAAATATATCTGAATTAGTGGAATGAAAATGTTGATCCTAACTGATTCTGCTTATCCAGGTTTGACTGTAGCTTAAAATTAAGTTCTAACTCATGGAGATAATTTGGATATTTTAAGCAAAAAAATATATCTTTAAACAGTTATATAGACAAGACATTTGCTTAATGTGTTTTTGGATTAAATCCTCAGTAGAAGTTAAAGTATTAAAATCTAATCAATGAAATTAAGTTTTTAAATTTAGTGGAAAAATATTTTTTACTAATACCTAAATTGTCTGATTTTCAAATTTACCATATAAAGCATATATAAGCCTCATCACTTTATTAGAACAAATAATTTTCATCACTATATGTTTTTTACATTATAGAAGGAAAAATTTTCTCATTACCAAAAATCACCCTTCTTGGACCATGGAGCACAGGAAAATCTTCCTTGATAAACTTCCTTCTTGGAATTGAAAATTCCTCATTATCATTAAATGCTGGTAATTTTAATTTATTTTACATATTTATAATGCCCCAAATATATTTTCAAATTAGCTCTTTAATAATGAAATATTTTATTATAGCAAGATAAGTTAGCTTTCATTAACAAATAAATTTAAGACTAATATTAGTTTTATAATTATTGGTTTGTATAAATGATGTTTTAAATTGAACTATATTAATTTATGACTTATTTAAACCATGTTTATTTCAAAATAAAAAAAAACTCAATAATTTTAAGTTCAAAAATTTACGTCAAACTAGACCTTTCATTTATAACATATTAACTGAATTTTTTCTTCAGGGGCTCAGCCCACAACTTCAGATTTCACCATTCTGACTTATAATTCAGAACCTAAAGTTGTTGATGGAAACATTCTTGTGATGGAAAAAAGCTATTCCTCATTGGAAAAGTATGGAGAAACTCTTTTGGAGAGACTTAAAAGCTTCAGCATTCCCATCAACGTTTTGAAATTGGTGACTCCCTTTTTCTTTTTAAAGAATTCATGTAAATTAGGGTACTTAAGCTATGACTTATATGTGTTTAAAAGTTGAAATTTAGGGAAATGCAGCTTATTTACATGGGTGGCATACCCGTATAATTTAGTTTTCAAAGTTACGACCCTTGCAATTTTAGATGACAAGATAACAACAGGAGAAAGAAATGGAGAATTAAATTTTGAAGCATCAAAAATAATGTTTAAAATTAAAGTAACTTACAAATTTCAACTTTGTCTCATCATAATGTTTTAAATTTATGTTTTATGGCAGGATGCAAGCTATTAAAATGAAAATGCCATATCATGGTGTGGAATAATAAACAACTATTTTTTAACAAAATGATGTATGATTTATTTCTTGTTTTGAATTTTGTAAATTTTTCTAAAGATTATAGATTTTGATATTTCATAGGTTAATTTTGTGGATTCTCCAGGAGTGATTGAAAACAGAAAGCAACAAGAGAGGGGATTTCCTTTTATTGAAATTTCTCAGTGGTTCACTGATCAATCGGATTTAGTTATATTTGTTTTTGATCCTGCCAAGTTAGATGTTGGCATTGAATTAGCCAACATCTTTGAAAATTTGAAAGGATATGAAGCTAAGGTAAGAATTATGTTATTCTATAAGACTTACTAGTGGTTTTTTTTCTGAATGTTAGAGTTACAAATGGCTCAGTAAACACAATGCAGTCACATTAAGAGTGGAAATAAGAAAGCATGTTGCTAAAAATTTATTTATAATTTTTGAAAATTATTTTTATGAATTCTTGAGTATATTAACTTGCTTTTTTAACATCTATGTAGCACATTCTTTCATTTTCATTCTTACTTTTAAGAACCTACTCAAAAATACTTTTTTAAAAGTATCTTTTTCTTAGGTTCGTATCATCTTGAACAAAGCAGACACGATAGATTCTCAAGAACTTCTGCGTGTGTACGGAAGTTTGTTTTGGAATCTATCTCCTTTAATTAATGTTACGGAACCCCCACAAGTTTACATCAGCTCATTTTGGTCGAGACCCTTTCAAAGAACTTCTAAAGAATATCACAACATGTTCATTGAAGATGAGAAATCTCTACTCAAAGACATTTATGAAGTGATGTCCAACAGACTACAAAACAAAATTGCCTCATTCCGTCGTCATGCTGTGTTAGTCAGAAACCATGCTCTCATGGTTGACAGTTTTATCGGTGCTTTAGCTCAACATCGGTCTGTTTTCCTCAGTGGCCAAGATGTTGCTGACAATATATGTGAAGACCCCCATAAGTATAAAGTGTATCAAAAGGTTCTATCTCATAAGGATATCAGTGAAAAAGACCTGTTTTCAGTTTCAGATTATCAAGCTTTCTTTTCCATGCACTCCATGGAAAATTTCATGGCACTGTCTAAACATTGTGGGTTTATATCACTTTGTCTGTTGGACTCTATTGAAAAAGCCATCTATGAAGACCTTCCCGAATTGCTGACAGAAGTCACATTACAACAAACGTCTACTCAAAAGAAGTCTCGGAAAAGTGCTTCAGAACTGTGAACTGATTCAGTGATAGCTGTATATTTATTTGGCAAGTGATTTAGTTTTAAAATTTGCAAGGGAGTGCTTTTGACAGCTTTGGTGTATTTAGGATTAGGGTACATGAAATTTACGCTAAAAAGAAAAATTTTGAAAAATCGTACATGACTAAACATTTCTCTTTTTCTTCTAAAAGTAATGAGTTTCCCTTGGCCAAAATTGTTCAAAAGTGTAACCCCATTCATGACTTAGGTTTCTATGAAGCTTGTTACTTAAATTCTGTAGTAAAAAAAAAACTTATTTCAGGTCTTCACTTCACTTCATTCTTTCACTTCATTTTTAAAACAGTTTTGAATATTCTCTCCATAGTCTTCTCCCATTGGTTGTTCCTCCCTATTCTCCAATTGGTTGTTTATCTGAATTCTGTCTCGGGGTTTGAAACCAACCATTTCCAAGCCATTAGAGTGCATAAGCTCACATCCATTCCTTGATACTTGAACAGCTGCAGGCTTACGTTTTGCATTTATAATTTGTGATTATTACATTGTCTCCCATTTCACAAGGTTCCTATCTGTGTTCACTTTCGAGGTATGATCTCATTTAGTAGCAAATTGAAACGAATATCCTTATTGATGTTTTTTAGGTCCATTCCTTACTCAACTTAATCATAAAAATGTTAGCTTTAATGTTTAAAACATTCTTTAGCAAAATTTGCATTATGACAATTTTTTATGAACAAGTAGATTTTCACAAATGAAAATTTGCCTGATTAAATGCAATTAGATGAATAAAATTAGCTATTAAAATTGCCTTATCACAAAACAAGTACTTAAAAAGCAGCATTTAGATCTTAAATAGGCTGCCTGTCGTAGTAAGAATTTCTTAATAAAATTTATTTCATTTTTGAAACATTACAGTGTTGAAAAAATACTTTATACTAAAGTACTATTACTAAAAATTTGCTTAAAACATCATATAGCTAGATCACGCTTACAAAACTACTGTCATTAGTTCATCATCTTGACTATCGTCATTATTGTAAAATTGACTGAAACATTGATTGTTTTCATTAGCGGAAATGAAACGACTATTAATGGCTAATTCAATCCACATCACAGCATTTTAATATAGTTGAAAATATCAAACCAAAGCACTGCCAATCTCACATGAATTTTAAAGTACTTTAAGGTCATTGTAGGCAATGTGGTATTATATAATTGTGATATTTAGTACACTATTGCTATTTTGGTAGTGGTTTAGCCACTGCACAATCCTATTTAATTGACCTGTTTTTATTTATTTTATTCAAATAATGAAGTATTATTTGAGTGTATTTCCTTTTTAAATTTAATTCTATAAAAGTTAATTAACTTATTGTATTCATATATTTAACAAGTTCCTTACTACATTTTTCCTAAACACTAGGGCTTGATTTCTTGAAATGCATGTGTCAGAACTGTTATTTACTGGGGTTTATTCCAATTCTTAGAGTAAGATACCTGAAAACCATTACCCTTGAATTGACCCCTGTTAAACTATCATTTGATTTTCTTCAGTAAAAAATCCATAACAATAAAATAAAATTACATTTTTATATCACTCAGAACATTATGTAATTTGGAAAAGTGTGACACAAAAAAAGGTTGTGAAACATTGGTACAAGGTGTTATTGTATTGTAAATTTCCTTTTTAGAATTTTCTATCTGTGATATTGTATTTATTCTTTTGTGATATTTTTTGTTACTTAATGCATTTATTATACAGAATCATTTCTTAGTATTTTAAATTAAATTTCTTTTATGTGATATTATAATTCCATTACGATTTTTTATTGAAGCTATCCTACTAGAAATATATTTTATGGTAGTTTGCTTGATCAATGGCTGCAATAATTAATTTATTACATTGAATTGTGCTTATTCTTTTGTTATATATTTATGTTATTTAATGCATTTATTATACAGTAGAACTCTAATTATCCTAATCCTAATCAATTGGGACCGGACTCCATACGTTTGATAAAAAGTTCAGATAATTGGATAAGGTACATTTTAACTAATTACTGCATGTATGTTAAAAATGGGAGAAAAAAATATTCTTAAAGAAATAGAGCTTTTAATTAATTAAATGAAAAGGCAACATTCAGATTACAGGAGTTCTACTGTACTAAATCATCATTTAGTTTTTTACTTAATTTTATGTAATGTAATTTACATAGTATTTTTTAGTTAAATTGAAGCTAATCTGTAATAGGATTTTATGAAAAGCTGCTATGATAAATGGAATGTCATTTACAGACCTGCCTGCTCCTTTTTCATTAAATCTTCAGGCTCCAAATTTTTGGGTAATTTCTTTGTTCTTCTCTGTACACGATCCAAACACCCAAAAAGCCCAAGGGTGGAGATTAAATGAAAAAGCCAAAAACTCTGGCCAAAAGCCAGACAGTTGGCAGATCTGCATTTATTAAATTATTCTTTAGAATGCTTGAATGACCAATTACAATGTTTTCTTCTCTTTGTTCTATAAGCAATGTTTAATTTATTAATTTATCTGTTTTAATACTTACAAAGTAATTGAAATTATTTTATAACTTTTGAGAAAATCTGTTTTTACTGATGCAAAGTCAAATCTATATTAATCACACAAAGTATATGTCTTAGTGTAGATAAATCTAACTAATGCTAAATCGTCCAATAAGTATAATTATATTGTATAAAAACTATTTATCCTAAATTTATTAGAGGGTAAAGTATGAGAGATGTATTTAATTTTAATATCTAGGTTATGTCAAACTCTTTATTAATCACACAAAGTATGTGGCTTAATGTACAGGGTGGTTATTATTAAACTTCCACTTTGAGAAGGCTATAAAATGATAACTACTGGACCAAATGTTCTCAAGCTTGGTAACTGGTCAGAAAAAGTCAGAATTTTATTTCAAGTGGAAAAAGTTTTAGTTTAAAAATTCACCACAAGAGGAAATTAGTGCTGCATGACTTTGACCAGAGAGAAGAGTTAAGTTTCGAATTAAATTAACACAAAATTTGAGATCGCAAATATATGTTGTAACTTGCTAATTTATGAATTTAAAGCCTTAATTTGGCACAAAGACTCAAAGTTTGCTATGTTTTTAATCTCTTTTTCAAGAAAACAGTTTATTGGGCAAAGTCTAAATTTGACAAATGGGAAGATTTTATTATCATCAATTTGGGGATCCAAGTTCGAATCTGGCTCTTCTTTTGTTGACAAACATGTCATGTAGTGCTAATTTCTTCTTGTGGTGAATTTTTGAACTAATTTTTTCCACTGGAAATAAAATCCAATCACATTTTCTGACTGGTGACCGAGTTGGAGAACATTTGGTCCTGTAGGTTTTTTTCATATCCTTCTTTATAGTGGAAGTTTAATAATAACCACTCTGTACATAAACCTATCTAATGTTAAGTCGTCCAATAAGTATGTTGTATAAAAACTATTTATGCTAAATTTATGAGAGTAAAGTATGACAGATGTATTTAATTTTGGGATAGATTTGAATGTTGAAGCTGGTCCATTTTGCTTATTGCATTCTATAATACTCAGTTATTTTAGAATCATTTGACTGCAAGTACATATTCAAATTTAAAGTAAATTAGTATATCTAGTTGAGAAAAATTCTAATTAACTTTAATCTGTAGAACATCCTAAAGAATTCTTCTATATTTACAACTTTTAAATCAGATTGTATTAAGATCAAATGTTATATTTCTAAATGACTTATAAATTTTAAATAATTGTAGTTGTATTAGCTAACATATTATAAAACTAAAGAGAAACAGATTTTTTTTTTAAAGTAGATAGGTACCAAAGTGTATTCCCTTTTATGCTGAAATCCATATTCTATGATTATTTACCTATGGTAATGAACTAAATATTTTTATCACCATTGAATCATGTGTTAAAATTAGTAATATGCATTAATATTCATGGTTAGGAATGCTTTCAATTCTTATCTATTCACCATATTACTTATAATTATGTTATTAAAGTGATATTGATATAAATCTTTTCTTGGATAAATTTTTAAAAATATATATAAGTATTTACTGGATAAATGAGTTTTCCTGAGAAAAATTTGCTCATGAAAAATACATGCAAGCTTTTGAGAGTACCTTGTTCATAAACTTGATTTTTGCTCGGACACAAAAATAACCTTACTACTTCCATTCGGAGTATGTATGAGCAGGAAATTAAATAAAACAGTCATTTGTTTTCAGTTCTATATTAAAACTACTCATTTCAGGATGTATCTTAAATTATTGGAAAATGTATTGAAAGAGTTACTACTTAGTTTTTAACATACAAAATTACTTTTATTTAATTCTTTATACAAAATTATAGACATATATATCAATATAAAAATATTGATAACTTTTTGAAAGCTCTTAAAGAATAATCTTGGCATTTCTTAGTAGTTCTATTTCTTCTGGTTTGAGTGAAAGCATCTCAGCTAAAATCACATCAGTGTGCTCAGCCAGTCTGGGTGGGGGCAATCGCCCTACGTTGGCAGAATCACTGTACTGAACAGCAGCTCCTAGAAGAAAGGTGCCATATTGAAAATTTGGTGGTTTTTAATTTAAAAAAAAAAACATATTTTTTAGACTTTTCCTTTTATAAACTGACGACTCAGTAAGTATCAATAAAGATTTATAGTGGTGCAGAAAATTCTAAATTTAAAGCCAAAGATGTGTTTAAAGCAAAGATGGTGCTTCTTCGTAATTCTCTGATCAGATCAGATCAATGAGTTCATTTGCTCTAAATATCTCCAGTACAAAAGTAGGTCACATGTGTGCTTGGTCTACTATATGTTAAATATTATTCTAATGAAATTGCTTTTTTATGTTCTTTAAGTCATTCTGCACATTTAAAACTGAAGATGCAGATCTTAAAATCATTTAAGCATGAAAAAAAATTGCATTGAATTTGTATTGCATTAGTATTTGATTGTAAAAAATTTAAGTTCTCTAAACATTTCATTGACACAATTTTAATTAGCCAATTAAAAAACACATCAGGGTTAAAAGGAAACAAAAATAATAAATGGGACTAAAATTTCTCACCTAAAACTTTAATGCTTCCAGTGACAGGATGTATCATAGTTTGAACCATATTATTGTGAATAACCTATGTGTTAGATTAAAAAAACAATAAATCTAAAGAGTAGTTTGAAAATCACTTATAAGTTAAGAATCTTAAAAGAGTTACTAGTAATAAAAGAAAATATAAAGAAAGCTTATAAATCACCTGAGGATCGTTGAATACATCTTCCATTTTATTCACTGGACCGAATGGTATACCACAGTCTTGAAGTTTTTTGACCCAATGGTCATTTGTATTCTTTGATAAACTGATAAATAGAATACAAAGAAATAGTTTCATAAAATTTATAAATATAAAATATTATTAGTGCAATGGTTAATGGTTATATCCATTTCATGTTGACCATATATTTGTATAAACAGCTTGAAACTTACATACTAGTCAATTCAAAAACAAGATCTTCTCTATTTTTCACCCTGTTTTGATTTGTTGAGAATCTTGGGTCATCAAGGAAGTGTGAAATGTTCAATACCTAAAATGAAAACACATTATTGAGACTTTATCACCAAAACTATCTTTAGGTTAAGTTACTTTTATTTTTACACTGATCCAAAGACAACTAAAGTGATTGAATTAAAATAGCTGACAATTCTTCCGATTTAGCCGGAAGATTTCGGTTAGTTAACAAATTGTCTACTTTTTGTTTTTATTCATAGCTTCTGATTATTGTTGTCCGATTCTGGTGTTTCAAGTTTCAGACTTTCTAACTCTGTCACTAATTGGAAAACTCATTAAAAAGGGAAAATCTCCCGGCTAAATCAGAAGAATTGGCAGGTATGAATTAATCTTAAAATGCAAGGCGGAAAATAAGGTTTTAATTTAAAATTGCAGTTTTATTTCTTAGACTTTTTTTCACTGACATTCTAAATTAGTGAGTAATATGAGCTCAGAGTTGTGTCAATACTCACTTCACACAAAATTTTAAACTGCCTATTATTAACTGCCCCAAGTGTTATGAACCCATCCTTTGTTTTAAATGACTGGTAGGGAACGATGCTTTCATGAGCAGTTCCCCAGCGCACAGAATCTTGACCAGCATTCAAATAATTTGATGCAATATTCGCCATTAATGACACCTACAGGGGAAGAAAGCAGAATTGTATAAATACCTTCAATGCACAATATTTTTATGAAATTGTATTCAACTAAATCATATGCAGTAGGGAGAACCATACAGTATATTCAGATATATTTTTTAAATATTAACACAAAATCTAGTTTTTCCACATACAGTAACAGTGTGTGAGTTGGCTTCATCAACTCCTGAAAATTGGGGGGGCTAAGGATTCAGGATTCATCCCCAGAGGGATTTAAAAAAAAAAAAAAACATTGTTAAGTACCCCCAAGCAATCTCAGTTCAAGCCCCCATTTAAATATTTAAGGATCTAAATATACTTATTAACTTTTGTCCCAAGATTTTGGGAACTGTCTGTAACTGTTTACTAAAAATCAAATTTATTTTCAGTGTTATATGATTGCGCAATTTCAAAATCAAATTTTCCCTTTTTTTAAGAGTTTTTTTTTGTTGCTAGAAACAGAATATTTTGTAGGGATGATGTCCCCCTATCTCAGCACTGGCTTCAACCTATTCTAAACATAGGGGGGGGCTGTCTCCTTCTTTTATACAACTTTTTATGTTAGGTATCATTGGTAAATAGGCACCATCCTTCATATTATTAAAAGTTAGAGAAATCTCCCCCTGGGATTGACGCCCGTGTGTGAATTTATATTATTTTAGTCTAGGAAAAAAATTATGAATTATAAAATTAACAGAAAGAAATAAAATCATGTAAGAAATCAGCAGCCTAAAATTAATTCCAAGAATAAGGAAGAATTTTAGAATCTTATTGTTTAGATTCTAGGGTTTCTTGTAAAAGTACCTGAGTAGACAATAAGTTACAATCTATTTTTTGTCCTTTCCCTGTCTTGATTCTTTGGAGAAGGGCTGCCATGATGGCTCCATGAGCATACAATCCAGTTGATAAATCTGTCATGGCAACACCTATTTTACAAGGTTCACCATCTTTTGGCCCAGTTGCGTTCATTAGGCCTCCAATGGAAGCTGCAATAATGTCGAGACCAGGTCTTGTGGCATATGGGCCAGAAGATCCATAGCCTATACTAGGAACAAGTGAACATAATAATTATGTATACAGGAGGATTTTATATACAATATAGAAACTTAAAAAGACAATACCTTTTAATTAAGAAAAAATGTTAAACCAGTTCGAGATGGGAAGTTTTTTATAATTAGAATTTGGTTAGTAGTAAATGTTGTACAGCCTGTTTCACATTTTGTGTTTGCATTGACACTAAATGTCATCAAAAACTCCATCACCAGTTGTGCAAAAATGTTTGGTATTTTTAAAAAATCCACCGGTTGATGGACTGCTATTGATAGTTCATGGATGTAGATGGTAAGAACAAGCATTTGATATGAAAGAAACCATAAATGCTCACTAAAATATAGTTAGTTTATTTTTTAAAAATTTATTTTCTACCTATTACTATTAGCTTTTGATTTCCGAGACAATTTTTTCCTAGCTAATCTAGTTTACTACCTCCAGTAAAGTTATCTATATGATGAGTTAAAAAACATCTTTTTTTATTAAATAGGCAGGATATAGGTAGTATGATAAACTAAGAAACATATATTAGGTTAGTAAGGTTTGTCTGCACAAAATTAAAATTAACTACAAAACTAGGGCAATCTAGTAGCCTCCCATTTAATAAATATAATTATTTCCCAAACAAAAATAATTTTATTACAAATAACTGTTTCCTTCTAATATAATAAGTAAAGGTTTTATAAATTAGTTTTTTTTATGAAAATGTTTTAAGAACCTCGTGGAATTAAATTATTTTATCTCTAAAGTGATTTAGAAGTGAAAAAAATTATGAAAATGAATATGAATAATACATTTATCAAAAACCATTGAAATAATAGAAGCTCACGAAATACTTGGAAAAGATAAGAATAAAGAAATGACAAAACTAACCAGTTACTGAACAGTATATCAGTTGTGGAACAACTGAATGCAAGCTTTCGTAATCTAATCCCATGGCAGAAAGTTTTCCTGGAACAAAATTTTCTACCAAAACATCACTCTTCTTTGCAAGCTTTAAAATGATGTTACAGTTGAAATACAGTAGAGTATCAATTATTTCTAGGCAACACTATAGATGAAAGTGGCTAGAGCCAAGACAGAAAATTGTCTTTTTATTTTTAAAAACGTATTATAGTTAAAAATATTTATAGAAAAATGAGGGGTCAAATTTTGCGAAGGGGCCCTATAACTGGCAGGAGTGTTAGCATAAATTTGTAATTTACTATAATAGAAATACTATAGAAGAATGCATGTTATAACAAATAATTGCAATAAAAGTACAGATTGTTTTATGTTTATCATAGGAATAATTTAATTTTATATAACATCCTTTGGGTTAAAACGACTAGGTTATTGGTCACAAAAGAGATCGTTCAGAGGAAAACAGATTTATAGAATAAAAAACATCATGATAACAATAAAAAGGTAATTGCATAATCTTGTAACATTTTGCAACAGATTGATATCAAAATAATTCGTAAAACAAACCAGATAATGATAACAACATTTAATACCTCAATAATTAAGTCCTTCCCTTTGGGCTCCTTCATATCAATAGCTATGCTCTGTAAAAAATAATTCCATTAATTTATAGCACCATTATTTTTCCATAGCACCATTTATATCCATTATTTTTGATAGAAACCAAACTTTTGTGTGACAACAAAAAAAAACAATAGTATAGTGTATTGTTTTGTGTGAAAGTACAAGCCCATTCTAACTTACAGAATTGTCACCTAACCAAATAGTGCTACTTTGTTACAAATATAAAAAAAATAATCAAACATTTTGTTAAAACAAAGGTTTTATGCAAAAAGTCTGACATAAAAATGATAATTCACATTAGAGGAATACCTAATGTCTAGGAGGAAATATTTTTTGAGAAATAAAGGTTTTTGGCAAAACCAAGTTTGTCAATTTGTCATATCAAGAGTACACTGTATTCAATAACTCACTTAAATACTGTTTTAACCTCAATTAAGACAGAAACTCACTTTCTTATTTCTATTAATTGAAAGGAAATAAGCACTTTCTCCATTCAAAAAAGGGGGTCCCCACTGTCTTGTGTCATCTCCTCCATCTGTGGAAAAGGAATTTTTTTAGCAGCATAAATGGCCAATTTAATATTAATATATAATTCTTGAAAATATCAATTAACATGGAACAGGTGTAGGTTGGTATAAACTCAAAAACAAGAGTAACGATTTTTTGACATACAGGGTGATGGTTATAAGATAAGTTACTTTGTAAGGTGGTGTTTTTCACTTGAAAATTTTTTTTACTGATAAAAGAGGTGTTTAGCATTAAATTTAGCACACAGGAAAAAATTTTATGAGCCAGAGAAAACATTCTATATTTAATTGAATAGGAACAGTCAAGGCATATAACTGATTCAAACCCATCCATTTTCACAACTATCTATTGTCCCTGTTTTGCTTCCGAAAATAAAATATTTTCCAAACTTTTCCTGCTTGCTAAACTTAATCCTTATAATAAACACCTCCTCTAGCAATAAAAAAATTATTTAATTGGAAAAAAATGCCTTCTATCAGTCAAAAATTTTACATTTTAATTGCGAATTTCGATTTTCATATGGTCCATATTACACATATACCAAATTTCATTGACATCTGACCACCAGAACCAGAAATGTTTGAGTTTGAACCAGTTCGAGGGTTCAAACAGGGTAACTTATTCTATATCCACCCTGTATAACATGATAGAAGTATTCTTACTTGGGTTTTCTACTTTTATTATATCCGCTCCAAGGTCTCCTAACAGCATGGTGCAGAAGGGTCCAGCTAAAATACTAATAAATATCAAATAAGTAACTTAACCTGATTTTATTGACAATCAGATCAAATTGGAATTAAGAACTTTTAAAGAATAAAGTCAAAGTAAATTTAATAAATAATTATCATTAATTATCCAAAATGATTTGTGATCTATTTACCGAGTCAAGTCAAGAACTCGTATATCTGACAGGGGTCCATTATTGATTTGCTTGAAATCTGAAAAAGTTTTTCTTAACAGTTCATTTAAGTTTAGTGCAAACAGGGAAGGTAAAACAAAATATAAAGCCAAAAATTTTCTTTAATTACCTGTTAACAATCTTTTTCCAATAATCCTGAATTTTACAACCAGAGAGAGTGTGCTCTCTTGGAGTAAGAAAGGAAACATAATAAATTAAATCGGAAAGTAATTCCACTAAAAAAATTAAGATATTTTTAGTGTAACAAATAAAATGAATAGGACGCGACGTAAATCAGTTGTGTAACAATTCACGAGGAAAACAAACAGTAAATTTAATGGAAAATCATGAGAAAAGTATCAATACAATAGGCATGGAAATATAAAGGGGTGGTGAAAAATAAAAAAACCCCTTCAAAATAAACAAACTGTTTTGTTTACATTTAAGTTTCCTCATATGTACAGCAGAGGACGCTTGAGAAGGTTGAAGAAAGTATGTGATCTGTGATAATTTTGTCCCGCGGGAAATTTCATTCTCTTTATTTTAAATTAACTGTAAGTGTAACTGTGTGTTTTGATGCTTTATTTGCAATTATAGCCATTATACTCATAAATAAATTACTAAAATTAAAATATTATACTCCACTTAAGTTTCTAAACTATTAAGAAACTCGTCCAAGTCTGTATGTCTTCTCCGTTCTGATTCTGAGATGCTCATGTAGACGAAGTTATGAATATAAATATCTGTTCTTCTAAGGTGAGGTCATGCAAACAAACGATTGGAACTGTTATTAAACAAAGTTGATATAGTTTCGTGTTTATATTTTAACATCCCTTGACTATTTTTTTATTAAACTAAAATGCTTAAATTTTGTTTTTTATTCGTGTATTGTTTTTTTCCTGAGTTGCGCATCACTTTCTTTTGTTTCATGTGACTATCAGTTTATTTAGTTACGCGACATAGTAAAACATCCTGCACTTTTAGAAGCTCACGATATGCCATTCTAAAATCAATGAATATTTTTGGTATATAGTTGGTTAGCTTTGAGTTTTAACCATTTTCCTAAAAAAAATTTTTACGTCCGATTTTATTTTGAATAATTTGTAGACTTTTTTTTTTTTTAAGGTAGATTGGTAAATTCTCAGACCTGAGTTTTCGGGAAAATATGTTAAAAGCTTGGTTCACCGAATGAAATAGCAGTAGAACCTACAGATTTGTAACAGCCATGGCAAAAAGGGCAATGGGTGGCCAAGATGGGCTGTTGATATATAGAGTTATTGCCAAGTAGATGACTAATATAGAGAAAATCACACAGGAGAATTTGAAGGAGAGGGGGGTCCAACAAAATATCACCAAGGGGAGGAAGGGGTCTACAATATGGAGAAATACCTCGACACAATTTATGGACGTCCCCTTACCATGATGAAGGACCTGTTTCAAATCAGTTCCGAAATTGCACATAAATTTGCAAAATTTTTCTTGAAAAGGAGAAAACCCAAAATCAAATGCAAAGCTCTAAATTTTAGATTATATAGCAATATGTGTGATATGGCAACAAACTTTGAACCCTTCTTATTAGGTAATCCCCGCTTTTTCGTGCAACTTTTTATTCTAGATTATTTGTTCATTAACTTAGTTTGATTTTTTTTAAGCACTTACATTTTGTACACTTGTGGAAATTGAAATTCCACTTTAAACCACCACCTGTTTTCTCTGAGTTCCTCTTTCCCGTCACACGCGCTGCTCTGTTTGTGATGGTTTTTCACTAAAAGTTCTGGCCATGAATGTCAATATTAGCGTTGCCTAGTAATGAATTTTAAGAAAAATCGATAATAGAGGAAAAATTGTGAAGTAATTATGTGAAACCAGTTAAAATTTAAACTAACTTATGTTTTGTGATTGGATCTCGGGAAGTAAATGTCGATGGACTCCCTGCTTGAAATATAGAAAAATTGAGATAGTACTACCCTTGAAAATTTTTAAATATTTTTTTAGCCAGTTTATTGTCAGAGAAATCACATGATTACAGGTACTTATGGATTATTTGGCCACAAACACCAAATGTTTTGATAAATTACACTAAAAAATCAATGTTAATAATCAAAATATCTCAACTGGATTTGCTTTTGACTGTTTTGTTTAGTAATGCTGTTTATCTGCCCATTAATCACAAACCCCAGAATGTTTTGAAAGTCATTGCCACATTATTCAAATATTCCCAAATTTTTATTGTTGTTATTGATACAACTGTATGCATTATCTGTTGGTTTGTAATCTTTGGCATCGAAAATATTCTGTTGGACTTAATAGGAACAGATAACAGAATTGAACAGTTTGTTTTTGTCATTTTTATAAATCCGATTGGCAAAATTTACATCTAGCTAATTCCCAAGTACCAAATATTTAAAGAGATATGAAAATTTGTACATTACAGAAAACATTAGGTACACAAATAAGAATGAAACAATTTATATTAATATAATAGGAGTTGAAGGGATGTATGGAACAGTTCCATCATCTCCCTTCATTTTCTGGTTTCTAAACTTTCTATCTATAGCTTGCTATATTCAACTCTTTATTTATTTCTGATACGGTAACTAAAAAACTTATGTCATGTATCAAACTTTTGTTTAGTTTTATCCAGGGTTTGAAAAAAAATGTGTGTTTATTTGCTTAAAACAGGTTTTAAATATTTGAAGTTTTTTTTCTTCATATCACGTTTTGGATAAATGTACTTTCATGAATCTAACAGAGTATAAACCAAAAGTTATAGAAATCTAAAACGTAAAGATACCTTACGATAATTTAACGTGAAATATGATTAATAGGTTAGGTTTATACTGTATTTCACGGGGAAGCCTGATTTCAAACTCACTTTCCCCTACTTGATCCTTTAGTAAAAATAGGTAAGAATCGAGATAGAAAAATTGTAAGATATTTTCTGGTAGGGAAAAGAGAATGCAGAATTTTCAGTTTGCAAACACATCTCATAATTACTAAATGGCATTGTTCTGTTTTAGGTTGAATCAAACTGGTCAGTGAAGAAGACTAAAAGAGAAATGCATGAAAATATGAGTGATGTAGTCAGCCCAAAAAGATATGGATTGTCATCCAACTACCCATATGCTACACCTCTTATCAATAGACCTGGGACTACTAAAAAACTAGTTATAAAGAATTTTGATAAACCAAAGTTACCTGAAAACTACAAGCAAGAGACATGGGAAAAGTTGAAAGTGGCAGTAGTAGCTATTCAAACCTCTAAATCCATTACAACATCACAGGAAGAGTTGTACCAAGCAGTTGAAAACTTATGCTCCAACAATATGGCATCTTACTTGTATGACAATTTGCGAGGCCTGTGCGAGTCGCATATTAAAGATAATGTTGGTCAGTTCCTCACAGATTCTATGGATAATATGTCGTTCCTAAAACTCATGAATGAATTCTGGCAGAGCCACTGTAGGCAGATGATCATGATCCGAAGCATTTTCCTCTTTCTGGACCGTACATACATCTTGCAGAGCCCAGGAATATCCTCCCTTTGGGACATGGGCCTGGAAATGTTCAGAGTGCACATACTGTCTGAAACGCTGATCCAGAACAGAACTGTAGATGGAATACTCTACCTAATCGGCAAGGAGAGAAATGGGCAGGCAGTGGACAGGAGCCTACTGAAGAACCTCTTGAGGATGCTGCTAGACTTGCAGATCTACCAGGAAGTGTTTGAAATCCAGTTTCTGAACACCACTGAAAAGCTGTATGCTGCGGAAGGTCAGAGGCTGATGCAGGAGATCGATGTTCCCATGTACCTGCAGCATGTAGACAAGCGGCTGAATGAAGAATGGGAACGCCTGCTCCATTATCTGGACCAGTCGACCAAGAAGCCTCTGATCCAGTGCGTGGAAAAGCAGCTCTTAGGGGAGCACCTCGGTCCCTTGCTTCAGAAGGGGCTGGACTTGCTGCTGGAGGACAACCGCCTGAGTGACCTCAAGCTCATCTACGAGCTGTTCTCGCGGGTGAAGAACGGCCTGCCCCAGCTGTGCTCGCATTTCAACCTCTACATCAAGCGGACGGGACGGGTGATTGTGAGCAACGCCGAGAAGGACAAGACCATGGTGCAGGAGCTGCTCGAGTTCAAGGACCAGATGGACGTCATTGTGATCCAGTGCTTCCAGAAGAACGAGAAGTTTGTCAACACCCTGAAGGAGGCGTTCGAGAACTTCGTCAACCAGAGACCCAACAAGCCGGCCGAGCTGATCGCCAAGTACCTGGACGTGAAGCTCCGGGCCGGGAACAAGGAGGCCACCGAGGAGGAGCTGGAGATGCTCTTGGACAAGATCATGGTCCTCTTTCGCTTCATCCACGGCAAGGATGTCTTCGAGGCCTTCTACAAGAAGGATCTGGCCAAGCGGCTTCTCGTCGGGAAGAGTGCGTCCGTGGATGCTGAGAAGTCGATGCTGTCCAAGCTGAAACAGGAATGCGGAGCAGCCTTCACCAGCAAGCTGGAGGGCATGTTCAAGGACATGGAGATATCCAAGGAGCTAATGACCACTTACAAGCAGCACTTGCTCAACGTACACCCTCCTGTCCTCATGGACATGACAGTCAATGTCCTGACGATGGGGTACTGGCCCACGTACCCCCCAGCTGAAGTGCTGATGCCGATGGACATGCTGACGCACCAGGAGGTGTTCAAGGAATTCTACCTCCGAAAGCACAGTGGCCGGAAGCTGCACTGGCAGGCTAGTCTCGGGCACTGCGTCCTGCGTGCCTGCTTTGACTCTGGCAACAAGGAGTTGCAGGTGTCTCTATACCAAGGCCTGGTGCTTCTGCTGTTCAACAAGGCAGACACGTACACCTTCGAGGAGATAAAGCAGCACACTGGTATCGAGGTTGGGGAGCTGAAAAGGACTCTCCAGTCCCTGGCCTGTGGCAAGGCCCGGGTGCTTCAGAAGGCTCCTCGGGGAAAGGATGTTGACAGCACTGACAAGTTCGCTTTTAATGCCGAGTTCAAAAACAAGCTGTACAGGATCAAAATCAACCAGATCCAAATGAAAGAAACCCAAGAAGAGCAGTCTATCACGCAAGAAAGGGTGTTCCAAGACAGACAGTACCAAATAGATGCCGCCATAGTCCGCATCATGAAGACCAGGAAGTCTTTATCACATAACCTTCTTATCAGTGAATTGTACGAACAGCTTAGATTCCCTGTTAAACCTTCAGAACTCAAGAAACGCGTTGAGAGTTTGATTGACCGCGACTATCTTAGTCGAGATCACGATAACACAAACCAGTATCATTATGTTGCTTAAAGAATCCGTGTATCAAATGCTTGCAATGTTTGTGTAATTTGACGTTTTCTCGAAAGGTTTGATTCTAAATTATTTATCAAATTACCTTGCTTTCTAAAAGATGAAAGAAGCTGCTTAGAAATCTGCGATTACTATTGAGTTTTGTTTGTATCCAAAAAGCTTTTATATAAGTGGCTATCAAAAAAGGAATTGGAATTATAATTTTTCACTATGAAAACTTTTGGTTCATATAGTACCAAGAACTTTTAACTTTACCAAGGTTTTAAAATGATACGAGAAAGCAGATGTGTCCTGCAAAGTACTGAGTTTTTTATTTGTAATTTTGGTTTTGAGCAAAGGTCTAAAATTCAAGCTCATTAAATATTTTTTTGGTTATTATGTTTGCAGATAGTTATTTATTTGAATATACAAAACAACTCCGTTTGAGAGTTGGCAAATGTCTCTAAAAACCCAACAAGTTAAATATGCAATCAAAATAAATTGATTGTATTTAAAAAAATTTCTGCAAGTTTTGTTAAGCCCTTTGTTGGTGCAATACATTAAATATTCTCTAAATAATGATAAATTTAGAAACCTTGAGTTTTAAAACCTTTTAGTTCAATCAAACCAGGTAATGAAACCATTTGAAGATTGTTTGCTGATATATAGTTAAAAAATATATTTGTTTCAGACTCTCATAGTTTTTTTATTATCTATTAAATATTTTGAAGTTATCAATTAGAAATTAAAATTTTAGAATATCCTTATCATCCTTATTAAAAAGAAATTGACACAATTAAAACTAAACTGGATTATAAAAATATTTCTACTTATTGATGTAAACAAAGTTTTAGACAGATTTTTGTAAATTTCTTGCCTTGAAATTCAGTGTCTGATGCTTAGGGCACTCAATGATATTATTACTGTATATTGTAAGGGAATAAAAGTAATTACATGCTTTTTCTAGAATATGGAATATTAATCATATTTTTAATGTTTGTCACACCTTCAGTGGCTTTAAAATAAGACCTCTCTTCAGGGCCGCCGAGAGCCAAGTCGGGCCCTGGGTACAAGGTTGAGAAGCGGGCCCCCTATGACATATTCTCATTTCGAGGAGGGGGCGAAATTTCCTGAAGTACCTCCACCCATGCATTCATAGGCTTAATGCAATTTTTAGAATACTTCTAGGCAAGATCTGAATTTCACTCAACTTAAAAGTATCGTTTTCATGATAATACGATGAGTAACAAGTAATAAAGGGGGTCTTCCCCCAGAAATTTTTTGAAAACATGCCCTAGAATACTGGGAATTTACTCATTTTTGGACCTTTATGTGAACAAATTAATTTCCAAAATATACAAAATGATATCCATCTTAGTACTCAATATGAAAAGCTTTGGGTACCGGGCCCTCTACCGGCCCAGGCCCGGGGGTATCGTACCCCCTCGCCCCCTCTCTCGTCAGGCCTGCCTCTCTTTTCAGAAATAAAAAATGCACCTTTGCATAGGGTGTTTGGGAAATCTATATTAGGAGGGCATCTAATTTAAAACATTGAGAATAATGAAAGTAATGCATAGTAGTCAGGGTTTTCTTTCAACACACCCTTATAAACAAAAAACTCTGGTGTTTTTTAAAATAACAAGCCCTAGCCCATAATTTCTGGCTTGGAGTGATGAATGTTGGTGGCCCTCTCTGTAAAAATGGATTGTGCAAGCGAATGTGTGTGGCTCAGGTAGCAGTACCTCACCTATGTGGATTTGGTCCACAGGTGCTTGTTGGGTAACACTGAGTAAGTACTTCTTAGGTTTTTTTATCCACCGGTTGAGGATAAATCCAAATACCAGCCCATTGGTTAAAAAATAATGCAAGTACCCTACAAAATAATTGAATCGTTTATTTCAAAAACATGTTAACAACCAAATTTCTTGTTTTGAGAAAAACTAGTTAACAGTTCACATTTTTTTCCTTAAAGTGGACCTTTATTGGTTATTTTACAGAAAAAGGAATTTTTTAAACATTTTTATTCTTTGCAAAAAAAAAAACAATTATTGAAATTTTGGTACTTGACAGGTTTTTGATTTAAACTGTGTTTAAGCTTATTTTTATAGCTTAACTCCTATATTTTTAAAGATCTATAATAATAAAAGAGCTTTACCACTCACTCACTCACCAACGCACAGCAAAACCTACCGGGGCTAAAGACTCAAAACTTGGTAGGGTGGAAGACCTTACGTTGTATACGCGCACTAAGAAGGGATTTTTCGAAATTTATTTTTTCTGACCCACAGGGGGGTTTGGAGCGTTTTTGAGCCCAGCGGTGTCCCAAATGACCCCAGATCTTTGTTATTTCGCAGGAAGGTACCTAGCAACAATATCTAGAAAGGCATTTTTCAGATTTTGGATATTCGAATTTTAAGAGGTCTGAATATTCCAAAAACCCGTTTTTGCTGAGCATAAACCAAGTTTTACATTTTCGAAGAAAACAGTACCTAGAAATCGATATTACGAAGTGAACTGTTGGTAATACCTTCTTGAGAGTATTTCAAAGAAAGTAATTTCTGGATTTTTCGATATTCCATTCTGGAGGGGGTGCACGGGGGTTTGAATATTTAGTACCGTTTTTAGTTTTTGCATTCTAGCACCCACATTATTAATGTGATTGTTGTGAAATTTTAGCATGTTGTTTCTCACACAACCAGGAAGGTTTGCAAAAAGGAATTTTTAAAATCAATGCATTCCAAGCAGCATTTTTCGGCTTTCTTCTAAATCCTTATGTGCATCCTTCAATTTTAAATTGATAACGGTTATTGCTCCTTTCAGGTGAAGCAATACCTCTATTGTTTATGTTAGAAATATTTATTTAAAAACGTTTTATACCAGGTGAATTTTTTAAAAATCTGCTAAAGAAACAATTTTTAATGATTAAATAATTTTTTAATGATAACCAAAAACCGTTCCACTGAAAAAAAATATTATTTTTTCTATTTAATCAAATTTAAGTATTTCCAGCAAAGTTCAAATTAAACAATGTTTTATCAGAGGCATTTTCAATAGCTGGTGTCGATTCAAATTATGTTTACTTTTATTTCATGTTTCTTTCAATAAATAAGTTGGTGGTGAATCAGCAAAGGGGGGGGGGGTTCAGGGGGTCCCCCCCTGATTTAAAAAAAAATCTTATTATTTAAAAATGGTTATAAACACTAATTCTAAATCGATTTTTTTAAGGTTTTGTTTAAGATCTTAAAAAAGTATGTATATTTAATTGTTTTGTATTTTATAAAAATTTAGCAGGATGAGGGGGAAATAAGTTTTATCTATAGAAATTGCTGTTCAATAATATTTTATTTTTTACCTACCTTTATTGTGAAGCGAAGGCATAGAAATTTGCCTCAAATATACATTTATACCAATTATTTAGAAATGGATGGAGGGAGAATAGGACAAAAGAGAAAAAATAAGGGGGTTCAGAAGGTCCCCTGACTTTTTCCTATTTTGAAAAATTACTCTTTAAAAACGGGGATGGGGATTTCACACGTTAAATCTTAACAGGTGGTATTTTTAAAGTTTTTTTTTTTTACATCCTAAAGAAGTAGTATGGAATCGAAAAAGAATCCTAGCAGGAAGAGAGTTGACTCTATTGCATCTAAATGAATCCTCCGAAAGGAATACAGTAAAGAAAATAATTCTTATTTATTTTAACACACAGTTTGATAAGCCTTTTATCCCCCGAGCAATGGCGGGTATATCAGCTAGTTTGGTTATAAAACTGCTAATATTGGTTAACAATAACATTTATTTATTAAATACTAACTGAAAAATGCCCACAAGCATGGATGGAAACTGAATATTTTACTGTCAAAACTTCCTTAGTCTCGAGATTCGTACAAAATCTTTAAAATAGAGTTTTTATTATGGCTGATTGACAAAACCTCAGAAGAATGAACTTCTCCAATCGTAGATACATTTTGTATGTAATTAAATAAAAAACAGCAGTCCCTAACAAGCTGCAGATGAGCCAGCATGAACGAAATTCACCACAGTTTAGTGCAGAAACCAGTCAAGTGACTTCAGTTGAATGGTTTCTACACTTAAGCTGTAATTTAATATGTTGCAAAATTACTTCAAAGCACATTAATTATATTGTTCCAAGACTAAAATGCACATTACCCTTACAGAATCCCATGACACCAATAGCTCAATTTTCAAGTGGTGTTTAACATATATTTCTGAAATAAATTATTCAATGGTAATAACATTCGGCCCTCGTTTTTTTTTTAAAGTTTGGGTAAAATTTCATTAAAAAACCAGCATGGTCAAGGGTTTAAACTAGAGAAGAAATAAAAGATCATTTTTGTGAAAATATAGAATTTTTATGAATTGAACTTTTATGCCTGATTTTATCAAGATGAATGGCAAAGAATAGTTATGATATAAAATTTTTATGAGAAAACTTTGAATTGTCCACAATATCAGGGGTCAGAGTTGTCCTATATATCCTATATTTCTCATCTCAAACCCGAAGTTGAAGCAATCCTGATGCATTAAACTAAAGTGTGTACAAAAGTAATGAAAAATAGGTGGAATGAAAATCATGGGGGATTTTGAGGGAGTACCTAGGTCGTTGGACCTTCAAACTCCAGTATAACTAGCCCCACTGGGTGAGGCTTGAGCTGAACTGTTACAGAACGTGTGACTTGAAAGTCACAGTCAGCTGAGGAGTGGCTAGCTTGATGCTAACCCCCTCTTGATTTCCCCAAGTAACCTTGGTACTCATTTTATCGACCCCGGAGGGATGAAGGGCTGAGTCTGCCTTGCCCGTGGACCGGGATTCGAACCCCGGGCCTGTGGTGTGGGAGCGCAAAGCGCTTCCTCTACGCCACCGAGGCTTCTTAGGTGGAATGGAAAAGTGGGCAAATGGTTGATAGTAGAAAAATAAAATTTCAGTGACAATTACCATGTTTTATCTTATTTATAAAAACCATGTAAAGTTCTTGTCCTAAAGAGGTTATCTTCAAAGTTTAACAACAAAAAAAGCAAGAAAGTTATTGTCTCTTCTTGAAGACAATCTCTTACGATTAAAAACTTTACACAGTTTTTATAAATAAGTTAAAACATCATAATTTTATTTCAGCCTCCAATTGTTTGCCCCCACAATTACTCATTTTACATTGGTTCTGGCAATTTTCATCAGTACCCTAGCACCTTAGAATTGCTTCAGGGTCCTCCTTTCCAGGACAATTTTGAATTATATTCGAGTAGTTTCAATCTGATCTGATGATCCCCTCTATCATTTGAGTTTTGAATCACCCTATGTTATGCTTCAATCTGCATTTGAGAACATTTAATGCATGTTTTAAGTTTTATCTAAAAATATCATTTCTTTATTGTTTATAGAGTCTAAATTCAGTGAGAGGTATCAGTTTTTAAAGTTATAATCTGGAAAAATGTAAATAAATTTAGTTAAAACCTTTTCGGAGGGTCCTATATTTTTTGTATAGAATGTCCTATATTTAGTGAAATAGTTGCTCCTACTCCTGCAATGTTTTTTAGACTAAGGGGTTCTGACTTCTTCTCGCTATGGCTCAACAACCCCTGGAACTGCTTTGCTGTTCTTTTCATATCATTCTCCCAAATAAAACTGTTGAGAAATTTTCCTTTCCTAGCTGACCAATTCAATTGAAATATTTTCTCAAAAAAATATTCAGTAAGACTAAAAACTATTATCAACCAACTTAGGGGAAAAAACATGCACTTAAAGAAACTTTTTTATTAAAATAAACATGTATCTTGTGAACCATCAAAAATAAAAGATATCAGACACATGAAACTCATGTTTTCCCTAGTAATGGCCAGGAAGGTAAGAAAACTATTTAATAAGAATCTTAATAAATCCAAAACTAATTCAAATTTTAAAAAATGAAATGCCAATATCTTTTATAAAATATAAGTGTATGTGGGCTTAAAATATTATGGTTCTACCAAAATTACTTTTTCTTTTATAACTAAAAAAACTGTTAAGGCATTAAAAATCTCAAAACTTAATTACACCTTAACTAATTCGAAAAAAGGGCGATGATGTGCAAAACTTCATATCCAAGAGTATGTAGCTGCAAAAAATCATGATTCTGGTGTGAATAGTTTTTGCTGAGAGCAAACTCTCAGCAGAAAAAAAAATTCTTTTGACTTTGTATTAAACTCCAAAACTAAAAATTTCATCTATTCGCTTTTTTGCAAAGTGTATGTGGGCTTAAAATATTATGGTTCTACCAAAATTACTTTTTCTTTTATAACTAAAAAAAACTGTTAAGGCATTAAAAATCTCAAAACTTAATTACACCTTAACTAATTCGAAAAAAGGGCGATGATGTGCAAAACTTCATATCCAAGAGTATGTAGCTGCAAAAAATCATGATTCTGGTGTGAATAGTTTTTGCTGAGAGCAAACTCTCAGCAGAAAAAAAAATTCTTTTGACTTTGTATTAAACTCCAAAACTAAAAATTTCATCTATTCGTTTTTTTTAAACGAAAATTACCCTCATACATTTTTCCACAAATGGCCAAATTTTATAATTTTCTGTCGAATAGTTTTTGTGTAATGAGAGTTCCAAATGTTAAAAAATAGTCAGAAACTGTAGTGGCAACTGTTACGTTTTTAATATAGAGAAAGTTTAAGGAACCAAGATAAAACTTCAAATTATCCACAACTTTGAATTAAAGATGTTCAAGCTATCCAAGTTGCACTGTACCATTTGCAATCTAGATGAACAAGGAACTTAGCTAGAACTGGAGACTCAAGAAAGTGAAGTAAATCAAGACTAAGTTTTAGCACTTATAGTATTTTTGTGTCTTATTTTTATCTTCAAAGCCATAGTGAACACAATGTATGATCCGATTTTGTTTTCTTTATGTTATGTTATACAGCTTCTATAGAATTTGAAAATTTTTGTTGCAATACTGTAACACAAACTAAACTGAAGTTAGGAGGGTTTATATAAATTTGCCCTGTTCTACAATAGTTAACTCCAGAGAACAATCAAGTTGCCTTTGCAATTTTTATACTAATGAAACTAAATACTGGAGTCTATTTCTAATATCTTATGATTGTAAAAACTTATTAACTTTGGTCATGAGGCATACAATTGTTTCATTTTAAGGCTAATTATTTTTATTGGATTAATTAAACTTTTCAGATTTAAGATTTTTATTTCACAAATGAGAAATGATTTATGACAAATGATTCATAACGTTACAGTTATCTTCTCTCCACCAAGGTTCTTTAACCCTTTCAGTCCTAAGCTGCCCGAGATTTCTATAGAATCTCATCAGTCAGAACTAAAAGGGTTAAAAAAATATGCATATAATGATTTTTATTGAAATGTGGATATGTATGTACACAGGAGACTTATAGCAGTCCAAAAAACTTGCAAATGTTTGTCCAAAGTGGGTGGAGTAGATTCGATCGATGCCAAATGCTCTGGAAGTACAAAGGAATATGTAAGAATTTGAACTGAAATTATATTTTATAAACTAAAATATGAAGGGATTTCCAAAAAAATACTAATATAGTTTTAGAGTGATTTGGAGTAAGTACATATTAGAAAACCACTTTCAGGCATCATTGGGAAAAATAAGGCAAATTTTCCATTGGTTTATTGAGCTTAAAAGTTGCTTGCTCCACTTGTCACATACTGTCAACTCATAGAGATAATAAACATTAGGACATGGCTAATTACTTTTCTTTGCTGATGAAAGTCTATCTTTAAGACTGTATTTATCAAACCAAGAATAAATAGTAAAAATTATGGGATAAAGCCAGATCCAGATAGACCTACCCATGTGATCTAAAACTCCCAATTAAACTAAAACTAGAAATGATTTCACAACATCATTATATGCAATCAAAAACTTTTTTTCCAAACTTAAACATTCGTAAGAAAGTATTTCATAGCCAAGGAAAAATTGAACGAGATGTGAAATCTATCTCTATGGGATGGCAATAAAACTGCAGAATGCACTCGCAAGCTAAACCACCAGTAAGAAAATTTCCTTTCTTCCCCCAATGGAAACAACACCAACAGGTATAGTCTGTGTAAATAAAATTGGCGGTTTCACGTCATGCTTTACCATGGCAACGCAGAAGAAATACATGGAGAAAAAACTCAAGGTCAACCGCCGATTCTATTTACACAGACTATAGTAGTATGTGATGCATGGAAGTAAGAAGATGGGGAAGTGCCATGGTCTATCTCACTCTTCTTGGCACAAATGATTGTGACAGAAGAGGGAGCCACGTGTGCATCAGGCTCTCAATTGAGTTGGTCACAGAGGAGAGGAGTCGATGTGTAGACACATGCTTGCTCACTAAGAGTCGCTTTGTGTTAGTTTTTTTTGCATGGTTTTCGATTGAAACAGCTGATACCGTAACAATGTAAAGCATGCGGAGTGGATGAAATGCTCATGGAATAGGCAAAAGGAGGAAACAACCAACGCTTACTTAACCTGACTGCATTTTCTATCCTGGGTTTTCAATTCTCAGCTGTTTTATTTCTGTGAACCAAAAGACGAAGCAGCTCCTAGTGAGCAAGCATATATCTCTATACCTTCACTGCCTGATGTGCACATAGCACCCTCTCCGTACATGGGAATCCTTACCACAGCCTATCTTCCTACCTCCATGATGTGATGTAAATAATTAAAAAAAAAATCCTTTTTAAGGAGAATAATGGAACCAGTACTTGTTTCTAAACCCACAAGTGAAAAAAGGGGTTCACCATTAACCTAGTATATATACATGCATTATGTATTTACCCAACTTATTTCAATGAAATATTTTTCCCCTAGTGCCAATATGGCCTAATCTCCATATATATAATCAAGGTGTGCCTGGGTGGGTGGCTGGGTACGGATCATATGTGGCACAATTACACCGAAACTACACGTCCGAATCGAACCAAACTTGGTACACATACGTATCCGAACGGGGGAAAGGTAATGGCACCAGTTTCAAATTCCTAAAACCACCCCTTCACCCCCTTTTGGGCCTTTTTTCAAAAATCCCCTTACTTCTCCGCTGAAGAAGATCTGTTTCACTTGCATTGTTGCAAATAATACAACAAAAACAATTTTACGCATAAAACAAAGTATTTAAAGATAAAACTTGGCTAAAATTGTTATAAAAAAGTTATTAATAATTTAAAAAATTGAAAACTGTCCTTACAAAAAACTTTTAATAAGTATTTTATTATTAAAAACTTCATTTACCATGAAACTTTAAGTTGAAACAGAAATTTTTAAGAATTAGACTGGTTAAAGTAATAATAAAAGTAAAGTTTGCATAATGCAGTTTTTTTTTAGAAAGTTGATGATAGAAACACTAGATCAATGGACTCTAACCGTCTGACGTCACACGGAACCAACACGTGACCTACTGAGCTTGCGATTGGTTACCACAGATACTACACTAGTAGATCTACTAGTGTAGTATCTGTGGTAACCAATTGCAAGCTCAGTTGTAGGTCACGTGTTGGTTCCGTGAAGTCTCGAACCAGATAGGCGGTTAGAGTCCATTGTTATTTAACCTTATAATGTGTTTCCTTAGGGTAGTTTAGTGGGATTTTTTTTTTCAATTTAAACAGGGGGTATTTACAAATTTTGTAATTTCAAATGTCTGTAATATTTTAATTGATTTTTTTTCACTTAGAATGGATAATTTGGTAACTGTTGTAATTAAATGTGCAACACGGGAACTGGATGGGTTAGGTTAGATTTACACAGTTGGAACCCGAGGGAAAAGGCACCGGGAACACCGGATGTGAAAAAATACCGGGTACATCGGGATGTGAAAAATTACCGGGAACATCGGGATGTGAAAAATTACCGGGAGAACCAAGATATGAAAAACTACTGGGAACACCTGGGTATGAAAAACTACTGGGAATACCGGGATGATTGGTAATTACGGTTACAGAAAATTAGACATGTAACTTGAGAAAACTTTAAAAAAATAAATTGATACACTCCACCCGTGCAAGGCCGGGCATATCAGCTAGTCTAAGATAAATGCAATGGTTAGGGAGCAATTAAAGACATCCTTACGTTTATATTTTCCAAAATTTCATAAATTTCTTTCCTGTCTTCAAATCTCAGAATGTTCATATGGATTAAGAATTGTGTCATCCTCAGAACATGATACATCTCATTTTCTCCAAAACCTACAAAGAAAATTCGATTTTTAGAGATTGAATTCTTCTGTCAAAAGTTAACTGAACACAAATGAACACTAAAAAACTTACTGTGAATGTTGAGTTTAATGATCTGCATGAGGACATTGATATCTTCACGCTCAAGACCTAAACTGTTCTTCAGTTCAGTCAATGCATAAGGTTTCAAAGCTTCTCCTTTTGTTTCCTCACAGATCATAACACTTAAGTACATCAAGCTTGAGAAGAGCAACTCACCAAAGAAGCCCATTAAATCTTCATTTTGTTCGATTTCAAAGGCTTCTTTCCTGAGTTTTAGAAGAGCGACTGCGGAATGAATGGGCATTATCGTATACTGAAACTGAAAAGAAACAAGATTATAATTTTATTGCACAATCTGGCTTTTAAAGGTTCATTTCATATTTAAAAAATCAATAAATATATCAGGTTGGCAAGTAATTTTACTCGGAGTCCAAATAATTTTGAAAATTTTTATCAAGTTCCATAGAAAAAAAAGTACTTAATTACTTTTAAATTCTTATTTTGAGATACACATATTTTTACATAGATGTAATTTGAGTAGTGTATGCTATCTTTTTAATTAAATTGTTAAATTAAAGAAAACTCTTGTTAATTGTTGTTAAATCAATTTCACATCACAGCATCACTACTTAAAAATCAAATTTACTTTTAAATTATTTAAAAAAAACAAACATTGATAATGCTATCATTTAAACTTGTGATATCGTCAGCAAGAAAACTTGTTTAAATTTCAGCATTCCTCCTAAATGTGAAACCATTGAATTAACTTTTGTCTTTTAAGGTTTTAAGTGCTTTCAAATTATTTTGAATCGCTTTATATTGAACAGCCAAAATTTTCGGAAATTTGACCCTTAACAAGAAGGTTAAGAATACATGATATTGATTTTCAAAATACTTTGGCGATACAGGAAATAACCTCTCGCGGTCCGCCAGTTGCCGACCCTTGATGTATATGCTACGGGCAATGTGATAAATCTGGGCATTATTAATAATGCCTGCGTATTTTGGGCAAAGTGATAAATACTTATTGATAAATGTCATTTATTTTATCACATTGCCCGTAGCATATATACTGTGCAAATTTTTTTCAAAACCATTAAAACTAATAAAAAGTTTGGTGCTATTATACAACCGGGTGCCACTCTTCTAGGCGACATTTTTGGCGCTATTCTTGGCATTATAATCCACTATCCAGTATATCCACCGGGTTGCTAGAAAATGAATTATCGCCAAACAAACAACAACAAATGAACAACGCCAAAAAAACAAGTGGCACTCCTTGCATGCTTTTGAGTAACTCCACCAAATATAAGCTCTTTATGTTGGGGGGTTTGTCTAGAACAGCTCGTCAGATTTGTAAAAAAAAATTAGTTAAATGGACATACTTGAGCGCTTCAGATAATGATAAGGTAGGTTAGTTACCAGCTAAAAAGTGTACATTTTCTAAAATCTGCCGATTTGAGTGGTGGGTAAGGGAGCGGGAGGGTTACAAAGTTGCAAAGTAAAGCCAAGACCGGTAAGACGCTATCTCTCTTTTTGAGAAAAATGTACGAAACAAAATGTTTATAGACTAGTAGCCAGGAAACTAGGCTCAACTAGTTGTAAACTGTCTTGATAGCTAATCTGACGCGCTCGAGTATGTCCATGTAACTAGTTTTCTTTCAAATTTTGACGGGCTGTTCTAAACAAACCCACCAACATGGAGAGCTTATATTTGGTGGAGTTACTCAAAAGCATGCAAGGTATCTCCCCTATGATTATCTGACGCGCTCGAGTAAATCCACATTTAGCATCATGGGCTCCCCTAGGAGTGTTTATGGAGCAGGATATAAATTTACAAAAAAAAAAGAACAGGTGAATGTAACCCCAGAAGTATAATACCCTGAATATTAGCAACCCAACAAGTATTGGGAATTATTTAATTTGAATTTCCATCTTTCATTAAAAATTCAGCAAAGAGTTTCATTAAATGTAAAAATATCTTTAACATGCATTACTTACCAAAACAGTATGCAGAAATATTACAATGTTCTCTACTAAAGGATCCTTTTCTAAGTAACAAGGAAGGCATTCAAAGCAAACCTACAACGAAAAAAAGTTTAACAACCATGTTAAAATTACAACTTTAATTACTTCATTAAAATACTCTGTACAAAAGATCATCTGTTAGTTTTGCAGTGGCGGATCCAGGGGGGGGGCCCTGGGGGCCATGCCCCCCCCCGAGAAACCCTAACAAATAGCTTAAAAAAACACTTTCTTAATGCTAAAATTCAAAAAATTTTCTGGGGGAGAACCCCCAACCCCCCTTTAATATTTTGACATGTGACATCTGTTTTAGAGTGTTTTTCCCATGAAAATTCTTCCGCTTAAAAGAAGCTGTTCTCTTTTGGGAAGTTTTAAAATAGATGAATACTATAGTTTAAAAGGGCGCATTTGCAAACATTTTCTGGGAGAGGACCCCTAGTCCTTTTCAAAATTTGGCAACTATTTATAATTTCATCCTTGAAAATTCTGTGGTTCATGCTTTCAAAATGAGCTGAAACTTTATTTTTAGAGGCAAATGTTCAAAATTTTTCTTGGGGGTTACCCCCCAGACCCCCTATTAATTTCTCATGGTTACTTATTTACTGTTTTCTACTTGAATTTTTTTCTCTCCTCTCCTTTTAGGAGTACAAGAAGTTGCTCTCTGTAGGTGTTATCCAATGGGTACCAAATGTACAAAAATGAGTAAAAAAACTTCTATAGGAAGCCAAATTTCACAAAATTTTCTGGGGGAGGACCCCCAGATCCCCCCTTTTGCTTTCGAGCTAGCATTATCTGATGAAACCTTTATAACTTTAACAAAGTTTCGTATTTTATTTATGTTATACTCGGAAAATTGGGAGCCAAACACCTCGCGAAACATAAGTATTGTTATGCCCCTACCAAAAAGGTTTCGCCCCCCCCCCCACTTTCTAAAACAATGGCACGGGCCCTGGATATCCTCTAAGTTACTATAAACCCCTAAAAAGCTGCTTAAAAGCTAGCACTCTTCAAAAAAAATTTGAGGCACTGAAAATTTCGAATGTAATACCCTCCGACTCTGACATGGCCCCCCCCCGAAAATCTGGTCTGGATCCGCCCTTGTAGTTTTGACAATTATGTTTATAACTCAGCTCATAAAAATTTATTCCAATTTAAAACTTTAAAGTGTAAAACAAATACAAATAATGATGACCAACTACAGGCTTAAGGCTCAGCAAGGTTGGTCTATTTAAATGACAAAAACACTAGCAGAATTGTAAGAAAAAACCATAATGGTTCAAAATAACTATAGAAATATTATTTTACCTCTGTAATTTTAAGATGTCTTTCCCAATTAACAGAGGGTCTTAAGGTATACCGACAACTTTCCATCACAGATTTCAACATATCGGGAATTATAACTTCGCTGGAAGGATCGACCAAGGAGAGGCTGTCTGAAATTTAAATATGATCAAATCTAGGGATAAAAGTAACAATCAAACAAAATATAAAATTCTTCAACCACCCAGACTTCCCTTTCACTATCCCAATCCCTTTCATAGATTACTACTGAATCCACCTTGAATCAGCTGGTAGATTGTTATCTTTGTAAATTTAATTATTACGTAAAAGAAATTGGTATTTTTTAAATATATACTTTTTTGAATAACCAAAATTTGTTTAATTTAAACGAGCTAGATAGTTTTTCAACAAACTAGTCAAAAAGTGCTCAATACATTCAACAGATTAATTATGTTGCACAGTAAATGAAGATGGAAAGGTATGAAGATGTTTTATCCGTTTTCTATAATGTAAAAAAGGAAAATTTCCTGTTTATTTTTTTGGGAGGATATACCTGGAAAGTTTTTATTGTAGAGCAAAGAGGTGGGAGGGAAATCTACCCTTACCATGTTAGATATAGAAAAAGTTCAAATACAATTTTTTTAAAAACAAAAGATCCAAAGAGTTGCCCGGGACAAACCTCAAACCCCTTTTTTTGTGTAAAACTTGGCACGCATTACCCCAATAAATTTAGAAATACAAGGTTAAAATCTTTTTAATGTAGCATAAAACTATGTTATGAGAGCATGAAAATTATAGCTAAAAATATTTTTCAAACAAACCCATTCAAACCCCCCCCCCCCCGAAAAAAGTTATGACTTTGACTTCAAAATGACCCCATTCGGATGTCTGCACCATGGTGTCATAATTATTTCCCGCAACTACCCATTATCTATGGCCTGAGGTGACATTATCATTCTGACGTTAAGCCCACAACTTTTCAAAGGTTGCCCATACGTGGTGTACGCAAACACTTAAAGAGTATTCCCATCATATTATTCTCTTTTAATTTAAATTTAAAATGAAATCTTAAACTGAAAATCCAGAAATATTTCTCAAAATCAAAGAGGCAGGATAATTTAGATATAAATCAGGGCACCAGGAAAAAAATTCAGAAAGCTAATTGGGAAAATAAACATGAAACTGTAAGAAAAAAGTTACTTTATAACAATAAAAAAACTTACCACATCCAAGATTGAGTAAAAACTTCAAAAAGTACAATTTTTCAAGACCAGGAACCTCCGGACCTGAAAATCTAAAATAAAACAAGTACCTTTTAGCTAATAAATGCTAAATAAAAAATAGTAGAAACAAAATTAAAATTTTCAACAAATAACATTGTAAGAACTTCCTTTATACTAGGAAAATAACTTTAGATGATTTCAATAAAGGGAAAAACCTCTAAAATATTCTCTCAATGCAATTTGTGAGTCATTCTGCCGAAAATCATGGCGGGTTATTTTCGAAAATTGAAGACGGTACCCTGTGAATTATGTTGGCACCATCTATTAACATAATTTTGAACTAAAATTTTTTATTCTTATTTATGCTGAGACGGAAGACCGTTTTTATTTCAATTTTTATGTAATTTTCATAGTGTACTGTTTTTTCCCCTCACCCTTTTAGTGGTTATTTCCACGACAGTTGAAGCATGTGCAGTAATAGGAGTTTATTACGTGTTTTATAACATTGAAATTATGTTATTTATCAATCCTGGCATCAGCACCGATGATCTAGTTGTAGACTGTGGGTTTAGTAACCTAATGGTCTCTGGTTCGATTCCAGGCTGCTACATTTGAGTACTTTGCTTTAATTAAACTTGTAAATTTTTCAGAAATAGCAAGATTAGAGTAGATTTTAGTTGTTAAAATAACCAGTGCCTCATAGGAAAAATAAATGTGGGAAAGAAATTAACATACCTGGCGTGCAGTATGCGGATAATTCTGGTGGCACTCTTTAGACTGAAACATGGGTCACATATCACATCGATCAAACCATCAAGTATAACACCGTATGGTTGATCCAAGCAAGTTATCATTTGAGCTATGGTGAGGTGCAGCTCTTCATCATCATACTTTAGCAAATCTGAAATTTTTTTCTGATGTTACAAACTTTGAATAGCCCATACAAGCAAATTAAGTTAGTAATTTTTACTCAATAAATTGACCAGTCCACAGAAAAATTCTTAAACCAGGTCTATTGTTTTATTACTAAAATAGTTAAAAGTTTAAAGTACACTGCAAAAAATAACTGTCAAGAAACAGAAAAGCCATGGCAGCAAAAGTTGCCAAAGCTTTCTTTTGCAAGGGATTTTTCTGTTGACTGAACTTTTTCTATATGCCACGATCTTTCCGCAACTTTAGGGAAATTAAAGTATCATAAATTACTGCATTTGTTCAGTTAAGAGAAAAATCCAATGCAAAGGAAAGTTCTGGTAAATTTTACTGTCAAAGCTTTCAATCTTGACAATTATTTTTTTGTAGTGTACACCTCTTGAGTAGATTTCAGAAAATAAATGGATGCACAAGTTTTATAGCATACCCCAGTGCTTCCCAAACTAAAAACTTTAAAAGTCTGTACATTTCATTTACTTTTGATTTAATGGTACATCAAGTTAACAATATAAAAATCACTTTATGATGCAGTCCAAAATTTTAAAAAATTCAAGTTTTCATTCCCCCCCCCTAAATGTTCTCTTTTTTTATGAGAGGGGCGCTGTGGAAAAATGTTTAGTCTGTAGAGGCACTGCAAGTCGAAAAAGTTTGGGAACCATAAAATACCCAATAAAGGCAGCCATAAAAGAATATAATCAGAATTTATACTAACCAAAGAAATTATCTGGATTACACCTATTCAACAGATCCAGAAAAAAGGGATACTTCCTTGCACAGATTTGTCTGACATACTTAAAAAACCTTCTATTGAAAGAACTTAAATCAGTCTCAGTCATTATGACTAATTCTTTCAAAATTATGTTGAACCAAGTTTCCATGGCTTCAGAACTAAAAATAAAAAGGCGCATGACTTTAAGTGACTAGGAAAAATAAAACCTAAAAAATACAAAGGCAAGCATCATTACATATTTCAAGACAATGTTTAAAAAGTTATACATACTCAAGTAAGTTCTTAAATTCATAGTTCAATGAAATGTCCATAAAAAATGAGTATAGTGGCTTGACACAAGCAGAAAGCTTGTGAGAATCTAAAACTCCTAACAGTCCAAGCAATAATCCATTCTTGTAAACTGAAACATAAACATAACATTAGAATTAAAAAATTTGCCATGATGTACTATAAACTGGTCAATGTAACACCCTTTTAAAAATTCATGACTGCCATTACTGGTTAAGGAATTCAGAGTAATGAATAAAATATAACAAAAAGAAAATAATAAATGGTGCATGCACAACTAAAAGTCAAAACTAATTAAGTTAACTGTGCAGGCAAAATTATAGATAAATAACTATTTAAGAAATTTTATGATTGACAATTGTAGGAAAATTCTCCATGAAAAACAATAGTGAGTCCTACTCATAGGAGTAGACAAAAATTTAACACATACAGATATTAATTTGATAACCTAGGTAAAAATAAGTCATGAAAAAAACCTCACCTTTTATCACATTTGGAGACTTCATACAAAGTTTGTTAACTTTGATTATCAGATTTACAGATTTTTCACTCATTGCACTAGTGTGATACACGTCCTCTAAATAATTAATCATTGTTTCTGCATGTGAAAAGCCTGTACCGGAATCCAGAACAAACATGCAGTAGACATAACTACATGCCAAGTTTAGATGTAAAACAGCAGTCTGAAAAAACAAAGAGAAAAAAATCAATAAAATATTATAAAAAAAGCTATTAAACACCTAAGTTATTGTCCAGTAAAATTTTTATTTACAAATGCAGTAAAACTCTATTCAAAATTATCAGGACAAGACTAAAATAATCTTTATTTCCCAACTAAATTATAAAATTAGAGAAAAAAAATCATATTTAAAGACATGGTTAAACACAGACTAAAGATATTCAAGATATTTTCCATAGCTGAAAAATTGGTAAATCATAATTTGATTGTTCTTCTACTGACTACTGTATAAAAATTCCTGAAAAAGGTTTTGAATTTGACCTTTAATAAAATTTATTAAACCTTAAATACCTTTACAAATGCTTATTTACATCATTTCTATAAAATCCCACAAATAGAAATGTTCCCATATCATAATTTTCTATTTAAAAGGAAATTTTGTTTTGATAAGGAATTATAGTGTTTTTGAGCAGATGCAGTTTTTTATTTATTATTTTATAAAGTACTTAACTATGTAATGGCCATTCTTATTGTTTCATACTTTAAAAGAAAATAAAAAGCAAAGAAGGGTATATTACCTCATTTTTAGTCTCAGATTTTTTCTGTTTTTGAGATACATGAAGCTGTTGATAGGGAAAGTAACTAAAAAGATGGTTACAGACAATCTCAATAATAAGATCTTTGAACTCTTTGTCCTGCAATTAAAAAAGAACACATAGGAACTTGAGAAAATATTTAACCAGGGGAAGTAGCTTGTTACTTTTATCACACATTTTTAGAAATACAGTCAACTGTGCTTAATGTGATCACTTTTGTCCAAAAACAGAGATAACAATACCTGATTGATAATAAACGATTTGATTTTAGAAAGTTTCAAACAGTGTAACTCGAGTGTTAGCTATAAAATCACAACCATGTAGTCCTAATTGAAGTAGTTAAATTGATTACCTAGTATGTATTTAGCAACTTTTATACATTCTTAAAGAAAAATATGATATAGAATGGAACATATAACACTAATAACAAATTATAAATCATTTTTGTATGATTATGTACTAAAATTAGCCTTCAAACAAAAATAAAGAAACTTTTTAGGGGATTTCACCAGATTTTGATAACATTAAGTGATATATTTGATCACATAAAATGATAGTTTGCATGTGATTGGGACCAGTCAATTTTGGTAACATTAACTGTGATCATAATAAGGAGTCAACTGCATTGCAAAAAATTACAAAGAAATAATTAACATATACATTAATATTATTAATGATAATGATGCCCATTACCTTTGTGTCATCAAAAGGAGTTTGTTGTAGCATCCATTCTCCCACGCAGCACAATACTTGAACCACCACATTCAAATTAGAAACAACAGAAGAGTCAACTAGATTGTCTGCAAAGAATGAAGATTATAGAAGCTAACAGATTTGTAGGATGACATGAAATCTTATGTCATACATTCCTAAGCAGACTTCCCAAGGAATTAAAATCATACATATTGTCTTAGTATACAAATATATAAAACAAAATGGTGGCATCCATACAGGAAAACTTAAACATGACGATAGGTTTAGAGCAAAACATTTCAACACTATACTAGAATATAACCCTTCTTGCCAATGAGCAAAGGAAAAATTGAGTCAACAGATCATTCTTGAGCTATCATTGATTGGCTGGCACATTCAGTTCTAAATTAATTTACTGCACTGCAAAATCAAAAATACTCAACATTTAACGAAAATTATGACCCAAAAACGCAATATAGTATGCATGGATTTAAGGAACTTATATTTCTAAAGTGCCTAACTTCACTCGGCATTCGGACATTGTATTGGGAACCAATTTCTTTTGTTTGCTCTCAGCTTATTTCTTCATTGTCAAGAAATGTTGGAGTTATTATAGGATAGTTAATTAAAAAATTACATAAGCACAAAAAGGAGAGGATTTATTATTTATTTGCTTACTTTTCCTGACAAGGGAGGAAAGGGGATGAGTAATTTATTTGCTAACATTAAAAATATTTTATTTTTAAAAAACCTTTAGGACTTGAAAAATAATTTGAATTAAAATAGATTAAATATAAATTTAAAAAAATTTTTAATGGTGTTCTGAGATCAAGCTTTTTGATAAAACAAGAAAAATAAATTTAATTTGAGTCCAAAAAGTATATAGGAATATTTGACCTAAGGAACTTCAAGGAGTCAAAAATAGTCTACTCAGTTTCAAACAAAACAAAATACCTTTCAAAGTACCCTTTTATCAAATGTTTCATCACAGATTAAAATGTTTATTCATTAATTTGTATTTATTCCAAGTTTTGAGAATTTTATATTGCATTATTTTAAGTACTTACATATTGAGGGAATTCAGTGATGATTTCTACTTTAAAAATATTTGAATAAAATAGGATAATTATACGAGGGTAAAAATAGCTGTATGAACTAATCACTTTTTATAAAAAGTCAGCTAAACATAATTTCATAACTTAAGTGATTTAACAATAACATGGATGAATTTCATCAGTTAGTTAATGATTTTTGACCACCAGCGTATTGGTCTTGTAATACTTTTCTTTGTTTATTTTAATGAAACTATGATTTTGAGAAACTTATTCTTTAACTACTACATAGGTGCCACTCTTCAAAAATTACAAGATTGAACTTTGAACAATAATTTTCTCCCAGTCAGTCTATTTTTTTTTTAATTGCAGAAAAACCTATAAAATATATTATGAACAATTAAATAGGTTTTTAAATTTTAAAGTTAAAGCTGCATCTGTGTAAAACAAGCTAACTTCTTAGCTAAATGTGAGAGGCAAGTACTGAAATATAATACTAATAATAATTTTTTTTTTAAATTGCAGAAAAACCTATAAAATATATTATGAACAATTAAATAGGTTTTTAAATTTTAAAGTTAAAGCTGCATCTGTGTAAAACAAGCTTACTTCTTAGCTAAATGTGAGAGGTAAGTACTGAAATATAATACAAATCCCTGGTGATTGTTTCGTATTAAAAGGAATTCTGTTCCCATGACCGAAGAGTGGCACCAGTGCTACTACCAGATTGTTACTCAGTGAAGGAGACCCTGCTTGAAAAACTACCTAGGGGACATCCATAAATTAAGTGAGGTGTTTTTCCCAAATTTTTGACCCCCCCTCTAATTTTCACTTGAGAATTTCTCTATAAATTTAAAATAAATAAATTTCTCTGATATGTTCTAGCAAGTTTGTTTCATCTTGTCAACATGCACATTACCAAATTACTGACCAACATTATGATGCTAGGCTATTGATGTTTTTCTTTACTAATGCACACATTATTCCTAAACTTGGGCTAAAAAAGATAAAAGAAAGACTTGTAACCTCCAAACTAAAAGTTGACGTATTATTTTAATTGACTCCTCGTGGTGAGATTTTGCTGGATCCCCCTTTTTGAAGTCACATAATTTATGGACGTCCCACTATCTCTTACCTGATATGTTTCCGTCTCCCAAAGTCCTCTCTTTGGAGGGAAGCCTTTTATGAGGGTTCTCTCCCTTAATGATATCAAACAAAAGAGGCAAGAGATCGGATACAAAGTTTTTGAACTCTTGGGTGTTGGTAACACTGTGATCCAGGTTGGCATCTGCCTCTTCTAGAGGGACAGGGGTTGGCCCTCCCCTCAGGTACAGGGGGAGGTAAAGGGGCTCCTTTGCATCCCAATATGTCTCTCGCTCGTCTTCTTCTTTATCTTTCGGTGCCTCGAAGAGGTACTCAAGGAAAATTAGGACGTGGGACAGCACCTGGGTTAATATCAGAAAATGTGAGAATTACAGTCATAACAAAAGAGAAAAACTTGATAAACACAGAAAAATCATTGACGACTAATGGAGAATTACAGCATCTCTTATCTTTAACTTACAGAAAATTCTCTCTGGAATCCAAAAATACGCTAGTCTTTTTCGAAAAAAATTTTGTTAGTTAATTATGAGATATTTCATTACAGAAAAGCTGGCGTCAAAAAAGCTTATCGGAAAAGTGGGAAACACCGTTTCCATCAGTGGCGTGCGGTGACATTTTTCCCAGGGCAAGCAATCAGGTATATTTCTTGTAAAATTTCTTTTTAAATTTCGGATGGTTGTTGCAGTTTTACAGGGACTAATATAGGTCAATTTTGGCGCCATTTATCGGCACCTCCACAAAAAATGTACTAACAAATACGGCACCTTCACAAAAATTATTATTAAATTATATGAATATCTTGTATTTAATTGAGTATTTAAGTTTATATAAAATTGAAGAAAAAAGTAATTTAAAGCAGCTTTCATTAAAAATATTAACTAATAAGTATAAAAAATTTCACAAAAACTAAAAAAGTGTTATAATTTTTCACAAAAATTAAATTGCCATGAAAATTCTTCAGAAAAATGGGGGTTAAGTTTAAAATCCTAGATTGGTCCCTTGTCTAATATGCAGCAAGACATCGTTTAACATTTACTTGGTCAACCGATAGATGGCTCTGCAAATCATAGAAAGCAAAATCCAGATTGCTTACAAGTGAAAAATTAAAATGACGACTTTTTCCCTTAAACACTCATTTAAAAACTCAATCAAGATAAATTAGAGTTTAAGCAGCAAGTACTTGCAAATTCTGCCAAATGTTTTCTCCAATTCACACTTTAAAAGCTTCGAAAAAAATTAGTCTACCAAGATCTGAAGTACAGAAAACCACGGGACGGCAGAAGCAATTCTCGAAATGCTTACAATGTAAGGGGAGAAGGAGAAGAGGGAACTGCGCTGTTTCTCCCGCGCGCTGGAAAAGACGGTGACTCATTACTATGAGCGCCTTTAGTGAACTCTCCTTTGCATGGTTACATACAGAAGGAGCGAGGATATAAAAATAAAATATCGCAAAATAAAATTTTATATTCTTGGTGTGGAATTTTAAAGAAAAGCTTCATATTTTTAGGCAAGCAATGCTTACATTGCTTATATGGACGGCACGCCACTGGTTTCCATGGAAACATTAGGCTGTAAAAACAAAACAAAGACTAGAGCACAAGGAATTTCAAAGCGGAATGATTGTAAACAAGGCACGCGTGACGTCACAATCTGTTTTAGCTCAGACCAAAAGCTGTTTTCATTTGATAACTTAAAAATTAGCGCCTTAAAAGGTATATTAAAATGTTTTCTGGAGGATTTAAGCGATTCTGAATACATTAAGATTTTTCAGGTTGACCACAGAAAACTTATTTCAAAATTCCCTGATAATTCCAGGTTTTCCCTGATAATCTGGTATGATTTTCCCTGAAATTTTAAAAATTTAGTAAATTCTTATCTTCTAGAAAAAGGGAGAATGACTGTATAAATTGGAAAAACGTGAGAAAGAAGGATTAAAAATGACATTACTTCCAGACTTTTATCACAAAGGAACCCTCAGAAGCCCCTTTTTTTGAACATTTGCTTTGCAACCACACTAATTTACATGCATTCGAGATTTTATTTTATAGAAAGGAGAATGGAAATGCACGTTTAAAGATCTGAAAATCAGAAAAATGTTCCATTTAATTTTGAAACAAGGCAGATTTTCAAGATTTCCCTGATTATTATCAGATTTTCTAAAATTCCCTGATAATTCCAGGTTTTTTAATTTTCACTGACAATTCCAGGTCTGTGGCCACCCTGAACTGTTCTTCCTCGCAGACAGCAAGTATTTTACAAACCTCAGTTCGCATCTGCTGTGAGGAGACACTGCTGCTGATGTGCTCATTGAGGCGTCGCTTCATGCCCCTCTCCGTGGCAGACGAGATGAGGTTGAGCAGCCCGTGGAGAACAGCCGTCGCTCGGCAGAAGACGCGCGGGTGCGTGCTCAGCACCTTATCCAGCAGCTCCAGGGAGTCCCGGCGGACGGCCAGGTCACAGTGCGTCATCATACACTGCATGTATGACGTGAGTGATGTGAAGAAGCAGCCTACCTAAGAGGCACAAAAATGGGGAAATAGACGTTTAATTCTTTTTCGATATAAAAGTTTCATTCATTTCATAGTTCCCACTCTTTTGTGAAGAAAAAAAATCAAGTACTTTTTAAGGCTCATTTAAATTTTTCATATATATATACCCTACTTCAAAAAACAACTTTTCTCACAAAACCTCTCTTATAGTGAAGACTACATCATATTACCATTCATTAGGCTTACCATATTTTCTTGGGTTCAACCTAGGACATATTTTTGAAATTACTTAATAAGTACCATATTGATTTATTTAAGATTAAAAACTAAGTAAAAAACATTCAAACTAAAAACATTGAACAGAAATATTAAAGTTTATTTTTTATTTGTACTTTTTATTTGACATAACTTTTTTCAAAAATTGTTTGCTTGACTTACTTTTACTTGAATTTTATGATGAAATGAAGTCTTAAAAGTAAAACAATGCATTTTCAAACATCTCAGTCAGAATTTTTTAATAAAAATGTCTTGAAAATCTTAAATGTATGAAACCCCTGACATTTTTGCGACCCAGGACATTTCCCCAGACAGCTCTAAAAACCCTGGACGTATGGTAAGCCTTCCATTTATACATTTAACAATATCAAACATATTACTATATTTCACTGGTTTTAGGAAAGTCAAACAGAAAAATTAAAGTGGCCAATTTATACTTGTTCTACAATATAAAAAATCCCATCCGAATTTAAGAAGTTAACAGGGTATGAACCATTTGAATCAAAAATTAACTTTTTCATGTTCAAACTGAAAATAATTCCTAATTAAAATACTTCAAATAAAGTTCAAGGACTTTCCACTAAATTCAAGTACTTTCCAGGGCCCTTGAAAACAAAAATGAAATTCAAGTACTTTTCAAGGCCCGTGGGAACCCTGCATTTAGTTTTTTGTGTAATAATACATCCATGTCTAATCAGCATAGCTGCTACTCATTAAAAATTTCAAGACTGAACTAACTTTATGATGATTTAGTTAAGAGTTACCAGGGGTCTGTCCTGACTTCTTGTGAAGGGTCCTGTTTTTGTAAAAATTTTGAAAATCTATTTATAATTTTGTAAATTTGAGGTTAGCATTAAATTAGATTTTCAGCTAGGAGCCTCTTTTTGCGAATTTGTGAGTTATTTTTGTAGTATTGTGAAAAATCACAAAACTATTTTTTTCAAAGAGCTGTAGTTTTTAAATTGCATGTATGACTGACACTAAAAAAATGCTAAATCTAAAAAAATGCTAAATGGGAACGGCAGAAGCAAAATTTTTGTAAAGTGTCCATTTAAAGGCTAAAGTACATTTTATTTATAAAGAGTATGTTTTTAAGCCAAAGTATTTTGTCAAGTTTCCATTTTTAAGGTAAGATATTTTGTGAAGGGTTTGTTTTCCATGATGAAATATTTTGTGAACAGTCCGAAAACGGACACAAATTTCTTCTAAATAGACCCCTGGTTACTAGCAAAGAGTCTTCAACAAATTAAATAGATTGACATTAGAAGATATAAAGGTTTGGGAGTATTAAAAAACCTTGTATCTTTTATAACGAGTCTCTCACCTGGCTATCTGTCAGCAGACGTAGAGCAGTGTGCAGGACATCAATGACCACCATTCGGACAGGATGGCTACTATCCATGAGCATGCCACCAACTCTTTTCAGAACATCCGGGAAAAAAAGAGTGAGGGAATCCTTGTTATCGATGATGTAGTTGGCCAGTTTAGCTAAATAGTCTTTCTTTATAGCGACATTAGTGTTACCAAGGTAGTTGAGAATATCCTAAAAAAAATTAGTAGAATTACTTTCTACTTTTCTATTAGTTTGTAATAAAATTACAAACTACAAACTTGGATAAACCTCCCCAAATCTTTAAGTAAAACTTTACTTTAACAGGGGTTTATCCAGAGTTTTCTACCAGGGTCTTGTTTTAGGATTTTTGTGAAAAATCAAATGGAATTTAGAGAAATGAAGAGCCCACAGAGTACATCCACAGCATTCATAACTTATGGAATAGGTTCAAAACTGACCAATTCCATTCCATAATAATAAAAACACTCCTGACAACAATTTTTGATCTTTGGACTTTTGAGAAGAGCCCATTTTTGGTAATCAGAATTTTGTGAAGAGTCCTTTGAAAATTAGAATTTTGAGAAGGGTCCTAAAATGGACCAATTTTTCTTCCAGATGAAACCCTGTTTAAGTACCAAAACTGTGGCCAAGTTGCACAGATTGTATAAGCACAATATATAGTACAATAAATAATTAAATGTGATGGTGATTGAATACAGGGTGCAGAAAATGTTTTAGGGTTCAATACTTCCCCAGAACACAATTTGTTTTGGTCTGAAATTTCTCCAAATTAAAAAGCAAGAACACTGATGTGATTTTTAGAGAAAATCACGACTGTCGTGGATACGTTGCTTTTCCTGCATATCAATCAAAATGCAAAAATATGCCAACTAATCTCCTTAACAGAGAATTTCATAAATTTCATTTCGTAAACATCATTTATTACGAATTTTAGTAACTGATTACTTTTCTGATTTGAGGTTTGATTCTTTGTGATTAATCAGCCTATCAAGTATCACGCTTTTGCACCTGGCAAATCCTATATAGTGTACTGGGATTTCCTTATTGTTTTGTATCCCTCTAAAAGTGTTTACCTTTAAGCTTATTAATGACAGTTATAATTTAAAAATTAGAATACAGAAATGGGGGTTATTTTACAACCAGGATCCACAGTCCACACTTGGCAACTTTTTATGCATACTACTCTTGGTGCCATAATAATTCACTATCCGGTATACCTGCTGGGTTGCTAGAAAATGAATTATCAGCTTTGTTGTAGGCGTCAGAAACAGAAAACAGTACCCAGTTGTAGTATGAAACCAAGAAAAATACGCACAATTCAAATTCAATCTAGAAATTAACTTTCATACCTTTAAAGATACTTCACCAGTAACTGATTTTAATTGATCACGGGTGGCAATTTTCCTTGTTTTGAATGATGTATCAGTCACATTTTTACCTTTGGGTAGTGTTTTACCAACCCTTAGCTTGGTCTTCTGGAAATCAATTTGTCTCTTTTTGCCCATTGTCAGTCTGAAATAAGAGAACTTATTCATGATAATATACTAAATTAAGCATATATCTAATAAAATCATTATATTAAAACAATAACAGGTATAACCAAACAACTCGAATACTAATCTACAAGCAAGTAGTACCTACTATAAAGTTACTAGCAATACAAAAGGGAACAGTTTTAGAAAGAGTCCACCAGCTGCCATGTTTTCCAACAGCTCAAATGATACCAAAACTTACACATGTTGCTGTGGTTACACTTACACATGGCGACTGGAGGACACTTTCTAAAGCTCTGTACCAAGTAATGAAGTTATGAAAAACGATCTGAAGATAGTCTTTAAAATAGGTATAAAAGAAAGATATCATAAAATAAGAAAGAAAAGGGAAATATAAATGTTTATAAATTAGGGATTAGTTCATTGCTGGTTTAAAAAGAATTTAACTTTTGATTTATTATTATTAGTTGATTGGGCATAATTGAAACGAATTTTAGAATATATTAACAAATGAAAAGCGATGGAAGCCAGAATTTAAACTTACCACTAGTGTAGTAGAAGAAAAGTGGTATGCAAAGTTTTTTAAATAAATTATTATTTAAAGAATTGTCATATCCAAGTTCCAAATACAAATTTAACACGCGCCGCATCAATTTTTTCAAGACGTTGAAAACAAAAACAATTCAGGCTATTGTTAGGGGAGTTGTAGTGCTTTTTTTATTGATGCTGGTATCTAAAAATATTGTATTCACTCTTTCCAAACTCAGTGTTTCCAAAAGCATTTTTGATCGAAAAAAACTCTTATAGAACACTCAAATTGATTTCATGAGCATGAGAAACTCTGCAAACATTTATAAAATCAATCAATAAAGGCAAAAAAAAAAATAACAGGATGATTTGTCACGCAGATGATGGAGTTGGCATCGGATTGAGTGGTGGAGGTCGTCCGGTGTATTTTCGTATTTCTTCGCATTGTCAATAAATTTATTTAATTTGTTAACTCTAAACGTCAGATATTGGATGATTTCTCCGAAACAATTAGTGGAGTATGAATTTTGAAACATACTGTGATAATATTCTACTTGTGAGTGTATTTTCATCATTATTTTGCTCTCGATTACTTAATGCTGTTGGAATTCTCAGCTGGGGAGAAGCTAATATTAGAAACTTGTATTTTCCTTTTTCTCTGTCACTTTAAGTTTAAAATTTGGTCCCTGTTGTCCAATGTTTACTTTAGACGTCCCCAGGATTGCAGTTTTTCCAGCTCGTTCTTTGCCTTAGTAAGTTTGAAGTAATGTATTTTCGAAACAAGAACTGAGCTTTAATTACTATCTGCAACTAAAAAAGAAATAATAAATTATTCCAAAATAAATTCATAATGTTGGTTAAAATGTTTTGTGTTGTTTTATTTGCATTGAAGCATATTTAACAAAACATAACACAAGAGAAATTGGGGAATTCTAAAAGCTAGCTGATAGGTTATTTGTTTTTATTTATAAATTAGTTTTTTATGCAAACTTTCTTTCATCTCTTTTAGAAAGTTTTTATATTAACATCTTATTACCCTTATTATTTTTTGTAACCTATTTATTGTAACTGTGCTTTGTATAATTACTACCTAAACTTAGTATGAATTCAAATTGCTGAAATCTGTTCTCATTTTTTCGTGAAAATAATTTATTCCAATCCCTTCTTGAAAATCTAATTGAGTGGGGATTAGAGTAGTTGTGCCGTGTAAACTAAATTTTGTCAAATAAACCTCTTTTTTTGTAAACACCTAGAGATGTTAGCAAAACTAGTTTAAATTTACCAAGCTGTTTTGGATGCTTACTCAAATTTATATTGTTGTATTCAGTGTAGCTGTATATATTTTAATTGGCTTGTTTTCAAGCATTAGCTGCTGTAAGTGATCTATTGTTTCTTATTTGATGGATACATTTCTTAATTATCTATCCTGCTGAAAATGCATGGCTTCCACTGTCCAAAAATTGCAAATTAACCATCTAAAATATATAGGTTATTAATGATAACATTAAAAATTTATCAATGGGATCTAAAGTAGCTTGGCGATTTTTAATGGGATAAATAATGAAATTGTTCACCAAGGTATGCTGTTCGTAACTAGGGTAATCCAAAGAATTTTGGTCTGTTTCCAAAAGTAACAATGAAATAGCGGATTTTGGGAACTCACTTATGTAGAATATATATTGGTTGCCAAGACCGAAAGTATTTGGATTAACCCATTAAAAATTTTGCAATTTTAGTGGTTATTAGATAAAAAAAAGTATGCAATTATTAAAAGATTACAACTAATTTGTAATCCCTAAAATTTGTTGACCAAGCAGGGGTCGATCCAGCCAAAAATTGGGGCCCTTTTGCTGCCCCTTCACAATAATTAAATTCTTATAAAAGGCCCCTTCACAAAATTCAAGTTCATAAAAACAACCCTTTCTTAAAATTTAAATTATCTTTAATCATTATTTGCAAGAAAACATTCAGTCACAAAATCTTGTTTGTTTTAAATAAAAAATGTTTTTTTTTACGATAATTTGAAAAGTTAAAATATAATTTGACTTCAATTTTTCACAAAAACAATTTCTTTTTCACAAAAATGGGCCCCAAAAAATAAAACCTGGATCGACCCCTGCCAAGTCTAAATTTTTCAAGCCAATTTGGATTATTAACAAATTGTTGAAATGACTTTAAAATATTCTCTAAAAGTGTATTAATGCCAAAATGGAATTCAAAAATAAAGAAAACATTTTAAGTTTTATTTGTGAACAAAACTTAGAATGTAAGGGTTAGTAAAAAGTGTCATTTTACCCCTTTTAAATCTATAATTTATTGGTTCAATTCCGTTATCTGCCCTGTTAAATTTGCCAAGCTGTTTTAGGTGCCAAATATTAGAAATATTGCCAAAAAAATACAAACTAACCGATTAAAATATATACAGTTATTTAAATGAAAACCATAAGGGGTCATTCATTAATTACGTAAGGGCCCCGAGGGGGGGTTGGAAAAATCTCTACATACCCTTACTTGGGGGGTGGGGGGATCTAGCCCATTCTTACGTAAGATTTTCCAAGTTAATGTAAACAAATGCCAATTATTCTAATCAAATTACTATTGAATAACCCCAGAAAAACTTAAAAATGCTGACAATCTCGGTATATTATCGAAGCTTTAATTTTTTAGAGAACTACTTACTTTATTTTTAGAAACTTTACTTTTTAAAAAACTTCTAACAATTTATTATTTTGAAGAACAAAACGGAATCTTACGTACCCTTACATGGGGGTAGGGGGGGGGTCAAAATTTGCCAAAATCATCCTTACGTAATTAATGAATGGCCCCTAAAAGGTTGTCGATATTTGAATATTTTTGTCTTAAACAGCTTGGCAATATTTAAAAAGGTACCAGACAGAATTGAACCAATTTATTAAAGTCAACTTCGTTGTGAACAAAATAGGATGGGTAAAGTTTTATCTAGTACTTAATTAATAACATCTGAAAAATCATTCATGGGACAAATTTGAAACTCACTCATGAGCAGTGGCCGATCGTCTAGTCTCTCGTTCTTGGCGACACATCGTCCTTTTCATCATAGAGGACTTGTTTAAAATCTGTACCAAAATCACTTCAAATAAAATTTTGTTTAGCTTTAATATTAACTTGATGGTTAATTTTAATTCTAAGATTTGGTTGATTAAAAATTCACTTTTAGGTTCTTCTATGCTCGGGTCCTTCGTGATGAATACTGAACAAGATACCAATAGCACGAAGGAAACTCGTCCAGAATCAGTGACATTGAAAAAAGGGACTCTATGGCAACAACGTGATAAATTCTTTAGTCGCTGGAAAGAAAGGTTTTTCATTCTGACCAGTGACTACCTAGCATGCTTCAAAAAAGCCTCCAAAATCGGAATATCAGAAATGGGTGGATTTTTATACAAGGTAATTGTTAATCTCTGTAGTATATTAAAACACTGCTTTTTGAAAAAAAATCACCTTGGTGTACTTAAAATCTCATAAGAGAAGAACTAGGTACTTAAAGAGTAGCCCATACTCTTATGTTTAAAAATGTGTTTTAAAAAATTTAAATGGTATGAAAGTTTTTAAGTACAGTCGACTCTGCTTAATATGGTTAACACTTGTCCAAGATCAAAATGATAACAATATCCAATTTATAATAGACTGTAGTCTTAATTGAAGTATTTAAAAAGATTCCTTATAGTATGTATTTTGCAATTTAAACATTCTTAAAGAAAATCATAGGAGCGAATCATATAACACTACTACAATTTAATGTCTCATTCTGTATGTTTATCTATTAAAATATTGGCCTTCCAACAGGAAAATAGGAGGTATTTAAGGGATTTCAAATTTTGATAACATTAAATATAAATGATATACTTATCAAATAAAACAATACATTTTGGGTTAATTTAAATAGGAGTGATCGGGACCTGTCAATTTCAATAATATTATTCTATTGATAACATTAACTGTGATCACATTAAAGCGGAGTCGACTGTATTAAAGATTACCTTTCTTACAGTTTTTCACCTTTTTCAATAATTAGGTAAGGTTAATGTCTGTCCTACAATTATAATTTTTACATCCATATTCACTTAATTATTTTAGCTAGAGGAGGTGCTCTTTTTATCATTCTAAATTAGCTTTGAAATCATTCATATTTTAATATGAAGTCATTCAAAAGTTTTGAGGGCATTTTTCTATTTGGGATGAATTTAAATAAATGTGCTTTGGACTCATCAAAGTACAGCAAAGAAAACCATAAATATTTTGCACGAAAAGACTGTGCCAGTCAGTATATTTCATGTGTTTTTCTCAAAACGTTGAAATTTCGCGTTGTTTTCTCTTTTTACTGTAACTTTCCAGAATATGTACAAATGTTTTTGCAAGTTGTCCAGTACAATATCACAGCTGCCAACTCTTCCGTTTTAGCCGAAAGATTTCCGTTTTTTTTTTAGAGAATCTTCTGTCATCCGTTTTTCAATCAGTTTCTTCCGTTTTTTTTTGCTCAGTTAAAAGATTTTTTTCTCATCAGTTATTAATACGACTTGATTATAGCTAAAAAGCAGTTGTTTTGTTGTTGGAAATAATGAATAGCTAGATCTCTTTGTAAAAAATAATGAATTGCATGAGAAAGCGGTTACCAATGCAGAATGTTTATTGACTTTCATAATGCCCATAAGCTTTCATAATTGATCATTATTTGCCACTCATCTGTGCTGATTATGCTGGACAATTTTTTCAAAAAATGTTTCCAGACTCCAAAATTACAAAGAGTTATGGATGTGGAAGGACTAAAAAATACATATTTTGTGAAAAATGTATGTTTTTCTTAGATTTATGCTACCTATTGAGTTAGGTAGAGCAAGGTAGCCACCGTTGTTGACTTATTAGTGTAAAAAATGCTGTGGGTATCTTGAGTTTTAAAATCTTCCTTTTTTATAATCTCAATGTTTGCAGGTATGCTATACAGGGTGTCCCGTAAATGATGTGTCACACTTCTAGGGGGGATAGTAGACACCTAGACGAGTCAGAATCACATAGGATTTGGGGTCCCAGACCCAATCCCTGGGAGTTAAAAATGGAGCGACACCCCAAAACAAGTATTGAAAAATTCAATTTGTAGAAGAACTACTATTGGTAAAAATGTAATTATAGTCTCAAATTTTGTGGTTTAATATGATCCTCAAAACTACCTTGACAGTTTTCAATTTAAAATTTTTTTTATTACGAAAAAAGTTAAAAAACAGCAAAAAAATGTGAAAAATATGCCAAAACTTTATTTTATTTTCCGAAATCCTTTCTTTCGATTTGATAATCTGAAAGAGCATAATTAATTAACCTTAAGTCCAAAGTTTCACGTAAATAGCATCAGTATTAAACGCTTGAGAGCCTGTTAAAGTTAGTTTTATGGGAGCAAAAACGGTTTCGGAAAACGAACGTTCAGGGACAATCTACAAGGTACGGATAGATGCTCGCCAAATTTCCCAACATTATTTGCGATACGAGATTCCTCGCCAACCTACGCTTCTTCAGATAGTTCAAACTTCCTTGGCGATGTGTGGCCTTAGTTTTCGGATCGTCACTAGAAGTCTAAAAGGTAAATGTATTCAAGCTATCAAATCAGACACTCAAGAAAAAATTGTTACTATACCTAAGAAAATAAGCAATGTTTGTTTAGCAAAAGGGATAGTTACAACTTATTTTTTCTTAAGTCTCTGTTTTGTTAAGTTCAATAAACATTTATCTTCTAGACTTCTGTGACGGTCTGAAATCGAAGGCAAAAATTTAAGTAAATTAATTAATTTACTAATTTTTTTCAAAATAATTCCCATCCCATAAAAAAGTGAACCACCATGCCAACTTTGAACACTTTTTGTAAACAGTTTTTGTCGTTATTTTTCATTATACCCCTGCTTTAGGATAGGTCAGTAGGCGGATCCTCGATCGCTGGGTTCGTGATTTCGAATTGCGATACAAGATTGGTTTCTATTAATCGAGAAATGTCAATGGGAATAAGCAAAGTGTATGGGGGCTATCCACTCACCGTCCGATAAGCAATATCTTAGGTTTGTCATAACTTTCAATAACCTGCATTCTTTTATTTTGCAAATTTCTTATATCGGAAGTTGAGGGGAGACCCTGCATATACCCACTTGCTTATTATATCATTCTTTAATTAATAGGAACCACCCTTGTATCGCAACCCGAAATCAGGAACCTAACGATTGAGGATCCACCGACTGACGTATCCCCACTTTGTACAAAAGATATTTTACGAACCATGTTTGTAAATAATAGATTCTTCTGGTTTTTTTTACCTAAGTTATCAAATGTACAGTTTTTCTCATTAAACGCAATAAGTAGTAATGCTGTTTGCATGGTTGATACATTTGTAAAACTAACACAACTATCGATTGAATAAAAAACTATCGATACTATCAGATAATTTCTAACAATTCATACTATTGATTTTTAAGATCGATAGTTCCTAAAAATCAGTAGTAAAATCATGTTTGTTCTTTATGTTCAAAAAATTTTTTAATTAAATTAATTAATCTCTTTTTTTCTAAAAATAATAAGAATTAAGAATCAACATTTTACGCTTTTGAAATTTTCATCCCGCCAAATTGTTCAATTGGCGCATTTCAGATATTTTCATACTCATCTCCTGTCTCGCCAAATCGGGCGAGGAATGAAAGTTGGCAGACATCTATCCGTAACTTGTAGATTGTCCCTAAACGTTCGTTTTCCGAAGCCGTTTTTGCTCCCATAAAACTATGACTTATGACTTATGACCTATTTAGGGGGGTCCACGGAGGACCAAGCACTGCGACCTGAGGTCTATTGTACTATCCCCTGGAAGTAAATCCCTGCCCTTAATTAAAAGAGACCAGTGGCCGAAGCGAAGTTCAGCAGTGACCTTACAGGAACGTCCTGGAGCTCCCACGGCTCAAGCAAATGACACCCTAGGTGCTTAAATCTGTGAGCAGAGAAATTCTCGCATTCACACAGAATATGGATAACAGTTTCCTCACTGTTCCTGCATCCTCTACATAATGGATCATTTAGCACGTTCATGATTGTAAGATGCCTCCGTAGATTACTATGTCCAGTTAGTAAGCCTACGGCTCTGCGAATACCATTTCTATTGAGCTTAAAAAGCTCCTTTTGACGGGAACTTGGACAGCCTGCATTGAGCTCTCTGGCTTGTCTTTGGTCTGTCGAGTGACGCCACTCATTGTACTGTTGATCCCTAAAAATAGAGAGTACAGTTCCTCTGATAGTTTCACTGGAAAGTCCCAAGGCTGGCTCTGGACCATAAAAGGGAGTACCAGAACCTAGTCTAGCTAGTTCATCAGCCTTTTCATTACCTGGAATCCCTGAGTGACCCGGAACCCAATACAATGAAACATTATTGTGGGCAGCCAGATCACAGAGGTTAAGATAACATTCCCATACCAAAGGTGAAGTAAAACTGGATTTTTGCAGAGCCAAAAGGGCTGCCTGACTATCTGAACAGATGAGTATACAAATGTCATGATAGCCCCTGTGTATGCATATTTTACAGCACATGAGGATAGCATATACCTCAGATTGAAAAACTGTTGAGAATTCACCCAGTGGATAGAACTCTTTAGTTTCATCCATAGGACAAAAAACACCTGCTCCTGTAGAGTTGTTCAATTTAGATCCATCAGTATACCACACAATGGTATTGGTGTTAATTGGCAGATCTGTTTTCCATTCAATCCTTGTTGGGAAGTGAATCTTAAACGGCTTATAAAAGCCAAATCTTACAGACATAACATCACAAGGCATGTTGAACAAATGATGCTCAGTAACCTTGGTGTTTAGGTCGCCCCAAGAGAGATATTTAGAGTAATCCTTCCAGTGACCTAGATTTTTCAATCTCTTTACACATATGAGAGCCTCAGCTTCAACCCTCATATGTAGTGGATGCATCCCTAGAAGAAGTTCCAGAGTAGCAGTGGGAGTGGTTTTTATGCAGCCAGAGATTGCAACACAAACCATTCTTTGAATTCTAGCAAGATTCTTTTTGCATATTTGAGATCTAGTCCTAGACCACCATACTACTGCTCCGTAGGTGAGGATAGGACAAATAATCATTGAATAAATCCAGTTGAGAATCCTGGGATTAAGTCCCCAGGTTCTCCCGACTGCATTTCTACAGCTCCAAAAGATTCTCTTGGCTTTGTTGATGCAGTACTCAGAATGTTTTGACCAGCTAAGCCTCTTGTCAAAAAAGACGCCTAAGAACTTAACTTCATCAGAACATATAAGCGTCTGATTAAAAAACTTGATGTTGATGTTCAGTGAAGTAGTCTTCCTAGTAAAAGCTACCATAGTGGTTTTCTGAGGATTAACAGAGAGACCCACCCTGTGACACCACATTTCAATTCCACGTAGGGCTTTATTCATCACATCACAGATTGTGTTAATAAATTTGCCCCTGGTGACAATTACTACATCATCAGCATAACCGATGCAAGAAACGCCAGCTTGCGTAAAGATCCCAAAAAGAGAATCTACAACCAGACACCACAGTATAGGGGATAGGACTCCTCCCTGTGGGCACCCAGCAATAGCTTGGGACAGTAGAGTGTCGCCAAGAAGTGTAGCTCGTACATGTCTTGTCTTCAAAAGACTACTGATCCAGTTAACAATTACCTTGTTAACTCCTTTTAGTTCAAGAGCTTGAACAATAGATGAAATAGGAACCTTATCAAAGGCACCCTCAATGTCAAGAAAGATAGCAAGTGCAATCTCTTTCTCCCTTACATTCTTTTCTAATATATAAGAAAGATTGTACAGAGCTGTATCTGTGGATTTGCCAGGTTGATAGGCATGTTGAAAGACTGACAGAGGTCTTTCCTTCAATACATTCTCTCTGATATACTTATCAATGAGTTTTTCTAAAGTTTTCAGTAAGAAAGACGTAAGGCTGATTGGCCGAAAGGATTTAGCCTCATTGTAATTTTCTTTACCGGCTTTTGGTAGGAAGATTACCTTGGTCTGTCTCCATGAAGAGGGGACAAATTCATATGCTATACAGGCTCTGAATATTCTACATAGAATAGGAACCAGTACCTTTAAACCTTCTTTCAGAAGGGCTGGAAAAATCTCATCTACGCCTGGAGATTTGTAGGGCTTAAATGAGTTTATTGCCCATACAATTTTGTCATGACTTACAACCTTTTTTGCAGTATCCCAATGATTTTTACTGCATGTAGGTGTAGTCTGATTATGTGTAGCTACCATAACTACCTCTCTGGAACCCGGAAAGTGTACTCGGAACATTTCATCCAGAATTTCTTTCCCAGAGGAGGCATAATTGCCATTTACCAGCTTGACTGTGTTAAGACCACAGCTCTTGTCTTTTGACATTAGTTTGACGAGTTTTGATGTAGCAGATATATCATCTATGCTATCACAGTATGTTTGCCATGACTTGATTTTTGCAAGCCTGACAGCCTTATTATATTCAGTGAGAGCAGAACGATAGACATCCCACTCTCCTGTCTTTTTTGCTTTATTGAACAGCTTTCTGCATTTGCAGCGTAGAGTAGTTAGTTCTTTGCTCCACCACGGGACAATATTGCGAGTGGTAGTGCGAGAAACTGTACAATTATTATAGTATGATTGTAGAATGGCATGTTGAAGTTTATCCACAGCCAAGTCTACTTCAGAAACAGTAGAGAACTTACCGAAATCCTCTCCAATTTCTTCCACTAGTGATGTTCTGTAGGAATCCCAATCAGTCTTCTTTGGATTCCTACCTTCGTTTAAGGTCCATGATGGACCTAAAACTGAAAAAACAATTAGTTTGTGGTCAGATAAAGTGACTTCATCTGATACCTTCCAATTGTTTACATACTCTGAGCAAAAAGAATTGCATAGAGTGATATCAATAACCTCCCTTCGTTTCACATTAACAAAAGTAGGTTCATTGCCTTTATTTAAAATAAATAAATTATATTTAAGAATATACTCAATGAGTTCCTCACCACGTTTGTTGCAGTCATTGCTGCCCCAAAGAATGTGGTGAGAATTTGCATCAAAACTAAGAATGATCTTAGTACGTCTCTCAGTACAATGGTCTAAAATACCAGTAATTGTATTTGAGAGCGGATCAAGTTCTTCATAGGGGAGATATGCCGACAGAAAGACCATCTCATCCTTAAGACCCTGAGGGCATTTGTAGATTACCTTAATGGCAACACAATCACCTGTAAGGTAATCAACCAAGTTGATTACATTTAACTTAGTGCTCACTAAAATGCAAGCCCTAGGTCTATCACATTTTCTGTCATATATGATATTGTAACCTTTGGCACCTAGTCCCATAATGTTACCATTACGAGTCCAGGGCTCCTGCACCAGTGCAATGTCAACCTGACCCATAGCCAGCCTTCTACTAAGAATAGCAGAAGCAGAACGGCTATGATGAAGGTTTATTTGGCATGCATCGATACCTTTACTCATTAGAGTAGGGTGGAGCAACCAGATCACTAGAGCTTATGTATTAGCTCCCTTAGGCTCCTCATCCAAAAGAGCGGAGTCACTGACTTCAGATCCAGGTGAAGAGGGTTGTAGTGTACCCTCAGAGCCGGTATCAATTTCCAGCTCACCTATTAAAAGAAGTTCCTCACTTACCGATATAGAATCGGCTGCCTCAGAGGTAGAAGGTGTACCTACCTGAGAGGTGGATGCTTGTGCAGTTGTCGTGTCCTCCTCTTGAGAAGAGGTGGACGCTTCAGCTGCAGGCCTTTTGATATTTGGGTCATCAAGGATCTTGAAGACCCCTCTGTCCAGACCGGTGTATGCTGCACACCCAGCTGCCTTTATTGCTTCCGCAGACTCCAGTCCAACTTCGAAAATCCATCGGACGGAGAGCGGTTCCACATGCCTGTGTACCACTCGCCAATCCATTGAATTCAGATCTCGGTTGAACCGGTCCATCCGCTTCAGCAGTACGTTTCCTTCTAAGGTGAAGATATCTTTTGTTCTGAAAGCAACCTTCACCGGCTTGGGAAGGTCGCTGGCACTTATAACTTTCAGGGAAAGTCCTTGAAACAATTCTTTGTTACCATGGAAATTATGGTTGACCCATTCCACGGTTTCAGGATCGTCACACTGGATGACAAGGGCTCCTGTATTGATTACAGAGCCCTGTATCTTGGGCAGATGATCTCCGTCCTTTATCTTATCAATAAGGTTCAGAATATGCATCTGAATGCGGTCTACCTCCTCTTTGGAGATCTTGTCTTTGGGATAAGCTTCCTTCACAATAGCAAGCTTTACCCCCCTCACTGCATTGGCAAAAGACTGTGGTCCTGTGTCGATGCGTTGCTTCTTTTTCCGAGTTGCAGGATTTGGGGATGGTGTAGAACCAGCAGACAAAGCTCTTTTGGTACTTCCACCACTCCCTCCCTCCTTGGCAACATCTGCCTCCTTGGTTGCATCTGCATTCTTGGCTGCAGCTCTGGCCAAAGCCTTTTGTTTAGTCCTTTTCAGGTTTCTTTTTTGATTTTTTGTGAGTACTACCTTGAACCCACCATCAGTCTCCGCGGTGTGTCCGCTTGCGCAGACATCACCACTTCCACCGGCGGTGTGGAGCAAGGTTTCCTCCTTAGAGTGATCCGTCTCCATAGGAGAAGGACACCTTGATCTAGTATCCCTTGATTGGGAACCCGATCCTTGTTTGGGGGTTTTAGAAGAAGCGTTTTTAGTCTTAACTTCTTTTTTTTCTTCGTTCATCATGAATTGTAGATTTTTTGGGGTTAAGGAAACTCCCCTCCAATTTTCAAAGGGCCTGTGAAGTAGGGCTAGCCCCAGAGTCAACAGTCAGCGGTGACCTCGGAAGAGCCCCCCACACTGCCATGCAGGACCCCATCCAGGCACCACCTGGAGCTACAAGGCAGGCGGGATTATACACCAGCTGATAGAGCAGCCAGGATATGCTGGTTAGGCTACCCCGGGCTCCTGTACTATCTGGCGGCCTGAGACGCTAAACTCAGCTTTTCTCCTGTATCCTCCACTGACCGCATTCTCCGAGACCCCACAGCACTAACCCCGAGATCCTTGGAGATTCATAACCTTCCCCCCAGTGCCGATTTTTCCCCTAGTCGAGCGGTCAGTGAGATCGAAACCAAACTTTCCACTCTTCCAAGGTTATACCACGGGCTTAGTGGCACCCTCCACATTTTCTCATCCGGGCTTGGGACCGGCAAAGGCAGTGTTTCCCATAAAACTAACTTTAACAGGCTCTCAAGCGTTTAATACTGATGCTATTTACGTGAAACTTTGGACTTAAGGTTAATTAATTATGCTCTTTCAGATTATCAAATCGAAAGAAAGGATTTCGGAAAACAAAATAAAGTTTTGGCATATTTTTCACATTTTTTTGCTGTTTTTTAACTTTTTTCGTAATAAAAAAAAAAAATTTTAAATTGAAAACTGTCAAGATAATTTTGAAGATCATAATAAACCGCAAAAATTTGAGACCATAATTACATTTTTACCAATAGCAGTTCTTCTACAAATTGAAATTTTCAATAATTGTTTTGGGGTGTCGCTCCATTTTTAACTCCCTGGGATTGGGTCTGGGACCCCTAAGTCCTATGTGATTCTGACTCGTCTAGGTGTCTACTATCCCCCCTAGAAGTGTGACACATCATTTACGGGACACCCTGTATAGTTTTTGACAAAAATTTTTTTTTGCAGTGCTCCATTTCTATTTGGCGAATAATTACTATATTGCAGCTATTGTCTATTACTAACAGGTAAACTTGGCGGATGTAGACGACCTTCAGTGGATCGACAAGAAGCAGGACGGTGTGATCGCAGTCCGTGTGGCCCAGGAGGACCAGCTGTTGCTGTGGTCCTCGAAAGGACTGGACAACTGGATGTTCGCCCTCAGAGATGCTGTGAATCTGAGCAAGGGTCGCAGGGAAGCGCTCCGCCGCTCACAAACCTTGATGCCTCAGCTATCTGATGGGGGGCTGATCGGAAGGTATGAACAGGTTGAATAAGTAACTATTGATGCAATTTATAGCTTGGTTTAAAATTCCACTTATGAGATGCTACTTTGCTTTATTGTTAAACATTGTAGCAAAGTAACTAGTCTGTAACAAAGAAACTTTAAATATTGTGTAGTAGTAGTTTAAATTTATTGCAATTAAGAAGTGACTATTTCTGTGTCTGGTAACTTTTATAAAAAGGGTACCTGTTATATTTTTGAAACCTTAATATTTTGTATTAATTAAGAGGTATGTTTTAATGAAGTTTTCTTTACAACAATACTCCATTGACGGGGCTTCAACAATATTATTTTACAAAGATCTTTAAATATATGTACAGTATACTCTTGATAAGACATACTTCATTATGTCGAAAACCTCTATATTTTGAAAAAATATGTTCCTCCTACACACGAATGTATTTCTCTAATTTAACTAGTTTTGCCAAAAACTCCTATCTCAAAAATTTTACCCGTCCCTTCCATATCAAATTGAATTGATAGTATACTGTATCGAAAAAGCTTAATTTTTCTAAAGAAAGGTTTTTAGCACCAAAATATTTAAAGTGTATTTTTTTATTAACACTGAAGTTTTCCAAGAAGTCTCGCATGTCAGGTCTTTTCAAAATCTTAGCTTTTTTAAAAAAGCTTTGTATGTTTAACAATGATATAGGGGTCAATTGCACTTTTTAAAAATCATTATGAATAATGACATTGAAATCATTTTAGGTTTTAGAACAAACTGTTCAGAATTCATCCAATGCTAATGATGCTTAACTTCATAAATTTATTAACTAAACTCAAACTAAATTTTCATAAGCTGAAGTATCAAGTTTTTCCCCATTTTTGAAGATTTTTTAGAGGCTGCGCTTGGTTTTGTAGTGAATAAAAATTATTTTGTCATTCGAAAATAACAAAGGCGATTAGAAAAATATTAATTTTAAAATGCAAACAATTTGTTGAATTTTATTAAAAATGGAATGAATGTAACTTTCATTTTGTACTTGACATAGGCACCGAGTCAATTCCCATCACTCCCTGTCAGCTAGTCCTGGTCCTCTTGGGATTGTCCACTCTGGCTCAAACCTGGAGCTGTGCAGCAATGCAGGGCCATTCATGCGCTCACTTGTAGATAAGCATTTCATGCCTTCAATAAACGAGTACTCCAGAAGGATGTCAGGTAGGCTGAATGTTTCCATTTTACAATGACAAAATGGTTTTATTTAAATTATGTTTTGGAAACTAAGTAAAACCACCTGAATTCAAAATAGTAGCTTTATTATTAAATCCATGAGGACGAAGCAGCTTTCATCAGCGAGCAAATGTCCGAAAAAACCACAACTCAATTATTAAATCTTGACTCATTTTTCCAATTAAAGCCAAAGAAAGTAGTAATACAAATTATCTCTAGGCTATCGTATTTTTTAACATTTAGGGAGAAATGTATATTGTATGCTTACAGGAGCTATTTTGTCTGTGTTTGATCAGTGGCTTGACTATAGTTGTCTGTTTTTGAAGCTTTATCACTACCAAATAACTTTTTGGAGTGTTTTCATTGTTCATATATTTTAACCCTTAAAAGCATATTTAAGTTCAAATCATTTTAAAATATGCCAATAGTAATAATTTATATTATTTGAAATTATACAATCAATATAAAATTATATGCTAGAAGCGGTATTTTTAAGTTTGTCTTGATTCTTACTCATTAACCCTCTTGGCGGGCAGCATTTTCACTTGCCACTCTCTGGTTGATAACACTGGTTGCAGTCTTAAGATTTGCTATATAGTAAGTGTATCATGCAAGTCTGTAACCTTGGGTTTTGGCAGAACGTATTTTTAAAATTGTGCTTTATTGTATTTTTAAAATTTTGCTTTATAAATCTTGTTTTAATTTTTACTGCTTATTTTTAAAACATCAAAGAAGCATGCAAATATTTATGTTGCTTGGTAATTTATTTATTTGTGAGCATTGCTAATATCGATAGGCATTAAACCCTAATTCATTTTAAATTTGTTTACCTTGGTAGAATAAAGTTTTAAATCAAAGAATATCTAACTCTTTTAAGAGTGGAAATTTAACAAGCGATATATAATAGATAGGATGCCTACTCAATCTTGCAAGACTTTGGAAAAGTTGGGCAAATGTATGTAAAATACAAGAATTTCAATACTTTTTTATGTACAGTATAAAAGTTAACTGGTTTTGGTTCTTGTTTAATTTTGCATGTTTTCATATAAACCAATATTTGCTATTAATATGCTATGGATATGTGAATGTTGCATTGCTTACAGAGTGATTGTTGTTTAGTTTGCTGCAAACTTGGTTCTTTTTAGGTTATGTGTCTGTTTTGTCTCCTGTGTTTGAATGTGATGTGGCTACTGGTCTTGTTTGGGTGAAATTGCATGTTTTATTTAGCTAACTAACATCCCTGGGAAATGGGCATCCCTGTCTATTTGATTTAACAACTTTATGCTTTTACCTTGAATTAATTTGCATTTGGTTTTTCAAAGATTTCAAAAGTCAAAATTTTTCTAACAAATCTTAGTTCTTTTCTGTGAAGTGAAATCTCCATAAAATATACACAATCATTCATGGGAATAGTTCTGAAACTTTCATGGACTATGTTCCACTTTTTAGAAATCTGATTTATGCCATCCACCTCATTCCCATTGCATTTTATTACTTTTTAAGAGACAAACAAAACAGATTTAATGAGGTTTAAATCTGTCAAATATACACCTTTGGGACAATTAATATATTTCGTGCAATTTAACAAACTCAGACTTGAGAATAGGGTCTCGTTTTCGATAGCTGTTAAAAAAGATAATGTGAGTTATCAAGGTGAATATTTTTCACACAAAAAGTTACTGCCACTATCACCATAAATTCCAACCATAACTAAAAACAACTTTTACTGAAGTTAAAAATTACAGAAGGAAAGAAGGGAGGAGTTTTAGCTCCTCCTTCTTTCAAGATCTCTCTGCAACCCACTCCATCAAAAATTGTTCAATGAGTTGTGATTCTAAGTTTAAGAACCGGTCTATTGGGTAAGAAATTATTTTTACCTAAAATTAGAGGTATGAACCTTTTCTAGCTTACCCTTTTCAGTGGTCTGTGTAGGGCAATTTTACCACCATTTTGAGGTACCTTCACAAATTCATCATTTGATAAATAGGTACTTTCACAAATTCAGTTTTAGGAAATAGGTATAGAATAGAACAAAATGCATTATTGAAAGAAAGTTCTCTAGTAAGCTAGATATTCTCTCAATAGTTAAATTTTTAGCCATTCTAGACTAAATTTTATTTTGTTTTTAAAGTTTAAATAATTATGTACGTGTTTTTATGTTGATTTGGCACCTAAATTTTCACAAAAAAGGTACCCCTTAAAAAAACCTAGACAGACCCCTGCCAGGGAACAATACAGGTTGATTTTGGTATTGTTTATCGGCACCTTTATAAAAATTCTTCTGAAAAATCGACATCTTCACAATAACATAGCTGAAAATTGGCGGTTCTGCAATAATTTCATCTATAAAAAATCTGCTTACTAAAATTTAATTGCTTAAAAATGTATTGTAAAGCTGCGTAAAGTATTTAAATTGCTATAAAACGGAAGAAAAAAGTAATTTAATGTTGCTTTCACTAATTTTATAGTTCTCATTAAAAATAGTTCCAAAAAATTCAAATGTCATGTAAGTTTTTCACAAAAATGGGGGTTAAGTTTAAAATTCCGGATTGGTCTCTGCAGACCTCGGCTTTTAAAGATGGAGATTTCACCTATGAACCGAACCCTTCTTCCCGTTTTCATTCTTCCACCTTCTTCCAGTCTTGACCGAAGGAGATTCTAATGGAGATACCGACTGTGATGCCGCCTCCTCGTGCGAGTACTACCCCGTGAGCCGGCACACCTTCGCCCCCCGGCTCGCCCCCCAGTGCTCCTCGGGCTCCCACAGCTCCCTGGTGTCGCTGGGCCGCCGCTCCGAGAACGGGCACCTCTTCAAGCCCTCCCCTCGCTCCCTTCAAGTGTCCCCGGCCCTCACGCAGCGCTCGCTCTACGCCCAGCATATCCTCTCCTCGCCCGAGATCTCCCACGAGGCCACCTCCTCGGCCTCGCGCCGCTCCAAGTCGTCGGCCACCTCGGCCGTCACCTCGGAGTTCTCGTTCGTGCACCCGGACTCCCCGGTGGCGGTGTCGTCCCTGCGGCTGAAGCACTCGGCGTCGGCCCGGGCGCGGCCGCCAGCCGCGGCGGGCAACGGGTACCGCCCCAGCAGCGCCTACGGCCCGCCGGACGTGGTGCCCTACGGCGGCGCCGAGTCGCAGTCCATGCCCAAGGCGCGGACGACCAAGCTGTACGGCGGGGGCAAGTCGGCGGACCAGGCGGTCTACGGGGAGGGCCGGCTGGAGAGGACGCAGTCGGGGCCGCACAAGTCGGCCGTCATGTGAATGGGTGTTTGTTTGCATTGTTGTTTGGCTTGGTTTGGCAGGGAGTGCTGCTGGTTCTCCTCACCTTACGACCCAGTTTGGTTCTGAGCTTTTCGTTAATGATGCAGGTGCCGCTCTTTAGTCCTGAAGACAGAATTCCGTCTTCTTGAAAACAGGGTTCCCACACCAGGTCAGGGAATACCTGAAAAACCTGGAAAAGTCGGAGAATTTTAATTTCACTTAAAAAGTCGGGGAAAGTTGCTCATTTTGTCTTAAAACCTGGAAAATCATCCAGAACGCCTGGAAAATTAACAATTTTGAATGTTTGCGTGTCAATTTTGGCTTCAGGAAGTGAAGAAATGGACCATTTATTGAAAAAATGTGTTAAAAAAAGCAAGAAATATCCGAAAAGTGCAGTGAATTGCTTGTTATTTGACCTGGAAAAGTCAGGGAATTTTATTTCTGAAATTGAGTGGGAACCCTGTGCCACTCTTCAGTCCCGAGGACAGAATTCAGTCTTCTTAAAAATTATGTGAATGGAATTCCATGCAGAGTTTAATAAAGTCGGGAACCGATCGGCAGCGATTTGTACTGAATTTTAATACTAACCTTGTATATTTTGCTTTTCTTTCTGACTTTTTGGATTTTCTTTGTTGAAATTTGTAATTTTTTAATCTAATCGAAAGCTAATCTAATTTTTAATCTAATCGAAATCTAAAAACAACTCATTGGTGCAACAGCCCTAGTGGACCAAGGCCTATGATGCCCATTTTCATTTTCATGACCGTGGGGCCCTGGGGTGCAAGGCATATGTCCCAGTTAGGTGGTCAGCCTAACACGAGGCCCCCAGTGTTTAGTTCCGAAGCACGCTTGGTCCTCAGTTTATCGACCCACTGAAGGGATGAAAGGTTGTGTGGCCCTTGCCCACCCCGGGAATCAAACCCCGGACCTGTAGCACGGAAGAACTATGTGCTACCACTGCCCCAGCGGGCTTCTTAATAACTAATCGCAAACTGTATTTTTAGCAGAATCGTGCATACCGCATCATTTTTATAATTTTGATATGCCTTGCAACATGTTTTTGATAATTCTACTAACTTTTAATGAAAATCATTAGATTACGTAAAATACTTTACTAGATTTTTCAGTCTTGCAATTTTTGAAGAGTGGCACCCGTGATTAATAGGAAATTGGTAAAAATTGTACAGTTTACTTTAAGTTTATTCATAAAAATAGATAAGCATACATAATAGTGGCTATACACTGTCCGACTTAGAAAGTCAAACATCCCCTCTATTGATAAAATCAACTCCTGTCAAAAGCGAGGGTTGAAAATAGGCTCTTGGCTACATGGTGTTTAGAAATGCCCACTTTAATTCTTGGAAAAGACTAGCCCTGGTCATAAATCTCATTGACTTCCATTTCTCAATGAACCCACATTATATCTGATTTGGGGGATAGCAGAATATTGGGCATAGTGTGTATGCTGCATGATAAAATAATGTAAATAGGAACTTTGCAATGGATAAATCAACAGACTACATGATAACACACAAGCATACAGCTTTTTTGTGGGATGCTTTGTTCCCCCTCATCTATTCATTTGTCTGTTGCACTGACCAAGGGGATCAAAACATCCCTGAAACATCAGTATGCTTGATATTTATAAGTTTTACTTTATTACATTAGCTCTTTTGTTAATTTATGCATACATAATCTTTTGGTATTCAATTTTATTATTAATAATTTATGTTTTACAATTTTAACCCAGATTTCAGTAAATCCTGTAATTGCAGGTTGAGACTTGATTGGTCGTAAATTGAGGAGTACATATACTAGCTTTACACACTCTAGACTAGTCTGGTAGCAAGTTTGAGCTTTATAGGAGTTTGAAATATTTTTTCCCTTAAAATAAAACTTTGAAAGGTAAGGGATGATTATTTTGTTTCTTATGTAATATGTTCTCTTTACTTCTTTTTCGAACTTTATTCATTCCTATTCTATTTCTCATATAAAAATGTCCTGAATTTAAGCGAAAGGATAACAAATTATAAAAATATGTATTCCAATGATTTTATACTGAACTAATTGATGAGATGGGTTACTAAAGCAAATTGACTAATGAGCAACCTTGTCAAGCCAAGCCTTTTTAAATATGAGGTTATAAAATTGAAGGTTTTTCCTGTGGGTGACTGGGTATGATAAGAAGAATGTGTAAATATCACTCAGATTTGTGGAAAAAAGTGTCATACTTAGGGTTTGAACAAATGAAATGAATAGACTTGGGGGGTTTGAATTTGGGTTTGGGTAAACCAGGGTTCAGTTTTAGTATAGAAATATGTACATGTATATGTGTGTAGTCACAGAGCTGATTCCAAAGTGTTTTTATATGCCACCCAATGTTAGTTAGCAATCTCAACCAGTAATACCTTTTGGTTGCTTTGACTAGGGTGTTCATGGGAAAGCTTGAGAAATTTAAAATAGAAGTTTATATGGGCTGCTTAGTGCTTATAGTATTGGGTCATTCTTTACTTATTTTCACTGCATCCTTGATATTTGGGTAGAGATTTTAAAAGAGGGTATTGTTGTTCTAGAACAGTTTTCTCTCAACTGAATATCAAAAGTGGTATAGATAAACAAATAGTTTCCTTTACCCAAACAAAATAAGTTGGGCTGAAGTGAAAGAATATCTGTTTGAATGCAACTTAAATTATTTAAATTCTGACATTTCTTGATTCATCAACAATTTTTTTAGTTTTTAACCCTGGGGCATTTATATATTTTTTAAAAAAAAATCCTAAAAGTTGGAAAATATTCAAACCTATTGCAACTTTAAAAATATTTAATCTGAAATGAGTGCAAACAGTAACTGTTTATTTCAAAACTACTTGTGACATTTAAGCATTTTGATAGTTTCACAAAAGTAGGAAGTATTAAGGCAGTCCAATGGGCATATTTGAACACTTCCATATTAAGCTCTGTGACTACCTTTCTGTTGAGCTGTCATAGAAAATGCGCATGCATTTTCGTACAAGTCGCACAGTCAATGCCAGAATTGCCTACCTTCTTGGGAGAGCGGTTGGTATATAGTCAAGTAATCGTAAATCTACTACTGAACCAACTGCTGTGAATTTTTTACTTAAAATTTTCATACAGTAGTTAAATCCTATGGTGTTGGTTTAAGGTTTATGAGGATGAATTGTTGATATATTTCTTAGCTTTTCTTTATAATTTGGAAATTTCTACACCAGGCTACTCCAATATGAATTTACCATAAATTTTGTTGCGTTGCAAAGTTTCACCATTCAGTTGTTTATATAAAAAGTTGAATTCAAATTTGTTACAAGAAATTCTTTTTTGAACATGTTGGGAGAAAGCCACAGCCCTTTTTTGCACTTAGAGCAATTTTACCCTTTTTAATGGTGATACACCGTAAATTACAGTATTTCAGAAGTTTCCTCCATTTACTCAATAAGCCAACATCATTGGTTATGTTCAATGTCTAAATAGAGAAATATATGTACGTACATTGAATTTAGGAGACTATTTTCATCAAACCATAATATTTAAATTTAACTTATAACTCAATTAAAATTTGTTTAAAATAATTTTTTTATGATAACTAAGTTTATAACGTTAATACATGAAATTCTTTTCCTTTTTCTAATTCTTTTAAAACCCCTTTAAGTCGGTCAAAATTAAGTCCACTCTTTTACATTTACGTTTGCATTGGTATAGTTTTCGCTACGCATATTTTAATTTTCAAACAGTCTTTTCCATATCAATTTAAATCAAAAGGTATGAAACCTTTTCATGTTAGTGAATTGTTAAATGTCATTAGCTGTAGCTTCTGAACTTGTGTTTCTATTTTTGTAATTGTTTCATAATATTTCTAAAGACATAGCAGTGTAAAGATTACGTTTAGACCACCTTCTGGGTAGAGTTCACTATTTTATTACTTTTAATAACAAATGCATTTGTAACCAGTGGATGTTTTGAGATGCCTACCTGTCATGTATGTGTAGCAAATGACTCTTTAAAGTTACTAAAGCAGGCGTGTACATATTTTTTAGCTTTTAGGAGATTGCTTTGAAAGAACTCAAAATGTCAATTTTCTGGTTAAGTGGTTGGTTTAGGGTTGCCAGTGTTGCAAGCAATTTATGATGAATCTTTATTGCATAACCTTAAAGTCATTTTCATCCAGTAAATAATTTCATTAATAATCTGAAATGAAATGCAGATGCACTCTTTCATCACAAAGTTCTTTAAAAGTTTATCTATATATTTAGGTCTCTCATTTTTAAGTGGATTTTTAATTTATTTTAATTTCTTATCATGAATATTTAGCATCTCTAAGAGGTGTACTTTCAAGCTAATGACCTTATACTCTTGAGACCTTAATCTAAAATATGTAAATATTTTTATCTTAGGTCTATATTGAAGTTTGTCTTATATTCGTCTATAGTTAGGTTTCTTAAACTTATAGGTTAGTCTAGACTTCTCGATTCATTTAATTCATTGATGTTTTGAGATTAAATTTTTGTATGTTCTGGTATCAACTAACTCCTGCTGTTTTATTACTGTCAAATTCTTGACAGTATTGAAGAGGTGAACTTGCACAAGAGGTTACGGGTTTGAATCCTGTTCTAGTACTGAATGTTTGTACTGCTTTGAAATTCATAGTTTCTTACTGAGATTTTGTAGAGTGGTGTACTTTTTGAAAAAGGCAATAACGTATTGTATAAAAAAAATCAGAATTATACTAACTGGTTTTCTCAATTTGTTTAGAATCTTTATTTTGAACAGTTAAATGTTTTCCCCTCTGAGTGTATGAGATGTACATACTTAGATTAGAAAAATATTTTTGTACATACATGGTTTACTTCTGTGTCGTGATACCCTTTTCCTTTGGCTAATCTGGCAACCTGTACTATTTGTTTCACTACTGATATTTTTTGTCTCCACATCAGAATGGAAGCATTTAAAGTTTTGTGTTTAGCTTGATAGAAATGTCATTGGTTATGTGTATTGTATATTTCAGTGTGTTGAACTCTGATTGAAGATGCATACAAGTCATCCTAACAGCATCTCACTGAAGTGTTTTGGAGCTAAGTCATGACTTTTTATCCTATATAGCTATGGTACTAGTCAGATGTAATGATTTTTTTTTATTGTGATCACCTTGATATATATCAATAAGTATCTGAGTTAGCTATATGGAGAGATTTTTTATAAGAATGTTTAGCTAGATTTTGTTTCATAAGCCTTTACTTTATCAAATGTAACTTCCCTGCTTTATCAATGGTTCTGTCACTCAAACCTTACTACTCATGCTTGGTAACAATAGTGTGGGTTTTCGCAAAAGCAGCATTTTAATACTGAGTAATAGTTTACCTTGTATTTCTCTAGATTTAACTATGGAATAGTTGTGTTTTGAGGTTTGGACGTATGGAACAAATGAAGAGAATCGTTGACTTCTATGAATCTCCTTTATACCTAAAGTATACCAAGTTACATCATTATTTATGAACCATTTGTCTATCATTCAAAATCAAAGTTATTTTATATATGTGCATAGTTTTCTTACCAATGTTGGTAACATTCTTTCTTGAGCAAGAGAATCTCTTTTTTTTTAGTTATCAGTATTTTCTGTACAGAGCTTTTAGTTGAAATGTCTTTTTTAAGGTACTATGTTGAATGAGCAAGTGTGGGGTCCTTTTTGTTCCGTTTTTACTATTTTTTTTACTAGTGTTGAAAAAGTTCTAGTTGCTAAGTATATTTGAAGCATTATGAATGTTAACTGGTCTTCAACACATGTATTGAAGAAACAATGCTCCTGACTTGACTGGTTCTTCAATTTAGAATTTTCCAAGAATCATTATTTTATTGAAATAAGCATTGGTGATAATTGCAGTGTAGTCAGGCTCTTACAAATTTTTGGAGGTATGAAATCGACTATGGCAATTCAAATAGGAAGTTAGTACAATTCATCAAAGGAATTTTTAACTGAACCTTTTAAGTGGTTTGGGGTCATTCAGAAGCATAAATGTTTAAGCATGTAGTTTTATTAGCATCAATATTTCCTTCCTACAGTTTCAATATAATCCTAAAAGCTCCTCTTAACATTTTTATGGGTATTGATTGTTTATTATATTTAATTTCATGAAGGTATTAGAAATTCTTTCATTTATTTTTCTATGCTTTTATCAACATTTTATAGTATCCTTACTAACTTTCATAGGTTTTTCTTATTTTTACCTTGTAATTTGTATCTGAGAGTCAATCTGGCTATTATTATTGTCTGTTAAATTTATGCCACCGGTCTTATAATCCATTTTCTTTGTTAACTTAATATGCTTTTTTTTATTAAACATTATGTGTGTATTTACGAATGCTAATTAGCCTTCTTCAAAACTAAGTTTTTTGTAGGCACTTAAGTGTATGTTGAATTAAAGGAAATTAAGTGTTGTTAAATAATGCATATCAAAGGATATAACTTTTAGTGGTTCTGAGAATGTTCAATAAAGTGCTATTACTTCTTAAGAGTGTTATTTCAACTGATATGAAATTTTTCTCTGTAATTGCTAACTCTTATCTATACTTGGCTTATTTATTTGTATTTCAGAAAAATAATTGCATACATATCAAAATTGTTTTTTAACCAGACATGATTTGCATAAAAATGATTTGATATACTGAACAAATGCCTGAATTTGGTTTTCTGACCTTAAATGCTGTGATGGCTACATATGACTTCTGTTGAGATGTCTTATATTTCTGTCCTCAAATGTAATTTTTAATCCAAATTCTCAGGACTTGTAGTTATAAGTCAAAATATTATGCCACATTTAATTAACTTATTGCTGACCTGGGATTGAAAAATTCACTCGAGGAAAATAGTTTTACAGGAGTTATAGCCATTAAAGTATTTGTACACCTAGTAGGTTCATAATAATATCCATGATAAATCAATACAGTGAATCGTTAAAAAACACACTGCTTTTGCAAATGTATAGTTGTTACTGTGGGTGGGGTTCATATTCTCAGATGAAGGTGAGTTTATCCTTTTTAGCTGTGATGGTAGGTAGAAAGTGTGTGGGATGGCAAAAAAGTTGAATTTGAACCCAATAATCTGATTCTTACTCACAGGAGTGCGTCTGAAGTGGAAAATTTACACTTAATTAATGGCATTGTGGACTACAAGAAAACTATAGCATGCAAGTGCTATCAATTAGGAACCAAATATGTTGTCTCTTGTTTGTATATGTACCTCTTGTTTGGTCTTTCAAATCACTAATTTTAATACATATTTTCTACCAACTTTGATGGGGGGGGGGGGTTATGGAAATTGAAAACAAATGCCATAATATATTAGGATTTATTTTTTGTTTGGATCTTGCATGCAGAATTTAGCCATACTAAGTATATTTGTGTGAATTTGTTTGGTGTACAAAAATTTTCTGGCCTAACTGTAATCACGTTTATTGCTTTTGCCCCTTTTATGACTGTCCTTTTTTTTAACCTTTTATTTTAGCTAAATTGGATAAAAGTTGCTTTAGAATATGAACATTGATAGAATTAACTTACAATTTTGGTTAGCTTAGCTACAGCTTAAGGCTTAGTAATATATTTTTTCAAGACTTTTCAAATAAGTGATGGCATTTACTCATTAGAATCACTGTAGATGAGTATTTCGAATTCATAGATTTGTAATGTTAATGTATTTAAATTATAAACTAAATATTAATCGCAGAAATCTCCATGTTATTTAAACAGAAAGATAAGTTAGTAGCTGATGATTTGTTACCAGTTAAGAAAGTTTGTACAAAATACATGTCTTTGAATTTAGTCTTTATTCCTTCAGCCCTACTCTAGCAGATATTTTTACTGAACTTTTTATGAAACTTTAGATTTACTAGAGTTAAAAACTCTTTAAATTGTCCCTTCTTTGTATTGACAAAGTTTTGGTTTCATGAAACTGGTCTTAAATATTTTGAAGCAAGTCTTTATACAGAAATTTAAATAAGATCCAATGTCTTAGGAATAGGTCACTCAAAGCCATTCCTTACATTTTAACTATCATTACTTGAAAAGTTAAACTGTGTTTATAGTCACTTCTAATAACCCATCTGTCAAAGAGTAATATAACCTTCAAAGTACAAAGCATTTTAACTAATGTAGGATGCAATAATTTTCCTTCTTTGAGGATATTAATAGTAATAAATTTTTATTTTTGATGCTAAACTAAGAGGTGTTTAAACACCAGTCAATATTAAAATCAGTTTTATGCAATAAAAGTTCTCGTGTTCTCTAAGCTCATCAATAGAAGACAGGTTGGATTTTTAGTACAACAATGGGCTATAAATTGCAATGTGTTTTGGGAGCACTTATTCTTTCCATAATGTTCTAAAAATAATGTTGTATATCTTGACAGAAATCTATAAAACATTAAGTTCCAAGTGCTCTTAAATGGTTTCAATGTGGTCTGTGAAAGACACTTAGAAAATTAACAACAAAGTCCATACATCCATAAATATCAATTTGTGAGCTTTCATTATAAAACTTAAACCAGCATATGCTTAACTTATCAGAATTTCTTAATTTAAAGGTATGGGAAAAATCAATAACAAGTTTCTTAAGGGAAATGCAATTTGAGGTATGTTTTTAGCTTGCTAAACATAACGCTTCACAAAAAGGTTGGGTATTCTATAGATAGTACAGTAGAACTCCAATTATCCAAATTGATGTTGTTGTTGCCTTTTCATTTAATTAATTAAAAGTTCTCTTCCTTTAAAAATGTTTATTTTCTCCCATTTTCAATATAACATGCAGTAATTAATTAAATTGGACCTTTTTTGGAAAAAATCCAATCATCCAAATGTTTGATGATGATCATTCGTATAGAGTCTGGTCCCAATTGATTCGGATAATTGGAGTTCTACTGTATATGCCTTTTAAATACAATACTTATCATTTTGGTTAATTTTTTGTGTACTGTTGCCATCTTCAAATAGGTCTTGTTTGAACCCAGTTGATTCTGTATGAAACAGATTGTTGAGTTGTGTGATTTTTTAGTACGTTGAGAATGTGTTAGTGTGTTCAACATTGTGTATTGTGATCAAGTTGTTTTAGATATCTTTTCCTAGACATTGTGTTCAGTGTTATTGTCTGGTGATGTTTTGTTGGTAGTTGAGTAAGGAGATGGAAAGATAGCTCACGGTGGAAGTTGTTTTGTGTAACATTTGTATTATAGCTCTAGTATTTCCTAAACATGCAATAACAGTTTTGATATATTTAACGAGTGATACTTTTGTGATGCTTTAACTATCTGAACAGTTCCGCATTTGTTTACAAAATGGCACTGAGTTGATTAGAACATTGTTTTCTTGTTTTACAAATTGACTTAATCTCAGTTTAATTTGTTGTTGGTTTCAATAGTATTGGTGTTACTTTCTTAAGAAAGTTTTCAATGAAAGTATAAAAAAGAAAATATTTATTGTTTTTAGTCATTTTATTTCATAAAATGGTTTGGGTACTTCCGTATTATCCCGCCGATGGTGCCGTTTAAAAAAGCATACCCAAAGCCCATTGACTGTGCCGCTGAAACTGACGGGATAATACATAAGAACCATAGTTTGTGTAAAGAATGTTTAAACAAGTAAACTTATTTCTCAAGTTAAAAGGCAGTTCAATTTAAGCTTTTTTTACCTACCCTATATTTTTTTGTATATTTTAAGGGTTTTTGATGTGCTAGAATCTCATGAGTTTATTATTATAATACGAGGATTGTTTTTTTTACTAAGAAATTATATGCATTTGAACAAAAGTGTTGTGTTAAGAAAAAAGTAAATCGCTGTTCTGTTGTCATTGTCAGTTTGAAAAATTTTTTTTTGTTAAGAGTTGTCTTGTGGTTTTACTTAAATCTCCAAGTTGCAAAGAGATATCACCTTCCTCATTGCACTGTGAAAATGTCACATTAAGCTAAGCAGAAATCATTGATCTGGTGTCATTACAGTATTAAGTTTTGATTTTCAATGGGGTGTACTTTACTTCTTAAAACACAACCATTCTATTATTCTTACTCAATGATGTAAATATCCTGGGTTTTATATTTGTGGGTAATTATTCTGAGTAAAATACTGAGGTATTTTCCCAAATTTGGTATTTATGAGTGAATTTTTATTGATTTTGACTAAGATTTTTTACTTTAAAAAAATGGGGTTTGTATTGAAGAAATGGGTAAAATAATACATCACAATTCTTTCCATAATTTATTAATAAGAAAATTGTAATTTGAAAAAAAAAACTACAGCCCCAAAATTTGCAATTTTACTTGGGGTAGATTATAAATCCAATTAGCTTTTTTTTAGTTATATATGTCATGCTATTTTCTTCATTTAAATGTTTATTCATTGGTTTTTCACTTTAATAGGTGTGTTCTGATTGCCATGAAAATGTGAGATACCAATCCACTTTCTAAAAGCAGGGTTATTTAAGTACTTTTTCTTTGAAAGACATTTTAAAAATTTTGTGTTCAGAAAATTTCAACCAACCACTGCTTTGAAATTTCAAATTTAAAAATTGTAATAGTGCTTCCAATTTAAGTCATTTCCTTGCTGTAATTTTTTCTGAATTGTTTTTTATACATTATGATAAATTATTAATGATGTTGTACAATGTTAAATCAAGTCAATGCTCATTTAATGTGATATTTTCTTTTTTTACTTTTTGGACTGAATATTTAAAGGTTTTTAGACAAAATTCTTTTTGGTATCTTTTTGGCTGTGTTCATTTTAAGAACATGATTTCCAAGTTCATTGAAGTGCAAGAAAAAATTTCCATAGTAGTAACCTAACAAATTTTACTTAAATGCAAATAATACTAAATAGCTAGTATTGTGTCTATGATAAATACTTGGTTTTAAGGTCAAAAGAAAATTGTTTTGCTAGGGAGCTCCTTTGTGAGTAGCTGAACAAAATACAATAACATTTCTAAATTAGGGTAAGAAAAATAGCATGTTTAACTATTTATTAGGAAAATTTGACAATCTTATGTAGAACAGTTGTAAAGTATTTTATACTTATTCTAAATAAAAATTTGTAGGAAATTATACTATGGTTTAAAAACTTTTTTATTCAATAAATTTATATTTTTACTGGTGATTTTTGAAATGTCTCAAAATATGTATGACCCTCTTTGCATTATGTAATACCTGATACCTTGAATGATACACTTGGGCATTAGTTCCATCCAACTGAAATTGAATATAGATTTAAATTATTTGATCTAGTTGTATGGTTCTATCCTTCAAGTCATAAGTTGACATCCAAATTTGCAGTGAATCAGAATAAGCCGACACCATTGAAATTTATGCTATGTGCAAATATTGATATCATTTATGCATAGCAATGGAACCAAATCCTAGAAGAGCAATAATTATGATTTTTGTTTTAAATAGTAGTTGATTGAAGTTATCATTTGAAGTATCAAGCATAAGTATTCAAAGAGGGTCTGATAATTCTTTTGTAACTGTATTCACTGGCACTGATCCTCTAAAGAATTGAGCATTTTTCTTCTTTCAAGATTTCTAAGCTTAAACACCTTATGTGTTCACATAAATTTAAAATTCTAATGTTTCATCACCCTAAATTATAACATGCCTTTAGCCTAAATATGTGATATAAAATGCTGCACAAAAATGTATATTGTAAAAAAGATGAAAAATCTATTCATACAAATAAGTACAATAAATGATCTGCAAACTAAAGCTCTTTACCGTCCCAATTCAATTAATGTGGTCTAAAAATTAAATATTTTATTTCGTCACCTTATAATTAAACACCACTATCTCCATTTGGCAAACTTTGGGAATCCCGATACTTGGCGACTTGAGACCAGGCGCCAATTGAAACCACTACCCATAACCAATCCACCAATCAAATAACTATCTCCTTCAGATCATTGGAGAAGCTCATTTGATTGGTTTGGATCTTTCCAGCTGGATGATGTCAGCACTTACGAACCAATCAAGTGAGCTTCTCTGCTTTTAATTCCGAATATTCCCAAAGCAGACCAAAAGACTTATTTGATTCTAAAAGGACGAAAGATGTTGTACCTGCATCAGACTGCCCGAAATTTTTATTGAATCCTGTAGAAAATTTGGAGAGGCTAAGACTGAAAGGGTTAACAATGCCAATAACACAATCGAAACTGGACGACTCAGCTGTGTGATTTTTTCGGAGATAGTAGTTTTTGATTTTATGGTGACGATTTTCATTCAAGCGTGCCAAAGGTACTGTATTTAAAGTGTTCTAGTTTATTTGTGAATTTGCTGTGTTTATATTTTTATTGCAGTCTGCATTTTATAAATTATCATTAGAGTGAATATCAATTGCTTTTGCTGTTTATAGTTCGCTTTTGCATATTTATATGTGTACATACCTTTTTATTCTAAATAAATGTTTTGATGAGACTTATCTATAAAATATGTTTGAAGTTATTTTTTTCCTTTTGAGTTCATGTTTTTAGTCTTTAATCAAGTTAAACTTTAAAATTATGCTAGGTGGAAGTAGACCCTTTGTATACAGCAAGGGCGGATCCAAACCAGATTTTCGGGGGGGGGCCATGTCAGAGTCGGAGGGTATTACATTCGAAATTTTCAGTGCCTCAGAAATTTTTTTGAAGAGTGCTTGCTTTTAAGCAGCTTTTTAGGGGTTTATAGTAACTTAGAGGATATCCAGGACCCGTGCCATTGTTTTAGAAAGTGGGGGGGGGGGGGCGAAACCTTTTTGGTAGGGGCATAACAATACTTATGTTTCGCGAGGTGTTTGGCTCCCAATTTTCCGAGTATAACATAAATAAAATACGAAACTTTGTTAAAGTTATAAAGGTTTCATCAGATAATGCTAGCTCGAAAGCAAAAGGGGGGTTCTGGGGGTCCTCCCCCAGAAAATTTTGTGAAATTTGGCTTCCAACAGAAGTTTTTTTACTCATTTTTGTACATTTGGTACCCATTGGATAACACCTACAGAGAGCAACTTCTTGTACTCCTAAAAGGAGAGAAGAGAAACGAATTCAAGTAGAAAACAGTAAATAAGTAACCATGAGAAATTAATAGGGGGTCTGGGGGGTAACCCCCAAGAAAAATTTTGAACATTTGCCTCTTAAAATAAAGTTTCAGCTCATTTTGAAAGCATGAACCACAGAATTTTCAAGGATGAAATTATAAATAGATGCCAAATTTTGAAAAGGACTGGGGGTCCTCTCCCAGAAAATGTTTGCAAATGCGCCCTTTCAAACTATAGTATTCATCTATTTTAAAACTTCCCAAAAGAGAACAGCTTCTTTTAAGCGGAAGAATTTTCATGGGAAAAACACTCTAAAATAGATGTCACATGTCAAAATATTAAAGGGGGGGTTGGGGGTTCTCCCCCAGAAAATTTTTTGAATTTTAGCATTAAGAAAGTGTTTTTTAAGCTATTTGTTAGGGTTTCTCGGGGGGGGGGGGCCATGGCCCCCAGGGCCCCCCCCCCGGATCCGCCACTGGTATACAGAGACTGGGCAATGATTCACCATTTTAGTTATAACTTTCCTATACTTTGACATTATGGGATGATAAGAATCTGGTAGACTGCTGTTAAAAGTTTGAAAAAATACCTAAAAAAGAGCTAAAATGTTTACAAATAGGATATTAAAGGTTTATTAGCTTACTTTCCCTGATAAATTCTGTAAAATGAATTTTAACTAAATATTTTTTGGCAACATTGACATCTGCCATTGGCAACCAAGATTTGTTAGTCACCTATTTGGATATGAAATTGAGAAGCAAGTAATACAACTAGGGTTGGAGTTGAGACTAGTTTCATGGCTGATGCCATAAAAATTTTGTTTCATACATCTCCTTGAAAAGAGCTATAGTGTGTCAAATGTTACCTGTGGCAACTCAACAATCAATTTGATGTTTTAAAAAGAATTTTCTGAGAAATTTAATTACAAATACAGTCGATCAACTACAGGCTAAAAGCCCAGCAAGGTTGATCCAGTCTATTCAATTCAACCCACCCGATTTCCAGTATTCGTCTACTTTTCTTTTAAACTCGTCCACAGTTTACTATAATAACAAAACACATTTTGAGTTCTGAATGAATTACTATTTAAATTTTTAAAGTTTTCTCTGTGATTTTGGAGTAATAAAGAATTTGAAGCGGATGAATTAAAATTACACTCTGATGATCCATGCAGATTGTAACTAAAATGGCAGTGAATCATTCATTGTGCAGTCTATATAAAGGGGCTCTAAGTTAAAGGTGTTATTGATGCATTCTAATGCAGTAAATCAGGATTTATAAATCAGCCAGTGCTTAAGCTCAATCCAATAGAAAAGGTGAACACATAAAACTGCATTAGAGTAGTTGTGTGGTTCCTTTTTAAAAGTTATGTCCATTCCTAAGAGTTATTTAAATTGTTGACATGAGGGTTGTTATTAGTTGAAATGTCAAAAAAAGAAAGTAATTCTTGAAGAAAGAATTTATTTAAAAATAAAGTACAAAATAATTTAAAGAACTCTAAAAATTCATATAAAATGGCTTTACAGAGTAATTATGAATTGTAGTTGCAAATAAATTATTACTCTATCAAAACAATTGAGAAAAGAGTTTCCTAGATCCTTTGTTTCTTAGCTTTAGAAAAATAAACTTTTAAAAACTAATTTGAACAAAATACAATTTCATTATATTAATTGAAAACAATACAAATTCAAATTTAGAAATTCACACAGTTAATGTAATGAGAATTAAAATTTAAGCTGGATTTCTATAACAATTGAGGCACTTGCAACAACAGCAACTCCAATGTAAAACTATTGGAGTTAGCTCATTGCTGTAAGTGCCTCAATTAATTATCTAATTTTAACTAGAGTGAAAGATGTCATAGTAAATATGAAAATGCAATGAAATCACTAACTCCTAATAAGATAACCAGAAACTAGCTCTTGAACTTAATAATCTTAAAGTTTATGCCAAAAAATTTTAAGACCCATTGGGTAAAAATAGTTTTCCCTCCTTTTGTAGTGCCTCTGGTACTAACTTTTGATCACACTATAGTAATAGTTGCTTTATTATAGCAATCAGAAAATTACTTTGTTTCCAAGAGTTGTCAAATAAGGGTTAACCTTGTGGATACATCCGTCTCCTATAGGACTTCTCTTATGATAACTTATAGAAGTGATTGAACCTGCATTTCAAACATTACTGCAGTATTTAAACTGCTCTCTGTTTTCAATTTCTTGTACATGAAATCCCCTGTTTTTAAAATAAAACCTTAAGAACAGAGACCAATAGAAGAATGAACATTCCGTATGCTTGCTTTAAATGAAAACTGCATCCACTACAAATTGCAATATGGAATCTAGGTATTAGTTCAATGCCTTAAGCAACCAATTAAGTGAAGAAACTTTAAAAGGGGTAACCATATTGAATGAAGAAATTAAAATGTATTTTAGAAATGAATCCCATACATATGCACTTTTTTGTTACTAATTTAGAAACTTGTTTGAATTTCAATTTAAACCATAAACATAATTGGTTTCATTCTCCTTTTCATCATTATTTTTTAGATTTTAAGTATCATAAATAAGGTACTTAAACATATAATAAACAAGATGGTAAAGGCAGAAAAATACCTGAAAAGAATATGTTATTAAAGACAAATTTCTAAAATTAACCTTACACAAGAGTTGTGATCATGTTCTGGAATATTAAGCTTGTTACCAGTTGAATCAAGGAAAAGTATAATACTTTCTGATAGATGGATTTTAAGTATTTAGCAATATACTTGATGAAGAGTTTCATAGTAATGAGACAATTTCATTTTTATTTAAGTGTTCCCACAAAAGTTAACTATATTTAAAAGAGATTCAATTCAGATGTTAGGCAATTTAAGCATTTGACTGAAAAACTATTCCATTTATTAAATAGCAGCCATAATTGATTGTCAGCCTCATCTAACAAGTTATCTACATGGCTTAATCATAAGGCTATTATTATTTCTAAATCCCTGCTATTGATTCTGTAATTGGACAGCTGTTTATAAGAATCATCCTTGGAAATATTGATGATGAATTCTTAACACATATGGTCCAGAGATCATTAAATACAGTTAAAAAAATTGTGCATGCCTATGCACCAAGCTAATAAACAATAGCAAGTAGTTTTCTCCGATTCGAATCTTATTTTCTTTTTCTGACTGATTCATCTTCTTCACTCTTCCCTTTAACCACCTAATAAAAGGAGAGAAACTTACTAATTGTCATAGTATTAAAAAATTCATCATTTGAGATGATACTCCATGGTTTATTTTTTTAAATTGTCTTAATTATTTAACTCTAAATAGAGAAATTCCAACTCTTTTTTGCATCAACTTAACTTATATCTATGATAGTTTGGTGTAAGAGTAAAATCACAGGAATTTGAGGAATCCATGTTTTTATCAAAGGCAGAAGTCAACAAAGTGAGGCATAGAGCTTGGCTCTTTTCTCAAAATTCTGAAAAGGGTAACTTAAGTTCAAAAAGGAGTTAAAACATGAATTCTCAAAAAATTATTTTTTTTCCTTGGAAATCTTGGTACTTACGTATTATCCCGTCGACCGTGACGCTTAATCCGAAAACTTTATTAAATCCCATTGACTTTACTATTACTGTGCCGCTGAATTAGACGGCCGCAGAACGGTCGACGGGATAATACGTAAGTACCGAAATCTTTATTATCCACAGATCAGTTTAAATTTACATTTTGAATTTATAAATAACTTATAGCTATTGTAATGATTGAAAATATTAGCAAGATACGGCAGATGCATAAGAATGGGGGCATAGACTAGAGACATAGATATAAGAATTTTTTTAAATACCTCTTCTTTAGTATCTTTTGTAGATTTATCTTTAGCAACCTTTTCGGTCTTTTCTTTGACATCTTTTCGCTTAATCTTTTCTCTATCTTCATCCCCTGGTTCTTTGGATTCCATAAATATCACCTGAAGTATATCAAAGGCACATGCCAGTAGCTACGAAAGAAATAAAATTCAGCATGGAATTATCATCATACTATGAATATTTAGATTGAGAACATACATAGGAAATTTGAATATTTACCAGCCCAAGGAATGTTCCAACTACAATGAATGTAAGACCAAAGGCAATGTCAGTAGCACTTGAGAAAGATACAAATTGTTTGACTATGCGATCTTCAAAGCTCTATACAAACAAATTGTACAGTGATTAGAAACTCAAAAAAGTTAATAATGAGAAATACACTTCTTTAAAGTTTAATAAGGGGAATCTCGATGACTTAGTATCATTCTTTCGAGTACTTTAAAAAAGGGGAAAGGCTGATATCAACATTAAAAATACATTTGATTCTCTGAAGGGTTAACATTTGAGTCTTTGAAAAATATTTTCTTCAGATTAATGCAAATTTTTACATCTTACTATTTGTTTCTCTTGAAGATATCTCTGGCATACAGGAGAAAGGCACTATGTCACTTCTGGCTCACCAACTATGTAAATACAGTTACACCAAATTTGGTGATACCTGCTCACTTTCTTTTACACCACGTAATCTCATGCACCAACTGATCGGTTTTCAGCTTGGGGAGATTTTGGGAGTTCTCAAGTCCATTTTCAGTCATTGGCATTGTTCTACTGCTTTCAAAAAAGCGAATTAGTGCTTTTCTCCTGAAAGCCGATGACATCTACTTATAAATTAATAAACCTCACATTTCTTAACTTCATATATAGCATAAACTAGGATGGTGTGAGAAAATTTCAATTTTATTAAGGATAACTAATAGAGTTGGTTAGGAGCCTCTAAGCTAGGTTTTATCACATTACTTATATGAAAGCACAATAACAATAGATTAACAATGGATTTTTGTTTTCTGAGCACTTTAAAAACAACTGTTTTTCAAACTTCACTAAGCTGTATTAGAACAGAAAATGTTGTAAAAGAATATGTTGATGTTATAACTACTTACATAAAGATTCACAGCATGCACAAAGAGATGGGACAGCAGAGACATCCTATATGAAGTAAATTATTTTTTTTAATGCACATCTTCAAATAAAATATTATACTTATCTTTTATTTAATCCAACATTCACTAGTTTTTATATCAGTGTCTATTTATGGCCCAATAATAAAATACTGGGCAAATTAATTTTGTAATTATAGCTTTAACTATCAGGCAACACGTCAACTAAAACCCAACCTCTGAAAATAACTTCAGCATCAATACTTTGACCATCAAAGCCATTTATCTAACATAAACAATACCATATTTAATTAATTTTAATACTTTAATAGATTAACCTGGAAGATTTACATAAATTTAAAATAACCACAGTGTAAAAATATACAAATTACAACCAACACACAAAGATTCAGATGTTTTATGTTTGGACCCAATTTTTGACCAAAGAAATATTACATTTAGATATATTTAAAACAAAATTGATTCAAGGCTACTAACACTTTAATCCAAAAATATGGACACCTTATGATAGATCATTTGGAAGCTATTAAGGAGTATTTCAGAAAGGTTTTGAGTTTCAAATAAAAGTATTATTTTGATATAAGGATTTTCTACTTACTGTACAGAAAAGGGGTTACTCATGAAACCAACTGATTTCAACTCACTCCACTTCCTGTCTCTTATGAGCTGCACTAAAGTATTGCGATTTGGATGTTGAACTTCATGAGCAACACCATTCTTTATGCTGGAGGAATGGAAAAAGAATTTTTAAGAACACACAGATTGCATAAATCATAAAATCCCCCCTTATTGGGTAAAACATACTTACTAGAAAACTTTCGGAAATTGAGTGACTAAGAAACGAACATAGAGGCCTAAAATAATGAATTATTTGAATGAGCAAATAACTTATTAAATTAATTCATAAATATTTTGGAACTTTTTCACTATCCATCCCGTTAAAAATCCTCAAGTTATTTTACATGTCAAATATTAGACAGAATGCCAAAAATAGTTAACCAATTGTATAAAATATAGTACACCTCATACTGGTGTCAAATGAAATTAATGTTAAATGTAATAAAACCGTTAGTTTTTATTCAATATCATGAATAAGATTGAAATAGTCCTTTTGATAGAAACTACTGGATGTTTATAATAGGATGACCTGATTTATACAAGTTGCACTTTATAAGACAAATAAAGATAAGATATAAATAAAAAACTGTTGCAATATTTAATTACTAGTAGTAATTAAAAGATATGAAAATAAACAATTGAGTTACCTGGATTTTCTGGGGCAAACACTTTACCAATATTGATGTTTTGTTCTCCACATTTTGTTGCAAATACCTCCCAATCCCGTTCAAGTTTCTGACTATCTTCTGTTTTTGAATCAAAACTAGAAAACAATAAACATGCCTTAATGAAAATAGGGTTTTGAACAAAATCATTTTCTTAAATACAGGCTTTATTAGGGCAGCTTTAAAATAAAAATGTTGATGCAAATATTTCAAAATTAAAATAATTTAAATAGATGAAGCATTAATATTTTCTCATGTGAAGCCCACATGCTTGCTGACACTTTTTAAAAAAAAATTAAATCACTGTTAGTTTAGAAATCGGTTACTTCGTTACTTCCCATGTTTTGAGTGTTTTATCTCTCACTAGATTAGGGGTTGGTCAACCTTTTTCTAAAGAGAGCCAACATGGAGAGGACCCCAAATTATTCCTAAACCTCTCACATGCATATTTAATAGGTTCAATGTAGCTTTTTAATATCATCTGTTCATATCTATCATCTTTTGTATCATCTGTTAACTGCAAAAATATCTTGTGTTCGCTCTCTGGTTGAAGTGGATTATTTCTAAAGGATCATACTTGATGGAAAAATAAATGCTATTGATAACTTAAAAAACAAGGTTTTTATTAATAATCTAACACTCTGGCATATTAATCAAATCAGGATGATTGGGTGAAATTTGGAACAGCTTTAGAAAGTCCTCCATCTATCATGTGTAACCACAGCAACATGTTTTAAGTGTTGTCATCATAACTTAGCTATATATAAAAATCTGGAGTGCAAACTTCCTATACTTTAACATAGTAATGAAAATCGTTATTATATAGCTCATTATAAAGCTATTATAAGTTGGTTATGATTAGTTCAATGGTCATCATTTGATCTGTGGGTAAACATGGTAGCTGGAGGACTCTTTTTAGAGCGGTTCCGAAAATTTTAAAATGGATTCAGCCACCTGACGGATGAAAACTCTCTAATAAATGTGCCTTGCAGGTAATGGTAGTGTAAAATTCTTGACTTACAATCCTATCAGCCACTGTCCTTTTTGTATCTGGTCCCATTTCGTGTCCACCAAGTCAACAATTTCTGATCCTTTCGGGACATCAGCGAAATTTGAAACACATAAAACTAATAGGTAAAGTAATAATAGCAGAGCTACACAATATCTGTTTCTAGTAACTTCCATAATTCTTTTAGATATAAATTTAGCCAAGGTTTACGGCGTTTTTTAAAGGAAGAATTTAAGTTTTTACTAAAATAATGTTTGATATCAAGTTTGGATTAAGCTACGATTAACAAAAATTATCCGGTGTCAACTTGTAAACAATGCACGGATGAAAACGAAAACAAAGCGAGTGAGGAAAATACTGTTGCCACAAATTATATAAAGTATTATGATAAGCACAGCCTCTTCTGTGTGTATTTTAGCTTTGCAGTGCCTAGCGCCCTCTTAAATGTAACAAATCTTTTGCAGAGAAATTTCGGGTACCTATTCTAAAAACATCAGGATATTTAGTATTTTAGTGTTTTTTAAGCTATCAACTTTTGACCAACGACCCAAAAATTTGTCTATAGAGCATTTTCAATCATCACATGACTCGGACCTAACAACGGCCTTAGCAACAGTGGCGGATCCAGCCTGGACCTATGGGTGGGGCAACCGGATTTTAAGAAGATTGGGGGTTCTCCCAGAAGAATTTTGAAATTTTTACCCTAAAAACCCATTTTAGGTCGTCTACTAAAAGGCCGTACAACCATACTTTTGTTTTTCGGGAAGGGTTTTGACTCCCAATTTCTTTTCCTAAGGTCTCTCCACCCGAGTATTTTATAGATCAATGTGAACTTTGCGCAAAAATATCAATGTTTTTTTATTTTAATGGCAGGTAATTTTGAACCGTTACAGTCAATATCAATGTTATATCAATGTTTTATTGACGATGCTAGGATGATGTCCCAGGGAAGGAAGGGGGTCCTCTCCCAGAAGTTTTTTAAAATTAGACCTTAAAATATAGTCTCTTGACTCATTTTTGAAATTTTAACACGGAATTTAAGGTCCCCTCCACAGAGAGACAGACACATGGCACACTCTAAATAGACACATGGGGATGTGGCTGCTAGCCCCCACATGTCTTCCCTTTTCTCCCTCTCTTTTCATCACTCCCATAGCGTCTGGATTTGGATTTTTGCACTGGGGAGAGGACTTAAAAATTAGATAGAGTTTGAGATACTTATATGCATCTTGGAGAAGTTGATATAAAAATAGTAATTAATGTTATGAAATACAAAATGGGGGGTCTGGGGGTCCTCCCCCAGAAAATTTTTGAAATTTGACCCGCTAAATACATTTTTAACTCGTTTTGATACACCTAGTCCGGGTCCATGGGGGGCAATTGACCAGTTGCCCCCCCCTGGATCCGCGCCTGCTTACCAACGTTAATTTTGTCCTCCAGTGACGTCATGTGTGAATGCTCTATAAGAGCACTTTTGTGCTTTACTGAGTATTATTTAAAAAAAATTAAAATAATTTTTGACAGGTGAAAGATCGCCAGTTTGCGAATCGAGAGATACCTCGATTATTCTAAAAAATACCGAAGGGAGCAGAAAGCCTATCCCTCAAAAATTAGATTAGCGGTTTTGGCGAGGTGTAACCGATTTGGTTTGACGCTGTTTGAATTTTATTTTTTTGAGCGAAATATTTTTCATCATAAATTATAATTATTACTATCGGAGTAAAACCGAATGGCTCAAACTTATTCTGGATTTTTTTATGGAAACCAATAAAAACCAAAATCCAATCATAATGAGTTTTACACCTCAAACCAAGCCCGAATTCAAACCCTGAATAACAATAAAAATGTATCGAATAGTGTAAAATCGTGTTATGGTCCATTGCGAAACTCCACACTCAAAGACTAATGAGCAGACAATTAGATGAGAAAAAAACTTTTTAAAACGGACTATTTCCCCTTACCTCTAACTCCTTGCAAAACGAAAAACGTGGGTAGAATGGAATAGAGGCAAATGTAAAGAGTGCAGTGAGTGGCTGATGAATTATATTGCTCGAGACCCACGTTTTTCGTTTTCAGAAAGAGTTGGGAATAATTTTTTTACGTTCAATTAAAAACGAGGTTTTTTAAAGTTTTTTACTTCCTTAGCATCTCTCTTTCTCTTTTTTAATGACGTAAAAAACTGACAAACTCAGGGCCTGATTTACCATTAGGCCCGGGCCTAGGGGCCCCACAATTTGAGGACCACCTAATTTCAAACAGTTAACAAAAAATTATAGTAGAAATAACTTTTATACTTCCTAGAATGTTTTTCATTACTTTTTTTTAAATCGAAAATAAAAATCCAAACATTTTAGCTATGCAAAAAACGTAAAAGTTAACCGAGAACATGTCTCCCCCTGACGATAGTGAATTTTCACACTAATCAAACAATAATTTTCATGCATCTACTTATCTACATTCATATAGTACTAGCACCAAATATGGAAAAGTAACGTGGGGGGGGGCCCTTCTTGCATGTTGGGCCTTAGTGTTCCAAATTTTCTAAATCGGGCCCTGGGCAAACCCACCCCCTTTGTTCTTTTCTGGTATACATAAAAAAGCTTAGCAGTGCCTAGAAATGTAAAATTTCTTTTTGGTTGAATTTTGAAATTATTTATGCAAGAAACAAAATATTTTCGAAAATTCAGTGTTTGTAACATCCTACGTAAGCATTACTCATACCCCCTTCCCCTTGTCAGGAAAAATAAACAAAGAGCAAACCCTCTCCCCCTTTAGGTGCTTACGTAATATTTGAATGGACTCTTAAAAGCATCTTAAAATTAAAAGGTGTTCTCAAAACCCATGAAACTTACTAAAATAGTTTTTATTTATTAAGCGTTACATTATTATTGTTCTACAAACAAGTTAATTTAAAACTAAATTTACTCTGAATTTCTTAGAGTTGGGAAACATTTATTAAAAATGTTTATCCACTTGGTTTTTACTCTTAAAAAGAATTGCAGTGAAAAAAATACTCACTGAGATAGTATATTTTCCTCTGAATCAAATGATTGAATTCTACTATAATTTGCTGATATAAAAGAAATATCAGTCATGAGTCTCTAAAAGCCCGGTCCCCAAGACATTAATCGGGTTTAGCACGTTTTAATGCCAGCCCTGCAAAGACTAAGACAAATTAATAAGTTAAATTGTCACCTTTAATATTAGAAATACATAAAAAATTACGTTCAACGTTTCATACGAATGTTTCCTTTTTTATTATTGGTTTTCCCCAAAGATGACTATTTTTCCGACTACTATCCTCCTGCTTTTATTTTCATCATACGCAAGAGAACTTTGCATAAAAAAAGTTTCTTCGTTTAGATCAGTGGTTCCCAACTCAAAGAAGTCCGCGGACCTCTATAATAATTAATAGCTTAAAATCCTTATCTTCACAAAATTTCAAAATGAAAGTTTTATCATCCCTAATTAAGCGTGGAATTTCATATAATGCTATGAAATCTAACTATATTTTAAGAAAAATTTAATTACATCTCATGAGAATTAGGTTACTTGGGGAAATCAAGAGGGGGATAGCATCAAGCTAGCCACTCCTCAGCTGACTGTGACTTTCAAGTCACACGTTCTGTAACAATTCAGCTCATGGCCTCACCCAGTGAGGCTAGTTATACTGGAGTTTGAAGGTCCAACGACCTAGGTACTCCCTCAAAAATCCCCCTTGATTTTTGATCATGAGAATTGGTAATTTTAGTTGTGAGATAAGTAAATCTTCGGAGCCCACAAAATTGCGTCTAACTTTTTTTTTCTGAATTCCTAAATTTACTTTAAATATTTATAGTAAAAGAAAGAATTGTTAGTAATTTAGTGGTGACTGACTGTTATTCCCACAAATTACAAAGCCGAAAGAGTATAATATTCAATCTTTTCTTGTTCAATTCATTCAAATTTCTATTATTTGAAAAAAAAAAAAATTTTGTGCTTCCGGGTCTCTCCACGAACCACTTCAAAGACTCTCACGGACCACCGGTTGGGAACCACTGGTTATCAACATCGCATTTCAGCAATCCGGGGCCTGTATTTTTGGGGTTCTCACCCCCCATAACGTGGTTGGTTTCTTCATCCTCATGATACCTACTACCTAAGTTTGTCGGCCGAGAATTATAAAATTGTATAAGGTCGCTGCTGTAGGACTTCCAAGGATCTTCCAAGCATTCCATAGAATTTCGGAAACAATAAACGGAGTAAAAATACCTAGTAGAAGAAAGTAAAGATAATTAGAAATACTGAAAAATATTTTGATTGAATAGTGAGAGGAAATACGGTATGAATCTGGAAATACTAATGATCAAACGATCCCTGGAAGTAAGAGATGTTTTCGAAATCGAGGGAATTCCCTTTCCTCTCGGGAATCGGGAGGGATTCTGATATTGTAGAGGGAAGAAGAGATATTCGGTCAAAACATGTTTAATGGGAAAGGGAGAAACACGGATATCATTCTAGAATGTTTTTCTCCCATAATTATTAAGATCCTATGGGTGTAACTGTAGAGCTGGGGGATTTTCGGAGGTTCTTCTAATGAAAGAATGGAGCAATAGCTTTGTGGGAAGAATGCTACTTTCTTCTAAATGACTCAGAAATCTATTTTTATCCGATATTAGAATTAGGTGCCCTGGAAGTCTTCCTTTCTAACTATATTATTGCTTTGAAGGTAATTAAGGCATATTAGGTTGAATGAATAAAGAAATAGACAAAAAAAAAAAACACGCACATTTCCTGGAATCAAACCTGGTTTGACTTAAGTTATCCTTAAAAAAAAGTTAAGATTGTATATAATGTATTCTTTTTCAATGTATAAAATGACTAAAATTGACCTTAGAATTGAATTAGATTAAAATTCATTCATACAGAAAAGAAGGAACCAAAAATAAATGGATAAAAAATAGTACCAGGATTGTAAAAACTGCACCAATTGTCCCGACTCTATACCTAATGCTAAGTAAATGTACCGGACCAAGGTAAAATCAATAAGGTATTAATTATCTTCACAAAGAGGACACTTCTATACAATAAACAATTTCAATGAAATCATTCTGTGTCATTTAATTTTGAAAGTATGATATAAGATGGACCGTTTTGAATAACCTTGAACTTTAAAATGAGCATCTGATACAAATGAGTACTCAACACTTAAAAGTACAGTAGAGCCCCAATTATCAGTGGAATTGGGTGGCAAGGGTATCCGCGTATAGCGAAATTCGTAGATAACCCGAAAAAAGACTAAAAATGAGGTGAAAACACGAAAAAAACATTTCAGCATAAAAACTATGCTTTATTATACAAAACGCATGATATGTTAAACTTTTAAAATATGGAAAGTACAGCAGAAACCTTTGCTTTACATCTAAATCACTAAAATAAAGAACAGTAAACAAAAAATAATTTTCTGTACTGTTAACAAAAAGTGTTCAGTTTCGCCTTTTTAAAAAAATCAGTCACTCTTTGGAAACCCCTTTTCTTTTCGGTTCGTAATTAAAAAAAAAAATCGTGGCACTCGAGGATAATCGGGGCTCTACTGTAAATTATTATTTTCTATCACACTACAAAAAGAACGACCCTTCTCGACACCTATCCCAAAACAGTAATAATTGTTCTCCAAGCCCCGAAACGAACATTTCTTTCGTTTTTGTGGCAACAACCATTAAAGGTGATCAGGAATCCGGTGTGTTGTTCCATTGCGCCAATTAATTGGGTGGTTGCATTCCGTTCGACGGGAAGAGGAATTCTCGGCAGGAACGGATTTCGGTAAATGAGGAATAAACGCAAATGCGGCGATCCTCACGTGATTGGGGTTGCCTCCCAGGAATGCGGGGATGATGTGTCCGAGCAACGATTATCTTGGTATACTGAGTGAACAGAAGAACAAAGACATAAGAAATAAATATTATACAGTCGACTCTCTTTAATGTGATCACTTTTGTCCAAGAGTAGAATGATAACAATATCCGATTGATGATAATGAGCAATTTGATACTAGAAAGTTTCAAACAGTGTAAATAGAGTTTTGCATTAAAATTACAACTATGTAGTCCGAATTGAAGTACTATTTAAAATGATTCCCTAGTTTGCAGGGTTGGAAAAAAACCAGGTTTTTTTTCAAAAAAACCTAAAAACCCGGTTTTTTTTGGTTTAAACCAGGTTTTTTTGGTTTAAACCGGGTTTTTTACTGAAATTCTTCCCTAACACATAAATACAAATATTTCTGATTGTTTTCATTTATGAATACATTGAATAAATAGTTCATCAATTCAGCTATTAACTAAGTGACTTAATTAATTAATTAAAATTAATTTTATTTAATTAAAAAAAGTTAAAATTATACATAACCATAAAAAACCAAGGGAGTCTGTTTAGAGCATTAAGAAACCATCTGGTTTTTATAATGCATATTATATTTAAAAATCCAGTGCTTATTTGATTAAAAAAAACAATTGGTTTTTATTATGCAGTTCCAGTTCCTTAATTCCTTAGTTCCTTAATTCAAATATCCAGTTCCTTAATGAATTAAAAAAACAAATAGTTGTTTTTTATAAATAAAACCAAGGCATTATTCATAAAAACCAAGGCCAAGGATTCTTTTTAGAGCATTTAAAACCAACTGGTTTTTATAATGCACATTTAAAAATCCAATGGATTAAAAAAAAAACAATCGGTTTTTATGATACATTCAAATATCTAGTCTAGTTCTAAATGAATTAAAAAAAAATTGTTTTTTTATAAAAAAAAAACAAGGGAGTCTTTTTAGAGCATTAAAAAACCAAGTGGTTCTTTATAATGCAAATTTAAAAATCCGGTGATTAGTTGATTAAAAAAACCAATTGATTTTTATTATGCATTCAAATATCTAGTTCTTAATGAATTAAAAAAAACAAGTTTCAAAACCAAACCACTCCAGGTTTTTTATAAAAAAACCAGGAGTCTTTCTAAGAAAATTTCAATTGGCTAATTGTTTTCAAAAAATTGCATAGCTTTACAGCATTAATGTCAGAAGCATTCAACATATTTTGTTCAAAAGACAATATTTGAATCAATAAATGACTTTAAACCCAAAAGTTTAGCTAAAATTTTTTTGGAAAAAAACCAAAAAAACCATTTTGGTTTTTTTATGAAAAAAACCATTTGGTTTAAACCGTGGTTTAAACCATGGTTTAAACCAAATGGTTTAAACCGTGCCAACCCTGCTAGTTTGTATTTTGCAAATTATACATTCTTAAAGAAAACTTTGTGAGTGGAACATATATTACTAATAGAGAATTATCGCATTCTACTTTATATTTTTCGAAATAAATCGCTTTGCAAATTTAAAACCAGGCAATATAATACTAAATCATCTGAAATTTTTGAAATTCCAACTTCTTCTAAGGACATATTTAGTAAGCACTTCTTTTACCTTGCACCTAAATTGTACAATAGTTTACCTACCGATTTAATTCAAACAAATAGTTACTCAGTTTTCAAAAGAAATCTTTTTGAATTTATAATTAACATCGACGACCTGGATCTGTATTTCTCACTTCTTTCAAACGGGAAAATAAGGAGGTTTTTAGGGGATTTCACCAAATTTTGCGAAATGTTGGTAATATAAAGCGGCGCATTTTACATTAAATTAAATAGGAGTGATCGGGACTGGTCAATTTCGATAACATTATCCGATTGATATCATTAACCGTTATCACATTAAGCGGATTCGACTGTAATACATACAGGGTGTTTCAACAAGTCCGTCCAAATTCTGCACAGGTTTGGTTATTTGAGCTACTAAGGAATGGTTGTTTTTCTTGCCGAAATTGAGCTTTAAAGGTAAAACAACTTCTACAGGAGACGTAAGTGCGGCGGGAAAAGCACTGAATCAACCGGTTCTGAACCCATGGGTCGCACCTCGCACACCGAGGGCGCATGATAAGTTTTGTGGAGCCGCGAAGTAATTATGAATATTTCAATAAAACTATTGTGACAGTTAAAATCTCTGGATTCTTTTACGTAAGTCTAATTTGAATCGCCGGTTTAAAAAAGGGAATACGTAAGTCCAAAAAATGACAAATTGACTATTTTGTGCTTAAAAAATCGCCAAGCTTTGCTCTACAGATGAGTGAAAAGAAGAAAAAAAAAATACCTACCCCCTATAGGCAGATATAGCCTCTTGAATTTGTGAAATGGATGTCCATTCATTGTACTTTTTGTTTAAATTTGAAATTTAAATTATTTTTCCTTCTTTTCTTATACTTTGGGCTGTAATGTAAGCCAAAATAAAACTTGTTTTTAATTTAAAAGTGTTTTTACCTTTTTTAAACCAGTGAACGTTTGACTCCATTAATTTGAAGTTCACATTGTCCATTGATCCTGCTTAATTACTGAGTTACATACCAATTTTTAATTTTATTTGGATTAATCTTTCTAATTTTCCTTTTAGAGCTGTGAACTAAGCAGAAATATAATTTAATTAACAATTATAGTGGTTTTTTAAAAAAAATTCCAGCTGAAATTTTATAAGTTTGATAAGGGTCCATCCATCAACCATCCCCTTCCATCAACTTTTTTTACAACTGCAAAATAATTTTGATACTACTTATCTATTTTGTAAAAATTTGGTGGTTATACAATGAAAATACCACTTTTTCAAACTGACAATTCACTTTAAGTTATGTGTAATAGTGTTTCATGTAATTGTTACAAAAAATTACTGTTGTTTTAGACGGTAATTTTTTTTAACATTCAGCGGGGGTGGCAAAACACTTCAACCTAAAAATGGAATTTTGGTGTGGTTCCTGATTTAAATGTCAAAACCTGTTATACCCGTTTTGTTATTGGTTATATCCGGTTTTTTTGGGGTTTGGATCTGAAATTGGAAAAGGAACTAAAATCTGCTAAACATCAGAAAATGTGAAATTCATCTTTTAGTAAAGCCCGATTCCGTCTATGCAAAACAATGAAAATAAATATTATTTTCAACTCCAATTCTGATAGTCTTATTTTAGAGAACAAATTAAATAGAACACCAGTTAAATTCCACGAAAATTAGGATTAGGAGAGAAAATTATTTTACAACCCAATAAGCGAAATATGTGATATGTTTACTAGTGGACCAAAATGGATATCAGTAACTAATATAGAATGAATAAATTAATAGGGGTTTCCCCCGAAAAAATTGGCATCAACAGACGCGTTTGAATCCTTTTTCTTACTCATCCACATTATGTTCTGTTCATCGCAGTTGCGATGTCATTAATTTAACAGAAAAATGATTTCCCACACAACTTCCTTTAATAAATTTTTATTTATTAATAATATTTTTAAATATATTACTGGTGACTAATTTTAAAGAACTTTCTTCATTTTCATTGCTAATACATCTCCGTTGTTCCCCCATTTAAAAGTTTAATAAAAGACCATAGAGCATTCGCACATGACGTCACTTGGACGAATAAACAACGTTGCTAGGGCTGTTGTTATGTTAGAGGCGGGAAATAGAAGCATCCAATAGAGTATTTTCAATCACATGACTCTGCCTAACAACGGCCTTAGTAACGTTGTTTTATTCCTCCAGTGACATCATGTGCGAATGCTGCTATTGGATACTTCTATGCCCCGCCCCTAACAACAGCCTTAGCAACGTTGATTTTGTCCTCCAAGTGACGTCATGTGTGAATGCTCTATAGAAGCATTCGCACATGACGTCACTTGGACGAATAACAACGTTGCTAAGGCCGTTGTTAGGTCCGAGTCATGTGATTGAAAATGCTCTATTTTCTTTTCTTTTAAAAAATGAAACTGATAAACAAACCAAAAGATCTATCATTTTGGTTTAATTTTTTAACATTATTTTATGAAAAAAAAATCTTTTATGAAAATGGTTGCTTATGGAAGTTTTACTGTATCAATAAGTCATATAAAACACTAATTCTATTCTGAAAAACATCTCAAGCAATTTTAGATTATTCAGAAATAGACAACTATGTTAATTATAATACTATTTTAATTACAATCCTTC